>OW387135.1:38561291-40961291 GCA_936440205.1 Lepidonotus clava | reverse complement strand
CAGTGGTCACGTGGTGGTGGTGTTTACTGCGCATGTCAGATCAGTGGCAGTGGAGTGTGTGACCTTTGACCTGACTGTAGGTGTCACGTGATACTGATAGGTTAGCCAGCAGCCCTGTCAGTGTTTACCATTGATTCCACCTGTTTGTAACCACTTATTCTGTCCTCACAAATGCGAAATGGGGTGAAATGGTCCTCATTCCTCAACCTCAAGATAAACAATTATTATTCACAAATAGATGGCTGCAAACTATGTGTCTAGAATCTGCATGATACTATACGTACATTACCTGGTCAAGACAAAATATAAGGCTTTGAATTAAACGCATATCTTTTCCTGAAATACTATATACAACACCGTCTCTGACAAAGTGCAGGGCAACAGTGTTAGATCAATGCTGTCTACGAAGCATTTTACCGAAGGTCGAGTGCAGGTTTAGAGGGGCTTCCCCGGTGCAAATATAATTATATGTGACCAGTCATGGGATATGGCAACCTAGAGGGATTTTAGTCATTTTGCTCTAAGTCCATTATTAAGTGAGTCATTGATGAAAACAAGTTAATAATGCATATTTCCCTAAGAAATGTGACTTAGGCAGAATTTTCCAGAGATTAAGATTATGAGCAAAAGATCATTCTATTTATTTATGAAAGCTGCATTGTGGGTAATTTTGTGAGGAACGTCCTTTTTTAAAAGAGTGCTGAAATAAGGAATGTTGTCATGTTACCATGGCAACAGAAAAAGGAATGTTCAGATTGCATAGAATATTTTTGTTAATTTCAATAACAGAAGTTTTTCACTTTCTGGTAGTTAAAACTGTTATTTGAATGAAGATCTATGTGAAAAGTTATTGTATTTTGAATAATTTTGATAAGTAAGAAAATTGTAATTTTCGATTAAATATCGTTTGGTCCAAAGAGCTATAATATGGAAATGGAGCACAAATGGTAAAACAGGGGTGTACCAGTGTATACCGCACAGGGGATTCCAAACTCCCATATCTCAGCCTATAATGGGAATATTTATAAATGGTTTGCATTGCCTGAAAGGTAGTAATGCAAATTCAAATTCATACTTTCCCCCTCTAGGACACCAAATCCCATGATTATGCACAACCCTTTTGTTAACCTACCTTTTTTCCGATAGGATAGTGTGCTACCTCTGACCAGACCTTGTGACCTGACAGTGATGATGGATTTCATAGATTAGAAAAGGTGTCTGATTTGGCTGTGTAACAGCCTAAACAGACCGCACTTTTTTTTGGTAATTGACAAGGCTTTAATCAGATGTGTTCAGTGCCTCATGTTCAGTAATTCAGTGTCTTGTGATTATTGATTCTGTGTATATGATAAATAATCCCTCTTTGAAATTATTTTTGTAACAAACGTAATCACCAATCAAGAAACACTAATCAGAATATATCTATATCTAATTAGCGAAATTAGTGTAAAAAAGCTAGGTCCGGAAAACCCAGTTTTCCCTCGGGCGAATTAATAAGCCTTGACTGGCAGTCTAATTTCTAATTTGCCCAAACGGTCAGTGGTCCAAGGGTCGGTATTGATTTTGCCCTGATGTTCAGATTTCACTGCTCCTTCTGGGCTGACTGCGTACAGGAGATAGTGGTACAGTCTGTATGTGAGAGACGGTGATACACTCTATTTAGTTCATAGTGGTACCCTCTGGATGTAGGTCTTAGGTAAGATTGGTATAATAGGAGAAAGTGCACATAATCTTTTGTCTTGTCTGGGGACAGTTAGTTCGGCAAAGATATGTACAGTTGAAGGGCGATAAAGATGACCATACCTTCAAATATGATAACTCAATCCGATCTCGGGGAATTTCTCCTTGGTTAGTATCAAATACCCAGAGTTGGAGCTAGGAATTAGGGATTGGAGTTGTCTATGTTAGGTTCCCTTGGAACCAACCCCCTACCAACCACACACCCTACATATACACTGAAAGATGGCTTACTCTTCGATAGACAGTTCATAGAAGCCTACTGACCTCTGGTGGCCAGGTCAGAGGCCAGAAGTCAAATAACAGATCAAGGGATGTCCAATATTGATCTGTGACTGACCTACTAGATAGCAACTAAAATTAGCTTTCTTCACGACTTAATTTAACTTCTTCTTCACAGACATTGCAGCATAATCTGCAGTTATTTAGAACTGACCTAACAGGAAGCGAATGAAATGCCTAATGTATCAACCATTTATAGTCCTAAAAATACATAATTATTTGAGCTTAGAGTTTAGATATGAACTGTACTGTAATTCAACCCCGACTGCTGAGTCCACGTTTCAGTAACTGACCCTGACCCAGATACGGACACGCTCCTGATCCAATCTCCTCAAGCCATGCGGGGGTGGCCAATATCATAGTCGACATCTCAATATGGCCACCTTCACCGCCCTTTTGGCCTGTGTCCAGCCTCCCTTATTGATGACTGCCCATGCTCAGGCCAGGAACCAGCTCGTTAAACAGGCGCTGGTCGCCTTCTGTGAGTAAGGGGGCAACTTTCAGTAGGATGGCCATGGGAGGTAGGGGCCATCAGGGTGGTCATGGGAAGACCATCAGGATAACCATCATAGTAGCCCTTTGATTCAGGAGATGGCCAAAAGGATGGCGATCGGGTTGGCCATGGGAGGGGCTGTTATGGTGGCCATGCGAGTGGTCATCAGGGTGGCCATAGGGATGGCCATGGGAGGAGCCATTAGAGCGTCCATTGGATTATAAAGATAATTACAAGTATTGCTAAAAGGGTGACCATAGGAAATTATCATTAGGGTAGCCATGGGGCTGGTCATCAATATTGTCATTAGGGTAGCCATTGGATGGTCATGGGAGTGGCCACCAGGGCTACGGGATTACCATCATTGTGGCTATAGAAGGGACCATAAGGATGGCCATGAGAGGGGCCATCAGGGTGGCCAGTGGAGGGGCCATCAGGTCAGCCATGGGAGGGCCATACGGAGGGCCATCAGGGTGGTTATAACTATAAGGAATGCCACTAGAGGGACCATGCATTAGAGTGGCCATTGGGTTATGGAGATGACCATTAGGGTTGCCATGGAAATGGCCATCACGGTTGTCTTGGAAATGGTTATCAAGGTTGCCATGGGAATAACCATCAGAGTGGTTATGGAAGGGGCCATTCGGGTGGCCATTGGATGGTCATGGGAGGGGCCAATAAGAGACAAGGATTGAAAATTTGTGTATATAAACCCATTGTAGGAAATCCTTATTATTATACAATCATTTACACAATATGTCTGCGCAATGCCAAGTTAGCAATCCTATCAACCTCCGCATGCAAACTCTACATGGCACGGGCCTTCAGACTTGTGCATTACATTTGATGAAACTATCATGATGGTTTCTAAGGTCATTACTTACGCGCCGGTACACATGACCCCGTGTATATTGAACTCTGGTGTTAGAGTCTTGCATTAATGGTTGGTTTATATCTGCCATATCTAGCCCTTATACAATGTTACCTCACTTACAGTCAGATACATTATAAGTAAGAGCAAATAGTTAATGACGATTTCATAACCGTGTAAAGGGTAGGATACGTGCACAAATTCTATTCTTAATGCATTAACCTCCACGATTAGCCTGCTCCTATTATACATGCATGATAACCCCTTATATATGAGGCGTGTGGTTAGAATGAATGCAAAATGCCCCATTGTTTTCTTTTGTTTAGTTATACGGGTTAAGTACGGCACCAAGAGGTTGGTTGTGCTTTCCAGCACGTTCCATGTGGCCAAAGTGTACATGTATACATTCTAGGCGACCTGTGCTAAGTAGCCTTGGCTGTAATGGCTGGGTAGTGTTAGCACACGGCAGGTATTAGGTAACCCCCAATCAGCACACACACGTGAGTCACTGCTTACCGTAGTCGTGTTTCTGTCGGTAGCCATTCCAGTTATTATTAGCTTTTACCGCTCGTTATTGTGTTACTCTTGGTAGCCAAATTAGTGACCGTTGCCTATTTCCAACCTATCAGGATATAACTGTCAGTATCTATTTCAGAGACCATTTTTATGTCTATGCCCTCCGACTCGCACATTGTATTTGAGACCATTGGCTGTTGCTACTTTATCAGGATGTCACTGCTTGTAGCTATTTCAATAACCATTGGCTTTTACCAGGTTATCAGAGAAATAATGCCATTTGGTGAAACTTATACAGGGGCAGGAATGTTGGGAATCATCATAATATCCTAAGTCCCCATTTTCCAGAAATGTACTTCTTTGGGTTTTTTTTAAGTCGTGGGCTAGATTCCCTTTAACTGAGTGGGACCATCTACTCCCCGTGAACGTATCACCATTTCAGTTAATTCTGGTCTGAAAGTTGCACCATTCATTAGCTCTAAAAAGGCTAACCAGACTGATCACTGCATGTAAGAATACCGAGTCACTGATGTATTAGGGAGTTGCCCGATGATAGGGTCAGTTTACATCTACTACTTAGATTGAGCATGCCTAAAGCTGGCTTAGAATAAAGCCGCCATTGAAAAAAGATAAACGGTGGTGTTTTTGGCATAGAGGAATGTTGATGGGGTAAACAAGCAGGATGATATATATGTTGGCGTTTCACATGATGGTAGGTTATACAATCACGAGTTGGTGTGTCAGTACTTATGGTTCAGGTCCTGTTGTCCTGATGCGGGCAATTCTTAGCCACTATATAATATATATAATACAGAAAGCGTAAACAAATGTTAAGTCTCTTGCCAGGCCCATGTCACCATTTTGATATAAGTAACTCCAGAAAACTATACCTTAAGGTTCTGAAAAGAAATATTAATGTGTGGATATATATGAAAGAAGAGTAGAAAGCAATAGCAGTTCCAGTTGGAATCTGGGCCGGATGTCCCAGCGGGGCCATGGACTCTGGGCAGTCTCCTGTAGTGGTCTCTGGGGGTTTTCTCCTCTAATGCAATAACACATCCCGTATAGCCCTACTCTGACTTCAGAGAGCATTGGGGTAACTACGGGAATATTGGTCTCTAATAGATGTTACATATTCATGTATCTGTGTGCGTCAGGTACAGGGTCAAGTCCAAGCTCAGTTCCACGTTCATTTTGGAAAAAAATGTATACATATCCTTGAATTCTATGAAAGAATAGCAAAGCCAAAGTTGGCGGTATTCGTGAAAGTAAAACGAGAAAATACAAAGGCAATGGTGTAAGCAGCTATTTTCATCTGTTAATCGTCTGTTTAAAGTGTGCACCTATCCCATTGATCGATATAGTTGTTAGTTTAGTGCAGCATGCGAGATCCAGGTTCCTGAGATCGATTGGTTATAATCAATTGAGATTATCGGTCCCAAAACTGGCGGTGCACAGTGATGTGGCTGGCGTGTAGGGGCACCGTCTTATGTTTGCCCTATCATGGTACAGAAAATATCAGCCCCTTTGGTGCTATCTATAAATGATGTCACGCTTTTTCATGGTACTTTTAGGAACCCCCACCCTCCTACATTTTCTGATTTAATCATGAAAATAATGCCCGTTTTCAGGCAGTGTCACACTCATCAACCAACCCACCCCTTATGCGTGACACCATCTATGGAAGGCAACCTTTTATCCATGATGCAATCCAATCTATGCTATACACAGATGTTTCAATACTTTTTTTGGATTATTCCTGTATAATATTATGTTGGTCAATTATTGTAAAATGTTTTTTTTATATATATATATAATGATACATATATCCTATCGTGCATCTGGGGCAAACATTTATGCGGCCGGGTGCACGATACTTTGAGGTGTTCATCCACAATGTGCTCACTTTTGATAATTTATATAATTGCTATATATATATAATAGGAGGGTGCATGGACAAATTTCGGGCGCACACCCTGAAGAATTGCACACCCCGATGAGTGCGCGTGATATAAAGCTAATTTCAGACACTGAAGGCTACACAGATGCTAAGGTTTACAATGCACATAAAAATCATTTGGACAGTGTGAGGGTGCTTTTGTGTGAGTCTACCACTGGTCTGTAATGAGGACACATATAAGTGGATAAAGACTTTAAACTATTTCTACAGCTCTCACTGGTCTTCTACATATCTGTGTAAGTACATTATGATGCCAAGTTTCCTCGAGAGGCGTCGCTGGCAAACCGACCCACTCTTTAAGGCCATCGATTTCCGATGGCGCTCAAAGGGCCAGTCTCGTTTGCAGGGAAATCTCGCAACGTCTCGAGAGATTTGCAATCACGTGATATCTGTAATAGCCACCTAAAGCTTTAGGTGAGGTGCTGGCGGGAGGTAGTGTTGGAAGCGGTATGGAGTGGTAGTTAGCTCAAAGACTGATGGGGTGTGTAAGAGGCTTATTATGGGGTTGTCTCTGATCTCCTGTAGCCGAGTAGCTGTGTTGTCAAAGGAGCCAAGGACAAAACCGTTGTCAATGGAATTAGCTGAAGGGGAAAGTGAACTGGTTCTTTCAGATTAGAGACTGCTTCTTTCTATAAGAGGCTTTAACTTTACCATACGATTTTGCTCTCGTTCCTTTTCCCTATTTGTCTAGATTCCTTATGCAGTACTATTTTATAGTGAGATTGAGAATTTTGAAGTAGGGCTAATAATTATTTAGACATTAGATCATCATATCTGTACTGACTAGTATATTTTTACATTATCTCCTTAGGAAAAAAACATTTTCCAATAATAGTAACCCAACAGTTGAATCCTTGAACGCAAATATAAACGATCATTCGTGTCTCTGTAATCATATATCAGACAATATGATAAAAAGAGATGCTTTTTTTCACCCTTCCTGGTCAGCAAGACCGTGGGCGACCCCGCCCCTGGAGGTTATCACTATCAGACAGTACCACTTCAAAGACTTTCTCCAGAGTAAAGGCCTTGGAGCTCTGATTTTAATCTGTGCTAATCTACCTCAGAACGTCTGGGGTCAGTCTAGCATAGTACCGTGCTCAGGACGTGATCCGGGTCGAGGTCTGTGGTTATCAGTATGGGCGAGAGGAATCTTGAGTGTATTGGTGGAGGAGACGGAGCTCAGAGGGACGCTATACCGCTGGCTCCATATATATATGGCCAAATTCCGCTATACTTTGGCTTTACATATAAAAAAAAATGCAGCAGAAACACAGAACAGCTAGTACCACTATAGTAGGTGGGTGTAGTATTCCGTCCCCTTTATTCTCCGTCTTCGATGAGTGGATAACGTCGATAGTCCGATATATCAGAGTAATAGGTTGTCCCAACTCTCATAGAGATCAGTGTTAAAAATGGGGGGGGACACATCGTGCTATTTCTGATAGGAAGGATCTGTTTGGAGATTGAAAGTCGTTCCATAGAAAATGCCTTGAGAGTGTACTAATTAGCATAAATAAGTCTGTGTTCGGAGATTGACGAGATGATGTCATAATGATATTCTAAAAATAGAACGAAAGTAGGTCGGGAATACCCCTTTCCTCCACTGGGGGCGGCCATATTGAAAATCTGTTAGTTCCTCGGTCTCTCGCTAGGGGGGTAACGTTGATAGTCCGATATATCGGAGTCCCATAGGAATCAGTGTTAAAAATTTGGAGGGGGACACTGTGCTATTTCTGGAGTAAAGAATCTGCTTGGAGATTGAAGCTCTCCTCATAGAAAATGCCTTGAGAGTGTAGTAATTAGCATAAATAAGTCTGTGTCCGGAGATTGACGAGGTGATGTCATAATAATATTCTAAAAATAGAATGAAAGTAGGTCGGGAATGCCCCCATCACCCACTGGAGGCGGCCATATTGAAAATATGCTGGTTTCCTGTTTCTCCGTTTTGCGTCCAGTCGATAACATCAATAGTCCGATACATTGGAGTCTGAGGTCGTTGAGAAGTGGTCAGAGATGGGTCAGGAGAGGTTCAGGAAGTGTTCAGGAGTGGTTCAGGAGGGATTGTGAAGGTGTCAAGAGGAGTTCAGAAGGGTTTCAGGAAAGGTTCAGAAGGGGTTCAGGTTCGGGGAATGCAAAACTTCAAGTACATTTCATTTCGTTTTATAAACCAAAGAATGGATAAGACGGAGATTTTGGTTTACTAAACCACATCAAGAATCTATAAAGTCGATCAAACCAGAACTTGTGTATATAATATAAATCAACTGTTCTTATTCACGTGAAAACAATGGATGATAATGGTTTTGTTATCTGCAACTTATGTTTGTATTCTACATTGGGACAGCGTAAAACGGCGTGTGATTGCATATTTGCTATAAAAAAAAGATAAGCGTACCTTATATATTATTACGTGCATGTACTACATGGCGGTATTCATAGTGAAGTGTACAATAACGCTGTCCACAGAATTTGTTTGCGTATGGCCACGCCCAAGGGTGGGGATAACTACTATAAATAGCAGTAACCTCGCGAAGAAGAAGTCTATATATATATATATACATTGATCAGAGAACTCACAGACTGCATATTCCATGGCGACCTTGAGTTATGGAGGAGGAATACCAAGACATTATATTAGATCATTTATTTGTCCATGCTAGTCGTCAGAGGCGACAAAAAGAGGGGAAAAAACACGTGTGTGGGGTTTAATTTCCCATCCCAATCACTCATTGATATAGCTAAGGATAAATTTAGAACTGCCGTCATTCATTGGTTCTGTCGCTGATATAAGAAAAACATTATGTAAACCTCATAATAATGTAGATTAATTATGTGTAGGACACGGCCTTTTGCTACACATGTACTGTCATCTGATCATAATTATGCGGGCCGCTTCATTACACCATGCCTAATAAGACCTTGTTCAATATCACTCTGTGTTCAGTCCTATAGGAAAACATACAGAGGTTGACAGTACAACCCTGAATACGAGGTGGGTGTCGAAAAATTACTGCCCGAGGCCGATAGGCTGAGGGCTGTAATTTTTCTGACATCCCACCGAGTATACAGGGTTGTAGTGTCAACCGAGGTAAGTTTTCCTTATATTATATACCATATTTTGTAAGTTATAAGCAAAAGAGAAAGGAAATTACCAGTGGAGCAAAGTGGGCAGTATCCCACTGTATTGTTTATGGACACACTTTGACTGGTGTCAAGCAGTTTTCCCTAATATTCATTATTTTCTCTTAAATTAGGAATCTATCACTATCTCCATATAATTAGACTGCATTATTTTATGTGAAATTAAAAAAAAACCATACACATCCATTCAGAATTCACAAAATAAGGAGAAAAACATTTTACACAGTAAAGCAAGGTGGGCAGTATACATGAATACTGCCCACTGTGCCAATACACCAAAAATACTGAATGGCAGTGTCCAGTTAGTATTCATAATGTATTTTGGCATTGGTATATAATATAACCTGATCTCAGCCCACCGTTCCTTTTTGTTGGTTTTCTCTCCCCTTATCTTTTTTTCTCTCATTGTATTTGTTTTCATTTCTTCATAGCTTAACTTGATGTTTTTATTTTCTAACCTGATCCCTTACAGACACATGTTGTTCTTGCATACTACATAATGAAACAGGACGAATTTCCCATTATATTTAAACAACCGACATTTGATGTACAACTTATGGTTCCCTCTCCCTGTTATGATACTTGTGCCTGCCATGCTGGGCCTGTACTGGATGGATTACTTACGGTTCTCCCTCTGTGTTACAGTTGATCATCATACCTGCTGTGCTGGCTTGTATTGGATATACTACTTATGGCTCTATCTGTGTTACAGTTAAACATTGCGCCTACCATGCTAGACCTGTACTGGATGGATTACTAATGATTCTGTCTCGCAGTGCAATAGTTGATCATGGCGCCTGCCATGCTGGGTCTGCACTGATGTATTACTAATGGTTTTGTCCCCTTGTTACAGATGATCATTGTGCCTGCCATATCGGGCCTGCATTGGATGTATTACTAATGATGATTTCTATCTCTATAACAGTTGATCATCATGTCTACTATGCTGACTGATCCTGTACTGGATGTATTTCTTATGGTTCTGTCTCCATGTTACAGTTGATCATCGCGCCTGCCATGCTGGGCCTGTACTGGATGTATTACTTATGGTTCTGTCTCTGTATTACAGTTGATCATCATGCCTGCCATGCTGTTCCTGTACTGAATGTATTACTTATGGTTCTCTCTCTGTGTTACAGTTGATCATCGCGCCTGCCATACTGGGCCTGTACTGGATGCTGTCCCTGACGACGACCACCGACCAGTACTGGGCGGCGCTGGTCTACGGTGCCGCCACACTAGCCCTGTTTGTCACGTCAACCACCTTCCATACCTTGTCCTACCACACCGAGAGGTTTAGGTTAGTAGAGTATCCTGTACAAGACCCTTTTTGACGGGGCACTTTCTGTTTGTATAGTAGATCATAAATAATCAGAAAAAAATCAACAAGCATTTTGAACAGCATTTACTTATGAATAAATGTGATCCTGTACATTTGCCATTCTTAATACATTTATTTCGTGGTTTGTTACATTTGATTCAGTTTCGTGATTAAAGGTATAATATATTTTAAATACTGTCTTATTTTACGGTCATTACAAATCAAAAAGGAAAAGATAATTATCTTCATCATTATTGTTGCATTTCAGGAAGTACGTTTGAAACTAGTAATTCCCTATAAAAATAAACATTTTCACAAGTCATTTGCATGTTTAACATGTTTATTTTTCATTACAGCGCGATGAAGGAATTCTTTCATATAGGTGACAGAGCAATTATCTACATATTTATAGCAGCATCATACACTCCGTGGTAAGGGTGCTCAGCACATTGCATATTTACACATTTTGGTTGATAATCTTGGTTATCCACAGCTTCGAAATTGACCTATTTCCATCTTTAATAATTCGATTGAGACGTTAAGATGAGAACACTTTCAGAAAAAAAAAAAAAATTGTCGCAGATCATTGATGATTGAAAACGTTGTCTTTAGTGTAGTTGCCCGTGGCATGATTATATTGCTTTGCCTGATTTTTCAAGGCCTTTTTATTCTTCGCGTTGTATTAAGTTTCACCAATGGTATAAAGTTTGATAGGCGAAGTATAGGATGGCTATTTCTTTGAACAAGTGAAAGAGCCAGTTCACCCTTTTATCACACAATTAATCTCCTGGTTCCTGTCCTATGCTTGGAGAGTGGATGCATGGGTTTTCTTGTGAGAGGAGATTTTAGTTACATTTAGTTACGTGTAGATGTGTCCTATGGCCTTTGACAATTTTTACATTAGAATGGATTTTGTTGTTATAATTCTTTTAAAAAATACCTTAAATGTATTTTACATAATTCTCTTATAAGTTTATATTTATTTAGCTTGTATTCATGTTATTTGATTAAAATTTACAAGTTTCAGGATAGTTAAAACAATGATAACTTTGAGTTTCGGCAACTCTAGTGGGAGAGTGGACCCTACGTGAAAGTCAATTGCCTCTCATGTGCTGTGCGGCAGACCGGAACAGACTGGAACAGAAGTGTCAATTCCTTACATTCTGTTGTTATGGTGTGCAAATTGAGAAAAAAAAAGTTGACAATTTCAAATTTGTATATCATTTTTTCTCAATTCCAACATTTACAGAAGTTCATCAGACATGTTTGTCAGCATGGCGGCCATGTTTTTTTATGATATGCAAAGTGCTCAAAAATGACTTCAAAATTTTTTATTTTCATGAAATTTCTTTTTACTTCCAAGTTAATCACAAGTTTAAGACAAGGTCATCAAACATGTTTTTCAGCATGGCGGCCATGTTTTTATGATACGCCAAGTGCGCAAAAACAACTTCAAATTTTTTTATTTTCATGAAATTTCTTTTTACTTCCAAGTTAATGACAAGTTTAAGACAAGGTCATCAAACATGTTTTTCAGCATGGCGGCCATGTTTTTATGATGCACCAAGTGCACAAAAACAACTTCAATTTTTTTTTATTTTCATGAAATTTCTTTTTACTTCCAAGATAATGACAAGTTATAGACAAGGTCATCAGAAATGTTTTTCAGCATGGCGGCCATGTTTTTATGATGTGCCAAGCGCATAAAAACAACTTCAAAATTTTTAATTTTCATGAAATTTCTTTTTACTTCCAAGTTAAAGACAAGTTTTAGACAAGGTCTTCAGATATGTTTTTCAGCATGGCAGCCATGTTTTTATGATGCGCCAAGTGCACAAAAACAACTTCAATTTTTTTTTATTTTCATGAAATTTCTTTTTACTTCCAAGATAATGACAAGTTATAGACAAGGTCATCAGAAATGTTTTTCAGCATGGCGGCCATGTTTTTATGATGTGCCAAGCGCATAAAAACAACTTCAAAATTTTTACTTTTCATGAAATTTCTTTTTACTTCCAAGTTAAAGACAAGTTTTAGACAAGGTCTTCAGATATGTTTTTCAGCATGGCAGCCATGTTTTTATGATGCGCCAAGTGCACAAAAACAACTTCAAAATTTTTTATTTTCATGAAATTTCTTTTTACTTCCAAGTTTAAGACAAGTTTTAGACAAGGTCATCAGACATGTTTTTCAGCATGGCAGCCATGTTTTTATGATGTGCCAAGTGCACAAAAACAACTTCAACATTTATTCTCAGGACTTTTCTTCTCACTTTCAAGTTTTAGAGAAGGTCATCAGACATGTTTTTCTGCATGGCAGCCATGTTTTTATGATACACCAAGTGCACAAAAGCAACTTCAAAATTTTTTATTTTCATGAAATTTCTTTTTACTTCCACGTTACTGTGATTATGATGAATCGTAATAAAATTGCATTTATAAAACTCTGTATTCTCTTACATTTGATATTCTCATGTAATATTAACATCCCATTCCCATTTTTACCAATTCTTCTTTAACGGCCTCAACCTCTTTTATCAGAGAAACATGCATATATTTTATTTACAAATAATCATTGATATTTTAGTTTCTTTTTCATTAACAAGCGAAGAATCTCGTTATTTTAATAACGATTTCAGATTTATACGAGATTATACACGTGCACTTGTATTTACCAACAATTCTTACAATGTCATTCTGTATGTAATTTTAGGAGAACTCCTACCTTTCCACTTTTAATCAATCATTAACAACAAATAAACTAACCCATTGATTCAAATAAATAACAAATCAGAAAGAACCTTCGCCATATAGACCTACATAGAGAGCATGTTTAGGAGTGTCGTCCGATAACAAATCTGGAAACATACTTATCTTTCACTTCTAGGCTGATGCTGAAGGACTATCACGGCTGGGCGACCTTCACGTTGTGGCTGGTGTGGATCATGGCAGCGGCGGGCATTCTCTACCAGTACACCTTCCACGAGCAGTACGTAGCCGTCTGTTGGTTACTTGTTTTATCTGTATATCTTACCAGGCATCTAATGTTCAGCTGGTTCAGCTGGTCTCCCAACGTATTCCTTTGGTAGCAGACTTCCATCTAGTGTTGAGGAGAGTAACCAAATTCCAGGGGTTGCTGAGATCTTTCAAGAATTAAAAGTATGAAGACATGTAGATATCTGAAAATCATCAACATTCTTTTAAATATCAATTGATCAAATGATCACCAATTTAGTGGCTATTCGCTTTCTTTCTACTGTCATCTGTACGAAATCTATAGAGTAAACTTTATGGTCATACGAAGAAAGTTTTTTATAGGCTCACATTGATGATTATTTCATCCTTTCCTCATGTCTGACATTCTAATGATCTTTTGAGAGGTGGTCATCTATGCGTCATTGTCCTTCTAACTGAGATTAATAGAAAGAGGATTTAATATGTGGTAAACTGTTCAACCATTGAGATTTAACTTTTGAAGTTTTACTCGCAATTTTTGTAGGCGGCAAGCAAGGCAATTATGTAAGAGTCTATAATAAGATTATATATCTCAATTCTTTACTTTTATTTACTGTTAACCAGGCAGGTTTATTGTGATCCATGTATTTCTAGGTACAAGTGGCTGGAGACTCTCTTCTACCTCATCATTGGTGTGTGTCCGAGTTTGATCATTATGTGCATGGTAGGTGAAACCATACTGCATTGTTTCTCATTCGCTGTAACCATAACATTTTATCAAAATAATATCAAGTGTTGTGTCTGAATAGCTAGCTCATTAAGTTGTAAATAATATATTATGATGTACAATTAATACCTAGGACATTCACCTATCGAATAAGGTCTATCCCCTTTGTAAACTTCCGAACTGTGGTCATAGTTATTTTCGAGTGGATAAAATGGTGAGAGATTCCATTGGAGCAGCGGGCGGGGTTGGGGGAAGGATATAATTTCATGTTTTATGAATAAGAATCCAGTTTGTGATATGCGAGATAAATGATGTACATGAATATCTTAGAAATAGATAAATTAACTGTTTACATCTACGTTTGTTCCCTTAATACTTCCTTGTTTTACTAACGTCCACTATTGACTATTCATTGTCGGGGTACACGCCTCTTCATCCCCGTGCGAATTGTATGACTCAATGATTTGAAAGACTCCAGCCTTTCTTTTCATGATTTTACAGAAAGAAAAGACCGGTCTATACGAGATGGCCCTGGGTGGTGGCGTCTACATCACGGGGGTGGTGTTCTTTAAGTGTGACGGCCTCATCCCCTTCGCCCACGCCATCTGGCACTGCTTCGTCTTCGTCGGCGCCGTCTTCCACTACGTGGCCGTCTGCAAGCACCTCCTCGGCGCCAAGAGCTACGTGGACATCGAGATAGAAAGTTGACAACGATGAATATTAAGGGTAATCAAGTTGGAATTATACCATTCAAAAGAACCTTTCTAGGTAGCCAGATATTGACCGTACCTTATATTGAAGCAAGAAAGCAGCAAGATAAATTATTGGCAGTGTGACAACTTAGAATCTATGTTTAGTATCTAGCTACCCAGAAAATGTTCTTTCTATCATTTTATATCATGGGCGTGGATCTCTTTTGAGGTATTTATTAAAGGAAATGTGTGCTACGCAAAAGGTATGTTCACAGGATTCGAGTCATCCCTAGAAACGTTCCTAGAAACAGTGGTAAAAATATCCACATTCATCGAGATACCCATATGGGCGGGTTCAACTTTGTAAAGACCTGATATATCAAGGGTCAATTTAATTAGATTAGTCATATCTGGGATACAGCTAAACTGGTCATAAGATAAAACGTTGTGCAAAGTTGATATACTCATACAAAGTAATGGATTTTTGGTCTGAAGAATAATGATATGTGCTGAAAGAAAGTTATGAACATTTCCCCATCTCAAGAAAACAATGTCTATACTTCTCAAATTATGTATAACAGCCCGTGGGAGTGTTGGACAAGAGACCAGACGGGAGTGTATCTCATTAGAATATGATTTTATCTTCGTACTATTCAACTCAATTTGAAAGTCAACATAATGCATAATAGTGATGTTTATATCTGCCTTTTATCATCTGACAAAGGATAAACCAAATAAGAAAGTGCATAATTTAGCTAGTATATTTTAATTCAAGCAGTTGTTAAAAACAAATGCAATATTTCCTTCATATACAGGAAATAGCGCATAAAATCAAATAATCGCCCTAGTCAAAGGATCCCAGGAATACCCATATAGTTCTCAAATTAATTGATCCTCCATTACTTAAGTCATTGCCATTATTTATTATCCTTGGTGTTCGTGTGAGGGTGATTTGGACGTGTACTATTAATGGTTCCACCATTATCAGACGCGAATCGAGATTTACTGGGGCACATTTCTAAAGTTTTTACAAATCTAATATTGAAAGTATATCCTACCTATTTCATAACGAACAAAACTATTTTTTCTTGGTTTCACCGACATCTTACCTAATTATTGACTGGAGATTTCTCGCTTATTAAAGGTAATGTTGGAGACTTTTGGGACACTATCTCCAGTATATTTTTGTATAAAACCGGTGCTACCCATCGTTAAGTCAAAGGACTATCCGACCTCAAAAATTACGTTTGAAACCTTAAAAGCATAATATCTGGATATGTCAATGTCATTGGAAATAACTGCACATGCTATTCAGAAGCAGATCTTTAGAAGGTGCTCCATTGGATATTCTGATAAAAACAGGGAACTGTAGTCTAATTGAAAGGTCCAATCTAAAAGTGTATGTACATTGTACCTGGATGTCAAAGTACACGTGAATAGTTCATACAGAGTATGGTCACCTAGGTATGGCTGTTACAAGGCATGGAACGTTGACTACTGTAAGATCCAAATATTGGTAATTCAAGATAAAACTTGAGTTACACATAGATTTATATTTGGTTTAACTAGTATATCATTTTTATCAGCTTTTTGGCACTATACTGATGCATTACCTTCTCAAAACAAGATCAAGACAATTAGTTGTATTTATACACAGTACTTAACATGTTTAATGGGTCAGATATCAGCATTATCAATCAACGAATTCTATCCATTGGTTCCTTTGCCAACCATTAGTCGAACACGATAATATTTGGTAATGCAACATAATTTGCCTGTTTGTAAGGGATCATGACATCCAAGTGTAGAGGATGTAATTATACACCCCCCCCCCTGTGTTTAGTAGAGATGACAGTGTACTTTGATCAGTCCAATACTAATAGTTTCTTTTTTGTTTTCAATGTATATGCTGCCGCATCTCTTGCTATGGTTATGAACTATTGACGAGCTGAAAGGCGGATCTCAATCGTTGCCTACAAAGTGAATCCAGCATTTATTGGGCGTAGACTATTATTCTGTACCGTTTGTTTTGCCATCTTAGCCATTTATTTGTGCAATATCTAGAAATACTGGGCAGTGCCATTATGAAACAGCTGACAAGTCCAACGTGCCAGAAAAAAAATACTAGTGATTTCTCTTTTGTGGAACATAACAGCAATTTATGAATATCTTGATATTTATTCAAATAGCACGGAGACTTATTATTTTTAACTGTTTATAAACTGGGAATTAATGTCTCATCTTTCCCTATTGTGTCTGTATATTGTGTGTACCACTTTCTATATCAACCTCTGTCTGTTACATGGTTACATTGTAAAGAAAAGGTTGTATGTGAAAAGCATAGAAAGGCTTTGCGCGTAAATGAAGTTACTTGCAAGACTTATGTGTGAACTATGATACCCTTTGTGTAACTGTCTGTAACGGGTATCAGTCAAGTTAACTAAGGAAAATTCAGTGTTATCGTGATAAAGCATGTACCAACCAAGCAAGAGATGACAGTATTTAAAGTGTGATGTTTAAAGATTATCAAGAGAAAAGAAAAACACATAAAAATATTTCATCATTGATATATCATATTGTACAGGTTTTTCAGTGACTGGTCAGTGATAAACGTTATGATGACATGTAATAAGGTTGTGAATGGCAGATTAATCGTGGGATCAGCATTAAAGAAAGGCCTCTGTCTACATGTGCCAACTTAAGCAAATATGTATACTATTCGTGTTATACAAGTTAGCACTCACAAAGGCTAGTATAGTTTTCCAGAAATAAAAATAACATTTCTCCGGAGGGAAGAAAGAAATGTTTAAAAGCATAATGGACATTTATTTAATTTAGCTAGACATAAAGTTCAAGTAGAGCTCCTAGGGTTTGATCTTCTCGAATTCAGATTTGATATAGATTGTGTATTATGCAAATACATACAGAAACCTTTATGGTTGGGAAAATATCCTATCAGCTGTTTAAGGCTGTCCATTTAGAAACAAATGAGATTTAGATGTTACTCTACTCAACTAGACCATTGCCTTCTTCTAACGAGGTTAGAATTTACATAGAATTTACATAGTTCAAATGAGCAGTAACATTTTGAATTTGCTCTCAAAAGCTTGATATATAAAGCTATGTCGAGGGCCGCGTTTCTGATAAGCACGCAAAGAAAATTAATGTACATTTGTTCATCTGGAAAAGAATGCCGAGAATCCAAAATGAGTCGTATAATTCCCGAAGCCGTACTGTTAATACGGAATCTCTATTTATGTTTCCTCTTAGTCACTAGGTGGTGCTACTGTGAGTCCTCTGGTGCACTAAACTGTGGGTGCTAACGTTCCCAGCTTGTGATATCTCAGAGTCGTCGTGTACTGATCTATGTTTTCTAATCAATTAGACATTTTCCCATAGAAAACATGTTTGACTATATTTCCATAGAAAGTAAACTGCATCACTCTTCATCAGCTGATCTTTGATATATTTCAGTATGGCTGCTATTTTAGCAGAGTTCAGTTAACATATTCTTGGTCAAATTGAAAAGAGAAAAAAAGCATTTGATAAATTGTATCATAATATTATCCCACGCATACAGCGCCAGGTTTGATATTCTTCACATCACAGTGAATAATAACTTTTGTATACGCTTCGTTCTTGAATTGTCATAAATTTGGGAAATAAGTCTGATATAAATGAACATCATTGCTCTTTAATTTACTAAATGCTGCAACACCTGTATTGTTATAATTTAATATACATTATATGATGATTTATGATTAAATCAACTGCAAGAGGCATGTAAGAAAAGGAACATTGATGCTTTACCGATGTAGTCCATATGTCAATACTACAGTCTTTATCTTCATCTACCTTGTTCTCCAAGAGTTTGTCATAATTTCATTGAAAACTGTTGCCATTTATACTTAGCCTTTCCTCGACACTTTGATAATTATGATTTATAGCAAATGATAGCGAATGTTTTGCACAAGAGTCAGTCAGGTTTCTAGCACATGAGCATTGTACAAATTTTGTGATAAAATGACGAATCTGTCATAAACGCACTAGTCTTTTCAGAGAAAAGTTTGAAGACGTGGTGGTCGCATGGCTTAATTATCTTACAACTTATATACTTCAATTGTTTTTCTAAGCAAATACCAAACCTATCTCTCCTATCAAACTCTTTGTAGCATCAACAGCTGAGAGGACAGGAAACATGTTTGTATACAAACAGACAGTGCTCTTTCAGGGAATAGTCTAGTCTAGAATCTACCTTCAGTCGTCGACACCAATATTTGTGTCAACAGTCTATTTTTTCCTACTAATCCCCTTTCTTAAAAACAAAAGCAGCATCCCTATTTTTCCCAAAAGAAAATGAGAGGTTTGTGTTGCAAAAAAAACGACAACTTGAACCTAAGAGAAAATGCATAAGTTTTATATTTCATTAACCCCTGAGAACCTTGTCGCTGGTCGCAAGGTATAATAATTCATATATAAATGCATTGATGATTATTTTGCCTTTAAATCTGCCGTACGTGTACATACTGATTGAGACATTTATCTGTGCGAAATTCTTATTTTGGGGATTTTGCTCATCCAGTTCATTGTAATATCTGAAAAATGGATCCTGCATGTTAGCAATCTTATCAATTACGATCCCGCATGACTTCAGTTATATTGGGGAAATGGTTTCTATATTTCTGCAAAGGAAAGTCGAAATCGGATATGAGCAAAACTGTAACTTAAACTTATGTCAATTGTAGTATATTTAATGCCTCATTGAACATATGATTTATTTATGAACCCAAGAATTTAAGACATATTAATAAAGTTGAGGCGTCTCTGCATTGTTATGTTACTTTTGACTTGATTGTCACTCAGTGCACGAGCACGGAGCTGCTTCAGGTAATTGTCATTTACGATATGTTGTATCTTGAAGCCATCCTTTTGCAGGCAATGAATTAAGTCCTTAGCAACTCTTTCAATCTATTGTTGTTGTGGTGGCCAAGTGGCTTTCAGTCATAATAAAAATCATTCTGAAAAAAAAACCACAATGTTATCTGTTTTTCTTCGGATAGTAAATCTATTGTCATTCATGTATCATTAAGAATGATTTTATACAATCAGATTTTATACTCATGTTGACCAATACCATAAGAATAATTCTGATTATTATAAAAACCTCTGGCATCATCCAACCACATCAAGAAGCTGCATCTCGGTGTTTGTACTTATTTCTTTAATAGTAGTTGTAGTATTAGTCTAGATCTTTTATTGACAAACTGAAAGTCATGGTTGACTTATGTGTCATTTACAGTACATAATTCAATCAAAAACTGAAATCACTATCCATGGACTACAACTATACCTGTTTTCTATTTGCTACAGAGGTTTTATCTCTGTATTTACACAGCTTATCTCTATGTCTAAAATCAAGAGGAATACAGAGAAATGTAAGCCTGATATTGTACATGGTTGTTATGGTTAGCTGTTTTCTGCACAATTAGGGTATGACTAGACTGAGATGTACCAATATGAAGCAACTATCAGATGAGCCTCGCTAGTTTCTAACTATATAGCACCAGATTTTATTGTTAGTATTTAATTAATCATGGGTACATCAGGAACGTAGGTGACAATTCATGAGATGAATAAGGCATTTGGTTCATATGTTTAAAAATTGAGCAAGTAGGTTGCTGGCTTCAATTCCAGTTATATTTTTGCAATGCAGAATAGATCTAGATAGGGCCTTTACCACCTTCACATGTGTACATTGTAGTATAAAAATTAATGTTTTTCCCCCTGCTATTTTATGCCCATTCATTAACTTCGCAGTAGACCTGTTTAGGAAATTTACTATACAGGCTAATATCAATATATCATTGACATAATCATATAACATCTTAATATATATATATATATATATATATATATATATATGTATATGCATATCCACAAAATAAACATGATAGCAGTGGCAGGGGGAGCCAACAGACAAATACCTGATACCAACACACTGCAATAAAATATTCGCATAGTTAAGCCACTACTCATTACCTGGAATATCTATGAGAGGTGTTGAGGGAACGTTCGAGTGTCTAATCCTTTGACGTTGAAGAAATGACTTAAAATTGTATTTGTCCAATTCTACCTATTGAGGTTGCACTGTACACTTGCATGTCATTCGTTGCGTGTATAGTAGTTTCAAATCTGTATGTTATATTAATGCATATAAGAAGATGGTTGGTTTCATCCTGCCCGTTCAATAACCTTGCAGCAGACCTGGTTAGCTATACTGGCAGATAGGTCAAAATTCTATTCTCTACTAGAGAAACTATATTGTACAACAATTCAGAGGATATGACACATTTTGACGTGCCACTCACCGTCGTAGATACTTTAGCTCTAATATAAGAAGACAGTGGTCTCTCTATCACAATGTCTGCCCAATAGGTGTACATTTTAATAACTATAATAATTATTGAGTCACGTATTGTGGAAGGAAAGCTTGCATGAGAAAAACTATACCTGAACAATGGAACAATTAAGGCGGTTCAAATTGAATAGACGTCGATTTTAATATCAACATGACACACTTTATTGTGCCACCTCCACAATCTATGACAGGCATGTTGTTGACCTCTAATCGGACAAAAGGGTTTAGATATGAATATAAACAGATGTATGAATGGATTCCTTGTCATTAACCCAGCTGTATCATAATTACCAGCTTTGTAAAGATGAGAAACAATGTTGAATAGCAATGAATAAAACATGTAACATATTTCAGAAGTAAAGGCAGGTTTATTTCAGCAAAACAGAGAGAACTGTCATGGGATAATGGTATACAAATAATACGAAAAGAACTTTTCTCATTATCGTTGCCCTAAGAATGCTTATTTTTAGTCGCTATTGATATCTTACACAGATCTGGAGTAATATTAATTAATGTAAGCTACCCTTAGTTAGTGGAAACCTTTTTGATGTAAAGGAATCTTAGTTTTTATTTGAACCCTGTATTAGATTGAGAATGATATAATATTATCTGGGTTCATGCAGGATTTTGTTTCATTATACGTCGGTGCGTGTGTACTAGGCTTCACTGGGCATAAAAGTTTATCCTGCACTCACTCTTCGGGCTAGGATAAATTTGTATACCCAGCTCGTATTCTGGCGCATACCACAATCCTCATGTAGTTTTCCTATAGTAACCATATCCTCATAAATCAATCATAAGCTGGCCTAAGATGACATGGAGCCGCAAAAGGGTCATGTCTTCTGACTTCATAGTGATGTCCTTTTAGGACGCAATAACATCTTTGTTTAAAGCCCTATACCTATAGGGCAATTCATACCTTGAAGATCAGCGGTCTATCAGTAGATGTACTCATTGCCCTGCATTTTATGCGTCAAATGGATAGCCGACTAGGTGAGAATAGCCTCATACTTTACAATATCAGTAGAGATCAATACTCTATGTTAGCACTATTCAGCAATATTTCTGTTCATACAAGTTATTTTCAAAATACAGTTACATAGTGGTCTTGTCCACCTATAAAAGGCCTCTTTGATATTGAAGGTATGTGTCATTTGCCTACCCTGTGATCCAACAGAGGCCCTGCCCTGCCCCAGCTGCCACATGAACAGGGACTGCACCAACTCCTCCCGGGCCTCCAACAGGGGGTCGGACTCAGGAGCCAGTCCCAGGAAGGAGTCAAAGCGGGTCTCCCTCTGCTCTGTGGCCAGCACCTCTAGCAGCTGGCAGCACCGACTGGGCAGGACTCGGTCCACACTGTGACCAATGTCCTCTGCCTCTGAGGGTGTGGTGCTGAGAAAGGCCTGCAGGAGGTAGAAGTACAACAGTTCTGTCCCTGTGGCGCCCTCCTTCCCCTGGAGCCCCCAAGTGGCCATACTCAGGACATTGTCCTCAAAGACCTCTAGGGCTACTGCAGGCTTGGAGAACCTCTTCAAGTAGTCTTCGTTCAACTGTAACACTGTGTTCCTCAGGTCTTTCAACAACTCAACCCGTGCAGTCAAAACTGCCTTGGCTTTCCCTTTGTCCAGGCTGGCTGCATGTGTGACCACCAGGTAGTCACGGATGACCTTTAAGGATGGGGTGCATGCATTGTCAATGAAGGCAAAGGAGAGGAAGAAGTTGGTTTCAGCATAGAGTATGTCGGGGTCAGTGCTCCAGTGGTAATGCATGAAGGTGGGGACCTGGTCTGTCGAGTCGTACTCAGCTGCAGCGAACGACAGGTTCAGGAGGGAACTACCAGGTGTCACACCAAAGAGTACTGAAATCTAATCATCCAAACCAAATTGTTTCATTTTGTCAAGTCTGTACCAATATTAGATATGTATAGAAAGACGCAAAATTTAGAAAATACTAAATTGTTACTTTTATTATTAATATTTTTCTTTTTTTACTGTTTTTAGGATAAACTCTACGTTTTTGAATATTGGGATCATTTACTAAACGTTTTGTTTAATCATAAGTTAACGTTGCCCCATCATTCCTAAACTGGAGTATTTATTCATTTTCTAAAGTTACATTAGAAAATCAATTTTACCTTGAAAAAACATGTGCAGAAAATATTATCAAACAATATCCCAGTCATGCAATGTCGGTTCTGTTAAATAGCCATTTCATCTTACACTGAATGACCCATGTTGTCTATCTAGGCAGTAAGACACAACATTAAGAAATTTGATCCTGCTATATTCCCACAATGTGATTATAGTTATGTGTGGCTATAAATTTCTCAATATCGTGAAAAAATTTAACAATTGTAGATGCTAACTGTTATGTGATTGTCTAACTAAAATTCTGGCCCTACTTGATCTGTCTAATGGACTTTTTCTCTTAAATTGATCATATCTCTGTACTGACGCGGATGGTCAGTCCATGCTCTGTTAGCTTAGTGTAGTGTTTACACCAGCACACACCTTATCTATAAGTGCTTGTCCCGGGCTCCTTGTCAAAGTGTCTAGGAGTAAGGAAGGAGTCTAGGTATGACGTGTATACTATCACCATACAAAAGGGGCGTACATCGCCCATGCTCAGTCAGAGTTAGCTGAATGTTGTTGTGAATAACCATCCTGGAAAGGTTGTATTCTAGAAGCTGAGTCCTGGATTTGGAATAGAAGCTGATAGACTGTTTAGTATGCAGGAACATTGACTCACTGTGTTTGAGGGGATTCTATCCTTGGAGCTGTTTATTGTCAATTGAGATCTTGTGATGGAACTACAATACACAGGAAATAAATAAAGAACATCCTTTCACGCAAGTGTTATGTCTTACATAATACAGAACTATTATTATGTATTGGACGACAGCAGTCGAACGAGGCGGAGACTGCTATAAGAGCTAGCTATGATCCATGAGGCGGATAATTAACCTACTATTGTTTATCTCTATTCTTTTTTTTTAACTATTTTTTCAATGCGTGGAATGAGCATATATCTAATGCAATATATAACCTCCTAATCCTTCATCATAATCCGCTGCATGCTAAATTAATGTTATAGTAAATTGGGAAAGTGATGAAACTGAAAGTAGAAGGACTTGATCTTCTTTTATCTGAATACTGGTGACCATGTTTACCACATGCTACAATTTTACAAGGCAAATTCTCTTTGGGTCTTTGTAAACAGAAAATCACATAAAAAGTACAGATGATTTTAGTGTCATTTTTAAAAACATTGTTGTCCAGAAGCTCTTCTATATATTATCTGACACATTTAGGACGTGTCTTTGATCAGTTTGATGACTTTATCTTTAGCCTAATGGGAATATGACATTTTTAGAGCATTTTGATAGCGAAAACATTATTTGTTTTGTTAATTTGTTAATTTGTTAAATCAGTCTAAATTTCCTTATAATAATCATTGTTGCTCCCCGACTTTCTTTTACAGCAACATGTCATACTTTGTTGGAAAGCTAAGATCATTTACTTTCATTCGCTAGGAGAATTGATCTTCAGTACAGCTCTTTCTTACATAACTATACATAAGAGACAATGATGTATTCTATACAGGCATTAGAAAATAGGTGAGAATTTTGCATATCATGTTTTGCTGACACTAACTTTAAAATTATTCACACTATAATTATATCCATAGAAGAACTATATTTAGTAATTACATAGCCCCCCCCCCCCTTCCTCTTTTGATGTGTCAGTTTCTTCTTTCCTGTATAAAACCATGAAGATATATGTGACATTTTCTACAAATACAAAATATAGTGAAAATGAAACATTGCAAATGTTGTGTATTACTGCCTAGTGGATAGTCTTATACGTTTATAACGTATTTTACTCTGGTGTAATTATTCAATATTATTATCCTAAGTGAGACTGATCCGAAACAATACGGTAGTTTTATCAGTTTATGTCCGGTCACAAAACCTTCCATTTGGTAAGAAATCCAGTGTCATTGCAACATATTCATATAAACCAAAATAAATAATTCTAGACCTCACCATGGTAAACGGAACCCATAGCTCCTCTGGAAACTCTAGAGTCTGTCTGTCCTTCTCCTCCTGGGTCGGTGGGCAGGACCCCCAGCGGTAGAAGTTGACCAGGTACTGGAGGCAGCCCTGGAGACCCACCATGATGGGATCGTGAAGCCACAAGTGTGGCTGCAGAGCCTCGAGCACCGCCTCCAAGTGAATCTAAAAGTAGGCGGAATTATAGTTAAGTGACATTTTTTGTCACATTTTTGGAAATCTTGGTGCATTTACTGCAAAACCCATAAAAAAAATTCATACATCTGATGCACCAATGGAGCAATGACCCTTGCATACTGTTTGCTGAGACAAATGTCATCTTCTATACTTTGTTCTGATGTTTTCAAATGTTTTCAAATGTGAATTTAAAATATGTGACCCACAATGAGGAAAGGCGCTCCAGGCGGAAATTAACACTTAGGAGGATAGCATAAGATGTCATATGGTACCAAAATGTGATATTGTGTCAATCATCAAAGAAGTTACAGGTTTTAACATAGGAAAGTCAATATTACTGAGAATGAAAAACAAAACAAAATAAGAATTATTTAGTATCAATTTTATTGAACTATTCAATAACAAAACATAATTCTTGAAAAACATAAAATTAATGGCTATTTATGAAATACTATTGTGATCATAACTCTTGATCTAAGGATGATATAATTTATCTGTTTGAAGCTGGGATATTTTAAAGTTCCATTTTCCAACATGATGTCACAATTTTTTAAAGGAATCACATAAAGTATTGTTTCCATGGCAACCAAATTGCCATTTAAACTGTTCATTATGCAATAGGGTAACACAATTTTTTGTCCTTCGTATGTTTCCAGAGAAGGTATATTACATACATAATAATTATATTCCGTCTCTGGTGTATCCGAGAGCATTCCGGCGTATTAAAACGATATTAAATTGTGTAGCGATACCTAAGCAATTTATTTATTTCGGAGTAGGCGTGACGTCATCGCCCTCCGTTTCCATCGCTACGGAGATTGTTGTACCTCGACTATATAAATCGCCCGAGCTTGACCGTTGGTCATTCTCGTTCCAACCACCAGAGATTCATCATCGCAGCAGAATTTTAAAGCCATTTTTAGGCGATTATTTGAATTATTTCTTCGATCTTAAGGGGTTTAGATCGATTAATCTTCGTAAAATATTTAACGGAGACCTACCAAGATGTCGAAGAAGAAGAATTTTTGCAGAAATTGTCAATCCAGGCACGTCGCCCCGACGGGGAAGAGATGCAATCGCCTTGAAGAGACTGCAACAGGGGGGTCGGATGGCCTCTCTGGCGATGATGGTGGTGGAATAGAGATGGGGAAGAGCCCTTCGGGCAATTTCCCGGCGGCGATCCAATCGCCTCCGAAGGCTGCGGGGACTCAAGTTCTCAACGACAGGATGGGGGTAATGGAGAAAAACATCTCTAAACTCGTAGGCGCTGTCAACCGGTTGGCTGAGAAGCAAGAGGCGGCCATGGTACCTCCAAAGGACGATTCCGACGACGACAGCGATGGCTGGATAGAAGTATCTCCAAGAAAGTCCAGGCCAAAGACGAAGAAGAGGGGGAAGATGCAATCATCGCCCAAGCCGGCCAGCCCCGCCGCCGAGTCGTCAAGCAATGAATCGAGCCACTCCAGCGATAGGTCCTCTTCGCCTACAAAAGACAAAGGTAAAACAAAGAAATATGCACAGAAATTGTATTGCAAAAGCGGAGATAAGCCTAAGAATGTGGAGGAGGTTCTGTTAGTAGGTTTGAAGACTATCGAGAAGTTAATTTTGGATAAAAAGGATCCACTCCCCGCTGTCAAACATGTAAAATTATTGACAGAGAAAGCCTCTAAGCGATTGTACACGTTCGACACGTTTAATCAATATGATATCTCAGTAAGGGAAAGAGCTGGGAGGCTGGGACACGATGAATTTGGCAATTTTGACCAGGAGGAGATAATGTCATCTTTTTCCTTCGACAACACGTTCAAGGCTGGTGTCGGTAGCAAATCTGGAGGGGGATACAAAGGTAAACAAAACCAAAGCAGTGGTAGATCCTACTCCGAAAAAATATGTTTCCGTTTCAACTCCGATAACGGATGCTATGGCAAATGTAATCTCAACCATGCTTGTATAGTTTGCGAGAAGAAAGGACATAGCAAAAAAGATTGTGTCTGTGTAAGCGGCGATAAAAAATAGGAAATCGTTTTAAAATCTGAGAAGATTCCAGGCGTTAAACACTTATCTGACAGTGACGTCACGGGTAAATGGGTTTCTTCTCAGTCGTGTCCAGGCTCGCCAGCAAGAGATGTTAAATTATACGATAAATCCAGAAGTTCTGGTCGTAATGGTGGTTTCCTCCGTGTGCTAGAGGTAGAAAGTAATAATCCAGTCTTTGGGGGAGATGATTCGTGTTGTATTTCAAATATTATCTCCGATGTTGGTACGATCGGTACACACCGGTACTTTGCATCGCCGGGGTCAAGCCCGGGTCAAAGCACCGATACCGCTGACGTCACGGGTTTCCGTGTCGAAAGTACACAAGCGGTGTCGGAGCAGGAGGAGGAAAATGTCACTCGGCAAGGTAACTTTGTTCAAAATATAGAATTTCTAGCCGATAGTTCTTGTCTAACGGCCGATAGGGATGGAGTTAAGGTCCTTGCCGACAACTGTCCCAAGTTTGAAAAAAATCTATCGGGTAGTTCTAGAGATATTAAATATTTTGAAAATAAACTTCTGATCTCGGCGCGCTCGCCGAGTGGTCAAAATGTCAATGTATTCGATAAATGCGCTCGTGGAGAATGCACTTGCGAATTTTATATTAATGGCGCATTGGCCCAACTTAGGCCTTATAGATTCGAATATCTTCTTTCTTTGGGATCAGATGAATGTAAAAATAGATTCAGACCCATGGTTAATGGGATAACAGATGGTTTTAAAATTGTTGATGACACGGTGCCAAGCGGGGGTCTGAGTTATGATTGCAGAAATTATAATTCTCTTTTTGAAGGTGATAATCGAAAAAAAATGGACAAAATTATTGGCAAAGAACTAGCTGAGGGTTACCTTAAAATAGTAAAAGAAAAGCCAGCATGTATTCACTCTATGGGTGCAGTCCCCAAACCTGATGGTAATATTAGGCCAATAACTGATTGCAGTATGCCAGAAAAAATATCAGTAAATAATTTTTGTGAAAATATTATTGAGGAGTTCAAATATAAAAGTGTAGACAATGTGGTGTCCTTGTTAAATCAAGGGGACTATATGGCTGTGGTTGATATAAAATCAGCTTACAGGGCAGTACCTATTTACCCAGACCATCAGAAATACTTGGGAATTAGATGGGAAGTTAATGGTAAAACTGAATACTTACAGGACTCCCGCTTGGCATTTGGTCTTAGACTAGGACCAATGTATTTTAATGAGATATCTGAATTTATTTTTCATATTTTGTCAGATATTTATGGAATTGAAACTGTAAATTACTTAGATGACTTTATAGTCATTGGTTCAAGCCTGGAAGAGGCTACCTGGGCTCAACAGGTAGTAATAAGAATATTGAGATACATAGGTTTTCACATTAGCTGGGGAAAAGTGACCCCTCCAGCTCAGATATGTACTTATCTGGGACTGGAAATTGATTCCATTAAAATGGAAATACGCCTTCCGAAGGAAAAGTTAGAAAAACTAAAAAACTTAGTGGGAAAATACAGTAGGAAAGCAACTATTGGTAGGAAGGAGTTGGAGAGCCTGGGAGGCCTCCTGTCTCACTGTGCACATGTAGTGGATGGTGGCAGAATATATTGTCGCAGGGTTTATAACCTGTATAAAGTCCTTTTAAATAATAATCTGAAGGCGATTAAAATTGGTCAAGCCTGTAGAGACGACTTAAATTGGTGGGAGAAATTTTTGGTAAATTTTAATGGTAAAAAACAAATAGAATATAAAGAATTTCCATACCCAATGGTCTCAGACTCATCCATGAGAGGATTTGCAGTTTATATGGGTAGTGATTGGAGGGCAGGTAGTTGGGACAATAGCATTATTTTTCCAGAGTCTGAATGCAAACATATAATACCGGCCCCTACTGATATTGTATATAATAAGGAAAATATAAATGAATTGGAATTATTTCCAATAATGCGTGGCTTGCAGGAATGGCTGAGCCAACTTGTGGGCCACAGCATCAATATTTATACTGATAACACACAGGTTTTCCATATGATCAGAAAGGGCATTAGTTGTAATCCAACATGCATGAGTTGGCTGAGGGAAATTTTTTGGATTTGCAAAATATATAAAATAAGACTGGTCCCTCACTACATTAACACAAAAAACAATTTAGTGGCTGACACCTTGTCACGCCTTTTATATATTAAAAGTGAGGACGCAGTTAAAAAGTGTATCCTGGGGGCAAATTTGTGTTGTACTAACGCCATCTTTAAATTTTGCAGAGAAAATGAAGCTGAAAAAGCGTGTAATAGCGTTGAAAAAATCCGCCGTAGGGGAATCAACACAAAAACTGCGGAGGATGCAGTGGAAATGCTATAAAAAGGTATGTGTAAAATTCAATTGGGCCCCCTATAAATGTAACTCTAATCAGGGGTGTCAGTACATTTCATATTTGTCTAAATTTATGAAAGCATCCTCCGTTATTAACTATTACCAGGCGGTAATTTACTATCATAATGTAAAGGCCAAGCCAGTCGCAGGCTGGTCAGATGTGAACATAAAGATGGTTGTAAAAGGAATTAAAAATTCCAATTTTTGTAAAGTGGATAGTAAAGAACCACTGAAAGAGAAGCATCTAGAAATGTTGTATAGGAAGGTAGATTGGTCCGACCAGTTAGGGATTTTATTATATATTGTAATTGTATTTTTGTTCAGGACACTACTTAGGGTAGGACACGCTGTGAGGTCGGAGCACATGCTTCTGAGAAAAAATGTTATTTTTCATAAATGGGGTTGTATTGTAAAGGTTACATCCTCAAAAACAAAAAAGCCAGGCCAGGTACATGAGATACCTATTAATAGATTAGAAAATAAAAGGGTCTGCGCGGTGTATTTATTGGAGAAATTGTATAAAATTCATCCAAAGTCCAGGGATGATCCATTGTTCTCCACAGGTAAAGTTAGTTATTTATCCTACACTGTGGTTAACAAGCAATTTAAACAAATGTTAGCAAAGTCAAAAATCCAGGGTAATTTTTCAACCCATTCTCTAAGGAGAGGAGGCACCACAGACTTGTATAATAAGGGTGCTTCTTTAACTTATATTAAGGAGAGAGGCCAGTGGTCATCTGATTGTATTTACAAATATATAAGGCCTTCCATCTCCGATAAAATTAATTATGATAAATTTTTATCACTACGTTAGGTAATTGATTTGGAGGAATTGGATTAAAATAAATGTTATTTATTATATGTCCAAATCAATTTACCTGTTGTTGTCCTGTATTTATTCTAAGTTGTTCTAGCCGCGACGTAAATGATATTAAATTGTGTAGCGATACCTAAGCAATTTATTTATTTCGGAGTAGGCGTGACGTCATCGCCCTCCGTTTCCATCGCTACGGAGATTGTTGTACCTCGACTATATAAATCGCCCGAGCTTGACCGTTGGTCATTCTCGTTCCAACCACCAGAGATTCATCATCGCAGCAGAATTTTAAACTTTAGAATTATTGTTACAGGGAGGATTAAAATAAATGTTATTTATCATATGTCCAAATCAATTTACCTGTTGTTGTCCTGTATTTATTCTAAGTTGTTCTAGCCGCGACGTAAATGTTTATAAAAGTTTCATTCTTGAGAAGAACGAATAGGTTTGGTTAACGTGTAACATTCAATATTGAGAAAACCGCATGCTTTGTAAGGATACCATTGTACAAATTTGAAAAATGCTGGTGGTTTACAGGCGACATTTATTTGGACCTGTGCGGGTAGTAACTAAGCATGCATTGCTTAAATTGATACATTCTAAAACACCTTTCACTTTCAATAAAGATCGTAGTATTGCTTAGTGTTCTCGGAATTTAAAGATGTTAAACTGTATCAAACCAAACTCCCAAACCTTTGTCGACAAGTTGCTCAATTAGAGGATTGATTCGTGGTTGTACATCAATATGTTTCAATTCTTTCGAACCTTCATCAGGATTGTATTTTCTTGTGATGGTGTTTCTAGCTGGAAGGGAAACACTGTCGTGCGCACCTCTTACAATTCCAATGGTATTGTTTAACAACCTTGGGCGTTCATTTTCATATATAATATCACATGAAAAATAGAATTCGATTGCCAACTCTCTATGCGGTCTAAAAGGCCAAAGCCTTGGCCCACTCCCTTCACGATGGTGAAATTTGACACCAAAATAATTGTGGTAATCTAAAATGATATATATGAATCATATATATTTATATTATGTATTCACATGAACAATTAAAAACCTCTGCATCTGATGTCACGGTGCATAGTTTACGTAGTTGAATGTAAATGTATCTCTATAGGTCAGGCAATAAATTAAAACTGGATATAACAGACTGAAAGTTTGATAAATGATACCATTTTAGCTTATGAATTGATACATGCAGTATGTGAGCGAGCTGTCGTTGACAGGCCGTAGAAATACATTGCCATGCATTGTTAAGGTGCATTGTATTGTTGTACGCTGTATTGCAAATTTATTTCATAAGACAAACATAAGTCAAATGGGATGAATAAGTTTTGTTAAGAGTTTTAATTCAAGTGAAATTGTATTTTGTACCGCATGTAGTTGTAATTTTGCCGGCACTGCGGATGGGGGCATGCAGAGAAAGGTGGAAAAAACTCCAATTTGACCTCTGTCATTCTAGAGCGCCTGAAACATTTTGATAAGACTGCCAACATCAAAAATGAATATTGGAATATTATATATTATCATATAGTTATATATCATATAGTTATATGAAATTATACACGCAAAATTTTATCTAGATACCTTCTCCTTGAGTTCTTGTCGCATCCACCTCCTGAAGCTATCGGGATTTGACATCCGATGAAACTCATCCACTGCCATCTCCCAAATATCATGGTATCCATCAAAACATGTTGGCCACTCAAAAGATGGTCGGGGTGGCCAGTAGCCGCCGAAGGCCGCTAAGAAGTCTTCAATCTGCTGGGCGGCGTTGGTCAATGTGCATAGTGCCTTGGATAATGACCGGGAGGGGTTAAGGACGAGCTTATTGCCTGCCATGCGTGTATCTGCAGGGTAGAAGAAGTAAAACTGTATTCCTTACAAACACGATTTAATGTAACGTCAGGAGCAGTCTACGCGGCGAATCCAATCGAAGTAGATAATTTTTATTGATGTAAATTATATAAACGGTATGTGTATTCACGTATAATCAAGATATTTAGTCATTCTTCGCAACACGGCTACCTTACCCCTAAAATTAATTTATGATTCACAACTTTTACTAAAATTTAATTGTCAAAATTCGTCTACTAGTAGTCAAAGTTATGTGTATGTATAAGAGAAACAATCGCCTATACCTTGACTATCGAGATAATTTCTTCCTAAGTTAAACCAATAGACAATTTTGCATATCCGAGAAATAGAAATATAAGCGTTATCTCAAAGCTGTTAATAGACAACTTTGAAGGGCCTGTAAGGTCATGTAGGAACTATTCCCTGATACTATTTGTTTTCCAAGAACACTTTAGATTTAAATGTAAATGGTACAGGATTCAACGAAAAAGATATTCACAATGTATGACCGAATTTTATAACCGAAATAAGATAAAAATGTTAATAACAGAGAAATTTAGGTGCATAACATTAGCTTCTTAAAAGAAATAATGTAACAATCGGAATCTATAAGATGAAATAAGGAGGTAAGGGTCTATAGCAATGGAGGTCATTAGTCTAATCACAGAAAACGGGGAAATTTTGATTGGCATTTCATGATTAGAATGAATACATTTTATCATGAATACATTTTACACCCAATTATCCCTCTTTCGTACTATTTTGCAATAACACTATTAAATTTGGGTGAAATACAAAATTGACCCTAATCAAAAGTTACCTTATTAGCCAAATTGGTTACAAAGTCTCTAGGACAATTTTGTCAGCTTTGTCATATAATCTACCGTGATCAATACCAAAAGACGTTAGCAAATCGATATGATTAAGATCATAACATCAAACTGAAGTTTCCGATGAATAGTCACTCACCTGTTACTTATGATCACTGGTGATCTGAGCTGTGATGAATAAGTAGATGCAAAACAGATGGTTCTATGTAAAACTAATTTGCACCGCAAGCCCTTGGCAATATGCAAAGACGAATACTTTGTCCTGTGTAAAACATATCCCATCGCCGTACTGTCAAAACACCTGCGGGACCCTTATATCGGAGGCTCCGGCAAGTGTCGTCACTAATATTTTATATATTTTTTTCATATACCATATCATGATGTTATATTATCATCGCCATATTTCTATAACATGCAAACCTCTCATCAAAAAATGAATTGCTCACTATAGTTGCTCTACGTAGGAGGTTCGTGTATTTGCAATCAGAATCTAATGATAAAAAAAAGTTCCATGTTATTCTGCATGGAATGTTTTATGTCGGTTTCTGAAATATTGTTTTAATTATCATAATCGCATTAAATTTTTAGTTGTGCCATTATAGAAAATGGGGAAAGTGCACCTGCACTGTCAATTCTAACGATTACTTTCCCCATGTTTCTAATCCCTAAGTAGTAACATAAGGTCATGGGGCGGGGATCCAGACCATGAGCCTCTTCGCCATTATCATTTAAACAATTGGATGAGGCAGGCATGCAGGTTGTCTCACAGTACACACGTTGAAGGCAGAAGAATGGAGAAAATGATCCAGGGGTTGATGCAGAAGATGCATGGGCCAATATTGCAGGCCCGTATGTAGGTTCTGCCCTGGTTGGCGGGGGGGGGGGGGGGGGGAGGGGGTTACTTAAAATTTCAGTAATTCCAACTTAGATAAGTTAAAAAATAAATAAATAAAAATAAAGGGGAGGTGGGAGGAGGTGACGGAAGTGCACATAGTGGAACTTTTAACGATTTTCGTTAATTAATTAGGGTTTTTACATTGAATTGTGAAGGAAAGGTGGAACTTTTTTTTAAAAATTCTTTGTGGGGGAAGGGGATGGTTGCTCTACGCCCCCCCCCCCCCGTAGGCCTATACGGGCCTGCATTATTATAACCACATCGGGTCCCATACAGTTGAGAGTTGTTTCTCCAATATATCTGTATTCTATGTGCTTTGCCATAGGTTTTTATTTAGGTTTTTACAGTGAAGAATTAACAGGTTTGATGAGAAAAAATTATCAGTCAATGTATCTTAGCTTAGGATGATAGACATAGACGTTGTGCAGATGACGTCAAATCTCTAAAAAGGAATAGTCACCAATATAATGATAAATTTATACGATTTATTATCCATAATAATTGTAAAAACTGAAAAACAAATTGATCTCCGTTTTATTTACAAAAGACAAAAGTGCACTTAGGTGAATATGTAGCTGTCTAATCCTAAAGGAGTAGATCTAATCTGATTAGAGTAACGGTAATTCATTAAAAAGTACTTAGAAGATTTTTTATTTATTTGCGACGAATGAGATAAAATTAATGGTCTAGACATCAAGAAAGCTCATAGGGAGGAATTGAAAGATTGTGTTATAATTATGTCAGTCAGGACTTGTATAAAGACCAAGCAGCTTGGTCTTTAGATTAGATTAGCTAAGTTAGCTACACGAAGGTTAGGTGGGATAAAGGCCCAGAGAGCTAGACAAATCAAATTAGGCCTACTCTATGAGAAACTCCAGACATTATTAGACCTACAAAACAGGTAGGGGGAATTTGGGTAATTTCACGCGACTAATGCGTGAAATTAGACTTGTAGGAAACTGAGCAGGTAATTAGACTTTGTCTTTTCCTGAATGAATTATGAAATGACAAAATCACAGCGTAGCCAGGTAAGATACTAATTCAAAAAAGAAAAGAAGGATAGAATGCAGCTATTGGTATGGATTATTGTAGTCATTCATTGGTATGTGCTCATATACTGAAATACACTTGTAATTTTAGCAATTTAAATGTACCTGCGTAAAATTAGAACATGTGGTTGGTCTTATTTCACGCATCTGTTGTAATTTCACGCACAGTGTTTTTCTATGGGGGGAAATGAAAACATTACACATGCAAACTATAAAATAATGAATGGAAGTATTTTTACAATATGTTCAGTGTGCATTCTATGGTGATTTACCCCAATATTCTCATATTTTGAATAAAATAATTCTCCTGTATTTCAAAATTATATGGGAAATAAAATATATTTCTAATAGGACAATAGGACAATGAGCAAAAATTTCAAAAACTTTGAATAATAATCAATTAATGGATCATTTTGGCATGTATTAGACATATTGTATTGCAGCCTCATACAGTAATGCATTGTAAACTTTAAACATTATAAGAAAAAATGTAGGAATGAATTATTGATAAATGTACGTGATGAAATGTTTGACTTTAGGCTTATAAGGGTCTAATTTCACGAACTTTAATAGATAATTATAGGCTTTAGGTGCGTGAAATTAGACCTAGGCTGCGTGAATTTAGGCCTAAAACATTATCATATTAACCTTCAATTTGTGTAATTATAAAACATCTTCACATTTTTGACATTATAGAATTATTCATGTAATCTCTCCCAGATTATGTCAGATTTATCGCACATGCTGGTATTTAATTCATAATATTTTCATATTGATAAAAAAGAAATGTCTTCTTGATAAATAATATGGGAAAGCGGGAAGAAAAATGGGAAAATATTTGGAAAGTTTCCCCAAAAAGTTCCTGTGATGATATCCTTATGAAACGCATGAGAGATGAAGATAGGCCTAATCATCTATGCTGCACATTTTTTATTATATTTAAATATTATGAATATTCTAAATTACAAGCCTTAATGAAATGTGATGCGTGAAATTAGACACATGCGTGAAATTACCCTAATTCCCCCTACATAAAATCCCGTTCATAAGCCGTGGCTGATAAATGGAACTTGGGTTTCATGTTAATATTACACATGGATGAATTTCTCTTTTGTGTAGAGGGATTGTAGAGGGTTTCAATTTTGTTTGTGATCCAACGGACCCTCTTCTCCCCTGCTGAATGGTAATGAATCTTATTCTGTGGATAATTGATTTATTTCGTGCCTAAGCGCTGAATTCATACAAATTAAATTTATAATGAATGACATTGTCATTGAATGTCAGATTATCGGATAAGGGAATCAACTGCAGGAGGAAGGCATTAATTGTCCGTTGTACCGTATGCTAGACCTGTTTGCCTGATCAATAAAAAAAAACTCAGATCATAACACATCCCACTTCCAAGCAGCATTTTGTTGCGCGGGAAACTGTACTAACCCATTCTCTGCGCAACATCGCCCTCTGGCGGGAAAAGACGCACTAATTTTATAGTGGCGCCATCTATCGGCTTTTTTGGCGCCTCGCTTTCGGAAGAACTTCCTGGTACAAATATAGCAGAAGAACTTGTGTTGTTTTGGGTGTGTCGGAGGCGTTTAAAGTAGTTTGATATACAATTCCAAGCTCCGAAACTGTGGAACAAGATATAATTAACGTCTTCCAAATAGGTAAGTGATAAATAGCAGTTTGATCACTTTGAATGCTCAGGTAAAGGACATAAACAGGGCTTGGAGGTAAACCGGGTTTCCCAGAGGGGGACCATCATCCTCACAGTCACACTCACAGACACACACACACAGCCACAGCCACACTCACAGATACTGAGTTTAAGGGCCTATAGTTAGTTAGTAAATTAGTTATGAGGTTCAAGGGCCACCCTCTGCAGCACTGGCTGATGAAGCCTTTCTCCTGAAAGAAAAATGAGATGATTAGAATAATTATTTTGTGATGTGGTGAAAGTGAGGTGAAAGAATTGGGAGGGGGTGATAGTTTTGGCCAGTTTTTGACCATTATTTGGACATATTCTTTAGTTTACTAGGTTTTATAGTCTATGTAGACTAACACACTACATAGAATTAGATCTAGATCTAGAATCTAGAGTCTAATACTTCTACAGGCAATATCTTGTCTGCTGGCCTTTATAAATAGATACACACAAATGTACTAAAAACTGGTGAAGTTGGCTGGCACTTTCTCACTTCAACAATATATTACTGACTCTACTAGACCTTTACATGCCAATTCTCATAATAAAGGACTTATAGACTTAATTTTCTCAAATTCATCGAAATGCCAAGATAGTGGGGTTCTGTATTGGAATGTCAGTGACCATCTTCTAGTCACCTTGAGAATTAAAAAAGTAAAAAACAAGTTAAATAAGATCTCATTTCAGGGACGTTCCTATAAACAACTAAACGAGGAAAGTTTTTGTAAAAATTTAATTAACAATAACATTTTTGCCATCTCTGAAATTGATAATATTGATGACAAATGGGACAAATTCTATTCTCTTGTTCTCCAGGAACTAGACCGGCAATGCCCCCTCAAACATTTTACATCAAAAAACGATAAGCCGCCATGGCTTACCAACGAACTAATGGAGCTTATCAAAGATAAAGACAGAGCCCTTAAGCTAGCCGTAAGAACAAAATCTCTTTTACATATACAGACTGCACGAAAGCTTAGAAATCAAGTGAATGCAGCAGTTAAAAATGCTTGCTCAGATTATGTTAAAGAAGAACTGACAAGAAACTCTAGTGATCCTAAGAAATTTTGGAAAACTATTAGAAGTATCTTACCCGAGCATACCTCGGAATACATAGAACTTAAAGATGAAGAAGGGTCTCCTCTCTCTAACATCTTAGCTGCAAACACTATTAATGACTTTTTTGCCAATGTCGGTGCTAAATTGGCAAATAAAATCCAATCTCAACCTACTATTCACCCAAATCTGGATCTGAATCTGGATGAGTATTCCTTCGAACTTAGAGTAGCAACACTGAAAGAGCTAAAGGAGGTAATTAAGGACATAAACATTTACAAGTCCAGTGGTTTCCCGTTAATCTCATCGCGTATATGGAAATTTGTTCTTGATTATTTCGCTGTTATATTATTAGAAATTATAAATATGTCAATTAGTTCGTCAACTTTCCCAGAGAGCTGGAAGAGAGCTACTGTAGTTCCCATTCCAAAAATAACACACCTAAATGGGCCTGGTGATCTTAGACCAATAGCTTTATTACCCATTACTAGCAAAATTATTGAACATCTTATACATGACCAAACTATAAATTTCCTTGAATCAAGAAACTTATTGCTAGATGAGCAAAATGGCTTTAGGAAGAATAAATCGACAATTCAAACGGTTTTTAATTTTACAACTGACCTTTATTATAACCTCAACTCAAACATGCACAGTGTAGCAGTCTATTTTGATTTCAGGAAAGCTTTCGATACGGTAACACACAACCTCCTGTTGAACAAAATGAATCAATATCATTTCACTACTAACACCATAAATTGGTTTGGCTCATACCTAAGTAACAGAACACAGGTAACTAAAGTTAATGGGGTACTCTCTGATGTTAAAGCTGTCCCATACGGTGTACCACAGGGAAGTGTACTCGGACCACTGATGTTTATTCTATTTATAAATGATGTAAAACAGTCTGTTTTAAACTGTAAGCTTTTACTTTACGCAGATGACATAGTATTATATAAAAGCGTTGATGCTTCTAACCCTACTGCTGACTGTAAAGAAATTCAAAGTGATATTTCTTCACTATCGAAATGGTGTGATAGAAATGTACTGACAATTAATATAGATAAGACGAAAATACAGTTTTTCCCTGTACGGAAGAATTCTGAATTGGCCCATAATTTCACTGTTAAAGATGCAAACCTCAAAAGCACTACGGTTTTCAAATACCTGGGAATTGAAATTGACTCAGAATTAAATTTCAATGCTCATTATCTTCATATATTCAAGCAGGCGCACTACAAATTATTTTTGCTAAGGAGAATTCGGCCATACTTAACCTTAAGAGCATCGTTGTTAGTGTGTAAGTCGATGTTCTGCTCCCTTCTTGATTATGGTAATGTGTTTCTTTCTGTTATTAAAGCAAACCACAACACAAATCAGTTATATATTGTCAAATAAAATTTTCAGTGAACTTTGCTTTTTTACAAACCATGTATGATCATGTGTCATCTGATGACAGAATGGTATGCAAAATTCTATTCAAAAACAGATTTAGACTGTCATGAATACTCATTTTCTGACTTGTTTTGATCTGTTGTGTGGTCCACACAAATACCTAGATTGTTTACCCAAAAACTGATGACATCATCAAAATGTGATTTCCGGAATCCCCCCTGCATTTTCACTCTGCTAGCAGAGTCTCTAATGAGTATTATTTTGGGTGAAAAATGATGTGGGAATCGAGAGGAGGCAAACATGAATGAGCCTGGCACAGTATAGAAAGGAAAGGGGAGGAATTGACCTATTGACCCTGAAGATGACATCACCGATTATGGGGCAGTTGGGTCACGTGGGGGGATTCCCCAACAAGTTGATTGCAGACCAGAAAACAAAAACAAACAGATCCTCTTTCCAAGGATCATAATTATCAACTTCTAGCCACCAATATCTGATTTTAACTGGCAATATGATTTAAATATGAGTGTAGTTGAAGATGTCAGGATCGATTTTGAAAATTTTAAAAATTTACTAAATTTTGATAATTTTGCATTGTGGTTTGCTTTAACCAGCATGAACAAGCATCTCTACAAGTCCTTCAGAACGCTGCCATCAGAAATAGTCTCAATGTACATGACCCACAAGAGATTCACACGAATGACTTACATAGGATCTCTAATATCCACATGCTGGATTATAGAAGAACCGTTAGTTTATTAACCTGCATTTGGGAAAGCGTGCAGCAAAACCGAACTAATATCTTGTGCAGACAAAATGGTCCTAAAACAAGGAAACAGGATGGTCTGACAATATCATTACCGATACCAAGGCTAAAATTTATTAGAAAGACCCCCTTCTACCTAGGGAGCCAAATATGGAACACATTAGACCTGGATATTAGGAGACTTAAGGATAAACAATTGTTTAAAAACAAAATTAAAGGTCTACTTGATATTGAACAATTGCAAACTGTTTTTCTTGTCGAATAAACTTATGATGTGATGTGACTGGTTAACATTCCATACTGAATTATAGGTGCTGAAAAACTATTGTATACCATAATTTCATACCATCTCATCCCATTACTCAGGTGTGTCGACAAAGACTGTATTACCATTTACAATTGTACGTGATCTCAACTATCCATATATATACCTAATTTTGTAATAATTGTTTTTCATGTATTCGTTTAAATATCAACAAAATATTACCCCAAAATGCTTCACCTGATGTAACTGGAGGCTGAGGGAGAGCAGACCAAGGTCTGAGATGTTTTTCCAGTATAAATAAAAATGTTTCAAAAAAAAAAAAATGTAATGTTTATCTGCATGTATAGAGAACAATAGAACCCCATTTGCATTTTGGTGTTATAATAGGGCTTGTAACTGGACAAAACAGGTGGTTTTCTGAACTTTTATTTTTAACATTCAAAACTGAATAACTTTTGATTGGTCCAGATTATAGTAGCATATAACATATCTAAATAACCCTTAGTGGGCCTTACAAAATTAGTGAGGAAGGTCCAGAAAAATAAGTCCACTATTTGCCCACCTGACCTAGAGCACCTCGAGAGAGATGTGTCCAGGCTCCCAAGAATAGGCCCTTGAGGCTTGCTCAGTGAAGTGGGCAGCCCAGCCTGGCTACTTACCACATGGTCACATGATGGTGGGAGCCTTGCAGAGGTCAGTGGGTGGGTATTGGTTTGGGACGGCTGACATCTGGAGAGTGAGTAGATGATGTCACGGAACGAGGTTAATAAGATGTGTACATGTGGGTACCTCACCTGTAGATCTACTCTTGAGAGTGAAATAAGTGGCCTCTGAGGCAGCTCTGATAGATGTGGGCTTAGAGAGCTGGGATAACACTTGGGCGCATGAGCGTAGATAGATAGGTGACTTGAGATAGGAGTGCTGGTTTGTGAGGAATAGAGCAGACAATCTCTCAGACTGACATTGGTCAAAGGAAGCTCAGTGGCATATAATTATTGCATTTGGATTAGGCCAAGGAAAAAAAATTGTTGCGTTCCGGTAACATCAGTCAAAAAAAATAGGGTAGGTAGGTCGGATTTTTTTTTGTTTTTTAATAATTTTTTTAATGTCTCATAGTGAAAAAATGTCCCCAACTCTGTCATAATTTTTAACATTCTGCCATTTTTCTCTAAAATGCCCATAAAAACTTTAGGGTCGGGGCATAAAAATAGGGTAGGTCGGGTTACCGGAACGCAACAATTTTTTTCCCTAGGCCTTAAATAAACATTGACCTTTCACACAAGTGTTCTCTGGAGTCCCTGAATTAGGAACTAGGTTCAAGGATAATTAACGATCGTAACGAGTTGGAAGATCGGCAACGGCTTTATTGGAATATTTCACACGGAAACTTAGCAGAATGTAGACTAAACTTTCATGCAAAAAGTAAACCCCATAGTTCAGTAGTGTTGATGATCAATGTTCTTTGTCCACGATGGCGATGGCGCGGGCCTTGCTGCAAAGCCCTCATGCTTTGCCAGGCAGGTGGCAGTCTAGGAGATGGTGGTGCAGCGAGGCTGTGGCCCTGCACCTGGTGAGGTAGAGTTGGGGTGGGTTGGCACAGTGCCAACATTTGGAACGTTTATATCAAAATTCTTGAAAAAAGCTTTTCATCTGAAGAATCTAAACTAAATTTGAGTTTTAGGAAATTTATGCACTAATCTTTGTATTTTGGGCAATATTTCAGTAAATATCAGTTATATTTTGATATATCTGGCAGTGAAAGGGTTAAAATACTTGTGCCTGACAAACAATTTTGGTACTGAATGACAGAAAAAAATATACTAAATCTAAATATACCACTTTTATTTTAATCATAACGTTATTAATAGAGCCACGTTTTTAAGACAGGTAGATGGACCAGATATTTCAAGTTTTTCAGTCCTTTCTTGCCCTGCAGACCTAAAGGGTTTCATGTTGATATTACACATGGATGAAATTCTCTTTTGTGTAGAGGGATGGTAGAGGGTTTCGATTTGTTTGTGGTGAGGTAGTGTTGGGGTCACCCCAACACTACCCGCTGTTCACCCTGAAAAGCCACCATGGGGCAATAGTGGCTAGTATGGTGAGACAGGTAGCTGGGCTTTAGGGGTTTCTTTAGGATTAGTTATAAAACCCTGCACCATTTTACACTTTACCCCTGCTTACAATATGTACTTTAGATCACTTTATCATTTCTTAAGTTGTTTCTTTATAAAACTATCCCTTTAAGACTGACCCATCCGTGTAATAGACGTGACCAGAGACGCGTTCAATGGTATTGATGTAATGGACAGCTGTGGCGTGGGCCTCCACCTTGGAGGTGGAGGATACTAATAACTATGTAAGCCTTCCCCAGGCCTGCCAACATTCCAATGGTCCGGGATGGGACATTTGTTTAAAAATCAGAGAAAAATCTGGAAATCATCTTTTTTAACTGTGGGTTGATAAATAGAATCTTGGTGTATGATCAAGAATCATACACCAAAGGCGAAGGGTTTGTACTTGACCCGATCAGTACTTGACAAGCTCATTTGACTCAAGTTATTGAATCACATCCCACCCCTACCTTGATTAGGCCAAATTAAAAAAAAAACGTTTGTGTTCAGGTAACATAGATAAAGCATTAGGGTACCGTATGTAGGTCAACATAATACTTTTTTAAATCTTAATTTATAACTTAGACAAACAGATTCAGACATTCTTGAAAATTCTGAAATCACACCAGAAACCAGACACCCTTTTAAACAATTTCTTGTTCAAGTAAATGCCCTTTCGTGTCCTTTCTGTCATTTCTGCGATTTTTATTGAATTTAGATATCTTTTAATTTAGATTCGTTTTCCTGAAAAAAAACCCAAAGAAAAGTTAAGTTAGGGCCAGAAATATAATAAGGTTGGCCTAGTCACCTAAAGGCTTTACACAACAATTCATTTTTTAGGCCTTATAAAGTTATATAGGTCGGCACTCTGACCTTATCTCCCCTCTATTCTAGACACTCTAGCTACGCCTACGGACTTTGTCTTCTATCGGCTTCTCAGTTACACAGACTTCAGACACGACTAACAGATTACAACATTATTGATCCGCTATTGGCGGTTGCTCATCAGGGGATTGGTGTTCCATAGCCTTGCCAATCATATCCGTGATACTGCATAGATTAAATGAGTACATACCCAAGGAGGAAGTTCTGTTATAATGATAGTGGTGTATCATATCTCAATCGTAAATTACAACAATTAATGAAATACCTCTTGTCTTGGTGGTCTTCAGAGAATGGGTGGGACCATACCAGTCCAGGATGTCAGTATTTTCCGAAACTATAAAAGAAAAAGGAAGAGGAAGAACATATTTTCCATGTATTAATTTGGGTTGAATACAAATATTGAGCATGCATTAAGACCTTTTTGGTTTCCATAGTCCTATCACGACTCGATATTTCTATTTTTGTGAGACAGACATAACTTTGTCTTCGTTGAACAAGCCAGTGTTTTAACATTTTTACAATGGGATTGTGCTCATTGCAGTAAAAAAAAATTTGTAAAATGAAACATGTTTTATTACAATGTCACATTTGAAATCTGTATCTTATCTATATTACAGGCTTAGGACCAAAGGACCAGGGGTTTAGTGCCTGGCACATTCAGATGAGTTATCATGGGGAAGAAACGATCAAACGCTCAACCCAAGCAACACGACAGAGACATCCACTTAGCCGAACGTAAGAGAAAATCGTGTTTCTATCCTATAACTTTTACAGGCCGTACATATCGCTGCTCGTTTTCAGTATTCTCAACATAACTTGATGGTTGATCAACTTATTTTGAATTTTCTTGAATTAAGTTACTGCAGGCGGTGCCATAGCTACTATGTACGCTTTTTTTCAATGACAACCTGGCATTAAATACATATTCTTTAGAGCAGGGACAAGGACATACGGTAGAAAATGTTCAATCCTACATACCTTTCCCCTTTGACAAAATTAGGATTGTCATAACAGAAAATCTTACTGTCGTAACCCATTATATTTATAAAATTGCTTGTCCTAGAGGCATATAGAAAATGACCTCTACTTTGAACCCTTGTCAGTGGGCCCGTCGGACCACCCACACTATGACCGTAACCCGCACGCGGCGGTGGGGCCCCAGTCCTCCCTGCCCTCTACAGGTCTACGGCGGAGGATCAGCTCACGAGCCGACCCCTGGGAGTCGGAGCTGGTCGAGCAGCTCCCCAGCAGACAGTGTGAGCTGCTCTTTATCTAGTTGCTGCCATCATGGATTGTTATTATATTTGTAGTTGTACCCACACGTACATTGACATAAGCGTCTTCATGTATGACTAGATGCACAGTAGCGTAGTAAGAGTACTATTAAAAAATGTTTTAATGAAAAATATTAGCAGATCATTCACATTTGATAGTTTTGTTATTCAGTTTAGATAGTTATTCAAACCTAACGTTGTTCGTTCATAATTGCCACAGGTAAATTGTTTATGGCGATTTAGTTGATTTAAAGGTCCCACCTCACTTTTTATATAACCCATACATTTCTCATGATAATCTTTCTCACTCACAAATGTACAATTATAAGAATATGCACTTAGAGTCGGAAGCTCTCTGTCCCCAAAAGTAATCCTAGGATGACGAGGAGCGTGTGGTCTAAGTTACCCCCTGGATTTTTATAATGGAAAAGTTACTGAAGCTTCAGTCATGTTTATATCAAAGTCACAGGCACAATCCGGCTGAACAAAACACTGCGTGCAAAGAGAAAAAGCCAGCGGCCGGGCTTTGGTACTATTCGCCTGCCTCCGCACGGCCTCGATAGCCTGGAGACGGAGGAGATTGTGGACGAGCTGCTCAGAGACAAGGACTTTGTGGATGGTCCGGAGGTGCTGCAAACAGAAGAAATTAAAGCTTTACACACGAACCTCGCCAGAAAGTTGTCCATCCAGTAAGTGCTCCTCATTAATTAATTTATAAGACACTCTCAATTGTGTCTATACGTTAAATTACAAAAACGGAGTATTATAATTATGTAGATTAAGGTGATAACCGCATTATCAATCTACAGTTATTCGATTTTTGATCAAAAACCGATTATGGTCAATTTAAAGTTTCTCATAATATTCCAGGTAAAATTTCTAAATAATTACCGTTTAGGTGATACAGGATAAGCACAAATTGTCTTTGTATCCTTCCCACAGGGCAAAGGTTCGAGAAAACGCCGAAAAGTCCAAACACCGACACATTACTTGGTCCAAACAGGTCCAATATAACATTTCACTTGTAAGTATGTTCTTCACGTCGAGCTAGATATATGCTCTAAATTTCGAGGAACTACCTAACAGGAATTTTAGTGTTAAATACAAGAACAAATATTACAATTATTTATACAGTAAAATAACTCTACTAAAAGTGTTTTTTTCTAACTGAACGTCAAGTTTCAAGGCTGTGAATTACCTTTGACATTGCTGATAGAATCTGACACTGCGTGATCCATTGTGTACCTAAAAATCACTTATGAAGCCACAATATTTTAATCAAACTACCTACAGAACAATCCCTCTTGTTGCCTCATTTTCTTAAAGTTATGGAAGCGTTTCAAAGATGACCTGGCTGAGGTGTCCTACTCGGTTGACCTGTGGCGCGGGGACCTGAAGAAGATCGAGGGCAAGTTCGGTAGCGGCGTGGCCTCGTACTTCAGTTTCCTCAAGTGGCTGGTGCTGCTCAACATCCCCGTGTTCATCGTGCTCTTCTCCTTCGTCACCATTCCCCAGCTGTTGTACCGCAGTATGCAGGACCCCTCCTACAACCACACCGAGTCCTTCCGTGGCATCGAGATCCTCACCGGGGAGGTATGGCCGCTTGTCGGACCGGGCAGATAGCTCACAAAGTAGAGGCAGTTCGTGATACATTTCCAGAAAATATAAGGGGGACTCCTTACTATTTTAAGATTTGGACACGTTCAACGTTTTCCATCAATGTCCAACATTTTATACTGAAACATCTAGGATTAATTTTCCGAAGGTGTTTGGTGCAGTGTTCATACTCAACATTTTTTTAGCGATTTATATCTGGCAGAATTCCTCTAAATACTCATTTATGATTAAGTCTGGTACAGCATTATAATGTCCGAAATAGTTCTGTTAAACTCAGACAGAAATGCCAAACGTTTGAGAAAGTTTTGAGTTAGACTGATTTGTTAAAGTATTGATTGATAACCGAACCACAACAAGCAATAAAGATTTGAAATTGAATTTTGTTTTGGCTAAACATCTCTGAGAAATTACTTTCCATAACTGTTCACAGTACATGTGCCCTGTGACCAGTGTTATCAACCGTGCTGGGTTCAAACGTTTAGAAACAGTCGTTCACACACCGAATAACCTGGAAGGTGTCAGACATCTTACCTGTAGTACCTTTACTTCATTTCCTGCAGGGTTGGTTCCGTGAGTCGGAGCTGTACTATGGCACCCACTATAATGGTAGTATTGAGCGCATCGGCGGTATCTTCTACAGCATGCCGCAGGCCTACCTCCTGACCATCGGGGCCTACTACCTTATCACGGTCATCGCCCTCCTGTACAGGTACGGTGAATCCGTAATCACTGGTTTTAAACATTATATGGTACCGTTAATAATGTGGTGTAGAGCACATCTCAAACAGCATGCCGCATCAGCATGCTGCTTGCCTACCTTCTAATTATTGGGGCCTACTACCTCATCACCGTCAATGTTACAATCTTTTATCATCGGTTTTAAACGTTAAACGGTTCGCATCATACGTAGTGTAGAGTGCATCTTGAATTGTGCTACATGCCTATCTTTGGCATTGCCTTCTTCCTATCATATGTATCTGTGTTGGCTAAAACCTGTAAACAAAATCCATTTGCTCCAAAGTGCGAAAATTGGATTAGTAACAATTTGCTTCAAAGCACAAAGAGGTGCTTAATGATGATATGAATTTGTGTATGTTATTTCCACAGCTAATTTATTATAATTATGCACGACTAATGTAAATGAGATAATTTCATAATACCTTGTATAAAATTCTTATTTTCATATCATTCCCATTTCAGTCTGACCAAATCTTACCGCCGTAACTTCATCGACGCGACGAGCGTGATCAAGTTTCAGAGCGTGACGAAGGTGTTGGTGGGGTGGGACTACGCCATCACCAGTAAGGACGCCGCCGACCTCAAACAGCAGAGCGTCCACAAGGAGCTCCAGGTAAGGCCAGAAATTGATAAAAAAAATAATCAGTAATAGGTCAACATGTAAACAGAAGTTATTTCTTCTACCAGAATCACTGATTGTATTATGGATCTAAGTTTTCAGATTTTTGTCTGATTTCAGATATTTTCACGTCATCATCTCATGTAAAACAAAAATCAAAAATTTTTCTTATATCAGATTTCGTAACATTTTAAGATAATTTCAAATGTTCTTTCTGCATTTTCAGACTTTTTCTTTAACCCTGACTTACATCCCTGTTGTATGCAACTGTATCAGTTGTTCATCACGGCTTTACTAGATAGTTATACTACTTTTGGAGTAGAGTAGTATTTATTTTGTCTACGCACAAAAAAAAACTTGGGAATGAAATTAGTCCTTATAATGCCTACTAGAAACGAGGAAATGTTATTACTGATGACCATTTAAGAATCATTTTTTATCATCTAAAAGTTAAATATAATGTCTCATACCAAAGATTTCCCATGCATTCAAGCATGGGAAATTAGATATCTACGGTAGGGAATCTTATCTTTTCCCGAGGTACTTGTTCAACCTATTTCCCCTTACCTACCCCCAGGAGTACCTGTCGGTGTTCCGGCAGTCGGCCACCCTGCGGACGAGCTGTCAGAAATGTGGTGTGGTGATGCTGAGGATCCTCATCAACCTGATCATCCTGGGGCTGATAGCAGGGGCCGGTTATCTCATCAGATACGTGTCTCAGTCGCTTAGGGTAAGTGTTTTCTTACAGACTATTAGCTCTTTCACGTTCAGAAAAATAAAATGATGTATAATGAGATTTGACAATCGGGTTTAGTAATGTAAAAAGAAGGCATATAGCACTTTTAAAGATCCACGAAAATCCTAGTATGTTTGAAATGTTGATGTTTTGGGAGTATGCTTCGAAATATTAGAAACTGTTTGTCATTTAGAATGTTTGGGTGAGTTCAACTCGTTCGTATCATTTCTAGATGGATGCCAGGTGAAAACCGTTCATATATTCTGATACGGAAAATAATATTCGAGTGTAACTTTTTGTACACTGCATTTAATCATTCTTCCCTACAACATGTTATGAATCCGCAAATGTTTGTCAAGAATTTAGGATGCCCGAGAATTTTAGGTTGAATTCTTGAATTTATTCTTGTTGAAAAGATCCCCCCCCCCCCGGGAATGTTTATAAGCCGATCCCGATTTTTAACCACATCTAGATAATCGAGCTTCATTTGCATTTGAAAGATTTTAGCCCCCATTTAGCAGCCATTGATTTTTCTCCGCAATAATTCCAGTTTCTCACAAATTGATGAAAGAAATGCTTCAGATGTTATGTTGAATATATATAATTTCGTTTAAATGCTCAGAAAAAATTATTCAAAATCAAAATAGCTTCGAAATAACTGGAACCATTAAGAATTAAAGGAAGTAATCATTCACTCAATAATTTCTTGTATATCCCCACTTATAAGCCGCACCCACGTGTTTTAGTTGGACACGTTCATTCAACTTTCATTCACTTTTTTTTTGAGATTTTAAGGTATATTTTATTTTACCACTACCAGGTTTCCCATGACAGATACTAACTTCTATGTTTTATTTACTAAAATATGGGTTCTCCGCAAATACCCTCCTTTGACATTGTTTCATTCCTATTTGATTTTTATTGACAGGAAATGGAATTTCAGCACATTGCAAAGGTGTCAGTTTAATTTATTCAACTTTATTGTATATACGTTTATGTGCCTGGCCTTACATATACATAGAGTACCAAAGGAATACAGGAGCAATTCGCTTTATAATAGCTTGCTTTCTAAATACAAATAAGCTCTGGGAGTAATTGTCAAACCTTACTTCCCTAATTCTTTTTGGCAGAAAAATAAGGTAAATTTCAGCATATGTTGGACTGCATGCCATGGATGGGTATCCCTTGATATGGGGCCAGTCAGTCTCAAAAGCCACTTGCCCGAATTCAATGGCGTGTAAACAATCATGTAATTTTTTTTAGCTTTAAATACATCCATTAATTGTATTTGCCCTTACGGGATCTGAGTGTAACATGGCCAGAGGCATTACTTCGCTACTTGGCTCTGTTGGAACTCAAGGAACCCTATGATGTTCATCCTTATTACTTTATTCCTCATTATCGTATGGTATTTTATTCATGAAGTAAGGATGGCGTGTATGCTATAAAGATTGTTTCCTTGAACACTTACTCTCAATATCGAGCAATGCTACAACAAAATAGCATTACGGTCTTCTCGCAATGCAGAAAGGGAAAACAAATATAAATTGTAAAAAGGTATAATTGAATCGATCTATACTTACCAGGTATAACCTAAAGGTGTGTAAGCTTGTGCTACACTGCAATGCATGTTCAGTCTGTGTCCCCTTAAAGTATGTCTCGTTTCTCTTAAAGGAAGCCAAAAGCAATGTTGTCTTAAAGTCTTATAACACTTTGCAAACTCAAAAATCTGTGAAACTGCTTTGTTAAGAGTCTGACTTTAGTTAATGGTAAAGTATAAACTATGACTTTAATTAATGGCAAAGTATAAAGTATAAAATTTACTTAAACTTCACTTGAATCCATAGAACTTAAGTGATTCCTGGCTGTAGACAACAGTTTTGATGGGCCGCCCAAATTGACCACTGACACGCTTTGAGATTTATATTAAAGAGGTTTTAGCCTGTTTTAACAATCTATATTTTACCATAGGCATTGTTTATGATCATACAATACGTTTCAATAGTTGATAGAATTAGTGCAATTTGACCGTACATTGCTTTTGGCTGCCTTTAACTCTTCTAGCCGTGTATTGCTGATACGTGCGAAATTACTCAGCAGGCAGAAAACCAAAATAATTATCGGACTTAACTTTGACGCTTTTGTGCATGGCTTTTTCTTATATTCCAGGAAATAAAACAAGATATAATGTATATACATTACTGTTCTGGAGTCTTAAAATAATCAGATCATTCTTTGTATGAGTATATATTCAGTGTCTGCAGCAAACTCTAGCCCTTGCCTTTGCCTCAGACATGCTTAGGAAGAATACTTTATGTATATAGGGGGATAAACAGTTTTCTTTGTTTTTTTAGATACATTTAATTCATGTCATGTTATGTTAATCTTGATGTGCGTAGACCAACTGGTAAGATGTACGGGTATTATCTTTAAATGAAACATCCCATAATCGGTAGCTTCTGTGAGCTAAACATAATATTTGGAAAATGTATGGCTATAAATGTATTGCTGTTTAAACTAAACGTAAATCTAAACTAAACTTGTCCCTTTTGTTGTGCTGAGTGGGCTACTCTTGCATTTTGGTGGTCTATCCACATGAGAAAACTACATGAAAAACTTACTTCGCATGCTGTAACTGTGAAATAATCTAAATCTTATTACGTAAAATCAAACAAAATCTAAGTACATAACCGTTGGTCTTACGGCCACTGGTCTTGTGGCACTTTGTGGTAGGTATAATCTACTATGTTCTCACGATATCCACTTTTGCCGTTATCGTTGTTTGTTAACCGTTTGACTTGACCTGGTTGTGTGGGCAGGTGGAGCGGACCGACCTGGGCGTGGAGCAGCTCGCCCTGCCCGTCGTCATCTCGGCCATCATCTTCATACTGCCGCTCGCCTTCTCCATCCTCGGCGACTTTGAGAACTATGAGGACCCCGGTGTGACTCTCTACCTGACCATGGCCAGGTAATGCGGATATTTGTGAAGTGTAACTTTCCTCTGATACATTGGGATTAGGTTAGGCTAATGTTTGTCAGGTGTACCGACCTGTTGCTTCAATGTGGCTAGGTAACGCAAACATCTAAAAAAAAACAAAAAAACTATGAGCAGTGAAAGCTGACACGTGTGAGGTGTAACTAATCTCAGCTTCACTGTGGTAGGTGATGCTGACATAAGTGAGGTGAAGCATTACAGTTTGTATGTTTGCAAATTAGGCTAGAATCTAAACTAAAAGGTGTTATCTCTGTCTAACATAGTTACCTAGAGATGCAAGTTTACATATTTTTGTTGGCTCTTTTTTTTTATTAGACCATCATCTCTTTACATTTATAATGTTCTTCAAATGAGTCGTACATGTTATACAAAAGAATGATTTCGGATTTCAGATGGTTTTTTTTTTTCACTTGAAAGCCTCTGATCACAACTTTCAAAATGGAATGCTTAGATCACATTTAAACTTTGATTCAAACTATCCTAATTCTGTTTCCTAATTTTTCTTAGTCCCTGACGTACATCCCTTTTAACCAAATCCATAAAAGAAAGCTTTACATCCTAAAACACATGCCGATTAAAAATTTGGGGTAAAAGAATTGAAGTAAAATGCTATCTTACAAGGTCATACCCTGTTTCTTCCAGAACTATGTTGCTGTTCATCGTGTCCTTGGGAGTCCTCATACAGTTCTGGTTCACCAACTTGCGCTGCCCAGACTCTGGCAACGTTAACGCCACACGCATAGCACTCGACCAGGAGAACTGTAGTCCGGTAAATATGAATGCCATGTTACCCTATCATGAAACCAAGAGTGTGATTTTAACATTTTTAAAAAATACTACAAAATCTCCTTGATACTTGACCTAGTAATTGATTTACCATTCCTCAAATAGAATGGGACGGTGGTCCGTAAATAGTTTGGACCATGGGCTGCAGATCCTGGTGTTACTAAATTAATGTCTCTCATGTGAAATTTAATTTCACATGACATAGAATAAACTGTTGTTGTGTCCTGTAACGCTGATGTTTCATTCCTTTCTTTCGCAGTGCTGGGAGAACTTCCTGGGTTACAACATGTACCGACTGGTGGTCGTCGACTTCCTCGTCACCCTTATCGTCACCTTCTTCACAGAGTTCCTACGAAGGTGAGCCTTTAGAAATAATTCTGCAATACGAGAGTGAGAATTTAGGACGAACGAATATTCATTTTCTATGAATAATAGATGTTTTATTTTCAGAATATATATGTCTTCCCAAAAAGTTAACATTTGAGACTTTTCTTGAATCCCCTTTCTTATAGAGTTAGTTGTGCGCCTGCAACTTGTTACATTATGTATTGTTTTGCTCCTTAGGCTCATCGCACAGTGCTGTATAAAGGCCCTGGGTTACCCTGAGTTTAACATCGGTCGAAACACGCTTTATCTCATCTACTCACAGTCTCTCATTTGGTAAGTTTTTCATGGTTATTTCCACGAATCAAGAAATGTCTACACCATTTTCTTCGTCCATGTGTATTTGAAACCAAAACACAAGCTTTAGTCACTCAAGCTTTTGTCATCCAAAAAATATAAATCGTCTTGTCTGCACAGCCATGAAATAAACACCAGCAGTTAAATAGCCCACTGCTACCGACTGGTAGGGACACACAAAGTCTTAAGTATTATCTCTGTGTATTGAATCCATCTTTTAATCCCACAGGATTGCGGCCTTCTACAGTCCATTGTTACCGTTCATCGTCATCATCAAACTCATCGTGCTCTTCTACGTGAAGAAGTAAGTTCTTTATGTCTTTAATATGAATAGAAAGCCAATAAAATCCCGTGTGACAGATTAGAAAAAAACCGTCGATCTGTTGGGGAGAGTTTGTTTTAAGGCTTTTAATCAATGGGCGCTAATCCGAAGTGGGTCTTGATAAGTGAAAGTGTCAAGTCAATCTGTTTATAGATACAGGGATTTCCCTCACCTCTAGAATGTTACGTGAAATCTTTTTTTATTTTTTAAAGGATCAGGATTGACACGGGAGGTTGGGGTTGTGATTTACTTTTTGCATATCAGCAGGGAACTATACTCTACAAAGTAAGATTTTATATATCACTTGAAGGCTATTTTCCCTCTGATACTGGAAGCGCAACATATATGGAAGATAAGTAAAGAAGTTGATGCGTATGAAGATTGTAGAACTTATTTTATCTCTTTTATTTATCAATAATCTGTCTACAACTATTCATAATATGAAAACATGGCAGGAGCTTCTATTTTTCTTAAGTGGATTTTAAAACTATGTCCCTGTACAATGCTCATGTACTTGTATTTTAGATACAGTGTGATCTATAACTGCCGGCCGTCGGTGAAGCCGTGGCGGGGTGGCCGGGCCCACACCGTCATCATGTTCCTGCTCGGTCTGTCCCTCATCGTCTGTTTTATCGCTGTCGGCTACAGTATTGTCAAGTAAGTTGATCCGGCAGTATAAGAACTCTCACTAAAAACCTCCAAATGTAGAGAGTGGAAAAAAATGCAGGATTTTGATCCATTTTCCCTTTAAATCATAATCCGAGGTAGTACTGCAAAATTTACATATTAGGACTGGAGTAACAAGTCTGAGACGAGTAACTCGGATGCAGTAGATGATACCACGCATAATTATGTGGGTAATCTTGACAATCTAAATTTACATTCATTTATGGCTTGAATTATAAAGTTTCTTATGCAGTGTTTGATTTCTCGACTACGCCCCTGGGCTGTTTAACCCGCCCACTTAGGATTATACGTTTTTAAATATAGTGGGACCGGATTGAAGAACCTCTAAGCCAAACCCTTATCCTAAATAAAAGTATGGGGGACGTGGCGATGATGTGTTCAGTTCAGTGAAAAAAACAACAACAAAAAACTTATCCCCAATAAATGTAGTTAAAAGTTTTTATTTGTTTTGATATGGTGACGGGGTTTAACATGTAACTGGTACACTGTTTTTCAAAACCGAAGGAAGCATACCATCTTTTCCATCCTGCCATGTCTCACAGAGTACCAACTGTTACAGGCTGAAGCCGTCCGAGTCGTGCGGCCCGTACCGCGGGAAGGAGACGGCCTACGCCGTCATCCAGGAGTGGATCGACGACTGGGCAGGCAAGGAGCGCACCCTGTCCACCATCATATCCTTCATCACCTCCGCAGGCTTCCTCGCCGGAGTCATCCTGGGGCTCATGTAAACAGTTTTTAAAATTATATATATGATACCATAAGAGAGCCTTCAGAAAGCTCCACATTTAGAGTAATTTGCATTGCAAAGAATAGTGTGTCGGTCTTTCTTTTTGCAGTATTGCATGACATAGATTCAAGCCGCTGTTCCCCATAGGGGGCTGAGAAGAATCTTAATTTCCTAATAATTGTTTAACTGATGAACTATTTGTTATATTGTCATTTTTTATACCAAAATAGTAAGGATTATCATTTTCTTAAATTAAGTACTTGTGTTATATTTGAACAAATCTAAGTATTAATTTTCCTTTTTTTTCCCTGTGTTTGTTTCTGAATAGAATCGCAGCGTATTATGCCCGTATTCGAGCGCAAGGACTGGATGAGAGTGTACTTGCCCTAAAGGAGCAAATTGCTTTGGTAAGTTTGACATCGATGTAATATTTATTTTAACATAGACATGTAAACATCGTGTAACCTTAAGATAGATAAACTATAGAATTGATTATTTATTGCACATGAAATACGTAGATAATCTTGTCAAAAACTTAAAACTTAAAATGATTTTTTATTCATAGCTAACACTATTTTCTCAATGTACCTTTTTGAAACAACAATAAAAATCAAACTCCATAATTATGTATTTGAAACATGAAATATGTTAATTGATTATTTCCTTTATTCTCATTGGCAGGAAGGAAAAGATAAAAAGTTTTTGATCAAATTGATCCAAAGCGCGGGCCCTGCTTCCCGAGGAGGGCCGCACACCAAAAACCCCAAGTACTCCAACCTGGCCTCCACCCCAGGTAAACTATCAACACTTCAAGTTATTTATTTTGATTTAGTGTAAACCAATGTGTACCATGTACCTCCCGTGCGTTCCCGGAGGGTAATCTATCCTTTTTGAAGTCTTTTGATGATTTGGAATGATTTATTCACCTCTGCTAACGGGGTAAATAGAACTGGATTTATACTAACATCTGCTGATTTTCCAATCAGCATGAGTTATTAGGCAAATAAACAAGATGTCGACATCGCCATCACTGTGATGACATCGCCGTCGGCACTACGACATCGCCGTTTTTTCGATAAATTTATTATGTGTCGGGTATTTAGCCATCACATAAAATAAAGAAGACACTTTTATGTCATAGTTGGTCAGTTTTATTCACCTTTGCTTTGATTTTGGACCTTGGCCAAACGGCCGCAGTCTAATCTTAGCAGCGGTGAATATATCTAACCCCATACTCCATGATAGTGTCTTCTTATTGTATCATTCCATGGCTTTAAATGACATGCCCTAATTTATGAATAATCCCGGTAGAGTAAGTTCTTGAACCAAATTGAATGTTAACCAAGTGACAAACTTGGAACTTAGCCTTTGAAAGATCTCCTGTGGTGTGCCTATGTTGATAATTAACCCAGACTGACGAAAGGTTTTAACATTATTTTGAGTGTCATCTTGATGAATTGTTCGTGTTATTCCTTAACATGTTTTTCTTTTATCCATTATTAGGTCAACAAGGTAGGATATGAATAACAGTCTACGAATGTCAAAACATAACGCCTTTATAAGCAATGCAGGGGCTCAAACCACAATGATATCAGCGATTGATGACTTAAAACTTAGAGATATTGCTTTCATATCTTTAGTTTTGGGGGATATCTAAAGAGTTGACATAGGGCTCTGAAATTCCTTGTTTATTATTACAGTATCTAAAGTTACTAATGTTATTACTTAAATTAATTATTAAATTCATATTCAAAGGTCAAAAGATGTTACACCCCCATGAGAGGTTTTCACGACATAAAGAAACGAGCCTGATTCACCTTTTTCCACAATTTCGCATGCAAATCTATGAGCCTATACAGTTGCCCTTCCTTGATTCAATCATTTTTCGAGGTAGGTATGCTACTCAAAAAAAAAAGATTTCGATCACACTCATAGTGGGTGAGAGAGAAAATTAAATGAAAAAATTTTCCCAAAGGCGTCCAACCTTATAGTTAACGTCTCTCTGATATCATTATAAGGAAAGCCCACAACAGTCTATAGTTGCTTTAAAAGGCTTGTCGCCCTAGTATAATTGCTTTGTGTGATAGGTGGTGGTTGGCTGTTTTGAGGAGAAAATTACATGTTGAAAAACAACGAAGCAAAATTGGCTATATTTTATAGCTAATATTTTATATTTGCCTCAGCATGCAAAGTATACCTTTTTTATCAATGCTTATGGTGGAAAATGCTGCCGCTTGTTTGAAACGTTGGATGCGACGTTTAAACATAACCCTATGTTGTACTGCGTTATAATTCCAAGGAACACGTTTGATACACATTGTTACCAAAAGTTATTTAGTTGCTCGCTATATTCAATCATTATTTGGATGAGTGGCAAATCCTCAGATATCAACATTTCATACATATTGTCATAAATATTACTAGAAATACGTATAAAAAGTAATCGTATAGACGTACGTGTGTGTGTTTCAATTCTACATTAAGTGTAATCTGCATTGCGTTCTCCTGTTTCTTGTAAATATCATCAATTTACTACACACTTATGTACATTGTAAAGGATTGAGATGTGTAATAACATGTCTCGAGTTTCGTGATTTTCATCGTTTGCCTTTGTGACTTTCATTAGATATTGACACTAACAACTACATGTAGTAGGTACCGTTTATTCGTCGATTACTAATCTCAGGTTTACAATTGACTATCAAAGTTGAGAAAATGTTATCAACAGTGTTTTATCTAGTGATGTTTTGAGTGGCCAATCATCAAACATATTGTCAACAAACCCATGGTTCCAGAAGATAGGGGATCTTACTGATTTCGTTTGAAAGTGATGTTCATGTCTTTATTTGTGGATGTTCTAGGGGGTGGCGTTCAGGAACCCGAAGGTACGACCGAGTTCTGATACCCCATGCCTGCTTCTCATACGCTACGTCCATCCTGTGTGCTTATTGTGTTGTCCATCATCGTGTATAATCATGTCCATCATCGTGTATAATAATCATGAACAAAATCTATTCTGAAACCAATTCACTTTGACATTAGGTAAATCATAAAATGCATGGATCTATTATTGAAGCCTTTCGCCCACTTTCAGTAAAAGATGTGTACATGTTTTGAAATACAAGTATGATTGAGTATTTTCAAAGATTGAGAAAAACATCAGACATAATGAATCGCATCCGCGGACCCCCATCTCCGATAATAATTATGCCAGAAAACCAGTACCTCGCTGTTGCCTATTATGTTTCTTTTTAGAATTGGTGTGTAGAGAAAAAGTGTTTTGTCCTATAGCAAACACTGTCAAAGCTCAAATCCGCGTAGGTTTTAGGCCCAACTGATCTCACCAATTGTAAAAAGAAAGCCATAATTTTCCATCCTTGCTATTGTTACCTTCAATGTTTGACATTGTCTTCATTGTATCGCAGATTATCTGGTACAAGAGTTGCTGTTAGTGGAATAGCGTGTTTTAAGACTGAATCTTTTGACTGGCGAAAAGCTTGTAACTACTACTCCCCTTCCTCCCATCAAAGAGCCCTGTGGAGCAGGACGTTAGGCTCTTTAATCTCTACCAAGCTTTCTGCTACTTTCTGTGTATCAAATGCTTCTATCCCTGTGTATCCTGTGGTAGTTCTAATAGCATGTCAAAAGTGGGCATACCTATACTGTAGCAGCGTATACGCGTAGAAAGAACAAAATGGAATTAGACGCTGGTAAACTGATTTTAATCTAATTGCCATTAGGTTTTCATTTAAATGAGTCTCCTGTTTTTTTTAAAAGATGTTGCAGATGTCCATGACATGGACATTATAACTTGCCAACATTTGAACACAAGAAATAAGATATATGTTGTATTATTAAAAGGAACAAAATATTGGGACTCCCGATTCCAGCAGAACATGGTCAGTTGGTTGCGCTGTCTTAGACATATATTATGGATCGTGAAACATGTTAGCAGTACATGCGTTGGTTATGGTATTTACTACGTGTTGTGGATTGTAGATATGCAGCTGTGTGAGTACGACTCGGCTGACGAGGGACAGAATGGTAAGAGGGGGACCTTTATTTACGCTACAATGCTTCCCCCGTCAGCTTTATGTCAAAATGATTATACTGTCGGTCCATAAAGATATGATATCCCATTTCAAAGAAAATTCCACGTAGAATAAAGCTCTCTGGTATCATTTTCAACCCAAAATTGGCATAGTTTTAAGTGAAAGAACAAATAATGATCAAACAAATATCTTAATTTCTGACTTTTATAATGTTTGGACTTTTACAATCTTGACACGAAATACAACACTCGATGCATAGATACGTTTTTTGTATGATGTATCATCAATTAAGAAAAAAGAAAAGCTAAAAAGTAATCTGTGCTAGGCTGAAATATTTTTCTCCAGAGGGATCGAGATAAAGCCTCGTTTAATATTACTTCTCGGGCCATATCTCGTAACTAATTTCAGTGATTAGGCTAATCGGGTAAAATTTGATTAGTCCGTCATTCTTGTCCATTCTGTTTGTCAATCAAAGTAACTACACCCAACAATCCCATTTCATAGTTATTTTCAAATTACGTCACTTCATTCTGTGGCAGACAGAATCAGGCACTATGAGACACTGATCAGATATCACCTGATTTGCCTGATCACTGAAATCAGTTACGAAGATACGGGCCCTGAAGGTGATAACTTCTTTTCTTACAGACTCTTCTGATGCCTAGGAGAGTCCAGTAACACGTTAGACATGTCTCTTGGTAATATCAGCTGTCACTGTACCGTCTCTGTCAATGTTGTATACATACAAGCCTCTGATACGTATTAATGGTTGATTTTTCAATGCTGCTTTGAGATACAAGATGAACCCATTTGAATTGGAAACTATAAGAAAATATCAAATTTACTCCAACTATTTTTAAATTATATCATATCAAGGTAATTGCTTTCTCTCAAGATGCTGTACAAACCAGCCGAAACGATAAGGTTTCCTCCTGTTTTAATATGATTAATATGAATTTCTCAAATATGACTTTAAAACTAGCATGTTTAGGTAGTGGCAGATAGATTTAAGTTAACCTATTAAAGTAATTGTTTCATAACTTTAACAAAAATCCAAGGATGTAATGGTATTCATACGAATGGTAAACAACCTTTGGTCATAAAGATGATCTACAATGTTATTATCCTGCTGCAACATCCCTCATACCTTAACGACTGCTACATGTATGCTACATGAGTCAACCAACCGTAACAGAGAGATAGATGGTCGGGGGGCCTCGTAGGTCAAAGTTTAGACAAGAATTGTGGAGAAATATATGTGATTATTATTCTCTTAATCTTAAGGTTTTTGTGACCATGTGCATGATGTTTACAAATTGGGATTGTGCCCCCCCCCCCTATATACACACACATTTTCTTTCAATTCTTTTCTTGTCTAGTTTTCTTATCAATCGTTGTTTAGATAATGACCTAGTATTCACGACATGTTGGTCTTATTCCGCTATTCCTGTTGACAATTGAGGAAACGCATCTACTTCAATGAAAATTTTCTGTTTGGTAAATGTGAAGTTTTGTTTGGTCACAGTGCATAGTATTTGCGCACTGAATTTAGTAAATGAGATACATTTACCTAACAAACAGTTTGTTTCTCTTTCAGATGCGGTTATTTAATTGCTGTTTCTTTTCAGGAAGGGAGCTTTAGGTTGAATCAATTTGAAAACGAAACAGTTAATAGATTTTTTATGCGACATTCAACATATCTTTCAGAAGGAATGACGCCCTAAATCTATGGTAGAGTATCGTAATCCTATTTATGTGAGAAGCTTAATAGGATAAATTGCAGCCCATCTTTCTTCAATGTTCCCAAATAAACCATTATAACCTGGCACCAAACCTATTTAAAGATATAATTGTACAACCCTGAAAGTGGAAAAACGTCAAACATTTTTTTTTGTCGATCCTCGTTTACAGGAGGGAAGACCTTTGCAAAGACCACTATGGCAGCAGCCAACAATAACCGACATCATGATGCCCCTGGTGCCCCGCGAGCCAAGTCCCCACCGGCCGCCCGTAACAGTAACGATGGACCTCCGGGCTCCCCACAGGCCCCCTTCACCCCAGCCGCTTCAACCCTCCCCCGACAGACCTCCAATGAGCTCCAACCACAAGACGCATACAACGAAGGCTTCATCGACAAGTCTTGGGATCCTGAGGATGTCGGTCGGTCTCCCAGTATGAACCCAGCGTACAACGATCAGTCGTTGACTAACCGCCCCAACCTGCCTTACCCAGGGAGGCACTATGACATGTACAGGCCTGGGCCTTGAGCCGGACTAAGGTGGGCCACACAGAAAGGTAGATAGGTTTTAAAAAATGTATTAATTTATTACAAACCTGGGTTCCACTGGGGACAACCTCGATAATTTTGTCTCCGTCCTCGTGGGTTTAAAGTAGTCGTTAACATAGTTGCTGCATACAGTGGTAATTTGAGAGTTGCAGTTTTTGCATGGTGTAGATCATTTGTTTACAGATCTTTCCTTATACTGCTGCGAAAACTGAAAAACGCGAAATTGGTGGATATCAGATATGAAATAAGTAGAATTGACTTGCATCTCCTTACATCTTCGATACGATGGAACTGTCTCCCAGTGAGTAATGTATAAAAATACGATGTACACAGCAAGTTCATTTCTTGTGTAAGTCCCTATGAATGAGATTGGTACATTGAGGTCTAACAACAGTGATATACTTCAGGTATAGAGAGATAGCAGTAGTTGGTAGGGTCATAATAGGTAAGGGTTTTAAGAATAAAACATTGTTCAGTTGTGTCTCACTTGAAATTAGGTTTTAGATACTTGCAGGGAATAATTATAACAGGGATGTAAGTCAGGAATGACTAAAAAATCTGAAAACTAAAGTTAATCCTTGGAGAGTGAGAGACTTAGGCAGGTTCACAGTAAAGTTAAATTTCATAGTAATATCAACCAATCAGAAGACAGTATTTATTCTCTGCCTTCTATAGGTTTCAGATTTTGTATAAAATCTGAACTTAATCTGAAATATATCTGAAGGTCCTAACAGCCTCTGAGGACCTGCCAGGGGATTAAGCAGGTTACATTGATGTCTAATTCAGGTCTGACTGCTGCTAAATTGTTGTTTAATGTAGTTTAGTACATTTTAACTGTGATTTCATTCTTTTCCAATAAATCTGAAATCAGACGAAAATCTGAGAACTTACATCCCTGTTATAAAGATCCCAAGATGAAAGTTACTTCCTGTAATTCCAAATCAAATATCTCACGAACTTCAACCATTATATATATTTTGTAATTGGTAGTATTAGAAAAAAATGTCTGAGTTATGAATTATGCATTCTACTAAATTGCACCTGCAAAAAAATAACTATTCACGAAATTCCATGGATGCAATATATTCAAGTGTATGTATACTATGTAAAATACAGGGAAGTTTGACTTTATTAAGGGTATAAAGGTACGGCATAGTCGTCCATCCACCCTTGCCCACTATGCACCGAGGTGTACTAAGTTATGTGGGCGGGTGCTACATTACATTTCTGATTCCCTATTTCTAGCCGTAAACATTTTCAGTGGCACATATGTAGCTAGTATTAACATTTGTGATACGAATCAAATAAGATGACTGATAACACTTGAAAATGTTCATTAGAGATGACCTTTCAGCAATTACGTTGAAGTTACAGTTTGTTTGAACTGGCATTTCCCCATGCATTGATTATGTTAATATGATATATTCCAATTTTGTATCTTTTGATTCAAAGCATTTATTTTTAGTGAATTTTTATCCCACGAATAAATATGTTGATATCGTGAATTAGATTCACAAATGTTGAAAGCCTATTAGGATAGGCTGACGACTTGTCTATGGATTTGTAATGTCTTTCAACGAGTTCAGCCTGTTAATTTTAAGAAGGCAATGAATTTAGATAAGCAAATATAAATCGAAATACTAAGAGGCAATTTATCTGCAAGCTTTAATTCAATAATACTAGATGTGACACGTTTTTATGAGTCATTGCAATTGGCAGTAAATAGCCATGGTAGTAACCTGGGCCTATATCTTCGTAACTAATTTGGCCTATCAAGGAAATTTTGATTAGGGTCTCAAGATCAGCAATTTTGTCTTTTACCAAAATTAACTGTGTTATTGCAAAATAGTCTCAAAAGGGGATTATGAAGTTTATTCATGATCGACAGAATGTCTTGTCATGAGATGCTAATCAAAATTTCCCTGAACACCCAAGCCAAACTGTTTGTTATTTGGATACTTTTATTATTGTTTCTTCAAATATTCATTTACCTTAATCTTTAATACATTCTAATAATAATTGTTATGATAATGCTGTTGATAAGCATTAAATGATATATATGGACTTAGGGAGAGCGTTAACAGATGACATATTGTTGATTGTGTTTGTATCATGATCGGCATAACCAGATATAACCAGATGATAGATTGGACAGTAATTTTATCAATATAATGCCCTTGAAAGCCAGACTAACGCTTTACATCTAACGAAATTAGCTTTAGAGGAAGTCTACAGATTCTTTTTATATAGGGGTCAATATTACTATATTATTTGGATTCATGTAAAGGTCAAGAGAAAGTTGGGCAGTACTTTATGCGAGACTTAGTGCAAGAGGTTTATGAAAAACTCTTGGATGTACATTTAAATAATTTTATATATCTTTACAAATTTTGGTCAATATATTGGTAACTTGTGTTGCACAGCTATTATATTCCACTGCTGAATATGAAATTCCAACCTGTGTGTTTAGGCGGTGAATGAGAATAAATGAGTTTATGTTTTTAAAACTTGAAATCGCTCGGTGGTGCTAAAAGATGTGTTTTATAAAAAAAAGCAATGTAGACTTGTTTGTATTAGAATCAAACGTTGTTAAAACAATATTAATACCCCATCAAAGTTGCCCAAAATATGTCATGTACCCAATTTCGAGCTTGCTATCTAAAGAGATTAGAAACAAAGAATAACACTGATCCAGTTTCACCAAGCGCGACAAGTTTAGGAAAATTTAATGCATCCCTCCACAACTTCATGTTGTTCTAATCTGCAAGAGCTCACCAGTGGAAACATTACCAGTACCTGATGACTTTTTGGATGTGGCAGCCCCATTCTCCCACATTCCATGCATTGGCATAATTATAGACTTTTCTGCAATGTATGCTATAAGCATGGTGAAGGATTTTAGCCTTCATTGATTTAGGACGTACAGATACTATATATGCAAGCTTTTCTTTATGTTGAATTTGATATTCCAGAAGATGACATTTTGGTATATATCTATATTTATCCAAGATTTGCATATAATTGATAATCATGAAAGTACAGTCAAATATGAATAATGAGACGTGTAACTGGGACTGAGATTCCAAATAAATGATTTTTTTCACAGTGACCTTCCTGCAGTTATTTTGTCATTGTTCTTGCTCTATAATTCAAATATAACTTTGACTAACTCTTCCGAATTGTTGAAAGCTTTAAGTTCTAGTTGAGACCTAACATCAGGAAAACCCACAGGTAAGAAAAACAATGTCTAGAGACCGGAGTGTAAACAGTCAAACTGTTTCAGTTGTCTGAATTGAATCTCTATGAATACAAGTGTACGTCTCAGAAGAAACAGTTTTTTGACGTCATACGCCCTTTCTCCATAAATAATAGACTAATTGTTCACTAATTAGTTAGTGTCTCGATGATTAGTGGTATCATGCAAGATTTACCATTGATACAATGCATCTAACTACAGGGTGTCTTAGAGTTTCGGAAAATAGAATTATGATGGCATTTTTATGCGCACTTTTCTAACCTTAACACCTCTTGACAACGAACTATTAAGAAATGCAGGAGCATAATACAATGTTAAATCCCATAATACCCAATGGCGACTTTCACCAAGTTGGCCGACCAATGGGCTTTTAAATAATTGGCCGATCAGAGTAATTTTAATTAACGATCAATCAACATCGACTGACGATTGCCAAGGCACAGAACCGCCTTTACACACTTCTCAAGATTTACTGACATTCTGAACTTTAAGACTTCTCAGCTATGCATTAAGGAAAATATTGAGACTTATAGTTTGGAAAGACAAATGATTGGCATTTTGTATTTCACAATACAAATATTTCTTTAGGTATAATTAAAGACATTTTTGAGACCTCTTGCTATCAAAATCATCACCTTTTTGAGACCTTAAATTGGTCAGATGAATCTAAGACCTACGTGGGCACTCTGTGTTTGACATCTTGCAAAGTTAGAAAACGTTCATTGATTTAATAAACCAATCCTTGAATGTGATGGAAAAAATGAAACATGTTTTTTTTCAATATTTATTTGTAATCTGTATACCAACAATAATAATATATTTTTCCTCGTTAGAGCTTTAGCTAGAATAAACAGTCTGCTTAATATAACATTTATTAATTTATTGTATGTTTAACCATTCAGATTTGCAAAGGGGTTCATATCTCTTTACATGGTATTTTTGTACAGATCTGAAGACCCTTTTCTTCATGCCAGGCTAATGTTTCCTGAACAGGTGGGATGATTCTCCACCCTAAGTACCAGACTAGTATAAGTCAAAGAAATATTCCGCTTATATTAGAATATTAATTATAATTATCCGTGTTGATTTTTCTAATCTAAAAGACAGGATAACCTGAAATCCATATAACTATTGTCTAAACAACAATATCACATGAACCAATATCACAGTAACGTACACATAGTTATTTGTTTGTATTGTATCACTTACTACTATTACAAAAAAAATAACATTGACAAGATCACAGATGTCAGAACAGAAGATAAAAATATCTTTATATATAATGATGATGAATATAAAACATCAAGAGAAAATGTATCACATATTTGATACATATCTGACCGAATAATATTGCTTATATTTGTTGCACAGTTCAATACTGTAATGCAAATAACACATCCACAAAATATTTGACACAAGCGTTCTTGGAATGAAATATAACTGTATAACGTGTAATTCTGCTGCACCATATTTATACTTTTAAATGATTTACTGAGAACGCCTTTCGTTTTCATAGTTGATAGATATATATTTCTGTCGTGCCCGTCGCTGTCATGGCTTTCTAGCAATAGCACAAACCGGAACGTATATTTGCCTTGAAATTTGATTTAGATAATAAGGATATACAGAAGATTGAGACGTTCAGTTATGTACCCCTCAATGTATACAGTGGTGATTCTTTCAATAACAATTCCCATAAAGATCAGTAAATGACTGCATGTTTAACAAATTTTACCAGTTCTTCTCTAACAAATTTAACAAATTTTACCAGTTCTTCTCTAACAAATTTAACAAATTTTACCAGTTCTTAGACCCGAATAACGAAGGAAAACATTTGTCAACATCAAGTGTTTCGACAAATGACCTTACCTTTCATTAATCCGACCCTAGAATTCACTTGACTCTATAATTTAATTTTATCAGTTTAGCTCAAGCTGAAGTAGATTACATCTAATGGCAAACAGAAATCTTGGGGATTTCCCTGTTGTGAAATAGAAGAGTTACTGCTGATTTTGTAAATGTTACCGTTTATATATAAATCAGTGATGAATAGATAAAGTTATGAAGAAGTGAGTGATCCTTGCACGGTAAGCGGCGTAATATTCAATCTTACAAACTAGGTCTCACGTTGGCCACTTGAATAGGCAAGAATATAACAAGTCCATAATCAATGGACGGTGTCAATGGTAAGATTCAAGGGATATGTTACATACAGTAATAACAAATAACATCTGGTTTCTAGTTCTAATGGTGTAAATATAAATTGTATATGTCGACCAAGCCGTCTTCATTGGTCGAGTTCGTCCCGTATGGCGTCCAGAAAGGAGACGTTCTTCTCCGACATCTTTTTTTGCTGCTCATCATATAAGGATTTCTTCTCCTGTTGGATTGAAAATAAGAGTCATTTTTAGAGATTTTGTAACGGTTGACAAATTTTAAAAGTTTACATATTAAAAGATATTCTTTCTATTTATGTTGCTTTATCTCACAAAGGACAATAAGATATGTGAAATAAGTTATATTAAATTTCAAAGCACATATTAACCACATTGGCTTAAGTACAATCCGTCAGACAAGAAATTGATAAAACGTGAGGCTATGTAAATGGATTGAATAATGATGAAATGACCTAATCCTATAGACTTAAGCGAAGCGTATCTACCACAGACTATATCGTTTGAGGGTCTGTGTATCTACAGATCATTCCTTGCATTCTAACGGTCTGGGAGGTAGCGGGTTCTATGAAGCTCTTGGTATGTTTGCAACTCACTACAGCAGTAGGTAAGTTCTTCAAATTATCGGTTATAGTGATATCTCGATATGTCGAAGCCCCCGTTATTAACAAATGAAACCAACGGTAATGCCAAGATGGGTTAATGTTAAACTTGGGTCCCCTTCTGGTGCCGGCTGGAAGAGTTAACCTACAGGCAGCGACAACACATTGGTGTTCCTTACAACGTATGTGATTTAATTGTGCTGTTGGGAGCGTCAGATTACCGGTGTTATAGTCAGGGTAGGTATATCAAATAGAGGGCACACTCGTGTAATATTTGAGTACCTGACGTCCAGCGTGCCAATTAAATGAATGCTATACAAGCCTTCGTATTTCACATATAAATTGATATACATGGGTTGATACTACGTAGTTAAGGATTATAACTTTAATCAATTATGTTACTGTCAATTAATGGCACGCTAGCTAAACATCAGGGACCCGTCGGTACGCTGGAGTGTGCCCTGTGTTTGAATACATACTCTGTGGTCTACGTGATAATTACTAAGGAGAGACTTCACATTCTGTAAAGCTAATCGTGACCATTTCTCGTAAAATATACCCTTATGTCACCGATTCTTCTACATAACACCTATTGTATTTTTTTTTCACATCCCTAAACATTTATCTTTTTGGTACTTCTAGAATAATGATTCTCTCCTAAAGTTATATGAAAAGCTGTCGAAAGGGCGGACATATATGATATTTATTGAACCATAAATCGTTTTTCTTTCGATAAAAACGTCGGATGTATCGCCTGATAAAATAGTCTAATATCAATTGATGACTGTAAAATGTTTGAAATATTTCACAGAAATATCCGGCGGAGAGCTTATTATAAATGTCTGACATATTGCCCGTCATTGCTACAACTTTTTCATACACATTGCATTGTGTATGTGTTCTATGTGTTTCTCGATTGTAAGACTCACATCTCTCACTGCCTTTCAGCTGGAAGAAACACATCTTTTTAGTTTCAGATGGTATCTTTTTTTTCAACAATTGACCCAAGTGTCTACTGCACCAGATTAGTTGACCATTTATACATATCTAAAATTGTAATTTGCTAAAATGAATTGGTATACTTTTTATCCTACTAGTCTTTGATTGTTTGATTTCTACTGTTCTTAGGTGTTAAATCAATCAATACATTATCGGTAGAGCTTTGAAAAAAAAAAGATTTGTGTGCCACTTAAACTAAGACATGCACCTTGCCAAAGCTTCACCCATGGGTTGGATCAATGTTGATATTGGCGACTTATTTCTGACACACACTCCACACTTATCACGTATTTTACCAGAAAATAACTATCCCGGCGGGAGAGTCGTCGCGGCTCCTCACTCGTCATTCTCTGTGTAACATTATAATTCTTAAGAAGTGTCCATGCAGGAAATAAAGATTTGAATTTGAACTTGATACATCAATGGATGTATAACATTGATGGCCACTCAAATTTCACTTTCGAATTCCATGTTTTTTCCCTTACCAACTAGAAATGTTCCCTTCAACCTTTCCCATCAATTTCTAAGCACCAAACTACTGTTACACATGATTAATGATTCGGGGGGAGGGGGTACTCCAACAAAAGTCCAATGTCTGGCAATTTCAGGATAAGGAAATCGGCAACCTAAGAAAACAACACTCCCTGTGTTTTCACCGTGGTTATGGTAAGTTTCAAAATGTATTTTTTTCTTGGATGGGGTCTTATTTCGACCTTTTTTATTATTTGTCTGTCCAGTGGCCACCCTGCTGTTTGTAGCTGTTGAGAGTACATGTAGTGAACTTAAAGACCTTATTTCTTTTCCAAACATTTCTTAGGCATGCACATTAGCAAACAAGTGTAAGTAAAATTCTTCGCTGTACCCCAAAGGTACGTCATGCTAGTTTGACAGTTAGAATTATACTTTACATGTTATTTTCTTTGGAAGACTGAGCACGAATTGAGAAAACGTTCCTACGCACAGTAACGAAAACAGGGTTAGACAAGGTTAGGTTAAAGTAGATTAATATGGTAGTATGTGTTAAAATGTCAGCTCATACAATTATCAAGATGTTATAGAGCCTTTGTGCTGTTAGTAAGGTATTTATTAGTAGGGTCAGATATCCAATCTTAGTACTTTGGTTTATTAGTATTACTTCAGTATAGATTATAAAAGAGGGCCCCTAATCATAAGGACGACACTAAGAAAGAAGAATATTAGTTTTATTCTGCTACCTATAAAATGTTAGCACTGTTTGACTTCTACTGTGAAAAAATATCGTTTACCATCAATTCCTCGTCGTGCTTGGCATCCTTCTTCGAGTCGCTATCCACCTCGGGGGTTCGCCGGCCCATTGAGGTGGTCGGTCGGTCCTGCGGAAATTGAAAATTAATCAAACATCCTCTTTGTCTAGATCTGGCTCATGTGTAATATCCAAAATAACGATCGTTTTCTTACAGGGGTGATGCAGGACTTGGGAAAGGTAAGGGGAGTTCTTTTTCAACCCAATGTGGAGTTCAAACCACTGGGATGTTTTTCCCAAACTCTGGAAGACAGTACCAATCCAAGGGCCGAGTTAGGTGAGTGAAGGTAACGTTCGGATGGCAAGTCTCCTGGATCATCTCCCATCGATTGCATAAAGAGAGAGCTATAGTTATGAATAGCATTTTCCCAAAATTTCAAATTGCTAATCCAGAGATTTTATGGCTATGAAATTTTAGATACAAACACTTTCATCAATAATAAATAATAGGTAAAACTCACGTTCCTCCAGGGTTGGGCCTCGTTATCCGAGTCCGAGTCTGATAAGGTAGAGTCAGTGGAGTAGGACGTATACGACTTGTCTCCCAAACTATAACGAACAAGAATTTTTATGGGTTTAAGACGTGTTATAATTATGCTGAGCAAGCAATCCTCGTGGACACCATTATTGACAAGTCAAGCCAATTTCTTAATTGTTAATTGTTTAGAAATACTTATACTGATAGCTCAATTGCTGAAAGACAAGTATTACTTTTTTTAAATTTCGACGTGTTTAAATGTGGGCGCTCAGTATTAAATCTGTATGATGATGATGATGTTAATGGCATCGTTTTCAGTAGAAGCGGAATGTCTTGAACAGGCATCTTGGATGTTTTGTTATTATCTGCAATAATGTGCGGTCAATAAATGAGGTAGTATTATTGACACATATATATTAACAAGATATCAAAACTGAAAAGCTTGAAGGAAATTCGCCCGTAAAAACAATCTACATATTATTTTCTAAATGCCCAAGGTAAGCGACGTCTGATGAGTCGTAAACAATTCAGAGATCAATGTCAGCAAGGGGCCTTCCATTTAGTACATACGCATCAAGGGGGGAGGGGGGTCCGAGATTTTTGAAAATGTGCGTACATTCTAGTAAATATTCAATGCATATTTTTGTCTCAGGGGGGTGGGGGGTCTGGGATTTTTGAAAATGTGTGTACATACTAAATGGAAGGCCCCTAAAGGCGAGGCGTGTGTTATATGGTAACACTGAAAAATATTGTTTTAGGAGTGGGATGTTTTAACTGAATATTGGTACTAGTTTTTATTTTGGAAATAGTTCAATTGTTCAGTTGCCGTTAAAGTGATAGAATAAGAAAGGCGAGAGGCTGTTAGAATTTTTTTTTTTTTTAATTCTATTATTTATTCAGACATAAAATAAGTTTATAGCTACGACTTTTATTTTCCTTCTACTGTCTTGTTGGCCGTACCCAATGCAATAGACCTTTTTCATTAGGCTGTGGCGCCCCCTGGTGAAGTAAATGGAACCAATGGTTTAGGTCATTTCCTATAGTTAACCGTTACGAAGTAAAGCATATAGGTTAACTCTGGGAATGACCTAAACCATTGGTTCCATTAACTTCACCAGGGGGCGCAACACTCTTAATGAGAAAGGTCTATATGGTTTGAAAAACACACATTATTCTATCAGCTACTTTAGTAAAAATCAAAATAATGTTAGTCTTCTACTGGTTAGCTACTATAGTATTCTTATCTCTACTGTTAAATGCAACAACATTCAAATTTAGGGTGATAATTTGTATCCGTTTTTGTTTCTTTTAATTCAAATACAAGATGAGTAACTTCTTTGAATTTTCAAAAGTGAAATTCCTCTCACTTCGATCAAGTAGATAATTGATCTAAGAAGTTGTTATACAGCAATGAGGAAGTATTATTTAAGGTTAGACAACACCTCTCAGCTTGCTATTAGCAGTAATCTACACTGTGTTTTCTTAAATAAGGGTACATTCATGTCATATACATCAAAAGATAGAAAATATTTTTCTCTATCGTATGATATAAGTTTAATCTTTATCTTTTTGTGATTATAGATATTAGAGTTGAAAAACTGAGTTTTTCACTTTTATTTTTTGAACATGCACGTCTTTCTTGAAAATGCATGTTAAGACCTGAAATTTTTACAGCATGTACATAACATCCATTCGGAGGGAAGCGTGTCTCAAATTTTTTATTTATGTCTTAGTTTTCATTTTATGTTAAAAAACGGGAAACTTTTTGTTATTTTTTTCAACATTAATTTCTAGATTTTATAATACAAAAACTAAGACCTCAATAAAAAATCTGAGGCACATTTCCCTCCAAAAGAATGTTATCTATATACTGTGAAAATTTCAAGTATTTTTGTGAAGTTGTAAGCGAGATATCCTTGTTCAAAAAATAAAAGTTAAAAATGTATTTTTCAAATTCCCTGTACGGCCACACAGGGCATTCTTTCAGACATTACAATAATAATTTGTATGGCTAAATAAGCTATTTAAAGGACAATTTAATCATATAAGTCCCACATTTCATGCCTCTTGAAAAGGAGTACTGCGAAATGGCTTCTGAGAGGTGTTGTCTAACCTTAAGTGTACTAGAGAGAATTTTTTAATATTGGTTGTGAAACACACCAAAAAATAGCATCGCACCACTTTCTTCGGGGTCAAATGTTACTATTCAATTCAAGAATAATTTCAGCTTACTTGAACAAAATATTGACATGTATATTTGTTTTTTTACGTATGTTTACTTATTGTTAGGTAACTTATCAAATCAATGGGTTAAACTGCAATATTCACATGTTTATGAACATGTGAATATGGTCAAAAGCTTTAAGTGTCAGTCCATCAACGGTTTTCTCTTCATAATGGTTTAAATCAAAGTATCAAGCAACACGGACGTAACAGAAGGGGAGACGCATGTTACCGCGTATGGTGGTGCCTCTTTCGTGACTCGCTGCTGGAGGCAGACTGAACCCTATGGCATACAACAATTCAGTCACGTCACGTCAGTACCAAGTATTTGTTTTCTTCCAATAACCCTAACTCTGGACATGTTTCATATATGTTTTTCGAGCAATGACCCATGTTATACACATGTCTGACGTTGTTCAAGCATTATCCCGAGTTATGGAAATGTCGGACGTTTTTCAGGAAATATCCCAAGGTACGACCTAAGGTTAGGTATGGATATCTTATGTTTTTCCCAAGCGTTGTCCATAGTTATAGACGTGTATTTTGAACAAGAAGTTAAACGGAAATCAAACGATCATTTCAAATAATTTCTTTAATTGAAATCCTCTATATATCTATTTCCTATATTATGCCTGACTTGTGAGGGAACTTCCAAAAATAATAAATTCAAACACCAAACTGTTCGACAAGATTGAGATCCTCAGATATGAAGAGGCAAAATGACATTCTCTAGACAAAGATGTTCTTAGAAAGAAACGAATACAGGTACACAAAAAAGTCTTTGCATACATCAAATATCAATCGTTTTGGTACGTGTATGCGTGGTGGTAGTGTTAACGAAGATATAGATCATACACAAGACTTTGTATCTACAAAATAAATTAGAAAAAATTGCATAAAGGAGGAGGAAAAACATTTTTTGATAGTACCAGTTCGATCATTCAACATGATAATTTCTGGAAAAACGTTTCCCAGTGGACAATACAATACGACATACAAGTACAACAAAAGAACTACCCTTTGCATTCCATCATGAAAGTGTGTATAAGGCTAGATATACATTCAATATACACAGGCCTTGTGAGAAGAACATGCTAATGGACATGTGGAATGTATGATCACACATTGGGCTTTTCATTTCAGATTATTGAAAAAAAAGGTCTTGAGACACTTGCCCTTTTTTCCCTTTCCTCCCAGCACTGGTTGCCAAAGTACGAGATAAATGACATGTTAATTTGTCAAACTGCCTAATGCAAACTGCACATTGATAGCTCCTAAGGATCTAGCTCTGATCACTATTCGACAGAAGATAGGGTGAAAGCCACTATCAGACTACATCAGTAAGGAAGTGAAGAACATAATAATTATTCACAAAGAATTAGATATCTGTATAACAAAACTGACAAATGGAATTGCTCTGGTTAAAGTATGTTTCCGATTGCGTCAACTACTAACGATGTTTGGAATGCAAAGTTCTTGCAATTTTTTTCCATGAACGACGCCCATTTGACTTAAAGGTGAATACATGTATTTCTATGTATTTAATAATACGATAACATCTTTTTCGTAGAAGGCAATCGATTATCTTAGAGAAAACGAAATCCCATGTGTTTGCCCTGACAGGCTACTTTTTCGCCATTTCCCCTGTTTTCCCGGTGCAGTGACCAGGCTGGTAAGTGCGCTTACCTCTGTTTGCTGTTGGTTCTAATCAGAGCCAGTCCGCTGTTGGGCCGCTCCTGTTCCTGGGTACAGGACTGGAGGAAGGCGGCCACATCGCCGTGCCCGTACTCCTCGGCCAGGTTGACCGGCAGGCGGCCCAGGCTGTCGGCCGTGTCGAGTGGGGCGCGGTTAGCCACCAGCCACTTCACACTCTCCAGGTGACCCCTGTTCACAAACAACCAAGGGGCGTTAATATAACTCCTTCATTGGACGAATTCTTTTAACTTATGTTTCTTGCTGTAATAGTATCATGGAATTCCTCGTCTGAATATCAAGATTTTCTAAAATGGAGTAAATCTACTTAGATGGCCACGTGTTGTTTTTTCCCCTAATATTTTCTATAGTAAAAACAAGAAATTACTTCTTTTTTCCCTTCAAATCATCTAAAACTACGCACAGAGATGAAAATACTGTTAGCTTTATACCGTAAAAAGGCTTATATTTTAGCACTTTGTAAATATATATGCTGATCCCCCCCCCCCCCCCCCAAACCTCTAAAATCCTGAATCCGACCTACTCATCCTTGAGTAAACCTCCGAACCATGAGGATGTTAATACGTACCCCATGGAGGCGACGTGAAGCGCAGTCTGGTGTTCCACCGTCCGGCTGGTCAGTTTAGCTCCCATAGCAAACAGCACCTACAGGAGGACAACTTGTGAGTGATGGTCTTAAACGTGAATAATGTAAGATGATATTTTCTATACTTCTATTACTGGTATTTTCTATAGCTCTATTACAACTATTGGAAGAGCACATCTGATGTGAAATAGTATTAGAATCAATTTAAAAGAAAAAAGTATTACTCTCGCGATAGTGTAGATGGGCACATACATGACCATGAGAATGGTGTTGAAGGGTATGCTTCTATACATAATTGCTTTATTTGACTAATTTTTTCATCAGGTTATAATTATGATATACGTGCCAAGGACAATCTCATTACAAATGGATGGAATGTGTGGAAGGGAAGGCAGGAGAAAAGGTTGGCATGGGATTATAGCTTCTTAAATACCATGGTAACAGCACCTCACTTGTGAAAGCGGAGCCTTTATATACAATGTTATCATGCCAGTAAATTGAGTAAATCAGAGTACCGATGCTTTGAAAGACAAGTCCAAACGTCTAGCCATACTGATCAATTCGGCGGCATGTTTTAATGTTTTAATGACTTAATGTAATATATGCTAAAAATGTTTTATATGGTATCAAAGCTTCCAGCTTTGTTACCGATGAGGCGGCGGATCTAGGCCTAATAATATTAATGTCTAATTTATTGTGGTAGGTCTGAACTGACACTATAGTGTCAATTTCACAAATAATTTAATCTTTGTGACACTGACAGCACCGGAGAACTTATTGACAGTGTGACACCTATGTTTTAACATTGAATGCGAATGATTCAGACAGTGACAGTGACTTAGGCCTAGACATATCAGAACTCAGATTGAATATTTTGATGGTAGGTCTGAAAAAATGACACTATAGTGACAATTTCTCAAATCTTTTAATGTTTGGATCATAAATAATTGTTTTCGGAGCCTCCATAATACATTGACAGTGTTGGTGGGGGTCCTTAGGCCTAGCCTATCTGAGCCTGAGTCCAGTCATTTTTTCATACCATCTGTAAAATATTATTGCAAGCGTTTCCAGGCCCCAATATTCAAACCATATGATATATAGGACCCTGATATATAGGAGAACATAGATATATACATGACTTTCATTTTGATAGGCCTAATAAGGTCTAAATAATTATTTTTCAGATTGCCAGTGTCCGACCAAACGCCCGAGTTGCTTTGACATCCAGCCTGTAGATCTAGGCTGTATCACCATCTGTAAAATATTCTTGCAAACGTATCCAGGCCTAAAATGACCAAAGTATATGATATATAGGACCCTAAGATATATCAGATCATAGATATTTACATCGTTTTCATTTTGGTAGGGTTGATAAGGCCTAAAATAATTATTTTTCAGATTGCCAGTGTCGAATGCCCGAGAGGCTGAGTCCAGCAGCTTGTCTAGGCCTATCATTTGATTTTGAACTGCTGGAAAAGATATATGTACCTACCTGTATAACCTGAGTCCTGAATGCTTCCGAATACTTAAATCCTCCTCAATTATTGGGTTTAGTCCAATGTCATCCTGGTTTCCTGATTTCAATGAATCGGTGCAGGCGTGCGGGGAGACGGCCATGTTGACGGTCTGACAGCAGTGACGGTGCCTCCACGTGTCCGATTGATCCAATGTTTTGCCTTCGATACGAACGCATAGTTCCCGCATGAGTTTTCAATGCGTTGTATGCGTTTAAGGGAATCCATTCGTCCAAAATATATATATTGAAAGCATCAGATACCGCTGTAATCCAGGCGGAGAAGGCGCAGCCCCCGTAACAACCAACCGTCCCCGCCCGCAGAGCAGGGCGGTCTGGGCTCTGTCAGTGTCAACGGGGGGAGGAGGCGAAGGATTGCAAGAAAACATCGCGATGCATTTACGCGTTTAGACGCGTTATTTCGCATTATTTTCGATTCTGGGACAGTGGGAGGCTTAGCTATGGGTCGAAATCTATCTGTGGATACCAATAACTAAAGTTAGAACGACCGATTTCATGGTGAAATAGGTCTGCATAGGTCCGATTCCCGGGCGCCCCAGATCGGAGAAGAAGGTGTCACATGGCGGGCCCGCCCGCCGACCGTAACGATATAACGGTTTGGATTCCGCGCTTGAATGTCTAATTTGGCCCGATTTGGACGATTTTAACGATTCCTATGTCTTCTATATATCAAAATCTCTGCGATGTAAGCTCAAATAAGCCCAAATATGTGGTCATTTAAGCTCAGAAGCGATTGATTCACCGGGTGTTACATATAAACGCGTCACAGGTCATCGTATAGACGAAAGGGGAATTCGGCGGCATAAGATCTTAAGGTGATCTAGGCCTGTATTTGATTTTAAAGCCTTGCCGCCTCATAAAAACAAATTAAGACATTTTAAAGGCATATTGAAGACCAAGGTTTGGGTAATTCAGGAAATTTAAGGCGATAGCCTCAGTGGCATTTCATATTTCGATACACTACATCTTAACGACTTCTTGCAAGGAATCGTCAAAGTGAAGATACTTTTCGGACCTTTAATTTAACAAGTCTAAATGTCTGTCCTGGAGCGGAGCTTCCATGAGAGGCGAAATAGTCTTAGGAATTTGTCATTAAATATGAATAGAACTATATGTGAAAACATCTATGAAATGTTAAGTCTTTATATAACTGAAGTGATCTGGGAGATGAGATGAGTTTTGAGGAGTTTATTGTCACCTAGACAGGCTCTATGATCAGGAAGTCATCATATGCTGGGGTAGTTTCAGTGATTGACACTGGGGGCGTTGCAGGGTGTTCCTGTGCGGTTTAGACCACTACATTTATAATCTACAGGTTGTGTAAGAATTTATAAAAGGATGAGTTGTTGTAAGACAACAAATAGGTCTCTATCAAACTTTATTTTCAATTTAACTTTTTTTTTCCAATTCTGTAGGAGAGAGAGGATATAAATTTGACCTAAATGACCTTAGGAGACCTGATGACACTTGATAAGACCTTGTGAGACTGTGTGAGACCTTATGAGACTTCTTGTCATAAACAAGATTCCAGACCCCCACCCCTCCCCATCCCCATTCCAGACCCCCTCATTCCAGACCCCTATACCAGACCCCCATTCAAGCTCTCACCCCAACCCCCTTACTCCAAATGCAGTAGAAGTCAGATGTCAACAAACCCCCAAACTACCATCTATCCCGCTAGCACAGTGGTAAGGCATTGGATTTGAAATCCGAAGATTGCTAATTTGCCTCCCGCCAGCGCCCTAAAGATATTGTAAAATAATGTATTTCATGTGTATGTGGAGGGGGCTCCACGGATCGGGGCTCCACTGATCGGGGCTCCACTGATCGGGGCTCCACTGATCGGGGCTCCACTGATCGGGGCTCCACTGATCGGGGCTCCACTGATCGGGGCTCCACGGATCGGGGCTCCACGGATCGAGGCTCCATGGATCGGGGATGGGGTGGCAACCAAAAAGTGCTTTTTATATCATATTTTTCAAGTTCAAGTTCAAGGCATATGTCACTGTTGCCGGGCGCCTCAAAGTCCCAAGAAGTATCTCTGACCTTTAGTACACATGCACTTTCGCTGTTGCCGGGGGCTGGGCACCGGTAATTTCCCGGCACTTCCTCTGTCACCTCATTAGCAGATGCACACTAACTTGAAGCTCCCTAATTAATATTCCAAATCTACGCCACTGTTACCGACCACTGCCCTTTCCCCATCTACCACTGTTGTTAAGTACACATGCACTTATTTCTATCTTCCATATTTAGGTCATTGGACAACGTCACTGTTGCCGGGCGCTGGCCTCCAGCCTCGCGGGAAAAAGTTCAAGTTCAATGCATATATGTCACTGTTGCCGGGCACCTCAAAATCTCCTACCTTTAGTACACATGCACTTAAGCTGTTGCCAGGCGCTGGGTGCCGGTATTTTTCAATTTGCACCGGCAGTTTTTGAAAGCAGCATGACTTGACAAAAAAAATGGAATTTCTCATCATTTTCAAACTTCAAAATGTGACTATTATATGATATTTTTTGGAAAAAATGGAATGAACTATTCTTCCCCAGATCTGGAACTGTCACCAGGATGTATCCATTTCTTTGTAACAGTTCATATGTCTGAGAAAAAAGGGAGGACAGGACAAGTAAAATCTGAAAATAACATCTGAAAAATATCATTATTAGAGTACAGAGGCGAAATATCATTTCGCCTCTAAATAAGATCAATTAAAAAATTTATGAATTGCGTGGGCACCCTGATGTATGTTATCATGCCCTATGGGTGTCTCTTACCATCATGGTGTTGGTGTGACCGTGCATGGCGGCCAGGTGCATGGCCGTATAACTGGTCGGGGTTTCCACGTTCAGGTCTGCGGAGTTCACCGCTAACCACTTGATGATGTCCGTGTGACCGCCCGCCGCCGCGATGTGGATCGGGGCCCAGCCGCGCTCGTCCACTTGACTGAAAACAACAAGTCCATCATGAAATTGAAAGAAGTTTTTAACGCTACATTTCCGGGCAGCCAATATAGACAAACAGTTATCCGTGTACCTGTAGGCACAAGTAAAATACAATATTATGTACTTGTAAAATACCTAAGGACATGCTGATCAGCAATCTGTGTGTAAAGGTCCGTTATCTATCAGTCTTGAGTTTCCTATATATAATAATCCCGATCCGAACTCTATTTTTCTTCTTGAAGCAACGAGGAGGAAAATAACCTTTAGGGATCCGAATAGAACCCTGATATTAAATGTGCACTTCAAAAGTAAAAATAGACTAAAACAGACGTTAAAGAGATGTAGAAAAAGCAGTTGTGCAATATAAAATCTCTAAGGTAGGGATCTGTGACTCACTCTTTTTTGGCGCTGGTTTTGTCGATGATTTTCTTCACCCGGGTCAGGTCTCCCTTCTTGACGGCCTCATGAATGGTGGGCCCCTGGTCTTCGTCCTCCTGCTCGGACTCCGTGTCAGACTCGGGGGCGGCGACTGTTGTAGTCTTACTGTTAGCTGCCTGAACACCAGCCTGCACAAACAATTGGGATTTAGAATAAAATTTGGTCTTTAGATTTCTAACATGGTTTAGAGAAACATAAAGCTCCGAATTATGTATATTAATTTTCTTACAGAAAAAATATAACACAAACAGGATGGGCAAAAAGCATACGAATATAAGTGGACTTGCCTTGAAGCCGTCTAGGTAGACTTCTCGGGTGACTTCGGGGGTGGGGGGTTTGGGTGCAGGCATGGAGAGCCGGGCCCCGACCCGCTCCTCCTCAGCCCGGTCAGCGGCCGGGTCGGCCACGTCCGCCTCTGCCAGGCGACTCGTCTCTGCAAGGTCATAGGTTTAGAAATTTAGAGGGAGACTGTGACAATTTTGTAGGGTTAGGTGTTTATGTATGAATTTCGAGAGAATTAAGTGGTGCACTCTAGATGTGAGTTTCTGAGAGTCATTTGACGCTAATATATATATATATATATATATATATATATATATATATATATATATATATATTCTGAGCATAAAATGTTTATAGAAACAGACATTGGTAATTTAAATTTTTCTACAGAAAAACTGTTTTACTTTTTATTTCACCTGATTATGTCACCTGCTATCTCAAAATACTTGTAATCTGATGAAGTGAAAACCATCACCACCCACCTTCATCTTCATCTTTGATGAGTGCAAGTGGTTTGCCCGTTGGGTCCCGCGACTCATACCCGGGCTTCAACGGTTCAAAGTCCTGACTGTCGCGACGGTCGCCCTCAGTCGTTTGTGACAAGGTGTCAATGACCGAAGAGTAGTCGTGTCCGGCGGTCTGCTGGTCGAAGAAGGTGTCCCGCCGCTGGAGAGGCTTCATGATGGGTTTAGGGCGGATGGTCTTCGGCTCCTCCTTCTTCTTCTCCTCAGGGGCCTTCTCCTTACGTGGGGTGCTGGCAGGGCTACTTCTGTACGAGGAGAAATATGAGTGGTTTTAGGATACCATGAACACAAGAACCGTTGCTTTTTTGTGGTTTTAGCATCTAGAACCATGTTCTTGGTTAATTGAAGAAGACCTGGGGTAGACAAGCTGATATTTTCTGTCTGCAACACGAGCAGAGACACTTAGCCAAGCTACAGGCGTGAATCTCAATTACCCCTTACCCCATCATTTTCTGCACAAAGTCAAAATAGGTAACCATATTAGGTTTCATTCCATGCTTCTCCCTTCGTTATTTTATAGTTGTTCCATAATTTCATATGCTTAATTTCTACAAGTGATATACCAAAGCTAGGCCAGCTGGTGTATGTGAAAAAGCGACACGTTCAAATACAGACAGCAGCACTCCAGGTCCAAACAGTACAGACTACGGTCAACCGAGGTATTCGGATTGGGTTAAGCAAATTGCAATGTCCGTCTACGACGTCAGATACAATTAAAAACTAAATCTCGCAATTATCAAAGCGTGCATTGCGTGACTATTTTGTGAGAGAAAATAAACACTATGAACCATTTCCCAAGGATCTCTCTGCACCAACAAGCTGCATTTTCTCGGAATAAATTCAATAAGATTGCTATGGTGAGGGGTCACTCTGAAGCACTGGTTTTACCGGTCAGGCCTGGCTTTGGGCCCCTGGTCTGATGTCGTCCCTTGAGGGCGCGGTTTAGGCTGAGGACTAAAGTACAAATGTCCTAAATAGGCATGCAAATTTGAGCTGATATCTACAGGTTCACAAGTAATCAAAAATGTACACCTATATAGCCATGCATTGTGTTGTTCATTTCAGATTCCGATATTCAATATTCAAAATAAAAGAACAGCAGTATTCTATGTTTATGTTTTTCTTACTGTCCTTCGTTTAATTATTTGGTGTAAAATATGCAAAGTGACTGCTTGGCATGCCTTAACATAAAATCAAATTCAAGGTGACATTATAGCGGTTTATTTCAGCCAACTGAAACCAACAGAGGTCAAAACAACGTGGAATTACACTGAATTATACAAATGCCGATTAACGGGTGATATGCGGGAATACACTAAAAAGAAGGAATATTGTGAATCTATCAGATTCCTGAGACCTAAAATACATGTGAGAGCTGATAATACTCCCCGGAATTCTCCTTAAAGAAGTAAGGCACTATAATCAGATAATCTGAACTATCTTGTATTTTTGTTAAGGTATATGGGCCAATTTTGCAAGCGGTATAACAACTTACCTGGCTGAGGAGGAAGGCGTAGACGAAGGGGTAGTTGACGCAGAGGTGGTATAATCTGACGACTGGCTGGTATATGAGGGCCTGCGGGGTGGGGTTCGCTTAGCCCGAGGCGTCGACTCCTGACTCCGGTCGCTGTAGACCGTGGCCATGGACGTATGTGATGTGGTGTCACTGTGGGTCTCCGAGCTCTGAGCGGGCGCAATGTCAGGTGTCGGGGATGGCGGGGAGATCTGTTGGGGTGGACCTCTTGGTGCTCGTGGGGGGAAATCTGTAGGGTCAATGAGAATAAATTAACTAATTCTTTCTTTATCAAGTTTATAGTATCATAACCAAAATATTGGGTAATTAAAAAGATTTTTTAAATAATGACAATTATTTATTTAATTCATTGCGATTATTTCAAGGTTTTCAGAAGATGACAATTTTATGAGTACAAGCCCAAACTTAATAATTATGTATTACGGTATCATACATGAGGTTATCCTTTGTTTTAATCCGATCTTTCACATAATGATCAATACAAGGATCAACAGATCAAGTTATTTGGGTTCACTCACTGAAAACCTCTTCCGCTATTCCTTTATTACACAAAATCAATTGAGAAAAACTTCCTTGAAAATAGATTTCTCATAATATTTTCATGGAAATACATAATTTGGAGGACAAACTACAAAATTCAAAGTATGATATGCCCCTGCCCCCAAATCATTCTGTCCCCGTACCCCGGTCAGTAAAGTCGGTGCTGTAGTCTACAATAAACTCCCGGAAGGTGCGCCGGTCCGACTCCTTCGACGATAACCACCGCTCGCACGAGAAGTTGTACTGGATTCGACGCGTCATGTCGCGTACATCTACCTTCGTCAGGTACCAGCCAAAACCTGCAAGTAAGATGCATGGGTTAAGTTTAGTCACGGTCTAAATGTCTAAAATGTCATAGTTCACCGATCCGAATAGTTTGGGTCCATGACTGGTCTTTTTTAACGATCTTTAAAAATGTGAACAGTTCAGGATGCTAGAATGTGAGGATTAGGCATCATTAAGAGCTAGGAGTGTCATATGTGACAATCATCCCGATTCCTAACCTTTATATTTTACTCTTTCAATTTTGATTTCTGCGTTATCGAACTAAAGGAACTGACCGAGTTCATTCCTGTCATGGCCGATGGCGATCTTTCTGATGGGACCAACATAGAACGTATCCAGCGAAAAGACGTCCTCCTGAAAAGAGCAGATTTTCAATTTCAGTATGTTGTCAAACAGGCTGTACACTTTTCGAAATAAACATCAAATAGTTTCTGATTTTACACATGAGAAAATAAAAGGAAAACGACTCCACTCACATTTCCTTTTTGGAACTTGATCTTGTGAGTGGCTGAGTTTTGCAGGTACAATTCCTGAGTGCGCCCTTTGTCGCCGATCAGCACAATCTTGACGTCGGCCTTGGTGCTCGCTCCCAGACGGTTGCCGGTGACTACACTCACCTCGTACTGCATACGCTCACCGTCCCACAGAATGCGCTCCGACTTCAGTCACAATGAAATAAATTGGAATATTTAAACATATCTAAAGTCGATTTAACAGCTGTCACAAGAAGCGTTCTAAGTTGTAAGTTTGACAATTCTGTTTTTGAGTCGACAAGCTTTATTTCAAAAGTAAGTTATTCATGCAAGCCGTAACATAATGCCTCTGATAACATGCTTCAGATCTTCCAAAATGGGATATCATAACTGAATTAACGCGCTAATCTAGCATATTTCTAGCAAAAAGAGGTGTTACATTAATTCTATTTAGGCTATTTACCATTCTATGATAATTCCAAAAGACAAGACCTGTAAAATAATATTTCATTGTCTTAGATAGCTGCACAATCCAGTGCCTGTCTGGGTAGTCTGAGGCTTATTGTCCTCTCACCTCTCTGTATCAAACCTTACCGGCTCATAGTCTCTGAGCAGCTCGCCAACCACCTGTATGGTTAGTCTGAGGGTCACTGCACACTGGTTCCCCGTGGTAATTGACATATACCTAGTGTAGCGGTAGCGGACAGGGGCGGACATCAGCCTAAGGGTCACTGCCCCTCTCACCTCACTACAGTAAACCTTACCGGCTCATAGTCTTTGAGCAGCTCGCCGCCCGTCTGTACAGCCATCTCCGTGGTCGACGCCCCGCTGTCCACGGCCCGCGGGGAGGTGGGACTGTCGCGTCCCCAGCCATTCTTCACCTAACAGAGTTAGCAAATCCATGTACGTTATTTGTTTGTTATAATCAAGCCTTTAGAAATGCTTTACAAATGAGGTCTAGAGGCACGATTCACTGGCTAAATAAAAACATGCTTCGTAATTAATATACTTCTATAGGTAGACAGTTTCACGCATATATGTAGTTTATTACTTATGTGGGGGTGGTTTTATTCATTTGTAAGTCAAACAAACGCTCTGATATTGACATTAGTCTAAAGAAATAAAGAGAAAACAGGAAGCACACTTTTGCCGGTGGATACGGAGCATTTTCAGAGGACGTTCTAGGTCGGCTTGAAGGGTAAGAGGGGGCAGCCGCAGAGTGGGGCCGGGGGTCTTCTGACGGGGGTCGGGGGGTCCTGACCCCCTGAGCTGACTGGGGCCGCCCCTCGTCCGCCCCAGCCCCGCCACGCCCGACCTCCTCCCGCAGCCATCGGGGCATCACCTGGAGGAAGAGTTAGTCACTCAAGTATCCAGACAAAGATTACTGTGAAACGTCATGGACGGGGATCGAGGAATGAAAGTTTCAGCATTTTCATTTGTGTTACTATACGGTGAAACTGGTCACGAGAAAAGGTTAAGATTGAATGTAATAGGCTTAGAAGTGGTACAAGGATATTCTTGAATGTGAAAATTGTAAATAAGAAAAGTAGATTTCTTTTTTTATACTGAGGTGGTCAAAAATCCCAAAATCCGGGAAAATGGCATCACACTAAAACGTAGATACAATAGACAAAATCAACTATATGAGATACACAAGGGAAGCAGAGCAGACTACTGAAAGTAGTTTGTTGGACTTTGTTTCTCGTGTCCTGCACCCACCTGGTCGTCGGCCGGCTGCCCGCTGATGGTCACGTAGTTGTTACTGGGGGTGGGCGAGTGGTACGCGCTGTCGTCTTCTGACTCCTTCCTCTGCAGGGAGACGGAAAGTAAGTTGCACTTTTATATTCACTATTTTTTTTAACTTGGATCACAGTGACATGATAATACATGATAAGAATAATCCGTGTAATTTACTTGATTCATATACTCAATATAATTTCAGTCTCTTCTTGGCCCAACATTGAAAATTTTGCATTTTTTCACAATAGGTCCATGAATTTGGTTTTCGTATTTATCTATCGTCCCACCTACCCTAAGCATGATACGTCGCCCATTGATGTCGTATGTGTATATTGTGTTCCTACGCCGGCCACTGCTCGTCTCAAAGCCCCGTGGTGCTCCCCGCATCTCATCCTTCTCACGCGCACCACCATCCTTCTCACGCGCACCACCATACTTCCCTGTTGGAAGGTTCTTTAGGTCTATTGTTTCCTGATTGGTAATGAAATAGAAGCAGAGTATAGTTTTTCTTTTGACTAGGACATGTTTTTCCTTAAATATTGTTTCCAATTATTCTGCAGCATTTTCATTCAATCTGATGTTGTGCTACTTATATATTTTGGGGAATTTATATTTTCTCTTCATATTATGATAGATTGTCAAATTAAGTTTAATGCTATGGTTGGCGTTGAACACACTGGAACCGAACATCACTTCTTTTAACAGATTTCGTAGATTTGATATTAAGAGGCAAATAAAAACTTTTTAGATTGTAATTGAATGTTTATCTCAAAGTGAATACACCATTTCGATACGCTTAACATTATGCTATACATAGTTATATGCTTACAGTGGCAACAAGGAGACGACTGGCAATATTAACAAGTCGCTCTGTCTCGTGTCTCGAGATGGAGGTGGGCGGGGCACTACGCAGTACTGGCTGACCACCACGGAACTGTCTGAAATGTGAAATGTAATACATTGTTTAAAAACCTATTTTGAAATTCCTATTCAATATCTTTTCTGAATCGTGATTTGCATTTTCCAGGTTTTCCAGTCTCTGTTGGAAACTTGCATTATACCTTTACATTTGGTGACAGGGAATGATAAGGTTTCATTAGGGATCACTTTTGGGTGCCATCAGTTGCAACATTTAAACCTTTTGTATCTAAAACAACCTGTTGAAAAATATGCGTCTCTGACGCCAAAAACATATCGATTAGGAATTTCCATATTCATTTTTAACATTTATGACGGAAATGGAAGTTGTGAGATCATAAGGGACATATGTTCAAAATGCTTAGATCTACCGGTAATTCTTTCTCAACGACAGGAATGCATCCCTAGTAACCGTTACCAATTACATCCTCTCTTTCCATGCGCAACCTTCATAAACTTGTGGTTTCGGGAGTTATATATTAAACTTAAACCTTTGCTTACAATTTCTCCAGGGTAGCTGCCGTTTATAACAACAATCTCTGTATACCTAAGTAAACATATATATGCTTAAACTTTACCCTCTGCGTTTCTTGAGGCCGACGCCGAAGCCCCCCGACGCCTCAGGTTTGAGTTTCTTGGAGTGTTTGGTTTGTGTGTAGTAGGCATCGGCCAGCACCGACGGCTGCAACAAGTGGATGGAGCATTATTAGATATTGTTAGTATAGTATTTTAATATAATCACGACGTATATCAGTGACAGAATATCAGCACACTTAATGTTAAATACAAGAGAGAAATGTGCAAAAAGTGCAAATGCATCTATTCAAATATCACTTGGAAAATAAAACAATGTAAACTTGAGCAAGATTTATTGTTGATATTAGCAACCTACAAAAGGTAACATACCAATTTACAAAATTATGTCAACTAATGAAGGAAGAATATCACTACCCGCTCCTAGTAACAGTCTTATTATTCTTTTTATAATTGTACTGCATGCATCATAGCAGTGATCTTCCATGTAAGTATTGTTAGCTATGTATATAATCAATAAGAAGTATCATCATATACACATTCATAGAATCCCATTTATTGTTTGGATATAGAACATATTGCATAACACATAATGTTGGGGCAGTGCAAGCCAATTAGACATGATGGATAAATATGATGGGCATTTTTACTTTATTTGTTTTATGCCGGATATGATGGGAAACATTAAATATTTTGAAACAAGAGATATCTAAACAGAACAAGGCTTAAAGTTACTTTAGTTAGAGTTTATGTCATTCTGAGAATTTATAGTAGAAATAAATTGTCCGTCAATTCTTACATTGTCTTCAGTTGTTCTAAAATCTGTTTCATGATCTCATATGTAGTCTACCGTTATGGTCGTGATATGCGGACTAGTTTGAATAGACCATGAATCAAGACGATTACTGGTCAGCATACTCTAAGATTCTCTGGACTTAAGCCCTAACCAAACCAAAACCTATTACATCAAAGAATGACTTACTGAAACTGGGCCAAGTTAACGTTGGCCTGAAAGCGCGACACGTTTACTTGAGAACAGTTGGTCCAAAGATTAACGAGTCTAAGCTTTTTGCTATAGTTGGCGGGTCTATTCCTAGACGTTTCTGACTGAGTTACCTCTATATTATGTCACTATTTTCATTCGTGGGCGTAATGTTTGTAATAGCCGTATGGTTTCCATTTCATTTTTGTGTTTAACCACGTATATATATATTTTATTTTGGGTGTTAATTCCCTCTGTTAGATATGTATGAATGCGCGTTAACTAGTCTTTTGTTTTGAATAGGATAGGGACAAAGAAAGTAAGTAAAATTATGGAATTAATGTTTTCTTCTTACACTTTAATACCTTTCTCCATATTATATTTTGCCAATTATTACACAACGCACCCAATAACAAAGTGATAATGTAGTGATACAAATATATGTGGGACTTACGACGCTTTGTATTTCAATAATTTCCCAATTTTGTAATGTTTTTTTATAAATCATGAGTAATTTTAGAAATTTATGCAGGTAAATATTTTGGTTCTGTTACCGGCCACTCACATTTTTAGCTGACTTTCCCATTCACCTTGTAAGAGTTTATACACTTACCTATATTAATTGTCCAATATTACCTTCAAAATCCCTAGTGTACTGATTTTACCTGTGCAACCTCTCATATTTCCGTTGTGTTTGTTTTTACCTGAGAACGGCCGCGTGCTGCCTTTGCTGACCGGACTGGCCGGGCCTTACGGTGGTGTGCGCTGGTCGGGGCAGACGGTGCCAGGGTAGGGGTGGACGTACTTAAAGACTTAGTCTCCTTTTTAGTGGTGGTGGATTCCTAATAGTTAAAAGGCCGCATGGAAAGATGATACAACACTAAACAGACAGTTACACTAAAAGTAAAGTGCAGGGAGAAACGTAGATCTTTATAAATACATACATGTACTAAAAGGTAAAGTCTACCACCAGGAGGGTTATTTCTAGGAACAAGTTTATATGATTTCATGGAGAACGCACTTCATCCGTGCCCCAGTATTGTAGGAAGACAGTGAAAATGTTAGAATGTAAGACTGATTCTATTACTAATAGAAGTTAACGAATCTTTGTATCTACATTGTTGTTAGAAAGCGATCTACATAGAAGAGCTTCTGATCTTCAGAATTCCTTTATGAGTGGAGAGGGCAATATCATTTTTCGAAATAAAAAAAATAGTTTTCTTACATGTGCAACTGTAAAGTTAAGGTTGTTCTTAGCCTAACATTCGTTAAAGACAAACTTACATTAAAGTTGTAGCGCCGAAAGTACCGGTCCAACTGTCGGCGAATCTCTTTTTCTCTGCTATTTTTCCCTTGGGGCTGAAAAACAGATGCGATTTAATGTAACATGGGCATTTTACAAGTCAAAATCCACCCATGTAGACCCCACGCGTATTATACATTCAGTTTAAGTATTCCTTCTAAATTTCTTCAGACATTACATGAGCTTTAATAATTTGTCCTCAACTGCCAAGAACTCAGAGAAAAGTGTAACACAACAACTTGGGCTGAGTTCTAGTCTCTGTTCTGTAAAAATGTCTCAACAAAACCAATTTATGCAAGATGTTTTATTTTCAACGACAAAATGGAAAAAAAATGTTGCTAATCGAACGTGAGACTTGTAAATGGTACAATTATAAAAGGCTTGGGTACGAAATGAAACAACAGGCAAAGCGTAGAAGCTCTCTATTCTACATAATAATGACTATTTATGTTGTATACTGAACAACTTTTGATGTTTAATGATTATGTGCATGAAGCATAAATCTATTAAGCAGGTTTTTTTCACGAAAGATACGATTGGATGGTGACTGAGTTTAAAATCTCTGTTAAGTGCCACATAGACAACTGCCCAGCGCATACCACACCTTACTACGGCTCACTGCTAACTAAGAGAGTCATAACTTTTTTAATCTGCTTATCTTCTTTAAGGATAGACAACACCTCTCAGCGGCCAATGCACAGAACTCCTTTTCTTTTGGAATTAATTGTTCACTATTCATTGCATCAGGATATACCATATACGTTTTAAAAGCCAATGCAGCACCCTATCTAATGATGTAACATATATTAGGATGTGGAGAAGTACACCTTTGTAGCTGGACCATGAAGTGAAAAAATGCATTTTTACTTTTATTTTTTGAACAAGGATGTCTCAGTAACTATTGCATATAACGGCATGAAAACTTTTTACATGTAGATAACATTCATTCAGAGGGAAGCGTGTCTCAGAATTTTGATTTAGGTCTTAGTTTTTGTTTTATAAAATATAGAAAATAATGTTGACAAAAATATTTGACAGAAAAAACTAGGGAAGTCTGTCCGTGCCGGGGTGGTGCTGGAGTGTTTCTGAGTTGGCAGTGCCACCTGTCTGCCCTGGCTGTGGCAGTGGGAAACATGTAGATGGCAGCACTGCTTGTAAATGAGCACCACCTATGTGAGAAATTGATACCCAGATACAGCTTGGGCTCTATCTCCCTATAAAATAAAAACTAGGCCCTAAATAAACAATCTGGTTACCGAGATATCCATGTTCAAAAAATAGAAGTGAAAAAATAGTTTTTTTGCAGATAATTTCTAGAATTTTAAGGTTATAATAACGAAATGTATTCCAAAAGATGGAGAAAAATGTGTCCTTTCATTTGATATCTAATATCCTGTTTTAGCATTCTTGGCTACTGCAAAATCTTCATTCTCGCAAGTGAAGCCACCCTGAGGTGTTGTCTATCCTTAATTCTCCAAGAGTAGGCTGATATGTTAGCAGTAGCACTGCAGTCAGATATCAAACAATTTTTGTTATCAGCATTCACTGATACCAGAACTTGTCAGACGGTGGGGCTCTTGATCAGGTAGGCGGGAGGGGGCAGGGTCCCCATGTCGCTTATCGAATTTCAGAATCAAAACATCACCCTATCAAATTAACGAATTCATTATGTCGCCTTGTCGACTTTAGAAATCATGTCTTTCTGTCAAAATTGAGAAATCACAATTTTGCCCTATCGAACTAAAGAAATCATAATCTTGCACCATCGAATTTAAGAAATCATAATCTCGCCCAGTCCGACTAAAGAAATCATAATCTAATAAATTACAATGTTTTGATATGATTCATTCAGTACGGTGTTTTCTGTCTACATAATCCAAAGTATCTTGTTTCTCACTAACACATCAACTGTTGGAAGATAGTACATGAAAGAGCTGCTTTTTTTCCACTAAAATGAAAACAAATCTTGTAATCTTCTGTTTAAAAAAAAAAAAGGCTAAAAGTGCCTGTGTATCCCTATCGATTTAAAGGGTCTATGGCCATCCTACTGCCATGCCTGTAGTGTTGGTAGACTTTGCCTTAATTAGCCCCCCTTCACACAGTGAGTGGTGCAGGCCGGCTGCACGTGGCAACAGGTGTTTGTTTACCTCCACACCTCCACCGACCCCGACCTGTGTCTACAGGAAGCCAATATGGCCAGAGCCTGGAGGAGGCAGGGGGGAGGGGGGCACTCCATAGAGGTATACGTACCAAGGACAAAGCTGCACTCAAGCGTTTACATTATCAAAAGCAAAAGCTGTGTATTATATTATTATACATTTGATATACTTGCTTTCTCCTATAAGAATATATAGTTCAACTTTAGATACCAATTATTGTTTTCCCAGATATGCCCGCCATCTAAATAAATCGTGTATAGAAATGTAATGGACGTTGGACAAAGATCTGGGGACTTATCACAGTCGTACTTTATTGAACTCAAACAGTCTAACAGAAGATATTTTTCAGAGAGTGACTCCCCTGACCCCTGCTTTTAACTCATACCTTTTGGCCCCCTGTGTGTATCGGACAAGCGTGTTGTTTAGAGTAGACCTACAATACACAAACCTAACCTTTTGTTCCTTGGCCAACCTGGCTATTCCTGAATTTTATTTCATTACTACATGTAGTTAACATGCAGTAAATGAGTAATGGTAAACAATTACAACTCTTTGTTCTCCTTTTTGCCTTACTAAGCCATTCATTAAGTTAAATTTTTTACACAAAAATGTGTTTTTGTGCTTTGATTATAAATGAGCGTATGTTCAATACAAATGAATTAAATGTTACTACAGTATGATAGTAAGAACTTTTGATGAACTATTTTTTCTTTCAACTGGCCTTTGTGTCATCGAGGGTATGTTTGGGTTGCTATGGGGGCATCAACATAATTATTACATCGTCTTCAACATACTTGATAGTTGTTCGTAAGGCATTGAGGCCTACGCACTAGGTGACGTCAGAATGTTTTAGATATCCAATGATTTAAATGCCGTATGGTACACATAAATCTGAGTACCAAAACATTTTCCATCACACATATTGTTAATTACAATACATAGAAATCCAAGTATCTTTCAGTATCATACGGTCACATATATAATCGTTTCATGAAATTATGCAGTCTTAGAATTAAAGTGTTATCTTATGCATTTATTGGGTGCACAGCTCTGAAGACTGTGCACCTAGCAGGCCTTCCCTGCACCCCAAGTAGTAAGACGCAATTTATTTTCTCAGAAATGTTTGCACTCATTGGTAGTACATGTAAGGGGGCCATGTCACTGGAACATACTTGGGCCCAGCACACATCTACGACACAATGCAAACCGGGTGCACCCTTAATTTCGAACACTATAACTGATTGGAAATACTTACGAGGGCCACCCAGGGTAATTTGGGTCTCTCGAGATAAGGTGACCTGAGGAAGTGAATATCCACCCAGGGCTGGCCCAGGCCAGGGGTAGGGAGGCCCGCGCCCCGCATGCTAATAAACAGTTTTTATCAAACTCTCACTGTATGGGTATGGCCTGTCACTGCATAATGTGTGCAGTGTTATAAGTTATAAGATTTGTTATAATCTGATTACGTGTATAATCCTTCCGTCCGCTCTATTTGGTCTATCAATTGCTGTGTCAAACTATCCTCTTTGATTTCCCTTTGGGGTTAACGCTGACCTGGGCCGTATTCTAGGGTACCACTTTTGGCATATGATGTTATATTGCCTCGTCGACGTATTTACACCTCCAGGATATATATATGTAACCACCAGTGTTACTACTTGGGCACCAGCTTTGATTTGTGTATGATCCAATATTTACCAAAAGTTGTATCTACAAATGTATATACAGTCCACAATCGCTGTGTGTAAAACTATTTTACTGCAATTCCCCCATCTCTGTGTAACTCCTTTTCAAGAGATATCACCAGGTATCTCTTGTTTTCTAGGTATCCAAGCGGTCCTTCCCGTGTCTGGTAGTACCTCTAACTGATCACCTATTAATACTTAAACCTCCTACTCCAACAATGCTCACTCAGCCCAACTGGTATGCATGACGCACCTTTTCAGAACCAGTGGTAACAAGACAAAGATTGTGAGCCGTGAATAAAGGAGTCTCGGCCAAGTGTGGATCTCAGCCCACCTGACATGCTGTGATACCAGCTGGGGGCGAGGAGTCCCTCCACAGGGTTACTACTTCACAACACTCTGACCATTAGTATAGTTCATATCATTTGTACTCTATTCAGACAGGTAAGACTCGAGTCTCCTGACCTTGTTTGATGGAACAGTGCCCGAAATTAAGGATTATTTTGATGCACACTGGGTACACATCCCTTCCAAAGTATACACCTAGTCAAACTATCCTGGATCCTTCTACATTACATTGAATGTATGGATGTTCTGCACCTCTGGGTGCTCAACAGTGAGAATTGTGCACCCAACAGCAAAATCATACACATCTGTTATACTAGGAGGTGCACCCTTGATTTGGAACATTGGAACATTATGTCTGCACAATCAAATAAGACGATTGTGGTTATCAAAATTATAAACACAAGCTTACTATACTAACTTTTATAGTAAATTTAGGATTTTGATAATAATAAAAGATAGAGGCTTTATCTATTTAAGAACGATCCTCAGTGAGGCTGTTCCCTTAAGATGACGTATTGCCTCACGAGGTTCTGACACGTATCTATGTACTAAAAGGTGGTCAGGCACTATACTGCACTTATAATAGTGCACCTATTTATAGTCTCACTTTACATGCTTGAATATTTACATTATCGATGTGAAGGTCACAGTTGGTTTAGCAGAACCTATGCTACAGTTAACCCTAGCATTATGTACGATTGGCGATTCTCTAGACCACGTTGTCAGTTAAGAAATGAGCTTTCTCAGCACCTCAAGATAACCAATAGCACTGCAGGTCCCATCTGAGGAATGAATTAGAAAATCGTTTTGGCCCCCATCAAAGTGGGGGTGGGATGTTGGTTGTAGATAAAATAGACTGGCATTAACCGAATACGAATACGAAACTTTATTCACAGCCCAGTAGGGCAAAAGAATTTACATGTTATATACATAATGACAATTTCAAAATATGCGTAGGTTAATAGTACCGGTCATGACTAGGAACATAAATACAATGAGAACTAGGAACATAAATACCTTGAGAAAATACAAGCTAATCTTCATACTGGAATATCTATAACTTTGTTTGGTCAGTAGGTGGCAGCATGACATTGTTATACAGTATACAGCTGGTGGCCACTTGAAGAACTCTATCGTGGTGTGCTGTTGCAATATGGATTGGCTTCTTCGATTCGATACACATGAGTGGTGACCCTTATTGGGACGGGCAGCACTTGGCATATATATATATATATTATTTGACTAGATTGGGGTGGTTGTGACACGTTTTGATTTACCTTTTTTTCTGTCTCTTAATACTCTATGTTTCTTGTTAAGTACAATGGGAGTAGCCTTTTCAGGAGGGTGATTTTTCTTTCTACCTTGCCTTTCCCTGGTCTTTGTTTTACATTGAGTTGGGTTTTGGGGTTCCTTGGTTGTATTATCTTTAGATCTACATCTGTCCATGATGATGGAGCAAAATTCAGACAGCTTAGCTGCAACTTCTGGGTCCTCGGTGGTGAACAATGCTTTCATTTTTAATGCATTAGGGTGCAGACAGAATTTGGGGTCAATGTATGTAGTTCTTTCTGTGTTGAGTGCGGGGCAGTTGAATATGTAGTGAAATTCATCTCCAAGAGCATTTGTGCTACACAGTTTGCATATCCTTTCACATCTTTCAATACCAGTGTATCTACCTACTACAACTGGTAATCTGTGGTTACCACACCTGAACTTACAAAGATTTAGCACCTGCTTGTGATCAAGTATGGTAAGGTACTTTTCTAAAACAAGGTCACTTTTGAACATCCTATAATTAATACAGAGGCTTGAGTCCATTACTGAGCTGTGCCAGTCTTGTGTGTCCCTGAGTAGGATTCGGTCTTTTACAATTGACTTGATGTACCTTAGGTTCATGCATTCAGGTTGAGTATGTAAAACATAAGTAAGGCCGCACTCGTTCAAGGTTTTTTCAATTTTGGCCAGCCAGGGAGAACTGAGAGTACCCTCTGCAGTCTTTTGTTTTATGACGCGGAACAAGATATTGCTGATTTTATTGCTTTTACCAGTGACAAGCCTCGCCCAGAAATTAACCATTCGTTGTTTAACCATGCATTCTAGTTTGTTACGGCCGAGTTCCCCTAAGGCAATGCAGTTGGCAGTCGAGGCGCTCAGCCGCAACACATATTTACAAAAATAAGTTTGTACTCTCTCTATATCGCATAAGTTAGAGAAACCCCAGACTTCACAGCCGTATAGTATTATTGGGACAATGCACGAGTCAAAGAGATGGCATTGCAAATCCAGCGGTAATTGAAGCTTTCTGGCTTTTGCTAGGAGGGAAAAAAGTGCCCGTTTGGCCTGTGAAATCTGTTTTTTAATTGCATTACTGTATTTGCCGTTATAGTTGAGAAGTACTCCTAGATATGGGTAGGAGAACTGTATCTCCAGGGTTTCTTCACCATACCGGAGCGTTGGGAGATTCCTGATCTTGCCCTTTGAAAATACTACAACTTTGGTCTTGCTTGTGTTTACTGAGAGCTGCCATTGTTGGCAGTATGTGTGCAGGATGTTTAACATGTTCTGCAGATCATGTGGTGATTCGCTAATAAGTATGGTGTCATCAGCGTACAGCAGAGAGAAGAGTCTAAGAAGGGTCTCTGTCTCATTGTCACTGATAACTGGATAGGCAATGCCTTGGCAATTTCCCTCAAAGTGCGATTCAAGATCGTTAAGGTAAATAGCGAACAAAAGGGGGGAGAGATTCTCTCCCTGTCTAACACCTATGTTACAACTGAACAGATTTGAGTACTCACTATTAAGTCTTACACATGACTTTGCTGCATTATATAAGTTTTGTATTACTGTGAGGACTTTGCCTTTAATGTTGTGCTTTAAGAGCTTAATCCATAGGGATGACCGATTTATTGTATCGAAAGCCTTGCGGTAGTCCACAAAGGCACAGTAAAGTTTCTTTTTCTGTGAAAGGGCGATATCTATTATGCAGTTTAGGGAAAACATATGGTCCAGGGTAGAGTAACTTTCCCTGAACCCTGTTTGCTCCTCTCCTAGTAGATTATTTTCCTCAAGATAATTCCTGAGTCTGCTATTGAGGACCATCGTAAATAACTTGCCCATACAGCTAAGTAGGGTGATGCCTCTATAGTTATCTGGGTCATTTATGTCACCTTTATTCTTGTAGATGGGGACTATCAAGCCAATGGTCCAGCTCTGGGGGACTATGCCTGAATCGAGTACCTGGAGAATCCACTAGGCATTTGATGGGGGTGGGGGTGGAAATAAATGTTATATAGGCCCGTATATACAAGGTCTATTTCATAGGAAAATGGTTCCACAAAATCAATCTTTTATCCTAAGAAAATCAATCAAGGGTGCGCAATGGGGTAGGTTAATACGTAGATCAATATAACGGAATTACATCTTAAATTATCACAATCCGAAAATGAATTTCTCGTCTCATGGTCAATTTTCCTTATCATAGTTTTATTGATTTTTTTTCGATGACAAAGAGTTCAAAATTTTAAAACGTCATTAAAGATGTGTTAAGCTTCCGTGAACAAATTCAAATCTAACTCTTGGAAAAATATGATTTTCTGAATCTGAGGAATCAGAGCAAACAGAATTCCTTGTTTTGACCAAATCTCCATTTTCCCTGCGTTTTTCCTGACAGGGAATTTTATTGGTCTTTTCCCTGTTCTGCCCGTTTTCCCCGTGCACTGGGTACCCTGTCTATATTGGGTTTCCCTATAGGGGAGACCAGAGCAAGAGTGCCCAGGCTTGTGATGTTGAAAGTGGTAGTGGGTTTAGCTGTCAATTAGATCATGAATAATGGTAACCTTATTGTGTAAATGGTTTTTTTCCCTGTGCTGTGGGTGCCCTGTCTAAATTATTGTGTAAATATGTTGTAAAGAGTTAATAAAGTTGTAGCTTTTTCTAACAACATATAACTTAAATAATTAGTGTTTTTAACTTTGTTGATTTTGAATGCAATGCATTGAATGGCACGGTGCCACACAGTATAATCTGCCTAACACCAATTTGTATGCTTGGTGCAACGGATACAGGGATACGAGGTATTTTATTGAATTGAACAAAATAAATAATAAAAGCAAGCCTTGTTACCCACAAGTTCAGAAAGCTAAACGTTGAGAGTAATTCAAAGCAGCAGACAATCAGAATTGTACGTGCTATAGCATTATACACAATATTTCTAATACAAAGCATTGCGTTAAGGCCTACCATCATAACTTGACTTGTCTATTTAGGCGACGCTTATTATTATCAACAAGGGTTTGCAAGCTACAGAGCAGCATCATTGGAAAAATAACTACTACCTCTGGTTCCTATTTATGCCGTTCCGATTTGAATATCAAGGATCCATGAAACAGTGACGATGCGATATAGGATTATTAGATGTACATTATATTTTACTAATGTGTTGTAGTGGTGGATTTAGAGGGATGGGCTCCTTTTTTCCCCAGAAAAATTTAGCTTCTTTAATTATAAAATTCGACAGAAGAGTCATTAATTTTTCAAAAGCCGCCTCTCCCGCTTTTCAAATCCTAGATCTACCACTGAGCTGTAGTTGCAACGTTTGATCATCACGAGACGACCAATAATGAAAGTGTAGTCATGTGTTTATACAATTAAAGGCTCTAAAGATTATATAATAATATTCAAGGGAAATTTGACAAAAGTCGATACTCGTCACGAAGAATTCATTTCCATACTGAATATAATTCTGTCAGACTATGCAATCAATCTCATTCTGCCTTTACAAAGCGACTATAAAACCAAAACACATGTTGCTTACTTGTAAGGGACTAAGTTAGTAGCTTACTGATACAGTAATTCAAAACCCCTAGAACAGATCTATAGAAACACAATTCGATTGAAATCTTGAAAAAAATCATTACAGTTTGACTTATGCTGTAATTTTCATTTTCATTTTTTATTCTCATTCTCCAAACGTTTTGTCTTGAATTTGATTATCCCATGAGATTTGCTGTACTCCTTACGGTCCTCCTGCACGACGGGCATAAATCATAAACTCAAACAGCAAGACCGACTAATACTGGGTTGGCCCGGACTGATCAAACATTATACAAACAATGACTCATTAATCAACGTTGATATGACTTACCGACTTGAACTGTGTAAGTGCTGCCTTCACCTCCTGTGGTGAGAAGTAGTGTTTGAGGGGTCGGTCATGGAGACCTCCATACATGAGGGTGGGGCGCTGAAAACAGACCAAAATCTCGGGGTTAAAGAAGTAGTGTTTGAGGGGTCGGTCATGGAGACCTCCATACATGAGGGTGGGGCGCTGAAAACAGACCAAAATCTCGGGGTTAAAGAAGTAGTGTTTGAGGGATTGGTCATGGAGACCTCCATACATGAGGGTGGGACGCTGAAAACAGACCAAAGTCTTAGGGTAAAAGAAGTAGTGTTTGAGGGGTCGGTCATGGAGACCTCCATACATGAGGGTGGGGCGCTGAAAACAGACCAAAATCTCGGGGTTAAAGAAGTAGTGTTTGAGGGATTGGTCATGGAGACCTCCATACATGAGGGTGGGACGCTGAAAACAGACCAAAGTCTTAGGGTAAAAGAAGTAGTGTTTGAGGGGTCGGTCATGGAGACCTCCATACATGAGGGTGGGGCGCTGAAAACAGACCAAAGTCTCAGGGTAAAAGAAGTAGTGTTTGACTTTGAGCGTCTCATGGAGACCCCCATACACTAGGTATTAAGCTTGATAGGAGCAGGTAAACCTTGGGATGGAACAGGAAAATCTAGAGACACGTATTTGAACATGTCATATCCGTATATTATAAGTATTTTATTGACAACAGAGAAGTCATTACAAACTTATGTGTCAGACAGAATGGATCACAAACTAAACATAAACAATCTACAAATAACTACAGCTACACTATAACTACACATTTATGACTAGATAGGACTAGACTAGCACAGTACAGAGCAGTGAGGCAAGTCACTACGCTGTCTCGGACGGTTGGCATACACAGTTTGCCTCCTTAAGTAAAACAATTATTCAAAATGTCAGGGCAATTTAGCACCAACAGAATCGTGTCTGCATTAGTAGATCTGAAGGGAGTATGTTCAAGAAAGTGGAGACATTGTAACTTTAAGTGACATGGTTACTGCTGTGTGGACTATGATACCCTCAATCTATCTTTGAAGGCAAGATAAGTGTATCTACTTATATTTCAACCAAGGTAACTTTTCATAATCTATGGTACGTTATGTTTTTTTCAGTTGTAATTCTGCCGCCCCAAAACGAAATAAAATCTCAATCCAATGAAATTACCAAGAGGACTGGAAATGGTCAGTACAGTTCATTAGGAATTGTATTTCAGATGTCCCAATTCTTGTAGATGGTATTTCAAGTAAATTCTTCACTTTCAACACAGATATGCGTGTAAGAAAAACTAATTCTAATACTTTTAAAATAGACGTCTAAGGTAATATAGCCGTACTTACCGCTTTGGTAGGCGGGTGGTCCAGTCGGGGACAGCCCACCCCTGAGAGGTCGAAGCCATCTTCCAACCTCTTCACGTCCACGTAGTATTTACTGGAAATATAACAACTTCATTTTTAAATTTCATCTTCACGGTAGTCGATGCAATCTTGCTACAGGTTAGTGCAAATTAACTGGACAACATTGTAAAATATTATAAAAGATCTTGATTGGAAAATGAGCTTCAAATTACCTTAATAAAGCTTCTTATACCATGTATTTATCAGTCTACGGTTCTCTTAGTTTCACTTTATCAAATAACTAATCTATGTATGATGTCATTAAAGCTTGTAAATACCCAAATAGTCGATAACATTAACAGTATCTAAGTAAGTTTGTTTCTTTTGGATCGACTTTTATTTTTTTAATTTATTGGGTAAGTCATATTTCCCTGACAAAATTAAATGAAAACACATTTCCAAGCATAAAATATCTGTTAACACAGCTCTTTTCGAATGTTGAACCTGCTTCCCTTTCCATCTTTTAAATTGTCGGGGCTAGAAAATCTAATTTTTATGCGAGACATGTTTCCAAGTTTTTTCCCCATTTATTTAACTATTGTAAAAAAAAAGGTGTGGACGGAAGGCATATTTTACAGTGGAGAGGATAAAACAGTTCCAACTGCAGAATTTGGTGAGTAGTGTATTGTAATTCAGCACACGAACTGTATAAAATATAATCAACATGTTTCCGTTGGCATTATGGCAACATCATTCATCCAGAACAATTACTAGTAATATGATTAAATTAATGCCTTGCCGGTTGCGTGCCGTTGTTAACGTTCACTTTGTCCACAGACATAGGCCACTAGGCAATACAGTTAGTCTACAATGTTCCCACTGGTACACGAACTGGGTTACATAATCCACGTCATTGGTAGAGTGAATACAGACTAAGTAATACATCCATCTAATCAGCCTCCAGGTGCCCCGGGACTGGCCTCCTGACCACCCCTATACATTATTGAAGGCAGGATCAATATAAGTATATCCAATATAACCCTGAGATCAATAACCTTTCATGGCACTCTAGACTTACGGGGTTCGACCTCTGTTTCCTCTACCTAAGGTGTGGTCAGCTTTGTGCTGGTCCAAAGTCTGGTCAGATTATGCACTATAGACTTTGGGACAATAGTAAAAACCCATCTCCTTGCCTTGTCGTGTCGTCATCCACCACTAAAATCGGGGCAACAGTAAAACTAATCAACTAGTTTTATTTCTGGGAAAGGTAGGCAAATAGCGGACTTAAAACTAGTTTTTCTGAACCATCCATAATAATTTTAGAATATTTTTTCACATAATATGTCTACAGTATTGAATGATATATCATTTTAAAGCTAAGAATTTACCCATTTTAGGGGTGCAATAGATAATAGGCCTAAATGGAATGTTTTCCTTCTATGGAACTAAATGGAACGTAGAATTTTTTAAAAAGTTGCTGAAAATGATGGACATTCAATGTTATGGGCTATAGAAATGTTTCTTAATCTTTCCAATTGTTACTAAAACTTTCATTTTCAGAAAGGATATGTTATAAGGATTACTTTGACATATTATTTACTTTTATAATCAGGGCCAATCAAAAGTTATTCAGTTTTGAACGCTAAAAATAAAAGTTCCGAAAACCACCTTTTTTGCCCATTTGCCAGCCATATTAAAACAATAGATTACACTCCAAAATGCAATTGGGGTTCTATTGTTCTTTATACATACAGATAAAAGTTATATTTTTGTGTACTTTCATGAATATCAAATAACTATGACAAACAGATTATGCTAGAATGACTTATTTAGCTTGTGGTGTTGAAATAAAGTATAACAAGATAGGAGGTCTGTGAAACAATATCTCTTATATTAAATTTTGAAAGTGTCTGAGGCTTTCATCACCGTACCAGGCTTAATTTAACGTGGATTTTTAGGATATTATTTCAGAATTGTTCAAAATTATCCATTTATAAAGGTTGGCAGATGAGATATTGCCTATAGAAATATTAGATACTTCTCTAGGTATAATTTGATGTTGTTGTGTTACCTATAAAACCCAATAGTGAAGAATAAGTCCAAATAATGGTCAAAAATGGTTATTTCTGAGCAGAATAAGGCTAGAAATGCTCTTAAAAAATGAGTAAGTGGTCTACTTTTAAGCATGGAATACCTTTTTTATATCTTTTTCTAATTTTTTTGAAGAAAATTGTTATTCCAACTCATCTTCTAACTGAATTTTATATGTTATGACATCTATTTATCAATTTGATAAGGAAAATGAAACCACAAAATGGGTAACTACCCAAGTCCCCAATTTGCCCACCTGACCTATTAAGTAAATAAATCTTCATTTTCTTTAGCCAGATTCAAAAACCTTTAGCCAAACCTAAATTCATAATAATTGGTAAATGTTCACTCACAGCAGCCAACCTTCCATGCCACCACAATTTCCTATATGCCATCAGCCAACGATGTATAACCCCATGATGCAGCATCCTCCTTGGCCACTCTGGATGAACCAACAGTGGCCTGCTCGTCCGTGGGGGACTTGGTAAATGCCCCTGTCCCTCTGCAGGCCACAGGGGGGCATCCCCACAGACAAACCCTTCCCACACAAACTCCACCCCCCAAAAAAGAGTAGAGAAAGCCTGCCAGTGATAAGAGCACGGCTCAGCGCTTTGCTATGACACTAGCTCACCAAATCACAACGTTCCCCTGCCAAATTTGAGAGAGCTTACAATGATTATGTAATACTTTGCATATTAAAGAATATAATCTTTTTGCACTGTGCTTCAGTGCAGTTTCATACCTCATGCAGATAAAATAGGATCGGCAGGTTGGCTTTTTTTTTCAATGCAAAGACAGACTGAGTGCTCAGTAGACTTTTTTTTCCCTAGATCTAGAAAAAAATTAGGGTCGGTGCAAAATAATAGGGTTGGTCAGGAAACCTGACCACATTGACAACTATGTATATGTGACATCCTCTGCGAAAAGCAGTCTTATGGCCTGGAATATTAAATTAAGATGGTGTCTTGGGGATTCTCATGCTGAAGAAATTAGGTAAATATTCTTAGTAGGAAAAAAGTTATGTTAATTTGAAGACACAAAGGTCGGATATGCTAAATATGCTAAAATAGACCAGTCTTTGGTATTTATAAAGATATAACTTATATAATAATCTAGGTCAAAAATTGAAATCCCAAATATGATATCAGGAAATATACTGGCATTTCCTTTCTATTTAAGATATTCAGAATCTGTTTTTTGCTGAATATTGCGAAGCAGACGCTCGATTCAGAATTTCAAATTTTGAAAACTTAATTTTGTTCCATGGTTACCATGGAAACCAACATTTGTATAGCTGAAGTATCGGCGGGTTTGGACGTTCTATCAACATTCCGGTTACCATGGCAACAACATCCAAAAAATCCAAATTTTTTCACCAGAAATGAAAACTATGAAAAATTTCATTTATAGCATGGATCTAGCTTATTTTTCTTATTTTTATGATTTCTAAGCTAGATAAAGGCTCTATAGCCATGAATAGGCATTTCCATAAGACTGGAAATCCCAGAAACTGTCACATATTATAAATTCATTTTGTTTGTTTTTTTAATTATTTTTTTTATTATTATTCTTAGGATCAGGAAATGTTTTTTTCAATAGTTTTTTCAATAAGTTTTATTATTATTTTAATCATTTTATTTTATTATTATCTTTATTATCTTATTATTTTTCTTATTCATGGCTTTCTCTACAACCATTTTTTTTTATTATTATTTTTTAAAACAATTATTTCTGCGCCAAATCAAGTCTGCAGCAACAAGAAAAAAATTGTCCTATTAATCAATCATCTTATTAACAGGGACATTCCTCCTCTTTGTGAACACAAAAATGACAGATATGATTATAATAAGTTATCTGTCATGTTCTAGAGTAGCAGCAGTAGAGTGTCATGTTCTAGAGTAGCAGCTAGGAGATCAAGGATCGTATAAACCTCGCATGGCCAATCATGATATGGGTATATAGTAATATGGCCCCAATATGGGGAGGGAAGGGGAGAGAATTGTCAAAAATACTAGCGTGATATGATTGACGTGGCCGGTCCCTTAATTCGTAATATCTTTCGGCGTCTGACTGTCCGATATCAGTCCAGCTGCAGCAAGACCCTGTTAGACAGCGGCAACAATGTCATTGTCAACGGTGAGAACTAAGTTAATTTCTTAAATTTGACCGTGATTTGTACCGTGATGTGGTCAGCAGAAGTGCCAGAACCGCTGTCCTGTATGTCAATCTTATATGACGTTATAATATGTACTCACAGTTTCTTCGAGACCGACTTGATGACATGGTCCGACGAGATAGCCATTTGATCGGGTCAGTGTTATAATCATCCACAGATGTACAAGCGGTCAGCGATTAATCCACAAACAATAATAATTCCGCTCAGCTCCCCCATGGACCGCTTTCACTCGTCGCCCAGCGGCTTTCTCACTAATGTCATATACAATGGATTCGTCCGCGCGCGCACCTGCCACAAAATAATCCTTCTGTATGTTCGTGTTCCTTAGAATATAGTACAATATCATACCAAGAAAAACATCAATACGTTTTGATCTGTCCCTGTGTGTTACATTTCTTGATCAATATTATCTTCTCTGTTGATAAAGTTGTTGTTTATTGAAGTAGGTTCCAACGCGTAGTAATCTCGGGTTACCATGTACTCCACTCTTCAAGCTGAGATTAGGACTGGTCTGGTCACATCCTGTTTGACGTCGATGGTCTGTTCCTCATATGAGAGGCTGTAAAGAAGGGCTGAGTAGGACGCTGTGGTAGTGTGGTTTCACGGCAACTGTGCTGCCATCTGAGGGTGGGTCCCGCCCGAAGTGGCACGCCTCACACTGCACCTACCCCCGCCACCAGTAAGAACCTACAGCTGCTGCCGCATGGCGGCCAACAGTAGCTTCCATGTCAATTCCATTGCAAGATTAATTACCCGAGATTTTTACCAATGATGTGCACCAATTTTCTGAAATTGCACAAAATAATTGCCTATATCAATTCATGTTTAAAGACAATCGCGTCATTATAGATCTAGATCTAGTATTCAGATTTGTTTAAAAAAAAATCCACACAGTAAAAGTTATATTTATATTCATGAACATCAAAAATGCAAAATAAAATCAGGGGTCACCGTGCAAACTTTTCAGCTACAGTAGTCTAAACATATGGTAATTATCTTAAATAAAAATGACTTGCAAAATGTATCTAGAAATTAGATTTTATTTGCTTATTATTTTGATTGATATTATTTTATAACCAGCCCAATGCTTTTGATAAATATGTTCATATTTTCTCATGTGAGAAAAAAAGACTTTTGTAAAATTTGATTATGTAATATATTCCAAACTGGTATGTATTCAAAATTAATTATTTCAAAAATACAAAAATTCAAAATTAAAGTTTCACACACAAAAATTCAAAATTCAAAAATGTTTTAAAATTTTAGATCTCATGCATATCGATGTAGGCTACCATATCCAGCCAAAAAAAATGGGGGTCACCATGCTTATTAAGTAGGCAGAGCTATAAAAAAAAAAAAAACATTAAAGCCATTTTAATATTTTATTTTTTTGTAATAAATGCAGTAAAATATGTAAATATCTACATCTATTTACAATATTTTATATTATTCCTGAAATTCTAAAAATAATTTGGATGTATAATATACCTTTATAAAACCTCTATCGAAGAGAAACAAGAGAAAATGTAGAATTTATTGCTAAAATCGTTTTTCTGCTTTAGCAAAATTTCAACAAAATGTGTCCTATTTAACCATTTCTATCTCTAAAAATAGTCCTTTTGACAAATTTCTATCTGAGTTTTGAATCAGCCATATATTCATGAGTGCTTTTGCAAAATTTGAAACAGATTGAAGAACTTTCAATTCTAGGCTATTTGGAAAATGGCGCGCTTGGTAAAAATAACAGTTACTGTTTCAAAACACTGAAACTATCACTGATATTTAATTTATATCTAACACTAACAGTGTTGAAAAGAATATCTCTTTTTTTTTATATATTGAGCATGAGCATAACTTGGGTCTACAAAGTATATGGTGTCAGTCATTGCGCCAATTGTGGCGTATTTTTATACTATTCACTATATGGTAGATTGGCGGTTTTTCAATTCCTATATGAAAGGTTAACAATGTTTCTGAAACAATCATTGAGAAATTTAGGTCAATAACTCAGCAAAATCATTAAATGGGGTAACTGTCCGAAATAATGTGTCTGTCTGAAAATAGCTGCACCTATATTACCGTGATTATCGTAGTAGGTTTATGTAGTAAAGTGCTGCCCTGACTACCTATTCCTGCCCTGTCTACTCTTCTACTCATAATGCCCTGACTGCACCTGCTGCCTTATCTACCAGTCTTCTGCCCTCTACTAACCTAAGCCCACTTTTTGATGACCGTGCCAAAGTTGCCGTGACTGGCCTAGCATTTACTGCTCGTGCTACCCTCTATTGCTACCAGACGTCTGCCCATGCAGGAACTCTAATGCCAAAATGGTAAACGCAACGCGCTGTGATGTTCAATTGATTAACAGCGCGCCATCCCCCACAGAGGAAATTTGTGGAAAAAAATCTACCATTCCTTTAAAGATTTACTATAAAACCCCTAAAATAATGTGAGAAAATATTTAAAAGTTCCACTTCGCCACCCCCTTTTTTATATTGAAATCTTTTATTTTATTGAAATCTCCCCCCCCCCCCCCCACACATAGCAGACCCTGGGCACGGGCCTGAATTGATGTCACTCAGCAAACCAGTTGTCAACAGCCGTTGGCAAAAATTCAATAACTTGGTCAGCAGAGTGTCCATGATGACCGTGGTTGTCCATCCAAATGACGTCATTAATTTTGGATGTCTATTGATCTTCTATAGGCCAGAGATAATTGCATTCAATAATGGAATGCTAGTTTAGAAATATGATTAATATGTATCAATTACAGAGCTAGAGGGTGATTCTTCTGCATAATAGCTTGTTTATTTCTTATGACAACATCATTTGGAAAAAAAAGTAAAGCAGAATTTTGGGTTTTGGGTCCCCATCACGCTGAAAGTTATGTATTCCTTGCCAGAGGATCTTGTAATATATAAATGAAATCATTCAAGATGTTCAACCTTCTTTGTCTTTCCTTTAGAGTGATTCAGGCAAACATTAAGGAGACAAAGACATAAAAGAAAGCACATACTATATTTCCTAACATACTATAGAGAATAGAACTACGTCCTAGGAAATGGGGATCATTGCCTTTTATTTGCTCTGTGACCGGGCTAATTCTGGAGAATAACGCAGGTGATTTTTCATGGTATTATCGGTGATGTATTAGCAATGCTGAGAGCTTTCCAAACATCTTAGCAGTCGTCATAATAACTCCTCCCGTTGACATTATGCTGTCAGGATACTAAGAAGGGCGATAAAAAAACTTTCCTGCCCCAACTTTGTTGACCCAGTATGAATAATGGACCAGCTACAAAAGAGGAACATTGTAGGCTTAAGAGGTCCGGGAACAATTTACTCCCCTCTTGTTAACTTAGGTCTGTTTGTATACAGGTATAAGGCGGAAGCCTTCTGATAACGTTACTGTTAAGCCAAATGCGAATTTACAAATACTTCCGACTATTGCTAATAATAGATGATATCGACAATAGTGCCCACCACTGAAATTCTAAATGGAATTCCAAAATTTGTAACAGGTACTGCAGAGAATATTTTTGGATTTTTCCTTTAAAATACCGCTCTTCTTGCCAACAAAGGTACTATAGCTAGGTTCAGCAAATCAGGAACTAAAAGGTACCTTTTCAAACATTAAAACAAAAAAATGTAGAAGCACGGTAAGTTTTCATTCAATCTTAACAAAAAGGGTATCATAAAAAAAAGTTTAGGATCGAAATCGTCTACCTCATGGTATGTATTATTATGGAATTTATAGAGGATATTACCCATAATGCCATATAGGGTGCTAGCTGTATACCTTGACCCTTTTGTTAAAATATAACGTATCTTAATAACCCGATCTACCTGATTCTTGTCGTTCATTGGCCGTATAGGAAAACAACGAACGAAGTTTATAACCAAGCATTACATATTAATTCTTAGTTTAGGGGCATTAAACAGTTAACAACATAGAGGGGAACCACTTTGCCTGCAGATCATATCTTACAAAAATAGAAAAAAAATAAGTTGATATGAAACCCATTAACAGGTAAAAGGAAGGTAAAGTTTTTTTTATAACTATAGCCAAAGACACAACAAAACACCTTAGGTAGAATTCTAACAGAGGTGGTAAGATGTGCTTGCATACTGTTTCTGATACTGTTTGATTATCAATCATAGGCTTCGTAGGTGGGCAGTGATCATAATTTTCAGTTTCTAGGTCCACGAGACAGGTGATAGCCAATCAACGTTTATGACCGCACCTGGGTGACGTCACAACATGTGACCAGTCCAGCCCAAGGTGCTGCGCTAATGCTTATTCCATGCTTACTAGTTAGCAGAGGGCGACTGCAGCAACTTCCTCTATGGCCAGATATTAGGCATATCCACTGCTGCTATATAATTATTTGAATGGGATGCCCACCAATGTAAAGCAAACCGGCCGCCAAATACCATGGATGTAATGAGGACATGCACTAAATAAATCCAGATAAGGATATGGTCTAAGCCATTGGTCCCACTTTATCTGTGGTGCTTGCGCAAAGGAGGAATTTTGTTGAGGATACAGGAAATCGCAGTCGGATATCCGTTCTAGAAGTAGGACGTTGAGAGACCAATCATATTGTGATCGGACCTTATTCTGTATCCTGATTCCCATCTTCCCAAGCATATATTGTACTGAAGTCAATTGTTTCATCTTTACTCTGTGCTACATCTCAGAAATCTATGGGGTATGTCCCTTAATGCATGTGTACCACCGGCAAACTTGAGTTTTGCTGGAATAACAATACCATGAGTGATTATTCCCTCATTCATCCTCACTGGGCGAGCAGATCACCTCTGTATACAGCCATTATGAGCAGCTCAGAAGCCTGGACTTCACCCAAAGGGCCCTACATGGACTGTGACCCCTCCTTCATCGACCTGTGCGTCGTGCTGGGGCTGCGTCCGGCCAACGAGTCGCTCTGCTTCCCCCCTTCTAACGCCACCCCCTCAGCCTGCCCCGTGGGCGACAGGGTGCAGAGGGTGGAACATCCCAGGGAGATCACCCAGCTGTTCTGTACCCCGCCCGTGTCCCCGCTGCCCACCTGGGAGGTGGGCCTCAAGGTGTTCTTCTACACCTGCTCCATGCTGCTCGCCCTGCTCGGCAACCTGCTCGTCGTGGTGGTGGTGGGCACCTCCAAACGGATGAGGAGTAGGACCAACGTCTTCATTCTCAACCTGGCCATCACTGACCTGCTGGCACCCCTCACCTGTATGATGCCGCACCTCGGGAACGGCATTACTACTGGCTACCCGTTTCCGGGATTTGTCTGCAGGTTGTCCGTCTTCATGCAAGGTAACATGATATCTTCCTAAATTATGACCAATTGCGACTCTCTCATCTCAGCATAAGATTGGGGAAATTCAATTGTTTGAATAGCATTGAATTAACTGAAATGAATATTAGTGTTTAGTTACAGATGGCATATGTAAAGTTTCATTATTCGACAGAGTATATTGCAATAGGCCTTATATGAAGCTCAGGTAGGCCAACAGGGAACGTATACCTTCAAGCAAGCATCTCCCAATACATTGTAAGGTAAATTCTAGGGAACCCCCCCCCCCCCCACACACACACACACTTACCCCAATGTCCACTCCGATATAGGTATGGCACAGTATCCTGCTATTTGATTTAGGCAGAGAGGTCTTACAGTGCATGCCAAGTAAGAAATACCACAATTCAACAAGCACGGCTGCTCTATATGGCCCATGACGGTCCCAATTTTGTCGATTAGAGACATTGTACTACATTGTTTATGACCGGAACTAGTTTGTGAAGCCAGTGTGAAATCTTATGAATTTCAAAAGTATTATAATAAAGCTTACAATCGAATATTCTTTTGGATATCTCCAGGAATACATAGAAGGAAAAACGTAAAAAAATAACTCCTCTCCAAAACCATAAAGTTGGTAAAGTTAGCTTGAATATGGTATGAAAATTTATGTACAATGGTGGAACCCGCATGGTCGGTATACTTGGTGTCTTGAATTTGGGTATAAGGGTATGTTTACAAGAAGCAGCTGGGCCGCAGTGACCAAATAGCCCAGTCCACTTTATCTCGACTTACGGACCAGTCCAATAACACTGATTATATTGACCTTACCCTCAAATAGTGTTATATTTATAGCAGTTGCCGAGCAACGGCCATATGACCATTTTGACCGCATGGTTACAGCTTACTGTGAATACCACCAAATTGTTTCTTCTGACTTCATTATTCAACATTTCAGCGGATAAGAAAGGTACATGAAATTCTAGGTTAAAATAAAGAACATTGGCAACAAAAGTAGAATTACATACCAATGGCAGTTACAGTTGATGCGCGAAGGCTGATGTTAATTAACAAAAGTCGACAACCAAACTGCCTATATAATACATGCGTCGGTGTGTATGCAACGTCGTTCATGATTGAGAGAGTATAACACTAGACACGACGCCTGTATAAGACCAACTACGCACACGGAAACATTCAAACCATCGATAAATTCCCATTTCCATATGCTACTAAGTTGTTGTGAATAAAAGAATTTATGCGACGATATCTAATCATATATACATGCCCCTTGAATGTCGTATAAACATTCTTATTTAGAAGTAGAAAAAACATAATATTATGTAAATGACATAAAACTGTATTTGTGATTCATATAAAACCTTATGTACACCTTGTATATCCTGGTACTGTTGTCATTTATATAGAGGGAAACATGTACATGTATTGACATTGCCTAAATTGAAAACCTTCCATACAAGACGTTGTTGATATTAAAGCAGTTCTATAAATTAAATAATGTCCACATAATAAGTTATGTATGCGACCAGCTCCAAGTTCCAATTTCAGTGTACTCCTAATATAATCACATTTATTACGTACATAATTATGCAAACGACGTTACCGTCTATAAATTCCCATTTACGTATACTACTCACATAGCTCGTACAACATGCAGAATCAATCTCGGCGACGCTGTCGCTTGTTATTGTTTCAACGCTACATGACAAACTTGTCGTGCTATTAGCCGTATTGTTGAAAAATGAAAAATGGATAAATAAATTAATAAAATGGATTTACACATTACCAATACAATCTATACAATCACTCAATAATTCATATTCAAACAAACATTCTTTTTGGCCACCTCATAGAGAAGGGGTGGTTCATTTCTAAGGAATTTAAATGTGAATCTGTACATCCTTTACCATTTTTTAGTTATACCGATCGGATTGGGAGAGTCCCCCATCGGCATAGGATTGTAGTATTGTGAAACGAATTTTGGCGACGTCGCACGTATAACCCGTATACACCTTTCCCATGAACTTGCGCAGTGTGGCATGAACTTGCGCCGTCGACATCCAACCAATGAACTCATAGACAACCATAGTAAACAATGTAAAAATAGAATAAACCAGTAAATCATCCTATGAGTATAATTGCCCATCACCTCTTTTTAGTCATCACCCTACTGTACTCTTCTGTGCTAATTTGACCCTGATTGTTATGGCTTGTCTAGCATTTAGAAAACTTAGGTGGTATTCCTCCATAGTGGGCTTTTGTCATCTCATGTGTTGTGCAACAATTATCATCCGGAGTATTCTTTCTTTTCCAGTACTAACAGTAACATCGGGGGTATTCTTCCTGACCCTCATTGCCGTTGACCGTTTCTTCTCGGTCGTGTTCCCCCTGAAGTTGGGCATCACGCCGCCCGTGTTGACCTCCGTCCTGGTGGTCACCTGGACGTGCGCCGTGGCCGTGGCCTTCCCCCTGCCCTTCTTCACAGAACGTCAGCAGATGTACTGGTACAACCGCCACGAGGTGTGGTGTGGGGAGACGTGGCCGGCATTCTTCTACCAAACCAGGGGCCTGACGCCTATATGCCTGACGTGGAACCCAGGGAAGAGGACCTACTACACGGTCTACATTGTGTGCTTGTATTTTATCCCCATAGTCACTATGGCTGGTGTATATGGGGCTATTGTGTGGACTTTGTGGACCAGGCCAAAGGATCAGGGGGCCACTGTAAATGCCATGCATCAAAGAACCAGGGAGAAGGTATGCATATAATTTTGACCACTTAGTCAATATGATTTTATATAATAATTTTCTTACACTTATATTATTACAACCCAACATACATATACTGCAGTCAGCAACGCATTGTACAGTTTAATCTACTTAAATTTATAGATAAAACAATTTCCACGTAGATATCAACATGATCCTAATCCATTAAGCCCATTCATAATTATCCAAGCTAGGCAGTTTGAGTGTTTCAACTTAGTTGTGCTTTTTTTTTATAATATTGGTTATATTCTATGATTAATAATCCTTTCACTCTTTTCCACAAGGTTGTGCGCATGCTGGCCATCCTATTTGTCACATTTGTCGTCTGCTACACCCCAATGCAAAGCCTTCTACTCTATGATGTCTATCGGCCCAATGACCAACCGGTAGGTGCACATGGATATATTATGATACTACTGAAACTAGCCATAGTTGCCATATAGGGCAAGTATTCTTTAATGTTTAAGCCAAGTTCTTCAATTTCAACGCCTACATTTTATTTTTAGAAAATAGAGATACAACAAGATTAAAGTATATCATATAAGATACTAATCTGCTAATGCAATGTATGTAGTTTATGTTTTCCCATTGGGAATTACAGATCCGCTTTTTTTCCTTTTTTTTATTGCAACATCTCTTCGATACATTGAAGTTTTTCAAATGTGGATGATATATATGTATATATATATATATATATATATATATATATACAAATACATAGATAGATGAAACAATGTAGGAATGGTATGCACCATTACCCTAGACATTCTGCAAGGTTTCTTTTTTTGTGGATAATATTCCTTGCTTTATGCTTAACAATTGGTATAAATTCTTAAAATGTAAGTTTATGGACAAATCACCCAAAATATGTGTCCGTGCATCATGGTAGGCTGCTGTTTACTGAATGAAAGAGGAACAAGTGATACAAGTTATAGGCTATCTAAATTGTCATATACATTTTGTGTGTGAGCGCGTGAGCATTAGGGGCGGATCCAGGAATTTTCAAAGTGGGGGGGGGGGGGGGGCGTGCAATTGCGAAAAAAAAAGAAGAACAAGAACAAGGGGGCGTGCGACACCGCCCCCCCTCCCCACAAACCCCCACCTTAATCCGCGACTGAACATAATAACCCCTTAATGTGGTTCTGATCGGACAGGTGCCTTCGTGGTACGATCCGGTCATGTACGCGGCCACCTACCTGGCCTACACCAACAGTGCCATCAACCCCGTCCTGTACGCAGGACTCAACTCCAACTTCAGGAGGGGCTTCGTCAACCTCCTCCAGTGTCGGCGGTTCAGACTGCACCAGGTGGTGCCCTCCTCAGACAGGCCCACCCAGCACAGGACCAACCCAGGTAAAGGGGCCATAGGGGCCGTCCATAAATGACATCATGCTATTTTTCACCTTTTATGACCCCCCCCCCCCCCCTCCCCCCCCCCCTGTGATGTTTCGTCATGCAGCCCTTGACCCCCCCCCCCTTTAAAAATGACATCATTTTAAGTGCCCCTCCCCCCAATCACAAAAATAGTATAAAAACGAATGATTTTTTTAGTGCCTAGAAACATGACTGCCCCTTAGAAAAATATTTGATTTTAACTGAAAATAAAAAGTACAGCCTTCAATATCCCAACCTAATCTAAAATTGCCTCTGAAATTCTTGAAATTGAAATTTTCGTAACACGATGTCATGACCTATATCTGCTATATGACCCCCCCCTCCCCCTTGTCACGTTTGGTCGTGGAGACATAACCCCCCCCCCCCCCCATATTGCATGACGTCATTTATGGACAGCCCCATAAGTCACCTGTATATTGTGTCGCCAACATTCGCACTCCCACCATAATAAATTATGGTTGTCTTCCACTATGGGATTCTGATTGTGCATAACCTGGTAACGAATCCTTAACAGCTGCTTAAGACATATCTTTTTCAAAACCATAATAGAAAGTTGATCTGATTTTACTTCGATACTTCTACAAATTCAGTGTTCGAGATCAACCTTTCCTACAGGCTGAACTGTATGAAAGCATCAAGAGATTTATGTACTTTTATTTACAGGATTACGACCAACAGAAAATGACCAATTGGGAATACAAGTGAGGCACAATCAAGGTTATGTGTTCACACTCACATCTCATTTGGTGCCCAGCAAGAACGGACTTCAGTTAACTCCTCCAGAAACACCGGACCAGTGAATCTACCACTGAACTCGGTCCCGTGCAGTCTGTATTGTATATACATGTATATGTTGAAGAATCAATGCGTATATCCCTTTTATGAGTTCTAAAACGATAATCGTGAAGAGGAATGCTATAGCCTAGTCAAGGAGCAAAGACTATAATCCATCCCGGAAAAGGCTGACAAAATGGTCGTCTATAAGTGGACAGGCAAATTAATAAAGTTGCATGTAGGATGGTATGATCACGTTAAGAAATTATCATGATGACATTTACAAAATGGCTAAAAGAAAAGAGACGTTGCAAAAATGGAAAAATGTTTAATTATGGGTTAACAAAAATGGAAAAATGTTTAATTATGGGTTAAATACTATAGGCTTGAATTAATTAGATAAATTCTACGGCAATATTGCCATTGAAAGCCGAAATTGTAGAAATAGGTTGAACTGTCGAGAAGCGTTTAAATGCCTCCCTATTATTGCTGATGTATATTCATAATGAATGTCCTTATCATAACGTTCAACAATGTAATATAACCACAGCTCTAGTATATATCAAGCGGAGAAATATATAGTTCTAAGTAAATAGAATGATTTAATTCATAATGGATAACAATAATTGTATTTTCTAGCTCTTTTTTCCGGTTATATATAGTGAGAAGACTGCATGGTCACTTCAGCGATCTCAAATCCATTGTTGCCCCACAGGCGTATAATGATATGACAGCGTTATTGATTTCAGTTCTATGACTAAAGTATATATACATGCGGTCGTCTTAATACATGTTATGGAATATAACATGCCACGATGGCACCTGGACCACCCACGGACCACCCCCACCCCACCCCCCAAGACAAGGATTGGAGAGTGGACTGAGGGGTGGGGTGGAGGGGGTGGGGTGGAGAGGCCAAGGATTTTGGGATGGGGCGGGGGCGGGGTTGAAGTGGGAAAATGGGGTTTTGCTAATGTGGAGGAGGACTTTGATATGTAGGAGCTGTGACTAAAGTAGGGCGGGGCTAACTATTTGTTTTTCGCTATTTCATTTGGTTTTCTAGTATTTTCTTTTTCTAGTTTTCTGACATCTTTTTTTATCAACCGTTCTTCTCCTTCTTGAAGTAGTAATACCACTGGCAATACTGAAATACATGGGAATTCGTACTACCATTCGTTTTTCTACATATAGTAAAAAAGACTAAGCGAAAAACTAACATTATACATCTGTTTTTTAGGTATGGTAATAGAGAAAAATCACACTTTACACTCACCCATACCCCAAAATCCCATAGCATTCTATGGGAAGGCTAATATTGACATGGTTCATACGGTGCTAATGTAATAACTATTCCATATGAAGTTCCCAATGGAGAAAAGGGGCGTGGTTAGGAGAGTAGAACATAATGGTAATACTACAGTTTCATAATCATATCATATGCCTAATTAACATACGCCGCCCTATGTAATCATGGCGTCCTGGGTTGATCATCGATAAAAAGACTATAATCGTCTATTCACAAGAGCTTTAAGAAGTACATGGTAGCTCTCAAGCGCTGATTAATTCCAATATAGTTCAATATGATGCCCATATTAGAGTCTACCATTTGTAGCTGTTCATCAACAAGGCTAACATGAGCAGATGTGCCCATTTACTGCCAAAGTAATAAAAAAATAATGTTAATCAATGTCTTTGTAAAGAATTTATTTTGTAACGTCCAGTGTATTTCGCATTTGTCTATCATTTAAAAAAAAGAAATTTGTTTTAAATGGACAAGTGGATAATTATATAGGCTGACTACTAAGGAATTTATAATAAACAATCTAAAAACATCCAGTATGACTAAATTGTTATTACAGTAATTCTTTTCGTTTCTTGACTATATTCCATTCAATACCTACGCCCTATGGTGCGCGGAATTGAAACTGCTTTTAAATCACAAATATTTAATTTGAATTAATGGTAAAAAAATTGATGGAGTGATTTATGTGCGTTCTGTATAAAAAAAAAATTATTTGGAGGAATTAAAGATCATTCGTCCTTTCAACAAAATTCTTACATCAAAAAACAGATAGGTTGAAGATTCCTGTTCGTAATCACCTTATATAATGGGTCTAGACCCTTAAATTCGACATTGCGACACAGCCGTTTTTGGGCTTAGTGACACGTGACAGGGGCATTTCTTAAATTCGACACCGCAAAAGGGCTAACTCTTAAAATTGACATTGCCTTTAGTGACATGCGACAGGGCATAATCTTAAATTCGACACTGCGATATTGCCATTTCTTAAATTCGACACACGACATTGTAGCCCCCCCCCCCCCCCGCATCTAGAGCCCCTGTATACATAGTGTTGAATCCCCTAGCCACTTTTGATACATAATGACCCTTTTGAACATGATAATTGATATTCTTAGTGTTTCCAGTGGTATTCCTTTTGGCGACACAGTGTTGTCTTACCGAAATGTGATGGATGCGCCATTTTCCAGGTACATGTATCTTAAAATTGAAAGTTTCTCAATCTTTTTCCAATTTTGCAGAAATACTCAATAATGTATAATCCAGATATGAAATAGAAAATTTGCCAAAAGATATTTTCTTCGAGATACTGATGGTGAAACACAACTAATAATCAAGAAATTTTGCAAATGCCGAAAAACGATTTTGGCTATGAAAACTACAATTTCTTCTGTAGCCTACCGCTTTAGATGTAGGTTCTATAAAATGTTATTAAGTAACAAAATAATGATGAAGGTATCAGGTATAGTATAGAACATTCAAAATATTTTTAAAGTAAATTATTAGTGAAATACCTATTTTCAGCTATTTTCTGGTTTTAATATGGGTATTCAGCTCTGCTGCTCAAATTATCATGGTGACCCCCCATTTTTTTGCTGAATTTGACAGGCTACATCTGTATGGATGTGATGTACACTTTTAGAGCAATTTTCAACTTTAGATTTTTTGTGTGTGTGGAACTTCTTTTGTGTGTGGTATTTTTGAATTTTTCAAATAGTTAATTTGGCAAACTTTCAAGTTGAAAACATATATGTGACCCGTTTTGGCGAAGTGAGTCGGATGTCGCACGGGGAAGATTTTTAGTTAGGTATACCATCAGAAAATACTAATTATTAGCTTTAAAACGAGGTATAGCATGTCTAGGTCCGATATCTAGGGCCTGAGATAAGTTGCGACGAGAATAAAAAGAACCGCGCCTATGCGGGTATAAGAAACTGAGATAAATGAGTTGAAAGTTTTTCTTACCGCGCGCTACCGCGGTCCTCCGATAAAGCCCTAGCAACGTACACTTGTAATCAATCCTTGGTCCTGAAACTTTACATAGTCATTCTACACTATTCTAGCTAACAAATACCAGTAATTCATGCGTTTATATACAAAACTTTTATTCATGCCGGCGCTGCAAAAAGTGACAAAAATCCGGATCTGAAACAACAACTTAACCTAGAACGGCAAGCATAAAGGATCACAATACCTCATCTTGGCTGCTTAAAAACGACTCTGTGATGACACCAAGTACCCTGGGTAGAGTAGAGTTGCCAGTTTTCGCGCACTAAGGACGTTAAATTCATTATTTAAAGAAAATTTATTTGAAAAATGAATCTATTTTACTGTTTGGTATCTATATTAAGTGAAATAAAGTCGCTGAATACAATTATGAAAAAAAAAAGAAATTCAGATTTTTTTTTTACTGATAACAGGCTCATTCATTCTAAGAGGTTGTGTAGCCAGTTTTCGCGCATTGTTGCCTATTTTCGCGCATTTTGTAGTCAGTTTTCGCGCATTTGACGATATTTTAGGCATATAGTGAGTAAAATTATCAATAGATTAAAAAAAACTACTCTAGCACTTCAGAGAAACATTATCTCTTGATATCCATTATAAAAAATAACCTTGGATTTCTGGATGCTGTATAAAATGCGTATTAGGAATGCTCTGTTGTATGGAAAAATACTTAAATATCTAATCATGTAATAAAAGTAGAGAATATGCTCATTTGCGCATTTTTATGAGTTAAAAAAGTAAGGATTTGCTTGAATGTAGACAAAATAATTAATCTATCACATTGTGGATTATCAAAATTGTAGAAAAGTATCTTCACGATATATTAAACATTGTTTTGAAATATTTTGCATATTTCAACCCTCAAAATTATAGGAAAATTCGGAAAATTCGGAAAAATATATGAGAAAATGCGCGAAAACTGGCAACAACCTATTTTAAGGTAATTGGTTTTCACGCAGGTGTCTATTTTGAAATTAAGGCATCCTACTGTTAGTATCTGATGTGGAAATCATAGGATATTGCTTTAAACTAATGTGCGAACAATTTGGGGTGATTGGGTTTTCTCTTTATTCAAAAACAATATATCATGATTTTTAATCACGAAAATATCAATTTATAAGCCCCCCGACATTTTCCCTCATATAGAGAATAATATAAACGATTTTTGCCTCTAAAACACACAAATTTTGATGAATCATCCCAAAAATGGAATTTTACCTTCATTATAATGCCCTCGTGGACATAGGAGTAGAATTAAATGTCTAAGTAATGAATTGAAAAAATGCGTTCAGAAAAATGCGTGAAATGCGCGAAAACTAGTGATGCGCGAAAACTGGCACCTCTACTCTATCCATAATGTGTCTATAAAAGTTCTTGGAATGTTCATGATTGTCTTTGGTCGTTAAAATAGTGAAAAGCCACCGAGGTAAAAATCTTAAAATAAAAAAACTAAAAATAAGTTAACAATGTTCAAAACGGATTCTTAATAGTTCTCAGGTGGTCCTGGGCCTGCCACGACCACGTTTAGCACGTTTACTAGGACGGCCTCTGCCCCTAGGTGGGGGTGGGGAGCCTTCCTCCTCTGAGTCAGATGAAGATTTTGATTCCCTCTCCAGCTGTCTGACCAACTCCTCCTCCTCCCCCTCCGATCCTGATGATGTGTCTGGAGTCTGTCCTCTGCCTCTGCCCCTGCCTCTGCCTCTGCCTCTGCCTCTACCTCTACCTCTACCTCTGCCTCTGCCCCTGCCCCTGCCTCTGCCCCTGCCCCTGCCTGGCCCATCCCCCTCGCCGGCCTCTGGCTCTGATTCCGCATCTGGTTCCGGCGGAGGTACGGCACGGGGGCCTGGGCCGGGTGCTGGTTCTGGTACAGAGGGCTTAGGGCACATGATGTCCTTCGTGTCCTCAGTACAAAAATCCCGAATGTTCTTGAAGAGATACCACTGTCTTTTGGCCGGGAGGCCAGGGGATTCGGTGGGCTGAGGGCCTTCCTGGGGGACAGCTTCAGGGGCGACAGTCAGCATCTTGAAGGTCTCGGGGGCCGAGTCGGCATACTGCCGGAAGGTGACGTGGCCCTTGTTCTGGTCAGAGAATACAAAGTGATGATACTGCTTAATGCCCTTGAGTGGCTTGATGAAAGGGGTAAAAAAAGATTGCCAGTCATACGACTCGACAAACACCTTCCCATTCTCGTCCCCCACAAGTTGGGCAAGGTTGACACGTTCTTGGGTACTCTTCACCACAGTCGCCTCCATCTCCGAGAGGCTCGAGACAGGCTCACGACGAAACCTTTGTTTAAGCAAACCAAAGCACCAGTCCAGGGCAAACTTGGTGTGCCCTGTGATCAAAAAGTTTAAGGAAATGGACTGGTGCCGGCCAGTCAGGACCCGCCAGAGAAGATACGCTAGCACAAACTTGTTCTTGTTCTGACCACTACAGTTGTCACAGTGCATGTCCACCGCCTTCTCCCCCAGGGAATACATTTCAAAATAGTGGTGCAGGTATGAAATAACTGCATTTGACCCCTTACTACCGCAATGGCTTTCGTCGATCAAATAGTTCACCTGTTGGGGGATGGCCTCGGCACAGACACCGAAAATGCCGACCTTGCGGGGGACAAGGAAATACAATGGGCCAGGCTGCATAGGAAAGGAGGGAAGGTGGACCTGCTGGGCATAATCAAAACTGATGTGGACCTTCGTGTCAGAAGAACAAGGGGGGTGGGGGCCAAGGGGAGGGGACTCTGCTTCCTTGTAGGCAGCCTTGGCAGACTTGACCATGTCCTGATAAAAGCCCCTCTCCCGAGCCACCACCTCCAGGTGAACTTGTTGCTTTTTCAGCTTGGCCTGTTTCACAATGTCAGGTAGGTTACTAGAGGCAGAGATATCCCTGTTGTTGCGCTGGCATTCCCAGCAGAGGTCAGTCATAGGGCGGGAACACACTATGCGAGGGAGGAGTTGGAGCCACAGGTTTCTAAAGGTTGAGTCAGCCACACACCTGAAGTTAGCCTCCTCCATGGCGTTGCTGTACAACCTGTAGATGTCGGCCTTTGTGGAAGAGGAGGGGAGGAGGAGGATGTCATCCCGTTTGTGGGAAGACACACGACCAGGCAGGACGAGGGCGTTGGTCTCGGCATAGGAGTTGATGAAGTCCACGACCCGCCTGATGTCCTCCAGTTGGAGGATCCTTGCAGTCGCCTGTCGCCCGCCAGACTTCTTTTGCCTGGTCACCACCCCGTAGCACTTGTACCACTTGATGATGGGCGTCAGCTTGTTCTGGCTGATGCTGGAAAGGTCACAAGGTAAGAGTTACATTAGGCCAATAATTATTGGACACAGGCAACAAGTACAGGTAAGTATTGTAATATTAATATGGACGATTTGTGATGGTAAGTGCCATGATCAGATTCTGTTATGATTCATTACAGTTCATCTTGTAATTTACCTCAAGTAGTACAATAATAGTAGGGATATCTAGGTAGACCTTAGTTGAGTAAAGAAGTTGAATATCAAAGCTACTCACGCGTACATGAACTTGAAAGTGTCCCTGCAGACTGGCCGAGAACCGACGAGGTAGTGGCTTCTTTGGTGCTGCCTCTCCCCTCTCCCCTTAATCCCCTTCTTCCAGGTGGACAGCCTGCTGCTATTGTCTGTGCAGGTACTGGCGATGCCCAGTAGCAACATGTCCTTCTCGCCTAGAAAACAAAGTAGATTAGGATAATAACAATCTGTACATGATATGCATGTGACTCAAGGAATGAGGTTTCTGGATTGACCCATGAACTAGGTTAACACACCCTAAATACTAACTTAAAAACGGTCTGGTTGAGTGTTAATAGTTGTCTGTTATACTTCAAGACGTTGTCATGGATTATGGGATAGTTTTGAGCAAGAACGACATAGCTACATGGTCGTGGCGACAGGTTTGCATAACATGTATCTCATGAAAAACTTACCTGAGGACAGCTGAAAGACCTCCTGCCGACGCGCGACCAGCTCCGACGTCGTGAACTGTTTACTGCACTCCTTGTCTTTGTAGCGCTTGCAGGAACATCTAAAGACAACAACATACATGATATTAGACTTAGTTCACCTTCCTGAGGGCCACAATGGCATGAGACATGATTGATAACCGTTACAGGCCGGCCGGATCAGCTGACGCCATTAAGTAGGTCACCGGACAACCCCGATGGATCATCCCTGTTTATGGCATGAAATCAACTTTGAAACTTGATAAAAACTAGTTAGGCAGGTAGAATACATACTAGGGCACAATTGTAGGCAGTTTCATCAACATTGAAAGGGATTTAGGCACTTTGCGTACTTGTTTCAGAGATAGGGCAACCGACCGCATGTCGGCCATTATAAAGTTTTTCAAAACTCACATGAAGCGTTCGCAGTCGTCCCACTCCGCCTGTAGAAGGTCATCCGTGGGGTCAGGGATGACTAGTGGCTCATCCTCATCGTCCTCAGCATCCTCCGGTTCCCCTAGATCCTCCTGAACATCTTCTTCTTCCTCGGGGGGATCGTCTTGCCCCTCCTCCCCGTCGGCGAAGAGAAAGTACTCGTCGACCAAAGTCCGCCATTGCTGTGCCTCGGCTACACCACGTAAATTCGCCCGATTTATCGTATTCAGGGCATCCGCGACAGCCTCCTCGCGATCCATGTCCTTCCCGACGATGTTGGGAGGTAATCCACATCAAAATCCAGCAGTGATCCAGGATTAAAACAGCTAAATCCGTCGGAGAAGTGATGTCGCACGTCCGTCCTGCTCGCCATGCGTCCCTTTAAATTTCCACAACAACTGAAACCGGAAGGCACGCGAGGCCTCGCAGCCAATCAGCGCGCCACATTCCGCACACGTGACCTCCTTGACGACGATTGTTTACGGGACGACGATCGGGGAAACACGTTCTGATTGGTCCTTGCCGGCGCGAATTCAAAATCCGAGGCTGTCATTGGCCAGTTCACTTCGCGCCCTTTCAGCAGGTACCCGGAACATGGGGCTGGGATGGGATCCAGACCGACAGGCAAGCCGCGAAGTTAGGGGAAAATGGCGTGAATCGAGGGTCTTTTGTTTCAGATCACTGAGGCGTTGCGCGTCTTTGGGGCCTATTTAGAGGGACTAAGAGATGGCTTTGGGACCTAAAATTTTTTGGGGGAAGACTTCTGATATAGGAGATATGAATAAAAGAAAAAACCCATTTTCGATAAAAAATGCGAAATGCGACTTCAGAGCCCCATATCTCAGTTCGACTTTCTGCGACATCCGACTCATTTCGCCAAAACGGGTCACATATTACATCACTAAATTTGACAAAAGTCTTTCTTTCTCACTTGAGAAAACATAAACATCTATCAAAGGCATTAGGCTGGTCATTATAATTATCATTTCTATCAAAATAATTGGTAACTAAAATAAAATTTCAATGTCTATTTTGTAAGATTATTGAATAATTAACATTATTTAGACTATTTTAGTGGAAAAGTTTGCATGGTAAGGTTCCCCTCATTATTTTTGCATTTTTGGTTCCTCTATGGGTATGACTTTCACTGTGTGGAGTTTCTAACAAATCTCAACAATAGTTCTCAAATGGCACGATTGTCCCCTTTCCAAACCGTCAATGCAAATTTGGTACATATATGTACCATAAATGGTTTTCCTCACCATACTTTTAATTTTTAATGAATTCTTTCAATTTTTTCTCGTTGCTCAGGTGACAGCCCACAATATAAAACATTACATTAATCCAAATATTGATAAAAAATATTTTTCACACACCCTGATTATGCATTGATTGGGGTTTTGTTGTTATCATGAAATAACCCCAAAATTTGAAACCTCATATTTTTCATGAATCATTATTTATTTTTCTTTATGATATATAAAATCAAAATATATCCCTGCCAGAATGGGTACCGTCTATTCACACATCTACACATCCACACAATGTCACACATCTAAAACATCACACATCCACGGGCCCATGTGCACTGACTATTTTCCGCGACGTGGATGTGTGCCCATGCTTACTGACTATTTTCATACCCATGTGCACTGACTATTTTCCACGAAGTGGATGTGTGCCCATGCTCACTGATTATTTTCATACCCATGTGCACTGACTATTTTCCATGATATAGATGTGTGCCCATGCTTGCTGACTATTTTGTACCCATGTGCACTGACTATTTTCAATGACGTGGATGTGTGCCCATGCTTGCTGACTATTTTCATACCCATGTGCACTGACTATTTTCCATGACGTGGATGTGTGCCCATGCTTGCTGACTATTTTCATACCCATGTGCACTGACTATTTTCCACGACGTGGATGTGTGCCCATGCTTGCTGACTATTTTGTACCCATATGCACTGACTATTTTCAATGACGTGGATGTGTGCCCATGCTCGCTGACTATTTTGTACCCATGTGCACTGACTATTTTCAATGACGTGGATGTGTGCCCATGCTCACTGACTATTTTCACACCCATGTGCACTGACTATTTTCCACGACGTGGATGTGTGCCCATGCTTGCTGACTATTTTGTACCCATGTGCACTGACTATTTTCAATGACATGGATGTGTGCCCATGCTTGCTGACTATTTTGTACCCATGTGCACCGACTATTTTTAATGACGTGGATATGTGCCCATGCTTGCTGACTATTTTGTACCCACTGAAAATAGTCATTGCACATGGGTACAAAAATAGTCAGCAAGCATGGGCACACATCCACATCATGGAAAATAGTCAGGGAGCATGGGTACAAAAAAGTCACCAAGCATGGGCACACATCCACGTCATGGAAAATAGTCAGTGCACATGGGTATGAAAATAGTCAGTGAGCATGGGCACACATCCACATCATGGAAAATAGTCAGTGAGCATGGGCCCGTGGATGTGTGATCTTTTAGATGTGTGGTTTGTTTTAGATGTGAGAATAGACACGGCCGCCAGAATGAATACCCTTTTCATACTTAAATTACATGATATCCACTAGTGTTGAAATTGTTCAATTGTAGATAACAAAATATGGCACAAATGTACCATTACTAAGGCACAAATTCCCTGGAAAGCTCAAAGGTCACTTGTCATGGAAAGCACCACATTCAGTAGAGTCTATTAAGTATGACAATTAATTTCATACAGATTCCTTCAGGAAAACAAACTTTTAAATTACCTATTCTGAATCAGGGGCCGTCCATAAATGATGTCATGCACAGGGGGGTGGGTGGGTAGTTGGAAAAGTGTGACACTGCCTAAAATTGATAGGGGGGGTGTCTAGAGAAGCGTGACAGCCCGTCGATGTTGAACCTATTTGTTGTTTTTTTCAATAAATGAAACATGTATTGTGTATAAATATCCTAAATATAGAGATCTTAACTTAGAATCCAAATTAAATGTCATTATTTACATAAATCTTACAAACACAAACCTTATTCTAATGAAATTGAGTGTTGTCCTCAGTTCCAGGGCAATTTTAGTTTGTTAAATTTGTCACATATCCTCTAAACATGAATCTGTGTTTCTGTTTCTGCAATATTACACAAATTACACTTGATGAAATGGAACACAAGTGTGTTTTGTGTGTTTTATTATTGCAGCTAGATAATATTGATTGAATTGTGTCACTGTTTTTATTAGACCTGTCCACTTTGGGATGTATTGCTGGCATGATACAGAGGTCGGACATAATTGCAGTTTTTGCAAAGTCAGGCACTGACACAAATCTGAGTGAATGAGTTAGTACTTGTGTTTCTAACTCAATAAGGTGATGATAAATGAGGATGATTTTTTTTTCTCTCAATTAGGTAATTACCTCCATTTTAGGTGAACCAAATAAAGGTATGTTTTTGTGATTTTATGGTTGGACATTGTGAGCAAAGCTGAAGGGCTTTAACACTGTTCCCTATGGGAAAATGTCATTTTTGCTTTCCAGTTCTACAGCTACATATTTAACATCATATTGAAAGTAAAAGCTTATAAAGTTTAGTTTTGGGTAATTCTACTAGGAAAATTACTGTTAATCAAATATGATGAACATTTTTCTAAAAATGTTGATATCATAGAAATAAGGGGTGGGCTAGCTGGCAAAGTGGACAGGTCTATTAGATCTATGATTGAAGAAATAGTCAATTTTTTTAGAAGTGCATTCAACTGTGTAGAGAGAAGAATGGCTCCACTGAGCAGAGAGTTGTCAGGAGTTATGTTGCCGCATGACCTCTATGGCTCCCATCTAAACTCACAAGGACATACCACAGATGAAACATTAGAGGCATGCGCAGCCAACTTCGCACATGCTGGTAAGGTTTTGGAAGATGTATGGTCATCTGTGGTAATTGATGGATATCCTGTGAAGGCAGAATACATCAAACCCACTGAAATTATCACAGAACTGGAGATCAAGTCAGCTGAATGGAAGAATGTCCATGTCAGAGAGAGTCAGTACATGTTGCAAGTGGTGAAGTGTAACAACAGAGAGTGCTGTCAACCACACAGAAGCTCATATCTCATGATCAATGAGGACATATTTCTTCCAGGCCCCTTGCCATTGAAACAAACAAAGGAAAATGGTCTGACTGTCTCTCTCAATGATCCAGTTGCCAGGTATCCATCTGTATTTGTGAGAAAGGCACTGATCAAAGACATCTTGCCAAGATCTGCAGCCAAATTCTCAGCTGGTCTGCCCTATGACTTTGTATGCCCTTCTGTACAGGACATGCTTCCATCAAGAATGTGCAAGGTTTGCGGACTCTACCATGCATCCATCAGGTCTCTTAAGGATCACAAGAAATCATGCAAGGCCAAAGGCAGTAATCACAAGAAATCAGCAAAAGGGAGTGTTAAAAAAAACAAAACATCCACAACGAAAGGGAGCCAAGGAAAAGGCACGGAATGGGTCCCTGACCGCATCCATCCAGTTAGGGTGGCTGTGAGACGCCAACTGGAACTCATGTGTGTCATCAGATAGATGGAGATGGAGGAGATGGAGTGGCATGATTGTAGAATCCACAATAAAGAACACCAGGAATACTTGATAAGCTTGTATTAATACTGAGAGTTTCCACAACACATGCTGCGTTCGGGAGGCCGCCATTACCGCTCCTTGAAAACCGGAAATGAACTTTAACCTTTGACCTCGGCGGGTCACGCTATGTTAACCGGCAGGCGTTCCCGCCTCGATACACTACAATCCCTTTTTTTCTCAGAACAGAAATCACTCATGATATTTCACCGTCCATATTTTTCACCGTCCATATTTTTCACCGTCCATACTGAAACCATTGTTCATTTTCATAGTCCATTTCACATTCCTGGGTCATTGTCCATAACACACATTTACCTGACACACACACCATTATTTTAGCACGTAGTCCTTGAGCCTAGGTGGTAATTTAGACTCACGCGCTGGTCTCGTAGCTCTCGGCGCTGGTGATTTCGACAGCTGTGGTGGCGCCGCTACGGTCGCTCTACGCGGGGTGGCGGGTGGTTCACTGGTGACAACCTCCGGCACGTCAGGTGCCTGTCCTGATTCGTCTGACTGATAGGGCTTTATGAAAGATGAGTCCCGTCGGTATTCAGCCCCATCCTTAGATCGTATGGTGACCTCGCGTCCCTGCTTTGCGGTCACCACGTATGGCTCAGACTCAAAATTCGGCGCTAATTTTCCTGTCGCTTTGGTGTTTTTCAGCAACACCTGGTCGCCTGGTGTAATGGAGCTCTCCTGTGTTCCGCGCCTTTTATCCGCATACTCTTTATGTACCAGCTTGTTCCGCCAATCCCTGTCGCGTACTTCTTCAGCATTCGGCTCGCGCCTTAACTCGGGGAACTTCGTCCGGATTTCCCTACCGAACATTAAGAAAGCAGGTGTCGCCCCGGTGCTGACTTGTGGTGTGCTGCGATATGCGAGTAGGAATTTCTGCAGCTCCTCTCGCCAACTCTTCCTTTCCACCTGCGCTACTTTGAGCGCCTTGAGCAGCGTCCTGTTTTGCCGCTCCACCTCACCGTTCGCCTGCGGCCATAACGGTGGCGAAGTGCGATGTTCCACTCCATGCTCGACCAGAAAGTCTTTAAACGTCTGGGAGATAAATTGTGGTCCGTTGTCCGATTTCAAACTAAATGGGTAACCATACCGCGTGAACACCGGACCTAAGAATTCGACCACCTTCTCAACCGTCGTGGATCTGAGAATCCCAACTTCAAAGAATCTGCTATAATAGTCCACAATCACGAGCAGACTGTCACCGGACGGTAACGGCCCCATCAGGTCGACCGCCACGTCCTGCCACGGCCCTGTCGGCGGCTCCACGCGCCGCATAGGTTCAGGTGCACAGAACTCTCCTACTACCTGACACCCATGACATGCCCTACACAGTTTTTCGGCCGCGGCGTCTATTTTGGGCCACCATACCTTGGTCCTGAGTCGGTTCTTCGTCTTGACGATCCCCTGGTGCCCTTCGTGAGCCAACCGTACGACCTCGTCTCTAAGGCTCTGGGATATGACCAACCTTGTGCCCCGTAACACCAACTGGCCCAGCACACACAGTTCATCCTTTATCGCCAAGTAATGAGGCAACTTACATCACGACCAATCTCCTGACTGGATACACTGCCTCACGCTGGTCAGCTCTGGGTCCTTCTCCGACTCCAGTTCGACCTGTTTCGCGGAGAGAGCTACGGGCGTACTCTCCTCCGCAACCATCCTGACGAAGTCAACCGTGTCCCCACTGACATCACACGGCCTGACTTGGTTGAGACGAGACAGGGCGTCCGCGATGTTGGCCTTTCCCGGACGATACACAACCGTATAATCGTATCCCTGCAGTCTCAGTACCCATCTCTCGATGCGAGCCGACGGTTTTGACCTCTTACCATAAATGCACTCGAGAGGTTTGTGGTCCGTCTCCAGCTCAAACTCGCGGCCAAACACATACAAATTAAATCGCTCGCACGCCCATACCAGTGCCAACGCCTCCTTTTCGGTCTGCGAATATCTCCTCTCTACGTCTGTCAAGTTCCTTGACGCGTAAGATATGACTCTCCAGCTGTCCCCTTGCAGCTGTACTAGGACCGCACCCAGTCCACTTGGCCCAGCGTCCGCCACGATACGCGTTTTCTTATCCCGTTGATAATACGCCAGGGTCTCGGCCCTCGTAATCAGACCTTTCAACTCCTCAAATGCCTTCGTTTGGGCGTCGCCCCACACGAAGCATTCGTCCTTCCTCTTCAACTTACGCAGAGGTTCCGCCACCTCGGCGAAGTCCGGCAAGAATTTAGCCGAGTACTGCACCAGACCAAGGAACGACCGTACCTCTGACGCACTCTGCGGAGCCTCGGCGTTCCTTATCGCAGCAACCTTCTCCTCACTCGGCTGGATTCCCGACTTACTCAGGTCGTGTCCAAAGAATGTCAGCTTTGGCAGCCGGAACTGACACTTCTTCCCGTTGAGAGTTAATCCACTCTGACGCAGTCTCTCTAACACAGCGTACAACCGCTGGTCGTGTTCCTGAACACCTTTGCCGTGTACGATCAGATCGTCGGCAATATTCGCCACGCCCTCACAACCACTGACCACGTCCTTCACGATCTTCTGATATTTCTCCGGGGCCGAGGCAATACCGAACATAAGTCGCTTGTACCTATACAGTCCACGATGAGTCACGAATGTCGTGATCTTGCGCGACTCTACCTCGAGCTCAAATTGATGGAAGCCCCACTTTAAGTCCAGTTTACTAAACACCGTGCTTCCGTTCAGGTCATATAATACCTCTTCGATGGTTGGTATTGGGTGTCGCTCCCTTACGATGGCCTCGTTGGCCCTACGCATATCGATGCATACGCGTATGTCTCCATCCGATTTTGGGACGACTACCAACGGTGAAACCCACTCGGTCGGCCCACTCGTAACCTCCTCAATAATGTCCTTCGCGAGCAAGTCGTCAAGTTTCTCATCAACTTTCTCCCTCAGCCCAAATGGTAACCTCCGCACCGGCTGAGCAACGGGCTTCACGTCATCTTTAACATGCAGCTTCAGCTGGAAGTCCGCTAACTTCCCTATGCCCGTAAATATTTCTGGGAATTTCGCCCACACGTCCTCATCACAGCCCTCTGGAGTAATTGAGTACACGGTCTCCGAGACTGGTCCCACGCGTAACACGTTAAGTTTCTCCGCGGTGCCCTTACTAAGCAAGGTCGGCCCCTTGCCCTTAATAACCGTGAACTGTCCCTGGCACGACTCACCACTAGCTTCGCATGCTATCTCTGAATCAAAGGTCCCCAATATCTCAATGGGCTCGGTCTGCCCATACGCAAACAGTTTCTTGTCCGATTTCTGAGATATCGCCTTAACATTACGCGCTTTCAACACATCCCACGTGGCTTTGTCCATTAAATTACAGGAAGCGCCAGAGTCAATGAGAACGGACTTAATCATGACGCCCCCAATTTTAAGGTCTACGACACCATCCCTCGGACCATTCCCTACGTGGAAAGCATGGTGCTCCTCCTGGGCACCGTTGTCTGACGAATCGTCCGCCACCTGGTACGCTCTGCGTTTTCCCTGACCCTTCCAGCCCTGTGGCTTAGGTCTAGCGTCCCCAGTCTTGTCCTTCGGGCAACACACCGCGTAATGTCCCGTACCGCCACACTTATTACAGTTCCTACCCCTGGCCGGACACTCCTGATCTACTGAAAAATGGTCACCACGCCCACAGTTAAAGCACCGTTTGTCCCTACGCGATTTGCTTTTATCACCTTGGGGTTTACCTTTTCCGACCCATTTACCCTTTTTCTGACCTGTGTCCTTTTTTTGTACTGCGTTAATCTGCGCCGCCGGGGTAGTGCGATTCATAGACTTCATTTGGGCCTCTACCGCCTCATACGCACGGGCTATATCCTGCAGATCTATAAGTTTACCATCCCCTGACCTCTCCAGGAACTTACGACGCAACCTCTGTGCGCGGCACTTTTCAATCAGCTGGTCACGTATCGCCTCGTCCACGTCCCCGAAGTCACATGACGCAGACCGTCGGCGGAGCCTACACACAAACTGATCGACGGTCTCCTCCGTCCCCTGCTCCAACTGACGAAACGGGTGCCTCTCAAAGGGTACATTAACAGAGGGAACAAAATGGTCATCCAATATTTTCACACTTTCCTGCAGAGATAAGTCACGGTCCTCCGGCACTAGAGAATAAAACACCTCCTGCAGGTCCATATCCCCTGTATGTAATAACAGTGCTACTTTTTGCTCCTCCTCTGTCACCCCTTTTGATGTCACATACAAACTAAAGGCCCGTTTCCACCTTTTCCACCGCGTGCATAGAGTAGTAGGGTCCCCCTTGGGATCGAAATCGGGTAGCCCACCTAGTTCCAGGGATTTCATCCTATTTACCACTCCTTGGTTACCACCATTACCACCGCCACCCGCAGCGCCGTCATCCTCGGGTGGAGCCATCTTGTGTGTGTGTGTGTGTCAATTTACCCAACGTAATAATATGCAGCAAAATTCACACGCGCATCAAAATTTCACCAATGCATACAAATAGGCAATACAGATTCAAACAGTGTCAAACAGTATTAACCTACACCACTGCAATATTATCCACAAAATCACACAAGTTTCAAAGGAAATGCACAGTAAATCACATGTCAACAATCAAAATCACATGTCAAAATCCGAATCACATGTCAACAATCAGGCAGAATCACATCAATAATCAAACAGGGAATCACACAGCAATGACAGGTATCAAAATGTCAATAATAATTTCAGAGTCAATGTCAATTTCCCCTCCTTTTCCTGAAACAAATGTTGGTTAGATCACCCCCACACTGTCTCTCACTCCTTGACCAAATGACTGTCCCAGTCTTCTTCCAGGTGACCTCCAGTTGACAGTTGACACCACCAGTGTCAGTCCTTGACAGCTATGCCCTGAGTCCTAGTCCTAGTGTGACAGCAGTTCCCAGTCCTCACATGCCTGACAGTCCACCTGCCATTATCCAGCACATGATGTTTTCCAGACCTACTTGCTTCACAGTCTCTCCCTTTCCTTCTTCCAGGGCTCCTAGGGTGACACAGCCCCCTCCAGAGTCAGTCCAGCCACTTGTTGACAGTTGGCCATGAGGCAGCCCCAGCCACTCTCAGATTCCCAGCCAGTCTTCATCAAAATAAACCTCCAAAGTCTCTTAACTTTATGCCCACTTCTTCTCCAGGCCTTCTACAGACTTCACCTCGTCGCCATTTGTAGAATCCACAATAAAGAACACCAGGAATACTTGATAAGCTTGTATTAATACTGAGAGTTTCCACAACACATGCTGCGTTCGGGAGGCCGCCATTACCGCTCCTTGAAAACCGGAAATGAACTTTAACCTTTGACCTCGGCGGGTCACGCTATGTTAACCGGCAGGCGTTCCCGCCTCGATACACTACAATGATGAGGAGAATGTACAGTTTAGTGGTATTGCCCCAAAACAGGCAGTGAAGCCAGGAACCCCAGTGGTTCCAATAAAAACAGTACAGGCTCCATGGAGTTGCGAAGAAGCAACGTCATAATAAGAGGGTGTCATACAATGAAAATGGGCACATTGACACTTTTGAGACACTGAGCTATTCTGTGAACCTATCTGACCAATGTGCATAATACTTTTGTTCTTTCATATCAGTCTATACAAAGTGTCAGGATGGGTTATGTAAAATGTGCCATAGAATATTAGCCAATTATGAGACATATCACATTGGACAGTTTCACGACATATCATTATCATTTATCTGCAACTTCAGGACCTTTTCATTCTTTGAAGCATTTCTGAGTGTCATATATTTTAAATTAACCTCGTACTTGGAAATTATCTTTTGACATCTATTACAGTACATTTAGAATAGATCTAAGCACCAAGAGCTTCAGTGTATTTTACTGGAATAGATATTTTTGTTAAAAGCATCATCACATGTTAAATGCTAATGTTAAAAGCAACAAGGACTTTTCAGTATTCAGTCTATTAAAAAGGTATATCTAGTTTCACCTCTAAGTAAAATCTGTCATAGTTATAAGTCTGGGAAAGGCTTAATAAAGTTTGAGCTATGCTATGGCCCGATATTTCGAAACACCTAAACCTTAAATTTCCGACCGATTTAAGGCCGTTGCTAGGGACGTAAGGCCAATTTAAGGCCCGGCCTTAAATTGGGTCCAAAACTTTAGGTACGCGATATTTCGAAACACCTTACCTTAAAAAAACGGTAGTTTTAGGTGAATTCTTTAAGGTAGCTCCGGAGGTACCTTAAACTTTCAGGCCGGAGTCCTACAAGTCTCGTTTACGTGGTGTGTGCGTGAGTTTGCGCGAGAAACATGGCGGTCAAGGAAGCGAAACATGCAATAAGTCAGCAAACATGTTCCGATAAATAATCATACATGTTAAAAACATCATCGGCGTTGTTTATAAATCACTGAACATGGTAAGGCGCGTTCAACGATTGGCTTCCGGTACAGTTGTCGCTGGTATCTGCAGTAAATAAACACTGACAGAACCGGTTTCAAGGGGCACCAGCTACATCCGCCAATTCAAGATGGACGACGCAGATCACTTTGTTCAAATTCGCAATCGCTTTCGTCGACGACATCGTGTAGAGAGAGTCATCCCCGATCGGAGAGACCCGTTGGCGTTTGACGATGAGGCGCTCTTCGCGATGTACAGGTTCAGGAGGCCTACCCTGCTTTTTCTTTTCGACCTGCTGGTGCCCGTCATGATGCGGCAGACGGCGCGTTCAAACGCCCTGCCTGTTCACATCTCCGTCCTGGCGGCCCTACAATTTTTCGCCACGGGAGTGTTTTATGCTACAGTCGGGAGGCTGTTGGACATACTCAACCCGTCCACAGTTGGGGGATGTGTCAGGGACGTTTCCAAGGCCCTACGCGTCCTGTCCCGCAGGTTTTTGGATTGGGACGACATGGAGCGGACCCGGACAGCCTTTCGACGGTTGTGTGGTAAGAGTGTTGCTTCGTCTCATATGCTAGTAATAATGTTAGAAATATTTTGCATGTGGCAATGGTCGCCGGGCGTAGGCTGTAGTAATCCGGCCCCACCAACGGAGGGAAGCCGGGCAGGTAGGTATGACATAGGGCTCACTAGTCATTGGGTGTAGACCTGGGGCTATAGGGTCGGTACCGGGTTATAGGGCGCGGTGACCGAGGGGTAGAGGGGGTATAGCTGGGAGGTCCCGAGGGGGTCTTTCGCGGGGACGGGACCCCTCCAAAGTGAGGCTACGGTACATGTGATGGGAAGGCGGCCGAACTGAGGACGTGAACACCACGGGGCTAGGCGGGCGTCACCAACGTCCCAGGTGGAGTGGGTAGGGGTAGTGGAGGGGGGGTAGGGTGGGTGGGGGTAGGGTGGGTCCCCAGGTGGGTCCCCGACCTGGGTCTGCACTCCCGCCAAAGTCGCGATAGAAAGACGGGAATTTTTTTTCCCGATGGCTTACTCGACGAGCTCGTTACGACCGTGGCGGTCTGGGCCTCGGTGCATGCTGGGAAGGCGGCCGAACTCAGGGCGTGAACACCACGGGGCTAGGCGGGCGTCACCAACGTCCCAGGTGGAGTGGGTAGGGGTAGTGGAGGGGGGGTAGGGTGGGTGGGGGTAGGGTGGGTCCCCAGGTGGGTCCCCGACCTGGGTCTGCACTCCCGCCAAAGTCGCGATAGAAAGACGGGAATTTTTTTTCCCGATGGCTTACTCGACGAGCTCGTTACGACCGTGGCGGTCTGGGCCTCGGTGCATGCTGGGAAGGCGGCCGAACTCAGGGCGTGAACACCACGGGGCTAGGCGGGCGTCACCAACGTCCCAGGTGGAGTGGGTAGGGGTAGTGGAGGAGGGGTAGGGTGGGTGGGGGTAGGGTGGGTCCCCAGGTGAGTCCCCAGGTGGGTCGGCACTCTCGTTGCCAGCCATCCCCAATCCACTTTGGGAAATTACTGTTTGTTGTGGCGAAATATGGAATAACAAATAGTTTTGAATAATTATTAATAATTTATTACAATTATGTCGCGAAATGGGGACCCACAAAGTGCAATCTAGTCGGGGCCATAAGTGGTCGGAGGGGGGGGGGGGGGGCATACGAACCACCAAACCCGACAAAAATGCAGGGTGGTCAGCACTAGTTTGGAGCGTGACACGGGATGATCGCTTAGTACACACGCACCGACGTATAATAACAAAAGTTACCAACCTGACAATCAAGAATCGTGAACCACCAGACCTGAAATTTTCACAATTTCAGCATCGGCCCTGTGGTCCAGTGGTAAGAGACTTGACTACAGAGCCGATGCGTTTTTCCTGTGTGTATTCGAATCCCGGCGCCGGCAGAGCCTGTTTCGTATTCTCTTGGTCCACGCTACGTCAGGGCTTGACAAATCGGGTGTCCGGACGCCCGGGACAACCAGAAAAAGGTGCTGGGCAACCAGATTTGAGGGCTCAGTTGCCCGACGGGCAACCAAGATACTGTTACCCCAAATAAATCTTAATAAATTATGAGACTTACGCCTTAAATCAGCATCCTCATGGCGTAATGCCATGGTGCAAACCCATACACCTAGATAAATTGGCATTTTTTGCATTAAATTCATGTTTGCTATATGTATACAGTTTGCCAAATTTTCAATCCCGGGCTACCACTAAGTACTACCGGGGAACCATACATCAGACTGTGGTTGCCCGGTGGGCAACCAGGTGAAAAAACGATTTGTCAAGCCCTGTACGTCATTCTACTTCCGGCCGTGACTCATATTTCATGATATTTCTCAAAAAAAACTATTTTGCAACATTGTGGTATAGAAGTAAAAATTAGCTCGTGTTCCCATATTTCTAACTTCAGCAAACCTGATTATTAAAAATTTTCAATAAACTTCAACTGCCAACGTACACCCCCGCTGGGCGGCTGTCCCGGTTGGGATGGTGCTAGCATATTTAAGAAATTTCGACTGGAATTTACAGACATAGTTTTGGAACTGCTCATTCACGTAAAGCTAGCATATTTACGGTGTCAGTACCACGACCTGTGTCATCGCATTGTCAGTAAGCAGTTTCTCCATGACATGTTGTCATTGTTGTCACAGGTTTCCCAAGGGTCATCGGATGTGTTGATGGCACGCATGTCGAGATTCGGCGTCCGGCTTCAGCCCACGAAAACGACTTCATCTGCAGGAAAGGCTACCATTCGATAAACGTCCAGGCGAGTCCTCCGTTCACAGTCTTTCTTTTTTTTAATTTCTTTATTTGTTTTTGTCCTGCCCCGAGGTGACATTGACATGTTAGTTAGTTTTTCACCATGACCTGTACAATTTTCAGGTGTACAGGTTTTTCCTTAGTTTGTCTAGTCCACAAAATAAATATCATGAAAGCCGATGTATTATAAGAGTTTGAAAGGGCACATGTCGAAATATGTTATTTAGGTCGCATATTCAAACATAGGGTTATTACGAAAAATTACTACACAACATTTAAGTTTTCCTTTGCTGTCGCGCATGTTTTATTTACTTTAGAAGATTCTTTTCTGCAGGCTACGTGCGACGACCGGTTCAGGTTCGTGGACGTGGTGGCGAGGTGGCCCGGCGCAACACATGATGCACGTATTTGGCGAAACTCCGGATTGCGGCAACGGCTGGTGGAAGGTATTTTGAGTTTCGACATTTCATGTCACTACTAGCCGAAAATTTCTAGTTTGTGTGGTCACCTGTGTGTCAGTGATGCCATATTGCAGAATTCTGCACTTACTCAAGTTACTGCAGGACTTTAGCTCAATTACAATAAAAGAGTTTATTCCAAATATCACAAATTGTACTGTACTCGTATACTCATTTCACCCTTCCATCATTGGATAATTTTAACAGCTCCTAGTGGTTAACTGCTCCCTTGCAGAAATCTGGTTAAATTTTAATCATTTTTAAAAAGATGCTTTACCCATACGGCAGGTTTTCTCGAAAACAACAATGTCTAGCCTACAACAATCCACATTCACATTCCAGGTCAAGTTGACGGGATGCTTTTGGGCGACAGCGGGTACCCTTGTGAGGTTTTCCTCATGGTGCCATACCTGACTCCGGAGACTCCTCCCCAACATAGGTTCAATCTCCGCCTGTGCAGGGGCCGCGTGCTCATCGAGCAGTCGTTCGGGATATGTAAGCGGCGGTTCCCGTGCATCGCCGAGATGATGCGTGTTGAACCAGTACCTGCATGCCGTATAATCGTCTCGGTGATGGTTCTGCATAACATTGGTATCGATCAGGGGGACATTATACCCCCCCCCTGAGGCTGGCCTGCCGGCCCTCCCGCCAGCAGAAGATGTGGTGGCCGACGACCCTTCGGGCAGGTCCATGAGGATCGCCCTTACTGCGGAGGTTTGCGTCTGAAAGACTTGTGGAGCTGAATTCAGGTTTTCACGCTAGTGCACTTTGTGGGTCCCAGTTTCACGCCATTGTTACATAAAATATGTGACTCTAGATTTCAATTTGCTTAAATGGATTATTACTGTGTGTAGCACTTGAACCCTGGTCGGTCGCGACATGTACAAGCACGTAATCAGAATCTGTCTGGGCACTAATATCCGGTACATGATCACTGCCTCAAAATTAAACATTCTGTCTATCCTGACTGTATTGTACTTGTTGCTACTCTTTTGTAATGTTGGCATCCAGTTTTGTAAATGGGAAAAATGCCTGTAGTCTGACCTCAAACACAATTTCTCAGACCAGCCAAATCAGTTACGGATAGATGGGCCTGGCTTGTAATCTGACATCGCATTACAAGGTCACTGGCAGTTTTTTACAGGCTCGCACTATATTGACCTACATGGGTCAACATTTTCCACCTTCAGGAGAAGGAACTGACTTTCTAAAAGCCGGGGACCCACCAAGTGCAGTAGTTTTCATGCTTGTTCATTGACGCTGCGATTAGTCAGCTTCCATGTTTTCTGACTTACTAGTGCATGTTTAATGACAGTAAAGGCCGTATTCCACATACCGATTTTGGTGCTGCCGATTTTACATTTCATTGATTTTCTCTGGAACTATGGCATGAAACCATACATACTATATATCATTTGAAAGAGAATTTTAAGACCTCTCTAATGATGTATAAGGTTTTTATATTTGAGCATTATTGCCACTACCGATTTTTAAAATCGGCAGCAAAATCGGTATGTGGAATACAGGCTTAAGTCACAGTACGTGGGCGTAAATGTCATGTTGCGTGACAATGTATAGGATATTTTAATTTTTACAAACGCCTGAACGCCTGAAGGTTGTAATAATAATTTTGGAAATTCATGCTCAACTAACTCGGTCAGAGCTACATTTTAGACGCCACATACACCTAGACTCTTTTGTGATGCTTTTCCCGTGCATGGTATCGAGAAATTGTGTTATGTAGAGTTTCCTATGTGGATAATTCTCTCTGCCACGGATAGCCTATTTTCAGTATATTAATCACGTGCAGGTTAATTTGGACTACTTTTGTCGGCAGAAACACAGGGAAATCGGTTGAAAAAATCCCATTATTGGCTCAACATTGATATGTCATGAATGCATTTTCAATCCATCTTGAAATGTTATGAGCATATATGGATACAAAATGGCAAACTAGGTTAATTTCATCTGTCTCAATTTATCACCACAAATTGTCACAGGATTAATGAGATTTTGTATAGTTACGCTTTGTCGTTTGTCGATATATTACCCATGATGCACCTGGTTCAAGCCTAGCCTGCAGATAATTCCCATTAAAAATTGCTGTCTCTGGTAGAGAGAATTACATTGTAAGAGGTTTTTACATGTGAATACCTTAGCAGGGGTCGAAATTAACTTTTCAAGCTGTGAACCCGGACATACTAGAGACTTTCACAAGTCTGAAAAATCCGGGCTAATTTTAATGTGATTTTCTCAAAATTAATCAGTCCTGACTCAAAACTATCTGGGGTTGACGGGCTGACGTTAATTTCGAACCCTCCTTGGTGTTGCTGTAGTTAGGGAATCACGGAAGTGTGACGTAGAGGCCAGGCTAATGAACGGTACCTGCGGCAGATTAGCCAGATACCGCAGGCACGAGAGTGGTAATGAGTCTTTAGGCCCGACAGCTGTGTGGTGACAAGGGCAGTCGCAAGTTTACGAGGCTGTATGCATTTTATGTAGTATCCACTCTTCTAATCTGTCTACAACTACTTTGACTAGTCATCAAAATATGTTTACCAAGCATGACACTCGCCCCTGTTGCTGTGTGCTTCACGACTGTGCCACAATCATCTGAATGGTAGTAGCTCACTGTTACCAAATTGTGCAAATCTGAAGAACAACTGTGTAATGGATGTAATAATGGTAAACCATGGATGTCCATTGATTCATATCTGTATCGATGACCTGCACAATGTAACCATTGTCCAGAGCTTGCATAAAACAATTTTTTATTCAAGTTCGTCCTTTGCTAATCCTCCGCGTGTACATGTTCAGGAAATGGTAGGGAGCGAATGTTTATGCAAAACCCCTAAGGGGTTAATGTCTTTCTCCAATAACGCTGCTAATAGACTACGTTAGAATACTATTAAAATTTAGTCTGTATTCCTAGTTAGTTCGACTTCGTGTTGGCAACCGTCAGTACACTTTGCGGAAACCTCAGTACTTATGCCACTTAGCAGAGAAAGGTCCCTTATCCGGATTCTTTATTGTAGGCCATTAATTGTGGTGCTAGCTCCTGAAAACCTCCAGAATTGTCAGTGGAAAACATCAAATACCCTCCTTGACCTCAAGTAAAACCAGTTTATTATGGGCCCAATACCACGTACCTACCACTATAATATTTCAGGTTTTTTTAAATACGTAACTTTACCTACTGGACGGTTGGCAACACTTATTCGGTACAAAACACATGCGCTACTAGATGTAACTATTCTATTTAAATTCGATTAAATGTTCTGTGCCCAAAATACACTTTACACCACTTCAAAACAACTGGTCTTCTCCTTGACTTCGACCTGCAGCACGTAACTTTTGATTAACAAATTTTCTACGTAATTATATATAATCTCTAAATTCTCTACGGATAATCTTCTAATAGGTGGGTCGTCAACAGTGTCTTCGGTCTTCTCGCTAATGCCTCCGTAGGCATCCTGAAAATCGAACCCAAATTCTCATGAATTCACGTCATTAGTACAGAAATACAAACGCAACAAAATAGTTTCTGGGTTCACATCAGTAACACTTGAAAGATCCCCTCTTCTGCTTCCTATTCTTGGACCACATCGCACTTTGTGGGTCTTTACGGTGGATTTCTGGTGTTTATGTACTTGTTTAGCTAGTGTTAACCCTGAATTTTTTGAAGAAAATTATTTATGTTATTCAGGAGGACAACCATATATTTTGTTGCAATTAATGATATCTTTTTATTATAAAACCGATCGTTCCCACATTTCATTACCAGTTTATAAACTGTTACTTTTCCTATGCAACGGGACAATCTTCACCTACATGTGAACACCCACACTTTCATTTACATTATACCATTGAAATTGATTAAATGTTCCAGCCTGATGTGGTTTGCGGTAGTAACGTGGTTCGTTATTTTAATGCAAAACCAAAACATTGTTTACCGACATGTGTGTAATTCTATGTGGCTAATAGGCGCACCTTCATACTTCTTGAGCTAGTATCTAGCTTTTCAGCTTTTATTATGCTTTGAGATTTAGCCACATCACGACGTACAACAATAAGTATAAATTTAAAATCGTTGCATGCAGGTTTAATGAAACTTAGAATTGCTTTGGAAGTTCTCTCCAGTGGGCCGGCGACCATAAAGTTTTCACTGAGATTCGTGAAGGTAATTTAGGGCCTCACGAACCTTGAGTGTGTCCAGAAAAAAGTTACGGACCCTCATGAACAGTCACTAACCTTGTATAACATCAAATAAACCTTGTTAAAAGCATTTATCTATGTAAATAATACGTTCTAATATTTATTACAAGTCCAGTTTAATGTAACAAGATAGTTTGGAAGCATAAAAAATAAATATTTGGGGATTTTTTTCCCCACAAGACTCGTGACTACGAATCTCTCACGAACTCAAAATTTGGAATCATGACTTATATTGCTTTTAGGATTCGTGAATTTATTATGGTCGCCACCGGTATTTTCAGGCATTTTCTCACATAACACTGACTTACATTCCCAAACATCCACGGTCGCGAGTTCCACAAATCCCGACCCATCTGGACACGCCAACGTTCTTCAAAACTATCAACCCACATTACACAATACCAACAAAATTTTGTGAATAAATCCAAAATGAAATTATTTAAAACACTGGAAAAGAAATGTCCCTCTTATTACAGAATCGTGACAATAGTATTTAGAGGTACGTTGCGTTTGCGTTACGGGATGCGGTGGGGGTTCCTAAAACTCGATGTTAATGTTAATGTACTTGCCCACACTCACCTTTGAGCGTCATCAGCCGGCGTTTTAGCGCGAGGTACAGGGGCATCTGCATCAAGTACGCCCAGTCCAACCGACCGTTAGCTGAATGAAATGAAAACCGTTTACTGAACATAAAACTGTGCACTACTTTAAAAAAAATGGAAGTATAAGCCATTAGGGTAACTTTGAGTTTTCTTTTCAGGCTTTATGCATTGGACACATTTCATGGTAAGTATTTATTTCACATGTTATCGTATTGACTGTAATATGTAGTGTGTTGCACTCGGTGTAATATCCTGAGTAAGGCACTGGGCTCAGGCAGCGACTGACTTGTTGTGCGCGTGACTGCACTGCAGCATTACGTAAAGAGATCTTGCCAAGTTGTAAAATGTAGCCACTGTTATCACTTTCACACTCCATTATCAGTAGTCTTATTTTAGATAAATACGGTTCCTATAAACACACTTACCAGTAAACAGCTTCCACAGCATGTTTTCTTTTATGGTCGTGCACCCCTCGCAATCGCAATCGTCCTCATCCATCGGGCTTTTCTCTCCAACCACAGCCAGGTCTCCGAGGGCATCGGAGAGGCTTGCCTCGACATCGGGTTCCAAACTTCTGCCGGTGTACTCCGCCACCTTGTGCTGTCCCAGCGTTGCTGAGCAAGAAGTTTCCATCTCCGCTACAACCCTCCACGCGCTCCATGGGTCGTCAACTCCTGCCTTCTCTGGTTGAGTGGTCACATGTGCCACTGATGATGCAGAGACCTCAGGGGTAGTTGAATCTGGCTCATCTGCGGTCCCACATCCCCCTCTCTCATTTTGTGACTCAGCTTCAAGCTCTCTCTCTTCGGTACTAGTGTGTGGTTTGTCAGTCCGCGAATATGTCTGCGGGTGAGTAACCGTGTTGAGTTTGTCACTATTCCCGGTGTAATTAATGGGAAGTTTCCAGAGTTTCAGTATGGGCATGCCATGGGCATCAATACCTACCGCATTCTCAACAAGTCCGGCATGTAAGGCGGTATCCTGCACCAACGGATTCCCTTGATTAAACCCAACACCACTGGTCATGGTCGCCAAAATCTCCACCGTCTCGGCTGGTGAAACTGACTTCAACTGACCAACTTCTTTGCATAGTGCGACCTCGTAATTCCTTGGTGTCGCCGGGTGCTTGAGGTTTCCGTCTGCTTCCTCGCCCCTCTCTGTTGTCGTAGATGAGGTGCACTCGTCGCAACCGGCGTCCAGTAATGGGCTCTCCTCTGTAAGATCCGCTTTGCTGGGAGATGCAGAAATGGTCGACACAAACAATTCTTCAACGTCGGCCTCTTCAGACTGGTGAGCAGACGGGCAAGATGGATCCGCCGTCAACGCAGCTTCTGAGTCGGTCGTAGAACCAGGGGTGGCCACGACTTCATGCAAGTCCCACGCTGCAGACTGGTCAGCCACTGGTGTGTGTGGGAGATAGTCTGCCCTCTCCTCGTCGGCCTCTTCAGACTGTTGGGCAGACGGGCAAGATGGATCCGCCGTCAACGCAGCTTCTGAGTCGGTCGTAGAACCAGGGGTGGCCACGACTTCATGCAAGTCCCACGCTGCAGACTGGTCAGCCACTGGTGTGTGTGGGAGATAGTCTGCCTTCTCCTCGTCGTGCTTGTTATCCACCATCGCCTCAGCACACTCCTGACCATTCATACACTCGACCTCATGGTTCACTGCACTTTCATGTGGTGGAGTATAGGTGTAACTCACCATCTCGTCACACACGTCTGATGTTGGGTATATAGCTGCAAGGAACTCATCAACCTGTACATTCAGGACCTCCTCTATAACAACTACTGAATGCGCAGAGTCTCCCGCCTCGGACCCTGTTGGCGTATCGTAAGTTGATGCCATTTCTTCAGCTACCGGGCATTCATCCTCTAGTGGTGGGAGTTTCAGTGAGTCATAGGACTGTTCTTCCTTGGTGTAACCTACCTCTTCCTCTGATGACTTGATGGGATCTACAGGCCCTTCCACTTCCTCTGACATCTCTTCCTCCCCTTCTGTCACGAGTTCCGACTCCACTATAGGACTTGGCTGTATTGCTCGATGACTATCATACAGATCGTCCTCATCACTGTGCGAATCAGAGTGACTGAGTCCATGAGGCCCAGGATGTGGAGCTGGTCCTTTTTCTTTGGGCCTGTTAAATGTGTCCTGTCCACGGCAGGTGGGCTCTTCACTGGATCTGGAGATGGTCTGACGGCCGGTGGGAACTGCGGTAGCCACTGTGCTTTCCTGGGAGCAGGTCGGCTCTTCGCAGGCTCTGGTGTTGGTCAGTGAGCAGGTGGATTCACAGGTAGCCAATGTGGTTTCCTGGGAAAATGCGGGCTTTTCCCTCGCTCTGGAGATGGTCTGAGAGCAGGTGGGAACTCGGGTAGGCGAGGTACTTGCCGGGGAGCAGGTGGGTTGTTCCCCTACTCTGTTGTAGGTCGGTGCGCAAGTGAGAACTGAGGTGTCCGTGGTGGTTTCTGGGGAGCAGGTCGGCTCTTCCCTGGCTGGGGAGATGGTCTGAGAGCAGATGGGAACTTGGGTAGGCGAGGTACTTGCCAGGGAGCAGGTGGGTTGATCCCTGGCTCTGTTGTGGGTCGGTGAGCAAGTGAGAACTGAGGCGTCTGTGGTGGTTTCTGGGGAGCAGGCCGGCTCTTCCCTGGCTCTGGTCATGGTCTGAGAGCAGGTGGGAACTGGGGTAGCCGGTTTACTTGACGGGGAGCAGGTGGGTTGTTCCCTGGCTATGTTGCTGGTCGTTGAGCAAGTCGGAGGTGGCGTGTTTGTGGTAGTTTCTGGGGAGCAGGTCGGCTCTTCCCTGGCTCTGGAGGTGGTCTGAGAGCAGGTGGGAACTTGGGTAGCCGAGGTACTAACCGGGGAGCAGGTGGGTTGTTCCCTGGCTCCGTTGTGGGTCGGTGAGCAGGTGGATTCTGACGTAGCTCCGCTCGATGACTGTGATGAAGTGGTATCTTGCGCAATCGGTTGTGAACGGGTTTGCTGCTCACTGGGTGGTGCGCTTGACTGGCGCACCCTGGAGTTGCTGCATTCTCGCCCAGAGGTTTCATTGGTGGAGCCGTGTTGCTGGGATGTTCTACGGTCACAGAGGCTTACAGAGTTCAGAAGTGCAACCATGGTGCGGCGCGCCGTTGCTTCCATGGGGGATGCTTGTGACTGGAAGTAATGTACAAGCTCCCTCAGTACATTAACCAGAACCGCGTGGGCGTCGCCGCGGTCAACCGTTCCCATGCTCCTGCTCCTACTTCCATCGTTACCAGTGGTATTGTCTTCCTGTGTCCTGCAAGATATGCGAAAAATGGGAAAGTCATTATTCCATCATTTGCAATACTAACTAAATGTAATGATGACTAGATTGCACTTTGTGGGTCCCCATTTCCCGCCGTAATTACATAACATGCCCAGTACTGTTTTCAGAACCAGTCATTATATAAAATTTCACATCTCCGAGTTGTACAACGTACTCGTGTACTGTTTATCTGCCTCGTGTTGGCTTTCGGAAAACACAGGCATGGTCAGCTGCTAAAAGTTGTGGCCTCATTTGGTGACGATATGATCTTTCTGTATTAAAATGTCACTTCTTACCGACTGATAGGTTCAGCATCTTCCACTGCAACCCGTAGTCGCGACACTGGTGGCTCCCCTCCCCCGTCTTCATTGGGCCTCTTTACGCCGCTCGACGAAGTGCCTGCATCTCCTTCAGCGGCTGCTGCTGCTTCGGCGGCTGCAAGCTTCTCCACTGCCAACATGAAATGTTAAATTGTGGTTGTTTGGATTCCCCCTCTTGGCACGATATAATTGTGTGCACACTTACAATACACTTTCCTTACATCACGGGGCATAGATTGGGAAATCCTTTCATCTGACAACGACACAATTTTTTGCAGAGATGCAATCTGTCTGACTTTCTCACTGCTAATTCTCTGCGACAATTTTTATTTTTGTTAGTTTGGCATGAGGTAAATAATAAAAATATAGAAACGGTCCAGACAAGTACATTGACATGCACAAGTACAGTGTAATAATTCATACCTATCTTTCGATCCCTGTATTTCTGACTTGCAATCCGGTCCTTCTCCTTTTTTTCGGCAATCCACTTTGCGGACCTTTTCTTTTTGGGTTTTCCCTCCGCTTTCTTTCGTATTTCCTGTTGTAGTAGACAAGTGTAAGCATTAAACAGGCATGCCAGAGTTGAGCACAAGGGCGGAATTCCGCACTTTTTGAAACAATGTATGTCATTTTTGAGATCAATGCAAATGTGAGGAGAAAATATTTTTGGTATAGGGGGTGCCGGTTAACAAACAGGTTTCTGATAAAATTTGCAATAGATAATGACAATTATTGCAAATTTTATTGAATATTTTTCCTCATCATTAAGGCGTTCATAGGGTACTGGACATTAAAATACTTTGATTTCCTTCACTTGAATAAGATGTATATGTTTTTAATCAATTTACTAAATTTCCGCACAAATGCCATTCAATGACTGGCGTGCCTGTGTTAACCAATGCTAAGGTTTAACAGGCCTGACCTATACAGATTTTCTCAGCAATGTGGTGGTGATGGTGGGTGGGGGGTTAAGTGTGCCCCTTAATGGGGGTGTAGAGGGGGGGGGGGGGGGTCCCATATCACTTGTCGAATTTAAGAAATGGCCATGTCGCATGTCATTAAAATTCAATTTATCCGCCTGTCCCCTATCCAATTTAAGGAAAGGCCATGTCGCATTGCCGAATTTAATGGTCTACACCCCCCGTATTCGACTTGAACTTGTTTTCCCAATTTGGAGGGAAACGGGTTGGTATAGGAATTCAAGAAAGGGGGTGGGGGGCCGTCTATATTAAGAAAGTGCAAAATTCAAAAAATAAAGAACTAAACATTTTACATCAAAAAACAGCGGGTAGTATACACAAACTCTGCCCTCTGTGCCAATGTCAAAGTTAGTAAGCATGGTCTGACCCGTTGCCTAAGCTTCTCCTTTTCCCTGAAGTTTTCGTCTAGACGCTTTTTCGCAAGATATTTCCTCATGTAAACTCGTTTCTTCTCTGCCTGCTCTTCCTTCGTGAACTTCCGCCTTGACTTCCTAGCCGGAGCAGGGGCAACACGTTCAGCGTCCACATCCTCTACATCCTCCACGCACTCCAGCACCTCAGGTTCGTCATCGCCGGATGCCTCCAGTGCCTCAGGTTCCTCGTCGCCGGATGCATCGGCAGCTTGATCCTCTTCGCTGTTCGTGTCGCTGTTTTCTGGAGGCATAGCGCAATAATATAATATTAGGAAAAAAAATTTAAGCTGGACGTGTAAATGATTACCACTGAAAAATTCCAGACAAACCTCATATATGTAGGCATATTTATGTTTACAACATGAACGGAACCCTGGACTTGGCTCCAAGACGAACATTACATAACTGTTACAATTTTTTTGAAATAGGTAGCGGTATAATTTTTATAGAAGGGAATGGTAGCAGCATTTTTAATGATCTGTATCGTGTCACATGCATCCTGTAACAGGGGTTCAGTTTCTTTTTTGAGATTGATTGTGGTACCTGAAATTTCAAAGGCATTCTTCCATTTCTTAGATGCCACAGTATTTCACTTGGGTATTGTACCAAATATATCCCGGTTAACCACAACTTACCGTCATGCCTGCATGACCTCTTGGGATTTCGCTTGCCCATTTGCCCCGTCCTGTTCGGCGGCCGTCAGCTGCAAGTGCAACAAATCATATTTTACTGTATTTCTTAATCCTTACATCATTTTTTAACCAGAATAAGCATCTTTGCACTGCAGGTTTAGATCTGTCGGTCAAACAAACATCAAATCCGGATATCAAAGTAGAGAGTACAGTTAACAGTACTATTTATCACAAGTACTCCCTGCACAGATCCCTGAAAATCAGAACGAATGTCGGAAAAAATGAGCTACTGCAGATTTGGAAATATTAACCCATGGAAATCATTATTTCACAGGAGTTTCCAGGCCTGCAAACCGCAGGGGCGGACCGAAACCCTGGCTTCTAAGGGGGGGGGGGAAGATACCCAGGGGCGGATCCACGGGGAGGGGGGGGTGGGGTGTACGGGCTCCCTTGCCCTGTTAAAATCATGGTTGATGGGGGGCAAATTCATGTTTTTGGGCCCCCCTCTACAAATTCCTGGGTCCGCCCCTGATACCCGCCCCGTACCCCCTTTTTTTTGCTTGCAAAGTTTCTCCACGGATTTGCCAAAACTACAAGGGTCCATTTTTGGTCCGGGGGGGGGGGGGGAGCGCAATTGCACCTTTTGCCCCCCCCCCCCCCCACCCCCAGGACCCGCCACTGAACTTTTCTAAATTTCTTTGTCCAGTCTCAAATTTCTGTGAAAGTTATATTTCGCAACTGTATGGTGCCTCCCTTGTTCATTCACCTGAAGACATCTGTGAAGGAAGGACTTTTGCGTATTTTAGAGTGTACGGTATGGAGCGCCATGGGTCTTTATTCTAGCACCAACCATGGCCATGACCTTTATGGGCATTCACACACATAGAGTGAGCCTCACAGACACACACACACACACACACACACACACACACATATATATATATATATATACAATATACATAAGTGTGTGTGTGTGTGTGTGTTTGTCTGTGAATTAATTCCGAACTCCCCACAAAAAAATATAATAAATACATACGTGTGTGTGTGTGTGTATGTGTGTGTGCGTATTATATTTTTGTAGGGAGTTCAGAATTAATTTTCCGATTAGAGTTTTTTTTTTTTTCAAGAGTAGGGTGGTTGAGATGGGGGGTGTGGGGTGGGGGGTGTTTACGTCCAATACCTGTCTCTTCATACCTTTTTTAACGCCGATTTTTTTAATTTTTATTTTCATAGTAGGGTGGGTAAGGGACTGTAACTTCTGGCTCAGGATGCCCCCATGGACAAATGTCTAGAGTTCAGGCCTGCCAACCCTTGATGCCTAAAATTCGGGACACCCTTACCCCCCTCCCCCTTCCAAAATAACGCACACCTTAATATGTAGCCTAATCAAACATAATAAGCCTATAAATTATTAGAAAGTTATGACGCTGAAAAAATCTAAAAATGTTTGAGCTTACAAACAAAATGAAGGGGGGTCTTGGGGTTCTCCCCCTTAAAATTTTAGGGATTTTGTTGTACGATATGGGCTAATTTAAGCCAAATTTACCCAGTTTTCCCCAATTTCTTCTATCATTATTTATCTGTAAAATTCGAGACATTTTGTACTTTTTCGGGACACCCGGGACAAGGTCTAAAATTCGGGACTGTCACGGGAAACTCGGGACACTTGGCAGCCCTGCTCAGAGTTGAATGGCTACTGTACACCCGGCAATCAACCCCCCCTCACAAACACACACACACACTTTTTTTCTTGTATCATTTTCAGACATGCAGTGATACTAACTTATGGACCGTGCAATGCAAACAATTCATTCCGTCAGCCGCAAATCCTAATTCCTTCATGCATCCCCGGCATGCATCATATCCAGTATGCGAGTACTACATGCTGTCCTGGGTTTCTATTCAAAATTTAAAACAGGAAGAATGTACAGGTTTTTATTTTGGCACTTTCCCTCTCTAACATGAAAATTAATTTATAAACTAGGATGTAGGAACATGTTATGAACTCCCGTTATCAAACGCACATGATCCAATGCAACCGGCTAACGTGGTTGCGCGGGAAAATCATATGGACGAGCTTGCGTGGCAACAGCCGCACGGCAACAGCCGCACGGAGACCGTACTATTTTTAGACAGTGCGCGGGCACCTGCTGCCACGTCACTGTTGACGTCACCAACACGCGAGACTAGTCATTTCCCGCTTTCGCGAGATGCGCAGTGGCATTCCAGAGTCGGACATCGGGGTGAACGGACGTGTGCCAGTGACCGGGACGAGAGTGAACATCATTTGAACAAACTCGACATTTGGCGTTGGAATGACCCGGGGCTACTACCTGACAACATCGGGCTACTCCAGCCTTCTTTGCGACACATCTTCCATTGAACAGATTCATCTCTTCGCCCATCACCACTTAAATAGGTAGGAAACTTGAATCACATTTCCTCACGTGCGTGCTCATGTCGGCAGCGAAACCTGTATTACTGTTTTTATTGTGTGTTTTGGCATTGCGTGTTCATTGGACATATATAATTATAAATCTTGCCATGTAAGTTCACTTTATTCGACCCGGCCAAAACTCGGCCATTTCCTTGGAACTGCAAATAATGGGCCGACTCCGCTAAAGCGAACCATTAAATGCATTGCTCCCACATCAGAATTTCATCCGAATGCAACTGTAACTTTAATTCTGGCTAAAGAATACTCTGCCACATCGGAATGATTGTTACCGAGTGGTCGACCACGACCGACCGAGATTTACAGTAACGTGCGCGCAATGGCGGCCAGCGGGCCCGGAAAGTAGGTCAACCGCAGAATTCAAGATGGCGACTTACCCGTTTGAGACAGACGCGTCGTCTGGGCGTAGTTCAAATCGGAATTTCGGGAACAGTGGTGGGAATCTTGACAGGACGTCACAGACAGTTAATTCTATGGACATTCATTCGGCGATTTAGCCAATTTGGTGAACTTGACGTTACTCTTGTGCGTCAGATTACTCTGCGAATAGGGTAACTGAAACAGCCGGCGGTCAAATTCAATGCGAGGCTCGGCTAGCAGGTGCGCGTTGTGAGCCATGCCGTGCATTGAAGGCGCATTTTAACACGCTTACACTGTTACAACTGTTTCACGTTAATGCATTTCTAGTTTGTCACGCTTTGTAATTGTGGGTGTGTATGAAGGTTTTTCCTATTTTTCATTGGTTTCGTTGCAATTGTTGTTTTTTTGAGAATGTACCGGGTTATGGTGAGAGGGACAAGACGCATGATTTTTTTTTGGCCCTCCACTACTGCCACACGACCCCGCGGGGCCACCGACAATAAAAATTCCGCGGAGTGCTAGTCCAATACCTTAACCACTAGACCACCAGGAATTCGTTAAAAGGTTAAGAAGTGAACTCCCTGTGAGGAACCCCTGAATGGGTTGTGTGTTCAATGTATCCTGGGGCCATATCTTCGTAACTAAATTGGCTGGTCAGGGATTATTTGGTCAGGGTCCCATGATCAGAAATTCAGTCTGGCGTCAATAAATTTTACAAATAATAATTCCTCTTTGACACTATTCTTTTTATAGCTATATTTTACTTACCTTAATTTCTAATACTTAGAATTTTTACATTAGCAAGAAGGCCTAGGAAACCATTATTTTTAATGCATTTTAAAGTCCTATAGTCTTATGTTTACTGCTTAGAAACAGTCCGTGTGTACTATTCGGTGTATTGCATCAGCCCACATCGAACAAAACTCCAATGTGACAGTCTGAAATCAAGTGTGCCTCAGTGGACCAGCGATTAGAGCTGGTCCTCTGAAGTACACTTATCCTCTTCAAAAAGCTCGGGGCATACCTTTTTTTTTCCTTTTGGCTGAAACCGATGTTTACGGTCTTCCTGAGACTGTTCAAGGTTCTCTAGTATTTATGAGACCCATAGAAGTCGTGTACATTTACCTGTTTAGCTGAAAAGTGCCTGTAAGTTTCTCGAAAGTGCTTAGAAGTGGTGCAATGTTACTCGTCAAGTTGACAAAGCCGCCGACAGGATTCGAAACCACGTCCTCCTGCACAACAAAGAATCGCCCCCCCTCGAGGTCATGGCACTGGTAAAGCGGTAGCGGCGACAGGGGCGTTGACTTGAGAGATTGAGGACAGCCAACAGAGGGTCTGTGGCCTTGTGGTTAGAGAGGTCGCCTCCAGATCCGAGGGTGGGCGGTTCGAGTCCCACCCGGGACTTCCTTATTTGGCTTTTTTTCCCCTTTTGTGGACGTCCGACTTAGAACGCTTTTTAGGCTCTTCATAATATATTTCTGGCCTTGTGGTCTATCCTGGGTTTCCGGTTTGGCATTTAGAAATATAAAAACCTATCCCCGACTTGTTTGAGACCATTTGAACATACCAAAGCCCCCTGGTCCACCCCCTATATCGTTCATATGGATATATTTGCCAGGTTAAACTAACTGGACCTCTGTGGTGTAGTGGTTAGAGAGGTCGCCTCCAGATCAGGAGTTGACAGGTTCGATTCCCACCTGGGGCACAATGTTTTGTGTTTTTTTTCCCCTTTGTGGACGTCCAGGGATGCCAGTTGTCAGGTTATTTCAAGTTTTCAGGCATTATTAAAAGTATATATTTTTTAACAATCTTTATAATTTCTGCTCAATAACCTTATGGTTACTGTTAGGAAAGAAAGAATGCTGAAAGTGCCCCGTATCCATCCCCCAAACCCTGTCCCAGAGGCCGCCTCCTGGTGTATCACTTACCGGGGCCTGCCCCACCTCCTCCCGTCAGGCCCCCTGTCACCCAGGCGGTCTCTGAATGTCATTCCAGGGGTTCCCAGCTGCCGGCTTAAAGCCTGCACCCTATACTAGAATGTACAGGGGGTTCAGGCTAAATCCGGCCTTGTTGTTTTAACATACTTATAAGTGACCTATATTTGTTTTAATAGTTTTGGTTGACAGATAGACTTAGTCTTTTGTCATAATAGTACATTATATATATATATATATATGAGAATTTAGACAGAAGAAAATGTTCAGGCTTTTTAGTCACATCACGCTGGCATCTCTGGACGTCCGACCTAGATAACATTTAGAACACATTTTCATTTATACAGACAAAACTCATGGACTTGTGGTTTCTCCTGGGTTCCCGGCTTGGCATTTAGAAATATAAAATCCTGTTCCCTACTTGGTTTAGAACATCTGAACATACCAAGGCCCCCTGGTCCACCCCCTATATCATTCATATGGATTTATTTGTCAAGTTAAACTAAGCGAGTCTGTGGTATAGTGGTTAGAGAGGTCGCCTCTAGATCATGAGGAGGCAGGTTCGAGTCCCACCTGGGGCACACTGTTTGTCTTTTTTTCCCCTTTGTGGACGTCAGACCTAGAACGCCTTTAGAACGCTTTTTATGCTCTTCATAATATATTTCTGGCCTTGTGGTCTAACCTGGGTTCCCGGCTTGGCATTTAGAAGGGATTGTGTACTGTAAAAAAAATCATGCGTAGGTCCTCACTCCCCCCGGGCCCCCTGGGCTTGCGGCGTTGGGGAATTGAACCCCGGCCGCCCGCACTGACGAAAATGAAAAGATATGAGTGGGATTCGATAACTGAATTTGCCGTCACCGAGTTCCAGACCTAACCGACTTGGCCACGGAGATTCAGTTAAAAAGAGCAAACTTGAACTGCTTCTGGTCTCTGTATAACCAGACTTTTTCTAGGAAGAACCCTGCCCCCCTGGGCCACTCTGCCGCCTCGACCCCTTTTTACCGAAAGTTATCTCTGCACTGTAGCTGACACTGGGTCCTTGCTCCTGTGACCTAATAGCACCAGCGAAAACCGCGGACTATTTTTAGGTCACAGTAAATCTAGGTCAGCGGCGTAGGAAAAATATACAGGGGTGTATAGTTAATGCCCTACATAGCATACTGATAGTCTATTCTCACGGACTATATTCCCGGCGCGGAGATAGATCTCGTAGCAGAGTGCCCCTGGGCTTGCGGCGTTGGGGAATTGAACCCCGGCCGCCCGCACTGACGAAAATGAAAAGATATGAGTGGGATTCGATAACTGAATTTGCCGTCACCGAGTTCCAGACCTAACCGACTTGGCCACGGAGATTCAGTTAAAAAGAGCAAACTTGAACTCCTTGTTGTCCCCCAGGCCGTCTAGAGACGGGCCTAAACCTATATAGGTACTTAAGTATACATGGAAGATATAATTCTCGCAGACGGGCGGAAATGGGCCTTTGATTCCAGCGCAATGGCAATTGAAATTCACACCAAGCACCAGTGAATGTAGCAACAGGCCACGCCTCCGTCAAGAAGGGGAAATTTACATATTCATGAGCATGTTCTTTTGATCTTTTTCCCCTTCGTGACGAGGGCGGGGCCTGTTGCTTCTCTTTTTTTCTGACCAAAAACGCACTAAAAACACAATTTTGGGGGGAAAGATGGATCCATCACTGTGATATATACCAACGCATCCTTTGAATACTTTTGTTTAAGAAAAACTAAACTTTACAATGATCAAATAATGCGCAGGTTCTCATTTTTAATGCGCCAATTTGGGTGCATTAAGAAGAGTCCTGAATGGTAGTTTGCCTTGTTTTGAGGTGGGGTTTTACCAAGATGGCGGATCCCACTTAATCACGTCTAGGAAGAACCTTGGGACAGGTCGGGGAATTGAACCCCGGCCGCCGACGCCACTCTGCTTCTTGTCTCTGTATAACGCATGGGCCAACGCACAGAGGGTGGGCGGTTAGAGTCCCACCAGGGGCACACTGTCTTTTTTTCCCCAAAAAAAATGAAAGGACCTTGCGGCGTCGGGGAATTGACCCCCGGCCACCCTGCACCAAAGTTGTCTTAGAGTGTCCCAAATTTAGACCTATCAAATCCTATACCCGACCAGTTTGAGACCATTTGTGCATAAAATACCCCATGCCACGCATTCCCTGTACCCTTGGGTCTGTGGCCTTGTGGTTAGAGAGGTCGCCTCCAGATCGGAGGGTGGGCGGTTCGATTCCCACCACTGACCAGAGGCACACTGTTTGTCTTTTTTCCCCAAAATAATGAACGCACCTCAGTGTTCAAGATTAACGCCAGCCCGTCGGCCATTGGCAGACGATTTCTATTAAATGTCTGGTCGTCAGGAGGACGAACAGAATTAAAATTCTGGTCGTCCAGTCATTTTCTGGTCGTCGAGGACACGCGGACACGCAGGTTTTCCTAACCTGGAATTGAACCCCGGCCGCCCGCACCCCTCTGCGTTCGACGAATATCACGACTTGCATGGGGCTAGGGTACACTGGTACCCCGGGGTAATTCCGCTTCTCTGCATATACCACTGGTATTGAGAAATGTACGACCTTCACCTTCCCAGAAACCACTCTATGTAAACAAAAAGAAATAATCATGTTGTCTCAATATTTCTATGCTTTATGGCAGGAAGATACTTCACAGGGTAGGGGTGAGAGGCTAAAGTGACTTTGCGGGGGACTTCTGAGGTTATTTCACAGTTCACAGTGAGAGGCTTTGAGGGTGGTTTCCCTCAGTCAGCTGTCGGGTGGCCCCTGTCCAGGGTGCGCGACGCATTATGTAACACCTGCCACCGCTCGCTCGCTCAGACCGCTCGGCTGACCTAGATCGCCTCTCGATTGTATTAGCGGTAGCGGACAGGGGCGGTGGCCAGCCTAGGGGCTGGGGCGCCACCGTCGCTCACACCTCAGAACGAGGCGTGAATGCCTGCCCCCCACCGCCTCGTCATAATAATTCATTTTCGTCCAGCGTCCGCGGAAGTGCGAAGGTTGCAGAGTGCCATTACGCGTTGGGACAGGTCGGGGAATTGTTCCCCGGCCGCCCGCGCCCCTCTGCGTTCGACGAAAAAAGAAAGGTATAAGTGGGATTCGCGATGAAAATGCAAAGCTTCACCAGGCCGGACTGGGGAATTGAACCGGGTCCGCCAGCATGGGAGGCCGACACCTTATCCATTCAGCCACAGAGTACTGTCAGGAGTCGAGAGGGGGTTTCAGAGCCGGACACCATTTCCACTCTGGCACAGTGAAGCGTGTTTGCTGATGTTATGACAACAATCATGAAGTGTTCAACATGTTAACAGTGTCGCACACCTTATACTTGATAGGCAATTTAGCTTATGTGCAAATGCAATGTCAGAACTCTTACTTCGAATGATCACTTTACCCCTGGTTGCTCCTAAGAAAAAAGTTGGAAAAGTGTCCGTATTTTTTCTATCCTACCAGTCCAGAGTTGTATCACTGATAAAAGATATATATAGACTTGTTCCCGTCTTTTCCTGAACATTGGTTTCTATAGTTTGCGCCAAAGTAGTCCGCGGTTTTCGCTGGTTGTATCTAGGTCGCCGGGGCCGCGCCCAGTGGTCGCTACAGTGCAGAGATGATTCGCCGTAGCGAGCGTCGAAGTTGCAGAGTGTTTTCGTCAATGCGGGCGGCCGGGGTTCAATTCCCCGACTCCCCAAGGTCATTTCATGTCAACCTTATAACACGGCGGGCGGGTAGCAACGTGCCGATCTAGACGTCGGGACATTGTAACAACCTTTGTTAATCTAGTTTTACAACCTCAATCAGGGCGAAACTTTGGAAAAGACTTTGAAAAAACATACTCAAGATAAAAATACATGACAAAATATTTATTTAGTCTAAATAAATACGTTTTAAAAATTATTTTCAAGATGGTACCTTCCCGTGCATCTATCCAGAGCTAGAAAACACGTCTCAGGGAAACAGCCAATGAGAAGAGAGCATTTAAGATGTAGGTCATGTTCCTATGCGTTGCTAGGTCTGTTACTAGGTCCCGTTTCAGAGATCTGGTCCTGTTGCTAGGTACCAAAGCAGGAGGCACATTTCCCATCAACTCTCTGCGAGGTGCCCTCAGCCCTCAGCCCCAGTGCTTCTAGCTGGGAAGGCCTCCACCCTGGCCCCCCGTGCGTTATTCCCTAAATAGAGCATGTTTGCTTATGTGAATACAACAACCATGACGTTTTCAACATGTGAACAGTGTCAGTGTACAAGGCAGCTTCATTATCCCCCTCCATATCAGATTTAACTCGAACCCTGGTTGCTCACACAGGAAAGTGGAAATAACATGTGCCGTTGACTACGTATACATGTTGAAAACGTCATGGTGGTTGTATTGAACTCGGCGAACTTGGTCTACTGCTTTTTTGTGGGTGTTTTTTTTTTTTTTTTTGAACCGGTCGGCTTGGTTTCACCCCGATAATATCACGTGCGCACCACAGAATGAACGCTTTGCATCATTGTTGGATACATTACCGTTTTTAAAACATTTCTCAACTTCGTTTTCACTCCCAAATGTTACATTCCTGGTGGGGGAGTGGACAGGTACTTGTAAACAAGTGCGGGCAGTTTAACCTTAACACGGTATGGGTGATTGATAATGTTTTTGAGAAATCATTGAACATGTATTGTCAAGTGATAATTGGCGTTGAACACCAAATTCACCGTGACACCGATAAACAGTTGCATGCTCTCTAATTTCAGACCAGCAAAGGCTCCCGTGAGGTCACCAACACATCACAACACGTCATGCTTTCGATGCAAACCCCGACAGCTCCTTCCCGACAGACCCAATAGGTCATTCAGAATTTGAAAGTGTGGTGCGTATCACTTTGAATTATTTCTTATTTCTCAACTAGCTTTTTGGCCCAAGGAACATCGGTCCTTAAAGGCAGAGATGCCCCATAATTTCAATGTAAATTCCATGTTAGATCGCTATTCCAAAAGGTTATTTCCATCTTAGTTGTCTCTAAGAAAACAACTGGAAAATCGTGTCCTGATTTTCCTACTTCTTATCAGTTGGGAGGTTAATCATTTCATTAACACCACCAGGCTTTGCCGCGCACCGGTGACAGGATGGTGGTGGGACAACTTCAACCCATGGCCGTTGTATCCGACAGTCTCAGCTTTTGCCGTCGCAGGTGCAGAGTCGCCATCACTCTTGAAGTGCTACACCCAACACTACACGTAAGGTAAGGCATGTTTTTTTTTCTCAAGGCGTGCGGGATGCGGGATTCCCAAATCTGGAATTTAATTCCCGCACTAGGCTGCGTTTAGAAATTGTCAGAAAAACCCAATTCATAATAAAGAAATGGCCGCCTAAAGATAAGCAAAATAGGGCTTAAGATACTCGTGCTACTTTTCTATGAATAAACCTAGACTAGACTGAGACATAACGGACATCACCAGTAGCGTCAGTAATTTCTTGGACACCACAAACTTACATTGCCTCTATGTCGGCCTTTGCATCCGAGCGTGTGATTTACCTACTGTTCATCCTTGGAAGGTGCCGCCTCAACCTTCAGAGACAACTTGCAGTGAGACGCGTCCACGTTGAGGTGGAGCACACTTGATTGCAGGTATGTTGTCAATATTACGGCTATCAATGACCAGAATGTATGGTTTTCTTTTTTGTAAAAAAAAAACAACATTACACTCACAAGTTGTGCCTCCTGTGTTTCGGTTTGGCATTTTCCTCTCATTGGCTCTCGTCTATTTAATCTGGCGCAATTGTGTATTATGCTCGGGAAGAGTTAGTAGCAGCATAATACTATATGGTCTTTACCGTGAATTACTGAAAAAAAACATACCGTAGTGTTTGTTCATGCTTTCTAGGAGCAGAGTGAATGTACTGGTAATAGAAAGTTAAGTCGTAATTCTGTACAAACATTTTACTTTACAGACCGATGAACGTCACCTCGTCAACAAACCTGCTGACGACCTCAGTCGCTAAGAAAAGATGCAACTCACGAGCACGTGGTCAACAACCATGGACGCCCCGCCCTGCCCCGACCCGCCAATTTGAAAGTACAACGTGACCATCAGCAGATGGTGAACTACGCGCCGATTGTGTGAGGAGCAGAAGTTTCTTGGAAGTTCACTTAAATGGTGAGGGAGTAAACACCTACACGTGTCTGTTGCAGTCTCGCACAAAATGTTCACCAATGAAATGAGAAAGTGTGACCCAGTTTTAGTGGACCATACTTGACTCGACAGAATCTTCCATCCGCTTATATTGTTTCTTGGCTGTGTCTTTCATTTATGTGAACTACTCACATTGTACCAGGGTACACACGCCGGTTTCCTGAGGTGGTAATTGTATAATTGCTCTCCCTGCTCAGTTATGTGGGAAGGAACTAACTCCCGCAAAAATGTGGAGAAAGGATATACATCAACTCGAATGATTTATAATTTGTAGGCTTCTACCAAAAGATTTTTTTCCCCAAATAACAATCACAATAACATCAAGTAACTCAGTCAACTTCGGTGTGTGCACCCAGTTGAGTCAACACATATTCAATTTGTTTACCGCAGACACTCTGCAGTAGACCAGCAATCTAAAAAAAAAAAAAAAAAAAAAAAAATGGGGATGTAGAGCTTTAGTTGCATAGTTTTTTTCAGTCATGGCCTACGGGCACAGCAATTTCACATTTTCAAATTAAAAAAAAACATGACTAGATGCAATACTACATTCTGTTTTTACATGTTATTTACACTTTCTCTCAGCTTACCGTATTTACATCCATCTGACTAGTTTCTGTCATTGTTGTTTTAATGTTTAAACGCCTGATTCAGTGTTTGTGAAAAGTATTTCGAAAGGTCGGACATTATGTCCGATGTTCAGGAGCCTGACGTCGGACCTACTTTAGAAATAGTCGGACATTTTGATTATGATTTAGCAATATTTTCAAATTTTTGCTGGACATTATGTCCGACGTTTTAGGCAAAAGTGTCGGACATAAGGTCAAAACGTCGGACATGTCCGGCAAAAACGGACTTTTCACAAACACTGCTGATTGTTACCGTTACTGATATATTCTTCAGAGATGCCATTTCTCCCACTTTTGTTGGATTTCCTACTTTTTAGTGATTTTGGATTGCACAACCAATTTTTTCCTACATTGCTTAAATATCTGTTGTAGAGTATTTTCGTGTTAGTTTCTAACCATTCTAATACAAATTCAATGTCAGGTATCTATTCCTAAAGTTTATTTCCCTCTTAGTTGCTTCTAGAAAACAGTAGGAAAATTGTTTTTTACTTTTCCTACTTTTTCATCAGTTGGGAGTGGCATCTCTGATTCTTGCAGTACCCAAGGAATTTTATGCGTGCTTGAATATTTCCTCCATTGCCCAAGTCAAAATGTACAGAAATGACTTAACCTACCTGGTCATAATATGACTGGGTGGGTACCTGGTTGGGGTTCCGGGGTCTAATGTGGTCCCCTACATGCCCTGCTGAACGTTAACTGCGACGACGTGGTGGGTACCCAGCATTGATCAAGAGTTTGTTGCGTTCAATGTCCGGTAGGTGCTGTGGTTCATTATGGGGGTTGTTGCAGGAGAAAAGAACTGCCGCCCTGTCACATACATCGCGTAGGTACATACCACGCGGTGGGGGGGTTCGGGTAACAATAGATCCCCAGTAACCCTGGGGACCCACCTGGGGAGCCACCCTTCCCCCACCCACCCTTCCCGCCGTTCTTAAGAGGCGAGGACATACGGGGTACCCAGCACCGGCCAAACGGTTCTTTCGGTTCAATTCCAGGTTGGTGCTGTGCTTTCGGTGATAGGGCTAGGTACAGCTAAAAGGATCCCCTGCTGTTTGCCCGCCGTCACCGTCATCTCATAGATACGATCACCACAGACAGAATTCGTCCCAACAGGTTTTTGGCCTTAAATAAGGCCATGGCTGTCGGTACAGCGCGAAAAGCCGATTGCCCTCTCACTCACAGCGCGTGTGGGTCATCGAAGTTTTTAATGGCCACCAGAATCTCGTGTGACAGAATTCTTGATTTCTTGTATGCCATACTTTCCAGGTGCGATTGCTTTAGGGTGACATCGGTTAACCTTGTACTCAAACGCCTTGCCTGTACACGTGTCCCTGGTGTTGAGCCACAGCGGCAAACAACTGCAGGAATGATTTGTCCCGATCGCAGACGAAATTATGCATATGTGTGATGCGGCAGACGGCGCGTTCAAACGCCCTTCCTGCTCACATCTCCGTCCTGGCGGCCCTGCAATTTTTTTCCACTGGAGTCTTTTATTCCTCAGTCGGGAGGTTGTTAGACTCACACAGCCCATCAATAAGAGTGCCCGCCCTGAGTCTGGGAGGTCTTGGGATTTATCCCTGGCCGAGTCACACCAAAGACTTTAACAATGGGAGTGGTCTCTGCTTGCCTGGCACTCGGTATAAAGTAAGAACCACGAAACATGACTGGTCGGCCTGGTGTCAGTATAATGTGACTGGGTGGGGTATTGTGTGGGCCTATGACATGATATCTCAGTGTGGCAGCACTATAAAGAGGGCATTGGGTCCCACTGCTACAAATAGGCACCTCATTTCATAGATTCGGTCACTGCCTCTGTGGTGTAAAACTAGCTGAAAGGCTTTACCTTGTGCAGTCTGGCAAAAGAACCCTGAAGGGTTGGCCGGACGTTAAACTAATCCCACAAACAAAGCCCATCCATAGTTGGGGGATGTGTCAGGGATGTTTCCAAGGCCCTATGCTACGATAGAGGGGGTACGCAGCACCTGCCAAGTGGTTCTCTAGGTTCAATTCCCGGTTGGTGCTGTGGTTCAGTGTTGGGGCGAGGTGCAGCAAAAATGATCTCATGGTATAGATACCCTGCTGTTTGCCCGCCCCGTCATCTCATAGATACGATCCCCACAGACAGAATTCATCCCAACAGGTTTTTAGCCTTAAATATGGCCATGGCTGTCGGAACAGCGAGAAAAGCCGGAATTTGAACGCGATTTGCCCGAGTGCGAACAACTTTCTTGGCGCGTCAGGGTCCTCAAAGTTCTTTATTGCCGCCAGAAGCTCTTTTTTATTTTTGGCTAGTGGCTGCATTGAAAGCATCAGACCTGGCACTGTTACGGGGAAGAGCAAACGGGACGGCTCTTTGCCCGCCCTCGACCGTCATCTCATAGATACGATCCCCACAGACGGAATTCGTCCCAACAGGTTTTTAGCCTTAAATATGGCCATGGCTGTTGGAACAGCGAGAAAAGCCGGAATTTGAACCCGATTTGCCCGAGTGCGAACAACTTGTTTGGCGCGTCAGGGTCCTCAAAGATGTTTATTGCCGCCAGAAGCTCTTTCTTGTTTTTGGCTAGTGGCTGCATTGAAAGCATCAGACCTGGCACTGTTACGGGGAAGAGCAAACGGGACTGCTCTTTGCCGCCCTCGACCGTCATATCATAGATACGATCGCCATGAACAGACTTAGTCCCAACTCGTGTCAAGTGGGGGGAAAAACCTGCTGTCGGAACCATGAGTAGCGACCCACTACCCGCTTACACTTCTGTACACGTGATTGAACCTCACAATTAATAACCTTGCATTTAGAGCCGTTCTGGGAACGCCTTTCCAGTGCACATTGCTGTGCTAGCTGCAGCAATTGTTGATTTCTTTTCTCTGCGTATTCAAATGCCTTTCCAGTGCACATTCCTGTGCTAGCGGGACCGATTAATGGTATTGCTTTCGCTTCTCTTCGTCTTCAAATGCCTTTCCAGTGCACATTCCTGTGCTAGCGGGACCGATTAATGATACTGTTTTCGCTTTTCCTCGTATTCAAACGCCTTGCCTGTACACGTGTCCCTGGTGTTGAGCCACAGCGGCAAGCAATTGAAGGAGTGATTACTCCTGATTGCAGACGACATTGTGCATATTCGTGATCGTTTTCGTCGACGACATAGAGTGCAGAGCCCCGTGGGGGGTCCGGGTAAGAATAGGACCCCAGACGATAGAGGGTGGACCCAGCACCGGCCAAACGGTTCTTTAGGTTCAATTCCCGGTTGGTGCTGTGGTTCAGTGATGGGGCGAGGTACAGCAAAAATGATCTCATGGTATAGATACCCTGCTGTTTGCCCGCCCTGTCACCTTCATCTCATAGATACGATCGCCGAAGCCAGATTGATGGCCAACTCGTTTCTGTTGTAAGAGTCATACTCTTGATTGGTATGGCGTACAACGCCCCAAACTCACTCACTCACTCACTCACTCACTCATTCAGTCACTTAGAAAACTGAAAAAAAAAAAAAAAATTGCGGACACCCGAAATTCCCCCCCCCCCCCCAAGACGGCCTTGAAAGGGAAACATGAATATCGCATTCAGTAACTGCGACATAAGAATACTGAAATGACTTTCCAGTGCACTTCACCGTGCTATCAGCACCGATTCCTATGCTTTGTTTTTTACCCGCCTCATTTTCAAATGCTTTGCCAGTGCTCTTTGCTGTGGTACCAGCTGTTTGGTTTTTTGCCAAAGCCTACGTCTTAAAGGTTGTTCTCTATTGCAGAGGACCCGTGGGGGTCCGGGTAAGAATAGGCCCTCAGTAGCCCCTGCTGATCGTAAGAGGCGACGATAGGGGGGACCCTGCACGGACCAAGTGGTATTTGGGTTCAATTCCCGGTCAGTGCTTGGTTCATTATGGGATGAGGTACAGCAAAAATGATCGCTGGGTTGTGATCCACTGCTGTTTGCCCGCCCGGTCACCTTCATTTCATAGATTCGATCACCGAAAACAGAATTCCTCCCAACAGGTTTTTGCCATGAAAATGACCCTGGCTGTCCCTATGGCGTAATACACCCAACACTAACTCACTCTATCGCAGAGATCCGCTGGCGTTTGACGACGAGTCGCTTTTAACCATGTACGGGTTTTGAAGGCCTGCTCTCCGTCGGGTGTTCAATAAGCCAGAAACCATATGGTATGCGTACACGCGAACAAGTTAGTCCCCAACGTTAAGAAGTCACTTGCACTAAGTATTGATATGTTTAATCATAAAACTACAGCCAAGGAATGTACAAAGTTCCAGAAATTTAATTTAAAATGCATCCCAACCATTTATTCTAATCCAATGCAATACCAATCTTCAATTATTTCATCTAATATTCATGAAATCACCTACCAAAAATAACTAACTACGCCTACCCTAGCAGATTAACCACTTACAGCCTGAATGGTCACAGATCAGCTTGTCCCCACAGTTGGTGCAGATACAGCAGTAGTAGGACGACCCGTCTGCCTGCACCTTGAAACGGATCTGCTTCCAATCCTCAAAACATGCCTGACATAGGCCTAACGCCACAAGGGGGTGCTGTTATTAAAGAATGTGATGGCGTACCCACATATCAGCAAAAACTATATAGATGAGGACTGCCTACATATAGTTATATATATATTTAAGAAGAAAAAAACTAAAAGAAAATCGCACTATGCTTCCCGAGGAGATGCCAATTATACAGATGAGAAAGAGACATTGAAATTAAGCCCATAAAATAAGCAAACTACTGTCATAGCTAAGTGCTCCCATATTCTTTCCTGTTATCTGCAACTGCCCCCGTTTCACGCGCTGCAGGTTGGGTTGCTGCTCTGGGATCCTCTCATACCGCAGCTTGCGGTACTTCTGGTGAAAATGGCAGTCTGAGGCAGTGCCGAGCCACAGGCAGTCGCTGTCCTCCTCCACCTCGTCCTCAATGATGATGCGGTCTTCTTCCTCACCGTCAATGATGATGCGTTCTACATCATCCTCTACATCAATGACGATGTGCTTGTCATGCCCTTTCTTACCATCCAGGTTTAGGGCCCGCTGGGCCATGAGGCAAATGGCCTGGAAGGGAGAGCACCACACCACAGGGGTTGTACGACCTTGGAAACCGTCCCAGGCCCACTGGATAAGGACACGTCCGTACCTTTCGCTGGGGGCCAGGATCCGCGCAGCCTGAATCAGTAGCCACTGGCAGTTGTAAGAGGCAACGAGAAAAAAAAAGAAGGGGGGGGGGGGTGTTAAACCAGCACCGGCCAAGTGGTTCTCTAGGTTCAATTCCCGGTTGGTGCTGTGGCTCGGTGACGGGACGAGATACAACAAAAACAATCTCTAGGTTTAGATCCCCTGCTGGTGCAGATACAGCAGTAGTAGGATGACCCGTCTGCCTGCACCTTGAAACGGATCTGCTTCCAATCCTCAAAACATGCCTGACATAGGCCTAACGCCACAAGGGGGTGCTGTTATTAAAGAATGTGATGGCGTACCCACATATCAGCAAAAAATATATAGATGAGGACTGCCTACATATATATAGATATATATATATATTTAAGAAGAAAAACTAAAAGAAAATCGCACTATGCTTCCCGAGGAGATACCAATTATGTCATTCCATACAGTACTATCACATCCATCTCGTAGATACACATCTCATTAACACTTGCCCTGTGAGAGTCCTGGTCTGGCCATATTTTGGAGAAGTCGCAGGAAAATCAAGAAAACGTCTTCTACATCAGTCTTTCCTTTCTCCTTGTCAGAGCAAATCCAAAAAGAGCCTCCACTTTTCTTGGTGGGATCTTCTAAAGATCTATGGGTCTGTTTTTCTGAAAGTGTGCAATTAGCTCAAATCATGAATTTCCAGGATCTGCGCAGCCTGAATCAGTAGCCCCTGGTAGTTGTAAAAGGCAAAAAAAAAAAGGGGGGGGGGGGTCGGGGGTTAACCCAGCACCGGCCAAGTGGTTCTGTGGGTTCAATTCCTGGTCGGTGCTGTGGCTCGGTGACGGGGCGAGGTACAACAGAAAAAATCTCTAGGTTTAGATCCCCTGCTTTTTTGCCCACCCTGTCACCTACATCACTGTGGCTCCCCCAAGAAGAAATCCGGAAAAAAATCTGCTGCTGTTGCGCGGATATTGCGACACGGTCAGGCACACCACCAAGTGTCCGGTACGAAAAAAGATCCAAGGTTGCGGGCCCACTGGGCCATGTGGCGAAGGGCCTGAGTGATATGAAGGCCTCGATCACCTCTTTGCCCGCCCTGTCACCTTCATCTCATAGATACGGTCACAAAATACGCGAACGTCACCAGGCTGCATGAGCTTGCAAACATGTACTGTTCAATCAATAAACATGCAGGATGTCATGGTCGTTTGCTTCGAGTCATCAAACATGACCCACAAAAGATGAAAAGCATCCCGCGGAGGTCAGGGTAAGAATAGGCCTCGGATTTTGAGCTCTCACAGTCAGAGAATCTTTTCGGGGAACCTACTCAGCCAACGCCAAAAAAAAAACCCGGAAAAAGAAGGATTATAGAATATAGAATTTACCTGTTGAATTTGATGCCCACAAACGGAAACCGTCCTGTCTGGTGTTGGCAGAGGAAATGACCCGCATTGCCAGTACAGCATTAGACTCCTGATCGATAGCTTTGCTTTTATCAGCCGCTTTGCGCGCATGGACATGCTCCACTGGACAATAGCATGTGTGCCACCCTGTGAAGGGAGACCATTTGAGAAGAAAGTCAGAAATATTCCGCTGCGTGGATTTCTTCAGTAGTCCTCGTGTACAATTTTTTTTTTTTTTACCAATGTGACACGGCCATGCACACGACAAAGTCGTTAATCATCATAGATACTATCACCCAATAACTGGAAAGCTTTAAACTGAGAAGCCTATCATGCGAGACAAAGATTGACAGGACAATCAACTTACAGAAAAAAGTTGACGGGATGCTTTTGGGCGACAGCGGGTACCCTTGTGAGGTCTTCATGGTGCCATACCTGACTCCGGAGACTCCTCCGCAACATAGGTTCAATCTCCGCCTGTGCAGGGGTCGCGTGCTCATCGAGCAGTCGGTCGGCATATGTAAGCGGCGTTTCCCGTGCATCGCCGAGATGGTGCGTGTTGAACCAGTACCTGCATGCCGTATAATCGTCTCGGTGATGGCATTGCTGACAAAATTCATATACATCCAGAATTTTTTTTTTTTTTTTTACCAATGTGACACGGCCATGCACACCACCATGTCCTGAATCATCATAGATACTATCACCCAATAACTGGCAAGCTTTAAATTGAGAAGCCTATCATGCGAGACAAAGATTGACAGGACAATCAACTTACAGAAAAACCTTCCCTATAAGCCGCTGTTGGCAGCCCTAAGACCTTCATCGCATAGATTCAATCGCCGAAGACGGAATTCGTCCAAACTCCTCCGCAACATAGGTTCAATCTCCGCCTGTGCAGGGGTCGCGTGCTCATCGAGCAGTCGGTCGGCATATGTAAGCGGCGTTTCCCGTGCATCGCCGAGATGATGCGTGTTGAACCAGTACCTGCATGCCGTATAATCGTCTCGGTGATGGCATTGCTGACAAAATTCATATACATCCAGAATTTTTTTTTTTTTTTTTTACCAATGTGACACGGCCATGCACACCACCATGTCCTGAATCATCATAGATACTATCACCCAATAACTGGCAAGCTTTAAATTGAGAAGCCTATCATGCGAGACAAAGATTGACAGGACAATCAACTTACAGAAAAACCTTCCCTATAAGCGGCTGTTGGCAGCCCTAAGACCTTCATCGCATAGATTCAATCGCCGAAGACGGAATTCGTCCAAACTCCTCCGCAACATAGGTTCAATCTCCGCCTGTGCAGGGGTCACGTGCTCATCGAGCAGTCGTTCGGCATATGTAAGCGGCGTTTCCCGTGCATACCTCTAGACTCCCGTCTTGTGTCCATAGCACTGTTATCGGTGAATTTTTATTTTGTGCGTGTACCTCACTTTGCAGAAAGCCTTCAACCAGACGCCAACGGACTGCTCACCATCGAGGTTGCAGATGATATGAGCGTTTCTATTGATAGCGCTTCCTGCATTGCTGACATGCAGACAGCATGTCGGTACGGTGAAAAAAACACAACACTGATCCACTTGGTCTTTGCACTAGTGGCCTACAATACAAGGAATGCCAAAACTGCTCCATCCATCTCAATCCAACGCGGTGTTTGCTTTTGCTGCGCTGGTCATACAAGTGTGGGAAAAAAACGTTGCACGAACAACTGCCACTATCACCATATTCGGGCTTGCTCCTACCTGCAGAAGGTGTACCTCATTTTGCAGAAAACCTTCAACCAGACGCCGACGGACTGCTCACCATCGAGGTTGCAGGTGATATGAGCGTTTCTATTGTTAGTGCTTCCGTGATGCAACAGTAATAATTTAATATATGCAAATCCGAAGCGTCGGGTTTGCGCTGCCTACAAGACAAGGAATGCCAAAACTGCTCCATCCATCTCAATCCATCTCAATCCAACGCGGTGTTTGCTTTAGCTGCGTTGGTCAAACAAGTGTGGGAAAAAAACGTTGCACGAACAACTGCCACTATCACCATATTCGGGTTTCCTATTATTATTAGCTTTTTTTTTAAAAAGAACCTTCTAAAAAAACAACTTAAAAAGTGCACGTCTGAAGAGACATATGCACCAAAACGTGAAATCACATAAAGAAAAATTCTTACCTCAGCAGAACTTTGAATGCATCTGGCTTTACATCAGGGATGACAATGGGGCTTCCTACCATGCACTCGCACAACATTGGTGAAAGTTACTGTTACATGGTACCCATTGAACAATGGTCTACTCACTCACTACACAGAAGTACGTAGTCGAGGTTTACTCTGCGGAAGTTTCACGAGTGAGATGGTCGCCTACTTTGGCATTACAGCTTGTGCAATCCGTGGAGCATTACAAGTTGCTGATATTTGGTTATTTCAATGATCAGATATACAATAAGAATGCGCGACTAGATATCTGTTGGTTTCAAGCATTCATTCTATACCAATAATTCTAAACCATACCATAGATACGGTCACCGGTAAGCTGAAAAGCATGTCGTTGTGTAGTCTGGAAATAGGCCACAAAGGTTGGCTGGACTCAAAAACCCCCCCCCCCCCTCCCTCAAGAACATCTGCAGCTTTCACTGACTCGGGATCGTCGTTGACGTCTGGATACATATGTCCAACTTTCATCCAATGTATCAGTGTCCTTCCACGCCCACCCCAGGCAATCCATAAAGTAAAGGTCTCGGCTTAAGTGACCCAGTGGTATGTCCATAGCCACCTCCTCTCTGGTTGGACTTTACCAGCACAGCGTGCATTGCAGTGTTGGTGTTGAGACAGCATCTTTCAGGAAAGGGAAATCGCAATCTGACTTTGTCCATGCATTGGGGTTTGCACCTGTGTTCAGGAGTTATTCTACACACTTGGCCTTCTCCATCTGCAGCGAAGGAGTACTGGGACGCAAAATGTAAGACCGGGGATGGTCGTCCAATGTTGAAGTCAGGGGCACTGATCACCGAAATGCGGAACTCATAGATACAATCACCATGAAATGCGGACCTCATAGATACAATCACCACGAAATGCGGAACTCATAGATACACTTGTGCAGTCTGGAAAGAACCCATAAGGGTTGGCCGGACGTTAAACTACCCCAACAAACAAACAATCATAGATACAATCACCATGAAATGTGGAACTCGTAGATACAAACAGCACCAAATGCGGAACTCATAGATACACTTGTGCAGTCTGGAAAGAACCCATAAGGGTTGGCCAGACGTTAAACTACCACAACAAACAAAAAACCATAGGTACAATCACCACGAAATGTGGAACTCATAGATACAATCACCAAAGACAGAAAGCATCTGGGAAACTTTCTGCAGATATGTCCAACTTTAACTTGTGGCCCTGCATTATGTATTATAAGAGTTTGAAAGGGCACATGTCGAAATATGTTATTTAGGTCGCATATTCAAACTTTCATGAGTGAGATGGCCGCCGTCGTTGGCGTTACGCCTTGTGCAACTGGTGCAGCAGCACAAAGAGATGCTTTTCGGTGCATTCAAGAATCCGATATTAAAGGGCGAAAAGGCAACCATTCGATAAACGTCCAGGCGTTCACAGTCTTTCTATATATATAAGCTGAAAAGCTTGTCGCCGTGCCGAGAAAACCCTTTTGGAAATTCAGGAAATGAAGTTGGACGTTCCTCTAGTCGAACCATCTGGGTTAGCTCCGGCTCTGATTAGGATTTTCGTCATTGATTTCGCGACGCGGGAAATAAGTACAAGGTTGCAAAAGGGAAAACCTGGGGTTGCAGTACAATGGTCACCATCCTCTCATAGATACACTCACTACCGACAGAATTACTTGATAGGATGTCGCATTGTAAAGTAGCTGTGGTGTTCTTGGTGTTCCTTTACAGGCCAGCCGTGGTTGGTGGAGTGTACTAAAAAAAATAAAAAACAACCTATTTCGTCATTTCTTCATTGCCTCCTCCTGCATCATCTCACTTGCCTAAAAAAAAAAAAACCGCAAGACTTCAACTGCGTCTCACTTCCTTCATCCGCTCAGATAAGCAAATGGGATATACATATTTATTAAACATTATATGTAACAGGTTGAGAGTGCAATCAATGGAATTTACGAACCAAAGCCGGGCGAAACATAGTGTTCAAGTGACGGTACAGTTGCTCACTCTTCATAATGACTGTTATACCGTCACAATAATCACCATTGGATATCAATCTGAAATCCGGAAGGTGCAAGTCTGGAAAGAACCCATAAGGGTTGGCCGGACGTTAAGCCACCCCAAGAAACAAAGAAACCATAGATTCGGTCATCGCCCATGTGGCGTAAAACGAGCAGAAATGCTTTGCCTTGTGCAGTCTGGTAAAAAAAAACCTGAAGGGTTGGCCGGGCGTTAAACTTACTCCACAAACATACAAACCGGAAGGTACTTCTATCTTTCAATTACGCATAAAAAGCATTATGCAGGAATCCCCCATTGACACTTCTTACGCCGCTTACATGCAGACAATCGAAGGAGCTGGAACAAGCGTCAGGCTTGACACTGTTGCAGGTTGGCGAGGTGTCAGTACAATGTGACTGGGTAAGGTATTGTGTGGGCCTAGGACGGTTGGGCAGCACTGTAAAGAGGGCGTGAAACCAGTAGGGTATCGCACCCGGTGGCGGGTTTCTCCTAAATCATATCATATATTCGGTCACCGCCCTTGTGGCGTAAGATAAGCTGAAAAGTTCTACCTTGTGCAGTCTGGAAAGAACCCATAAGGGTTGGCCGGACGTTAAACTACCCCAACAAACACACAGCAACAAATAGGCAACTCTTGTCATAGATTCGGTCACCGCCCCTTTTGCTTTTATCAATTTGAACATGCTTGCCTATGCAGTTAGGTCGGTCGCCCAACTAATCCAACAGTGTCAGGCTCAACAGGAGCCTGCAGCAGACCCCATTATCGTGTAAATCAATAGATTTGTGAAAGACTTTCGTTAAACCGGCCGGGTGAGCTTTGGCAAAGGTCTTCATCCGGCAAGGAATTGTTTATTTTATTAAATCGGTCAGAAGTCGGCCAGTACTAAAATAAACTTTATTACACAATTTCAAGGGACGACCGTCACTGTTACAGTAATACACGAAATACCATACGAAAACGGATGCAATGCTAACTTGCGTTACCTTGCATCAAAGAGTCGATTCACTCGCGCATTCAAATGGTTTCTCCACTTCTTCTGCTTCCACCACCTCTTTGTCGCAGTCTCCGGATGTGTCACTCTTACTTGACACCTCCTCCACCTGAATATGACGCAACGTTTGGAGAATCCAGTGGATAAATCCTGCGATAGCTTAAAAAGGTCTTCAGAATGAATTGTTTCTTGAGTCCGAGCTCTCGTTGCCCTTACCAAAAACATATCTCCCACTCTGGATCTACGAGTGACAAGATCGCGGCGTGAGACACAGAACTTTCGAAAAACGTTAATTTTTGCATCACCAGCAATTGTATCATGACCGACCAAATGGTTTTCTTTTTTGGGTACATTTCCCAGTTGTTGCCATGGTGCACTAAAGGATGCCGCACCTTTGCGTCTAGTCATTACTCGGAGGCATTGAGTCGATGGGTGATCTCTGGGCAAGTATAAGTTTATGCGCCTTGATGACGCCATTCAGTCGAAGGGTGATCGCTGGGCGAGAATAATCTTATGCGCCTTCATGATGGCATTGAGTCGACCATTCACATTGCATTCAGGAACACTCTACACAGTCCCCTAAGGGTCCTGGTAGGGATAGGCCCTCAGTAGCCGTAACTGATCGAACGAAGCGACGGTAGGGCGGAATCCGCATTGAACAAGTGGTTTTGCGTGTACAGTTCAAGGTCAGTGCTTGGTTCACTAAGAGAAGCGGTAACCCGAAAATTATATCTCATAGATTCGATCAACAAAGTCTTCCCAACGGGTTTTCGGCGAGAAAGTTACACCGGCTGTTTGTACGACGTGAAACACCGAACAGTCACTCACTCGTGTAATACCTCATGGCCCAGCCTGGTTTTTTAACACTTGGGTCTAGTCTTTCACAGATCCCAGTCCTTATCCTTTTGACAGTCCTGCGACTTGCCTATAATACCCTGCTTATTACCCACCATGTCGTCTGTGGTTCCCATCCCAAACTATTTTTTGGTGTTTGCTAAGAGAGGGTGTGGGAGAATTCAAGCACGCAATCCATAATTCCGGTACATGAGCTCAAGGTAGCGGTTTACATCTTAACCATACAAATTGATACGATCACCAGAATAGCTGAAAAGCATGACATTGTCCAGATACGATCACCCCAAAGTTGAAAACTGATGAAATATCCACAAAAGCTTAAAATAATGACAATGGCTAGTTACTATCACCCCAAAGTTGACAACTGTTAAGATCATCACAAAAGCTGTAAAGCATCACATTGTCTAGATACGATCACAACAAAGCTGAAAAGCATGACCGTGACGAGAGTGGGGAAAAAACACTCGGAGTGGTTGGCCAGACTTCAAACGCACACAATCAATGTTCCGAATGTGCTTTCGTCCTGGCCCCTCTTTGGAGCACATAATGTAATAGTGTTATGCCTTTACCGTCACCCGTATTCACATTTGCTCCGTAGACGATCACTTGCCTGTACTTGTTAGGCCAACGTAACTGTTTGGAATATTTTTTACTCTGAGAAAAATCCTCTCAAACACAGGAGTGAAAGGTCAACCTAATTGCACCAATACTTTTGGGAATGTACGAAATACTGTTAGCGTTGGCAAACTTGTACGTAAGGCGCCGAGAAGTATATCTAAACATGAGAATTCGCAAGTTGACATGTTGTAATACCTGTGTAGTTACAGCCTTCTGTGCATCCAAATGCTTCCTGTTTGTATATATAGTGTTTTTGGTTGTAACAAACTTTTTCTGATTGTTTGATGACGAGCATGTAAAGTACAAATTTTGAACATGTAACATTGATGAGGCGACCTGTGATTAAAACCGGTGATGTTTTGAAGTGCCATATATTAACCCGTGATACCTGCATATTTGAGATTAATTCTAAGGTGGATTTGCCAGTACTGTTAAAAAGCAAAAACCGAAGAGCAGTCCATGTGTGAAAATACCGTGTACTATTGAATGTTCCTGTTTACTGAAGTATGAAATAAAAAGTTTGATCTCGAACAGCAACATGGATTCATGTCTTGAATGGGATTTACTTTAAACGAAATGTAACTTTTAAGACATTGTAAAGGGATTAAACAGTTGGTTCAACCAAAGTAAAAATCAGTCGGAGGTGTCTGAATCAAGTTTAAAGGGGTACACTCGATCAAGAAGAATGTAACAAGAAAGGGGAAAAAAACAAGTTTCACCATGCTAATTTCTGAGTCGATGACAGGAGAGTGGCCGTAACTATGGAGACTATACAAACTTCTCTGTATCGGAGAGTAAGACTAACAGATTTGGCTACTAGTCGAGCGCGCCGTAAATCAGTAAAATCTTAAGCACATTGTAAAAATCTAAGATTGAGGTAGATCTGGCCGCCTGACGACGACAGGTGCCACTAGACCGAACAGTATTTGGCCACTAGGGGGAGATAATAAAATTGTGGGTGACCGCCAGGGGGAGAGACTGAAGCGCTTACATTCAATCCGACCACTAGGGGGCTGTAGCGGCTGGAGCCAGAAGTAGATGTTACGATACATTGAATATTAAGTTGATGAACCTAGGGATGCCATTCTTTTAATTTTTTTTCGTAAAGAATAGTTTTTGTCAATTCGAAATTCATGGTTATTGTAGTGTGCCCAGGACCAAAATTTTGCTTTCAGTTTGCTCAGCGTGGAAATGCATTGCGGTTGTCCAGTGAAGACGGTATCAGTAGTGTCAGAGCAATGTCTTGTAGACTAACTGAAGTAAGATTGATTTAACTGTGTGTTGTAGAGGAGGAGAAAGATGTAAATAAATAGCAACTTTGATTTCAAAATTTGTTTACCGATCCCACGTGCAGTGGAAAGGACAATAATTTTGCCGCTGATCTGGCCAGAAGACTTAGCAAAATTGGGCCCAAACAAATATATCTGAAACAAGCATAGCCGCGAAATTTTAACATGCCTGTGAAAAGAAATTCCCACCGTACCTGCGTTTGCTGAGACATGTTAACGCACGGTTGGACCACTCTTGTGCAAACGACCGATAGTATGAAGAAATTTTGAATAACTTACACGTAAAGATTCGCAGTAGCTTAAGGCCGGACAAAAAATTATAAGCAAGGCGTAACATTTTGTGTAACAATTTTTTTTTCCACCAACAATGTAAATACATTTTCACCCACTTTTAAAGCGATAATAAGAGAGGAATATATTAGGACCTTTAACAGGGTAACAACAATGCAGAATCACTGTACAACTTTACCTAAACTGGAAAGTGCTTCAACTGAACTTCAACGCACATGTGGTAGGTACTTATCATGTACAAGAAGTTTATAAATACAAGTTTGAACCTGAGCGAGTGACATGTGCTAATAAGTCTGACAGGTACAATGATTACCACAAGCAGGTACATGCAAAGCGACCATGTTCAGCGACTATAAAACAGTGGTATGTATACTGACCCTGAAATAATTATTTTTCAAAGACAATTTCAAGTAACAGCAACAATACATAAGAAATGTGCCTATTTTGTCCATACAAGTCATAACGTGAACCGCTAAAAACACGTGTTGAGAGAAGTGAATTTTTAATTGTAATCTACTACGTGAGAACCAGGGCATAATTTTTTAATTGTACGCAGCTTTGTTCCCGGGTGCGTTTATAATGTAAGCCAAGTATTCTTGAACCGAAATGAAATTTGTAACCGTGGTAGGAGATAGCTTGTTTTTTGAAATTAGGTAAGCACATTTTCCAGAAAAGGTATTCCACCAGACCCACTCAGCTTTTGTGTCAATTATTGGAACAGCCACGAGGAAGAAAAGTTTAGGGCAAAACGGGGAATTTTTAAAGAGCCATAAGTTCCGTATTAACAATATATTTAATGTAAGACTTGTAATTCACGGTGTGTTTCAACATGACTGTGGTAAATAGTTACGAGAAGTACTCAAGCATTAGAATTACAGTTACAGCCCAGAATGAATAATTCTTTTGGAATCGCAATAATAAAAAAATAGAAAATTTATCATATTAAAATTCACGCGTAATTAACCGCAGAAAACACAGATGAATCTATGGTAGTGGTCAGCAGCGATTCGACAAGAGGAACGTCCGCCTTCAATTTCTGGATTTCCAATTGTGTCTTCTCGGCTAGCAGTACGGCAAGTTCGCGTTGCGCTTGACAAAGGCGTATTTGTTCCTGTCGCAGGCGCGTCAGGTCGGACGCTTGCTCTAGCTCCTTTGATCGTACTTGCTCGGCCGTCTGCATGTAGGCCACGTAGGACGCGTCTATGACCTCTTGTGGCTTACCTGTTAAAAAATGTTACACTGAGTGAAAAAAACGAATTACGTGTAAAGCGGTAGTATGATATTTCAAATCGGCATTGAGTGTACTGAAAAGATCAACTTTCAGCAGCAAGTTACAGCCACATGCGATAAAAGGATGTCTGTATGAAATGTTTGAACCCGGCTTAAATATGATTTTAATATCTTAATCGGAAGTAGTTGCAACAAAGAAACTTACGTTTCCTTGAAGGAGCTGTTCTTGTTAAGCCTAAAATAGATGATATGTAACGGTTAACGTACGATTAAATCCATTTCTTTTTTGTAACTTTACTGTAACTGGGAATATCAGTTGAATTTAGCAGTTACCCTGGTGTTCTTAGTAATATTCCCCAATAATGTCACTAATCAAGTAATAATTTAACCCTTTCAAGACGCCACCTAATTTTCATATAATACTAAATGGACACCAATTTTCTCTGGGAATATGCCCAAAAGACGCCAATGATAACACCAATTTGTAAATAAGACCAATAACATGCTAAAACATGAATCAAAATAATTATTTTCAAAATGGCAATAATTAGACAGATCATAATATGGACCATTTCAGTGTTTTGAAAAAAAAAAAAAAAAATTTGATTTACATTGAGGATGAAATTTACAATTTTGAAATATGCACCATGTACCTCTCAGGCATCTGTCGTCTAGGCCTGGTGATGCCTGAGAGATACAGGTGTCAATAGGTGGTGATGCCTGAGAGATACTGGCGTCCTTAAAGGGTTAATAAAAAATGATAATGGTTATTAACTCTAAGCATTCGTAGTGCAATTCACAATTTACCACTATTTTCCGCCCGGAAACTGGCCGAAACATGCTTGTCCGGGTCCGGAGTGGAGGAACGCTCCAGCAAATGTGCCAAGTTTGATAGGCGCAGACGTGGAGCTATTGTGGAACCAATGTCCGCCGCCGCGCTAGTGGCCTCAGGAAGGGCAGCCGACACAGAGGTTGACGCTTCAGCTGGCACGATGTTGGAAGTTACTGTGGCCGCGGAAGCTCCTTCTTGAGGTTGAGCCGCAGCCACTAACGGAGCGCCTAGGCTTGCAGATGGAGCCTGGAAAGTAAGATGTAACATTCATGCATTTGATAATATTGTGAACACGTGAGTTGGAGCTGACAGTGGGTGTGCAGTTACTGGACTATAATAAGGCAGTAAACCCTTGCAGGTTTATAACGCTAGGTATATAGATTTGAGTGTAAATGTACTTTATTCCTGTTAACTGTAGAGACAAAGAAGAGAATCAAAGTGGCACTTCATCAGAACTATGTATTGGCCTGAAATATTTCTGACGCGAGTTCAAAAGCGAAATTTACAGCCTTGTTTTGAAGCACGCTTAGGTTAACAAGAAGCACGCTGCCGGCCATCTAATAACATAGCGACCCACTCTTTAAAATAACTGTAACTTATTTTCCTGGATTTCCACACTTAAAGTTAGGGGATGTAAAGTATCATAATTTTCTGGGTCCTTGCGCTTATACTTATACGATTCTATGAGACTGTGATGTGACCCCTACGGCTGAATAAAAATTTCCACAGTACGAGCCAACCCTTGGATCTGTCAGTCTGGCTACTGAACACCCAGCACTTGTAAGGTGTCTTTTTTGTTCATCTTTTTTTTTTCACTTGCCAAAGAGACCCGCACAGTGTTGGAAATAAAAAAAAAATTTGTGTTCAGGTAGGGATACCTGAACACAAGAATTTTTTAGTTTGGCCTAGTCTGTCACCCTTGAATTTTTGCTTATGACAAATGCAGTATCACTTGCCGATTTCCTGATGATATTCCGCACCTTCTTCTGGGTTTTGGGCACAGAAACGCTCATGTCATCACCAACCTCGATGGTGAGCAGTCCGTTGGCGTCTGGTTGAAGGTTTTCTGGAAAATCAGGTACACGCATAAAATAAAGCAAATGTGTGTGGTAATTATGCTCTCTGCCTAAGACAGAGTAGTTGGAATTATTAACAGCTGGAAATACCGCAGGTGGCCCTATAACCTACATTAGTCATTTGTCGTTGGACAGTCGGGAAGTAACGAGTAAAACTAATTATCACATTGTGTGTGCTTACCGGTATCGATGATCAGCGTGTCGGTAATGGGCGTCGGCTCCATGTCCAACGACATCATCAAATCACCATACTGATCTGGAATGGAAAAAAGACACGTGATTAATGAGATATCACATGGCACTTGATTAATCCTGTGAAATTATTGACCATATGTAATAGTCAACCAACCCACGCACTGTTTACAACAAGGTAATTGCCTTGACTGGTAGCACCACTTCTATGTACTGCATGACAGGCCTGTAAAACATATTTTTTTAAACAAATCATGGGCCCCAGCTTTGTTTCACATAGCCCTGACAACTAACACCATCGACTTTTAATACCGAATATACTGAATCAGTATAGTATGAACTTAATGTTAAAAAAATCGTGCGCATGTGGTGCACTACTTGTAAGGCTGGGGATCAAATTTTCTTTTCATTTCACGCTTCTGCAAGGAACGTATATGTAAAGGGTTCAGGCCCAATATCTCCTTAACTAACTTGGCCGATCATGGAAAATTTGATCAAGGTTCCGTGATAAGAAATTCGGTCAAATCATGACTAAATTTTACAAACAATAATTCATCTTCGCCACCACTTTGCAATAACACAATAAGTTGTTGTTGAATGCACAAAAATTGATCGCGGGACCCTGAGCAAATTTTCAATGATTAGCCAATACGGGCCATACAAGTTAATTAAAATAAAAAAAAAGAATGAAAAGATGTTGGCCATTACCTATTGTGGAGTCTAACCCCCCAGTTATGCCACTTATGCCAGGGGCTGCATCGTTAGCCTGCAGGTAGAAGTCGAGTGCCCCCGACTTCACCATCGGGCGGCCACCCCCGGTCTTCCCCTTGGCGTCTTTGTACTTCTTTGCTGAAGTTAGAGATTAAAATTGTGTGGAAACGAGGCATAAAAAAAAATAAAAGAACGGGGTTCTGTTCATCGGACGTTCACAGAATTACACAGTTTGGAGGTCCGTTAATGTTCTGTAAATGTCTTTTTTTTTTGTAAGGCTAAACATGTACAGTTTGATAAGGAGAAATATTTAGTTCAAAAGAAAAAACAAAAGAAAACTATTCGTTCGGTCATGATACAAAGCAGAAGTGATAGATAATGTTGAAAAAGTTCTATTCAAGTTATTGGTTAGGGTACGAGGAGTCTTTGTAAATTGTTTTTAAAATGCACCCGCTTACCGTCCGTTTTAATGTTATCATATTTTTTGATGCACTTGTCGACATCATACCGGTGACCACTGTAAATAAAGAGAACACCATTTTAGATTTTCAGTGGCATTGTAATAACGGCACATAGAGCAGTGGCGTGTATTATCGGCACCTTAGGTTATAATGCTTTATTGTAAATTTATTTCCCCCATATTTCGATGAAAACATATTTCACTGAAGAGTCTGTATGTGTATGTTAATTTTCAAAACCCCCAATGGCGTAGTGTCTGTACATTTCCTATTTAAATGTTTTATTTCCCCACTGAAAAACTACATAGGGGTTATATGGCTGCCAGAGGGAGTTATAGGGGTGTATTCACCTCATTTAAACTGTTAACTACAGGGAGCAAGGTAATAACACAAAGTTATTCCCCTGCAACACCAGGGAAACAGAAGCCACACCGACTGTTTATTTTTGATTATGGGTACAAAAATGAAATATAATTATCTCTTTGCATTATCATGTAAGCTAAATTGGCCATTTCTTTGCAGGTAATATATGAACGTTAATACTTCATAGTGATTTCTGATTTTAATTATCAGCGTCACTGAAAAGTCTTTAGCTCAAAAAATGGAATAAAGATTAACTATTAATTTCTGTGAACCATAAAACTACAAAAACATACAATTACTAGAAATCTCAGAATCTCTATAACGGGGTGACTATAATTAATACACGCCCGCCTATAATACACGCCACTACTCTAGACAAATAATGACATCTCGTCTCCTTAAGTGCTAGCACTTGTTGGACATAACAGAAAACAAACGAAAACAAACAATCTACATGACGGGGAATGGGCCTTTACAGTTTGAAATTCATTGTGGGTTTACCCTATACTTTCGTCTGGCACCCTCAGTTACACAAATGAAATCGTTAAAAAAAAGTTTTGGCTAATCAATAAACCAATGTCAAAATGGGTACAATTAACAAAAGACATCTGCACATGTCTTACATACAAAATATAGACCCGCCCCCCCCCCCCCCCCCCCAAAAAAAAAAAAAAAAGCCTACATTAACAGTTACTATGTATTTCACTGATTTCATTGAGAATTTTTTTGTCTCATCGCGGTTGAAGATTCGGGAAACATTTGCCATGTTTGTTGATGTCAGGCCCGCTCGAACCGTAACATGTACGTCTATCAAACCATCAGGGTACATGCACCCAAAATCACATAACATAACTATTTCATCTTATACATAACTACATTAACTGAGCTAGCATTACTCGGCTTGACGCTACTAAACGTTATACATAACGCCATTAACGGTGATACATAACCACATCGCCTAGAAATTTTAGACACTTGGCAGGCAAGGCGCCTCCTACTTAAAAACTTACTCGGTCGAGCACATTTCGGCAATCTGAGCCCAGACTGCCAGGCGGTCGTTCTTATTGAATATCGGAGCCTTGAATGCACCAAACAACATTTCCTTGTACTGCTCCACGAGCTGTACCAGGCGTAACGCCAACGTCGGCGGCCATCTCACCCGCGAACCTTCGGAACTCCTTTCGGTTAGATCGGTGCACGGTTTGTCCTTCTTTTTCCGTGTCTTTTTAGGCGTTGGCTGAGTAGGATCCTCGAAAAGACTCTGCGATTGTGACAGCTCAAAATCTGAGTCCATTGCATCCGCCATCTTGCAACGAACCGCACATAACCTGTTACCGACCGAACCGATAGGATAACCTACGACCCACTTGCGCTTGTTCCAGCCTGTTGTGTCGAAACGTAGGTGTGCCCAATCACCAAATGTCCCGCATGGATTTACCCGACGCTTCGGATTTGCATATAATAAATTATTACTGTTACATCACGAAACTGCTTCTGCTACAATTTACCCCTAAAAGGTGGAGTGAACTGACATGTCAGACAGCACTTTCAAGGCGGGAAAGGCAAGAACTCTCATTGGGACCACACGGGGACGCCACCGTCGACACACTGGCAGGTTGCGGCCAACGCAACTTCACCGGTGGAAAAGTGTAATAAATAGACTTTTACTATTAATGAGAACAGCAAAAACTTGCAGATGTGTTTATATGACCCTACGCCTACTCTTTTTAGTAATTAGCACAGTGAATAAATTCTACGAAATTGGGAATATCGATTTATTCAAGCGCACACATGTCCGCCGATGGAAAAATTGTACGATGACGGCCATGTTCGATCCCACGATGCATCGGTTCGCGCGGAAGCGGAAGTTTGCCATGTTTGTTGATGTCAGGCCCGCTCGAAACGTAACATGTACGTCTATCAAACCATCAGGGTACATGCACCCAAAATCACCGAACATAACTATTTCATCTTATACATAACCACATTAACTGAGCTAACATTACTCGGCTTGAGGCTACTTCACAGCGTGACGTCACGGAAAGCGTTGTAAAGCGGCGCTCCTTAAACTTTTAAGGTGTCAAGGTGTTTCGAAATATCGCTCGGGCCTTAAACTTTAAGGACAAAAAAGTTTAAGGCGCGTTACTAGACGTGTTTAAGGTCGCCTAAAATTAGGAAAAAGTTTAAGGTAAGGTGTTTCGAAATATCGGGCCTATGTCATCTAGCTCTAGTAATTCCATCCTTTTATACTTCTATTATAGTACATGAAAAAATAATGTGATAATTTGAAGTAGAAACCATTGGAAAAAACACCAGTAGTGGAAAATCATAATTATTAAGAAGCCAAGCGTAAGATAAGTTGCATGCAGGTAACAACTTAGTGAAAAGGTAGGATAGGTAGGTTTGGATCCATATTGAATTTTCGTTTCACAAAAAAGTAACCTACACCTTCCCACCAAATAAAGCCTTTCTTAATAGAAAACAGCCTCATAGGCCTAGCAAAAACAGGGATATGTCTGGTTATCTAATATGGGGGTAGACCCCTAAAATCGACACGGCGACACGGCCTTTTTTGGGCTTAGTGACATGCGACATGATCATTTTCTTAAATTCGACATGGCGACATCATCATTTCTTAAATTCGACAGGGCGACATGGTCCTTTCTTAAATTCGACAGGGCGACATGATCTTTTCTTAAATTCGACAGGGCGACACGGGACCCCCCCATCTACACCCCCTCTAATGAACCTATTTTTGATACCACAAAATATGCCTTGAAAACCTATTATTTATAGAAGAAAAGACAGGGGGGGGGGGGGGGGGGGGTTGTTCACAGAGTGTGACATCATATTTTGGGGGGGTGGTTCAAAATGCGTGACAAAACGTGACAGGGGGGTGGGGGGGTCCCAAAAATACCCCAAAAAAGCGTGACATCATTTATGGACGGCCCCTTCAAAATAGGTTTGTGACATAGGGCCTATTAGTAGGCCTAATAGGGGTAAACAGGTAAAGGCTAGAAACATTAAGATATTATAAAGATATTTGACCTATCAACAGATACGCCCCATAGGGCTGCAGTTACCACTGTACCAGCAGTGATCGTCCACGGCGGCCGTCTTCACTTAGAGTTAGACTACGCTCCCAGTAGGTGACAGCAGCAGGTCGGTGCCTGGTGGAGGCGACGTGCGGACTGCGGCCTGCTCACCGGACAGTGCCAGTCTAAACGGATCGGCATCAAGGGTCAAGGTCGCCGGAAATTGAGGCTGTTTTCTGGTAGACTAATGGCGGTAGATCTTTTTCCTTGTGCCACCGAAAATTCCCAGTGTTACTGCTAGTGGATGGAAGTATTATGGATGACAGGTGAGTGCTTGAGGTAGATGACACTGTAGATTTTGCATTTCCAAGCTGAACTTAGCTGACATCATTGGATAATTAATCAAATGAGTGGTTAAATGTCGACTGGACGATAATTCAAGTAAACACAGGCTTCATTCCCCTGGCCGCAGTGAGGAGGGCCGTTGGCGTTGATCATCTGTCTTTCTACTTCTAGTAGATCTAGTCTTCCCCTATGCCTACTACAAGTAGCTGCATCTGTATGCCAGCCAATCAGTATGCACAGAGCCTACTTCTAGTAGGCCCTAGAAGCTAGAGGTGTTTCTCCCCCAAGGTATACACCTGCTGCCTGTGTATGCTGACCATTAGCCAAACCTTCGACGCCACTGTTATTGCAGTAGCTTCCCGTACAGTATACAGGGAAGGCACCACAGAGCTAGCTGACCATTAATTGTAGCCTGTACAGAGATGCCCTTTTTCCTTCTTCTTCCGGATTTCCGGATTTTTGCCAGTTCAGAATAGAAATAAAATTCATAATTTTCTGTATAAAAGTCACCAATTTTGCTTTCAAAATTATTTCTATGTCCTTTCTCAGTCATCTAAGCCATAAATTTGCATTATCTGGCTAATATTTCCAACCTTTTAATGTCTAAACTGAAAATCCGGAAATCTCCTTCCTACTTTTCCGGATTTTTCATCATTCCTGAGTGGCATATCTCTGCCTGTAGGACTGGAAGCCTAGTATTAGGCTCTGGGACTCAAAGTCAAAGCTGCCTACTTGAAGTAGGCAATCAGCCTCGAAGCCTGGAAGTAGATCTAAGGTGTTGGACTTTGTGCTGCCTGCTAGCAGAAGCAGCATTCAAAAGTCAGTGTCTCAGGAAGGGATTAACGCCCCATACCCACTAGGCGATTTTACCGGCGACTGGCGATGGGCAACTGCCAGAATAGTTGTAATATCGTCACCAATTCAGATCACCTGTTAGTATGTAATATTGAATGTTTCTTTCTAACAGGTGATCTGAAATGTGTTGTATCTAGACTGCTGGTTTTATTGGTAACATCTTTAGGCTGGGTACCAGCGAAATACATGCGCACTGGGGTGCCATCTGTTGGGTAAAACTCGCCGGGTAACATTTCCCGCCTTAGGGATGGACACTACATTCCTCCCTTGTAACTTCAAAGTTCATGTCTTTAATAGAACTGTCCATGTCTTTCAATGTCTCTTAATGTCTCTTTGAGATGGCCTTTTAAAGAGAGTCAATGTATACCTTGTTACAAGTTACTTAACCAGTTACTCATAGTTCTTGAACTATAATACTTTAGATATACTATATAGCACTTCGCTGAGATAGTTCTTTGTACCAGATGTCTTTTTGTATCAACAAAGTCTTTTCTTACAATAACTTGTTACCATAAACAAACACATCAAGTAACCAAAAGCTAGAGAAAGTGGTTGACTGCCACTTCTCTAAATAGGAGTTCTGGCATTATTCTGGCCAAGGTGAGTCTCCTATTTTCTAACTCTTACAACTTGGAGATCAGTCTCTTGGAGCTTGATGTAGTCTACTGTTGTCTGGTAGAACAGCAGACGGTCGCTGAATCAGTGGTGGGTCAGCAGGTGGTAGCTGAACCGGCTCCGTAGATCTCTGGAGTTCAGCAGACGTCACAGGTGGAATACCCATGACCATCGGCTGCTGAAGTGGCGGTCTTGGCTGAAGGTAGCGAGGCGGTGGATCCACCTCGGCTGACGCAGCAGGGGGTGGCTTAACTGGTGGCTGAACTGATGGTGGCTCAGCACATAGTTCAGCAGGCGGTGGCTGAACTGGTGGCTGAACTGATGGTGGCTCAGCATGTAGTTGAAGTTCAGCGGGCGGTGTCTGAACTGGTGGCTGAACTGATGGTGGCTCAGCACGTAGTTCAGCAGGCGGTGGCCGAACTTGGGGAAGTCCAGCAGGTAGTCGCTGAACCTGCTCTGTCGTTTCCCCTGGTTCTGGAGGTGTCACAGGTTGGTCACCCATGACTGTCGACTGATGACTTGGCAGGTGCTCGAGCAGTGGCACCTCAGTTGGCACCGTAGGTATTGGGGTCTCATCCCCACTACCATCGAGCAGTTCGGTAGTGTGTGGCCCACTCTCAGAGAGACCACTGTTGATGTCCACACTTCCAGGAACATCTCCTCCCTTGTAATGTCTTTCTGGCACTGAGGCACTCCCTGCCCTCCTAGAAAACATCACTTTACACTCCTTTTTCTCCCCTTCTGAATAATCACACACTTCTCTGGTCTCGGTAGAAAATCCAAAGTCAGCCCAGTCAAGCTTAAAGTGGTACAGCCATTCACGGCCAAACAGTGGGCAACCACCTTCCGGTACCACATACAAATCAACCTCTTCAACTTGACCTTTATACTGGGCCTTTACACTCACAACTCCTAATGCTTTTACTACATTCCCTGTGTAAGTGCTCATAGAGAGGTCGCACTTCTTGATCGATTTCCCTGGGAAAAGTCTCTTACACTGGGACTCTGTCACTAGAGACCTGGAACTCCCTGTGTCCAGCTCCATCTCTAGGGTCTGGCCATCCAGCAGCATGCTGACCATTACAGGCTTTGGCCCTAACCCCTCATCACGGAAACTGTACAGCTCTTCATAGCTGGGCCCGTAGATGCGGTTAACTGCTTCCGAGTTGTCCTCCTCTACACTATGGGCTTTACCCTTCTTCTTTCCTCTGTCAGACTCTCCCTCACTTCTATCTCTGGATTTCTCTGTCTTACACATTTTCCGGATGTGCCCTATCTCTTTACTATGCACTGTTCACTATTCAAGTTCACTGTTTCATTAAACTTGGAACTGTTCACTCTCTAAGCTCACTGTTTCATTAAACTGGGAACTTTTCACTTTAATGTTCACTTCATGCAATTTCTATGCACTATTCACTTTATGCACTCACTATGCACTGTTCACTATTCAAGTTCACTGTTTCATTAAACTTGGAACTGGTCACTAAGTTCAGTTTCATTAAACTACGAACTTTTCACTTTAATGTTCACTTCTATGCAATTTCCATGCACTATTCACTTTATGCACTCACTATGCACTGTTCACTATTCAAGTTCACTGTTTCATTAAACTTGGAACTGGTCACTAAGTTCAGTTTCATTAAACTACGAACTTTTCACTTTAATGTTCACTTCTATGCAATTTCCATGCACTATTCACTTTATGCACTCACTATGCACTGTTCACTATTCAAGTTCACTGTTTCATTAAACTTGGAACTGGTCACTAAGTTCAGTTTCATTAAACTACGAACTTTTCACTTTAATGTTCACTTCTATGCAATTTCCATGCACTATTCACTTTATGCACTCACTATGCATTACATTCACTAGGTACTGTTCATTTCATGCACTTTCACTATGCACTTTTTTTTGTCACTTTTTTTGGTCACTTCCTGTGCACTCACTATGCACTTTTCTGAATGCACTTTACACTATGCACTCTTCACTTCCTGAGTCTAGGGCTTTAGAAAATTTAGGCATGACTCCTAGGTAAAAATGAGGTTGGTTTCACTCTCACTAACACCACATGCACCAACAGTTCACTTCAATTTTCAAAGCTTTTACAGGTCTTTCAATACTGAAACTTGGATGATCACTTCTACAGGTCTCTATTTAGGATTTACAACACTAGTTCTGACACCTTACACCTGTTTTGACTGATTTTTCCTTAGTTTCATCCTCTGGGTTCTCATTTCCCATCCCTGTTCGCCAGTTGTTGTATCTAGACTGCTGGTTTTATTGGTAACATCTTTAGGCTGGGTACCAGCGAAATACATGCGCACTGGGGTGCCATCTGTTGGGTAAAACTCGCCGGGTAACATTTCCCGCCTTAGGGATGGACACTACAAAATGGTGACGATTTTACCAGCGATTCTGACAGTTGCCCATCGCCAGTCGCCGGTAAAATCGCCTAGTGGGTGTGGGGCTTTAGCCTGAGGCCTGTGCCCCCCCTAATTTCATTGCCAAATTTTGATTTTTTTAATGCAAAATTATAGCCTCTTGTTTGCCTCCAATTTTTAAATGTGGGTGCCCCCCCCCCCCCCCTTTTTTTTTTTTTAAATCTCTGGATCCATCAGGCATCACTGAGTGTGGTGGGTGGCAAAAAGCCTACTTGCAGTAGGCTATTGGACTCAAATTAGACTACTTGTAGTAGGCAGTCAGACTCAAAGGCTACTTCAAGTAGGCTGGGCAGGACTAAAAGGCTTATCCAGACTTGTGACTAGGCCTATAAATTGGGTAGATCAATAGATAGTCTATGGGGTGGGGGGGGGGGCAGGCCAATTTCAGAATGCCTACTCGCAGTAGGTTTCGCGCAACCTGATTGGCTGATGTACAAAGGCTACTTCCAGTAGGCTTTGCAAACCCTACTTGAAGTAGAAAGGCAGATGAGCAACTGCTGTCCTGCCTTCAGCGGGGGGGGGGGGGGGATGTGGAGGCGCCTTTCTCCACCGACGAAAAAAAAAAGGAGAAAAATAGAGAGGAGGAAAGGGAAAGGAAATAAGAGGAAAAGAGGGGAGTGGAATTTGACTCTGAGGCCTGGTGGGCCTTGATGCCCTTGAAGGCTTGATTGCACAGGGGTGTCATACTCAAACTCAGAGGTACGGTGGGTATAGGGGGGGGGGGGGCACGATCCCTGAGGGCTGGTGGGCCTTAAATAGGTGTTTCAAAAGCACGTCTGTATTTAGAATTTTTCAGGGGGGGGTGACCATTTCTCAAAATTGGACTGTCTAGAAGTAAATAGCTTAAAGCCAGGGTATCATCTGTGGGTTATGAAGGTTAGGGCTCCACCCCTTAGCCTAGCCATGCCATAGCAGGCAATATAATATTATTTGCAATGTGAGAACATAATCCGGTGATGTTATTGGTCATGTCTGGTATACTTATATCAGAGAGCTGTAGATCTAAAGGATAAGAGAGTTTTTACAGGGATAGCAGAGGCCCCTCCTTTAACCTGAGGCCTCCTGGCCTCTCTAGTCAACCCTTACCCTCCTCCTTTAACCTGAGCCCCCTTGCCTCTCTGGTCGATCCTTACCCGCCTCTTTTTATCTGAGGCCCCCCTGGCCACTCTAGTCCCTTCAACCCTCTATTCCTGAGAATATGAGGTAGAAAATATCTATAGACAAGAGAAAGTAAGCTTTCAAATGCTGCAAACCTTTTTAAAATATTCCTTTTAGAAGCTAAGATATGGTTGTATGAAGTGCACTACCTCTTGTATAATAGAGACACCCCAGTCCTGATTATCATATTACTTTCCATGTCACGGCAACTTGAACGTTACCATATTAAGTAAGGAAAAGAAGGCATATCTAGATATAGAAAATGATGGAAATGTGATAACTTTTGATTCAGAAGATCATTTCTCTACCTGTTTGAAGTATTAGGTGAACAAAGACATTTTCTAAATTATCCATGACAAATGTTCCATTGACCCTTAATATTCTTTTTTCTGTAACCATGGTAACCTAACAACCATTCTTAACCCCTTCCACCCCATAAGGCCATATTTGGCCTCACCACTGGTGTAGCCCATGAATATGGGTCAATTTTTATGGTTATTTCTTGATTACAAAACAGATATTTGACCTAGAGCTTTAAGGAAAAGACTATTGCATTCTGTGAGTTCCAGGGATATTCCTACCATTTGTTTCATCACATTATCTCATTTAGTTCTATTAGAATCTTATGGCCAATGCAGGCCATTATGGCAAATTTTGGCCAAATTTGGCCATATCTTGAAATCAGCCCCATAATTCTATTATTTATGAAATTATTGTGAAAAAAACTAAGTTTTCGTGATGTTTTAGGAAAAAATCTTACTTAAATAGAATTTCTCAAAGATTCCAATGGTTTTATGATCAATAAAATAGTTTTAGTAACTATTGCATTATGGGAAATTTGCAGTGGAATGTATTTTCAGGGAAAATCTTAGTATTTGGAAGGTTGCCAGGTTACCATGGTTACAGATAAAAGAATAAAGATATTGAAAATAATATTTTTCATGATTTCTTTAGAAGATGTCTTTATCTTTTGAATACCACAAACATTTACTAAAATAAACAAAACTATGTAAAGTTATTGCATTTTCAACATTTCTAATGGTTAAAAGACTTAATTGAATGTTTTAGTATGGTTGAGTTCAAGCTGCAAATACAATGAGATATTGAAGATATATAGATTGAAGGATTTCCTAGCATGATATGAAGTATGCAGCTTCAAAAAGCGATATCTTAGGTTCTAACAGGAATATTACAAAACAATTTGCAGCTATTAAAAGCTGAGAACTTTTACTTTAAGAGAAACTTTCATCTGATTTTCTCAGGAATGCAGGGTTGAAGGGGTTAAATGTAGAATTTCCCGGACAAAAACATTCCATTGCAAATTTCCCATAATGCCTCATTCATGAAAATTTGGCTATTTCTGTAAATGCCATTTAATTCTCTGCAAATTTTCATAAAAGTCAAGTTTTCACACAAAATTACATAAGAATTATGTTTTTTCCAAATAATTCCTTAATCATTGCACTTTAGAGGATGATTTCAAGGTTTTGCCATATTTGCCCTAAATTGGGCATGATGTCCTGTACTTAAATATGTATTCTAAAAGAACTAATTATCTTTGAAGGATAATAAAAAAAGCTGAAGATTCCTTGGAGCATCAGGAATATGTTGATATTTACCTTTTGACTTTAGGTTAAATACTCATTTTGAAATTAGAAAATAACCATAACATAAGGCTCCGATTTATGCGTAACAGCCATGTGGTGGCCAAATATGGCCTTATGGAGTGGAAAGGGCTAGTCGATCCTCATCCTCCTCATTTAACCTGAGGGACCCCTGGTCTCTCTGGGGCCACACTAAAAAGAAAAGTTTCCGGTGGCCCGGGTGGGTCTTAAAAAACCAGTCGGGCGGCCGCAAAATAATTTTATTTTTTATTTTTTGGTAAGTAGATAGATAGTTTTTCGGAAAAAAATTCTTTTTGAAAAAAATATCCCCACCTGGCCAAAATACGGCCACCCTGCTGGTCCACCAGAAACAGTGCAAAAACCGAACATGTTCATACCCTCTACTTAACCATACTTTCAGTATCCACTCTCCGGGCCCTGCGTCATCGATCAAGGCCATTGACCGTACCTCTGTGCATCGGATATGTTCAGGACAGGTCGTCCTTACTCTGGCCACAGCAGTCAAGGAACTGGTGGAAAACAGCATAGACGCAGGCGCGACCAGTATAGGTAGGTGCAGCCACCGTGCTACTTAAATATCTTAAAATGGTGTCGGTTCGTTGAAAAATAATTGCAGTTGGCACATGATGTTTGGAACCATTTTTGATACAATGCTGATAAAGTAGCAAAGTTCGACGTTGAAAAAAAACTTTGGTTGGTTGGATTAACCTTGATTCAAATTCCAAAATCGACCGAAAACATACGTTGATTCAACGTCATTGTCCACTTGAACTATACTAGGATTGTGGTTTCTTCATACGTAATTTCCCACAGAAATGATGATAAAGATATTTATATATAAAAGTTGGATTATTGAACTGAAGAAATTGAGGAAAGGTCATAGTGTATCTTTCAAAGAACTTAGGGGTTTTAGAATATTATTTTAAAGGGTTTTCCGTAAAGTTCCTTTACTTTTGTAAAAACATTGAAAATAATCCGTTACATTAGCATCTAACCTGACTTTAATTCCAGAGGTTCGTCTCAAGGAATATGGAGCGGAGCTTATCGAGGTTATTGATAATGGTCAAGGGGTGGAAGAAGAAAACTTTCAAGGATTAAGTAAGTAAACCTTATTTGTACAAAGAAAATATCAATATTGCAAGAGACGGATTTGTAGGTCTGTGTAATATGCAAGAGACGGATTTGTAGGTCTGTGTAGGTTTATGGAACTAAAAATATCAATATTGTAATGTGATAATATCCTTTCTTCAAGATGTTAATAAAGCTCCCACATATTTGCCAAAACAATGGTGAGACCCAGAAAGGTGCCATTCAAGTTAGTGGTAGCCGTACTTGAAACTTCATGATCACATTCGTCAATTTGAAAATGATAAGGACTTTTTTATCTTAAAAAATGTTTATATGATAGTTCATTATGGATAGGTAGTTGCAAAGGTCAATTTAGAAACCTCTCAAGAACGTTCTGTTCTGTTTATTTTTGCCAGGTGAACGGCACTTAAGTTCTTTCTAGTATCTTTTTCCCCCCTAGCTTTTAGGTAGACGATTGCTTTGAATGGACTTAAGTGCAGATGAAAATAAACATTGCTAGTTTCTCTCCAACCTTAGATGTTCATCCAACTCTGTTTAATAAACTGTGTTTCAGCGTTAAAGCACCACACATCCAAACTGCGTGACTTTAACGACCTGGTGGGTGTGGAGACGTTTGGCTTCAGAGGGGAAGCTCTCAGCTCGCTCTGTGCACTCAGGTATGTGTCTCAGTGCACTCAGTAGATAGCAGGTTGGCTGCAAGCACAACATTCATATAAAACACATTCTTAGAAATAAATGTATTTTTTACCAGGAAAGTTTACGAAAACCTGGGGGATGACTTATAAATACAAACATTTCTAAATGTAATTTCTTGATTGATTTCTTTAAAAGTTTTAAAGTCAAATGTTGCTCTCCTGAAAATAGTCTTAAAAAGTCCTAACGAAAAACATTAATTCAGTCGTTTGCCGATTCTTGAAGAGTGGAGAAATCACAGCACAATTTTATGCATCTTGAATAACCAAGAAGCCCGCATGCTACGAGTCCTACTCTTTTACAGTAACCTGACCATAGTGACACGCCATAAAGATGCTGCTGTTGCAACCAAACTGGAGTTCGATAATAATGGAAAAATTAAGTCACAGACCCCTTCAGCCCGTCAGGTAATGTGTTTTGACCTCCCTTTTTAACGAGTTTATCTAATTTTTTTATATTTTTTTTTTTATATATTTTATTTCGAATCTTTACCCTGGGCCGATTTTTCGGTTCCCATTTTGGAACCGGTCTTCCGGTCAGCCCAGCATTTGTTAACATATGTTACACATTTCTTATTGTCATAGGGAATGATTACTTAATACAGTATGATAATGAGAACACAGTCACAATGAACATAATGATATAGTATAATGACTCGTGCTATATAAGAGTAATATTAAAGTTTAGACATTTTTTTAGTAGCCAATTTAAACTAATGAGAAATTTCATTGTCAGCATATCTGAAACAATAGTTCAATTGACAATCTATGTATTGGATACTATTATATTTGCAATGTTATGTTTTGCTTTGATATTGTTATTGCGGAAGAAAAAAGTTTTACAAGTACTGATCAGAACTAGTCCTTACATAAAAAATGTACTGTTTGCTACACGATATTGTTGGTTGGATCGCATAGGTGACAAACAAACTTTTTGGTGGTGAAATTACTTTATTGTCCAGGTTCTCCAGTACTTCAGTCTGATGTTATAGTATACTGTCCCGCACGGGGCTCTGTCGGTGACCCATCTGTTTCCTCTTCTTGCTGCTGCACCTCTCCCAATCTGGGGATGGGACCTGGCAATTAAATGGAGGCTACAGGATCCTTAATTGATATTCATGCATGGATCCCCACACACCAGTCATATTGAGGTGATAAAAATAATATAAAACACACACTGTGTAACGATATGGACTAAATAATTATTTGATGACATGACCGTGCACTGACCCCACTCTGCCCCCCTGACCCCCTGACAGGTGGGGACAACGCTGTCGCTGGGCCAGCTGTTTCACACCTTACCTGTACGTCATAAGGAGTTTCTACGTAACGTGAAGAAGGAGTTTAACAAGATGGTGCACGTGCTGAATGGCTACTGCGTCATCTCCACGGGTGTACGGATCACCTGCACCAACCAGACCAACAAAGGGTAAGGGCTCCCCTCACCTGACGGGCCACGGCTGGAATGGTAGCTGATCTGTATGCTACGGGTGTTCAAATTACGGAGCTGTGTGACAGTTGGTCCAGATGTAGAAATGTAAATTTTAATTTTGACAGTGTAATTTCACGTTATATAGTAACAGAGGATTACTGATGATACCCATTTGTATGTAAGGAATATTTTTTGTAGTATCCTTTCTATTTCCTTATAGTATTATCGATATTCGGTTTTTGATTTTCCTTGCTATAGCGGCACCTGAACAGTATATCTCTTCTTTATCTATCGAGTCATTCTTTCATCAGGCATTTCCTTCTTGTGCATTTACCCGTCATCCTGACAATACACGACTGCACTCTGAATTTGAATTTGAATCGTAAATTTCAGAAAGAAATCGGTGATAGTATCAACAAACGGAAATGAATCCATAAGGGAAAATATTACAAACATATTTGGTCCTAAACAGGTAAGTTCATCAATGATATACCTTGCGTTAAGAAACAAAGATGATGCAGAGGATTTTATAGGTATATATTTTAAAGAATTATGATGCTTTGTATGGCCCCAGTCGCGTGTCTATCGTGTCATGTCCATTGTATAATTCGTTGAGAAAAGCATGTGAATGAGATTGAGAAGTAGGAACAGCTTACAGTTTTGTCACAATTTCAGTTTCAGAGCCTGATCCCGTTTTCTCAGGTGTTGCCGAGCGACACGGTGTGTGGTGACTTCCACATCAAGGTGCCTGAAGCCAAAGTGTTCAGGTAACAGACCCAAACTACTAAAGAGACCGTGCTTCCAATGCTAAATGATCATCACCACGTCTTGTGTTGAATTTAAATCAGTAGTCAGACCTTTGCAGAAGACAGGTTCTTAGATATTCTGCAATAAAGTGATTAGGGTAAGTGCACCAGGCTAAACTGCTTTCAAAGTATCCCTCACAATTGTGACAAATCCACGTTTATTGAGGTAATACCCTATGCACATAGGCTAAATTCTAACGGGCATCGCGGCTAAATGTATTTTACGAACAACAACAGAGAGTTAGTTAGGAAAAAATATTTTAGAAACTTGTGAGTTCAATTAATCATTGTCATATTTTACTGCTGATTATATCGAAGTTTCGACTGTTCAAGATAAGGTTTATCTTCCCACAGCATAGAGGGATATGTATCTAGCAGCGAGCACGGTCAGGGCAGGGGGTCCTCCGACCGCCAGTTCGTCTTCGTCAACCGTCGCCCCTGTGACCTGGCCAAAGTGACTCGGATAGTCAACGAGGTCTACCACTCCTACAACAAACACCAGTTCCCCTTCGTCGTCCTTGACGTCTCACTTGCTAAAGGTAAGTAAACAACTTTTACTTTGGGTTCCCAGAGATACTTTGTACTTTCTTTTTTTATCTGTCCAAATCCGGGAAAAAAAACTTTAGTATAATGAGGATATGGTCAGCTTGGCCCATATAAATGGAAAACGTAAATTATAAATAATCTGATTAAAAGACGAACGTCCGATTTCTCTTTTTAGGCGTAAACGTTACCACCAGTTACTCTTATAATGTACGACTAGTCCATGTACTTTTATGTGTGACTCTTAACGCTAGAGCTTAGGTTAGACCGTTTGAAAAGCTAAAAAAAACACATTTTTTAAAAGCTGGGGAGCGGGAAGTTAACAGTACAATGCATTTTACTCTATACATAGTTTAAATTCTCACGTGTACAATGAAATAATTTAGTTTACCGGACTGATTAAACTATAATCTTCTCTTGCATATTTGATATAGGATTTAGTATTAATGAAGTTATTCCTCATTGTGCCCTTTTCATTTCATCTCATTTAGAGTGTGTTGACGTGAATGTTACCCCCGACAAACGTCAAATTTTTATTTCTGAAGAAAAGCTTTTGCTGGCTACCATTAAGGTAAGTTATATACAGTGAAATAATTTGAAACAATTTTTTTTCATAAACTACTGTGAGGTGAGGAAATGTTCAATTGGGTTTTAAATGAAATAACTATTGGTTTATTTAACTGAATAAGGTACGAATATGTATAACAGGGTCTACACTGTACAGGGAAAACAGGGAAAATGGCCAAAAAAAATCCATGACACAAGTGACAGGGAAATGCAGGGAATTTACCAATTTTACCAAAACACAGGAAAAACACGGGGAATTTCATTTGACCAAGATATGCAACTCCTGATTCTTAAAATATTAGGGATTTGACTTCTTGTTGCTGGGTTGTCCAATTTTTTTCTGTGTGTGAAGGCTTTTAAATTTGAACATCTTGGTGGAAATGACACAGGTAAAAATTGTCCAATGACAGCAAAATCAGAGAAAATGCAGGGAATTTGAAAATGAAATCTGAATTGGTCACCCTGGTGTAAGCGCACACAATTAGAAGAGAAAATTCTTTTTTCCCTCCTTATTTTACAAATTATGACAAAGTGGATATTTTCTGTGATCCTCGCTTTGAGGCCCACCGTAATATGAAATCGCTGTGTTTAGTCTCTAGTAAATTCTTTCCTTGGTAATAATACTTTTCGTCTTTTTTGTTTGCAGACATCTTTGATTCAGATGTTTGAACCTATCTCCTCAATGTACCAAGTGAACAATGGACAACCTAAAGGAAACTGTAAGTCATTATAGGTCGGCTTGATCACTCTGTCGATGAAATCATATAGAGTCTGACTTTAAAGTCTTTAAAGCTTTAAATCAAAGCCGACCTATTCTCTTCTTGGGTAAACTTCTGAGATCGGTGACAGAATTTCGCGTTATGCCTGAAACGCCCCAACGCGCCAAACGTCCCAATGCTATTCCTATGGAGGGTAAACTGCGCGTTATGCCTGTAACGCGTCAATTCTGCCAATGCTATTTCAATGGTGACCGTGTCCCATCGCGCAGCTGCTGCGCGTTATGCCTGTAACGCGGCAAAGTGACGATGTCCCAAATCGATTCTGAGCTAAAATAACCACATTTTGGGGCTTATTTGGGCTTACATCGCAGAGATTTTGATATATAGAAGACATAGTGATCGTTTAAATCGTCCAAAATGGGGCAAATTAGACATTCAAGCGTGGAATTATGATCGTTACGGTCATCGGGCGCGGCGTTATGCCTGTAACGCGTAAACGCGCAGCAGCCGGCTTTCATCGGTGAAGAAGGAATCTGGGTCAAAGGTCATCAACTATGCAGGCCTATTTTACCATGAAATCGGTCGTTCTAACTTTAGTTATTGGTATCCATAGATAGATTTTGACCCATAGCTAAGCCTCCCACTGTCCCAGAATCGAAAATAATGCGAAATAACGCGTCTAAACGCGTAAATGCATCGCGCTGTTTTCTTGCAATCCTTCGCCTCCCCCGGTGACAGAGCCCAGACCGCCCCGCGCTGGCTGCGGGGACGGTTGGTTGTTGCAGGGGGCTGCGCCTTCTCCGCCTGTTTACCCGGATTACGGCGGTATCTGATGCTTTCAATATATATATTTTGGATGACTGGACACCCTTAAACGCATACAACGCATTGACAATTCATGCGGGAACCATGCGTTCGTATCAAAGGCAAAACATTGGATCGATCGGACACGTGGAGGCACTGTCACTGTCAAACATGGCGCCGTCAATTCTTCGCCGGGTTCTCTCCCCATCACGCCTGCATCTATACATTGAACTCAGGAAACCAGGATGACATTAAACGCATCAATTGTGGAGGATATACGCATTGAGGACTCCAGGCCTTAAGGTTGGGTTCATATATTTTTTCCAGCATTTGAAATTATGCCTAGATGCTGACAGCTGGATGTCAAAGCAACTCGGGCATTTGGTCGGACACTGGCAATTTGAAAAATAATTATTTAGACCTTATTAGGCCTATCAAAATGAAATTCATGTATATATCTATGTTCTCATATATGTGAGGGTCCTAAATATCAAATGGTCTGATTATTTTAGGCCTGGATAAGTTTGCAAGAATATTTTACATATGGTAGATTTTGAGGCCTAGAGGCTGGATGTCAAAGCAACTCGGGCATTTGGTCGGACACTGGCAATCTGAAAAATAATTATTTTAGGCCTTATTACCCCTACCAAAATGAAAGTGATGTAGATATCTATGTTCCCATATATCTAAGGGTCATATATATCATATAGTTTTAGCATTTTAGGCCTGGAAACGCTTGCAATAATATTTTACAGATGGTATGAAAAAATGACTGGACTCAGGCTCAGATAGGCTAGGCCTAAGCCTCCTGCAACACTGTCAATGTATAATGGAGGCTCCGAAAGCAATTATTAATGATCCAAAGATTAAAAGATTTGAGAAATTGTCACTATAGTGTCATTTTTACAGACCTACCACCAAAATATTCAATCTGAACTTTGATATGTCTAGGCCTAAGTCACTGTCAGTGTCTGAATCATTCCCATTCAATGTTAAAACATAGGCGTCACACTGTCAATAAGTTCTCCGGTGCTGTCAGGGTCAGACACAGATTTAAGATTCAAATGATTCAAAGATTAAATTATTTGTGAAATTGTCACTATAGTGTCATTTTTTCAGACCTACCATCAATATATTAAATCTGATTTATATAAGACACAGAGATAAATGCTAGATATATCATATTGTTTGATTATTTTAGGCCTAAAGATTTAAAATGGGCCGACCTATCACTATCAAATACTTTTTATAGTAACTTTGGTCATTATTCTCCGTTTTCGATGAGTGGATAATGTCGATAGTCCGATACATCGGAGTAATAACTTGGCCCAAGTCCCATAGAAATCAATGTTAAAAATGGGGGGGGACACATCGTGCTATTTTTGAAAGGAAGAATCTGTATGGAGATTGAAAGGCATCCCATAGGAAATGCCTTGAGAGTGTAGAAATTAACATAAATAAGTCTGTGTTTGGAGATTGACGAGATGATGTCATAATGATATTCTAAAAATAGAACGAAAGTAGGTCGGGAATGCCCCCGTCGATAGTCCAATATATCGGAGTCTTAACTTGGCCCAACTCCCATAGAAGTCAGTGTTAAAAATTGGGGGGGGGGACACTGTGTTATTTCTGATATAAAGAATCTGCTTGGAGATTGAGACTGTCGTCATAGAAAATGCCTTGAGAGTGTAGAAATGAGCATAAATAAGTCTGTATCTGGAGATTGACGAGATGTCATAATAATATTCTAAAAATAGAATGAAAGTAGGTCGGGAATGCCCCCATCACCCACTGGGGGTGGCCATATTGAATAAATTTGCATATTACCAATACAATCTCCTCACACAAATGAGCTCAGACTCTTCATCCATGGTGTATGGGGGTAAGGGGGTCAAGAAAGTGAAGGGGTAAAGGGGTCGTCATGGGAATGTCATGGGGATGTCCATCAATCACCTCGATCCAGTTCTCTGTAACTGTCCAGTCAATAACCGTGATACTCCAATAAATCTCGCTCTCTGTCTCTGTCTCGATACCTGTCTCTCTGTCTTTCTCTGTCTCTCTCTGTCCCCCTCCCTCCCCTCCCTCCCCCCTCCCCCCTCTCTCTCCCTCTCAGCTATTTAACAAAGTGGATAAGACGGAGCTTTTAGGTTCTTTAGAACCTAACATACTTGATCTTGTGTCGTTTGGTCTTGTTTGTTCAATGGAACTATTCACTCCCAACCATTAAATCATACTGTTTGGTATGGCTGGTAAATTCTAAGAGATGCCACTCTTGATATCTATAAGATTCGGCAATACCATTCGTAATTTAACTCCAAAACAGCTTTGATAAAATTTATAAAAAAAGATTTTCATGAATGAAATCCCATACTTCAAATTGTCTCAATATAACGTCTATACATTGACATACTTCTGATACGTGATTTATCTCACTTTCAGCCCTCGTAGGATCGCCTTTTTGCCAAATCCAAAAGAACCAAATGAATGGAAACTGCCCAGTTGGTGTTTTGTAAGGTTCATTGTGTTTTGTATTATCTTTGAAGATAAACCATAAATTGAGCAAAACAATAAAGGCTTATAAACAAACTGAAAGTAAACGTTTATCCTATCATGAGGCCACCTGTAATAAATATTCGTTTCCAGTTGGCCACCCGACCGGGCCTTTTCGTTGCCGATTGACAAGATTGAATATTTTCCGACCACCAAATTCGACTGTAAATACAAAATATAATTCAAGAGTAACTCATAATTTACACACCAGTGATCCAGATGGACATTGATTCTCAGGTGTCCATTATCTGTTTTCAGAAAGAAGTCTGCTAGCTGTCCGTATACTTCTCCCAAGGTAATTTTAATTCTTCAATAAAAGTAGGCAATTGTTAATCATATATAGTTAAAAGGCTACTTCTTAATTAGAATAAGAGTTGAGATTTGTTTCGATTATAAGGTCGGTTTTCCATTATTCTACCGCAACAGTTCAACGGCAAGCATACATGTAAATTCCTATTTCCGAGACAGACCAAATGTTCTCATTGTCACTTTGATTTTGTTATTGAGTCTGACTTGTAATACTATTAACAGAGGAAGCGAATGCTGTGTGCCCTTACCCTTACTACATTCAGATTTAGTTTAAGTGCGGTATCATTTACCTTGTTACATTTCAGGTATCTTTGACGTCGTCACTTGCCTCCCTAAAACGCTCTTTTTCAAGCGCGTTCGTTAAAACAACTGGCGATGTAGACAGCAGTGAAGCCTCTCATTCACATAGGAAGCCAGACAAACGTAAGAAAAACTGTCCAATGCAGACTCATGGCACAGGAAAAACGAAATAATCATTTAAGTCTGTTTGATGCGATTCAACATTCTGGGTACCATCCACACAGGGAAAACAGGGAAAATGGCAAAAAAAAATCCCTGACAGGGAAAACACAGGGAATTTGCAAATTTTGCCAAAACACAGGGAAAACACAGGGAATTTCATTTGGCCAGGTTCTGAAATTCTTGATTCTCAAGATATTAGGGATTCAGCTTTTTGTTGTTGGGTTGTCAAAAAAAATTCTGCACGCACTTTTAAAATCGAGCAACTTACTGGATATGACACAGGGAAAAATTGCAGTGGGACAGGGAAATCTCAGGGAAACACAGGGAATTTTAAAATGGAACTTTGGTTGGTACCCTGAACATTACGTTTGTTTTGAGACTGGAACTGTACATCGTGCCATAAGAAATGAAGAAATGTTACAAATAGTTAAGCGTTGACTTGCTGACAAATGTATCCCTTGAAAAAGAGTATCTTGCATGCTTAACTTGTCAAAAAGAGTAATATACTACTTTGGGTGAGACAGGATAGGGTTTCCGAGAGTGATGCAGTTATCAGTATATTTATCTGTTTACAGAGCGCAGACTGGACACCTTTGTCCGTGTTGAGAGTGCGTCCCCAGCCATGCGTTCCCCGGTACGCTCCGTGTCTGCAGAGAGTAGCTCAACGACTGGTGACATAACGTTGGAGTCAACGACCCGCAACAAAAGAGTCACCTTACCTGAAACAGACCCCGACTGTATACTGCACTCTGAGCAGACCGACTCCCCACCAACAGAAAGCAAAGAACTGACCAAATGGGGAAATATCGAGATTTTATCAAACCCAGAGTTGCCTCCCAAAGAAGAAAAAAGACAATTCAAAGAGAAATACCGGGAAGAAAGTATATTGCCTGTGGATTTCGAGCAAGAACGAAGAGAGGAGTTACCTTTAGAGACGCCTTCGGCTGTTCAAGGTCCAGTTCCAGAATACACAGTACGTTTCATAGTCTTTTTAAAGTCAGACACATTCGCAATTCCTATATAGGTCAACTTAGATTAATGTTATAACTTAGATTATAACAACCCGTAGTTGTCAATTCTAAGGATTAACAATTTGACCGGTTTACTTCAGAAGGCGTTTTTGCCATTAGGGGTTTTGTATTTTCCACCAATGTATTTTAACCTTGATCAGAAAGATTGTAGATATTCGTTTCCAACTCGGACTAAACACTTTGTATATTTCTGCTTTGTTTGACCCCATGAAAAGTGTAAAAGGTGCAAAAGTAAGGTGCTAGAAAGGATTGATAAGGGTTGATCTTGATTTTTGGTGCAACAAGAGCACTCTGTAAATTAAATCCTGGTATTGTGGTGTTATAAATATGTCATCAAATTATCCTCCTGTTGTTCCTTGCCCAGGACCAGGCCCAGTCGGTGGTCCGGAGTAGCCGCACAGTGCCCTTCTCGATCTCACAGTTACGGGCACGGTTAAAACGGAGAACAGGTGAAAACAATGTAGTCTATCTCTGTCTAGGGTTCTTAAAGCCACCCGAAAAAACAAACGTCTAGAACCAATAGCTTAAACCTTTGAAAAGTCATAACAATCGGAATGACATGTCTGTGGATTAAAAAGAGTTTTAATTATATACGACAAATCTTGTTGAACAAAGAACTTCGTGTGCAACTGATAGGGGATGGAAGGTTTACTGCAATAGTTTCGTCAAATACCGAGTCTTTTATAATACTATAATACTATAACGATATAATATTATTATATTGTACGAGATAGTGTGATACGATTCGATGGTAATGAAAAGATTCACATTTGAAGTGCATCAACAGTTATCAACGATTCTAATACATATATTTACAGCTAAATTCAGGGATGTAGGTTTTCAAGTTTTTGTCTGATTTCAGATTTCAGACTTTTTCAGTTCTTCACTTCAAATAAAAGAATTAAAAATTGATTTCTTGTAATACATTTCACAGCACTCTAAGATAATATCAAATATCCTTTCAGATGTTTTCATTAATCCTGATTTACATCCCTGGAAATCGTAAAGGAGTGTGTAGTGCTAGACCATATCATTTTACTTTTTATTTGAGTGTTATCATCTCAGTGGAAAATAATTAGTTTCATTGTAATTGCGAACATAAGCATAAATCGTATATCATTGTTTTTCAGGTGTAGCTGAGGCGGACAGGGACAAGTTCCGATCGTTCAGGGCCCGGATCTCTCCTACCGACAACCAGGCAGCTGAAGACGAACTGAAAAAGGAAATAAAGTAAGTTACCTTCAATTCAATTGGCTAATAAATTTTATTAGTATAGTATAGTATACTGTTATTTCCCCTTAGACCATATTGTACAAGCCAAGGAAAAAATTGTTGCGTTACCCGACCTAGAAAAATATTTGTTGCCTCGATCCAAATGTTTTTAAAGACTTAACTTAAGTGAAAAATATTATACAATTTATAATGTCGTCACTCTAAGCCATTAAAAAAAAACGAAAAAAAACTACCCTGCTATCCTATGCTTCTGGCTGATGTTACCGGGACATAGCCATTTTTTCCCGTTGGCCAAATTATGCCTCGTGGCTATATTGTAGGTGAGTGTTGCTCCGAACCCCAGCCCCCATCACTACCCCTTCTTACGGTTCCCTGGATAGTCCAGACTTACAATTTCATAACCCATCGGTTCTTTCTTTGTTATTCCAGAAAAGACATGTTTGCCAAGATGGAGATTTTGGGTCAGGTAAGTGCCTACCTTACAAAACTGTAAAGACCCCGAATCTGATTATAGACCATACTACTTTTGAATCCCCCACACACGAGCCTTATGAAAAGGCTGATTTAAACCTTGCAATTGACTCAAGGATTGGTTGGCTGTCGTGGAAAATACATGTACCTGTAATATGGCATGAATAAAATAGACGAAACTATGCAAGATTTGGTGCTGTTACCGAACTCAGCATAAACATCCAATTGCTCAACTTTGATTTTCAGTTTAATCTCGGGTTCATCATCGCGAGGTCCGGGAGTGATTTGTTCATCATTGATCAACACGCGACCGACGAAAAGTACAACTTTGAGACCCTGCAAAAAGAGTGCGTCATCCGCAGTCAGAAACTCATACAGTAAGTGAGTTACTCTTACCTTTCTTCGCCTGGAAATTTAAACTGAATGCCTTAAGTTCATTGTACCCTACATGAAGAGGTAGGCGTCAGAAATAAGAATATACAGTTGCTTCTTTTGCTTCTTTCAAGAGAAGATAGTGATAAAATGAGGAAAGTTCCGACGTAATGATTTAGGCAATGCGAATTGTGCCAAGATTCAGACTCTTTCCTAACAAATTGCGTTTTATTCAGGCCGCAGAGGCTGGAGCTTACGGCGGCCAACTCCTCCATACTGATAGACAACATCGACATCTTTAGAACCAACGGCTTCGAGTTCGAGATCGACGAAGAAGGTAACTATCTAGCAACTTATATTTAGACTAGTAACTCACGGACCTACGGCATGGTGTTGATTCTGATAAGTCTGTGTTCAAACTAACGTCAGTCCATCATTAAAAGGCTGACATTTATGGGTAGGGCCGAAGATTTAATTGTCCGAATGACTTGTTGCGATATTGTGAAGTTGGACCAGTCGGCCAAGCTTGCAGATAGGCCAACAGCTTATACAAAATATTCTATATCGGGGAAATATACTCTGGACCGTCGTCCAGAAAATTTTCACGAAATTTCGTAGGGCCACGAAACACAAAATACTCACCTTCACATCACTTTGTATCGAGACATTTAATTAACTCTTTGCTCCCCGGGATCGTTTCTCTGGATGTTCCCCAGGCCCTAACCTAGCCCTGGCTCCCTTAGGGGGCCTCCCATGTATGAGTGGGCATATGTTTATTTTGGGGTGTATTCAACTTCATGTAGTATTTAGTAATTGGACACTAATGAGGTACTGACCATTTGTGATGTCTGGAGAGCATCATAATGTATACAGAGATGCAAAGCCTACAAGGCTGGCCCACAGCTTTGCTCCAATCACACCTCCCATAACACCTCCCAATAACAGCTCACCTCGCACCTCTATTGTCTATGGCCCACTGGTCTGGTGTTAGAGCCCAGGGGCCCACCTGTTGGTGTAGGAGCATTGTTTTCACCCTTCCCTGTGAGGGGCTCCCCTAGGGAGTTTTGTGAATTTGTCAGACTTTAAAGACAAATTATTGCATCAAATATTATAGTTATGTGCATAAGAATCCCATGTCTGACATTGTAAGGAAGTATGCTTTATGGTCAATGTAATTTTGAAAAAAATCCAAGTATATATACTATGTCTTCTGTAGCACCTATAGACTTTTAGGCCCGCATATAGACGGCCTGGGGGACAACAGGGGGTGTGCTAGGCCCGCATATAGACGGTCTTGGGGAGCAAAGGGTTAAGGATAGACACCAGTGGTTGAGTTGTGAATGGCACATCTCTCTTTGATCAGAATCTCAAGATCTGTTTCAAATCATATCAATTAATAGTCAACATCATTAAATAGCCAATAAACAACCATATCTATTGGTATAACTTATATAAAAATAGGCAGAACAATGGTTTTAGAGTATGGAAGCAAACTTGAAAATCATAATTTTTACATTTATTTTTTGAACATTGATATCTCACTTAATATTTAACCTAGAGCTTTGCAATTTTTAGTGCGCCTTCTTGACATATACAGGGAGGGAAGCGTGTCTCAGAATTTTGATATAGGTCTTAGTTATGTTTTTATGAAATGTAGAAAATGAAAATGTTTAAAAATCTAAAAAAGTTTCCCGTTTTGGGCCGTTTTTGGCTGTAAAATCAAATCTAGGGCCTAAATCAAAAATCTGAGACACGCTTCCCTGCATATGATTGTTATGAAGGTGTATGTAAAATCTTGTTAATGTGGGTTAAGTATTAACCGAGATATTGATGTTCAAAAAATAAAAGTGAAAAAATTAGTTTAAAATTGATGAAATCTCAGTTTTCATTTACTTCATAATTCTTTGGAAATAAATAGACATGGAAAAATATGAGCTTTAAAATGATGTATAGTTTGTTGGAATCGGAGCATTATTAAAGAATTTATTGATGATTTCTTGAAATGGCCGTTGACCACTGGTGTCTATCCTTAAGCTTTCACGAAATTTCGTGGTTTTTCATTTTGTTTTTTTCCCAATTTTTCTACTCCTAAATTGTTTCAAACATCTTAAAATATACATAAAATAGTCTCACGTTCCCGAAATTTCGTGAGTTTTTTGGACAAGGCTTTTGTATCGTGGCCCTAATTACACACTTACGAAACATCGTGAAAGTTTTCTGGACGACAGCCCTGCTGGTCTTTCAAAGTAAATCAAGTGATATCACGTCCAGAAAGTAAGTTTATTGACGAATATAAGCAATGCATTCTTGTCATTGAGGTAGATGTTTTAAACTGTTATAGGTATTGTTTGAAAAAGGTAAAAATATCCATTGACCTCTGCATGCCTGAGACCTCGGAAAGTTACCATTGTTTCTTTTCAAAAAGAGCGTAATAGGAGTGTACATATTCACGAGGTTTACTCTCAAACCTATTTCTGAAAATAATATGTGTTTTACAGTGAAGTAGAACATGTTATATAGAGTATGCCGTTACACTCCTTACATATTGAGTTTCCTACTTCCTGTATTGACTGTCTATAGTAAGTATTTTTTTATCAGCTGTTGGCTAACTGTATCCTGGCGAGGTATATATAACTAGCCCATTGTTGGATTTCAGCTCCCATCGCTACCCGGGTCAAGTTGTCATCCATGCCAGTCAGCAAAAACTGGACTTTTGGAAAAGATGGTAATATAAACCACTCCTATTTCTTTTTCTTCATTTCTTTTTCTTCATTTAGGTGAAATGTAAGTTTCAGAGTAAGCCCAACAAATAATATCAGCAAAATTGTCAAAATAAACGTGCCACAAAATTTTCAAAACTTTCGCTCAGACGTACATGATGCTTTTACGTATCACGATGACAGATGATCTACATTCGGATATTTTGTAGTCTAGTCAACGCTGTATAACATACGTTTCTAACAACTAGATCATGGTAGGGAAAATTGCTGTGTTAACCAGACTCCCTAAATAAAATAACCTTAAACAATAATTCATTTTTCCTGACAATGAGAGTTGTTGACACCAAAACATATAGCGGCTTTTTCTTCTTCTTTTTTTTTCTTTTTTATTTCCAAAAAGACTTTCACGCAAGCTTGATCTTCCAAGTATTTACTGTTTTACTCCTAATTTCAGGACACCAGTATTGAGATGAGTGATAAGTAAATGTTAAAGGAAAAAGTAATAAAAAAATTTGATGAAAATATGAACAAATTCAAGTAATCCGAAGGCTTAATTCGTGATATCAATTTACATTAAGTGTGATCTATCTTTTCAGATATTGAAGAGTTGATATTCATGCTGTCGGACTCGCCAGTAAGTGGTTGAAATTGTTTCATCTTCTATTTGTAATTGCCCGTATATAAACGGGATGTAGGTCAAAGTCAATAAAAAACATTTGGTTGTCGCATAAAGGCATTCTTAAAGTGTCCCCAAATTAAAGCAATTCAAAAACATTTAAGACCTCCAATCGAAAAACAGCAAAATTTAAGACCTTTTAAGATATTTAATTCCGAAACTGTTTATCATTTTGCATTTGGCTGTGGTAAACAAAGTGATTTGCCTATTGCAGGGTGTCCTGTGCCGACCTTCGCGGGTACGGATGATGTTCGCCTCCCGCGCCTGTCGCAAGTCCATCATGGTGGGCACGGCCCTCAGCCGGGCTGAGATGAGAAAGGTAAGACACCCACTGATCATGGATACATTGCTTTTGTCTGCTAGAGAGCACTGCTATTTCCCATTGGACTGGCAAAATAAGAGATCTTCTATTTTCATGTTTGCTCAGTCTTAACATTTGTTTAAAGCGCAATACTAATAGAAAAACGCATAATCTGCGGAGGTATATTCAACTAAGTGTTATTGCATTCTACAACTGTCAGCTTTTTGTAAGGTATTTTATCGCAGAACAAAACTAGGACCCTATTAGGAAATCTGAGACGTTTCTTCGTAGATCTGGGATGTAAATGGGACTAGTGAAAGCACCAATCAACAAATCAGCCTCCATAACTTTTCTCTATAACTTACTTCCCAGATTTTTCTTAAAATATTAACTCAATCAACAATATATCAGAGCACTTTACAATGTATATTTCGGCGTTACAATGAGTTTTCTTTGCCACTATTGGGCAACTATGTTGCCACAATAGCAGCTACCATAAACTCACATCCCTCCCATACGAGTGATAAGAGTGCTTATTGTAGTAGTAAGATATTTATCTTCAACATGTTTAGTGCTTTTGCTTTGTGGAATGACAAAACGAATAACAAATGTATTACGATTTTCCTAAATCTGTAGTATCTTTTAAGCTATCATTAACGCTTAAATACCTGTACACTGAGCAACATGTAATGTACCCTAAGATATACACCGCTTATCGTCTAGGATGCCGTCAAGTGATGTAAACTGTTACCGTTTTAGGTGGTGAACCACATGGGCGAGATAGAACAGCCTTGGGTGAGTGACAGACTGTATTCGGTGCGACAACTGGTTTCTCTCAGTTTCTGTACTCAAGCAATTCTCCCTACCATGGATAGCCGATTTACAATATTTCGGACACCTACATATTAATTTGAACTATTTTTATCGACAAAAACAGAAGAAACTTTACAAATATATACAAATGTTAAATATATTTCTGTAATGAAAACCTGTTCAATCGAACCGACAAAATGTTATATGCTAAAGCCTTGTAAATTGTCGATATATTTCTCCGTCATGCATCTTGATCTATGCTAGCCTCTAGGTAAAATACATAAATTTAAGCTGTCTGTGGTGGGGAGAAATGCATTTAAAAAAGGAGCTGTGATAGGAGGAACTGTTCATAAATGGTAGCTCACTTTTATTTGATAAATCTATTGATAAATCTATAATGTAATGCAGGGTTTGACCTTAGCATACAGTTACTATTACCGGGTACTAGTAAGGATAAAGCCGGGCCAGTGAAATTTCAGAGCAGCTTGCCCAATAGGCTAGTGATAGGTTTTGAAATTACATGAATAACTTAGTATATGTGGAACTTTGATCCGAGCTAGTGCAAAGAGAGGACCACTAGCCCGGTAGACTGGTGGACAAAATCGTTAAGAAAAACCCCTGTAATGTAAGCACATGCTCATAGGAGCTGTTGTTGGGTATCTAGAAAACCTAGAGACAACTTTTAACCAACAACTAAAAAAAAGTTAAACTTCTTTTACAGAACTGCCCGCACGGCCGACCAACGATGCGACATCTCATAAATCTCGACTGCTTAGAAGACTTGGAAAAATAGGACATATACCGGTCAGAATTTTAATAAAAAGACTTTTATCTGCATGGTGCAATACTGGTTTACTGCCAAAAACAATTATATTTTTAGACAAAAATAAATATTTCTTTAAAAAAAATTGTTTCGTTGACTTCAGGACTTTAATTGACATTAGAATAATATGCCTAGTTGCAAATGGTGTTAGGAAGGTTTTACCCTGATTGATTATAAGAGCAAGGGTCAACTCGTGAAACACTTCATTCATTCTCCAGAAGAGATTTTTATGAAATACTAAGAACGAAATGAAACTTCAACATTAAAGGGAGCCAAAACCAATATAATTGACAAAATTTTCAAAACAGAGATAAGTGTAGAAAAATGTGAGATTAGTCCATTTAAGGTCAGTGGTAAAGTATTAGCTGTGAAAACTAGCTCAAAATGAAGTAGAATGCCACAAGAGATGGTAATATTTGCATTTGTTTGTAAACAAACCCTATTTTTGTGGATCCACATTAATTGATTTGAGCAAGAGAAACGTGTTTTTAATGATTTCTTACCATATTTCATGGTTTAGATTTTAACATAGGCCAGGAATAGGCTCCAGGAATGGATTTCCATGATTATTTGAGTTTGGAAAATTTCATTGATTTTATTGGTTTTGGCTCCCTTTAAGTCGTTTCAGTATAATTTAGTGATCATCATTCAGGGAAGAGGAAGTAGAACTGTTGGGAATGCCAGGTAACTAGGTGGATGGAACGCTAAAGTAACCGTGACGTGGGCAGTGACTATAAATAGATATACCATGGGGTTTGCTGGATCATTACTGAAGGTGTGATTTTGGCAGTAAGGGTTTATACAGATTGACCAGAGCCCCAGCTGGGAACACTAGGTGTGAAAGCAGGAGGGGTATAGACAGATGACTGGCCATGGACCCGTGTTGGCCGGATCGTATATTGGTGGACAAAGACCGGTTGATGTTGGAATCACTTCTTTTATTTCCAGGCTCTGTAGTACTCTGATGTTATAGTTGCCCCACACTGGGTTCTGCTGGTGAGTGACCCGTTCCCTCTCCCTGCCGCCGCACCTCTGACTGTCCAGAGACGGTACCCGGCACGTAAAGGGACGCTAAGTCACGTGGGGATCCCTAATTAATATTCATGCATGGATCCCCACACACCAGTCATATCGAGTAATGTAATATACATAAATAAGCATACACTGTGTAACAGTGTCACGCCCCCGACAAAATTTTGTCTAGGGTTACCGCAATAGACAAAATTAAAAGTAATCGATACGCAATTAAAGGCTGCTGAACCACAGCAGATTACTCTCAAAACTAACATGCAACAAGATTAATAACAGTTTCGTCTAGACAAACTCACTAGACACAATCCGTAATAAGACACATGATAAAATTCAAAACATAATGTAATACAGTACATAATAAAACATTTGAATACCAAATCAACCTTAAGATCTAGCATGCACATAATTATTTCAATTGACGTCATCCACTATAATTGTCCATCTTCTTACTAATTCTCGCACAGTTCCTTTTTCAAATTACCACAAGTAACCATAAAACTTCATAAGTCCACGTAATACTTCATTATGTCCACGTCTGGACATCCTCACACAAGTCTTGTGGCAACGGGAGAATGTCTCTCCTTTGACACACATAACCACGGGTGTGTCACCACACGCTACCTACGAGCACGTCGGCTCAGACGCAAGGTAGTGCGCGGACGGTATCCGGTGTTCCGGAGCAACTGGTCAGTCACTCCGAAAGCTGTAGAAATGGCGGATACCGGAGGGGCAACAAGTGAGCTAGAGTTATGAGCACCAAGCGATGGATCTGAGGCACTTTGAGATGATTGAGCACACGGTTTTGTTTTTACTTCAGTTAGTTCAATGTCAGAGGAAGAAGATATAGAGGACCTGTCATGAGTAGATACGGGTTCAGGGGGTCCTTGCGTGGATGAGTTCATAGCGACAGTATTAGTCCCGGTTTGCGTGGCTGGTTTTGGAGCTGCAGTCTTAAGAACACCTTGCATAAGAGTCCTCATGATGATTTGACGTTTGACACAAATCATCACAATTACCAGAATTAGAACAAGGATAACACAAGCAATAACTATATAGGGTACATTAGAATTAGAAAATTCATATTTGCCTTGGTTTTTAGTTGCTTCAAGCATGTCAACAAACTCGTCAATAGGTTTTGAGTCTATGGGAGGAAGTTGTTTGAGATCCATTTCCAAATTAAATTTATATTTTTCCAAAGGAGTCCATATCGGAAGATTTGTCAAATTTCCTTTAAAAGGGGTTGTGACCCTTGATTCTCTATCAACCTTATATTCGGATCTCTCCTCAAAGTAAATAGGTAGTTCGAGTTTGTCAGCAAGTCCTCTACAACCTGATTCTAAAGATATGAGCATAAAAGGGGGTTCGACTAGTATGCGGGTTTCGAGGTCAGATTTTACACATAGTTTTCTGAGATAAAAGGCTTGATTAGTAGCTACCAACCATTGACCCTTTGAAATGTATCGTGCAATCGGTAGTTTAAGCTTATTTGTCACCCTTGTTTTACACAATTGTTTTATCTTTTGAGTGTCCCGTTGGTATAAAGCTAAAGTACAATATCTATGGTGATTGGTTTCATATACAGCAGAGGTCATAGCACAAAAGTTGGTATTTCTTTTCCCACAATTCATTTGGTCATCTAGAGTTAATATAACATACTGCCGACCATCTTCACTGACCGCAAAATTCTTAAACTCAAGCTCATATTCCGCTGTAATGTTAGTGACACCATACGGAATTGGTAGACTTATTGCTTCCTTTACACTAAACCTTTGGGCGACATCTAAAAGGGGAATTTCTATGGTGACGACAAGTTGTTTATCTAGTGCTACAGTATTAGTGGTCAGGATGGTATAATAATACCAAGGGGTTTCCCTAGGGTCGCGCGGTAACATAAGCTGTTTTGGTAGTTCAACCTCAATAGACTTAAGTATTTGTACAAGTTCAGGAGCCGGTAGGAGCAGAGGAGATAGTCTTTTAGTGGACAACTTTGCTATTTTAGCATGCAAATTAACAATTAATGACGTTTCTGCTGTTACCAATGTTCTTAAAGCACCAAGATTTGCTTGAGATTGGGCAAACGCAATAGCAAATCTTTCCAAAGGGACTATTCTATTAACAATGCCAGTGACACTTCTTGTAAAACCTCTGGTCAACTCTCCCATTTTCAGGATAATCTTGTTAATAGCATGACGGTTCTCCTCAACCTCCATTTTAGTAATATTGATAAGCGATAAACTTTCGGTAAGAACATGACGTATCACATGCTGAGTGCTGCGTAGATCATTAACTTCCTGTCGTAATTTCCTGGTTTCAAAATAAGCCATTCCCCCAAAAATAGCACCAGCTAAACCTGCAAATCTTTTATGTCGGGTACTTTTTCTATTTTCTTTCCGACTACTTTCTAATTCACTATGTCCAACGCCCAGTATTTCAGAAAAGTCCACCCAGTTTTTGTCATGTAGTTCCTGAAGGGAAGCTAATTCATTTCTTTGTGCCTGAAAGATCTTATAGTAGTAATTTATTTTCAAATTTTCTCTGTCATCTTGCTGGACTCTAGCTAAATGTAGCATGCTTGTTCGATAGTCACGATCTTGACTTAACTTATAAAAGTAGGCCTGCGCTACAGAATTTATCTCGTTTACATTCTCAAAGACGTTGTTTACATGGAGGAGATAATTTTCATACAATTCAAAGTCGACAACCAATCCAACTAGCCAGCGTGAGCGGGTAGTGTGTATATCAGTCTTGCTTCTGAAGAAGACATGCTCCACTCCTTCCGGAAGTTGTCCATCCGCCAAGGCAGCCAATAGGAGCAGCAGGATTCTATTAAATATTAAAATATTTTTGAGTTAAGTATTCTCGATGTAATTTTGAAAACAAAGAATTTTGGGAACATAGAATTCCTAGAGGAGGGCAGCCAACAGTTCAAGCATGTTTTTCATTTTCTCTGCTCTGTCATTATTATGGGAGTTGGTACTAATTGACTTTGTTTTGCTTTTTGCTAATTTAGATTTTCTCTCTTTTCTAAGCTCATTTATTCGTGCTCTCTTTTCCTCACTTATTTCATCATCGCTGTCTGTTTCTCGGCCTCTCTTGTTAGTATCTGGCAAATCAGCAATGTCAGAAATTTCCCCATTGCTCACTTCTAGGCTACCAGATGACATATTCCCCTCAGCTGGTTGAGGTGTGAGCAGCTCTGCTCTAGCCTCTTCAGCAATTGCGTGGTCACGCAGCCTTGCTAAGGGTATGTCATCTTCGGGGTCAAAATCTGACCCAGATTCATTCTCGCTTTGACTCACATACTCATTGAGTAGACGCTCCCTTACCCTTGCTAAAGGCAGGTCATCGGAGTCAGTTGACTCAGCGCTACCCATGAAATTTGTTTCGCCGCTACTTGTTTGAGGAGCAGCCAACCAGGCTCGGCGGACAGGTCGTTCACCTGTGGCAGGTTCTGGAACCTTCCATTCCAAGTTGGCCTTCCTCAGGTGCAATGCGTACACCTTCCTTGTGGCACCTGTGACCACATTACGAATCGTATAATTTACTGGAGAACTTTTGCTTATTATCCTGTAATAGGGCTTCCATTTTACTTCTAGTTTACAGGAACGAACATGGTTGAAGAGGTAAACCGGGTCACCTATTTGTAGATCTGTACCCTTTGCTTTTCTATCATAGTACCTCTTGGACCTCTCAAAGGCTTTCTTTGAGAAATGATGGGCCCGCACCATTGCTTTGTGGTGGTTTTCGAGGATCTGTTGGTGTGGATCCTCACCCATGTAACGTTGACGAGGACGCAAGAGAGTGTCCAAGGGTAAAAGGGGGTCTCTACCAGTCATGAGAAAATAGGGTGTTGTTTGCGTTGTCTCATGAACTGATGTTCTGAGGGCAAGCAGAGCCGAAGGAATCATCTCATCCCAGGCACGCTGATCGTTTAATCCCTTCGCGGCTATATCGTTCCACACCCTATGCAATCGCTCAAGTTTTCCATTTGATTGAGGGTGGTAGGGGCTTGTGCGCACTCTGTAGATTTTAAGCTCCCTACATACATTGCTTATAACCGCATTCACAAATTCTGTGCCATTATCCGAGAGTAGGGTGATGGGGCAGCCATGGCGGGGCACGATTTTGGTGAGTAGGATGTTAGCGACAGTCTCAGCACTCTTATCAGGAATGGCGTAGAATTCGGGCCACCCAGAATACATATCAACAAAGGTTAGTAAGTATTTGTTTCCAGAGTGGGATGTAGGGTATGGCCCACAGGTATCCATAGCCAACTTCTGAAAAGGTACATCGACCTTATCCATCTCTTGGAGAGGGGCTTTTTGTTGTTCCAAGTTTCTCGTGTTGCACGGCACACAGTTAGAAACGTGGTGTACAACGTCTCTATATACACCCTTCCAGTGATACTTTTGTCTCACCCGGTCATAGGTTTTATCCACACCCATATGACCCAATTCATCATGGCATTCCTTTAGAACCAGATCTTTTAGATGTTTTGGTACAACCAACTTGAGACCCGGGTTAGGCTCTTCAGCTATATAATAAAGTGTACCTTCAATGTTCGTGTACTTAATGTCCCCTTTTAGCTTCTTGAGGTTTTTGTCCTTTTCTTGCTCTACAGTCATATTTAATGGCTCACCTTCTTCAAGAAGTGTAGGTAACATCTCCTCACATCTTTCAGATGCACCCTCATCGGTTTCAGGAGGGATGTTACGAACAATAACTCTGTCTGTATTTATCGCCTCCACCATAACTCCAGGTAGGCGGCTCATGTAATCTGCTTGGATGTTTTGCGGACCAGATATATACTCTATCTTACAGTCATATTCTGACAGCTCCATGGCACATTTTTGTACTTTAACATTCTTTATTTCTGATCGAAACAAAAATTCTAAAGGTTTATGGTCAGTTTTGACAGTGAATTTGGCTCCATACAAGTATGGTTTAAATTTTCGAATAGCAAAGACCATGGCCCATGCTTCACGCTCAATGATTGGCCACCGGCTCTGGGTCGCTGTGAGCGCACGAGATAGGTAGTGTACTACATGCGGACCTGTTTCATCTTCCTGCATAAGTACCGCTCCTATAGCTTTGTCACTTGCAACAATGTAGACTGTATATTCAAGGTCTAGGCGAGGGTGGTAAAGTAGGGGTCTTTCACTAAGTATCTCTTTTAGCATATCAATTGCTTGTTGACATTCACTGGTCCAAGTAAAGGGGACATTCTTACGAGTTAGGGCTGTCAATGGCCTAACAATTCTACTGAAATTCGGTACGTATCGACGGTAATACGAGCAAAACCCAATAAATGATTTTACCTCTCTCACGTTACCTGGGGCAGCCATGTCTTGCAGGGCTTTCACTTTGTCATTACATGGGCGGATACCTTCAGGTGTAATGACGTGTCCCAGATATTCTATCTCTTGACGGAAGAAATCACACTTTTCTCTCTTCAACTTTAAACCTGCCGACCTGAGTCTGTCAAACACAGCTTGGAGGTGTTCTAGGTGTTCAGCCTCAGTCTTACTCCAGATGATAATGTCATCTAGATAGGCAGTAGCAAAGGTTAACCCTTTAAGTACTTTATGCATCAGGCAACTGAATATCCCAGGAGCTTGGGAAAGACCAAACGGCATCACTAAATATTCGTAGACTCCTGTGTGACACACAAAGGCAGTCTTTTGCCTACTGTCTGGGTGGATAGGGACCTGATGATAACCGCTTCGCAAGTCAAGGGAACTAAAGTATTTTGAGCCACCCAATTCAGCGAGAATGTCGTCAATGTGAGGCAATGGGTAGGTTGACGGAAGTGTTATACTATTAAGCTTTCTGTAGTCTACACATAATCGCTGCTGACCTCCTTTTTTGTTCACAACAACAACAGGGGCACACCAGGGACTTTCACTTTCTTGGATTATTCCTGCATTTAACATTTCTTGAACTTTGTTTTCAATGAACTCTCTTCTTAGGAGAGGGGCTCGATACGGTTTTGACGCAATGGGCACATGATCCCCTGTCTCTATTCGCATAGAAACAAGTGGGGTACATCCCAAGTCAAGGTCGTTCTCCGCAAATATTTTCTTATTTGCTTCAATTAATTCATTAACGGTACTGGGTTGAGTTGTAGTAGCGCTAGCTCCTTCAACTGTGGCGATATTGCAAAAGTTACTTACTGGGGTTTCACTTAATATCACTTCATCATCTTGATCTAGCATTTCCACCCTTCCTACAACATTGCCTTTCTTTAAATGAATTGACTTACCTGTGGTGTTTACAATGCGTATGCCAAATGTTTTTCCTTTCTGAATATTGTTTAACGATTGGGCAACATACACACCTGGTTCTTCCGATAAAACACCGCCCTCAGCCTCACTCACTAGATAGGTTCCTTCCGAGTGGTAAGTAGTACGTGCTCTTCGGACAGGGACAAATGCTGCACTCTGAGATGATAAGGTACAGTTTTTTTGTCACACGCACTAAAGATGCCATGACTTCATCATTCTGGGTAGGGAGTGTCATACCACGAATGACAACACTATGATCTCCCGCATCTATCACAAATCCCTCTGCCTTCATTATATCCCATCCTACAATAACCGAATGACCCAGATCAGGGACAACGATAAATTTGTGAGTGAAAGCACTTGCCAAAATGTTAAAAGTTACTTCTACTTCACCGATGTTTTGAAGTGGCTTACCATCAGCAGCTAGCAATTTGATTGTGCTCTCACTTGCTTCACTTACAAATGGGCTATTTTTGATTTGCCGATACAAATTTGCTGAAAGCAAACTCACCTCAGCACCTGTGTCTAACAATGCCCGTGTCTGGTATTTTCCAATTTTCACTTGCAAGCTGGGTCTACCTACTACTACTTGCCGAATTACATGAATGTTCTTTGTCTTATTTTTAGTAGCATTGTCATGGGTGGTCTCTACCTTCGTAACATGGTCTTGCTTTTCTTTTCTTTTTCTTGTGCACTTACCTTTTCTTTTCCCGAACCTCGCACTTTGGGGCCATTTCCTATAATGTGCCTTACTAGGGGCCCGGTCTACTGGCGATAAGCCGGACCCTGTCGTCCGTTTCCCTGCTGGTAGCCGAACTGGTTGCCACTAGCCGTAGCTTGGTATTGTCTAGAGTTCTGTGACTTACCGCAATCCCTTGATTTGTGACCATGGCCGCCACATGTAAAACAAGCACCTCTAAAGATTGGCAGAGCCTCTCGGCGAACACGGCAGTCACGAGCCATATGTCCCATACGTCCACATACGTAACACTGCCCTTTGAAAATTTTCTTCTCTGCTTCAGATGTATGTTGGACAGGGCCCACTGCATCAATATCAACTTCCATTGGCTCATGATGTCGGCCAGAGTGTGTAGGGGTCAGAGGTGTGCCTTTCTTTCTATCGTCAAATTTCTTATTTAGACGGGCTTCGTTTACAGCTATGTCAACTGCTGCAGCAAATGTTGGTGGGGCCTGTCTCATGATCTTTTTTGAGGCCATGATATCAACGAGGCCATCTATAAATACGTCTATCAGCTGCTGCGCTATCAACGGCTCTTCCAAGTTATGACCTGGGAACGCATCTGCAGCTTTTTCAAGTATGCGTTCCGCAAATACCGCAGCGCCATCTTTGGTTCCCTGTTTCATTTTGCGCAGCAGGTGCTGTGCATGACTAGCGTCAATCGTGTCTGAAAATCTAGCCGCTAGTTCGTCCCTTATATTTACCCAGGTGGCAGCAGGGTGGTCACCATGGTACCGAAAAAGGAAATCTGCGACCACGCCAGAGGATGTCTGAGTGGCTACCGCAATTCTATTTGCATCGTTTCCCCCTATAGCTTGTACATGTCGCTCGACATCCCTCACCCATCTTTTAAATTCTTTAGGGTCCCCCTTGAATGTCGCAATATTTGTAAGAACTTGCGTGGTTACCATGGAACCTACTAATCTTTCTAATTGGGCCACAACCTCTTGTTGTGGTGGCTGTTGTTGTTGTTGTAACTGCTGTTGTTGTAATTGCAACTGTTGTTCTTGTTGTTGGATTTGGGCTTGCTGTTGTGCCAGCTGCTGCCTGAGAGTGTCGAATTCAGCTTGAACTGCTTCCATATTTAAAGGATTTAAGAGAGCACAAATAAAATAATTCCTTTCTTCAAGTTTTATTTAATAAGTTTTGATCCCAGAAAAGTTAAAGAAAAAAGCTATAATGAGTAAAGATATTTTGCATTTCCTTTGGAATGATATTTTGTATATTTATAAATTTCACTTGAACAGTTCAGGGTTGGAGGCCCTGCTACTATAAAATCCTATAGAGTTCCTGTTTGATAGATTTGATTGAAATTAATCACTAATTGGTTGTGATTTTGCAAACCATAAATCAAATTCTAATTCCCATGAATAAAGATGTAATTCAGATTTTTTTTAATAAATTTTACTAGTTCTTTTTAGCTAATTTCTATGGACAGATTTTCAAAATTCTCTCAATTTGCCTGTTGTTTCTTATGTCTAGAGCCTCACTCTTTCGACACGATAGTAGTCGACCGTATACTTTATTTTATGCTACACACAGTTTTTTTTTGTTTTTTTTTTATCTTTACTTCCTATCACCAAAACCCTTAATCACTTTTCACTTTCACAATCCTAATTCATTAACCTCATTAAGTTTATGACCTCATGCATGTCCCCATTTATCTTTAAATGCCATCCCCTCAAACTTATATCATTTGTCTATTGAATCACTCCAGTTGAGTTGTTGTCACCACCCATCCGAATAAAGGGAAAATGCGTATTAGTGGCCCCTTGGCCCAAGACAATGAAACAGGATGCTGTCCGTCATCTTAGGAATGATAGAAGCAGGACATAGACCGAGGCAGCCCTGTAAGGAATGAGGGAGGGACCAAATGAGTAACGTTACAGACGCTTGTTATAACCGGATCTACAGGACCGTTGTCTTAGCCCTGTATACACAATGATATCTTGTAGAATGGCTTTTGGTAATGGGTACAACTCACACTTAAATACAATTTGAATGGATAAAATGTTATCAATGACTATGAAATCTGCATTCCTGTACTCCTTATTATTTTTAATAGAATTGAAATTGGATATTGCACTCCTTGAGACATATATACATAATGGAAAAAGTAGGTTGTTTGTAAACCAAATTTACATTAACTCAATATTTGACCAATGGAACCCCTATTTAGCTCATTTTTCATTACCTTTTTATCAACAATGTCAATTTCATGCTAAAATTCACTAATTTCTTCCTGCTTGCATTAATGATGTATGGCAGGCATATATTTCCACAGATCTCACCACTTTTGTCTATTTGAACTTGAAATAATTGTGAATACAACAAATAACACACAATTTCCCTTCATCAAAAAAAAGTTCCAGTCCTTCAGTACTCCTTGTTTCAGTTCGGTGCTCACCAAGTGCTCAGTTAGTGCTCATAATACTCATGCTCACTTACTTTGCCAAAATCATGATGTACGTTGGGTGTTCAGGGTCGGCGCCAGTTGTCACGGGTTACCGGGGTCGGTGAGCAGGGACGGGCACGCAGAGGGAAATCAGCCGGGAGGTGTAGGTCTTTAGTCGGCTGGCCCACAGATGTTTCGCATTAGCTGCCCAGATACCGCTGTCTCCGTTCCTGGCAGGGAGAGGGGGTTCACTCCAAGGCAAAGTTCACAAGTCCTGGTGATTATTAAAGTTCACAAGTCCTGTTAGTGAAATTTGGGGATTTCACTAGGTCCACAATCCGGGTCACGGGCACCACCTGTTGGCCGGATCGTATATTGGTGGACAAAGACCGGTTGATGTTGGAATCACTTCTTTTATTTCCAGGCTCTGTAGTACTCTGATGTTATAGTTGCCCCACACTGGGTTCTGCTGGTGAGTGACCCGTTCCCTCTCCCTGCCGCCGCACCTCTGACTGTCCAGAGACGGTACCCGGCACGTAAAGGGACGCTAAGTCACGTGGGGATCCCTAATTAATATTCATGCATGGATCCCCACACACCAGTCATATCGAGTAATGTAATATACATAAATAAGCATACACTGTGTAACACCCGGCTGGGACGTTAAACAGGGATACAAGTTTTCAGATTGTAATCTGATTTCAGGTTTTTTTCTCATCACCACCTCAAAAAATTAATTTTCAAACTGAACACTTTACATGACGTTCTATAGCATTTTTAGATTTTCCTAATTCTTTTCTCTAGGGTTGCAGATTTTTTCATTAACCCTGACTTACATCCCTGGTTAAAGTAGGTGTGATGTGGGCAGTAGAGGTGTAGACAGATGACTGGCCGTGGGCCTGGCTAGGACGTCACAGTAGGTGTGATGTGGGCAGTAGAGATGTAGACTAGCCGTGGGCCTGACTGGGACGTTGAAGTAGGTGTGATGTGGGCAGGAGAGATGTAGACTGGCCGTGGGCCTGACTGAGACATTACAGTAGGTGTGATGTGGGCAGTAGAGGTGTAGGCAGATGACTGGCCGTGGGCCTGGCTAGGACGTCACAGTAGGTGTGATGTGGGCAGTAGAGATGTAGACTGGCCGTGGGCCTGACTGGGACGTTGAAGTAGGTGTGATGTGGGCAGGAGAGATGTAGACTGGCCGTGGGCCTGACTGGGACGTTAAAGTAGATGTGATGTGGGCAGTAGAGGTGTAGACAAATGACAGGCCATGGGCCTGACTGGGACGTTAAAGTAGATGTGAGGTGGGTAATAGAGGTGTATATAGATGACTGGCTGTGGGCCTGGCTGGGACATTAAAGTAGGTGTAATGAAGGCAATAGAGGTGTAGACAGATGACTGGCCGTGGGCCCAGCTGGGACGTTACAGGTGTAGGGTTCTTCCTAGAAACAGATTTCGAGTATCAAAGCCCCATTCTCCTTATCTGTAGGGGGGGCAGTTTTTGAAAATCGGGGCCTATTTTTGCATTATCTTATAAAACTTTCTGTTATCTTGATGCAGGAATGGCCGCTTTAAATCAGTCTAGTGCGGGAATTAAATTTCTGATGCGGGTACCTGCATCCAACTCCCCTAGGCAAAACCCTGCAGGTGTTATGTGAGCAGTAGAGGTGTAGACAGATGACTGGCCGTGGGCCCGGCTAGGACGTTACAGTAGGTGTGATGTGGGAAGGTGAGGTATAGACTGGCCGTGGGCCTTGCTGGGACGTTACAGTAGGTGTGATATGGGCAGTAGAGGTGTAGACAGATGACTGACTGTGGGCCCAGCTAGGACGTAACAGTAGGTGTGATGTGGGCAGTAGAGGTGTAGACTGGCCGTGGGCCTGGCTGGGACGTTACAGTAGATGTGATATGGGCAGTAGAGGTGTAGACAGATGACTGGCTGTGGGCCCGGCTAGGACGTTACAGTATGTGTTACATAAGCAGTAGAGTTATAGATAGATGACTGACTGTGGGCCCGCGGGGATGTTACAGTAGGTGTGATGTGAGCAGTAGAGGTGTAGACTGATGACTGGCCGTGGGCCTGGCTGGGAGAAAACAGTAGGTGTGATGTTGGCATACGTCCACATACGTAACACTGCCCTTTGAAAATTTTCTTCTCTGCTTCAGATGTATGTTGGACAGGGCCCACTGCATCAATATCAACTTCCATTGGCTCATGATGTCGGCCAGAGTGTGTAGGGGTCAGAGGTGTGCCTTTCTTTCTATCGTCAAATTTCTTATTTAGACGGGCTTCGTTTACAGCTATGTCAACTGCTGCAGCAAATGTTGGTGGGGCCTGTCTCATGATCTTTTTTGAGGCCATGATATCAACGAGGCCATCTATAAATACGTCTATCAGCTGCTGCGCTATCAACGGCTCTTCCAAGTTATGACCTGGGAACGCATCTGCAGCTTTTTCAAGTATGCGTTCCGCAAATACCGCAGCGCCATCTTTGGTTCCCTGTTTCATTTTGCGCAGCAGGTGCTGTGCATGACTAGCGTCAATCGTGTCTGAAAATCTAGCCGCTAGTTCGTCCCTTATATTTACCCAGGTGGCAGCAGGGTGGTCACCATGGTACCGAAAAAGGAAATCTGCGACCACGCCAGAGGATGTCTGAGTGGCTACCGCAATTCTATTTGCATCGTTTCCCCCTATAGCTTGTACATGTCGCTCGACATCCCTCACCCATCTTTTAAATTCTTTAGGGTCCCCCTTGAATGTCGCAATATTTGTAAGAACTTGCGTGGTTACCATGGAACCTACTAATCTTTCTAATTGGGCCACAACCTCTTGTTGTGGTGGCTGTTGTTGTTGTTGTTGCTGTTGTTGTAACTGCTGTTGTTGTAATTGCAACTGTTGTTCTTGTTGTTGGATTTGGGCTTGCTGTTGTGCCAGCTGCTGCCTGAGAGTGTCGAATTCAGCTTGAACTGCTTCCATATTTAAAGGATTTAAGAGAGCACAAATAAAATAATTCCTTTCTTCAAGTTTTATTTAATAAGTTTTGATCCCAGAAAAGTTAAAGAAAAAAGCTATAATGAGTAAAGATATTTTGCATTTCCTTTGGAATGATATTTTGTATATTTATAAATTTCACTTGAACAGTTCAGGGTTGGAGGCCCTGCTACTATAAAATCCTATAGAGTTCCTGTTTGATAGATTTGATTGAAATTAATCACTAATTGGTTGTGATTTTGCAAACCATAAATCAAATTCTAATTCCCATGAATAAAGATGTAATTCAGATTTTTTTTAATAAATTTTACTAGTTCTTTTTAGCTAATTTCTATGGACAGATTTTCAAAATTCTCTCAATTTGCCTGTTGTTTCTTATGTCTAGAGCCTCACTCTTTCGACACGATAGTAGTCGACCGTATACTTTATTTTATGCTACACACAGTTTTTTTTTGTTTTTTTTTTATCTTTACTTCCTATCACCAAAACCCTTAATCACTTTTCACTTTCACAATCCTAATTCATTAACCTCATTAAGTTTATGACCTCATGCATGTCCCCATTTATCTTTAAATGCCATCCCCTCAAACTTATATCATTTGTCTATTGAATCACTCCAGTTGAGTTGTTGTCACCACCCATCCGAATAAAGGGAAAATGCGTATTAGTGGCCCCTTGGCCCAAGACAATGAAACAGGATGCTGTCCGTCATCTTAGGAATGATAGAAGCAGGACATAGACCGAGGCAGCCCTGTAAGGAATGAGGGAGGGACCAAATGAGTAACGTTACAGACGCTTGTTATAACCGGATCTACAGGACCGTTGTCTTAGCCCTGTATACACAATGATATCTTGTAGAATGGCTTTTGGTAATGGGTACAACTCACACTTAAATACAATTTGAATGGATAAAATGTTATCAATGACTATGAAATCTGCATTCCTGTACTCCTTATTATTTTTAATAGAATTGAAATTGGATATTGCACTCCTTGAGACATATATACATAATGGAAAAAGTAGGTTGTTTGTAAACCAAATTTACATTAACTCAATATTTGACCAATGGAACCCCTATTTAGCTCATTTTTCATTACCTTTTTATCAACAATGTCAATTTCATGCTAAAATTCACTAATTTCTTCCTGCTTGCATTAATGATGTATGGCAGGCATATATTTCCACAGATCTCACCACTTTTGTCTATTTGAACTTGAAATAATTGTGAATACAACAAATAACACACAATTTCCCTTCATCAAAAAAAAGTTCCAGTCCTTCAGTACTCCTTGTTTCAGTTCGGTGCTCACCAAGTGCTCAGTTAGTGCTCATAATACTCATGCTCACTTACTTTGCCAAAATCATGATGTACGTTGGGTGTTCAGGGTCGGCGCCAGTTGTCACGGGTTACCGGGGTCGGTGAGCAGGGACGGGCACGCAGAGGAATCAGCCGGGAGGTGTAGGTCTTTAGTCGGCTGGCCCACAGATGTTTCGCATTAGCTGCCCAGATACCGCTGTCTCCGTTCCTGGCAGGGAGAGGGGGTTCACTCCAAGGCAAAGTTCACAAGTCCTGGTGATTATTAAAGTTCACAAGTCCTGTTAGTGAAATTTGGGGATTTCACTAGGTCCACAATCCGGGTCACGGGCACCACCTGTTGGCCGGATCGTATATTGGTGGACAAAGACCGGTTGATGTTGGAATCACTTCTTTTATTTCCAGGCTCTGTAGTACTCTGATGTTATAGTTGCCCCACACTGGGTTCTGCTGGTGAGTGACCCGTTCCCTCTCCCTGCCGCCGCACCTCTGACTGTCCAGAGACGGTACCCGGCACGTAAAGGGACGCTAAGTCACGTGGGGATCCCTAATTAATATTCATGCATGGATCCCCACACACCAGTCATATCGAGTAATGTAATATACATAAATAAGCATACACTGTGTAACACCCGGCTGGGACGTTAAACAGGGATACAAGTTTTCAGATTGTAATCTGATTTCAGGTTTTTTTCTCATCACCACCTCAAAAAATTAATTTTCAAACTGAACACTTTACATGACGTTCTATAGCATTTTTAGATTTTCCTAATTCTTTTCTCTAGGGTTGCAGATTTTTTCATTAACCCTGACTTACATCCCTGGTTAAAGTAGGTGTGATGTGGGCAGTAGAGGTGTAGACAGATGACTGGCCGTGGGCCTGGCTAGGACGTCACAGTAGGTGTGATGTGGGCAGTAGAGATGTAGACTAGCCGTGGGCCTGACTGGGACGTTGAAGTAGGTGTGATGTGGGCAGGAGAGATGTAGACTGGCCGTGGGCCTGACTGAGACATTACAGTAGGTGTGATGTGGGCAGTAGAGGTGTAGGCAGATGACTGGCCGTGGGCCTGGCTAGGACGTCACAGTAGGTGTGATGTGGGCAGTAGAGATGTAGACTGGCCGTGGGCCTGACTGGGACGTTGAAGTAGGTGTGATGTGGGCAGGAGAGATGTAGACTGGCCGTGGGCCTGACTGGGACGTTAAAGTAGATGTGATGTGGGCAGTAGAGGTGTAGACAAATGACAGGCCATGGGCCTGACTGGGACGTTAAAGTAGATGTGAGGTGGGTAATAGAGGTGTATATAGATGACTGGCTGTGGGCCTGGCTGGGACATTAAAGTAGGTGTAATGAAGGCAATAGAGGTGTAGACAGATGACTGGCCGTGGGCCCAGCTGGGACGTTACAGGTGTAGGGTTCTTCCTAGAAACAGATTTCGAGTATCAAAGCCCCATTCTCCTTATCTGTAGGGGGGGCAGTTTTTGAAAATCGGGGCCTATTTTTGCATTATCTTATAAAACTTTCTGTTATCTTGATGCAGGAATGGCCGCTTTAAATCAGTCTAGTGCGGGAATTAAATTTCTGATGCGGGTACCTGCATCCAACTCCCCTAGGCAAAACCCTGCAGGTGTTATGTGAGCAGTAGAGGTGTAGACAGATGACTGGCCGTGGGCCCGGCTAGGACGTTACAGTAGGTGTGATGTGGGAAGGTGAGGTATAGACTGGCCGTGGGCCTTGCTGGGACGTTACAGTAGGTGTGATATGGGCAGTAGAGGTGTAGACAGATGACTGACTGTGGGCCCAGCTAGGACGTAACAGTAGGTGTGATGTGGGCAGTAGAGGTGTAGACTGGCCGTGGGCCTGGCTGGGACGTTACAGTAGATGTGATATGGGCAGTAGAGGTGTAGACAGATGACTGGCTGTGGGCCCGGCTAGGACGTTACAGTATGTGTTACATAAGCAGTAGAGTTATAGATAGATGACTGACTGTGGGCCCGCGGGGATGTTACAGTAGGTGTGATGTGAGCAGTAGAGGTGTAGACTGATGACTGGCCGTGGGCCTGGCTGGGAGAAAACAGTAGGTGTGATGTTGGCATACGTCCACATACGTAACACTGCCCTTTGAAAATTTTCTTCTCTGCTTCAGATGTATGTTGGACAGGGCCCACTGCATCAATATCAACTTCCATTGGCTCATGATGTCGGCCAGAGTGTGTAGGGGTCAGAGGTGTGCCTTTCTTTCTATCGTCAAATTTCTTATTTAGACGGGCTTCGTTTACAGCTATGTCAACTGCTGCAGCAAATGTTGGTGGGGCCTGTCTCATGATCTTTTTTGAGGCCATGATATCAACGAGGCCATCTATAAATACGTCTATCAGCTGCTGCGCTATCAACGGCTCTTCCAAGTTATGACCTGGGAACGCATCTGCAGCTTTTTCAAGTATGCGTTCCGCAAATACCGCAGCGCCATCTTTGGTTCCCTGTTTCATTTTGCGCAGCAGGTGCTGTGCATGACTAGCGTCAATCGTGTCTGAAAATCTAGCCGCTAGTTCGTCCCTTATATTTACCCAGGTGGCAGCAGGGTGGTCACCATGGTACCGAAAAAGGAAATCTGCGACCACGCCAGAGGATGTCTGAGTGGCTACCGCAATTCTATTTGCATCGTTTCCCCCTATAGCTTGTACATGTCGCTCGACATCCCTCACCCATCTTTTAAATTCTTTAGGGTCCCCCTTGAATGTCGCAATATTTGTAAGAACTTGCGTGGTTACCATGGAACCTACTAATCTTTCTAATTGGGCCACAACCTCTTGTTGTGGTGGCTGTTGTTGTTGTTGTTGCTGTTGTTGTAACTGCTGTTGTTGTAATTGCAACTGTTGTTCTTGTTGTTGGATTTGGGCTTGCTGTTGTGCCAGCTGCTGCCTGAGAGTGTCGAATTCAGCTTGAACTGCTTCCATATTTAAAGGATTTAAGAGAGCACAAATAAAATAATTCCTTTCTTCAAGTTTTATTTAATAAGTTTTGATCCCAGAAAAGTTAAAGAAAAAAGCTATAATGAGTAAAGATATTTTGCATTTCCTTTGGAATGATATTTTGTATATTTATAAATTTCACTTGAACAGTTCAGGGTTGGAGGCCCTGCTACTATAAAATCCTATAGAGTTCCTGTTTGATAGATTTGATTGAAATTAATCACTAATTGGTTGTGATTTTGCAAACCATAAATCAAATTCTAATTCCCATGAATAAAGATGTAATTCAGATTTTTTTTAATAAATTTTACTAGTTCTTTTTAGCTAATTTCTATGGACAGATTTTCAAAATTCTCTCAATTTGCCTGTTGTTTCTTATGTCTAGAGCCTCACTCTTTCGACACGATAGTAGTCGACCGTATACTTTATTTTATGCTACACACAGTTTTTTTTTGTTTTTTTTTTATCTTTACTTCCTATCACCAAAACCCTTAATCACTTTTCACTTTCACAATCCTAATTCATTAACCTCATTAAGTTTATGACCTCATGCATGTCCCCATTTATCTTTAAATGCCATCCCCTCAAACTTATATCATTTGTCTATTGAATCACTCCAGTTGAGTTGTTGTCACCACCCATCCGAATAAAGGGAAAATGCGTATTAGTGGCCCCTTGGCCCAAGACAATGAAACAGGATGCTGTCCGTCATCTTAGGAATGATAGAAGCAGGACATAGACCGAGGCAGCCCTGTAAGGAATGAGGGAGGGACCAAATGAGTAACGTTACAGACGCTTGTTATAACCGGATCTACAGGACCGTTGTCTTAGCCCTGTATACACAATGATATCTTGTAGAATGGCTTTTGGTAATGGGTACAACTCACACTTAAATACAATTTGAATGGATAAAATGTTATCAATGACTATGAAATCTGCATTCCTGTACTCCTTATTATTTTTAATAGAATTGAAATTGGATATTGCACTCCTTGAGACATATATACATAATGGAAAAAGTAGGTTGTTTGTAAACCAAATTTACATTAACTCAATATTTGACCAATGGAACCCCTATTTAGCTCATTTTTCATTACCTTTTTATCAACAATGTCAATTTCATGCTAAAATTCACTAATTTCTTCCTGCTTGCATTAATGATGTATGGCAGGCATATATTTCCACAGATCTCACCACTTTTGTCTATTTGAACTTGAAATAATTGTGAATACAACAAATAACACACAATTTCCCTTCATCAAAAAAAAGTTCCAGTCCTTCAGTACTCCTTGTTTCAGTTCGGTGCTCACCAAGTGCTCAGTTAGTGCTCATAATACTCATGCTCACTTACTTTGCCAAAATCATGATGTACGTTGGGTGTTCAGGGTCGGCGCCAGTTGTCACGGGTTACCGGGGTCGGTGAGCAGGGACGGGCACGCAGAGGGAAATCAGCCGGGAGGTGTAGGTCTTTAGTCGGCTGGCCCACAGATGTTTCGCATTAGCTGCCCAGATACCGCTGTCTCCGTTCCTGGCAGGGAGAGGGGGTTCACTCCAAGGCAAAGTTCACAAGTCCTGGTGATTATTAAAGTTCACAAGTCCTGTTAGTGAAATTTGGGGATTTCACTAGGTCCACAATCCGGGTCACGGGCACCACCTGTTGGCCGGATCGTATATTGGTGGACAAAGACCGGTTGATGTTGGAATCACTTCTTTTATTTCCAGGCTCTGTAGTACTCTGATGTTATAGTTGCCCCACACTGGGTTCTGCTGGTGAGTGACCCGTTCCCTCTCCCTGCCGCCGCACCTCTGACTGTCCAGAGACGGTACCCGGCACGTAAAGGGACGCTAAGTCACGTGGGGATCCCTAATTAATATTCATGCATGGATCCCCACACACCAGTCATATCGAGTAATGTAATATACATAAATAAGCATACACTGTGTAACACCCGGCTGGGACGTTAAACAGGGATACAAGTTTTCAGATTGTAATCTGATTTCAGGTTTTTTTCTCATCACCACCTCAAAAAATTAATTTTCAAACTGAACACTTTACATGACGTTCTATAGCATTTTTAGATTTTCCTAATTCTTTTCTCTAGGGTTGCAGATTTTTTCATTAACCCTGACTTACATCCCTGGTTAAAGTAGGTGTGATGTGGGCAGTAGAGGTGTAGACAGATGACTGGCCGTGGGCCTGGCTAGGACGTCACAGTAGGTGTGATGTGGGCAGTAGAGATGTAGACTAGCCGTGGGCCTGACTGGGACGTTGAAGTAGGTGTGATGTGGGCAGGAGAGATGTAGACTGGCCGTGGGCCTGACTGAGACATTACAGTAGGTGTGATGTGGGCAGTAGAGGTGTAGGCAGATGACTGGCCGTGGGCCTGGCTAGGACGTCACAGTAGGTGTGATGTGGGCAGTAGAGATGTAGACTGGCCGTGGGCCTGACTGGGACGTTGAAGTAGGTGTGATGTGGGCAGGAGAGATGTAGACTGGCCGTGGGCCTGACTGGGACGTTAAAGTAGATGTGATGTGGGCAGTAGAGGTGTAGACAAATGACAGGCCATGGGCCTGACTGGGACGTTAAAGTAGATGTGAGGTGGGTAATAGAGGTGTATATAGATGACTGGCTGTGGGCCTGGCTGGGACATTAAAGTAGGTGTAATGAAGGCAATAGAGGTGTAGACAGATGACTGGCCGTGGGCCCAGCTGGGACGTTACAGGTGTAGGGTTCTTCCTAGAAACAGATTTCGAGTATCAAAGCCCCATTCTCCTTATCTGTAGGGGGGGCAGTTTTTGAAAATCGGGGCCTATTTTTGCATTATCTTATAAAACTTTCTGTTATCTTGATGCAGGAATGGCCGCTTTAAATCAGTCTAGTGCGGGAATTAAATTTCTGATGCGGGTACCTGCATCCAACTCCCCTAGGCAAAACCCTGCAGGTGTTATGTGAGCAGTAGAGGTGTAGACAGATGACTGGCCGTGGGCCCGGCTAGGACGTTACAGTAGGTGTGATGAGGGAAGGTGAGGTATAGACTGGCCGTGGGCCTTGCTGGGACGTTACAGTAGGTGTGATATGGGCAGTAGAGGTGTAGACAGATGACTGACTGTGGGCCCAGCTAGGACGTAACAGTAGGTGTGATGTGGGCAGTAGAGGTGTAGACTGGCCGTGGGCCTGGCTGGGACGTTACAGTAGATGTGATATGGGCAGTAGAGGTGTAGACAGATGACTGGCTGTGGGCCCGGCTAGGACGTTACAGTATGTGTTACATAAGCAGTAGAGTTATAGATAGATGACTGACTGTGGGCCCGCGGGGATGTTACAGTAGGTGTGATGTGAGCAGTAGAGGTGTAGACTGATGACTGGCCGTGGGCCTGGCTGGGAGAAAACAGTAGGTGTGATGTTGGCAGTAGAGGTGTAGACTGGCCGTGGGCCCGGCTGGGACGTTACAGGCCAGTAGGACATAGTAAACCTGCTGGGCCTGAATGTCCCGGCTGACTCCCACAGCGGACTCCATCTGTTGATATTCCTTCTTGATGGCCATGGACGCTGCAGATCTTGTATCCAGAGATCTTGGTATTGTTGATTTGCACCACTTTCAAAGTATGTTATAGGATCTTGGTATTGTTGATTTGCACCACCTTCAAAGTGTGTTATACATAACTTGTATCCGTACGCCTCTTATTGGCCTAAATCAAGAGTGAAGAGAGAGGAGGGGTCTTGAATTGATTGTTTTTAAATGTCATTAAGATTAGAGAAACCTCGTCTTTTTTTAACTTACTCGTTTCAGAAGCAGCGAAGTGAATATTAAAAATGTTTGATTTGATTCAAATAAACGGGAGGGTGGAGATATTATCTAAACAGTCAGACCTTGAAACTTTGCATATTGATTTGCAGTGTCCTAGCTCTATGATAAAGCACATGACTGAAAAGGAAAAAAACAAATGATATTGCTCATAGGGAGTCCGCAGTTATTTCACAGAACTACGCAGGACAGTCAACATCAATCCTTTGTAGGACTTGCCCAAACATATGCGATTTTTTTCAGCCTAGAAGCGAGTTGGTCAGCAGTCCGCCTATGACTAATGTCATGTAGGCCATACCGCCTTTTTCTACCCCTAGAATCAATGCTGTACTGAACTTGATCTCTTCTGTTGATTTTACAGCATGAATATATATGGTCTGGTTAGAATACTTTAAAAATCCCTTTGATAAATCATCGTTAAGGTTTAATTGAAACATACGTAAGTGTCTACTATACAGAGTAAACGGGTTCGAGGTATCCCCAGCATTTCCGTTATTGCGCCGTGAAACACTGGGTGTCAGAAGTGACCCTGTTTAGCATTGGTGCCTATGGATAATTTTGGATAAATCCCAAACTTTTTTCTCGTTTACTGTGTGAAGATTGGATGAATATTGAAAAAGTTAGAGCAAAATAACCATATTTCTCCCATAGGAGCCCATATTAAACGTACCACCAACCTCCGATCGTTCTTTCCCCGAAATTTCGGTGCGCGATGCTCTTATGAGACCCGCATATTCCATATAATGTGATGTACTTGTGTAGTCATACAGTCCCTCACCAAAGTCGTAAACCAGAACTGTCCGTATTGTGCAGCTCGGTCGTGTGTCGTGCAGGTTCCGTGTAGGCCTATCTGCTCTCAGACATGTGTGCACGTCTTATCATCTAGATCTATAGTCACTTCTTTTCCCGGTGCAGTGGACAACCACTATGCCAGATATGGCTGCCCTGAATCAGGGCAGCCATATCTGGGATGGTGATATGCCTGATCAAAAGCAGTAACATCCACCTGTTCCATTTCAACTGCTAAATCAAATGTTATGATGAAAACAACTAGAGGGTGTGTCATAAAATAGGCCTATGTAAATGTGATATTCTCAAACTAATCTCGATATTGTTGTAAATGATACATCTGGGTGTGAACTTCATATATACATAGAGGGAGGGATATGGCTAGGCCATTAACCCGTTATGATTGAAAATGCTGGCCTCGAAGACACAAGTAAGGGCCATTACCACACTTGTAAGCTTTACGTCCCATGTACGAGCCCTTATGTTTCGGTTTCCCCCTAAAATCGGACGGGTCTGGCCCTTTGACACTTAACTTCTTAAGATATTTTTCTAGGAATATCCGTGCTGGAGGGTTATTGTCGAGGCCCCCACCCACTGCTTGCACAACGTCGGTGAACCTTTTCAGCAACCACAGCTTTGAAATCTTTTGGCTATATAGATCTACAGCCGGCTATAATTTTGTCCTACGGACTATTGGATTTATTTTCCTTTTTCTATTATATCTATGGACTGATCGAAAATATCAAGAACACCCCCATTGGTTACCAGTTACTGTAGAATCTCGGACAGAATAAGGTCACCCTTTGTACCTTCTCAGGCTTCTGAAATTAATCAAGGACTGGTCGTTTAAGTTATTATTCGTACTGAAGTCAAAGGTACTGGATTTAGGCCCATAGGCTATAGACTACTAGCTGGTTGTTCTTTTGAAAATGACCTAAATTCTGGTCTGACGGTGAGTGACCACATCACGAGACTCAAACGCACATGATTAACATATGACAGCTGTGTTTAGATCTAAAAGTAGGTTTTCTGTGGAGCGCGGGTACCCTGGGCATGGGGAGGGTTAGAAGTGGGCGTGGCCTCACTCGGGAGAAGACACTGCTTAGAGGGCCACCGACGACACGGTGCCGTGGTCGGCGGGTGGCCGTGGGGTCTACGTGATCGTGGCCCGGTCGGGGCTGGATCAACGACAGGCGGCGTTAGGTGGGACGTTATGATTCTATCTAACGGGGCCTTATAGAATTATACGGTTATCTAATAATTTGTCGAAATACGAGGGAATATATTTTGTTCAGAGGCTGATATCAAAATGTAATTATGTAGACACAATATACTTGGATAAACGTTGTAACTAGGTCCACAATCGATTTCTTACATAGTTCTAGTAGTCTAATTTATTAAAAAAAAAAAAAAATGTTGAAGAATTTATGTATCAATAGTTCTAAATCAAGATATAGATCCATGGAATCATGGTACTCACAGAACTTGTTCCTGAATATTTTTTTTCATTAAATAATTAATTTATGTCAAAAGAAACATCAAGACAAGAGTCAGACAAATTAACTTAAATTTCACTTACCTTTTCGCATGATAATTAATTGACACATTATCCACTTAGGCCTAACACTAGAATAACAATGCTAGCAAGTTGCAGAACAATTATACCATAATGATCGTGACTTTTTCCTCGGAAACCACTCTGCAACACATCCCTTCCATGTACTTTTTCTGTCTCACATCTGCACCGACGTGCATCAATCAAACAGGCCTTGGCTTGGAATCCCAGCTGGGCGCTCCTCCCAAACAATAAAGTGGGTTATACAGAACCGTATTGAGAGCAAGCCTGAGGGAGACTGCAACAACGCATTGGGTATTTTCTCCGGGTTGTCCGTGCATTTCTCGTGTCTCAGCTGGCAGCAGTAGTGGTGTGGAGGAGCCCGTGCCGGGGACTGGCCGGCCGGCCCTCCCCGGCCCGGGCCCCGGCCGCCCCTCGCCCCGCCTGGTGCGCGTGTCGCCGAGCACGTCCTCCCCCAGCCCGACGTGGGCCAGACCACGGCACCGTGTCGTCGGGCAGAGCCCCAGTTTACAACCTCAGCCAGGGTATGCGAGGTGGGCGCCAATGGCAAATGGAGATTCCCGAAAATAGGACAAAGTTGGTGCGTCGAATACGAATGCGTAATATGAATACTTACACCTGTGTCGATTATTTGGTCTCAATTTATTTGGAAATTGCATTATTCCTCAGGGTGGATAACATAAATTTGATTATTTTGATTAAAGAAATTCTTTTTTGCCAACGCACAATTTATATTGATACTGATCACATGTCATCACACATGGCGATTTTCAGAAAATCGCTGCTTCAACGGTATTGCATGTTAAGTTCTACATACATTAATCATACTAAAAAATAGGATATCTATCTATTCTGTGGGTTATATTGCAAACATGATAACATCGCGGGTACATAATTACGTTTCGTCAAAAGTCAAGGGTGTCTATTTATTGAGAGAATTAAATGAACGCAAAGAGATAAGTATAATTATTTCATATGTATTTCTATATATCATAGGATTTCTTATGTCACGAAGTTTGGCGCAGAAATCTGCAAAATTATTTGTTATACGGGCTGCCAGTAGTTGAGATGGTTGGGTGATAGGTCGCGATTTTCTCATAAATCAACCTGATAGTGATGAAAAAGTATTGAAGAAAAACAAAATTAAAAATAAGTCTAAATAAACGTCAGTAAGAAATATCAGAAAGTGTTGCATTCCCATGTCGGTTTTACGGTTCGCACCCCCCGCGGATATCGGCTTGTATTTGTCCGTCTAGGTTGATAGTGGTGCTGAGTAATCACAGCAATAGTCTTAACCACCAAAAAAAGACGTGCCAGTATTCGTCACGTGACAATCGCGAAGAACGAACCCTGTTGAACCACATAGATAAAATGAGCCTAGAATTAGATAAAAACCAAAACAACTATGAGCAAAACAGTGCCATTCGTGGAAATATTAGAAAGCGTGGTTTCTCGGAAACATGCAATGCACCATTATAACTTCCTATATCATGATAAATCCACATTTTTTCTGGTTCATTTGCACCGGTTTATCCTGTGACTACCAATTGTCGATTTAAAAAAAACCTGGTCGGACGTCTCCTTGCCTGACCATTCAGTCACGTATTCATATCCTTATCACATATTTCAAAGATTACATTAAATCTTCTCCATAATGAAAATGTGCCTAGCTTCCCTGCTAAAGGTCACGCGACAGTACTTTTCATTTACTGTGTTCTTGCTTCTCTTGAGAACTGGCGGAGCCAGGGTATTGAAAAGGGAGGGGGGGGGGGGCGCTATTGAATACTTTTTGGCCGAAAAATGCCTGATTTTCCGAGAAGAGGAGAGGCGATCCACCCCCCCCCCCCCCCCCCGGATCCACCCATGTTAAGATATGGGTAAACGAGAATACAGAACTTCTTTTTCACTCACCATTTGTTTGATTTACAATATTTTAGGATCAACATATGGCACAACGACGTAAAAAATTGTTTATACAATTAAACGCTACGCTATCAAACTGGACATAATCCGAGGCTTGCGTAGTGGGTTCAGTGAGATTTATCAATTTTCGGGACCAACTGGACTTTCTCCTGTATGCTCACTGATTTGTACCGGGCTTTGATATTTCAAAGTTGTTTTTCCAGTAACTCAAAAAATTAATGAACATTCTAGTCTAATTAATAAGCCTTTTTTCTTTTCTCACATTTAGCGGTTGCATCGAAGAAGACATGGTCCTAGCCACGTACACAATATACATTGTATGTTTTTGTTTGTAATACCTATGATGTCTATCCGCTAGACCATCTGCCTGCGTAAAATGACCCAACCAACAATTTGTCGGATGAACACTATCATTATAGACTCTACAAGGATGAACAAACACTTGTTTACATACAAATTATTTATTTACAGTATGCAAATGGAAATCAATCTAATCTAAAAACGATAATTAAGAATTTTATTGAAACTTTAATAAGAGTAGATTATTGCTACATAATGAACCGATCTAATGCTTCTTAGCAATAATGATTGAAAATAATATTCTGTTATAAAATACACCACGAGTAATCTATATATATTTCGTAATACATGTGTACCTTTAAATTTGAAGCACTTAAAAAAATGTGGATAGTTGTATATTTATATTTCAACTAACAATTTATAATCTTATTCAATGATATACGCGATTTGAAAAATCTATGTTGTTACACAATTGCATAAAGACACCATCAGTCATATTCAACCATTCAGTTTACAAATATTGAGAGCACTCTATAAACCCATTCCCAGAACAGATGCAAATTCCAAACATCAATAAATAGAAAACAACAATCATATACACATCAAACCCAACTATTCTGACCCTGATGTTTTTCTGCTCTGCTCAATTCTACATAGATCACTCCCAAGCCAAATATCGATCATGTTCTACAATGGGACCTCTTCCTCGTCTTGGTAACTGTCCCCTTGTCGGTCCGAGATGTGCGTTATATGCAGCGACTCCCGCCTCGGGGGTATCAGGCGTACCTCGCTACTCGGCTCTGTATCGGAGGGCAAAAAATGGACGCAGTTAGATAAGAGATTCGGATAGCAGGCTAACACAGGGAAAGCAAACATATTTAAACCTGAAGTAAACGTTCACAGGCGGCAAAGTCCAGAAAACTACCGGCAATTTTAATCTGAAAATGAAAGGTACAGAAAAGTTTTCTATTAACAAATATAATTCGAGGAACCTTTTTCATAGTAGGCCTAAATACACGTTTAATTTCGGATAATCAATAATGCGCCTCGCTTATATGGTTTCTATACTCTCCGTTGTTAAAAATTCAGTTTTCTTCTCCGACATAATATCATAACGTGGTCAGAGAGCTGTGTGCTGAGTCACGTTCACAGTGGTCCCAGTCTGAAGGCTTGCGTTTGCTGCCATCTCAGTCGGACACCAGACAGATCCAGACCCGTTCTCTTGTAGACGTATCAGTGCTGAACAGACTGGGAACTTCTGAACTGTGCGCTGCACCAGACAGCTGGGGTATTAGTCCTGACAGTCCCCTCTATATTCCAGAATTGTAAATTAAAAATGCTAAATAGTAGATTTTGTTAAATATGTGCACTGAAAGTCGAACAGTCCTATATATTTGTTGACGAGAACGTTGTTCTTTTAGGGACTCAAAATCTGTTGAGGTTGCTCTAAATTCTGTCGCCTAGCCCCCTAAATATGTATGCCGCCAACAGGATGCCTCCCCTACATAAGAAATGTATCCTTAACACTTACGTTCCGTCTGTGAGTCACTACCGAGAGGTCCCACATCGTCCTCCGTCTCGGCCGGATCCTCATTGGTGGGGGTATCTGGGGTTTCTGGTAATGCCTCAGTCAGGAGGTCAGTGCTGTCTCTGTTAGACGTGGCCACCTCTGGTTCTGAGGATGTACTCTGTGGTGTGTGAGAGGCCGGTGTGGTGGGTTCCTCCATGAGCGGGTCAGGGGGCGGTTGGCCGACCGGGGTCCTGGGCTGGACCGAGCTGGTCTCTGGGGTCTGTAGCCGCAGGTGTTTCTCCTGGGTGACATCAGGGTTGATCTCGTCGTCAAAGTAAAACTCCTCCACCTCAGCAGCCTGCAATAAACATGATTCATAGTAGTTACGTTACTTAAGCTTTGCATATAGTATTGGAAGCTTTTGTAGCATTGGATTTTTTTCATAGTATTGGAAGCAGAAAGTTTACCAAAACAGAAAACAAATGGTAACCTCTTAGACCCTCAATTACAGACTCATCATTAGTTTACCTAACGTGATGCGGAGAACATCTACTTAGTTTGAACACTAGAGTGTGGAGCGGAGAAAAGTGTTTTGTTTTTGTTTTGTTTTTCTTTAAGAGCAGAGCTTTATTTACTTTTAAACTTTACAGAGAATATTTTTTTAACACCGGCTTCCACTGTTTTCTTCTGTACATAAGTTCTCTAGCATACTATAAACACATCTCAATTGTTCTTGAGAGAAGTATTCTTTTTAATTGGCCCTGGTGCTACCCTATCAGACTACTCTGGTTACAAGCAACTGAATAGGCACCCCTCTTGACGGAATATCCAGCTCGCTTTCTCGTCGACTGTCATCGGTGGCGTTGTTGTTGCTGTTAAGTGATGCCCTTCCTGCAAAATCAAATGATTTTGGTAAAAAAAATGGGAGATCAAATACATGTTGCCACCGGTCAACGCATGCTCTACTTTAATGATATAGTTCTTCGATTTAATTGCTTCGTATTACCGTAGATTTTATCATATCTAACGTTTTAAGAGCCGTTTGGTAAACCAGAATTTCTTACACCCCCTTGATCGTCTATCTCTCGTATGGGTGGGTGTGTTGCATTTAGGAGGTAGGTGATTGGAAGAATGTAAATGCCTTACATATTTGGATGACTATACACATAATTATGTCTAATCATTATGACTTTACTGAGGTTGTTGAGAACAACCGAATGTAGCTCATCTGTTATCACTGAACTGACCGTAGTGTGAATTAATACAGTTCCCGGCGTTAACAAAGTTCATTGACTTTGTTTCAGTTATCAATCTTATTGATATATGATTAACAAGTTGGCCGATTGAGTGGATTGAAGAGATTGATCATTTGATGAAATGAGAATTTCGCCAATTGGAATTAACGTAGGAGGCTAAGGAGAGATATTAATGAATAAAATATTTTGATGGTAGGTTTGAAAAAATGACACTATAGTGACAATTCAACAAAAAAAACTTAGATCTATTGACAGTGTGACGCCTATGTTCCAACATTGAGAGGTAATGATTCTGACACTGACAGTGACTTAGGCCTAGATATCTATTATTTTTTAGATAAGATATTTTGATGGTAGGTAGGGAACAATGACACTATAGTGACAAATTCACAAATAATTTAATCTTTGAATCATAAATAAATGCTTTCGGAGCCTCCATTGACAGTGTTGGAGGGGGCTTAGGCCTGAGTCCAGTCATTTTTTTCATACCATCTGTAAAATATTATTGGAAACGTATCTAGGCCTAAAATACTTAAAGCATATGATTTATAGGACTCTGAGATATAGGAGAACATAGATATATACATGAATTTCATTTTGATAGGCCTTATAAGGTCTAAATAATTATTTTTCAGATTGCCAGTGTCTGACCAAACGCCCGGGTTGCTTTGACATCTGGCTTAGGCCTAAGAATGGACCATCTGTAAAATATTATTGCAAACGTATCTAGGCCTAAAATATTCAGACCATTTGATATTTAGGACCCTCACATATATGAGAACATAGATATATACATGAATTTCATTTTGATAGGCCTAATAAGGTCTAAATAATTATTTGTCAGATTGCGCGTTGGGCCTCCAGCCGAGTTTAGGCCTAGATTTCAACGGTATAATTTCAAATGCTGGAAAAAAGATATAAACTAACCGTTAAGGCCTGTGCTGGAGTCCTCAATGCGTTTCAATGCGTATATCCTCCACAATTGATGCGTTTAATGTCATCCTGGTTTCCTGAGTTCAATGTATCGATCCAGGCGTGATGGGGAGAGAACCCGGCGAAGGATTGACGGCACCATGTTAGGTCTGACAGTGACAGAGCTCCTCGTGTCCGATCGATCCAATGTTTTCCCTTCGATACGAACGCATGATTCACGCATGAATTGTCAATGCGTTGTATGCGTTTAAGGGAGTCCAGACGTCCAAAATATATATCTTGAAAGCATCATATAGGGCTGTAATCCAGGTATCCAGGCGGTGAAAGAGGAGGCCCCCCCTGCAACGGTCCGCTCGGGACGACTGCGCCCGGCGGTCTGACAGTGGGAGGCGGCGGAGGCCGAAGGATTACCCCCAAAAAATAGCGCGATGCATTTACGCGTTTAGACGCGTTATTTCGCAATCGTTTCATTTCTAGATCTTGACTTGATCATCTATGTATCCAAATCTACCCCTGTATATTTATTTGACCCGTAAGAACGACCAATTTCATGGTGAAATAGGCATGCAAATTTGATGAATATTCAGAGATTGACCCAGATACCTTCTTCTCGGATCGAAAACGAGGCTGGTGGGCGTAACTTGACCCGGTTAACACGGCGTCGGGTGACGATCGGATTTCTGGTCTTATTTGCTCAAATATTGATATAAATGATAAAGTTATGGTGTTATAGCTCCTCAAACATCATGTAGGCTTCATATCAGACAGGAAAACGATCAATTCTATCGGATTCTATATGTTTTCTGAGATGAGTAGGGCCATCAGCTGTCACGTGACGAGCGAGACGGCGGGTTTTCGGAGGTTTTGCCAGGTTATGCAGTCGCATTTTGCCAATGGCGGGTCTCACTACGACCGTTTTACCGGAAACATCGGTAAACAAGAGATGGGTAGCTGGTTCCCGCAATAATAGAAATATAGAGGAAATTGTATGTCAGGTAAGAGGCCACCAGCTTTATGCTAAATTTCTGGATGTTCTCGGCGAGACTGCAAAATGTCACTCATTCTAGTTTATTGCTTGTCGTCGTACGCCCAAGTCCGATTGCCGTCCTTTAGAGAATTCCGCCTGATACGCTTTGATTTGCTTTCATACTCCTTTGATCGCTTTGGTTTCCAATGGCGAAAAATAAGATACTGCTTAACATTTAATAGTAACTAATCAAAACAATGCCTAATGACAAACTCTACCTTCACTTGGTGTCATTTCGCCGAACGCTAACCTTAGGACATTCAGAGAAGGATCCATTATATTATAAGGAATTAATCATTGAATAGAAATTAAGAGACTTAGCTGCAAGCAGTACTTGCGTTAAAGCGTAAACTCATGAATGGCTTCAAAGAAATAAACGAGAATCATATACAGTAAACTTACTCTTCTAGGTTGATGGTTCGGGCCTCTGTCTCGTCACCTGAGGGTCCTTTACACTGACTTTTGGTCTGAAACACGTACACAAATACAATGTTTACTAAATTAACGCAACAGCACAAAAGTTGAAGTACAGAATGGTTATCAATTAACTGTCTACGATGATAGTGAAGCTGTTACTTTTACCAATGTAACGTTTTGTGTCTATCCCAGTGTGCGAGACTACAACTCCCAATCTCCGAAAACCATGACAAAACTCTTCACAATGAAAGAAGTTGAAAATTAAAAGATCAACATAATATTATCACAACGAAACACTGAAAACAATCTATCCAAGAGATTGTGAACCTACATTCTCTCTTCGCCCTGACAAGCCTTTCAACACTGCAGTGTTTGTCTTGTTGCTCTTCAGGTACAGTATCGATTGTTTCTCTTCATGCTGTCAAAGAGGAAAATGTTCTTTTACATGACTTTCTCCAAAATTAGTTATTTGAATGCAAGTAAAGACAAATCTCCCTTAACCCTGACCTAGGAAGAAATACCCTAAGTACAACTATACCCAATGGACTGAAAGATTTAACAAGTATATTTCTTGGATATAACTTCCTAGAAAAAAAGTAGTGGCGACTAGATCTGATTAGATTCAATAAATGTACAAATGATGATTCACTTATTATTACTTACGACACTCCACTTCTGCTGGAATTCAGTGATGAGGTTCTTGATAGTCCCACTACCCCCAAACCACATGGCCTTGGTGTCGCGTGGGCTGATACGGGTCGGGCTCGTCTTGTTGTGGTCCCGCGGGGTCTGGTCAGACATCAACTGGAGGTAGCGCTCACTCCTAAAACATGTTAGTTGGGCAAATATCAAGAAGGACATGTGCATCAAACTTTTACCTTTAACGTTTTATTCCCCAAATGAACAAAGACGGACTTGATCCATATCATAAGTACTCAAAAGCAGCTTAATAATTTGGGAACGTATGAAACAAACCCTTGAATCGAACAGATGGAAGTATTAAGAACCCATATTACTGATGCAATCTCTAGAACCACCGATTAGGAAGTACTGTCCGTTTACCTGTAGTGGTCCCAGCCCTTGTCACCGAGTTGGTCAGCTGGCGGTTTGGCCGGAGACCTGAAGGTGCGGGGCAGGGTGGAGCGGTCGGCGGGCAGGGGGCCGGGACAGCTGGCCGCCTGCAGGGTCAGGGCACGACGGACTGCCCCGGGTGGGGGCAGCAACTGGTGGAGGCTGCCCGTCTGCGACGGCACCTCCCCGACCAGCAGGGACTCGCGGCGACTTAACAGCTTGGTCGGACTGTCACCGTTATCCATGCTCTGCAAAGGGAAATACCTGTTGAAATCAAATTTTTCTTTAAGATATAAATGCAAGCTTCACCAAATGCTCACGTTTCTGATATTTAAGGTAATCGCAAAGTAGGACATACATTATGCTTCCCCTTCCCACACTCCCGCCCAATCTTTCGAAATATTTCGGAATTCGGAAATAACATCAAAAGGTCAGCAAAAGTATAAAAAAGATCTAGAAAATATTAACAAAATTCTATTGTTTTCCTCGTGGTAACGCAGATTTGTCTTTTGCCCTGCTCATTACAATAACTTCTACACAATGTGTAACAAGGTTCCTTTAAATAGAATAGCGGTTTCAGTGTCCAGGAACAACGGCCTCCTATGGTCACAATCAAATCTCTCTGAATGATTTATTTCAGAGATGTATAATGCATTGTAAAATACCTTGCGATGGCTTGCAGGCTTGAAGTTGCCGGGACTTGTGGCAAAATTTGGTTCTGCAGACGCGATGCTGAAAATAAGACATTCGTTAAAATCAAGGTTTATGGGGCGGGGGGAGGGGTGTCAGACATTCTGGAAGATACGCGTACTGAGAAAAAAAGAAGTAGAAGTACCGGTATATAATCAGGCTGTGGCCCAACTATTATAAAAACATTTGAAAAGCTTATGATCTGAAGGCAATATGTAAATTAGGGCAGGGGGATGGGGACTAAAAACATACTACCTGGTCCTGCTGACTTTCACGAACTGTGTTAGTGGTAGGGAAGGCTGGGAGGACTCTGCGTCTTTCTGATGGTTTCTGACGGCTGTGAGGTAGGTCCGCTGTATAGTGGGCACCCGCTCTGACCCCATCTGACACGCCTTGAAGGTGAAGCCTGCCGACGGCTGGGACAACACCTCGTACACGGAACGGCCCCTGTATCCAAAAGACCAACGCACTTTATCATATTATTTAGGTAAAATAGATAATTAGTACATTGTTCATTAAGATATCATTTCTAGAGAAATAAGCACTCCATATATACATCTGAAAGAGCTAGTCCCTTTCTTGGTTTTAGCTTTAAAAAATCTAGTGTAGAACACCACGAAGGCTTCACGTTGTTACTTTATAATTTTATTCGGCACGGATAGTTTGGATGACAACAGAGAGAGAAATGTAAAAGTCAAAAAGGTATGAAATGAAATGTCGTAGCTCGGATGCATCATAAGGGCCTATACAGTATAGCTATTCACTAAAGATATCAGTTTACAGAAAATATAAATATTATATCAATTAGGTATACAAAGTCAGTTACAACGTATCTACCGTTTAAAGTCCGCCTGTTTTTCTTGACTCTGTACGCTGCTCTGACACGGCAGGTTGCAGGTGACCGTACTAAAGTGAGGCTCTTTCTTCTCCCAGCCCATGATCTCCGTACTGCCCGACGTCCCCCTTGACAAGGATAGCCGTCTTCTGACACCCGGTTCGACCGACGGCGAACTTTGATAAACCTTCAAGATATTAAATTCATTTTCTGAACCCCGTTTCTTACATCCTGTTCGTTCGGAAGAATACACTGAAATAGGGAACATTCTTTATATTTCTATTTTCTATTCCTAGTGCAATTTTATTAATGTACATCTATTAAGAAAGGCATGTTCTGGTCACCATTAATTTTATTTATTAGTCATTGATGCAGTTGCATCCTCATCCATTCAATAGACTTACTGCAGACTTGAACATGAAGCAACTCTTCGATCACAACATGCTCATGTCATCCAATTTTGAGATACATCTCAAAGTGATGAATTCTTTATAATTGTGGTTGCAATTGTTTATCAAGTATAATTTGCATAACGTCAATATTCTTTCGATACGGGTATACATTTGTGGACGTACGTTTGCTGATGTGCTGACGAGTTTCTGAACTTCTTCCTCGTCAGCCATGGTCCAAACTTTGAAGGGATTGCCTGTTAGTGTCTCTGCATCATCTGAAGTAGTTGAGGGCAGACAATTCATCATACTTAGAAGGCTGGCTAGAAAAACCCGCTTGTAAGTGTCCCATCCAAAATAACGACTATATATTTTCGACATTGATACGTTACCACTTAATACCATAATTTACCTGCTTTTAGAAAGTCATTAATTTTCACCAAAAAGTAAGTCATTTGTGCTATGGACATTGTAGATGCTCAGAGATTATGGATAGACCTCAATATTATTTGTTCCCCGACCAATATCTAGGAGGATATTTCTTAACCCAAGGGCCCTTTCCTTCGATCTGTATCAAATTAGGTCTAAAGTACACCGAATAATCAGAGAAAGCGACGTATGTCTTTAAGTTTAAGTAATTAATCTAAAAAACTCATTAAATGTGCATGTAACTTGAAGGGACTCATTTAAAGCTTGGTGGTTGAGTTGTTCCGTAATGTATTTTAGTTCTTAGCACATTGAGTTCATATTCTACGTATTTTTAGTGAACTTGTTTTCAAATACATTTAAATCAATATACAGCCAACCTGTGGGATCGATGTCGGCAGTCTCATCACCATCTTCACTCTCTAGTTGCCCGTTTGTGATACTTGTGTTCTCCGACTGGGGTTCCTCGGCCGCCTCACTCTGGGGTTCCTCGGGTGTCTCGGGTTGACACTCCCTTGTTTGTTCGGATTTCTCGCTGCATTAAAATGGCAAAATTTCCAAAAGATGTAAGATAAACGTGCAGAATAAACGGTCATTTAAAGCCACTAGTAAACTTCCCTTGAAATAAGAAAATTGATAGGTAAGTATTTGTAATCATTATCTTCTTACCCTTCATCAGTTGCTTTGTTATGGCCGTTCTGGTTCACTGCTCCCTCTGAAGTATTCTCCTTTTCAGAGACTTCGTCCATGTCTTTCTGTTGGTCTGTGCTGTGCAGGAGAATGAGAAGTGAAAAGTTTGGATATATGATTTTGGATTGACGATAGTCAGTGTTCAAGTAATAATTTCAACTGACCACCAATAGTATGGCGTCCACAAACTTCTTTTTGGGAGGGGGGGGGGGCGTAACGCCTTCTGTACCTCTTTATTAAATACCGGTACTTGAAGGATCAGAGATAAATAAAAGTAGTCCATACTGAAACACTTTGCATTCTGTGGTAAAACCCATGTACCTTTTTTCATCGGAGGCTGAGGATGGGTCCAGGGACGTCTGACTACTCCTGTGACTACCGTCCCCCGGCGGGTCTTTGGGTCCTGTCTGACTGTCTGTCGACCCGGTAGAACACTGCTGTTGTTGGTCTACTTTTATCAGGGTGTGCTGCGGGCGGCGACAGTCCTGCCAAAATTATCCAAAGTAACGTAGATATATACTTAAAAGATACGTATCGTGGCGAAAGTATAGTGAGATAAATATTTTTGCAATAGAGAGAATGGCTCTTTATTATTTTTCACATCTATTCTTACAAAGTGTTTGTACTTGCAAACATGTTATAGTTGTCACTCTCATAAAAAATGTATATCAAATTGATTATACATACACGAATTATTATTTATTCAATGATTTCGCTATCAGTGTCATATGATCTGAGGTATCTATAATGCTCAAGTCAAGAATTAAACAATATATATTGTAAGATCTAAAAGAACTAGTTTCACTGAGTGATAAAACAAAGTATGAAGGAATTCCAATAACGTAGACACAAACATCTTTACTTAATCAACAGAAAGCTGAGGACCTATACCCACGTATAGGCTACACACGGCCTTATCATATGGAAGTGGTTAAGTGCCTGAAAACGTATTTTATTGTTCATCAAACAGTCCTGACCTGGTAGACCCGTGCCAAGATTTCCCTGATTTGGTTGATTGACAAGGTGCTCCTAACAGTCACATCCGAGTTGAGCCCGATGCCGAGCAGGGAGTGGAGGTTACGTCCCAGGTGTGCCGTGTCCAGGGGTAACGATGAACCGCGCTCCAGGATCTCCTCCATAATCTCCCGTGGGTGAAGACCATCCCACGGTACCGTACCTGGGGCAATAGTAAAGACCGTAACAGCTGTTTGCAAGGGGGTTTGGATGCTAATAAACTGTACATTGGTGATGCAATGTGAACTAGTGCAATGTGCTGAATTGGCAACCAGATGAAAATTAAGTATCTAAAAAAAAAAGTTTTCGGGTTTTTGAAAAGAAAAATACCAAGCAGTGAGAAGATACGGAATAGCCCCAAACTATTTTGGATAGGAGTTTAGCAGTAAGAAGCCAAGGACAAATTCGAACTCAGATTTTTCGAACGACCTAGCATCAGGGCAGTGAATCTAAACCTAAACTGGGCAATATTACCTTTATGGCTATGAAGATCTATTCTCATTGCTTAATCACACGTGTTAGTAAATACCCTAGGAACAAATCTTTACAAATCGCTAAAATAAAACGTGAATAAAAAACTATTTCTGTGTATCTATATACACGAACAAAGGAGGACGCACAGTGCACTGCTTCCCAGATGACGGCGCAGAGGCTGTAGAGGTCGGCCAGTTCGGAGGGGACCTCTCCGGCCATCAGCTCGGGGGCCATCCAGTTGTAGGCCGCGTTCACGTACCGGTTATTCACCACCTCACTGCGGGGACACACGCCGGGGTACACCGAACTGGAAGTTAAGTCAAGATGTGATTCTATTGTGTTTCATATGAAAATATAACCAGTGGCGGATTTAGCGGGTACCACTCCCGTTTTGGGGAACTTGGGATAGGAGTTAAGCACCCTTTTTTAGATTTAGGATTTGGTCAAAATCTCATCATGAGAAAGATTTTCCAACAGCGTGCCCCAACTTTTCAAAATCCTCGATCCACCAATGTAGTACCTGATCCAATCAGAATTTATGGGAATTAACTGTTTAATGTATATTCAACAATTATTGTTTGAAATGTGTTTATATTCCACCAATGACTCTTATGACTAGGGACGCGTAGAACGTAATGTGAACAAAGTAGATAATCATGCATTTTCCTAAATAGGACTTAATACATTCCGCCCATCCAATGTGAGTTTGATATCACCGATAAAGAAAGATTCGCAACCAAGTTGATATCTAGACATTAAAAGCAATATATTAGGCCACTACATTTTTTTCATTGGAGGTCAGAGTAATAATTCGTATTCAAACTTGCAAAGTAACAGATACGAGCAATTATTTTGCTAATAATTGATGTAGACTGGACCTGGATATACCTGTCAATCATGTACTCCATGTTTCCCAGCTTGGCGACTGCTAGTGATATGAGTTGAATGGCATGTGAGGAGAGGGCGCAGTGAATGAGGTTCTGTTGGTGGAGGTAGAGGAGGGCGTCGCTGACCTGCCGCATCAGAACGCACACCTGTAACGGTCCCAGCTCACCGCTCTGAAACAACACCATATAATACTTTATAGTTTGTTTATATCATGAGGTATATTACCTTGTTTTGAGCAATTGGTAATAATTATTGTAGATACGGGTGACGAATTCAGAGTTTTGAAAACGTGTGTAGTACCGTCAACAAGTCTCCAGACATCAAGTACTTAGCAAAATATCGGGAGAAGAGTGGAGAGGGGCATGCCGTCACTCCACCTACTGTCAAACTATGAAGGCCTGTTATTCTACTATTTTTGTAATACTTGTCGAATGCTCTTTGATATCACCCATTGGGTATACTTCTATGAAGCGAGATTGATTTAAAACTCGTCTTGTTCTTTACTATTCACTATCCTTTTTAAAGCATTAGCATCTTTCCCCAAACTCAGAATCATTTTTGTTATGCACAAAAGTGTTATTTGGCAAACCTTTTTTAACAATGTTCTCCTAGAACTGACATCTGAACTTAATTTTCCTGCAGCACATACGGTTATAGCGAAGTGTCCGTCTATTTCCCTGAAGTTTAGTTGGGCTTCATTTACTACACTAATTCTAAGTGATTATAAAACCGGTTTCCCAAAGCCATATTATAAGCACCTTTTCTATACTACTCAGATTATGAAGTATCTATATGATCACTATTTCTATACTATTCAGCCGTATCCATCAACACGCACTTTTATACTACTCCGAGTTAGAAATATCCATTTGATACTTTTCCTATTCTACTCAGTAATAAACATATTAACTTTTAATTTATATACTACTCCAAAGCATCTATATGATAACTTTTCCTATACTACTTAGACGTATCCACCAATAAACTTTGCCTATACTACTCAGACTCAAAAATATCCATATGTTACTTTTCCTACACTACTCAGACATACCCATATTAGCACATTTGTTATACTACTCTGAGTCGGAAGCATCCATATGATCACTTTTCATATGCTACTCAGACGAATCCATTAATTCACTTTTCTTATACTACTGAGACTCGAAAATATACATATGATACTTTTCCTACACTACTCAGTCATACCCATATTAGCACATTTGTTATACTACTCAGAGTCAGACGAATCCATATGATTACTTTTCCTATACTACTCAGACGAATCAATTAAAGCACATTTCTTATACTACTCAAAGTCGGGATATAGACGCTATCACCTTCCATACACAGGGACATAAGTTGGAGACAGGGACAAAGTTTGAAATCGCAGTAAGAAAATCTGAATGTATCCTCTGATTCCTTAAATGTTGTGAAAATTGAATGTGTTCTAAACATCAAATTTTTGAACTGATTTTTGGGGGTGCTGGAGAGAATAAATCGGAAATCCGACCAAAGTCGGAAAACTCACATCCCTGCATATACAGTACATGGAAGTATAGACTGACAACTTGGATTTATATTTTAATCAGAACTAGGTTTCATTTCATTTCACCCATGAATTTAAAACATATCCTACATACAGCGTGATGGAGGTAGTGGTAGAGGGAGCCGAGGCCGACCCGCTCGTAGAGAAGGACCAGTCCGTCCATGTTGTGGGTTTGACAGACGCCCATCAGCAGAAGGATGTGAGGGTGGCGTAGACGACTGAAGAATAACGTTACGTTATCTAAAATGTCAGCCCCTCAGCCATTGGCAGACAATTTTAAACTAGGGCTGATGATTTTGGGGGAAATCATATTGAAATCAGCCGATTGCCTGGTAATTTTTATATCTGTAACCAAACTAAGATTGTTTTGGCGGCCCGAAGTAGGCTGATAGAGAAAACAAGTTATGTTCCAACCCTGTGATAATTCCAAGTTTGTTTTGGAAAATCTTATAATGTGATTAATTTTTTAACATTATTCTGAATGGATATACTATTGGATCAAGTTTTACAATTCTCTTTGGAGATACATTGTACCTTACTTTAACTTGAAGCGGTTCATGTATTGATTCCAGATCAGTTCAGCATTAAAGTTCTACCAACAAGTTGTCCAACCTACTTACGCCATGTTTTCATGTTCGTTGATGAGGAGGTCAACAACTCCCCCTTCTAATGGGTGTTTATGAAGGCGTTTAGCAGTGACAAGTGTCTGGTCCCACCGCATACTGAAAGATCAATAAACACCGATAATTTGTGCCCCTCTAAGTGAACTTTCGGTCGACCAAAATAAGAAAAGAAGAGATGTATGCATAAAGAACCAAGAGTGGCTTGGCACATGCTGATATTGACATGAGAAGGAGCATTAGACCTACCTTTCGTTGACCATAAATGGACCGTTGTTATAGGTAAGTCCTGTGATGTCATGATGCAGCATTGACTCTGGTATCAAGGGGATTGACGCAACACAGCCCGCTTCCTCGCTACCTCGGAGATAGACCTGAAATGAGGAGGAGAACGACCTTTCTGAGCCACTGAGTATCAGCCATGTACCTTTCAGGGAGCCAGCAGCACAGACAGTTCCTGGGACGGTACACTGATAACCTATTGCTGGTACCCAGCGGCCCAGGAAAGTAGTTCTCATAATTGAAATAGGGACACCCATATAACCAATATTAACACGGCTATCTAGTGTTTAGTATCTGTTCCTGCCCCATCTCTATTTGCCATTGTAAGACCATGTGGAAAAAAGACTGTCCTATGAAAGTTTTCGGCCCCTAGGTCAGCCTGTATGGTTCAGTGTGTGCCCACCTAAAGGCCGTACTCCACATGATGCCGAAAGTACGCAATGCCGATACTGAGCATCTCCATGGTAACGTTCTATATCGGCAGACTGCACTTTCGGCACACTTTCAGTGTACTTTCGGTGCCAGAAGTCCGCCGAAAGTGTGCCTAAAGTATACAATGCTGATTATACTTGTAAAATCGACTGGTGATTATAACTAGTCACGATGTCATTTCTGGAGCAGAGCTTCCATGAGAGGCGAAATTGTATTTGTCAATATTTCAAACCCAGAATGTATTTTTAAGAAATATGTATAATTCTATAAGTGTGGTTGGCCTTAACTAGTATACTGACATGGCACTATAGTCAATCTTTCCATCTTTCATAGTCAGACCATATTCAGATTTCAAATGTTTTCAGGCCTAAACTAAATCATAAGTATTAGCATGAGAGGTATGAGAACATACTTATATTAGATTACCAACTTCTAAATATTGAAATATTTGGTTATTATTCAATATTACAATAGAATGCAAAGTTTGGTTGGAAATGTTAGGAAAAATGTCAAATTTCTATGAGCTATCCGGGCCAATTCAACATCATTTTTCAAATTTTTTTGCTGAAAAAATTCAGCCCTGTTCTAAGATTCTTGGCCCACTGGCCGGCAGGCTGGCGTTAATTTGGGACACTGATGGATATGGCCTAAAGAATTGTTTTTCTGAAGTGCCAGTGTCACATCACCTGAAGCAAATCAATGTTTTCACCGAAATATCTCGAAAAATACATAATGTCAAGACCCCAAATTTGGCCTGGAAGACCTCTGATACCAATAAAATCATACTAAATACCTTTTACAATCCTGAAATTAAGTAAATCCGCCAAATCTGAGGCTGGATAGTGGGGGCCCCAGGTAGTGGGTCAACCACCGGGCTCAGCTGCGAGGTTCAGCACAGTGGGGCTCCAGAGTTGGGGATCCATGTGAGGCTCATTCAGTTTTTTCAAAATTAGGAAGTAAAGTTTCTTTTTTCTACTTCGAATTTCTTGAGCATATCATATAACAATTGACAAAAATACCCAAACTATGTCTAGCATTTTTCAAACTTTGTTACTAAGATGAAACTCGCATTTTGATATTTTATTAAAAAATACACTTGTCATATTTTAAGCACCTAGAGCCTCAGTCTTTACCAATTTGGACCGTGGGAAAGTGGCTTGGAGTCAAATTGTCAAGCAAACTTCTATTGTGGGGTCGTATTGGGGGGCGGGGTGGCAACAAGGTTCTCCCAACGGGACTTTTGGTTACATTTTGAACAATTAGAAAAGGGGGAGGGGGGGGGGGGGGTGACGAGCAGTAAAAAGTGAAACATTTTCTCACTAATCTCAAGGGGCAGTACATTAAATTTTAGGAGTAAAGGCGGCTGTGTCGCTGTGTCAAATTAAGGGATCTAGAGCCATTTCCTTGTTTCTAACCTGCCACGCATCTCCTCCCTGCTCCCCCACCTGCACCAGGGAGGGGCTACGTACAGTTAATTATGTACTGTTCATTCTGTACATTAATTCTGTATTTGTTAAAACCATGTATGTATATGTATTATATTCCTTTGCCCTGATGGGTTGTGATTAAAGTATTCGTATTCGTTAAGCTGACAGTGCTAGACCTACTTTTGCACAGGCAGCCATTGGTATGCCATTCTGCTTTCCTTCGCCATGCAGGCGGCAGTTTTGAAGATGAAATTATGCAAAAATATAAAGAAAACATAAAAAAACCGAATGAACTATTCTTCCCTGATACATTTGGAACCATATGATCAAGGTTTTATGTCCCAGTCTTTTGAGAATTTTGAGAAAAATGGGCGGACAGCTTCATAAAACACAAATTTTAGAAAATTTTGCTGGGTCCTGGCGTCAAGTGCTTTGAGACTATGTCTTTCATTCATGTAAGCAGCTAACCAGCGCAATAAGTCTATCTACTCCAGAATTTCGGCGAAATGTCATTTCGCCTCAAAATTAGCAGAAAATATTTACCAACATGTTGGTAAATTTTACTGACAATACCGCAGTTTATATATTCGCGAAAATACATCAGCTGCACATTGGCAGTGCACTTTCAGTATGTGGAACACGGCCTTTAGAGTTATACTTATAATAATATGATATTACAGCATGATTCTGTGATAAAGTAACAATGTAAAGATAATTACCTTGCCAAAGCCTAGACTCTGTACGGATTTTAATGTTCTTGTCGATGATGACGAGTCAAGACTGCGAACCTTCTTGAATAAGAGTGTCAGTGAATTTCTTCGATCATTCTTTACCCTGAAATGTACATTGCGATGGGCATTGTTAGGAAATAACATTGGCATGGACTAGTTTATTTGATCATCATCATTGGACCCTTCTAGTTTGCTAATTAACATGACTACCGATACATGTTAAAATTAAATGAACGCTACCACAAAACAAGTGTCAAACTACATCTTAACTCTGTACTATAAAGACAGTCATGGAAAATACTAGTGAGACAGATCTTCATTAATCTTGGCCATTTAAACAACTATAGTAATTGATAATACAATATTTGCAATGACACAAATCATGATAGCAACATATCTTACAATTCATAGAATTCACGGGATTGCTTCTCCTCTGCCAAGTTTCGCCCAGACCGAGTCATGGCAAAGAGTTTAATTTTCCCAAGGAAATCTAACATGTTGTCTCTCCTCTTTGTATCTGCCTGACGTAGGGCCCAATCATAGACAGTACGGCCACAGTTGTCATGAAGTCGCAGATCTCCGCCGTAAGCGACAAGCCGGCTGACGATGCTGATATTACCACTGTAGGCAGCTGCATGTAATGCAGTGCTGCCCTCGCGGCTTTTTCTGTCAATGTTAAAAACGACAAAAAAAGAGATGAATTTCTAAGTTCTTTATAACAGACTTCCAATGTATACTAATTTTCCTAGTTATTCATAATTTTCCTGAAAGCCGTTCCCAAGAGGTTGTTCACACGTATTTTATGCCCAAAAGCTAATATTGGCAAAAGTAAAATTGTAGACAAGATCTACGTGATTGCCTTTATAGAAAGATTGATCGTTCAAGGAAACGAGAATTTCGCCCATTGCAATTATTGGAAGTTAGTTAATAGAGTTTAGCTTGAAAAGTAGACTTTATGTTGTTTAGATTTAAAAACAAAAAAATATTTCTAGATATGGCAATGTTTTTTTGCAACAGGATCTATATGGAAAGTTAAAGGGGAGGGGTGCGTGTGTGTGTCCCTGTCTGTCTCTCCTTGAAACTCAAATTTGTTATAGGACATGCCATTTTAAGTTTTAATGAAAAATAATATTAATTATTTATTGTACAAATGTGGGGGCTCTGGATGAGGGGTCGCAATGTCGCATGTTTTTGTCATTTTTTTTTTCGCGATTTAAGAAATGACCATGTCACATGTCACTAAGGTTTAAAAGATGTCTGTCAAGTCGTTAAGCCCCCATGTCACACATCGATTTTAAGAAATGCCCATGTCGCTGTGTCAAATTTAGTGGTCTGGACCACTAAATTTTGTACAAATGACCCATAATGTGGTGGGTCTGAATTGGCACTATAGATCTAGTGACCATCAGACCTAAAAAAACAAAATTAACTTTTACATATCTCAGCGAGTTCTGAACGGATTTTCACAATTCTTTTTTTGATTTGAAGAGAATAATGTATTTCATTACATTAATTATGGTTTTAATAATGATATCTATGCTTTAGATGAAAAAAATAGGCCAAATAATACCATGATATAAGATTGTAAACAAACCTTAAACTTTTAAGGTTGCAAGGTGTTTCGAAATATCCATCTCTTCCTGAAACTTTAAGGTAAATGTATTTAAGGTGAGCTACATCCTGACGTTTAAATGTTTAAGGTAAGGAGTTTCAAAATATCGGGCCCAAACCATACGATATAGACCCCTTGCCAGTTACGGGATGGGGTGGCCTCCCTCACGGGGGGCCCAGTCCACGCCTCCCGGGATTTTCGCGCAACTCGAGGCGTGAAAGGTGACGGGAGGTGTTGCCCTAGGTGCCGGGAGTGGTGAGGGCCGTCGCTGGCAGTCGCTCGTACCTTAGATTATTACGAGTATGTAAATATGTGATAACAATGCTAAAAAACCCTTGGCGCCTGAGCTAGGAGCCTAATTCAGGGCCAGTGGCTCGGCGCCTGAATAAGGAGCTCAATTCAGGCCCGGTCGCCTGACCCGACTCAGGCCGTCCGTTACGCAACTCCCGCATTATCGCCCACGTCGGGAATGTAGGTATGTTTCAATCCGTTCTAGCATTGTATTTTCGAAGCATCGTAGCATGAATTATAGATCAGATTACTGGTTTGCCATCATTAAACCTATAAACTGAATATTAGACCAAATTTCAATTCCTTCCCGCAAGGATTGACAGTCACGTAGGCCCCCCACCCGTTAGGGAAATTTCCCTGGGGAAACTTTTCCAGCTGCTTCACTCTCCGAGCGCAGCTTCGCTCACCAAGCGCAGCTTTGCTCAAGGCACATGCGTGACCGGAACACTGACCGAAACTGGGTCTTGGTGTATTTCAGAAAAGCATTACAATTAAATAGGATCACTACTGGTATGATTCCAGCGAACATTTTTGCTGGATACGGCGTCCAAGAAGCGAACATTGATTTTAAGAAAGCTGGTAACCATAAATCCTGGTGAGCGAACAACATCCTTAGGAAAGATTTCGCCCATGCGCTTTGATAGCCTTGATCGACTTGATTACGCTGGGCGAAAAATAAAAGAAACGGGAAAATCATAACAGGTTATTCGTCTATTTGACCAGGGGCGGATCCGCCCCTGTTGACACATGAATGTATGTTCAAAATGCTCCATTTATCAACAGAATTGTGCAGTTCTTGAACCAAAAAACACTTACACGTTCGGGTCAGCTCCCCTCGAGAGGAGCAAGGTCACAACCTTTTCTTGGGCCTCAAAACAGGCACAGAAGAGAGCAGTTTGTCCTGTGTCATTTGGATAGTCCACTGCGATGCCTGGAAGAAAACCGTGAGACTAAATGGCAGAGAGAAATGGTTAGGCTTTTTTAAAACCCATAACAGGCATTTCCGAAGTAACCCAAAGGAGGAAGCAGACTGCATCCGTTCTATAATTATCATCAAGTAAAAAACGGTGCGTATGATTCTATGAAATTCAAGTGAGATGCGGTTTGCTGTCAATTAACCCCTGGAACGCCGTTTTAATTTTGAAAGAAACATCTTACATTCCAATTACAATTTAGCCAAGCTTTAGAATAGAACTGATCCCTCTTTCATCGTGAATTCTTGACTCTTCCGTGATTCATCAATGTTTAATGTTACCTGTTTTTAGCAATTTGTTCAGAGCCCTCTTGTTGCCACGGACGGCTGCATTATGTAAGGCCATCCCGAGATCTTCTGGTGAAGACATGTTGGGTGGTGGATGAGAGCCAAAACTAAAGCTGTCGCTTAGACCCTGAAGGATGCTCCTTATTCTGGACGGCATGTTCAATCTGGAAACTAATATGAAGTAATTGGGAATCATGCACTGCAGCACTTACTCTGAAATGAAAGATTCAGTATAGACCAGCACTAGAGGTAGGCCTAGTGAGAGAAAACCACCCGCTACGTCCGTAGTAAGGGATTATTTCAATGTACAAACCAGGTACAGACGCCCCAAAACGTTTTACCTACTCGTTTCTATTCATCTTTATGGGGCAAAATTAAGACATAATATAGAAGATTCTTGATCGATGCAGGCCTGCATGATCGATACTTTCAGTATTATGACATTCGAATAGAATTGACTGATTAGGTAGGTATGTAGTAAGGGGGATGTCATAATCTGACTGCTTAAAAATAAGGATAGAACCTTATGGTTGCTTCTAGATAGTTCTGTATATAAGCTTTTGGTGTGTAATGACTTAAGTCATTACGTTAAGTCTAGAGTAATTTCCAAATACGTCTGTATTGCTAGCCGGTGATAGCTTAAATGTAATTGCTTGATTAGCAGCCACTATAAAAATTACTGTTATGCTGTGCTTTGAATGACCACTCTACTGCCATGGACATCATCTCAAAACAGTTTTATTATTAAATACAGCTCGTTTTCTACCGAGATTGTGAGTTGAATGTTGTAAATATTTTCAGGAATTTTGGAGAAAAGTGAATATGCAGTAATGGACAAGCCTAATGTGGACTAATAATTCTGAACTCATAAAACAATGTAAAGATGATGATCTACTCTTTAGGTCTAAAAATAGCTAAATTTGTAAAGCTTTATTATTTCAAATTTACCTCAACTGTATCTTGGCCTAACAAAAGATTGTTTGTTTGTTGGGGTAGTTTTAGTTTGACATGCCAACCACACATTCTTTCCAGACTGCACAAGGTGATACTTTTCAGCTGTGGGTGACCATAGCCTATCTATGATATGATTTAGGAGAAACCCGCCACAAGGTTTGTTACCCTACTCGTTTGGAAGCGTGGAAAAGGGTCTTTTATGTGCAATGTCCCATAGAAAGGACAACGCACATTCAGCCTTCGATGACATTGTGGAAATTGGTATTGGTATTGGCAAAAAATGTATATCAAGGTAGGTACCAACTGCAAAACTACAGCCCCCCTTTTGGGGGATTTTACAACCCCCAGAAAAATTGGGATACTCTGACAGCCCCCCCTTTTCAGCATCCATAATGGACAGCCCCTGCAAATAACTATTAACCTACAAAATTTCGTAGTCACAATCCAGTTCCAGAAGTTGACAATTTGTTTGAGAGCTATTATGAAGGAATTAAATAACCTGCGAGGATATGACAAGAACGTTGCTGCATATTCTTGCTTATGGCTTTCCTATTTCCTATATCATTACAGCGTCGGATCCAGGATTTTGAAAAGGGGGGGGGGGGGCGCTAATGTAATTTTTTTTTCTTAATCACCTTGGGGCCGAGGCGACTCTTACCTTGGGACTGATCATGGTCAATCGAGTTCTTGTCACAGAACGACTATACACTGGATAATAAATAAACAATATCCTTTCACACGAGTGTTCACGTCTTACATGATGTGGGAACTATAATTATGTATTGGACGGCTGCAGTCGACGAGGAGGAGACTGCGAATGGAGCTAGCTATTATCTATAAAACTAAGTACGACTTTACGCACCCTATCAATAACGGATAATTAACCTTCTATAGTTCAAGAGTTTTAAAAAAACAACATTGAAAACCTTCCACTTGATCAACCTCGCCAACTCCCCTTTTTCGGTTGAAACTATTGTAATTATGAGCACCCCCCCAACTTCCCGACCACCACCACAGCAGATTTGTTTGTATGTTGGGTTAGTTTCCAGTCCGGCCAATTCTTTAGGGTTCTTTTACCAGACTGCACAAGGTAAAGCTTTGCAAATTGCAGCTAGGCCTAGTTTTGTGCCGCATGGGCAGTGACCAAATCTTTGAAATGATTTAGGAGAAACCCGCCACCCTCCTCTTTTCAAAGAGCAGCAAGTTGTTGGCAACCTACGCTGCCATCTGCGTTCAAAACTAGAACTAAGCTCATTAACATAAATTAACATAGAAGGTGTCTCCATCTGGTGGAATTGACTTGTACTACTAAGAGATAACTTGACAGTAAACTCACGAGAAGTTCTCATTTCTTCATCTTGTCTACTCATTTTGCATCTGAACCCATAACTAATCAACACAAGGGGTCTTTTATGTGCAATATACCATAGAAAGGCAGGGGCAGACCAAGAGGGAGGCTCTAGGGGGTCCTGACCCCTTACTTTTGGTGGACCCCTAAACTAGGCAAAGAGGGGGAAATGCTGTACTAGTTTGCACGAATTCATTGTGTACAAGCATTTTTAGTACTTCACCTATATGCTGACCCCCTCCTTTTGGAAATCCTAGATCTGCCACTGAAAGATTTCAGAGTCTCTTTACAAGCAGAGGATACTGAGGGAACAAGGGTTACAAACCCTTAATAACCTTCTTGAGTTCATCCTTCTAATCCTAGGCCAGGGAGCTCCAACAGGACTCAGGAGTCAGAAGCCCCCCGCCCCGCTTCCCTACAGGGTCCCCACAGCACAGTGTTTATAGGTCTGTCAGCTGATGAGCAATAATTTTGTGGTGTGGTCTTGTCATCATAACTGGACAGTGTGTGCATTTGCACACCATAGGCCTGACCCCTTACTTTTGGTAGACCCCTAAACTAGGCAAAGAGGGGAAAATGCTGCACTTGTAATTGTATGCATGAATTCATTGTGTACAAGCATTTTTAGTACTTCACCTAGATGCTGACCCCCTCCTTTTGGAAATCCTGGATCTGCCACTGAAACTGAAAGATTTCAGAGTCTCTTTACAAGCAGGGGATACTGAGGGAACAAGGGTTACAAACCCTTAATAACCTTCTTGAGTTCATCCTTCTAATCCTAGGCCAGGGAGCTCCAACAGGACTCAAGAGTCAGAAGCCCCCTGCCCCGCTCCCCTACAGGATCCCCACAGCACAGTGTTTACAGGTCTGTCAGCTGATGAGCTATAATTTTGTGGTGTGGTCTCGTCATCATAACTGGACGGTGCTTGCATTTCCACACCATGGCATGGGCCTAGGCCTAGCTGTACCTGGCTGGCCATGCTGCATGCAGCGCGGGCGAACACAGCGCCACACGACGTCACGTGAAAAAAAAAGAAGTTCGTGCGGGAGGCAATTGAATCATTACTGTCATTCTGATTCAGCTGTTAGACCTCGACAGAGGCCAACTCTTGTTGACTTTCGGTGACGTTGGAGTTGGACTCCTGAGGCGGACCAAGGAAAAACAAAGCCAAGCGTTACACTTATCAGCCGAGCGTAACGTTGCATGCAGTTTCTGTGACTTTCACCGTGTCAAGCAACAACTGGACTGGAGCCGTGGATCCGAAATCCCACAATGAAAACAATTCTAATGTTATCAAACAAGCAAGACCGAAAGATGTATGGAATTCTCACCTTCTTAATATTCACCGACTTTTCGTTTATAATTGTGAACATTCTGTGGACATATTTCAAGCGTCTGGCTCACGGATGCAGACGACATTTTGCTGGTCATGGGACTTACATTTTATGTCACAAAGACAACGTCCCAGCAATCAGCGAAAGCCTTTAGTTCCATCGCCTGACACGAGGGGATGTCTTATTACCACCAACAGGTGGCAGCACGGAGAGCCAAGGTTTGGCGCGCTCAATGGGCTGATGAGCAGGTGAGTGAATCAGCGGCGCAGACGGGCGCAGAGTCAGAGGGCTTTCACTTACTTACTAAGTAACATTAATAAGATCTTATTTTTTTACCATTGAGAATTGCATATAAAGCATGAATAGTCATGCAGAGGGGCCGTCCATAAATGACGTCATGCTATTTTTGACCTTTTTTGACCCCCCCTCCCCCCCTTGTCATGTTTTGTCATGCGCCCCTAGACCCCCTCTCTAAAAATGACGTCATTTCGAGAGGACCCCCCCCCCCCCCCAATCACAGAAACAGGGGTAGACATAACAGGGGCCCAGGGCCTCAAGGCCAATTAAAATAAGGTTAGGCCCCTTGAATTTCTTGCCTACAAGTGAGTCTGGCTCTTAGAAAATGTTCAGCCTAAATTGAAAAAAGGAATTTCAGCATCCAATATCCTGAGTGCACCTATGATTTTTCTATGAAATTCTTGAATTTGACATTTTTTAAACATGATGTCATGCACCACATGACCCCCCCTCCCCCCCTTGTCATGGTTGGTCATGCAACCATGAACCCCCCCTCCCCCCCTGCTGCATGACGTCATTTATGGATGGCCCCAGACCTACAGGCCTAAAAAGTATGAAATCGTGAACTAGTCTACATTCAACATCAGGCCTATCTACTCTTTTACCTAGTCCCTCTCAAAATTGATGCCCATAAAAATGCAGAGGAGCAGTCTATTTGGATTTTGAAACAGAGTAATAGGAAATTATCAAGAGAATAACTTTATAGTTTCTCTGACATTAAAGGAAAACCTAGCTCATAAATTTAAAATCTTTAGGGTGGGGTAATTAGGGTATTTTCGCGCAGGGGTCTAATTTCACGCACCACGATTGTTTAGGCCTTGTGTTTTTTGTGAATTATGATATTGCAACAAATATTTGAACAGAAATGTAGAGCATGGCCAATCTCTACATACCCCATATGTTTTATAAATATCTGATCAACAGAATTTTTTTGAATGAATATGCAAATATAATTGTATTTCTTATCCGTTTTCTAGTATATTCTTTTATAAATAAGACTTTCTGTTATATCAAAATTACAATACCAGAAACTGGAAATACATAATTTGCAATAATAATTATGGAATATTGAATAGATTTTTCAAACTCTTCCATAATTGTAAGCATATGCACAAATTTTATGATTATCCCTTTAGACCCCACAGATTACGGGTATGAATTACTGTATTTCCCCAGGATTTCCCTCAGGAATCCCTTAGATTCCTTTCATTTGAAGAAAATCAAAGGCTGACAAACGAATATTAATTAGAGTTATAGAAATAAGAACTGCAGCATCAGATAGGGAATTAAATCAGCTTTTAAACGGTATATTTGCCGTTTTTGTATGATGAATATTCATTACAACGTTGCCTTTGAAAAAATATGGAAAAAATATGGAAAAATTTCCGTTTTTCCGGGCGGCTACGGCCGGATCGGGGAGTACACCCTCGGGCGGCCATGGCCGGATTGGGGGCTAAAGGGTTATACAAATTGAAGATCAACATGATATTGCCTGAAGCCTAAATTCACGCAGCCTTTGTCTAATTTTACGCATTTAAAGCCTATACTATAGTCTTATCTATTAAAGTGCGTGAAATTAGAACACATTAAGCCTAAGGTCAATCATTTCATCATGTATCTTTAAAGTTAATGTACTTCTACAATTTCTATCTTTATGTTTAAAGCTAATAAACATTATTTTATCAGTCTGCAATACAGCGTACCATGCAATAGTGATCCAAAAATTGTTATTCAAATTTTTTGTGATTAATTTTCTGCTTTTTTGTGATATTCAAAACATTTTTTACTTTGTTTATAGTTTTGAAATAAATCAGGAATATGTAATCTAAAATATACGATAGCTGAGATATAGTGCCATGGAATGGACATTATGAAATTGGTAATGATCCTTCCAGTCGTTATTTGACAATGAACATATGATTTATCTTCATTTTCCCCCATAGAAATGTATGGTGCGTGAAATTACACCAGCTGCGTGAAATTAGACTTATTGCATGTCCTTATTTCACGCAGATGCCTTTGAATAGCTAACATATCCTGGTTTTGGGTCTGTATGTGTCCATAGAGAGCAAAAACTAAGATTTTGTATATCAATATTTGTATTCTATACCCTGTTACTGTCTCGAATTATACCTATAATTGCAAACATTTCAATTTTCTCTTTTTTCAATTCATTCATGAAAACACGTTGATAAATACAAGTTCCATTTCAATTTCGCGCATTGGGTGCGCGAAAATATCCGAATTACCCCTACCTTTTGTACATTTTATTTCTCTTTACCTTTCTAAAAATGTTTCAATTCTCCCTACCACGGATATTTCCTATTTCCTACCTGCACACTAGCCTAGATCAAGGGCATGTACTTACTATGAAATTCAATAGAGAACTATAAATTATATTAATTGATAAATGGAAAATAGCATACTGAAAATAATATTAACCAATAAAATCATATGTAAACCATAAAAAGTTCGACTACAACAGTTACTATTCCAGTAGGTTGCCACTAAGATTTTTTAATGTCCAACCATAATTGGTAGTGGTGGTGGTGTTGGAGTTTAAGGTCTGCTCAGCAATTTTTCAGCTGTATCGAGACCAGCTCCGGTTTTTTTAACTGCAAAGTCAATGATCGTATCTATGGTAGTGGAAACGACGGCAAGGTGAGGTGGTGCTGCAGGCACCAGCTGGAATTGAGCCCGGGCCGGCCGCGTGCGAAACCAGCATGATACCCACTACACCATCCAACCCCCCCCCCCACCCCCCCCCCCCCCCCAGCCCCTCCTCCTCCAACAATAAGTAGTTATGATATAGTAGATATACTGATATACTGCAAACTACAAAATTGATAGTATACAATACATTTGCAGTAGCGGGCGCACCCGCGTGCGCCCCCCTATTTTTGGCTCAAAATAGATTTTTTTTAATGGGACCCTTTTTAATATGTGCGCTCCCCCCCCCCCCCCTTTTTTTTCAAATTTCTGGATCCGCCCCTGATTTGTGTATCTCCTGTTGCGGCTATGGAGCTAGATGTTGCTCAAATTTAACAATTGTCTGTTTCCATCTCGACTTTCCTATAGCCTACTATCTCCCCCCACCCACCCACTTATCCCTCTTTAGTAATGAGAGAAAAGCTGGGGTAATTGAACATAAGAAACGTGTTTATTCATTCCGTCTGTAGAAACAGCTGACAAAGTTAAGTATACATCAAGTATTTTAGAGTCCCGACATAGGTGAAATGAGCGAAGTAGTTCCCACCCGATGGCCCCTCAGACCCGTCTGTGTTGACGTCTCAGGAGGCAAACGATGAGGTTGAAGATGTGAGGTATCCATGACAACCAATGAAGGAATCATTTAGCTGTCATCATGGTAACGAACTCTGCAGAACGTGAACAAAGGTGATAAGTAGACAGTCATTCATAGAAAGGTGAATGTGAACTTAAGTGAATTGTTAATGTACCGAACATAATATTTAGCTGCTTTGCCATTTGAAGAATTTTGTTCGCACAAACAATCAGCATGTAGGAGGGAGAAAAAGAATGTCATAATCTTAGAACGAAGTAGAGCCTCCCTAGCTGCCAAGGAGCTCACAAATGCCACATACACTACTTTGTTGTCTTAACTGGTTAAGTTATTTGTCATGTCAGAGTTGAAATAGTATACATGTAGCCAGCGCCAAAGTCAAAGGGGGTTCCAGGTGAATTCAAGGGGGTTGCGCTGGTTCTGACCTACGTTTGACAACATTTATTATATTTTACTTATATTTTGGGAAGTCAAAGGGGGTTCCAGACACCCAGGAACCCCACTGGCTACGCCACTGGACTATATGCATGCTTAGAAACCTTCATTCATCATGTCACTTTTCCAGTAACTATCAAATAAGACCCATTCACCAAGTCCATAGGAAAACGGTATCTCATATAAAAGCATTCCTTATCTATCATTTCAATGTTAAGACAGTACCCGACAAATTAGATTTGTTTAATACTTAATTGATCACATCAATGTTAACAGAGTACTCTATGACCAAAGACCATATTTATTATGCGAGTAATAAAAGAGTAAAACGTTCCAGTTATCCTTCTTTGAAAAGTACAATTCAATTAGGCGGAGAAAAAAAGATATGATTTTTTTCTGAAATCTGATTTCAGCCTGAATTATATCCACCTACAGCACACAATGGTATCACTTCATTAATGTTGTGTCGCCGTTAACATGCAGGACATCGTTAATCATGTACAATGTGTTTTGGATATATTTTGAGAGGGAATCTGTTAATTTGTCGGAATGGCGAGAGTAGAATTGAAATGGCAAATATGCATCTTCATTAGAATTGGATGCCAAGTGCAGCATGAGCCAGTAGTTGAACAGTTATCTGTAAATGTCCGACCGAAAATGTATTGATAATAGCCTTTGTAAATTTAACTCAATATTGCCCTTGCATCGTCTACACACAAGAGCAAAGAAACCCGTTTTTATTTAGGAATAGGATGTGAAATGTACAATTGCCACACAGTACCTGAAGTATACATATTAGATAGAAAACCCTTTGATTTAAAGCAAATTCAATTATAACTGCATTATGCCTATGTATAAATTTGACAGTTCTTAGCTTTAGCAACGTATGCAGTGAATTTGAATGATCGTGACCCCCCCCCCCCCAACAACAACAACAACAACAACAACAACAACAACAACAACAACAACAACAACAACAACAACAACAACAACAACAACAACAACAACAACAATCTGTCCCTGTGACCGATCGGCAAGTTTGCTGTCAGAGCACATTTTTACTTCTACCAGAACCCTTTCAATGCACTGTCATTTTGTAATGACATCACTAGATTTTGTGATAAGCGAACTCTCTTATTATGAGATAATAATTGATCAAAATACATCTAATCAGTTATGAAAATATGGGCACCGGGATATATGGGACTTTACCTCACAAGTCCATAGAAAAACTTAAACATCCAAGATACAAAATGCAAAATACTTTTGGTTTCAAAATTAAAAGGTTAGCTTCAGGTTAAGATCATAAAGGATTCAATAATTAACATGCGAAAACATAAGTATAATACTCAGTTCGGACTTTGCGAAACTCAAAAAACTAAAAATATAGATACACAATTTCAAAGTTAAAATTCTATAAATTAACAATATTGTTCTGTTCTGTTTTGATTTTTCAAGTAAATTAATTTTATTTCTCAAAAACGGGAAGCACATGTAGTGTCCGAGGTTTGACAAATGACACCCTTTACTCCAGCCGCACTCTGATATAGATATCAACACACTGAGCTTTGATATTATTGCCCTTTCTACATCAAATGGAAGATCTGTAATATTGATCATAGTATAAGCATTTTTTTTGCTAAGACTGTCACTTGGTTTCTTCTCTCAGAATCTGTAATGTAAACCCGTTGGTAATAATGCTGTGTTGAATTTCCATGTACATGACCTGTACCTAATCCCTTTCTGCCTTATTGTTTTATGAATATTACTTTTACAATCTTCCACTATTATTTTATGCCGACGAAGTTTGCATGCAGAAAGAGTCTCGGCCTTAGGTATGCATAGTATACATCACATTACAGCTGAATATCTCAAATTATGTCCAATTACATATTTTATACTCAAACAGTAACACAAGAATTAACATTTAACAGTAGGCCGACAATTTTTTCGTTCTAGACTAGAATTGACTAGACCCGTTTTACCTTTTTCCTATAATTAACTCATATTTACTTTGAGGCCTACAATGGCAGATTTTTAGACAACTTAGATACATAAGATCATATCCGCCTTTACAATCGATATTAGGCATATTTCATGTAGGCTCCTATATCAATGAATAAAGATAATACGTTCAAACTAATTTCAAAAATCAAAGTGCGTACACAAGTTTATATAAAAAGAGAAAATCGTCTTACAATCAGGTTAACGAATATACAAGGAAACCGTCAATCGCACCTGGTAGAATTTGATCTTATTTCTGGCAAACGCTGTTTTATGTTGATAGTAGGGAATGCTTTTTCAGTTACATATCTACCGTGTCATGTTAAATTTGTCGGGCGTTCAAATTTGCACCCTTAACGCATATAATAATGATTATAATTGAAAACGATTGGCACTGCTTCCTCGGGAATTCACAAACGATAGTTAGCTTTATATGACCTGAGAATATCATTTGCAGACAAAGTAAATGATTTAATGACTTAAAACTCGCATTTGTATCACAAACAACAAAATAGGTTATCAGAAGTAGAATATTGTTACCAGCGGACTGGCCATAAACATGTGTACATATGTATACTACATGTACATAATTACAGAAAAGTTTGTCAGCTGTTTGTTTCAACTGTTAGAGTGACATTCTCTGACCATATTTCCTTGGTCTTCTTTTCTTTACTATATAATGTCATGTAACAGTTACATAATGATATATTGATGATCTTAAGACATTAGCAACATAGAATGATCTTATGATATCAGGTTGAAACCATCCATGACTATCCTCTTATAATGATGCACTGATTAAGCAAGATCTTAAAACAACCTTGATAATTATAATGTCAGTAGGTAGGGACACCTTCAGAAAAGGTGCACATGAGGTAGAGACTAGCATCAAATCGTATTGTGACCGTCTTTCTAGTTTATATTTAGACAAAACATAAGCAGAACATTACAGAGAAAACAGCTCAATCAAAAGTAGCAATAATTATGTCATCATTACATAATCACGTCACGATACTTTTGTAATGGTCACTGATTCGTAACGGCGTTTGTTCCCAGTATATGTTGTTAAAATCATTCTAACAATGTGATGTTATTGGGGGAGCCATCAAAAGAATGTAACCAGATAAGTAAAACATAACAAATAGCTAATGTCACTGTGACGTTATGATAACATCGCATTCTTAGTGGCATGCATGAATGTGCAGAAGCCATGCCACGTCGCACCGTCCACCCTGTCTAGGGCGGGGTAAGCTGGGGGCTGCACGCCGCCCCTGAGTAGAACTCCTTGAAGACTGCCTGGAGGCGACTGTTGGGAACCAATGCCCAACAACCCGGCCGCGAAAGCAAAGTGCGGTTTTGTATCTATGCTTGGCACTCCGCCTTTAAGGGTTGATGCACCTGTTTACTTGTTACCTGCCCAGTCGCTCAATCAGCAGCTACGGAGGTGCGGCTGCCTTTTACCTTGGCCAATTTGCGTACAAAGATGGGTCGGGCATAGGTTGTAAAATCTGGAAAGGTACAAAAGGAGCATGCTGGAATGTGTTAGATCATGCAGAATCAACAGATTAGTCAGTGGCCACACGATGCCAATTCCAAGGTTAGCAAACTTGGAGAGAAAAAGTTGTACATTGTATGGTCTAACCATAGGAGATACGGCCAAATTGGGGTCCAAATAAAGAACCAAATGTCGATGATGTATAAAAGTAATACCAACGATAGGGGACTGTACCCCTATTTCAATAGAGGGGCGCTCTAATAAGCCTGAACGGTAAGCCCATCCCAGTTTACATCAACATTAAAGCTTACCATGAAATATTTTCAAAATTGACTCTCCGCTATTTCCATGAAGAGAGTTGCATAATACAAAATTAACAAAAGCAATTTGCTTGACAAATGGCTCCTAAAATTTGTGAATTGAAGCTTTATGTATCTGATGTATTGGCCTGTTTCCCATAAGAACCAATGCTAAAGCCTGCCAGACCAACCTATCATGTCCAACCCTATTTTGCCCTGAAATACAGCACTTTGATGAGTATCCGGGCTGAGTCGGTGATTGCCCAATTAACACCTGCAGATAGGGGCTCAATATAGGGTGGCTTTTGGTCATTCCCCCCACCTCACCCATGGGTAGGTGGCAGCAGTCTTTGTAAGAAAGGCGTATAGAGCCCCCGATATAAAGCCCGAGTGTGGTAGCGATACTGAGATGAGCAACAGGGAGGCACAGTTCAGAATAATGTTAATCAACATAAGTTAAATCTTAGAAGTCTAGTCATAATTGTTGGGTATGATGGTCAGTGATTAGGAATTCAATTAACCATGCAGCCTTCAACATGCAATTTTACCATGCATACATACCCCGGCACCCCTATAATCAGTCATGCCATTTCTGTCATCTCGTCATATCCACTAACATAGCAATCCTGTTCCACCATTAGGCCTACATTATTCTAACAAAGTCAAAAAGCATGAGGCCATAATAGTTTTCCATGCCACCTATGGTAAGGTCAGAATAACTACCATTATAATTAACCACTTCATCCCCATCAAGATCAGAATGCTTACCATTATAATTAACCATGCCGTCCCCGTCAAGGTCAGCTTCTCGGATCATCTCATCTACCTCCTCGTCGGTGAGCTTCTCCCCCAGGTTCGTCATGACATGACGGAGCTCGGCAGCTGAGATGGCACCGTTACCATCCTTGTCGAAGACGCGGAATGCCTCCCGCAACTCATCCTCACTGTCTGTATCCTTGATTTTCTTTGCCATCATATGCAAGAACTCTTCAAAGTCTATGGTGCCATTACCTGATGAAGAAACATGGGAATATATAATAAGCTGAGGCAATGTCAATCGATAAATTACAATGGACTGTCAAATTGACAGAAAGGGAATACGTTGGAAGGACCAACAAAACAACCCTTGCATAACGAAATACCACCTTTTATACCCAATTCTATATACATGTTAAAGTAGACCAGGAACCTACAACCCCCCCCCCCCATTTTTTTCCATTTTCGGACCCCAACTACTGAATGTATTCTATGACCAGCTGATAACCTATTGTTCTTTTCTTTAACAGGAAGAGACCTCATATAGATATACATGTTTTATATACCCGTCCATCGGTCTTTTGTAGCCATCAAACCAGAGTCATGAGAGAATCAAATCGTTACATACGGACAGGCAGATGAAAGGTAATACCATGACAACTGGAACTGAATAGGGCCTATCTTAATCATAATAATTGCCTATATACACCCATCGTGATCATCTCTATATATGTATACCATCACTATCCAGTTTCGGACAGCTGCATGATAGAACATAAACTTTTTATATGTGAAGATGTGACATAACATTTCCTTTATCCTTATCTTCATATATGTTCTTACTCTGCGACATGCACGGAAGTTAAATCATTCTTGACAAAATGGAATTCGGCAACATGACAGATAACTTTTGTTTTTTTTATGTCTTTTTATTATGTTACATTTGGAGTGACACGTAACATACCTCGCCATCCAGGGGCTCTTTCCGTAGACGGTCAGTGAATAATGGGAATAATACAACCATTCAACATTTGGTATATCTTGTAATACAATATATATGTTTTGTTGCTTGGACTTTGTATAAGTTCCACCTGTAGCATGTGTTGTAATTGAAAACCATGCATGTAAGTGGCGTTATGATGTTCGGGTTACTTAGTGTCTGCGTGTAGAGGACCAACCGGTTATCATGTCAGTCTACCCTACTCATATAACCTTGCAATCTCTCTTGTTTATAAGCGTGCCTTCATTTCAAAGTGGAGCATTTCTCCTCACATAATAGTTCTTGATCAAATAAAGGTAACATAACAGGGCCGTACACAGGGTCTGCCGTAGGGGTGGGGGCGAGAATTCCCAAGTGGAAAACTTTTGCGTAAAATATCACTAATTTAAACTCAAATAAGGAATGGCGAGGTCCCTCAAGTGGAACTTTTCATTCTTTTCTTCCAATTTTTTATTACAGGAAAGGTGGAACTTTTTGAGAATTTACTTGGGGGGGGGGGGGGGGGGGCGCCACTCCTCCCCCCTGGTTACGGGCCTGCCATAATATGAATATAGATATTAGTAGGCCCTATGGCTTATGATATAGCATCTGCGTAATTGATCGATATGCAACCTGCGTACTTAAATTTAATTAACCTAGAAATCTATAATTTTAACATGAAAACACCTGGACTTTTCCGTGTGACATAGCTAGCTTGGCTCCAACCCTATCCCCTACCAATTACATCCACCTTTTGACCCTCGCAATCTGACCTCTGTGCAGTAGCACCTGAGCTCTGACCAGTATGCCTAATATCGGACCTCTAGACCATAACATCTGGCCTCTGACCTGTAACGGCTGACCTCTGACCTCTGAGCTTTGACCACCAATCCATTACTTCTTTCCCCCAGGCCAGCCCCTGATGAGGGTTCAGAACAAGGCAAACGAGCAGCAGGGATGCAGCACTATGTAGACATGATTACAGTTGTTGACATGGGTGTAGCAAAATAGAAATAAAGGAGTGTAGCAAAATAGAAATAAAGCTGACAAGGGGACAGAATCACTGATTTACAGTATTTGCAATCTCTATAATAATTTTTATCAGTTTTAGTGTGGCAGAATAGCCAAATATTCTATATTTAAAGGAAGTTTTCTTTTGATAAAAGGGCAAATGTAAATTAGATAAATTCCCCCCAGGATTCTGGTAATAAGGAAAGGAAAGGTTTATGTTGGTGTGGACAATAACAATTACATGGCTATTTGAATGCAATATGTGGATTAGTAAGTGAAACAATGTCGACATATTAGAATTTATCGGATTCCAGTGTGGTTTGAAAAACCAAAAGCTGTCTCATCCACCTCTTTCAATGGGCAAATTATAAAGAATTGCAAATAGATTTTCAAGGAAAGGTGAACAAGGAAAACAGATTTGAAACAGTCTCATCCACCTCTGTCTCATCCACCTCTTTCAACAGGTGAAATGATAAAGAACTACAAATAAATATACGATGAAAGTTGAACAAGGGGAACACATTTCAAATAGACAGTGATGCCATTTTGTAATTTCTAGATAGGAATTTCAATGTAAAAATATCCAAGCAGAATGACAGTTGTAGGTTCCTGGATGCTACCAGCTGATGGCCTGTTCACCCTGAGAGATTAGCCCCCCCCCCCCCCCCCCACACACACACACACGCAAAAGAAATTGTTGTGTTCAGGTAACCCGACCTACCCAGAATGTTTTGCTCTAACTACCCTAACTTTTTTTTTTAGGATTTCTTTTCTCCAAAATCCAAAAGCATTGACATAAAAAAGCATGGAGACAGCAAATAGATGCTCAGTGCATTTATCTTAGATGCTAAAACTGTTTTTAAAGGATTTTGGAATATTGTTTTATTCATTTTCAACACTGCCCAGGTCTCTTCAGTAAGTAAAAATAAAAAGCAAAAAAAATTATTTTTATTTTATTTACCCTAATTTCTTTTACCTTTGTTACCTGGACACAACTATTTTTCTTTTTTACCTTATGCCCAGGGTACACTGCAGGAAACTATACCCTGTGCCCCGTCGCATAACGGGTCTCGCTGTTGCGAACATTGGCACACCACTCTCGCTACAAGGACGTCCCTGTTGCGATGGGTCCCCCTGTTGATTTGTGGATCTTCTAAGCAACCGATTTTAACTCTGTAAAAAGTTCTAGAAACTAGACATTTAGATCTAAAATCCCTGAAATTCTCAGCCCAAGAAAATGATTAGAAATGGGTGAAAATTGATGCCAAATTTCGCATATAGTAGCGAGACTTTGCCAAACCCTCGCTGTTTCTCTCCCTACAGCGAGCGTTTGGTTATGCGACGGGCCACTGGGGACACTTCAAAACCAGACAATCAGGAGAGGTGACAGAGAAGAGGGTATACTATGCATGTAGTAGGCTGGGCCAGGCTTTAGCAGATGGTCAAGGGTATAGAAGGTGAAGATCCGGGGTATTATAGGTCACTGAAGTAAGGCTCTTACATAAAATCTTACATCATAATCATAATTTATATCCATGATTTTTCTCAAATATGTGATGATAAAGAAAGAATATATATGCATATTACCGTTCTGACTGTTATTTTGAAGAACTGACAATAATCAAAAGGATTATGATAAAAAGAAAATCGAATAATCCTAGTCAAGTCAAGTTGCATTGACAGACACACCATGGTACATTAACAGATGATTACGTCTGTGTTGGAACATGCTGGTATAGTTATAGACAGTGCTAATAGCAACCACGTGGAAAACATTTCGGGTATGAATATCAGAACTATACTTCTTTTTATTGTGGATCAGAGATAAAGTTTTGTTAACAATTTATCATAGTAGGAAACAAAATTAAGGATGTGTGAAATAAAGATTATCTACACATCACCAAGCGCACTTGATTTATCAAGGCACTCACATATTGGGGGGGAACTATCTCAGCCTGGAGCACACTTCATCGTTCTCAGATGATAATTGATGCTACATTATTTATATGATTAAGGATTGACACCAGTGGTTGAGCCATTATTCACGTTTTGCCCTGTATCGCTGTGCCTATGCTAGGTATATTGATGAAATAAACACCATTTAAAAGGTCTATTTTTTCTCTATCCCATGATATAAGTTATTAGAACATCAGACAGAAATTCGAAAGGATATGAATTAAAAACCTATTTTTCAACATTTATATTTTGAACAAGAATTTTTCACTTGTTATAAGAGCTATATGACCATTTTCTTTACTACATGTTATTAACCTCTAGGTGCAGAGAAAAGTGTCTCAGATTCTTTCTTAATCTTAGGCTTTGGTTTTTATTTTATGCCAAAAATAACGGGCAACTTGAATATATTTTGTTTCTATTTTTTACATTTTTTTTAAATGATTGAAGATAGATATCAAAATGTTGAGACACCATTCCCTCCATTAGAATGTTTAGAGAAAGCATACAAATTTTCAAATGTTTATGACTAATGGTTACTGAGAAATCATTGTTCAAAAAATAAAAGTGAAATAATTAACGTTTGTCTTCACAAAGGCATAAACCTTTTAATACTTTTAAATATATTTTGTTTCATAAGAGATAAAGTATAAACTAGGCATTTGAACTTTACAAATCACACCAATGTGGATGTAGAGATACTTTATGAAAAACGCAATAGTCCTGAGTAACAGGAAACACGGCCCAACCACATGTGTCAATCCTTAAGTGTATGATGTAGTATGAAAACCGTTTATTCATATCATCAGACCTTATTTCAACATCATGGCTATTGGGAGAGCACAAATATTCGTGATGTTGGTTTGTTTCAATAAAAAGAAAGGAAATGTAGTTGTAACCAAATGAGTAGGACATGCAAGAAATGAATTGTTTAATCATTCTCTCCAAAAAAAGGTCTATATCACCTTTTACAAATAAGGACCTCCTCTCATACAGAGAAATCACGACAGACAACATCGTGTGACATGACGTAGGCCTAGACCTAATGTTTGTAAAAAATGAAAACTGTTCTTACCCCATGCTCAGTAAAGATATAAAATGGACAAGAATAGACAGTTTTGATTAGTAATACATAATTTACCATTTTACCCATGGCAGTACTTACCGTCGGCGTCGACCTCGTTGACCATGTCCTGCAGCTCGGGCTCGGTCGGGTTCTGGCCCAGCGACCTCATCACCGTGCCCAGCTCACTCGCCGAGATGTTCCCGTCCGAGTTCTTGTCAAACAGCGAGAAGGCTTCTTTGAACTCTGCAACCAAAACCTACTTATCAACTCTTGTACAAAAATATAAAAAAAGCAAGGCGAAAGAATACAATTATATAACCTTCAAATCAACTTGCGCTAAACGATACATCGTTTATATATTAAGTGCTATTGAGGAAATGGCCCGGTTTCTACAAAGATTAAAATGAATACACTTTCAATCAAAAATTCAACGGAATAAGAATTTTGATATAGTTTGTTACCTCACCAGGGTTATAGTATTATAATATGATTATATTGTAAGGTATTATTATTCTAATCTTTTAAAATGATACTTAACATTTCCATTTCGATATTCATTAAGCAACCGTAAGTCAGTCATAGATCATTAATCATGGCATAAATATACCTAGCTTATAGACGGAATGGTGAAAAAATGATAAAGCCACATTTGATATTAGGCCTAACTATTTACATATCATCTGCCTATTGATAATCTCAAGTATTTAGTAATTTTATTAATCAATTTCGACATAGAATTGACATACTCTTTTTGTTTTCGATATGAAGACCCTTAAAGAATATTTTCCTTAATCTAAATCACTTTAACAGTTAAAATGAAATATGCATGTTAATCAAATAGCAGGAATAATGTGGGGTCTTTTTTCACTTGCATTGACATTGAATTGACGTTCAAATTAAGGACAATTAAATCATAATGGAATAATATGCTTTCAGGAGAAAAGTTCAAGTTTGTTCATACAGTTGGTCTAATGTACTATGTTCACCATGCATTTATTAGAAATTTACTTATATTATCTCGTGTAGCGATTTGTCTTATAGATGGGATAAATATGAACATTTGCATTATGGGCACAATTAATTAATAGAAGTAGCATCATTTCCCCTATTCTCCATAATTATTTAATCTATATCGAATAGCACTGACAATGCAATATTTAAGCAGGCCTCCAGTCCCTTGTAGTTGTTGGTTCCGGGCATAAAACATTAGCCAAGCAGTGGATCCCCACCCTGATCCCCACCCCACCCCCCTTTCCTCCCCGCCATCTTTAGAATAACTTCCTGATAGGCCTACCGGTGGCCTACTCCTCTTGACAGATATCAAATAAAAAATTGAATTTTGCATATATTATGCAAATCGAACATAATTAATCTTGATGATAGCGATCATAATTAAGGATTACAATTATTAATATTCATGTCAGTGAGAAGGAAAAGTCGATCCAATGATTCGAACTCAGTCGGTAGGAGATAGGAGACAGATATTACGAGTTGGACGGTCAGCTTGTGCCGTAGACAGCCTTCCCCCGGGACCCCCTCTACAACCACACTGGTACAAAACACAAACACCCGCCCTACGTACTGTACACAGCACTCAGGGCTTTGTAAACGTCTAGATCCTTCATCCCAAATGGTAGGATTCTACACCCCTAGAATCGACATGGCGACTAGGCAATTTCTTCAATTTTATTTGAGGCAGTGCAGTTGCATACCCATGGTAATGACATACTTAAGAGTTAATTTTTCAAATCAGGTTTAGGTGAGATTATCTGTACTGAAAATATGTATTTCACTCTCCGAAGAGATATAGAGTAGAGGAGCCAGTTTCCGCGCATTAAGGGCAAGAAGTTAAGCTTTAACAAAATATTTTAAGAAAAACATTATGAATTTAATATTTTTTCTTCCATATTGAGGGGAATGACATCTAAGAACATAATCATAATAAAAAAAATTAAAGTTTGAAAATATTTTTGTTATATCTTAAGGTTTTACTTTCACATGTTTATTCTTCAGTTTCCGCGCACCTGGAGCCTATTTCCGCGCATTTTGGTGTCAGTTTCCGCGCATTTCTCATATTTTAGGTGTTAAATGAGTAAAATAATTTATAGAAAAAAAAAATGATACATGGGGCATCAGAAAAAGATTATCTATTGATATCCATTATACAAAATGATTGTTAAGTTCTTAATAATTCATAAAAATGCAAATAGAAATGCTACCTTGTCAGGGAAAATCTCAAGAAAATATTCATGAAAAAAAGGAAGAAATACACATGTTTATGCATTTTTGATAAATGACAAAAGCATTAATTCGCCTCAGTAAAAGAGAAAAAAATGTTTTCAGTTTTGTCTTTGGTTTATATTATTTTAGGAAAGTGTCTTAAGATAATATAGAACCTTGCTTTGAAAAATTTTTCTTTTTATTTTCTTTTGAAAAATGTTTGAAAATTCAGAAATTTCGGAAAAACTGGTGAAAAATGCGCGGAAACTAGAGACCGTCTAATTTATTGTCCTTAGTTTCCGCGCAGGGGCCTATTTTCTATATTATCCATGAGATTTTATGTTTATGACATTAAAATGATCATAAATCACTTTAAACTACTATCTATGATAATTATTTAGAGAAAATTATATTTTTTCTTGAAGAAAATGATGTTATGCTCCTTATTTCAGAAATATTAACTTTTTAAGGATCCCGTCATTTTCCTTAATAATAAGGACATTGAAACATTTATTTGGCCTTAGAATACATAAATAAATATGAAACATCATTAAAAATGACAAATTAATTGCATAAGAACATTATTTTGGGTCTGGCATTTTAAAAATAGCATATCTAATACCTACAGAAAAAATGCATCCATAAAATGTGTAAAATGCGCGGAAACTAGAGATGCGCGGAAACTGGCTCCTCTACTCTACGTGAATTACCTGAAGTACAATAAAACATCAAGTTAAAAGTAATAGGCCTAATTATTTTTTCAATCATAGACATCGGGTGTGGTCTTTGCTAGTTTTATGTTGTTTAGTTTCTTGTTATCTTTGTTATACTAACCAAAAAGATTTATGGCTGACTGTAAAAACACATCTGACAAGTCGACAGGGGACATGGCCCATGCTGTGCCTTTTATTTTGCTCTACGAGGGAACATTGCCTCCAAGAAGCGGCGACAACTGCCCAATTTGTGAAATCCGGGAATTGAATGATGATCCTTCTCCCCTATCCATATACCTGTTGTTGGAGCGGGTGGCAGAAAATAAAAGTAACGACGATGAAATGTTGGTGGAGGTCGATGTGGGGCAGTAAAAAAATGTGTGTTTAGAGGAGTCCCGGATCTCGCCGACCCCCGGGCCGGGGGCGGGCGGCGGGCGGGGTTGGATATAGCCGGCGCTGGCAGGCCGTCAACTGGGAGTCTCATGTAGCGGGATTGTGTCAGCTATTTCTACCCCCGCCCCGCCCGGCCGGTCCCTAACTGCGTGTGTCAGCGGCTGCCCTGCGCACACGTCTTATGATCTCCGCACTCAGAAACCTGTCTGTCCGTCAACATCCCTTCATCTGTCTACTCCTGTCTACCACAATAATCAAACTGCCGCCTGACCCTTGCTGTGTCCAGAAGGCACGGGGCAACCTAGGTGCGGACAAACGCGCATGAAATGCGGGTTGGAGTCAGCGGTTTTTAAAAGGAGGGTGGGATATGGGAAAATACGAGCAAAATACTATAAGAAAATTGTTTGTAATTGGATAGGCTAATGAAAATTGTACATATATATATATTTTTTTTTTATGCTTATATTTCATTAATCCGCACCTTATCAATTTCTGCTGTAATTGTAATTTTACCCAGGATGTAACATGTTTTATTATACCTTAGGGTGATACAAGTTTGGTAGTTAAGAGTTTAACACAGGGCGATACAAACCTGGGCGATAACCAGCCTTATATCACCCTGCAGGGCAATACAGAAACTTTTTATTTTTCTAAAATTCTTGAAAAAATGAAATCAGTAAGAAATAAAAAAAATCTAACATATATGCATTATCTGCACAATGTCCCTAGCTATATTTTACTGCTTACTGTTTGTGGATTTGATGGATATGAAAAGAGTTATATGAAAAAAAAAGAAAATGTGCAGCATCACAGTCCCACCATCACTGATTGCTGTGGATCCTTCCTTGGGAGCTCAGATCTAACAGAAAAGGTATAATAAATCCATAACCAACCTCAAAGGGAGTACTTGGGCAGTTACCACCCCTCGCCGAGACCCTGATATCAGCCCTCGGCCCGCCCTTTCGGGCCCTGGCCTCGGGCTGATATCGGGGTCCCGGCTCGGGGTGGTAACCACCCTCATACCCTTCTCGGCTGGTTATATACTGCCGTAGAAAATACCCTTGGATATAATTACATGTAGGTACATGTAGACTTGTTTGATAAGAAGGGAAAAGAATGTTTGATATGATACTACGTTACGCGAGGGGTCGTCCGTCGATTACGTAAGTACACAGGTGGGGGCTTATAAATAAATGGGCTTTCGCACATTTCTAATGCGTATTACATGCTAATGGGGATGGGTGGGTTGTCTAGAAAACATATGAAAATGCACATGCAATTAATGGAAAACCCCTCAATGAATATGCATTGTAATCAGTTAGGAACACCGAAAATCGCGGTCCGAGCTCCCCTTAACTATCCTTAAGATCCTATGGTGGCCTAGGTTCCCGGTAAGTAGTGCATTACCTGGTCCCCGGCAACTACTATATGACGGGGGGGGGGGGGGATTACATACCTGTCCCGCCGCAAAGTCCGCTCACCTGACCCCAACCCCCTCCCCCTCCCCTCCCCGATCCCCCCACTCGGCCTGACCTGACCACTCACAGGCCAACCCCCACCCCTCCCCCACCGCCTCCCCTCCTCCAGCGCCCAGCCCCACACTAACCGGGAGATCACCGTCCACAGGTAGACACCCAGGAGGATCTGGTCAAGGTAACTTTTTCACTATCTGGGGAAAGTTTGCGTTTTAATTTTAGCATGAAAGTCCCTTAGAATGAATAGAGGAACTCGCGTTGATAACTTTTGCGTTATTGCATGGGGGGGGGGGGGGGGTCGACCCTCCCTTAATTTAAAGTGTACTGTTCATACCTACTACTATAGGTATATATAGTAGTAGGCATGAACAGTCACTTTGCAAAATAGTAGGTATACTATTTTGCAAAGTGACTGTCTGAAATCCAAGAAATTGCAAGAGTGATTCTTTAATCGGAATACTTTTGCAATGATTGGCGTTATCACATAATTCACAGGAAATGGGAAAGTTAACATTATTTGCCCAGACATCCCCTTGATTCTGATAGTTTCTCGTCAGTCACATAATGACGTATGTTAATTCATCTTTTAAAGATATCAGATACTGCTCTTATTGCAAATCCCCATAATTCTGTGTGAACTTTTGCAGTGACTCTGTAAATGGCAAATTAGTGACCCTGTGCATGATGGACCTGTGTGGTGACTCTGACTCTATAAAAATAATGTTAAATGGCATTATATACCAGTTGTAGATCTATACTGCTTGCAGTGATGGTCAATGCGACTCTTCCACTCCGGGAGAGGTAGTTGTCACAGTGTATGTACATGTCTCTGGGCCAAATGGTGAATCCTTCATGAATAGAACATGCTCGCTTGTTTTGGGATACACGGTGTCAGGAAAGCCCGACTCACCCATACGGAGACAAGGGAGGATGGAAATAGCAGCTAATAAATAGCAAATGGAAATAGAATGCAAATGGCCCCGGTGACATTTTAAAGTGTTGTAACGATGCTCAAGAGTTAATAAAAAGAGGATTACATGCTGGAGGCTGAAATGTAGGATGGTTGATCTGTAAGTACGGTCTCTTTCTATGGAAGTTTATGGATTCCAATATCTTTCCAGCCCTCCTGTAATTATTTCGCACGTGATTTATAGCAAACTACTGAAAAAGAAATTGGGAGTCCTCGCACGTATTTATACGAATCATAAGAAGACTACTGACGGCACTTTCCGAAAATGAAAGTGTCAATTTATAGTTTATTATAGATACTATCCTTTAAAGCTTTGAAAATGTGTTTTATGAATATTTTATGAAAAAGATGCAGCATATCTAATGCTATATGCATGGTGTATGATGCAATGGAACCCTATAGTCATGGTAAACGAAGACATGGCACATTATCTCTATCATGCTGTGCATCAATCTGATAAACAAAAATTATAAGTGATACAAATTATATCTTCTAATTTCTAACTTAAAAAAAACAAAACAGCAAAAACTTCTACAAGGTTTCATTTCCAGGATTTCCATTCTCGGTGACAGACCTGTACAATGATTGTGACTAACCAACCAGTACAGACGGAAATAACTTGCCTCTTATAATATGGCACTCGAAATGTCATTTCCTCTTTTAAATTGCATGATTTTGGAGTAAGAAAAATCCATATTATAAATTATGTGCGTAACATTATTGCAACCATTTTCTTTTAATTCGTAATGCCTATAGAAATAGAAGAGAAAACATTTCATGGAATCTGCCTTGTTGTAAGGAGAAATTAGTCCATAATTCAAGACAATTATAGTTTGCAGTTCCTTACGTAGTACTTTCTATGTAAACAAGTGGCCATGGTATCAGCTTAGGACACCGAGTGTCTATAGTTAAGGGTGTCCTCGGCCAAGCCCTTAGCCCGGACCCTAAAGCCCTACAGGTCCCTGTTAACCCTAAGCCCAATCCTCACTAAGTATCTAAAAGCTCCGGACAACAACCCCGACCATTATAACCCCCCTCCCACCCCGCCCCCATACTCCAGGTGGAGCAGGTGGCCGGGGTTGGGGAGTGGGGGCTAGTCCAGGACGGTTTAAGAATATACAGGGGGTCTCTCTTGGGAGACGCGCGTGCTCATTTTCATGATTTGTGTGTGTGTGTGTGTGTGTGTGTGTGTGTGTGTGTGTGTGTGTGTGTGTGTGTGTGTGTGTGTTGGTGTGTGCGTGTGTGTTGGTGGGTGGGTGGGTGGGTGGGTCTGTGGGTCTGTGGGTCTGTGGGGGTGGGGGTGGGGGTGGGTGTGTGTGTGTGTGCGCGTACTACAGATAATAATAGATTCCAGCGCAATCTACATTACATTGGAAGTAAATGACTTAAAATGTAATGATTTACGTGATTTGCCATTCGTTTGAATTTCATTGAATTTTAACATCATATATATTATTATGCATTATATATCATGGAAGACCATGGGAAACCCTGATTGATATTTTTTCAGAAATTAAAAAAAAAGATATGGTAATAAGGATCAAATACATCGCTGTGAGTTAACTTATTTTCATTTTTGTGATATCGGAGAGGGCGGTGGCAAAAATTTGGAAAACCTTTTCAAATGCATTGGACATCAATCAATCACGTTGTATTTTTGTAATCATTGTCAGGGTTTCCATGTGCAACAGTCAGTAAAGTTTTAAATAATTATAGCTAATATGAACATTATGGGTTGATTCAAAACACAGGGTAGTCAAACATAAATATATACTTATCCCGGAATATGATTTAAATAAAATTATTTCGATACACGATGTCTTAACTGGACTGGTATTTATATGCAAGTATTGATATAGAGTGTTTAGAGTGTTGCTGACTTCCCACTGCTGACACTGACTGCCCTGTGATGCCACTGACTGCCAAATGGTGAGACTAACTGCATGCCTTATGATATGTTGACCAGGGGCGGATCCAGCAATTTTCAAAATGGGGGGCCCTATTGCAAAACAAATTGACCATAAAGATAAGTTAGCGGAGATTTGATTTAGATTCTTTTAAAAAGCTAATATAACTGAAAATACTAATTAATTGACCGCTATTGATACAAAGCGTAACCTGCTAAAGGCTTCAACTGCTGACACGTCTAGTACTGAGCTAACCTTTAGTATTGACATGATAACCTATTCCAAACGCCAGTTGTAGTTGTTATGCAAAGACAGGTGCGACTAGCCACCTACGGTTGATACTAGACGTACAAAACTCATACTGACTGACCACTGCTAATACTGAGTGTATACAGCTATATACTAACTGCCCAATCAGCCAATGGTAGTACTGTCTGTATCTTGTGAACACTGAAATCCAACTGTCCACTGTGGACGATACTACTGACCACCCTTCAGTGATGATACTTTTTGTGTGACGACACTACCCGCAGTTACCTAGCAACAACTCTGCTAGATGGCAAACAGCGCAGAAGGCGGGTCAAATTGCATGGATTGTCAGGGCTTTCTCAAATTTCTTCCCTAATAACTAGCCAACCCAAGCCTCCCAGTAAATCTGCAACTCACGCAAGCAAAGCTGAACTATATAGGCTATATGATCATTTCACGCTAAGTACAAATATTAGTAACCCAAGAGCCATTTATATCAAATATGACATTCTCTAAGCAAACCAGTCCCAAAGACTGAACAATTTTACAAAGGCTTAAGCCCCATACCCGCTAGGCTAAAGTTGCTTAGTGGGTATGGCCCTTTATGAATGCAAGTTTCAGTTATTGTATTACAAAAATGCATGATGCATGATATGTCAATGGCTAAAAGATTATTTTCGCTAAATGCTACCATTTTCTACTGAAATAATAACCACTGATAACTATTTTCTTTGCATAACAATGATGAAAATCCCTTGTTGTTATCTGGTTATAATCCCCATTTTGGAAAACATTGTTTTGTACCGGTACTATAGAGGCCTTCCATTAAGTGCTTAAGTGCATATAATACACACTTTCAAAAAGTTCTGCCCCTTACATGTACATCTTTAAAAATATCACACACCCCTTTTCCCCTTTAATAGTGGGGTCCCAGGGTCATTTTAGTGAAATCGTTACACAATGGATAAAAGCATCAAACTTGCTATGAGATACCTCTGAGGCATGACTATCAAATCTGGAATTTACATTAGGAGTCAATGAGGAAATCCAAAATCCAAGATGGCTGATCAATATTGTGAAATAGCATGATTTTCAGCAGCTAAAGTATCTAGACAAGTGGACATGGTTCCAAAATCAGTTGTCTATAACCTAGAGGGCTCAATAGATTTAGTATTCATCCAATACAAAACCACAGATTTCAAAATGGCTGAATTTATTAGCATGATACCTTTGACAATGACTGTTGGATTCCAAAATAATTCAAAAGAAAGGATATAGACTTTACTCTGTTGCTACAAGATTTCTTGATTTCATGTGGTATGAAGATCCCCTGGGACCCTTCATTGAATTTAAAAGGGGAGCCACCTTGAAATGTCAACATAACCCTGACAGGGACCAAAAATCCGAAATGGCAGACTTTCAATAAAATAATCTTATATCTCAGCCTCTAAAATGGCTAGAAACACATTGTTATTTTGGTATTTTTTACACAGCATTCTGAGGGGGTGTGTTAAGGGAACACGTCCATTCAGAATATTTTGTAAGGTTGGGCCTGTAAAAAATTTGAATGCTGTAAAAAATACCAAAATAGAAACACATTGTTAGTCTCAAAATTGGGAGATTAAGGGATTTAGAATAATTATGTGCAGTATCATTATCTAGAGTTTCCATCAACATTCTGGTTTTCAAGGCAACAATGACAACAATGAAAAATCAAAATTTTTAAAGCTATTTAATTCTTTTAAAGAATACTCCTAACTCATCTCCTCATTTTTGTTTTCAACATTTTTTAAGCTATTTAATTCTTTTAAAGAATACTCCTAACTCATCTCCTCATTTTTGTTTTCATGTTATATTGAACTATAGAGGTTTAAAGGGAGTCAAAAGCAATGTTGTGTCAAAATATGACACAATTTTGCAAACTCAAATAACTATGAAAATACATTCTAAAAGACTAACTTTAGCCATCGGTAAGCAAAAATCATGATAACTAACTTTAACTTTACTTGAATTCCATAATACTCATGCTATTTATGCCTGAAGACAGCAATGGTTGTAAACAAACCAATTTTGGTGGGTCACCAAAATTGACCAGGGAAAAGATTTAGTGTATTATTATGTAGTTTAAGTGTGTATTTACACTCCATATTTTTTCTACGTGCCTAGGTTAAGGTTATAGAATATATTATCAGATGTATTATTGTTTGTGCATGTGGACATTAGCTAGCTTCTTCCACAGTCTATCTCTGACCAGACTCCATGTCCAATCCATAACGATTAACGTATTTCCACATTATGAAAGATATAACACTCACGTGAAAGGTTGAAGTTTATTAATCTCTAATGTGTGTTCCAGTGTCAGGATCTCCCATTAACAATGAACAATCCAATAGGGTAATGTCCACTCAACCACACTCAGCCAATTTCCAGAATCTGTCCTTCACAGTACTGATCTTTCCAGGATGTACGCCCAACAACGGCGGGCAGCGCTCTGCTGGCTATCAACAGACTGCGCCTTATAATATGAATGGTTCTCCCTTCCTAACATTCCCTTCTACACTCTACAGTCAACATAGAGTGTCACATTCTTAGCCCTGATTCTTGGTTTACACTAGAATAGCAAAGTTAAAGTCTGGACTGACCATCCACGTCAGTACAATATATTTGGCAACCAACTGTTGCAAAAGTAGCGACTGATGCCTGAAATACTTCCTGTGGAGGAAGAATCTAGTAAAACTAAAATTACATTAATTTTATATTGTTAGAATAACAATCTTATTTGACAGATTTTTGAATTACGAAAATAAGGCTCCTATGTAATTAACTGATAAATGTACTTTGCTCCTAGGCTTTTAACTCATAAATGTTTGTTGGAAAAGACTGGGAATCACAAAAAGTGAAATATATGCTTGCATGTATATAGATGTCCTAATATACTTCTAGAGGCGTCGTCCATAAAATTATTGACGTTCAAAAAGGGAATGGGTGGATGGCTTCAATACATTTCTAATGCATTTTACATGCTAAAAGGGGGTGAAATGTCAAAATACACACATTGTTAATGGACGGCCTCAAAGTGTTTTGTAAGTGATAAAGGTATTATTATTCCACTCAGATAACCAGTTTACAGAAGGAAGTTGTAGAACAAACAAGTGAAGGCCTTCAGAGTGTAGACCTGGGGATGGGCTCTGGGATTCGGCCAGATGAGTACAGCAAGTCACCTGACACATGTGGAGGTTGATGGGCAAAGAAGTGTCCAGACTGCAGGTTAGAAAGGGCTGGTGGTTGAGGACAGGCCGGGAGTCTCAGCTGCCCTCCATATGCAACTGTACAGGTATCATTGTGTCACCCCACCCCTCAGTCCCCCTCCTATATGACTTGATTGCCATGGCAACAGAGTGCACGGATCACACTGAAACAAGACTGCCACCTCTCCGACCACCAGTACTGTTCTGTATGACTTGACATTGTAGCTTTCCCACTCCATCCCTAGCTAATTTACTAAAAACTGTGAGTCACTATACGTGTCACTTTGGTTAATAGGCCTATGGAGTTACAAAGAGAACAAAACGCACCCCGTTGCTCAACGTTTCTCTTATCTTTGCAGTTATTTATGAAGCTTTATGATCGAAATTTAGTAATTGTTGATAGATAATCATCCGTGATACAGGCATATGTGTATCATTACAACAATGATATAATGATGCATCATATTTCAGTCATTTAAGCTTAGATAGGTCTAATAGAAATGTTACGTTTGATTTAAAATGAGTTGCTAGAGTTGTCTATTCTCAACAAATTGGGTCCAGTATCTTCGACTGATGTAGGCACCAAAATTATTCAGAATGATCAATAACGATTACTCCTTGTTGCCCATCCTCAGTTGTGTTATACATAATATCAACAAAAACTAATTTCTATTCTAATCGTCCTCTTGCTTACTTTTACAATAGGCCTATGTAGAATACTTTTCATAAAAAAATGTGCTATATAGAATGTATTAGAAGGGGAATAATAGATCTACGTCTTAAACTCGTTAAACCTGATGTCCGGTACTCCTGTCGTAGAGAGATGTATATAGATGCACTTACCTCCTATTTGCTCATCGGTGAGCACTCTGCGTGCGTCGTCCTGCAACCACAAACAGAAACCTGGTCACAAAGATCACCTCGCAACAGCCCATGACTGTGAGCTATGGTAGGGTACCGGTATATAAACCCACAAGGTTTAGGTTAGGGTAAGGACAAGGGTGTAGGTTAGGGTTAGAGTATTTTGGGTCTGGCCAGTGAAAAATGGTATGTGGCTTTTTTCTTTATCTATAATTTATTCTTTCATCTTTTATGTTTTTGCGTGGGACAGGGGGTTGAGGTTTATTTTTTAACAAGGGGGCACATGTCCAATGTCATTTATCCTTTTCAGAGTACGGCCGATGATACGCATCAAAGATGACAGTATTCTGTGGAAACTCATCTGAGATATATCTCTAAGGAACGTTTAAATTCCAATCTGTATTAGCAATTCTGTATAATTTATTATTTCATTGTTCTATTCTCTCTCAAAAACAACTCTGTCCTCTATTTCAATATCTTCATTATTGCCATGTTTCACCAAATCTCCTTCAAAAACCTGACTTGATCAAATAATAAAAAGAAATTATGAAAACAGCACAAAACATGGAAGTGAGGCCCATCCTTCATATAGGGAGTGGGTTTGAGGGAAGGATAGGCTGGGTAATTGCATAATACCAGCTGCGGATCATCCTGACCCCCTGGTACCGTTCTATAAAAAGGAATGGGACTGATTTGCGCATCATCCTGGCTAGTTTCTATTATCTATTCATTGTTGAGTCTTTGTAAGACAATCAAATTTTGTAGCTAATGGACATGTTGAAAAAATGAAAGGGGGTGTGGGTTAGGCTAAGACTGAGATATAGGCCTATAATAACAATTACAAGGATCGTAAAGGGGAAAGTAATAAGTAATGCCAATTACAAAGGGTGCCAAAACATGAAAAAAAGGTCCTCTGAATCCCCTGATTCCCTGATTCGTTTGGCTGTTTCTAGAATATCCAAATCAACTGACTCACCAAATATCTTATAGCAGGTTTTACACGGCAAAGAACGTTTCAGAAGAAGAGGTTCACATTTCTGGAGAAAAGCCTAATATATGAAATACAATATCGCAAAAACCGTTTGGCACACTCTGCTCGAAGTAAACCTACAGAGACATGGCGCAGTTTGTATAATGGTGAGTATAAGAACAGTTCTCTTTGGATAGAATAGACATCTTCGACCATGTTTTGAAGAAAACAACCAGCATCTATTGAAATCGTTGAATCATCCACTAATCCCTTTATCATATCTACCGGTGTATATATTTACAGAATTATTATGCACATAATAGAATATTTCGAAATATTGGACAGGTAACATTATATCATAATGGTCACATTACTGATTATGTCCAATAATCGAATAGTTTCGGTACTACCGTAGAATAATCTTGACTCTGTTGCCATTATTTCTACCTGACCTGTTGAACATAATATCGCATCCATTTAAACAGTCAATTAGTCGACCTATCCATTTTTTATGATTTAAGATGCAAAGTTATGTACTCTGGATTTAGTGGCCAAAATAATATACAGGTCTGTAAATAAATCAAAGATACTACAATGGCCACAGGATACACTGACTCCACAGTATGTGGCCATCATAGTGGCTGAAATTTACTTCCTGCATGTTTATTTGTGTCTACTATACCGGAAGTACATGACTTTACATCCTAAAGCATGAGAAAATAGACTCATGGGTTATATACTTCCTAGACCTTAGTTGTAATATGCTGAGTAGGTTTGCACCTATTTAGATCAAGAGTCAAGTAGTTCTATTTCATGTGAGCTAATATTTGCATTTAACATCTTAGGTTTTCTTTGTCTTTTTTTTCAGATTTCATTTTACATTGATTTTCTATTCGTATTACATCTTAGTGAAGATTCAAGTTTCATGGTCTTTCAGGGATCCTACTTTTCCAGTCGCACAAAGCCTTACTCTAACCACATGTTCTGGGGAGGATCTTGAGCCCCAGTGGTGTAAACTTCCTCTCATCGCAGGCATGGATTTCCCATAGTAAAAACATTGCATACAGAACTAAATCTTCTGCATCCGCCCTATTCTACCCCGACGCCGGGTTTCCTCTCCGATTCCCGGAACCTTTGCTCCAGGGTTTCTATCCAGCCTCCCTAAATACAAACACGTACCTCCATGGCGAGGCGGTGAGCGGGTCCGAGTAGAGGTGAGTGGGTCTGGGCAGGTGAGCGGCCCGGCCAACAGCCTCTCCTGCCTGCCCCTCAACACACGCCGACTTGGGGCAGCTGGGCGGCTCTTACTCCTCGGCTGGGGTTAGGTTAATCCTGGCGACGAGTGGTTGTACTTGTCTGTGTCCTGCGGCTGTGTGGTCGGCAGTAACTGCTCCCCGTGTTTCCCCTGTCTCGGCTGGGACACTTCTGACGTGTGGGCTGCGGGCAGGTGTCTACAGAGCCCATGCACAGGTGGGCAGAGCGGCCTAGAGGAGGTGGAGTGCTGGCCCGGCGGACTGGGCCATGGCTGTGAGGGGAGCTGCTCGGGAGCTGCTCGGGAGGAGACACCCTCTGTGTACTGGGTGGGGGAGACACCTGTGTAGGCTGGGTGGGTGTGGGACTGACTGGCTACACTCGGCCCCTTACTGCTCGCCCGGCCCCTCTCGGCCCTGCCGGCGGGTGGGGGGCGTGCCCTGCTCCACCTTGAGCAGGGCCGAGCAGCTCAGAGGTCGCCCACTGCACTGTGAACCTGGCCTGCTGCTGCCGGCCGCTACCCCTGCCCTACCTCACCTGATACCCACCTCCCACCTGTCCACCAACTGTGTACCTTCCCTCTGTAGCTGCCATTGTTTAGGAGGGGTCTCCGTGTCGCATGTCGAATTCAAGAAAGTGTTCATGTCCCTCTGTTCCGTAGTTTGCTGTCGTGTCATACATTGCTCCAGAAAAGTGCTTATGTCGCAATTGCAATATACTGTTTCGCTTCACTCTGATGGAAATTGCCCGTTCATGTAAATCGACATTTGAACTGCGGGTCTTTAGCAAAATGCAGAATTCATTATCCTAGGACCCCTGCTAAATATTTTACCTTTAGTATAGGAATTATGCGGATTCTCATGAAAACTGTTCTAAAAAAGAAGATATTTTGTTGACGTGGGGTACCCTATCCCTCAAGTGTGGACGCACATGACACAAGCAGCGGTAGACGTGGAGTGCGAGCTCACGTCCCTGAAATACAATACGGGCAAGGAGAGACTCATGGGTCGTAGCAGCTTACAAATACCTCCCACTCAGACAAAGCGAGTGGTATGAGTTAATGAGGATAAAATCTGACAAATACTGGCCACACAAAATGGCCCACAGCATGTGGTAGGGGGGTTCTAGTGGCAATTACGGTAAAATATTGACCTATACACAGGATCATGTGGTGGGAGAGACTAGTGGGAAGTACAACCTGAGAAAGGCTGACCACCCACATGTCGTAGGAGGGACTAGTGAGAAGTTGGCTTATAAATTGTCAAATACTGACCGCCCACACAGCATATGGTGGGAGGGACTTTGGGGATGTTCGAACTAACAGAAACTGACATTCAGCACATACTAAGCAGTAAGACGGACTTTGAAGAAGTATTATAAATTGACAAATTTGATCACACACAGAGTAGGACTAGCAGGAAGTATATACTGTCAAATACTGACCACCCTCCCACAGCATGTGGTGGGAGGGGTGAGAGGGACTTTGGGAATGTACTAACCAACAGAGGCTAACATCCAGCACATAGTAAGCAGTAGGATGGACTTTGAGGAAATATTATAAACTGACAAATTTGACCACACACAGAGTAGGACTTGCATGAAGTATATACTGTCAAATACTGACCGCCCTCACACAGCATGTGGTGGGAGAGACTTTGGAGATGTACACACTAACTGAAACTGACAACCAGCACATAGCTTGTAGTAGGACCAACTTTGGGGAAGTATAAACTGACAAAATTGGTCCAACACATAGAATAGGACTTGATGGCAGTATAAACTGACAAATACTGACCACCTACACACTTCGTGATGTAGGAGGCAATTGTGGGAAGTATAAAATGAACAATACTGATGACTGCCCCCGTACATATATCTGGGTACGAGGGACTTCTGGGGTGTAAATTGTAACAAACACTGATTCACACACTCTGAAGGACATTCCTGAGAGGAGTATCTGACCTATTTAGAAAGCAGGAGTCAAGAGTTGTTTCCGAGTTCTCTGTGTTATCTTACCTCTTCCATATGAGATAAATACCTTTGATACTCCGTGACCCTTTCTGCTCTCTCAGTAGGAGAGTGAGTTCAGTGGTATGATTCTGATACTTTTCAGTGCACAAAAGCATTACTACTAATCCCGCATTAAAATGCTATTAGAAGGCAGCATCAGGACTACTACTATAGTATATTATCTCAGATATAAGTAATACACTACCCCAGGCAAATGATTGAAAAACCGGCTTACTGAGATAGATATTAACATTAAGGTGTTGTGCATGAAGTCTCCCTTGCCATATTCCTAGAGATATACACCTGTATGTATAGGCCTACGTAAAGTAGAAGATACTATGGAATGTTTAATGGTGTCACTTTGGCGGAATAAAAGATTTTAGTGTTATCAACAATGTGGTCTAAATGGCCTTGGCCTCAGCAGCGTCCATGTTGATATAGATCTATAGTTACATTCCCTTCAAGACAAAACTAAATTTAATATCAGTTATGTATGACGTTCCCACGCCTTTCGGTGAGTAGTGCATTCTGATATTAATACTCTAGGCCTACTCTTAGGACCATATGCCATTCTTCTAACTGACACAAAATTGGTGAGGACACTGTAGTTCCGGTTGTCATAGTGACCGAAGAGGTGCTGACCAGTTAGTGATCTCGTCAGGGCACCTTTTAACCTATTAGTGTATGCAGGGAAGTAGTCTACCTTGCACAGGGTAGTATTGGTCAGGGAGCTAACGCCAAGGACCGTAAGGGAGGATGGGAGACAATGTGAGAGAAAAGCTAGAGAAACCTACTATGGGAGATTTTATACAGAATAAAGGCACTCGAAACTTTGGGATGACAGAGAGTACTGTAAGGGAAACTTGTGACAGAAGAGGAGGGGTGCAGATGACAGCGGCAATGACCCAGAGTATTAATCTGATTACTGCTAGGGGAAGCAGGAGAACCTGGTGACATGAAATGACATCTAGAGGAACAGCGAGAGATGGCTAGCATGGGAGATAATGACTAAAGAGGATGGCAGGGTAACAACTTGACACTCTTAGGCAGGGAGACATCTCTAATGTGATCTTGTCAACACAGAAGGGAGACCTTCGCGAGGGTATCATAAGGTACTTCTATATGAGGTGACAAAGACAGATTTTGTATGTGAGATGATGGACAAACAAGGAAAGAAGAGATACATAATGTAGAAAGACGGTAACAAGGGGCAGTGAGAGATACTCCTATGGGACAAGATGAATATAGAGGGCAGCAAGACAAGAGAGACTCAGACTGTGAGTTGATGGTTATCATGGAGAACGTTTAGGGGTGACAGCAACAGAGGGCAAAGAGAGACTCTAATGTGAGATGCAGGCTACAGAGGGCAATGAGAGACTTTAATGTGAGGTGGTGGCTATACAGAGAGCAGTTAGAGAATTTAATGTGGGTTGACGACTACAGAGGCCAATGGGAGACTTTGATGTGTGATGCTGGCTACAGAAGGCAGTGAGAGACTCTAATGTGAGGTGATTGCTATACAGAGGGTAATGAGAGACTGACTCTAATGTGAGGTGATGACTACAGAGGGCAATGAGAAACTCTAATGTCAGCTGATGGCTGCAGGGGGCAAAGAGAGACTCTAATGTGAGGTGATTGCTACAGAGGGAAATGAGAGACTCTAATGTGAGGTGATTGCTACAGACGGCAACGAGAGACTTCACTTTAAAAAAATCCAACAAACAAACATAATGACAAGGGACAGTAATTTTATCTAGTTATTTTACCTAAAATTAGATGTCGGATGAGCTGATAAGCGATATTGTAATTTCTTGTGTTCAGTTATAATAAAAGAACCCCTCCCCTTCCCTCACTCTAATAGTACAAGAATAGGCCATTGATAGCGGAATATCGCCAAAACATTTCCCTTACGATACAAAGAATATTGTAGGAATATAATTATGAATACATATAACCGGTTGAAGAAACATACATTAAATGTATGTTAAAATACTATATTTTACTATTTCTGGTAAAATGGACTTTGCATGTCTACTATTTCAATGTTAGAGAGAGGGACCAGTATATTCATAAGGTATCATAAAATGTCAAACGTAATGTATGACGTGTTTCAATCTTGCTGAATTACTAAATAGTTATATATTTCTACGATATCTGCTTTTTTAAACGAAAATGCAATGGTTTCCTTGAACATTGGTTAATATGCTATGTGCAAATATGTCTTCACTCATAAAAGACATTATCATGTGAAACGAGAAATAATCAATTTCACAAAGATTGTTTCAGTACAGCGCATTCCATCAATCATACACTTGTGTGAAGAAAATCGCAGAGAAACTGATTATAGCTTATAGGCCTATAAACAATTACTGGTTAAATAGTTGCCTGGTGGTGCCTTCAGAAAAAATAAGAAATTGAAATACAGACGTATATATCTCTCTACAAAGAATAGTGTTTAATGCACCTGCAGAATCAAGGGGATCCTTGGAAACCTGATGAAAAGTGCATTTTCTATACCTGAAAGGGAGTCAAGAACTATGCAGTGTTAGAATTCTCAATTTTGTTCACTCAGAATAACTAATCAAAAATATTGCAATAGTATAAATAGAGCCAGTTGTAAATTATTTGTAAATGAAGTGTTCCACGCTCATTGAAATGGACAACAACAATAACAACAACAAAGGTAGTTTCATTATGATTATTAAAGCTATATTTATTAGCCTATTTCACCATGGGCCTAAAAATAGGTTTATGGTGTGTATTTCTAAAGTGTCATTTTAGCACAACATCAGTTTCCAATACACCCTCCACCATTACCTTGTAAGACAGATGTCTGCATGCACACAAACAGTGTCTTTGCATAATAGGGTTCATCAAGGAATGACAAAGTAACTAAATCTGTCTATTTTCTTATAATATTCAAAAACAGACCTTAAAAACTATGTATGGTATAATTTGTCTAAGGTTTTAGGGTAATCTTGGATTAAAATGGACATTTGACAGACCTTACCACTTACAAGTTACGATCAGAGGTAATGTTACATTACCTACAGCTTGCTGCTTAACCTGGAGATGGGGGCACCGGTGTACTACTTCATATGGGTAACATTGATATTTGAATAGAACATAATCTCATATGTTTTACCCTGGCTCTTGTTTTCACATGATTTGTGTAAACATCTGTTTACAGCAGAGAAAGAGGGAATAATATGAGTTAATGTGAAATGCACACATATAGATTAATATTATGCAATACGTTTCTTATCTTTAATTCAACCTTCCTCATAATATTCAATTAAGTCCGTTACTTTTAAGTTTCAATAACTCTGTGGTCTGTAACTTTATTTTTACTTTTACTTTAGACATACACGAAACGAAGATGGTAAGTTGTTTTTACTCTCCTTAATCAATTTAGATTAAGAAACGCCATAGAGGCAGTGTGTTTTACAGATAAAAGAAATATGTTTTATAAGAAAATAATGTTGATTATCTAGTTGCACTATGATTGTTAAGTTGATGAATTGCTGAAGAAAAAAAGTATTTTTCAGAGTTCCAGTGATGCAGTAGAACTGACAGATGAACAAATCAAAGGTAAGATACCCATGTTATGGGTTATATCCCCAAAATATTGTATTGACGTTCAAAAGTCCTCCTGCGAGGCTGCACTACACGTTGTGTTGTTTTATTATCGTTGGGTTGTATTGCGGTGGCACCCTTGCGTGTTTCTTTAATGAAAATAGTTTGCTTTGGATAACACAAGTCCACATATTAGGGAGGATTATACGCAACTCCAAAGCGTAACGCGGTGATACCGTAGAACCAACAGATGAATAATGCTAATCTCATTTATACATAACTTGTGTTTTATTAGGGACAAATAGTCGCTTCTTCTCCCCTAAGAGACATCTTAAACAACTGGCTACTTATCATGCTTTTTCAACCATCTGAGAGGCATTTAACAGTACTATCAATGGAATTCAACGAAGTGGCTTCAGCTAATGATAAAAATTGCAACGGTGAAGCCATTTTGGAGAGATATGTGGAGACCTTTCGTTGCCATTTTCCCACACGTGTTGTGTACCGACGGAAGGTTAAAAATGTATCCTATTTTCAAATATTAAGCATGAACATTTTAAAAAAAGGTGCCACAAAAAAAGAAAGAAAAGTTAAGAATAACAATCAAAACACAAATGAAATGCACCTCCAAATTCACAATTAAGTCACAAATTTACACCTGTATTAAAACCTTTAACGATACAATATTGACTCCTACGATTTAAAGAATAGTTAGGTTTTTTATTTGGCACTAGGCCTATGCCTTAACCTAGTAACAAGACTTTCTTTTCACACTTCCTTAGCAACAAGCCAGCTTGGTATTTAAATGGTTCCTAATTGCAATAAATGTCCCTCGACCCCGGACTGGAATATTTAGCAAAAAAGGGTGTGGCCCCTGGTTCTAATTCTCCGCCTGCACTGCACCTATGTTTAAAGGCATGAAGCCCGGTACCTTATTTTTCCTCTGTATAGTCAGTTGACCCCCAATCTAAAGGCTTTTAAAACTTGGCGCCAGGACCCCTTCAATCAGTACATTTTCTAATCCACGATGCGCTTTTGGGCCGATTTTGAACCGATTTTGAAATCGGTTTGTTAAATAATCATTTTTCTCATAAAAAAATGAGAAAAATGATATTTTCACATGGAAAAATAACTCCTGATATGCAGACAATGCATGAGAAGAAAATCGGTTGGCATTTTGTCACATCGTGGATCATGGCCTTCACACGTTACTTCTCACTAGGTATCCGAACAGCTTTCAATCAGTATGACGTCAACAGGCAGGGCTTCATCCCCACCGACAAACTGGGCCTCGTCATGCGCAACCTCGGCCACAGCCTCCGCCGGGAACAGCTCCGAGACCTCATCAAGGCGGTGGATACCGACAGTAAGTCACCATTAACTCCTCAGTCTCTATTTCACTAAAGGCAGTATTATACTGCACGACTTGAGCTGTGATGTCAGGATGTTACAGAGTGGATCAGAGTAGCCATACACATAATCAGGAACAAAATTACACATACTCTGAATTGCCAATTTCAAACAATGATATCACTCCTGTGTATGAATCTTTGGTGATATCCTCACGCCAATATTGCAGCTCAAGTCGTGTAGTGCAATAGGGCCTTTCCTCGAAAGACCCAGGGATCGGATTTTACATTCATATGTAGAGAGCAATGCCTACACATGTATATGTATTTTAACTGTTTTGGTATATAACTCTTTGCTAACGAAGACGAACAATGCAATTTTTAAAGTGTACTCAAAAATTATTCCTATTTATCATCACATTGTTTTAATGGTGATGCTTATGATTAGGTAAGGAGGTACTATAGCAGGTTGTTGTTAAAGACGTGTTCACTTTCAGCTCTTCAGTAATGCGATTAGATTGATGAAATACAACAGAATTTCACAACAAACGATCAGAGTTTCGATAATGGACATTGAACGGAATTATGCCTGAACCTGCATAAAATGTCTTTTCGATAAGGTGTACGCACTTGATCTCGCGATGAAAGTAATTTCCTCTGTTAAAATGTTCTTCTCTAAATAGGATTCTACATGAGGTGTCGCATTAATTGAATCTTCTTGATTTAAAAACAATAGTGACCAATTAATAATGCCTGTGTTGCCAACGAAACGGTTTATATGGAGAAATGAATATTACGCATTTTGCAAAATAAAAGTTCCCTTTAGCTAATAGACTTAGCAGTAAGCCATTCAAAGGAAACAAAGCTAAACCTGTTGGCTTGACTCTTTACCTTCCATTGCCTTAGCCCTGTAATCAGGTAATACCGCTTTTTGATTACATGGCAAAGCTATGAATTCATTTGAATAATGCAATCTAGCAAGCCATTATGTTTAAGCAACACTTGAACAAACATAAAAGCACAACCCTGGTCTACTTCAATCCCTTTTGTTACTTCTTCCATCTCATGAAATGAGCAAAATTAGAAACATTTATTATTATAGTTCATAACTGATTTATCAATACTTTTCAAAAATTCTATCCCCAATTCTTCCCTTGAAATGTTCGATAATATTACATCCCCTCAAACAAACAAAAATAACTAGTCTTATATCATCAAGTAAAAAGTGGAGACTTGAGTAATCAGTTTGCATGTGATTTAGTTTGTATAAATTGCATTATGCATACAATGGCGAGATCATGGCCCGAGAAAGACCCGGGGAAAGACCTCTTTTGTATCCCTAAAAGGGTGAGCTCACTCCCAGTGGGACCTGAAGCGTCCTCTGAGGGCATGAAACAGACACGGACCTTGAACCAGTGGGAGTGGGGTGGGTCGGTGATCCGTTGTCTCCGGGGCCTGTGACCAACTAAGAACACCGCCTCCATTCACACACTACAATACTTGCAGACTCGGGCACCATCGACTTTGACGAGTTCCTTCCTCTGATGGCGGCGCAGATGAAGGAGCGTGAGGAAATGTGTTTCTACAAGAATCTGTTCCGGATGTTGGACAAGAAGAACAAAGGTTTCATCACCTGTAGTGACCTGCGCTACATCCTGCAGGTGAGCCCCGCGGGTCTGGGCGAGTGGTACCTGGGAAAGGCGGGTTTGTTTGTCAGTGCTTATTGGGCATTTCCACGTAAAACGTTGGGGAAGAGGGTATTGCTGTAAATAATTTTGCTCTGTATTGAATACATCGACCCAAGGTGGATGGGTGGATTCAGTGAAAAGGGTCTTGCATATCATGTCTATATTGCTTTGTTTCTTTATAATATTTATTTCTGCTGGCTGGTTACAATCAGTCAAAAATTTCGTATTCCTCTATTTCATTTCTTTGGAAAGTAATATCATAGTTTGATAATTATGTTATTTTAGATATGCCACCCTTCCCCACCCCAACACAAGTAATGTTTATTTATCGTATTGTTCCATGTACATGTATGGGATTTTCTACCCAACCAAAGAACCTCCTTCAATCTCTTCTATACACACATGCACAAAGACACACACGGATACAGTCGTCAATTAGAATCTGATAATATGAGTACTCAATAGTTTAGTCAGTTATGGCACTCTCTTAAACAATATAATCGATGCTGATAGAGCTATTGTCCAATCAGGAGGGTTACTCAGAACTAACGGACTGACTTCAGACATGCATTTTCTACTCTCCCACACTGACCGATGGTATGCTACCACATATTTCCTTGAACTGAACCTACTGCCACGTTGAGAAATGTTATCATTCAAAACACTGTAATACTCTCCAGATACAGACTGGTGGTAAGACTCATACTCTGATCTTCAAACTCAATATTGCAGGGCCTGGCCCAGGAGGTGGACCTGACGTCAGAGGACATTGACTTTATGATCACTGATATCGATGAAGACGGCAATGGGGAGGTCAGCTTTGATGGTAAAATGTTCCTTTTGCATTTCTTTAAACGTCGACTTTCTCTGAAATCCCCACAATTACTCTACAGTCCACAATCACTCATTGTTATTTTCACTAGTTGAAGTATCAACGAAACATTCCAACTGGCATAACTATAAGCTATTCTCATGTTGTTATTGTGGAAATATTTGTATGAATTTTGCCAAAAACAGGGAGGCATAAAAGTGCATTGTTCCATCCTAATTATCATTCGTTTAGGTATAAGCTCTTCCCAACAATACCGCCGAATAACTTGTACATTGGGAATAGGTCAAGCTATTCTCATCACGTTATAAGATAATTCGGTCATGGTATGATTCACTACTGTTGGCCTAAGAGGTCTTTATGAAACAGCATAGTTATGAATACTTTAAGAAGTCAATAAGACGGGTTCTGAAAAAAATCGGAAAGGTTCGTCTTCCATCCCTTTCAGTGTTATATTACATAGAAAAGGTAATGAACAATGAACTTACCTGTTGTAGATGTATGCGTATAATTCACTGGGTCTAGACTGGAGTCCATCACTCTATACCCTTAACGCGTACATAATCTAATGAAGGCACACTGGGGGGAAATAGATACATAACCTTCATAAAAATGTTCATTCCATTCCAGAGTTTTATAAGCTGATGACGACAGAATAGAACATACATTATGAGGAAATTCGTACAATAAGACAAACTCGACCCCACACTGCCAGCAATAAACAGAAGGTCGACTTCGTGCGTATCTTTGAGGGAAAAACGAGGACCATCATCCCAATGTATTCTTCACAGCAATAACCCATAATATGATATCGGCACTCTGTGTATTGTTTACAGCAATAGAAGGCAATTGTGCGAATGTATTGCAGGCAGTAATAAACGAAAGGCCACAAACCTGCTTGGCTGTAAAGAGGAGGCTATCATCACCCATGTTTCTTTTCCCATTGTATTGTTTATTAAATGGATTAAAGGGTGAGGTAGAACCATTCCCATCTGTGTGTAAGACATGATAACTGGGTATACCTGAAAACATGTCTATACATGTCAAAGATATTTTCAAGACTTAAAGGTCCATATATATTGTATTGATCTTGATGTACATACTTATAGTTTACACCTGAAATGTTTATTTAATCTACACTTTATCATTGTAATATCACCGAAAACTAGGGGCAACCCTGAAGTGATTTACTTAATAAACAATTTGAAAAAAAAAAAACATAAATGTAGGTATAATTACTTTATGTTAACCTCGAATAAGGTGTAGTGTAGCCTAGGTTGAGAGTAGGTCGGGGTCATTGAAATAAGGAAATGTTGCCCTACCAGCTATCAATGTACACCATACTCATTTTAGAAGTTACGTCCAAAGAACAGCGAACAGCGAAAAATACTTGTATGCAATAAAACCATTCCAGTTTACACCAGTTTACATTCAGTTTCTAAAGCAAATGCACGACACATTCATTCTATGAGATTAAAATACCAATTTATTTACTTAAAATGTTTTGCTCCAGGAAATGCAGATTATCTTTTACGCGCCCCAAACAAGTGTACCGACTTTCTTCAGTATGTTTCAAACTTGATTGATATATCACATGTGTCTGATTAAGTGGTTATAATGTTTTTCTACAAAATGCACAATGCTAACCAATATACATTATCTAAATATGATCCTTAACGAGAATGAGCATTTCCCGAACTTATAAAAAATGTCCTAAATGAAACAGATGCCTGGACTTTCATATAACCCTTATATCTATTTCTGATTCAAAAAACGTGTTTAAACACTATGTAGCAAATTTATCTAAATTCAGGTATCATGGATCTTTCATTTACTTGAGAATAAGACGTTGTTTTTTAACTCAATGTATACCATGGCCGTCCGAAACACTGCCGAAAGTGGCGATAGTAACATAGTACCACGGTTGATAACAATGAACTATAGAGAGTTAATTATCTGTTGTGTGTATGATACGTAATTAGTCGTAATTATTTGTAGATAATAGCTAGCTCCAAACGCAGTCTCCTCCATTCGACTGCTGCCGTCCAATACACAACGAGAGTTCCTACATCATGAAAGACGTAACACTCGCGTGAAAGGTTGTAGTTTATTAATATTCTCCTATGTATTGCCTTCCGTGACAAGGCCTCACTTGACAATGATCAGTTCCCAGGAAGGAATCCCCTCAAACACATTCAGACACCGCTCCACCTTCTAACACAGTCTGACTGACTCTATTCCAAACAACAGGAATCAGCTTCTAAGACCAAACCTTTCCAGGATGGTTACTCACTCAACGTTCAGCTAACTCTGACCGGCTAGAGCGGCACACTCGCTTTTAGTATGATACATCACACATTGACTCCTCCTTTTAATCCCCTTTCTGACAGAGAATTACAACTAGCACGTGCACTAGTCCATGGCTTACACTGTAGTGCCCAAACAAATATCGACTGGCCACCCGCGTCAGTACAACAAATCGATTTTAGAGTTACCAATGGCATACATAAATAAAAAGTAATCATCTTTAGATTCTTAAATATATCAAATATTGTCCGTTTGTTTTAAGCTGAATCATTACAAATACATATTATAGTTACCTCTTCCACTTGAAAAGAAAAATGACCAAAAAAAAGCATAGGCCTTTGTAACCATGGCAACTGTGTTCTACAAACTGCATAAATCATGGGGGAAATGGTAGAAAATGTTGAAAAAATAGAACTGATTATTGAGCCTGACTCCGAAAAATGATTCCTTGATACTCATTTATTAAGGGAGGTGTCAAGAATGGCAGTGTTAGGAGTGATGTGTGGTTATCTAAATTTGTAACGAGACTACACTAGAGTTCTATACAAGGATGGATTCGATGTACTGCATAATAATTTTTGAACAGAAAACGTTAAAGACAAAACGTTCTGTGACATCTCCTGAACAAAAACCTGCAAATTATTATATACAAATTCATAGAATTGCATTGAGTTCTTTTCAAGTTTTTGGATGCTCTGATACAATTTTGAGAATTTGGCTGAATATTATATATTACGAGTTTGGCTAAATATTATATTATGAAAATTGTTTTATCAGCAGGAAAATTCCGAAAAAGGTTGTCATGGCAATCAAATCTAAAAAAGAAATAATTGAAACATTGACATAGATAATCGCAGCAAAGACATCTCTCGACAGGTGCTCTCCTCCAACTCCCAACCCTCTCCACCAATTCCTCCTACCTGACCCATGGGGTGTACTATTACAACCATCTGCTTCTAAGTCTTAATTAAGATGCAGACATAACTGATTCTCCCGGACACGATTAACTGTTTCTTGAGTTTCAGGTACACACTTGCAGGCAAACGCACACATTTATATTTTGTAGAAAGAAAAAAAGGGAATTATACAGACATTACATAATCATTTTCAACAAAACACCTTTTGACCTGCAGGTAGACTCTACATCAAAATACAAGGGAATGTGCGATCGTGTCTGGGATACTCAGTGTACGTCACAAAGTGTTCCCTTATGTACATCACCAATAGCCTTTTTAGTCAAGAACGTTGCCCTTTCCCTTTCCGCTGCACCCTCCTGCTTCTCAGGCTGCTCTTTTTGGCTCCCTGCCTATTCCCCTACCCTACTTCCCTCAGACCCCTGGCGATGTTAGTTTTACTGCCTCCGCCCTATTTCAGAAGATGCGTATTGAATTAAGTGCACACAAAAAAGCCCAAAGTTTGGTGGCAAAACAACCTATATCCCAAAATGCTTTCAAGGTGGAATTTCCACCTTGAAAGCATTTTGGGATATAGGTTGTTTATAGGTCCCTCCATATTAATAATATGGAGGGATTTAGATATCTATTCATCAAAAAGAAATAACTTCTAACTTCCCAGTTTTAACCATTTTAATCGTCTGAATTGCCCTTGATGCAATTTCATATTCTTGCATTGTGGGGGACCTGCTGATTTATGTTGCATTGTGAGTAATATGCCCCCCAAGCCTTAAGGTTACCAAAATTAATAGTACGTATTCCAAGAGAGGGCGCACTCATAGAGGATCTAAATACTATCAGCTATGAAGTACAGCGGAAACCTGCCCTTCGCTTATTTAAGTCCTTGTGTTCCTGTTAATAATTGAAACTCGGCGTTCGAGACCTCAGCCCTGGTATTCATTATTATTCTTATTTCAATTATGCCAAGAAACCATCTACAAGGTTTTTCCACTGACGTTATGATTAAGCTGTAATGATTAACTGACTAGGGGCCGTCCATAAATGATGTCACATTTTTTAGGGTATTTTTAGGACCCACCCACCCCCTGTCACACTAAATTCTCTAATCTAAACATGAAAATAAGGCCTGTTTTTTAGGCAGTGTCACACTGTTCAACCCACCAACCCACCCCTTGTGTGTGACATCATTCATGGACGGCCCCCTATGGCTAGGAATAGAAAAATACATTTTCTCCAAAGATAGACATTCAATTCAAAAAAGATACAAGAGACCCAAAGCCGGCGTGGTTTATAAGTATTTATTGAGGATGGGTCGAGTCGCCCCCTGGTGGCGGGATCCATCAGCCCTGCCCCAGCCCCAGCAGGGGCGGGCGGGGCGGGGCACCATACGCCCACCACCACGGGCAAGTCTCTCCAAGAACTCCCGAAACTTTAAATAAAAGCACAATTATAAATATGTCAAATGTACATTGATTAAGTACTTTGCACTTAGACACGGCAACATAAACTCCTAAGCAATATGAGGATCACATGACTTCCAAGTAATTTGATTGGATGACGAATCAATGAAAACCATTATTAAACATGTAGAAGACATATATAAAATCAAATGAGAACTCTTTTCATGCTGTTTGATAAAACAAAACAAAAAGTTAAGCAAGAAAAGTCCATACCAAGATTACCTTTGTTCTCCAGCACTTTTTGGTATACATGTCATTAGAAAGTTACAATTTTTTGGCAATGTCCCTGTACATTTACATCGAGATCACCACTTTATAGAGATTTACATTTACATTTACATCGAGATCACCACTTTATAGAGTTTGTACTCTACAAGAGCAAGTTATTTAGTGCCTTTCTTTTACTATAACAACAAAGTATCTACTGCAACTCACACTCTAACTGGTTTTCAACTCGTTGTTTTACGTTGATGGCATACTATGTAGTGCCATTCAATCAATTCCTATGACTTGCTCACCGGTACCATTCAGTGTTATTGTCATAGTGTGGTATCATTGTTACAATAGCTTGGTACTTTACTGTAAAACTGGTTCATTAATAGGTATGTTTGTTTGTAGGGTTAGTTTAACGTCCAGCCAACCCTTCAGGGTTCTTTTACCAGACTGCACAAGGTAAAGCCTTTCAGCTTGTTTTCACCACAGGGGTTGACCAAATCTATGAAACGATGTGCCTATTTGTAGAATGGGACCCAATGCCCTCTTTATAGTGCTGCCACACGGAGATATGTGGCAGCGCTATAATAGGTAGCATCTAGTACTATCTATATAGTTGTCTGTGCTACCATTCTATTAAGTGTAATTTGGTGTCTTGATAATTCTCTGTGACAAATAGCATGTTGGGATAAGCACGTATTTGCCGTGAGCATTTTACCTACAGAAGAGTACAGTAGGTATGGCGAAGTGAAGGTTTCTGTGACTCTTTAGGGCCACTTGGTGTTTCACTATGGGATGATGGTATATAGTTCCAGAGTGTAGTTCATTGTGGCAATTGACACTTATTCCCATGCTATTCAGGGTTCTTTTTACAAAACACATAACTCGCCGTTTACTGTCAAAGGACAAACTATTGAAACTCAGTGGTTTTCTGTGAGGGCCTATTCAATAGCGCCACTTGGTATTCGTAGTGTCAATATGGTATATATAGGGCAAGTGAATGACTTGTTCTGACAATGAGATGTTTACTGATTACTTAGTCGGCTTTGTAGCTGCGTTATCACTGATGACATTGAGGACTTCGGTGGTGTTCACGTGGTCTCCCCATTCCGACTCACGATGTTCAAGGAGAATGCCGTGTTCCCCAGCACCAATAACGTACACACCTGAATAAGAAATGGTTTTCTGTCATGGACAATTATGTGAACTTTAAGAGAGAACAGGATTGCTACCAAGTTATAAGTGAACTGCAAGTAAAACACTATTGCCGAGTCCGAATTTGAAGATGAAAATGTCGGATCCAAAAAAGACATCCATTTTGTTAAAAGCCAAATTGTGTGTTTCAATTCAAACAAAATTGGCTTGAAAGAGGTATACAGTAGTTCTTATTAAGGTGCTCATAACTTTATGAGTTAGAAGTACTTGTGGTTGTCTTTTTTAATTGAATGATAGTCTGTTATGTTTGTTTTTAAGGGGCCTTCAATTTAGTACGTACGCACATTTAAAAAAGATTCCCAGCCCCCCAGCCCCTTTGGGCAAAATTACGCACTGGGTATGTTCTAGAACGTACGCACTTTTTCCAAAAATTGGGACCCCCCCCCACCTTGATGCGTACGTTCTTAATGGAAGGACCCTTAGCGAAAATATGTGAAAAAAGTACAGATTTTGATTATTTATAAAGTTCTGTGATTTGCCCAGATTCTGAACTTATTTCTGAATATTCAAGTATTTAAATGCTAATCATCCTGGTGAGCTTCTAACAATGTAATAAAGAAGGGTTACGATCTTAAAGCTGCCACTTTTATATCGTACCTCCAAGCAGGCGCCCCTCGCCCTCCATATTGCCGGGCACCTGTTTGTCACTCGCCCGCTTCAGGTTCATCCACACACTAGGCCGCAGGAAACCGGTCAAGAACATCCAACGCTCCCGCGGGCCATAAAAGTGGCGCTAGGCCAAGAAGGGAATAAACAGAATTATTGATTTTGAATAAAGGATTGTGTTGCTTTGAACCACTAGGTGTACTACAGAAATATTGTTAGCTGGGTGGATCTAAAAGTACTGAAACTGTAGTGAGAGTTTGAGTCTTTATAGATCAGAAATGACGAGGTATGGCAGAGATTTTGGTTAACTGATTACATGACTTGAAAACTTTGCAATAAATTGCTTGAGTACATCTAAGACATGAAACAAATTGAGCATTGGAGGCATAAGATTTCTGATACGATTGATATACCATTATTTTAGTGAAACGATACAAACCATTACCATGCATGCTTTAATTATCAATTATGAGGAATGATAAATCAGTATTGGCAGTCATGGTGTCATCATTGTAAACTATCAAAGATTGCTATAACTGAACAAGAACTAAACTGTTCCCCTGGTAACCAGTCAATACAAAGTGTGTTACTTTTCAATAATGGCATACAGGCAACCTTACCACAAATGGAGTCTGACATGCTGATAATTTCACTATCCACTGACTATCACTGGCGAAGCCAATTATAAAAACTGGTTTCTTTTTCGAATCTTAAAATAGATAATAAACATTATAATGTTAGAAAGTAACAATACGAATTCTATGTGTAACCTTACCTCTTCATCCAAAAAGATATCTCCCTTGAAGAAGGGTCGGAACTCCTCCACGCCGCGCTTCTCGTGGACCACAGCATACAGCCGGTAGTCCGCGGCGCGCAGGCGCGGTAAGAGGGAGGACAGCTCGGAGGCCTCCTGGCGGGGGGCATTCCAATTTTACAATACGTTTTAACATCAAATACTAAAGAAAAGCCGGATGCAGAGATTTTCAAAAGGGGGGACGCCCTAATGTATATATTTCCACCAGATCCTCTGGGTCTGAGAATTTTACATTAAAAAAGATAATATGTAATAATGTAGCCCAAAATAGAAGGCGTTCTCCCCCTGCGCCCCCCCCCCCCCAACGAAAAAAAAAAATCCGCCACAAGAAGCATAATTATTGTCTTTAGACCTAAGATACTATGGGCTGTCCAATTCTTGCATTCATGCGGGGTGAGAGGATATGCAACAACGTAGACATAATTCTCGATTTGAAGATGGGCAAGTGAGATCCACACCTCTCGTTACTTTGCCTAATGATAACAAATCAGGTCCTGCTTACCTCCCGACACAAGGATCATCCGGGTCTGCGCACCGCCATGACGACGGCCCCATGGTTACGCCACAACTCTGATGCCTACAAGAGAACATGTATCTATCACTGATACTGAAACCTTCAGATACCAGTATCAGGGTATCAAACGAAGTGAACATAATAATGCCGCAGTGAAAATGTTAGGGACACGCCATGCGCCCTGGGCTCATTAAAATTTGAAATGTCACATTAATGTCACATTAATTTTGAGCTCAATGAGCCCATGGAACATTAGGAATTTTGATTTGAATAAAATGTACCGAAAATGGCGCATAGAGAGAAAATGTGTCTCACTAAATTTCATAGGGAGTGCGCCATTGTCGCATGATAAGTTTTTCTAACATTATCACTGAATGCCAAATGAAAAAAGGTCCAATGTGTCTATTTTGACATATCAAGTATTTGTTATAAGACATCTTATATTTACTGAACTGTATATGTAATCGTTTGTATAATATATATGCTAGTTTTGCTTGCCTTAAACTTGGCCCCAGACCCGTCTAGTTTCTGCAGAGTGGTGGAGGCCAGGTACTGTAGGGTGGCCTTTTCAGCAGGCATCCACAGACGGGTAGGAAGGTTCACGCCTATGGCAACCAGACCGGCCAGTCCTGCCAGGCCGGTGAGCCAGGCTCCTAACCCCATGTTGGCAGGCAGGTCCACTGCAAATTTAGGAAACAGTGAAAAGTCAGTCTATTCATGGTCTTGATTTTTACTAGGCCCTCAGGATAGATCCGCGAATATTGCACTAGCCAAGTGATATTTGCCCGGTACTAGAAACGCTATGTTAGACTCTCAGTTATTGTGTATCAGCATAGCACCAGTATTAGCACCACTCCACTACAGACCCTAATCTACAGTAGTTGTAATGGTTTTTTTGAGATGTATGGTTCTTGATTTGATTATTCCGATACATAGGTCGTTGTAAAGAAATTCGGGGGGGGGGGGGCAGGTTTTGTTTATACTGGTGTGTTTATAAATATTTCATAGGTGTACCCTAGACACCCCAAAGACTTCCCATCCTCTGCCCCGAACAGATTCATCAAAGGTTCGGTGTGTGATGCCCTTTCTGTAAGATATCCCTTGCAACTCATCAAGAGTGGGGTTGTGATCTTGGTGAAAGGTTTCTTCTAAATCATTTCATAGATACCATAATCCAAAGCTGAAAAGCATTACCTTGTGCAGTCTGGAAAGAGCCCTGAAGGGTTGGCTGAACATTAAATTACCCCAACAAACCAAAGACATCACATAGATATCCAATAGGCAACACATCAACACTTATCCTTTTTTAATTGGGGTAGTCTACTAATACTCTTTCCAGACTGACACCACATGGACATCCCATAGACATTACTTATATATCTCAGAGGTCCCACTGACACCCTATACTACATACAGGAGATTCGCACTGGGCGCAGCCATGTTGAACAATGGGATTGCCTGATTGGCTGAAAAAGTCGCGTTTGACCACCCACAGCTAGTGGCATGAAAGGGGACACATCCGCAATGCATGCACAGACCAAGTCTCCCGATTGCAGTATAGACAACCTATTGACATCACACAAACATCCCATATACATCCTATAGACATTTCACACATACCCAATAGACATTTCATAGACATCTCATAGACATCCAATACATATCTCAGAGATATCACCCGTGTGGGGACCCAGGCCGTGTGAGGGTTCCTTTGGGAACTTCCTGGAAAGAATAGGTTCCTATAAGCATCCCTTTGCTGATTGTAAAAGTCAACAAATAGGGGGACCAGATTCAGTAGTTCAGTCAGTAGAGTACCCGCTCTGATTCTGGGAGGTCATGGGGTCTAACCCAGGCAGAGTCACACAAAAGACTTTAACAATGGAAGTGGTTACTGCTTGCCTGGCACTCAGTATGAAGTAAGAACCACAAAACAGGACTGGTCAACCCCGTGTCAGTATTTAAGCCTAAAAAGAAAATGGTTGTGTTCAGGAAACCTAACCTACCCTAAATTCTTAGCCCTACCCTATATTTTTTAAGGATTATCTTGATGTTCAGGGAATGTATTTTAAAACTAACTGAAAAGCATTACCTTGGGCAGTCTAGTAAAAGAACGCTAAAGGGTTTGCTGGATGTTAACTACTCCGAGTTAACAAACAAGAAGACATCAGAGATACCATAGTCACCCCATAGACATCCAATAGACATCCAATAGATATAAAACAGAATATCGTCACAGCAATTACACAGACATCCAATAGATTTCCTATAAACACCCTATAGTTTGTTTGTTTGTTGGAGTAGTTTAACGTCCGGTCAACCAGACAAGGTTCTTTCCAGACTGCATAAGGTAATGCTTTGCAGCTTATAGGATCGTTTCTATGATATGAGTTAGAAGAAACCTGCCACTGGGTGCAAAACCCTACTTGTTTCGAAGAGTGGCAAGGGGTCTTTCATGTGCAATGTCCCATAGAGAGGACATCACACACCCGGCCTTTTTATCTTTTTATTTTCAGTGTTGTTGAACATGTCCTTCATCGATGTTCTGTTTTGGATATGCCGCTTGCAACTATCATCCATCTTTTTACACTTCAATATGATGTGCTCTACTGTTAGTTTGGTGTTACATCATTGACAAATCGGAGAACCTTCACCTTTCAACAGGAGTTCATGTGTCAGCCTGGTGTGGAAACACCCCATAGACATTCAATAATACTTCACAGAGATCTTGTAGACACCCCATAGACATCCAATAAAAGAGAATCAAGACCACAACACTAATACCCTTTACAGACTAGGCTCAGAATTCGCATTCTGCCTGTTGTGAACTGTCATTATGAGCGCATTTTGAGCCTAGTCTGTAAAGGGTATTAGTGTGGAACCCAGCCCCCTGAGCTGTAGGTTGGACAAGCTTGGGGTTTTCTCTATTTGAGCATATGAAAAATGCCCACATAAATACGCCTGTAGTTTTCCACATAGACACATAGTTGCATGGTACTATTTAAGTGTATCAATAGTACAAATTTTCATAATTTCATCGTGTGCATGCATGTAACATATTTCAAGATCATTTTCAATAATAAAAGTTTGATTTAATTGTAGCCAATCCGATGTCCCCAGAGCCCCTTATCAGCATTATAATTTTTAAGAGGTTTTTCCACCCCCCACTGGTCATAGGCCAGTAAAGTCCACTTTTAGCAATGTGCACTGGACTGGAACTGGGTCAAGTGAAATGTACATGGTTCACCACAGTACATGTACATTTCACTGGTAGAGCCTGAACCTATGCCTGCACTCACACTAGGTGAACTGCTGGTATATTAGAGCTGCATCTCATTCTAATTAGTAATAGCATATTTTTTGAGAGGAACTTCTTCCAATAACCTTATTGGAAATATAAGCAAATTAATCAGTAGCTCATCGGTATCAATCTACTAGAAAACTATTTTACAAAGTGTACAAAACAGCATAGTGTGAACTCAGTTTAATTGGTTGGTTTCTTTTTGTTGTAAACAACTAAGAAGTTGTGTGGCCCCACAATAATAGAAGGGTGATAATAACATTAGCTATTTTCACACTTGATACTTTTCTGAAGTTTTTCTGCAATGTATTCCAACAGTTAATGGAACTTGGAATATTTTGTCACACTACCTGGACTTTGGTTTTGGGTTGCTTAACTCTTTTACAAATATCTTACAAAATAACATAATTTTATGAAATTATTAAAGAAAGTTGCCTCAAACTATGTCATTCCTATAGATCAATAGTCTTTCTAAGGTATTTTTTCATTTTTAAATGCAGCCATTTCTAACCAAAGTCAGGTGAAAAGACATCCAAATGATGTAGGGTTCTTCCTAGGCATGCGGGATGTGGGATTCCCGCATTATGAATGAAATTCCCTCAGTGGGTTAATATGGAGAGGGCCATTCCCACATTTGTTTCGAGGAAGATCCCTGTGATGTCATTAGATGGGCAGCCAACGTTCTCAGGACGTCCTGCCAACCAGGGGGGGGGGGCCTAATATGAGACTTCTTGTCATAAACAAGATTCAAGACCCCCATTTCAGACTCCCCATTCCAGAGATGCCCCCATTCCAGACTCCCATCTAATCTAGACCCCCACCCATTCCAGACCCCCCACCCATTCCAGACCCCCCATCCATTCCAAACCCCCACCATTCCACACCCCCACCATTCCACACACCCCCCCCCCCCATTACCCGCCACTATTCCAGACCAACACCCATTCCAGACCCACTCCTATTCAAGACTCCCACTCATTCCAGACCCCCATCAATCCAGACCCCCACCATTTCAGACCCCCACCATTCCAGACCCTCTACCATTCCAGACCCCCAATCCTGAACCCTCCCCCAATCCTGAACCCTCCCCCCCCCCCAATCCAGACCCCCCTCCATTCCAGACCCCACCGTTCAATTTTGAACCCCCACAGTTCCAGACCCCCCCCCCCATTCCACACCCACACCTTTCCAGACCCCCCCCATTCCACACCACCCATTGCCTGCCACCATTCCAGACTCCCACCAATTCCAGCCCCCCACCATTCCAGACGTCCACCATTCCAGACCCCTTATCATTCAAGACCCCTTCCATTCAAGACCCCCCCATTCCATTCCACACAATTCCAGACCTCCTACTTCAGACCTCCCCAATTCCAGACACGCCACCATTCCATATCCCTGCCATTCCAGACCCCCCCAACTCAAGACCCCCCATTCCAGAACCCACTCTTTCATTCCACATACAGAGATGCCACTGAGGATTGATGAAAAATCCGGAAAAGTAGGAAGGACATTTCCGGATTTTCAGTTTAGACACTAAAGGGTTGGGAATATTAGCCAGATAATGCAAAGTTATGGTTTAGATGTCTAAGAAAGGATATACGAATAATTTGTTAAGCAAAATTAGTGAGCTTTTTCCAGAAAATTTTGAACTTTATTTCTATTCTGAAGTAGCAAAAATCCGGAAATCCGGAAAAAGAAAGAGAAATGGCATCTCTGCACATACACACATTCCAGACCCACACCATTCCAGACCTCAATCAACCCCCACTATTCCAGACCCCCTATTCAAGAATCACGCCCATTCCAGAACCCCACTCATTCCATACACCCCGCAATTCCACATGTCCCCAATAAAGACCCCTATCATTCCAGACCACCCACTTTTCCAGATCCCCCACACCCATTCCAGACCCCCCACCATTCCAGACCACCCCCATTCACGATCCCCATTCCAGACCCACACCCTTCCAGACCCCTGATTACCCTCCACCATTCCAGACCCCCACCATTCCACACACCCCTATGCCAGATTAACACCCTTTCCAGACCCCCACCATTCCAGACCCTCCACCATTCCAGAGCCCCACCATTCCAGACTCCTTTCTATTCCAGACCCGACTCCTCCAGAACATTCCAGACCCCCCTCCACTCCAGACCCTCATCATTCCAGACCCCCTATTCCAGACCCCCACTTATTCCAGACCCCCACCATTCTAGACCCTCACCTATTCCAGACCCACACCTATTCCAGTCCCACCCCAATTGCAGACCCCACACTATTCCAGACCACCCCCATTCCAGACCACCCACCATTCCAGAGCCCCCCCCTATGCCAGACCAACATCCTTTCCAGACCCCCACTATTCCAGACTTGCCACCATTCCAGACCCTCCACCATTCCAGACCTCCACTATTCCAGACCCCCATCTATTCCAAAACCCTACCATTCTATACCCCACAGCATTCCAGTCCCCTCACCAATACAGACCCACACCTATTCCAGACACACACCTATTCCAGTCCCACCCCCATTCCAAACCCCACACTATTCCAGACCACCCCCATTCCAGACCACCCACCATTCCAGACCCCCCTATGCCAGACCAACACCCTTTCCAGAACCCCACTATTCCAGACCTCCCACCATTCCAGACCCTCCACCATTCCAGACCTCCACTATTCCAGACCCCCATCTATTCCAAAACCCTACCATTCCAGACCCTCCTCCATTCCAGACCCTCCTCCATTCCAGACCCCCCTCCACTCCAGACCCCCCACCATTCCAGACCCCCACACATTCCAGACTCCCCATTCCATACCCCCATTACCCCCCACCATTCCAAACCACCCTATTCCACACCCCCACCATTCTAGACCCCCACCTATTCCATACCCCCACCATTCCAGACCCCCCATTCCAGACCCCACCATTCAATTCCACACATCGCTATTCCAGACCCACACCACTCCAGACCCCCATTACCCACTGCCATTCCAGACCCCCCATTCAAAACCCACACCCATTCCAGAAGCCAACCCATTCCACACCCCCACCATTCTATACCCCACACCATTCCACATGTCCCTAATCAAGACCCCTACTATTCCAGACCGGCCACTATTCCAGATTCCCCACCATTCCAGATCACCCCACTGCAGACCCCCCATTACAGACCTACACACATTCCAGACCCCCACCATTCCAGACCCCCATCTATGGGGCCGTCCATAACTGACGTTATGCTATTTGACACCCCCCCCCCCCCCGTCATGCTTTTACTAAAGAAATGTATAGGGGACATGACGTCATTTATGGATGGCCCCTATTCCAGACCCCCATTCCAGACCCCCCTATTCCAGACCCCCACCCGTTCTAGACCCCCATCCATTTCAAACCCCCACCCATTCCAGACCCCTTCCCAGACCCCTCCCAGACCTCATCCCAGACCTCATCCCCGACCCTTCCCTGACCCATCCCTGACTAAGACCTATCACAACAACAAAACTTGTCACTACCATCTCTCCATATAGAGTTCAACAATAACTTAAATCAAGACCCAATCCAAAAGGATCTGCTTGCAAAACTTGACCACTTTTAGGACTTGCCTCCCATAGGATCCCATACAACGGGAATGCCAAGCCTGTCATGGATAAAAAAAAAGCTGAAGCTAGTTCCCAAGATCCGAACAGGAAACAAAGAAACACACTGCAAAACATCAACCAGCAAAGGAAAAAAGTCTATATAAGAGCTCGCCATTAGACTTGGCAGACAGTACAAGACATTACGCAAGGTGACCAAAAAGGGGGAGTGTCAAATAAATCAGACCATCTTTTGGGGGGGCTGTCAATGATATATTATTTTTTTATACTATATTGGGGGTATGGATGGGGGGGGGGGTCCTGATGTCGCATGTCGAATTTAAGAAATGGCAATGTCGCAGTGTCGAATTTTAAAAAAGCCCGTCGATCGTCACTATAATAGGCTATGTCGCCTGTTGAAATTAAGAATTAGCCCTGTCGCAGTGTTGAATTTAATAATAGGTCTTGTCGCATGTCACTAGGCAGAAAATAGGCTGTCGCCATGTCAAATTTAGGGGTCTAGACCCATTATATCAAAATTTTTTGTATGCAAGCAGATTGAGTTCAGATATCAAAACAAGTAAGAAAGGCAATGATAGTTATAATAGCAAACTCGTCAATTATTTACAATAATTGAGACCCGGGCCCATGTGAATCTTAGAAATAAGTAGATAATCATTGTTTGGATTTCAAGGGGATAGAATCTTAAATCAAATTAAAATTGTACAAAATACTAAAAGAAAAATAGCCTGAAATGTTCAGAATAACAAGAAATGAATATAACCCCAAGACCAGGCAGGGGCGGACCCAGGAATTTGTAGAGGGGGGGGGGGGGGGGGGGGGGGCAAAAACATGAATGTACAGGGGGGTGGGCCCCCCATCAAACATGATTTAACAGGGCAAGGGGGGGGGGGGCAAGGCCCGTCCGCCCCCCCCCCCCCCCCCCGGATCCGCCCCTGTATTGGGGCCCTTGATTGGGGGGTCCCGATGTCGCATGTCGAATTTAAGAAGTGGCTATGTCGCCGTGTCGAATTTAAGAAAAGCCCATGTCGAATGTCACTAATGGCCATGTCGCATGTCACTATCTTTTAGAGCCCAATGACTGTCATGTCGTTAAGCCCCCATGTCGCATGTCGATTTTAAGAAATGCCCGTGTCGCCGTGTCGAATTTAGTGGTCCAGACCATATGTATTTGGTGATGTTAAAATAGCATAAATCCAGGAAGTTCAAGCCGATCTTTTCCTGGAGATCTTGTAGAACAAAGCTAAAAATAGCCCCTAAGTAACCCACTCAAATAATGTTTATAAACGTTGGACCGCTTACCTTTGAGTTTGATTGTTCCCCGCTGGTGGGGGTGGGACAGCTTCTTGCCTCTAAACTCTCAAGTCCCTTCTCATCCGTTCAGTTTCCGCCTACAGTCTAGGCATGACACCGTCACGGTCTGCCACTTTCGCCTTTAAATACGTCTCCTGAGAAAACCAAAACATGAACCCAGACGTAAGCTTGTGGCCGCGTGACTGGCGACCTTCACCCTCAGTGACCCTGGCGTCCGATCTGCGTCCGCCGGTGAAATGTAGTACGGGCGCCTCTCACCAGGGGAGGACAGGCCAGAAGTGGTCAGGCCAAAAAAGAAAATTGTTGTATTCAGGTAACATAGGTCAACAAAAATTTGGGCAGGAAGGTCGATTTTTATCTATTTAAAAAAAAAAAAAGACTTTGCTAAGCCTAAGGGTATGGCCCCAGGTAGTGGTGAAAAATATAAAAAAAATACTCCAAACGTACTCAAAAACATTTGCCTTTCTAACATCTGAATACACTCTGCCGCAGTGCAACACCAGAGGATGTTGATCAGAAGTCAGTTGGCACGGCGGCGGAGTGTAACATCTGAAATGCATGTCCTGGGCAGATATGTTTTTCCATGATATTTTGGCTCCTGCATTTTGATAATCTTTTGAAAATTCTTCGTGAAATAATGTTAGGTTTGGGTAAAAAAATATGTTGATTTGTACAAATATCAGGTTATTTATTCTAAATGTTTATAGGGGTATTTGGTTTAATTTGCCTCCGGGTCCCTCCACCCCCACCCCCAAATGACTGACTTGATCTGGATCCGCCCCTGAAAATGAAGGGGCTTTGATAGAATTCGTTTACACTGGCGGAATCAGGATTTTGAAAGGGGGGCGGGGGCGTTATTGGAAAAAAATTTCCTTAATTGCTTTTAGGCCGAGTTTTACATTAAAAAAATACAAAATGTTCCCCGCGCACCCCCTCTGGATCCGCCACTGTTTCAACATAGACAATACAACATTTTCTCAGGGTATAGAATACCCCCGGATCTCTCTGCATAACAAATGTCTGCAATTTATCAAAATTAAGCTGGCAACAGACTTACAGTGGCATTTGGACTTAAGAATGAAAGGTGCCAATTTGATCCATTGTCAAGAACATACTGAATAGATAGTGATCTCCAAATAAATTCTTTATATAGGCGTATTTGTCATGGTATAGGCCTACAATAGGGAGAGATAATTACATATTTATCATTTGTCCTAATTTTGTTAATTTTTTCCCGGAGAGATTGTAACACGACGTCGTATTTGATCGAAATTCCTGCTGATGTTTCAAAATTCAACAATTTGCTCCAGCCGACTGACTAAGCTTGTCTTGAACTCTTCCCAGGCATGACCATGCTCATGCACCGAAGCTAATCTGCTGGTGGATGCTGGTGGCAGAACAGCGCCCAGACGGCGCGGGAAACCACTCCCCGTGTCTGTGCTGCCCCCTGGTGTCAACTGGCCGTACCAGGTGGCGGCGCGCGGTGCACGCCGGGAGCTGGTGTGATGTAAACAGCCGGGGACGGGGTAACCTTGTTTGGGGGCAGGAGGCGGCCATTTTGGGCCGTGTACTAAACATCATCAGCGACATGTCCACGTTGCAAAGGACTTCCGATAACGATGCTTGGGCATTGTTGGCCCTTAGATCTGCGCCTACGAGCCCTGCTCGCCGGGCATGGAGTCCCGAGCCGAGGGCACAGGCCATTGCCCGGCTAGAAGGCCGAGACTTTGAGTACATGATGCGCCAGAACCGCATCGTGATCGGGCGCAACAGCAGCAAAGGAGAGGTGGACGTCAATATGGGTCACTCCAGCTTCATTTCCAGACGTCACTTGGAGATTTACTACGATAGCCCACATTTTTTTATGACATGCAACGGCAAGAATGGAGTTTTCGTCGACGGTGTGTTCCAGAGGAAGGGAGCGTCGCCGCTGGAATTACCCAAAACGTGAGTTTTTAACGAGATGTTTTTGGTTCAAAACAAGTCTGGGGAAGTGGCCCGGCATGTTCGTCATCATAACAAAAGCAGGGAGCACGTGTTTATTGTCGATGGGACTATTCCCCAACTCACCGAACGCCTGCTCTTTCCCAAAAATGGTATAACAAGTATACGACTTCTTAAATCACCCTATAAATTACTGTTTATTATGCTTCTTTTGGAGAAAAAGACATGTAGACGGCGGAGGGGTTGACGTTACCATGTGCTCCCTGGGTAATGGCGCCTGTGTAAACAAGAACAGTGTTTGGGAGCCGAGACCTCGGCGAAAAACTGTCTGTAAAAGTCACTGCGCAATACCAGCTTTCTTTTAGTCTTTGCATTGCACGTTGCACATGAACTCTAACGCGAATCTTTGCTGTTAAACATTAATCAGGCGTACAATTCCAAAAATAACCCGGCATAACTTGACCCAAATTTGCCCGGCAGTCGTCGGTGTGTCGGCGGACGTAAACAAGTGTCGGGGCCGCCTGCTATGGGTCCAAGCACGGACTCTTTTCTTATCGGCGACCGCGCTCTTTGCCTAAAAACACCCAGGGACCTGATTTCGTTATCATGTAGCGAACTGTAGAAATGTAACTGCGTTCTGCAGAGTTATTGAAGATAACCAAATTTCAAAAAAAACAAAACAATCGATGGTCTTGATGCGCAAAGTCAAATGTTATTCAGTATCATTCAGTACTCTTGTCTGGGCAATCCTCTAGACTCTTGAAGTCTTCACTAGACAATAACAATATTAACACGATAGAGCCAGGACACACCTTCACAGGCTCCACAGCTCTGCAGCATTATTATGATCTGCAGATGAAAAAAGGAACGTCTTAAAAACTGAACTTCGCACTTAGCCTTACTGGTAAATAATCCTGGACAGGCTTGATCAATATTGATATTTAGAGTGGTTTCCCCATTTGGCATCCATACCATCCAAGGTTTATCACTTGAATTGAATATGAAAATAGAAATAGACGCCAGATCTAGACCACTTTAGTACTTGCTCAGCTCTTTAGCTTAAAAGTAATAAAGTGGTGATAGGCTGGTGTTAGGATGATAGGCTGTGATTTCCCCAAAAGCACTCATTGCATTTGGATCTTGCCCAATCTAGCAGTTACAACTTACAGACCTCGGGAACTTAAATATAGCTTTATGTTGGGCATTGTTCAGAAACTTTTCATCTAACTATGAATCAGTGCAACTTCTGGTTCTTTGTCAGATTTTTTGGTTGGGTCGTGTGTTTTTATTAATCAATATCATATAGCCCTACTGTGTACTGTAACAGTTTTGGTGTCAGTGGAGAATTTCGGGAATGAATCCATTTGAAATATTGAATCCATCTGAAATGTCTAAGGGTGCCAGAGATACGTGTAAGGCCATTTCAATCGAAAAGTGTACTGTTGCTGATGAGGTAAATATATCCTGGTTTTTACTCAACCCTGGAATATATGAAAAAAGCAACAACAACAACAAAACACATGATGCATATTGTCTGATGGGCGTTGATTATTAGGTAACCAAACAAGATATTGACATCACCGTCGCTATGATGACATTGCTGATTATATTGCCATTGCTAGTTGTTTTGCAAAAAATCGATGCAGTTCCATGTTTTAATCAATTGCTTGAAATAAAGAAGGCACTATGCCCCTGGTCCAATATCTTCACCTTCGATTTCAGCCCGAAGTCATTATGCAGTGGGCAAGTCTCCATAGCAGCAGATATATTTGACTTCATACCCATAATAGTGTCTTATTATCTTAATATGATTGTAAGGGATCAGATTCAAACTGATTTAAAGGGAGCCAAAGTCAATGTTCTGTTAAAAATTAGACACAATTTTGGAAACTCAAATAACTACAAAAATGCAATCTATGAGTCTTAAATAGTGGTATAGTATGAATTAACTTTATCTTCACTTGAATTCAAGAAAACCCATGACATTTCTGGTTTTAGACAGCAATGTTTGTAAACAAACCTACCAACCAAAATTGGCCAGTTACAATTTTGAATATATTCATGAAGTTTCAGCTGTTTTCATGGTACATATTTTACTATGGACCTAGGTTGTGGTCATAGAACCATAAGACTGTATTTTAGTAGTTAATAGAAATTGCTTATTTTTGACCTTGTAATTCTGTACCTTTAACTTAAAAGCTGATTGATTAACTTAAATTAACATTAGATTTAGAACGTACCGGGTGTCTTTCCACTTCGAAAATTCTAAAAATCGATAGACTTCAAGAGGCATTTATCAGTTCTATATGAAGTGGTTTTCTGTCATGATACACAACAATAAACACACAGTGTATATCAGCCTAGTTTAATCTAGTGCTGATAACTCCAGTGATAAACCCATGTCTCAATCTAATCTATAACAAACATTAGCTTCACAGGTATTGCCCAAAACATACATTTTAATGTTTCATTGTTTTACTTTGTAGGTGTGTACTACGGTTCCCAAGCACCAACATCAAGATAGTTTTCCAAACATTAGTCGATTCGCAGCATGGTCCAGTGCGGCTACCCAGTCCACCAAAGAGGGCAAAACCGCTTCCATTAAAGATCAGCATCCCAGAGCAATCTGTCGAACAAGCTGCCTTCTCCAGCCCCTGCCCTTCCCCAACTGGGACCATCAGGTGAGAACATTTGCGTTGAAATATTGCAGAAAGCACCCCGGAAAATCTGTGCGGACTCTCTAGTCCTAATCGTTTCATAACGAGAAGAAAATAACCATGTCGTGTCCACTTTTATTATAGGCCTATTGATGTAAACTTCCTTAAAAGACGGCCTGGTCACATATAAATACTGTCTGATGGCAGATATCTTATCTAGATTGTAGATAAGGTGCATTTTTCACTCTTATGACAATGTACCTATGTGTGACTTCATTACTCTCTCTGATTTTTCGAATTCGCTTCTCGTTAATGCTAATGATTTATAATTAAATTAAAAAAGAGACACTTTCTATAGTTATCTATCTGCAGCATCAATCTATTTTAAATTTCTCTAAATTAAACGCTCAAAACCAGCTTGTATTCGCACATTAAGAATAGTACCCACAAGCTGATTTTGATTAAAAAGCCTTAAAGACTTGGACACCCTCTCTCAATAAAAGTGGATGTGTTGGCAATACTGTGATATACTTTATTAAATATCCGAGTTTGTGCGGAATTCTAACCCTGGACGAATCGTTGAATTAAGTTAAAAGATCCTGATTGGCTTAGTTGTTTTTCCACTTAATACTAAATACATGTGTTATGTGTTTCAGTGCGGCTAACTCGTGTCCCACTAGTCCGCGTGGTGGCACCAGTCACCGGATCCCCCTGGTCCCCGACCTACACGTGGCCGCTGCCTACGCCGCCCGCGCCCGTAATGACGGCGACAAGCCCGACCTGCAGCCAGCCGCACCCCTGCAGCACGCGCAGCCCCTCACCACCCAACACCAACCACCTCAGCCCCAACAACAACAGCAACAACAACAAATGGCCGCAGCAGGCACCACGAACAATTCAGATAGTGCAAAGGACGAGTCTAAACCTCCGTTCTCGTATGCCCAGTTGATCGTCCAGGCCATCACATCTGCACCTGATAAACAATTGACTCTAGCTGGTATTTATGCTTACATTACCAAGAACTACCCATACTACAGGACGGCCGACAAGGGCTGGCAGGTGAGCACATTACCAAGTGTTTTTTTATTTGTGGTCTATAAAAGTGTCAATCGTGGAGTACGACTCGGGGGTTAATTTTATTCTCGGAGATTGGAAATCCTCGAACATCTGTAAAAATAAAGTTATAGAACCCCGGGAATGTGAACATAGAGGACAGGACTTTTGATAACCTAACAGACAATACCCACGTAAACCGCAACACTGATTGCATTGGTAGTGGCGTTGTTATACAGTATGTAGTCTGACTTGTGTGTGCTAGATTACAGAACTGGATAAGGGGTTGTTCAGACCATGCAGAGATGGTTTATAAGTGATAAGCCGTCAATAGTGGGCCATTAAGGATAGACTATAGTTGAATTTGAGCGTCTTGATGTGATCGCAGTAAAGTAAACACCATATTAAGTTGATCGCCTCAAATCCTAATTTGATATTCCATTGAAATTACTATCTGTTCTTAAAATGAGTGAAAATATGCTAATTAGTTATGCTTCGATTGAAATTATTCAGTCACAAAACACAAAAACAAATATCAAATTTGTTTCTGACGATGGGTTTTTAAGTGTGTTTTTATCAACGATGTTGTACGATTTCATGTCAACGATGTTGTACGATTTCATGTCATTTCATGAACCTAAATACAAAACTAAATAAAAACGGTAAAATCGTCGAAGACTAATGCAGCAAAGACCATATAATTATGCATTGTAATAGTCACATTTACTAAGTTGTTTGCATTATTTACTTAACCACAAAATTACACAGGTACGTAAACACTGCCATTTTAACATTGAAGGTTAAAATATCCGTGTACATCTGTATAATTTGTCATCACTAGATTGAACTGAATTAGTACGATCAATAACCTGACAAAGGATGCGACTGTTGACATGATGACGTAATGATATTTTATGTAGTAACGATCTTTTGGTTGTTTTCAGAACTCAATCCGACACAATCTGTCTCTAAACCGGTACTTCGTTAAAGTGCCGCGGTCCCAAGAAGAGCCCGGCAAAGGATCCTTCTGGCGAATCGACCCCAGCTCGGAGGCCAAGCTCACGGAGCAGGCCTTCCGGCGGCGGCGGCAGCGGGGTGTGCCCTGCTTTAGGACCCCATTCGGTGGACTGTCCACGAGGTGAGTGAGAAGTATCTGACGCGTCTGATGATGATCTCACACCCTATTAGATTCCATGTTCCAACCTCATTGAAAAATATTTCATTTTCATGACCCTTTTTTCAGAAGATGCTCTGTTGCATTGTCGTGTTTTGTAATTATAAATTATGTGTCGTTTCTATGTGTCCATGCGAGAAGTCTTTGGTGAGGTTCTTTTTGCTTTTCGTTTTTTTTTTGTCGTGCAGTGTTATAATTTCTAATTTTTCTGTTGCTTCTTAAATTTGGAATTCATTACCTCGTTGCTGTTAACATAGGTTTTTATAGGAATCGCTAAATTCTACAAGGACAAGTACACTTCAAAACCTCCTTTATGTAAAATGATTGAAACAATTTGTGTCTTTGACCTTATATAAGAAGTAAAGAAAACGTTCTGTTACAGGTCGGCGCCGGCCTCCCCAAGTCACATTGGAATCAGTGGAACAATGACGCCCGACAACTTGTCACGGGAGAGTAGTCCAGTACCTGAGGCCAACGAGTCGGACCACCAACCTGCCATGCCGCAGCCCATGGTGCCCAAGTTAGCCCAGATCCACCACGATATTCGGTATAGTCAGTCAGCGCCGGGCTCACCCTCAGGTAAAAACCTTTATTCTAAATACCTACTACCATTTCAAATAAATTCTAGGTTATGTTTTAAATGTCACCATTCAACAGAGGGAAAAAGTGTTGGGATGTGGAAGGATGTAGAGCTTACAGAGATTTAGTTATGTTGTATTGAAATGTAGGGGTAGTAGACTAGATCGTATACAATTTCCAAGATACCAGGTTTTATGATGAAGAAGGGCATTTCAAGCAATTACTTTAAATTAAAGAAGAAATCAGCTCTGCTTAGCTGGACTCTCAACCTCTGTATGAATGTAATAAAGATAAAGATAAAACACTTGAGGCAAATCATAACTGACAACTGTTGTGCTTTTCTCCCCTTGTCTCCAGGCACGCCGCACGTCATTTCCCCCGTCGCTACCCCAGTGACCCTGAGTACTCTGGGCACAATAGGTGTCACCTCGGCCGTCACGTCAGCAGCCGTGCATCAAATGCCCTCTGTTATTCCCAAACCCAAACTATTTGTATCACAACCGTCGCAAGCCATCACTGTAGCATCTAACAACGGACCTAGTCTGACCACCGCATTGGCTAATGGCTCGCACACCGAGATCAAAAAAGAGGGTAAGAGCATCAGCTTAGAGTTATTTTCCGCGTTTCAAATAAGTGTTTGTCTTTGGCAGAATTTGAAGAAAAACAATCTTAACTAAAACTTGAGTGTCAGACCTGTCTTTTAAATATGTTTAAGTCGATTGTAATTGTTGGTACATTATTGGTACGAAATATAGCCGTTAGTTGATGAATTATGTAAAAGTAAAAGTTCGTCAGTAACTTCAGTCATACTCATCAGAGCCCACCACTAATGGTGTTTGCTTCTTTCCGTTGCCCAGAGAAGCCGACGATCACGGTGGTGACGACGCAGGGCATGGGGTCGGCCGGCCTCGCCCACCCCCACCAAGTACTGCCTGGTCAGGTGCTGCCCCCTGGTGTCGTGGCCACACAACACGGTGTGCCCGCCCAGTTCACCCTGTCCACGGCGGGCCAGGTGACCGTGTCGGCCCCGGCCCCCGCCGCCCCCGCCCTACACCCGCCCCAGGTGAGGAGCTACGTGGTGCGTCCTTTCTTTCTTCATTTGCAAATATTTTTAAAGATATCAATTGAGTTTTTGAACCTTAATGATTCAATATACTGACATGTTATACTATCTACATTAACCACTTCGAATGTGCTATTTTGGGGTCACGTTTGAAATTTCCATGTCAATAAAAAATAAAAACTGAACTTAAAGACATGAGTAAATTAGAAACTAAGTAAATATTTGTGACTACAGGTGCAGCCTTCGCAGGCAGCCTTGCCGGTGGCGGTACAACAACACGTGCCCATCGCCCAGCCCCCAGTGAAGATGGAGGCTGCCGAGCCTGCACCCTCCACCACTGGCCAGCCCCTGACTGCCCCGCCCCTGACATCCCAGCAGCCCCTCCTCGCCCAGCAGCAGCAACAGCAGCAGCAACAACAGCCACCACAACCACAACAACAAGCCATGACCTTCCAGGTAAAGCATACCAAGTCTAGTCCTTGTTTTTTAAAAGCTAATTGTTCTGTAATCTGACACAATACTCAGTGTGTCAGAATACATCAAACATAAAATTACTCAGTTCCTATTACTATCTTCAAAACTAAAATGACTTGGCAGGGGTGGTGGACTTAGGTATTCGGGTAGCTGGCTAACTGAATACAATGTATGAGTAACGCTTATCATTGGACGGTTGGTATGTTGGTTCTCAGGGCAGACAAACAAAATAGTTCAAATTGCTTGGGAAGGGTTATACAGCAATTATTCTTATGTGTTGGTGATATTTGAGCACTGCGCATAATACTTATGAGGTCAAGTTTCTCTAGAAATGGGGATTTTATGATATATGAAAGGATTATTAAGTTAATGGTTTGATAAGCCAGTATATAGTAGCAGTAAATTAATTAATATTGGGATTATCTCGAGCCAATAATGTATGTCCCCTCATAATCATTGTCAAACAACTCTTGTTTCATTGTGTTTTGTTTATTTAATTTTCATTGTACTTCTTGCTACGTTCTAACTACTAGCGCAACTGGGCATCTGTTATAAGTTTTGCGATGAAATTCATGTTGCTTTCCTTATTACAACTTTAATAAATAGTGTTTTAATTTGCTCCTTGATAAAAACACTATATCTTAGAAATTGGTCCCGATTCGACCAGTTTTGACTCTTGATTCCATTGGCTGCTGTGCTGTTTACCGTTGACTGCTGCTTGTTTTCAGTCTCACGCTTTTTACCATTACCATCAAACTGGATTCCCATGGGGCCAAGTAAGGGCACTTTCTCTCTCAGTGAACCGCTTTGTAATCTTAAGTCAAAAATTGCTATTCAAATGTAGACCAAATACAGTTTTGGTTAAATTTTATGCTGTACTTGCGTTGTTAGAATTCATTAAGTTAAGTATTTGTTGCTGGTTTTGATTGCAATTTCATACATTTTGGTCCGCCAAATTTCCTTATTCTGCGAAATTGTTGCTCAGGATTATTTTCAGGAAAAAATCAGAATGGGAAAAAGAGGAAGATAAATTGATTAAAACCTGTAGGTTCAAATAATATTTAGGAAAAATCGGAAACCATACAATCATGAAACAAACAGAAAAATAAAGCCTGGGACTTCATGAAACGCTGAGATACACTTGATTGGCCGTTGCGGCTCCGAAGTTGTTAGCGGTCCCTTAGGAGTCCAGTTTGCTGACTAGATAAAAACTCCATTGAAGATATTAATTGAGGCACAGGGAAGTCATTAAAAGAGACAAAAGTGGTACATGCTCAAGGCCTGCGATGGGCAATGGATTTTAGGGACATTTTAATAATCAGTCAGTGTCCGATACTAACTTTATTGGCTCTCTTTAAGTCGGCCCCGAAAAATAGTTAATTGACAGCCCAAAATACCATATATGACGGGCAGAAAAGGGTGTCGGCCATCCGCGCCAATTTAACAGTTATTTCTCAATTTTTCCTCGGCCTTGTTCCCAAATCGTCGGCCAGTGGCCGACGGACCGGCGTTAGTCTCGAATACTGATCGTATTGCATGTATACGATGTTTTAGCGTGAACTTACCGCAAAAAAACAAAGAAAACGAATGATTGCGAGGGGGGGGGGTCGTTATAAATCTGAGTTAGCTGCCTGTATCCTCTAACACGAGACATGGTAACAACAAAGGAGCATTATCGTCCTCCAGTCGGTAGGTGAACCTCCGCCGATGTAAAAGTAGTTGGCGTTGCTGTCCGCGATTCCGCTCTTCTATTTAATATAAGGTTTGTTTTTCCTGCAGTACGGGGAGACTTGGATGAAAGATACCGGGTACCTCATTTATAGTGTCTGTTAAAAGGGCCATAGTAGTCCGTTGGTAGTCAATGGCAGCTAATGAAGCGGGAAGGCACCAACTAAGGACTAAATGGGTCTTGAATATACCTTTAATGCGCCCAGATGTCAACCAGAGACCAAGGCTGGGCCCAGCTCTTTTTAAATCCAGCATTTCCCTACGCTTTCCTTGAATAATCCTCTGACAGACCCTCAGGCCTGTATTGTATTCAGAGGCTGGGGGCGCTGAAATCATAGAAACTGTCCCAGAGATGCCTGTTGAAATGTAGCGTGAAGATAATCTACTAGATCCATCGTACATTATATTTCTCCTGTTTGTCAGTTACTATTCTATAAGCAGAGATGCCACTTTGCCTACGTTTTGAGGGTTTCTTGCCTGTTCGAGATTTCAATTTGTCAAGGAAATTGTTCACAACTCTGTTATATCCCAATTTAATTATTGTCGATTCTAAGCTTTACAGGTGTGAGTTTAGCTCAGGGTTCCATTCCCGAAGGTTATTTTCAGCCTAATCGCTTGTAAGATAGAGTTGGATGAAGTTTTTCCAACTTACACTTTCCCCATTACATCTGTATTAAGTGGCATCTCTGAATAAGGCTTGCAAAAATATTACAAGTATCATGTGATCATCAAAAACAGTCATGAATTAACACGAGTGCCAAGCGTAAATTTAATTAGTGATCAGATTAATTAATTAACAAATTTATAAATATATAATCGGAAAGGTCTCTTTAGACCCCCAAATACAAAAATGTTGTCTGAGAAGAATTCCCCTTGGCGATTAAGTAGTGCAGACAGAGTTGAGAATGTAGTTGCCTTATAAAATACACAGAGAATTATGGCCTTCCCGGACAGGTTGGCGTTCTATGCCGTGTGTATAAGTTAAGTGTTACCCAGTGTCATAGACGAACCAGTGTGGGATATACCACGTGTTTGTTTTGTCTCCAGCAGGTGGCGCCCGCCGTGCACCCTTCACCGACGGCCCCTAACAGCACGGCCCCGCCGACCGAGGTGAAAGCCGCCTCCACCGCCCCGATCAAACGGCCCAGCGACAGCAGCCTCGACGACGACAGCCACGCCAAGAAGACCCGGCTCGACGAGCTCGAGGAGACCGTGTCCAACTAGACGGGAGACAATGTCGGGCACGGCAACTGCCTTCTGCCTAAAGCTGATGGAAACGGGCAAGCGCTAGCCCTGCCTGCCGCGGGCATAGTAGTTGTCCGCAATGTTGGTTGGTTAATTCATAGGGTATTATCGAAGAAAAAGCCTGCATTACACAACAAATTACTTTTGCATTTGTTCAGACACGTTGGCTGGTTTTAATGTGATTTTGTTACAACTCGGCTAATTAGGTGAATAAGTGAAGAAAGAAAGGGCATGACTGAAGTGAAAGGCAGCGTCAGCGAACATAGGGGCAGATGGGCAGGGAAACAACCAAGCTCAACTGTTTTGTTAATCAGGGTTTATTTACCCATGAGCAAGAGACGCATGATTAGTAATGCTTTTAACAATGTTTATAGAAGAAACTTCCGGGATAATATAAGTGTTCACTCAGATATAATACATTGAAAGTCTGCCTGGCAGGTCGCAGTTGCAACCTAAGGGGGAATATGTAAAAATGTTTTGACAGTTTATATAGTCATCCAGACCGTGCTTGTTGAAAGTGTATAGTAAGAGCAATTAAATCATCACGCAGCTACTGTTCATTGACGCCTTAGATGCCACATTTTTTTGTTGTAGTCGGAAACTGAACGAGTTGGGCTACTACCACTGTCATCAATGTAAGCTTTTAGACTTCATTTTCGACATGACGTTTCAGTTCAGTCCCTGATAAGGCCTTTTGTCAAGATCTAAATGGGTAACTGCTAAACTCAATACGTCCCTCTGCTCCTTTGGCCATTGTACAGGCTGTGTGGTGTGGGAGGGGGTGAGCAGGTGACGTCCCCCGTCACTCGGCATATTGTCGAGGCGTGGTGCGTGGTTAGTGTACGTGGTACTGGCTGGGTTATTTGGCCCAACTACAGCAGGCTGCAATGTATGACAATATAGCAGTCAGAAGTACTGTCTACGTCCACGGATCATAGGGACATGAAACGGGACTGAACGTTAGCAAAAATACAGTGGCTCCTCCTCGCCCCAACATAATCAGTGTCAATCCCTGCGCCATATAATCGTTTCTTCAAGTAAAAAAAAAAAACATTGCATGGCAGCTATACCTGGTTTTCAGTATATCCCTTTTGTTACCCAGTAGTGCTGCCTCCCATTTTCCTTTCACTTCTGTAGGTCCCAAAGACTGTTGCCTAATAACGGTCACTGAAAATGGCCACGTAAGTGTGAGCGGATCGGACACATAGACAAATGGTCGTGTGCACCGATGTTCTGGCCCATGGAGGCTTTCTTCAAGGTTTGTCGACCAGAATCCGATGGGTTTAGCCCCCACGTGGGGTCCTCACCGATACCTGCTGACGCAGCCCGCCCACCCCGAACATCACCCAAAAGGGTCGACGGGCCGCAAATATATGTGTGGCACAAGTCTTTTAACACTTTTAGTTAGTCACCCAAACACACCCACTGATACCTTTGCAAAATAAAAGCTTAATGATTAAAAGAAAAGGGAAATGTAACAATTACTTAGCTATTTTAATTACCTTAGCTCAAGCTTTAAATGATAATCATCCAGGAGAAAAGTAATTTATTTGCGATAGAAAACTTGTAAGAGGCACAGCGAGTGATCCAATCAGGCAATGTAAGCTGATAGGGCCTTGATATATAAGCATAAGGGGGACAGGAGTACCAAGGGTCTGGTACCAATGTATTGGGGACCTAAGATACAGTAGGGTATGGGAGCCCTTGGGTGTCACAGGGCGTAGAAGCCGTAGGGTACCGCAAGGCATTAACAGCTGGGGCCCCACCTAGCCCTTGCGTACCGTGGGGCAAAGAGCATGTTGGGCAGAGGGTTCCATAAGGCATGGGTATAGTGATATATGTCTTGCATGTGGGGTCCAGGAATACCGTAATGCATGGCTGCCCAGGGGTACTATACTGCACGAGGCCCGGGTGCCGTAGGTCATGTGATGTTTTTGGCAGCAGCTTAAAGTCACCCTTCATGAAAGCAGCTTTAGATCCGATGACCGGTGAACGCCAGCAGAGAATTCATTTGACACGTGGAGTGCAAATCCCATTAATTATTCTGGTATTACCAGACATAACACTAACTGCTCTCGTGTGAATATTTTATTTTTAATTGGATGTTAGTCATCTGTAATAACTCACTTTGCTACATTTCCTTTTGTTAGACAAAACAAGACGCTGTATTTTGTGTATGGTTTTAGGCTCCGTTGCTTTCTGTATAACTAGTATTTGTAGATTTGTCTTCCCATCTAATGAAAATTGCTTTGCTTAGATCAGGTGAAATAATGCTTCTGAAGTCCGGCTAATGTTGCCAGCCTTTCTCGGAGAGACTAACTTGTAGGAAATTTCCCTATCAATTCTTGCTGTTACTAGAATCATGTATGCCCTATTTGAAAGTCTGGTGACGTCAGAACCAGGCTTTACTTAAAACGACTACTGCCATTAACTACCTAAGGATCCCGTATTATCGCTCACTTTATACTTTGATATGAAAAGGGGAGGGAGAAGGGGCAAGTTATTTCTGGGGTAGTTGTGGTTCACAGTGTAATAATATTGATTGAATACAATACAAATGTTGTGTACTCCTCATAATAATGTACAATGTATTACCTATCCCTGATGGTATAAAGGATAAGCCAGATAATGTGTAAAAAGAAAGGCTCCGAAATGTACAAATCACCATTAATGTGTGATTGACTTATTTTCCCACCCCATGTTATTTTGTTCTCGTGGACCTCCTTGCGAGTGATGTGGTTTGTACGTTGGAGCCTGTCGGCTAATGTTAATTGACTCGGAGACTGTAGATGTTAGGTTAACCAAAAACTGGGCAGAGCCAGTGGCCGGGCAGGTATCTTATTTCTACAATGTTAGCGAAACAAGCAATGTAGTGAAGTGTACATAGTGTTGAAGTGTGTAGGACCTAGCTACTATAGGCTGTAGGAACAGGTCACCTCATGTGTCCGCCTGAATTGTGCTTAAGATGATAACACATCAGGTGACGTCTTTTTGATTGTTGCTGTTTTGATTATAATTATAATTATTATTAATGTAGTAGCTTGTAAGGTGTTAGGATGTTGTACAGAAGATCTGTCGCTGAGAGTGTTCCCAGTGACGAGATGACAGACATCGTGATTGTAACCGATTACACACATGCACGTGTAAGGAGCGTGAGCAGCGTTAGGACTTCGCTACCACGACAAGGTGGCTGCTCGGCCACTGGTGCCCTTGCTGTTTTATGACTAGGTTTACATTGGGAAAACACAGTGATTTATTACTGTGCAGTCAGAGGTGCATATTGTCAGCCCCAATTAAGGAGGACTTTAGAGCCGTTGGTTCTGATGCTCGGAGCACTTAGGCTTGACTGAACTTCCCAAGTCATTAGATCGTAGTTGGAATACGCACATACTAAAGACGAGAAAGGAAGGACATGTCAAATGTATTTCAAGGATTGAATAAAACGATATCACCTTTGACGACAATCGGAGTTGTGGTCCTTACATTAAAATAGTATAAAGTAAACTAATACAACTCATATCTATTGATGATGGATGTTATCGGATATGTTAACTAAAAAACGTAATTCTTAGACCAGAAATGCCAAATTTCCTTCTACAGACCTTCCGTATTTCTTTCACTAACGAGTTATAGCTTGAAAACCGCTAGTTTTTAGAAGAAAACCACTATTGTATTTGGTTTCAGGTAACGTGAATCGCTCATATTTATGAATCAGTATTACAGGGATGTAAGTTCAGATTTTTGTCTGATTTCAGATATTTTAACATCACCAACTCAAATAATAGTTTTCAAAATTAATTTCTTACATCACGTCTATAGCATTTTTAAGATAATTTCAAATTTAATATCTGGGATTTCTGATTTTTTCATTAACCCTGACTTGCATCCCTGAGTATAGGATTCTCAATACTTAAGTTTAAACTGCCTTAGTTCTTTCCTACCTAAAATGCGATGCAATTGTCGCATTGTTCACGTCTGAAAAGTGGGATATCTGATTTAGATGATATTTATCCACATGTATATGGTATCACGCCCGTGGCGCCAATGGAGTGGTTACCGTTATGTATAAATTCAGACAAAACTAGAGCTGTATCTGACAAAACACAGGACCTGCCTACCTGATCAATCTTTTGTTTACTCTTCTTGGTATTACAAAATGTGTTATGCATTCGTTATAGGGACGGATACCAGCATTTGGTGAGGGAGGGGTTGGGGGCCGCGGAATATCCCCTCCCGCTATTTCCAGGGAGGTGAGCGGGGAGGAGAGGAGGGGGAATTAACCCTGGTGTTTTTGAAAAGCATGTTCAGGATTTGATTTATTCAAAGAACCATGTTGGTTCAGTGGATTCGTTGCATACAAGTTCATCCACGTGAATAATCGTATTTTCCCATCTCTATGGGCATAACTCAGTAACTCCTTAGGCTAAATTTCAGCCTCGTCACGACCTCATTCCCAATTTTACTCACAAAATATACCAATTACTCAAATGCATGAAATAAAACGTACTGCTGTCAGTATAGGATTTTTAAAAATGCAGTCATTTAAACTTAATTTAATCAATACGTACTTAAAAGTAAAGTAGGCCCTACAAATTATTGATTTTCGGTATGTCGAAACCTAGGAGAGTCACTTAGACCATTTTCACATAATGTTACATATCTTCACAATTTAAAATGACAACAGGACAATTGACCCACCAAAAAAGGAGACATTGGGCTTTACTGATATTGCTCTTCTTAGGATTTAAGATAAACAGTTTTAAAGTTATTTGCATCAAATTACAGCAAACATTTTCAGAATTTTACAAAACTTTTTTTTTATGGTAAGGATATATCATTACCACCTATAGTTTTGTTAGAAAAAGCTGTATATCAGATAGATTCTCCTAGCATATGAAAGTAAATTACCTTAGATTTCCAACAAGGTATAACATGTTGTAGTTGAAGAACGTTGGGGAGCAACCATTATTGATTCAAGGAATATCAGGCCTATTCTAAAAATTGGTGAAACATTGACATTTTTCCGCCGATAATGCCCTTGAAATACCCTCAAAATGAATTTTTATCAAATATTCCAATAAAATTCAAGAAACATAATCAAAATGATGAAGGACACCCATTACCCATTATTGGTAATACATAAAATGTGTTTGGTAATATGTTTAGCAGGTTTCTTTAGCAATATTTTAACAAAACACAAAGAAAATAGGAAAAACTGCCTTGAAATTTTAGCATATGGAACCTATGGCAACCAGCATTCAGAGAAAAAAGTCATAGATCATTCCAATTTTACTTTCATAACTTTCCCATATTTCCATCAGAAGATAAATGTACAGCTAATAAAATGAGGATTTTTCAAGGGGTATGAGGCAGAATACTGTTTTATGGCAATTCCAATTAGAGTAGAGTTGCCAGTTTTCGCGCATTAAGGACAAGAATGTACGTCATAATGGAATGCTGAATGAAAAAAATGAACGCAGTGAATCTTTTTTCATCTATACATAGTGGAATGACGCCTACAAACATAATCATTATGAAAAAAAATCAAGTTTGAAAATATTTTTCATATTTATCAATGTATCAACTTTACAGGTTAATTGTTCAGTTTTCGCGCAGGTGGTGCCTATTTTCGCGCATTTTATTGTCAGTTTTCGCGCATTTAACCACCCTTATGGTATAAAATGAGTCAAATATCTTATAGATAGGAAATTTTATCTGTGAAGCATCAGAAAAAGATTATCTATTGATATACGTTATGTAAAATGGTTGTTGACTTATTCAAACTTCATAATCTTAACAGATGATGAAAAGATAAGAAATACGCATATTTGTGCATTTTCACTAAATGGCAAAAGCATTAATTCACCTAAGTAAAAGAGAGAAAAATATGCATGCATAGACTTTTTGCATGCTATTCTTTTAGGAAAAGGTCGTAGATAGATCACCAGATTCATTTGAAAATATTTCCAAGTTTTACTTTGAAAAAATTGCTTAAAACTAAGAAAATTTGGAAAAATGTGTGAAAAAATGCGCGAAAACTGGCAACTGCCTTATTTCTAAAATAGAGTCATGGTTTTTCATATTTAAATGATAAAAGATCACCTTAAACTAATATCTATGATATTTTTGTTATACATTTTTGTTATTTTTTGTTATTGTATTTTTATACAGGCTGAGTTCACTTTATTAAATGCTCTTCCACTGCAGTCCTGTGGACCGTTTTGTATTTTTTCTTAAGAAAATAATCATATTGTTATTATTTCATTTAAAATGAACTTTTTAAGGGTCCCGCCACATTCCTAAATAATATGGACATCAACACATATTTTTGGCTCTATGATACACAAATATATATCAAAATAGCATAAAAATTTCAAATGTATTCTATCATGACGTCTTTTTGGGTCTGTGAGTGAAAACAAATCATATTTGATACAAATAGAAAAAATGCGTCCATAAAATGCGTAAAATGCGCAAAAACTGGAGATGCGCGAAATCTGGCTCCTCTACTTACTGGGAAAAAAAAGCTCCAGAAAGTGATGTGCTATGGTCCATTTTTGATGAAAAATACAAAAAATAGGTGGATTTTGGCCAAAATTTTAATGGGACATAATAATTGGCAACTATAGCTATCCAAAACTGTCAAGATAATTATGTTTATTTTGATATTAATATAGGCATATAAGTAGCTATTAGTCTATAGCACTATGGGGACATAGGAGGATCAAATTTCCCAATTAATCTTGTGTCTGGCTGCATAGATCTAGAGGGGAGCCAATGCCTCAGGGTTACATGAAAATAATATGATATGGGGTGTAAAAATTGTCAAAAATAGCATGATATCCTCATCTATAGGCCTAGGCCCTATCTATTAATATTAGATCTCAATAATGTATATTACAATCAGCTGGATAGATCTAATTGGTGTTTTGGACATTTTTCTTGATACTGAATGTGTTGACTCTATACCTTGAAAGCAGAACATAATATTATCATATACAAGTTTAGATATCCACACACAGGCCAGAGCATCGCTGGGTCAAAACTTGTCGTTTTCAGTCTGTGCTTCATTTCACTTACCATACCGGCCACCCCTTATTTGGCGAATGGACCAATCCTTAAATTCGCACTCTCCAGCCGCAAACTGGCCTCTGGCCCCTATTCATTCCCATAGTGGGTCAAACTAAATATCAGCTTGGAGAGTTACCGGAAGCGGAAAGCAGTGTTGCCTGGCGACGGCCCTACGCCGCCTATGGTTTCCCTTCGTTGACAACAAAGGTAAAGCTTGAGGAGTCTTTGCATCTATTAGTGCTAACGGTCCTTCGTCGGAGTCGAGGAATAACATACGGCAACAACGGACCATTAGGAACTCATTTATTTGAGTTTTGGACTTCCAACTCCGACAAAATGACGGACGTAATGACCAACTTGGCGAGTCGCGAAATGCCACCAGAGAGACCGACCGCCGTGCCCACGTCTGGAACCTTTAATTTTGAGCCAACATACTCTGGAAATGTCGGAAACGACATGGGAATCTCGACGATGGGATACCGTTCAGCAAAATACAACCCTCCAGAGTGGCATGAAACAAACTACGCTAAGTACTACCAAGCTTTTGCCGACCGGGACAACTCCGAAAGGGTCCGACACGAGGCGCACAGAACCATGAAAGAAACTGACGCGACCACCGAGAAAACTCAGTCAGAAAGCACCAAAAAACTGGCCGAGAGAGTCCATGACATCAACTTTTGGAAGTTTGAGTTGAACAGAGAAATTAACGACATCAGGGCAGAGAAGGAGCTCTTGTTTGCACAGAAAAACCGTCTTGAAAACGCCCTAAGAGCCACTGAAATCCCTCTGCATATTGCCACCGACAACTTGAATTGCCGACAGAAGAGGCAGGGCGTCGATTTGGTTCAGGATGATGTAGAATTGAACCTTCTAAAGGTACATATCGATTTACAGTATTTATAACCCGAGACATTATCCATTCTTATGAATATTGAAACAGATACTTCTAAGCCGAAATTAAGATTTCACAATAAGAACCTGTAATTGTAAAAAGTTATAGATTAAAAAAAGTCACATGTCCCTCACTCAGACTCAGAGGCGGCCTCAAAGCCAAAGGCTCAGTTAGACCTCAGTTGATTATTCAATAACTTGTCTTACCCCGCAGTTACGTTATTTGACTGTTAACATTATCAATTAACAGTTAATTAATGGCATTACAATTTCTGTTTACATTTCCATAGGAGGTGGAAGTTATCAACAATGTACAAGATCTGCTCAAAAGGACAATCAAGGAGACAGATGCCCAGATCAAGTGAGATTTGTATTTCTTTTCTTTCCTCTAAGTCTAACTTTAATTTTTAGTTTGGAAATTAAGACTGGAAATAGTGCAACATGAGAGAATAGATACATTCTGTTCTGCTTTCCAGGTTTTCCAAAGTTTTGTTCATAGTATCATACCTATTTAGAAGTTTGAGTCTTAATTCTTAGCAGATATAACATAACCTAGGTAATTCGTAATATTTGGACACCATCAGAAAAAGCAACTCATGCCTCCAACTTTTAAGCGCCTAAGTGAAGTGTTTGTACTGTTACCATTTTATTTATGTTTTTAATGCTTGCTCTCTTTGTTACAGACGTGACCTTGATCGTAAGCAGGAGTTGGAAATGGACTGGAGTGACAAGAAGGAGGCTGCAGAGATTGATACCGCCTGTGGGGCACTTCGCAACGGGCACACAAACAAACAGTTCTTTGCTGGATCAGCCAAGTTCCAGGAAATGTAAGCAATCGCAGTTTAGAATCAAGAGTTGTAGCACTTCAAAACTAATTTCCACATTAGCAAAATGTAGTGATTAGAAGTAGGCTCAGATCTTGGGAGGGCAGGAAGCCACTGCAAACTTCAATACTTTTATTAAGTGACTATTCTCAAATGTAATGCATTAAAAAAGGCTTGACAGTTGCCTTACAAGTATATAAGAAGAAATTCAGTCTGATTTGAAAATCAAATAAATTGAAACTGAAAGTAGGGTGTGAAATGTCAATTAGGTCAATTTGGACGTATATCATAATTTTAAAGGGTTGTATTTGATTCTTTAAAACAGGGTGCATTCGCCACTGAGTATTTTGTCATAATCTAGATAGTTATATTTATAAGGTTGATTTCTGAGCAACGTCACACCAAATTATTTAAATCAGATGGAGAAGCCCATCATTATGTTATTTGGCCTATCAGTAGAAATTGATTTAAACCATAGAGATGTACGGGTTTTTCAATGATAAATGAATAGTGAAGTGTAGACTAATGATAAGATGTGTTACTATGCAGTCAGTCAACCCCTGAGTCTTGGGCACAGTTCACACATGACAACATCACACGCGCTGAACACGAGCGCATGGCCTCAATCCAGCTGCGCACGCTGATTGACAACGTGCTCCAGGACACATCTCGTGATATGCGGGAACAAGCCGACGCTGTTGAGGTGGCCTTCAAAAACCGCGTGGATGAGATGCAAGATGCCCAGAACAAATTGGAGGAGAACCTTAGAAAGGTATGAGTTAATCTGGCTTTGCATTATTGTTTCTGGTTCAGCAAGTCATGTAGGCGTTTGTTACTTTATTCATTTTTTTCGGGGAGCTCCTATCTCTTTTTCCCCCCTTTAGTAATGGGCAGGGCTCCCTCAATCCGTTGTGTCGTTTTGTTGGGCACTTAATTTCCAGGTTACACCATTCATGTCAAGTAGTTGATGGGCTTTATCTGACCACTCCACTTATTCATATACCTGAGTGTACCCATTCTTAGGTTATCAAATGTCATGATGTGTAATGCCTCATTGAAGGGCTGACAAATAGATCCAACATCATACAGCCGTAGCGATTATTGGTAGATATTGGCGCTTGTCGATGTGAGTCAGCAGGGAAAATCGATGTTTCTGATCAAAATTTGTCAATTCTTCCCAAGAATTATCTTGTGGGTGCTTCACTCACTACCTCGTTAAATGGCCTGCTACACACAAGTATTCAGCTTGAATCTAACTGAATAAATTTTGTTTCTCTTGACATGAATTGCCTTAACAATTCATGACAGAAATTGCATTTCATTACACATCATGATGAACAAATACTCAACCACCTTGTTTAACATGTGTTATATATGATATATCTACAGGTTTGCAATGAGATCAACTCGGTGGAGAAGAACATCGCCGACCTGAAGAAAGCTATCAAGGACAAGGAGGACCCCATGAAGGTGGCCCAGACCCGCCTCCATCTGCGCGAGGACAGGCCCAACGTGGAGCTGTGCCGCGACCCAGTCCAGTACAGGTGAGGAGACGTTTTACAACGTTGGTGAAGCAGGCGTTGAAGCATTGTCATTGGCATTTAACCACCCTCTATTATAACTGAGTTTCCCCAGATTATTTCTTATCAACATTATGGCATTATCCTGAAATGCTGAGTCTCTTCATGGTAATGTCCCTCTGTTACACTAAACCGATTTTGTTGAGTATAGGCTCTCATGGCAGAAAACTATTTGTTGCCTCTGAATTTTAAAATAGTTATCTATATTTTTGGAGTAGATCAACAAGTTGAAGTAATGGTTTATATATATGTTCCATCTATATCAGGGAATAAATACATCTTATTTCAATACATAATATACTGCCAAAACTTGTTCCTGATGAGGAATTTGTTTGTGTACTCTTCTAGCCTTGTTAACGAGGTGAACGAGATTGCCGGCTCAGTGGACGCCCTTATGCAGAAGTTGAATGATGCGGAGTGCGCACTCAAAGATCTGCAGGACAACCGCATGACGCTCGAGAAGGAGGTGCAGATCAAGAAGAACTCACTGTTCATCGACAAAGAGAAGTGCATCACACACCGACCCCGGTACCCATCAACAAAGGCTCTGCAGGGCTACGTCAACTAGAAACATAGTCAGCCCATGACTATAGATACCAACATGACTAGTCTGAGGCATCAGTTAAGCACATGCCCTTCAATGAAATAAGTATGAAAGAAACTGAAAGACAAACTAGGGAGGACAAAAGTGACATACGTTTGACAATTTCCTGACTTTTCACAGTATTATGGATATTTATTTCACATAGAATATAGAAGATTGTTAGCTCATCTGAGATCATAAAAGATATCGATAGTTTTCAACATATCAGTGCTTTATTTTGATCAAGGAAACTATCCACTGAGACTTTTTTTTAAACTGCCACGGAAATATCTACGTCACATTCCTGCATGTCGCTTTATCAAGTACGTCTTGAAATGATTGTACACTAATCCAGCTTTTCTTATATCTCTCTGTACACGCTGTCTGCATGCACCTTTCAAAGTATCTGTGATATAACGTAGAAGCCCTAGAAAAATTGGAGGATGAAAATTGGTTCCATATAACACCAACAACTCTGTGAATTATGATAATTCACATTATACATCAAATCTATGGACCTTGAAAGTGTTTTTGTGCATGTTTATGACAAAATATCTACTGAAAGATTTATCTTTCATAACTTCATGATTTTTACGTATTGAAGTAATTGAGTTCTATAAAAGTGAGGTCCAGCAGTACACTCGGTCTCCTCTGTGTAGTCAGCGTCGTACGGCAGATTTGCACGATATTTCCTTTACTTAACGCTAACATTTATACGAGAAGTAAATAAAGGGCTCAAATTTGTAATATTGTGATTAAACCCGCTTTGCGTTTTTCCTTCAATTCATCACTATGTATTATCATATGTACTGGTCCAGCTGAGCACACAAAAATTAAATGACATGAAAACGCATGAAAGACTTTGATATTGATTACTTAACATTTATGCGTTATTTTCTTGTACATCGCTTAACCTTGGCACTCGATGATATGGAATAATCGATAATCATGATAATGAAGAACAATTAACATACGAAGTAGTATTATACGGAGTTGCCATTTTTCTACTTCTAACATGGTTTACCGGTGCCTTTTGTTTTTACCGAGTTAAGGGACGTGAAAAGATATATATATCCTCAACAGAATACAGCCAGTCAAGTTTTACTTCCAAATTCCCTATATTTTACCCCTCTTACAACAAATTTTCAGCGACTTTTTCTTGGAATTGTTCAAGGCTAAAAAACGTCAGAGAATGGAGCAAAGTTGAATATCAATATGTCAACAAAAAGTGATAACCTATATTCTGAAGAGAACTCACACTCCTTATTCGCTTCAGATTCCCGTGTAGTCATGATAACTTAAGAATCTGAAGCGACATGGGAGTATGATGAGAACTTTGTGGACGAAAGTTCCTTGTTTTTATTGCTTTAGTTAGGTCATATCACAGCGTGGACAAGTCTTTTGACAGTTTTTTTCCTTATAATTGAATCTATCAGACTATCTTTAGAAGAAAGCCGCCACCAGGCTCACTATATGTGTATTAAGACATATGGGAAAAGGCAACCATAACTTCGTAGATAAATGAAATACAATATAACATCGTATACTACAGGATTTTGAATTAATCAATCAATCCAGACTGGCCTTACTAAACATATAGAATACAAATATTCTAATTGGAACCAAAATCTGACAAAATAAAAAAATTAAAAAAAACTTACTGTTGCCACAATACGATACAATCAGATTTAATGCTCCATAGAAATAATGGAAAATTTGTAATATGTAAAAATATTGTAGACATATTTGTCCTTGATTTATGTTGTCATTGTGGATAGCGTTAGTGGCTGCTACGTATAGTTATAATTTTACGGCCAGGTCTTCAAAACTGCAAAATGGTCATAAAGTGCACACATTGACGATTTTCAGATAATATTTTTCTCTTAAGAGATTTTTGGGGGCTATCTTCTTGTGCCGTGTCCACCCTGACATTTGCTGTCACACCGATGTCTAATGAACTCCTAGAATTTAGTAGAAAGCTATAAGTTGACGTTTTTATTGGAAGGATCATATTAAGAACTTCAACCCTTAATGAAAAAACAAAAGTTGTACGACTTTCAGAATGTCAGATTATGATACCATTCCTCAAAGATGAAAATTATGGAAGGCAGTGGAACCACTTTTACGTATTCCGGGAAGGAAACTGCTAATGTAGTCTATTTATTCTGATACTGCAAAACCGATGTTCATGTAAATTGTTGCAAGAAATCAAATACACATTTTTTTTCAGGAGAAAAGGGATAATCTGTTGTTAAAGCGAACAATAGTGTTCTGGAGGCGATAAAAACTATGGTTGAAGTAAACTGAGTAACAAGAGGACATGATGGAATTTTTGCTTTGTACTGTCGTTGCTTGTGGAAATCTGATTACCGTAAAGTCTCCCGTTTAAGCTACACCCTTACTTTTGCGTATTTTTTCAGACTACCACTGTATTCATGCTTGTGAGAATTGACGAATTTAAGCCACACCCATGAAATTGGGAGGCCTTTGAAAGAACCCCGAGGAATACTTCTTCCCCCGGGAAGGGGCTCTCGAGGGTAAACATAGTTTAGTCCCCATTACAAACTTTGGAAAATAGTAACTAGGAATAGGGATGAGTTAGCCTTATAAGTATGAATCCTAAAGAACTATCAGAAGAGATTATATATATATATATTAGTTTAGTCCCAATTACAAACTGGAAAATATGGACTACGAATAGGTATGAATCCCAAATAATAAATTATTATCACGAGAGGGATATAATTATATTCAGTTTAGTCCCCATTATTAAAAGCTATGGAAAATAGTGACTAGGAACCAACCCCTCATAAGCAAAATTAGGACCCGGGCCACTGGCCCTAAGTGCTTACATAATCTCCTTAGGGTTTATATGGCTGGCACGCATGAAATTAGGGCATAACTGGCTCTATTACCCTTATGTAAGCCGTGGCTTAGAATTAGGGGTTTTACGGTACTATGAGTGATACACTCAAGATCCTTGCTAATAATGACAAACAAGTCTTATTGGATAATATACATTTATTCTCTTTAGTGTACACAACCGTACCTTACACATTCGTAAACGGAATGAAGTTGGGTTAACCTGCTTGAACCCTCTGTACGAAAGACGTACACATTGAAAACACAATATCATAAACAAATCGATACGGTCTGCTCTCCGCTGTAGAGGGTACATCCACGGTTGGGCAGCCAGATAAAACCTTTAGTTGTCCCTGTGTGATAACCCCACTACCCCGCTAACAAGCCCCAGCGCCTGAGAGTGCATCCTGTCAGAGTTTTTTTAAAAATCTATTCGTGTGCGACTCGAGGACTCATCCCAAACAGCCCTGCGCCTTGAAGTTATTCATGTCAAACGGTGGTAGTTCTCCCCGTGTTAAACAACATTTCCCCGCCCTAAAACCCCAGGTGCACCTTGACAGGCTGCACGGCTGGGAGCAACCCCCTTCCCTTCCCTGCGTGCCCTGAACACAATCTGTCATAAAAAACACTTCACTTTCCAGCTCTCCCCGATAAACAGTACAATGATAAAAGTGATTTTACTTAACTACAATAACCTGCATTCAGCTTCATTAAATATTTCTAGTTACATATACGTTCTGGCCATAAGTTTTATTCTGCATTAAATATTTAGATATCCCCTTGATGTCCTGACGCGTATTTTTTTAAACCCACCTGCCCTGACCCTTAGATACAGCCTGGTCAATACGCTGGGCTGTGACACAACTCGACCACCAGAGTCAAACCTGGGTGACTCTAAAGCTGCCTTTTAGCGCGAATATCAATTTCAGTTTTCAGTGATGCTATTATTAATTGCCACGTCAAGCCCAAAGAGTAAAATTAAATCACTCAAGTATTTGACAAATATAAAACAAAATAGCGGTGAAAGGGCAAATCAGCTTTTCACTCTTTCAATCTGTTGGTATCAGTAAGTAACTGCCTCACATTTTAACATACAGCTATCAGCGTACAGTACTCAGTAACAGTGTTAGAAATTAACTTAAAACAGAGCCGACCTATAAAACGGCAGTGGTTCAAAGTGGCGGGTGACGGGGACTCAGTAACGTCTGCCCACACTGCCACTCCCCGACATGTTCTTGTAGGCGTTGTAGCGGTCGTCCTGACCGCCGCCGCTGCTCCGCGAGCCGGCCATGCCCACCCCCATCATGATGTTGGCGGCCGACGTGAGGAAGCTCTGGTTGGAGGGCGGGGTCTGGAGCAGTGGGGCGTTCATTCCCACGCTGTGGGAGTGCTGGGAGCTCTTCATGCCGCCTGACGTCGCCCACCGGTCACTCTGACTGCGGGACATGCTCGACGAGCTCATTCCGCCCCCGCTCTGCCACGACGAGTCCTTACGGGCGTCCATACCCCACTGGTCACGGCTTGATGTGTTACCTGCTAGTACACAAGGTTCTTTGTATTAGACTTGAGGATATTTCACATATCATATACATACAAATGCGTAAAAAAGTTTATTTGTATGCATGATATTCTTTCTTTATGAACAATTTTTTAAAAAAGTAACTGCAGACAAGTCCTTATTTCTCAAGATCCCAAACTTCAATCAAGAGTATCAAATACGCCAAAAAGAAACACTGGATGACGAAAGGCAACAAAAATGTGTACATCTACCTTGAAAAAAAAACACACTATCTATTGTGGTTAAAGATTAGTTTTTCCAACTAGCTCAGGAATTCTACATAGTAAAAGGTCAATAAATTTGGATTTCACGATAAGCCACACAAAATGTTGTTGAAAATTGTAGGCTTCCTTCTTTGGACTCACTTTTCATGACGGAGTTGTTGTCGTAGGAGGGCCTGTCGCGGTGCGAGTCCCTTCCCCCGGCCCCCATCCCCCGGGAGTCACTCTTCCAGTCTCCCCGGCGGTCTGGAGGTGAACCCATACGGTCAAGCCGACCCCCCCGGTCAGAGTCGCGCCGGTCGGCAGGTCCACCTGACCGCCGGTCGCGGTCACCATCCCGACTCACTGCAGGACGGTCGTCGTACCTGGAGGGAAAGTAGTCAAAGGTTTATGTACAGTTAACTGGTAGGGCCATTACACAGAAGGATAACATACATACGTATAACCATTCCATAGTCATACTGATCGTAAATTACTCTGATGGGTCATCACATTTAAACATCCAAAGCGTTGTGGCTGAAGGTCCTCTATAAGTCATGACACTGTCAACGCGTTGAAGATGCACCAGACAATACTAATGTAAGCCATGAAACTATCTCTGTTCTGTTAAGACCAGACTATTCAGTATTATACAACTTTGTTTAGAGCACAGAAGAGAAGTTATGGTTAACGTCAGTGGGCATTACCTCTCAAAGCCTCTCTCGGTGGGGCCCCCTGTTCGTCGGTCATCAAAGCGCCGGTCGTCGCGGTCCCGTGATGATGGTGCATCCCGTGATGAGGGGACGGGGTCCCGCGCCCGCCGCATGGTGCTGTCGTCACGACGGTCATCAAATCTAGTGGAGAAACAAGGCAGATTAGCATACATCCAATGTCATTAGCATAAGGGGCACCTATTTACACACATTACTTAATGAATAACTCTGAACCAAATTACTGTTTTTATTAAAAACACAGTGACGTTCTTTACTTAACTTATTCATTGCATTTCATTGCTTTCAGGAGAACCCATTTAAGGTATGGTGTTCACAGCTCATTCAATGTATTTAAATTAAGGTGATGTTAGGACTTCGTGCATGTTATTCGATAGTGGGAGTACACAGTGGAAAGGTACTATGCGTGACTTGGGCATGGATGAAAGGGGAGGGAGTTAAACATCTCCAAACGAGCAACAGTTAATATGACAGTCGCTTTTTCACTAAGAGGTTCTCCATTGCTAATTCACTCACAAATCACTGAAAACTGCCGTGCGACAATATAAGCCAAAATTATGATATTGAAGAATTCTCAATTTAAGTGGTATAAATTTTGAGATCTATGATCGCATGTTTGTCTTAAATACTTGCGTTAGTACCACTTGGAAAAGGATGGAGAAAGAACTAAAGAGCCAAAGGTTTAAAATAGGTAAAAAGTTTGTATCTTGGCGGGTGGCAGTAGTCACAAAGTAGTCAACAAAAGGCCTGGGGACATGCTGGGTTACCTGCTGCTCTCCACATGACGGGAACCCTCTTTGCGGTCAAAGCGCTCTGCACGACGGTCACCCGAGTCGTCATAACCCCCTCGACCACTGGGCCCACTGCTACGGGAATCAAAGTCACCAAACCCCCTGCAAGGCAGCACACCGGCAAAGACTGCTTACTGCAGATCCACAACCAACTACACGCACCATATTAAAGCGGAATGTTAGAAACAGGCCCTGGAGATGTACCCTGCATGGCTACATGGTGAGAAACAAGCTCCTATTACCCAAGAATGGTACAGAATGGGTGACTACGTGTATAGAATAGCTTTAGCTTCCATTAGGTTAAACGATTGTAATGTGTCCAAGCTTGGAAATAGATGCAACACATTTTTGAAAGATTTTGATAGATTCATTGGCATCAAGATGATGCGTAAAAAAAATCCGTTTTTTCCCTCATTTTTTTTCTATATTTACTTTTATCTTCTGTAACAGCAATTGGCCATTTTCCCTGTGCTGTAGTCACCCTGCACATTGTGACGGTTGTAACTGTTGAGTTGGATCTGTTTGAGATACAGGTGCTTTGGGAACACCTACCATCAAGAACAAGATTTCTCTCTTTTTTTTATATATAACATTCAGCTGTAAGCATTTCCTCTCGTTGCACCAACTCTTGATTCAGGTTTATGTCATGCAGTTGCATCTACAAAATGTGATTAGGATTAGCAAGCAGAGAGTGGTATAGGGGTGCATTTCAGTCCGTGCGTGTTAGGTAGATGTAGCGACCACTCACCGACTGTCCCCAAAGCTGCTGGTGTTGTAGGTGCGGTCAGTGGTCATGGTGGCACGCTTTGGCTCAGTCTGCCAGTACTGGTCGTCTCGAGTGGCTGCTGCACTGCGGTCGTACGCCCGCTTCACTGGGCGGCGCTCCTGTTCCAGTCTGCAAGAGGGAAATGGATTCAGATGAGGCCAACTATCTGGAATATTTATCCTACTTATATTGAGTTTTTTCCAGCATTAATTGAATTATTTGATTGATTTCTATGTGTCGTTCATCTTGATAGTATTAATGAGGCACATTTGAATAATTTTTGCCAAAACCAAATGTTATTAACTAGGCTGAGGGCATTTTCTTTTCCATTACGGTCTGAATAAATTCTAAATGTAGACGTTACCAACCAAAAACTATACACCATACAGGAGCCTGAAAATTTCAATGAAACATTAAGTACAGATTGCTGAAATATGTTACAATTCCTACTAAACTCTCTCGATTATGTTATCTTATTATTGATCAAAACCTACCTTAGTTGAGCCAATCGGCGGGCCTCCTCTCTCTCCCGCTCTTGCCGCTCCTGTCGGTCACGTCTCTCCCTCTCCAGTTGCCTTTCTCGCTCAGCCCTCTCCACAGCCTGACGTTCTCGTTCCAGTCGCTCACGCTCCAGCCTAAAACGCCAGGTTTGGTAGAAGTCAGCAAAATTTCAAAAGTTTTCACTATGAACATAGATTCGCCTCAACAATCTTTGAAAAATTCAAGGACATGTATATTTATTTGATTGGCTGAATACATGTAAGAGTAAAACAGATAAAAACGTAGCTGTATTTTGTTACAATGCAGTTTTTTTTAACACTGCCAGTCTTGTCCATAAATCCGTAATAGAAATTCTTTTTAGGCAGTAATACATTAGTTATGGCACGGGAGGAACGAATAGCGCTGTACTTGAATCTAAGCCCACCTGATCTTGTCGCGTTCCCTCTGCAGGCGCACTGCCTCCTCCTTCTGTTCCCGGGCAATCTCCCGTTGTCTCTGCCTCTCTCGCTCCAAGTCCCGCGCCCGGTATCGCTCCTCCTCCCTAATACGACGTTCCTGTTGACGCAGACGTTCACGCTCCCTCTCCGCCTGTAAGCAGACCATGCCAACAAATGAGCCTCCGTCCAATACTAACACACAAGCATACCGGTCAATCCAATTCACGTTTAAGGTCCCACCCAAACATGTGTTACATGGTCGCCAATCGTTGTCTGAGGTTCTAACGAGTCCTTACACTTAGATAGATCAGACTCAGTAAAGACTACACCATGCAACGTATAAGCATGCTTTCTGTTGAGTGCACGTTGTTTGTATCTTGAACCTTAACTCAAGTTGAAACATTTCAATTCAAAATATACACTTGGCATGCAATTAAATCATGGCCGAGAAGCAGAAAAAAAAATTATTCTGAGTATTTTGTCTTGCCTGAAATATTCACTACTGCTCTCCTACACGTTGTAAAACAATTTTTCGTTGCAGGGAGAGTGACAGACGGGACACGTGAGACAAGACGACAAGTCTTTGACAAATCAACTAATACTAAAACTAAGTTAATGATTACCTGTTTATCATTTACCTTGATCTTTTCGAAGGAGAGTACGTCCTCCTTTTTGGGTTCGCGTTTGGAGTCTTTGCTGGACGACCTGCGGCGGTCTCTGCCGGCCGACGAGTGGCGGTCACCTGTGACCAGAGAACAGGACCGTCATCACAAAGCCCATACAGCAGTTAACACACAACCAAATCGTCGGTGGGATAGTCGGTCTTTTGAGGGATGTTTACTCAAAGCGCTAGAAATTACTTAACGTCAGACATTTTGAGGACACACTGATAGGGGATATACTCAGTGTTCTCCATACAGATGAGTTTGACATCTACTGAAATACTGCACTTAAAGCAGCTTGAAATTAAAAGCTGTGTTTTAGTCTTTCTTGACTCGCATAGGGGACACGGGCTGAAACATTAGACCCTTACATAAACTGACACAAAACTACATGGACCAGGAGGTCCTCTCTGAGTGTATCTATTACAACTACCAGTAGTGTGCCGCTTGGTAGTGGAACGGGACGAATGGCCTTCTTTCTTGTCTTTATCCTTTTTCTCTTCCTCCGCTTTCTTTGCTGCATCCTTATCTCCCTCTTTCTTTCCTTCGTCCTTTTTCTCTGCGTCTTTCTTTCCATCACTTTTTTTCTCCGCGTCTTTCTTGCCGTCATCCTTCTTCTCAGCGTCTTTCTTGTCGCCTTCTTTCTTTGGCTCCTCCTTTTTCTCCTCTTTCTTTTCTCCTGGTTTGGCATCTTTCTTTTCGGCAGGCTTAACATCCTTTTTATCTGAATAGTAATATTTTACGCTTAGCTAAAATTGTCGGGATTTATTCAGAGAGGTAACTGCATACGCCTTTGAAAAAAAAATACTGCCAGCAATATCAATTGGTAAGGGTCCTGGCAAATCAGGGTTCCCACGCATTTTTGAAAATCAATTTAAGACCTTTTAAAGACCAATTTAAGACCAAGATTCAGACAAATTAAGACCTATTGACCGCATGCAAAGAAAAATGTCTGAATATATCATATGATTTAAATTTCAAAGAAGTGTACTTGTTTGAAAGTGAAATTTGGAATTTGTATGATTACTTCACTTAAACTTCTCAAAAAATTCAATTTAAGACCTTTTTAAGACCTCTGGCTACAAAACTGTCAAATTTAAGACCCTTTTAAGGCCTTAAATTTGAGAAAATCAATTTAAAACCTTTTAAGACCTTTCAAGACCTGCGTGGGAACCCTGCAAATATGTTACCGTCCACAGACAGCCGGTAAGGTCTAAACGAGTCGGGTAAATATTTTACATGGATAAAAAATATGGAACATGTTTGATACATGTTAGTTCACACTTAGGAAATAATACTTTTTTCAGAATGATATAGCAATTTACAAATAAGGCAGGGACGTAGCTAGCCCTAAAAATCCGAAAGGGTTTCAAGTAGAACTGAGGTGGTTCCAGGTTAATTGACGCTACCTTTGTCATCTTTCTTGGGGTCTTTCTTGGGGTCCTCCTTTCCACTCGGGGTGCGTGAGGACTCTGACCGGCGATGGGTGGATGGGTGCACCGAGGGCTCGTTCTTGGCCTGCAACGACACATTTCCCTGTTTAGGGAGTAGTGGTATTTAAGCACCAAGTGTTGACATGGTTGCCCCCCCCATCTACTGACACACCAAAACAAGGACTATCCCACAACTTTTTAAGAAGCCATATCAAACAATACTTCTGCCAGTTGTTCCCTTATGGTACATGTACCATCACAATTCAACAAACCCGTCTATTAACAGAAATCCCACTGTGAGGTTGCCCATGGTCCCTGATTACGTCTTTCAGTCTTACCAGAGATGCCACTCCTGACTGATGAAAAAGTAGGAAAAGAAGGAAACACCTGTCCTACTTTTTTTTCTAGAAGCAACTAGTAGGAGGGGAATAACCTTTAGGAATAGAGGCTGGCTTAGGAATTGAATTTGTATTTGAACAGCTTCAAACACAAAAATACCCTTATACAGATATCAAAGTGATGTAGGAAAGATTAATCATGCAATCGGAAATCACAAAAAAAGTAGGAAATCCTACAAAAGTAGGAAAAATGGCATCTCTGCTTACAGAGCCGGCAGTGTCAATACTGTCAGTTAGAGTAGCTTACCCGCTCTACGGAGATCATCCGGCCGTGGAGCTCAGTGCGGTGCAGGTGCTGAATGCAGCGTGAGGCCTCCTCCGTCGACGACATGGTGACAAAGCCATAGCAACGTGAGCCAGGACTGCGGGGGTTGGTCACCACCTTAGCACCGACAACCTGGGGAGAAGGACATGGTCGGTTATTAGTCAGATGATCATTTATCAGTAACAGTTAGAGCTGGCCCGATTACTTGTGGGGACTGCACGGTAAGCCATCTTAAAACGTTCTGCTTTTGACTATGTTAACCTTATTTTTTTAATATGAAACTCGTCTAAAAGGAATGCAAAATGGGTTCTTTGAAATGAACTGCTTCTGGATCTATATCATAATAACGCCACAAAAAAAGAAGCTTGTAGACAGTTTACAATCTGGGATATTGAAGCAAATGCACATGAAATCAGACTACTCCAATTCCCCGACCCATTACTTTTCCGTTAGGAACACTTATTTTACAGGTAGAAGCTTTATTAATGCTCATCTCAATGAACTTGTTGGAACTTTCTAACTTACTTTGCCAACCTACTTGATTACAACAGCCCATTTTATTTTTTAAATGAGTCAAATTTCAGGACGACCAACATTCACAGACTTTATGTCATGAAAACGGTGAACTGAGCTGCAGGCATTTAGTCGTATTATACAATGCCCTTACCTTTCCATGTTTGCTGAAGAGCGTCTTGAGATCGGTAGCCCTTGTTGACGAGGACAGGCCGCTCACCCACAGGTTACGGCTGCTCGTGTTACTCTCCTTACCTATCATCAAAAAAACAAGTCAACGTCACACGGAGAACCAACTACAATTTCTCAGATGCTCGACTCGAAACGTATATTGCTGCATATTCCTCGTTTACAGAGTGTGAGCTAAATGACTGGCGAAATTGTCGTCTTGTAGAGTCAACACTTATATGCCCATCTCGCCTTCAATATATTATGAATCAGCAGGACGAGAGCAGTATATCAATTGTTGATGCTATGCAAGTTTCATTGAAAAGGAGATTGCCAAAAGTATTTTTCAGTTCAAACCAGGCTTACTTTGAAAATCAGACATGTCTTGCTCAATTCACATTTCATTGCATTGGGTTTTTCGAATTGCTGATGTTTTAAGTGTTTCATATCATCTTCAGTACAAAGGTTGATCAAAATTGTAACATGACCATTGAAAGAATATTTCTTAAATCATTTATGTTGACATAAGAACATGAAATTACCTTTGTCATCTTTGGACGTGCTTTTTGAAGCAGGTGATTTAGCATCGCTGGAACAGAAAATATTTTTCCAATTATTGTGAGTCTTTGTTTGTTGCCTCTTCAAAAGGTTCAATGGTAAGCTCATGATAATCTTACACGCTTTTAATCCTACGCACATGATAAAACTATAAAACTGACTAATCAACCGGCTCCCGAAGTATAACACTCAATTGCAATAATGGCGGAAAAAATGGGTTACTTTATCCAAATCCTGTCTTTTAATTGAAAAAAAAATCTAAATACTCATGGGTTACCCCTTTTTTAATGTGCACCCTGATGATGGTGTCCCCTTTTACAATGCAATATAAAGGAGAATTCTTCGCAAAAGGTAAAAATGCATCCATGCTAAGTGAACAAGAGCTCGATCCTAACAATAAGGACAGCCTATGGTGATCTTGAGGGCATGAAGGGTTCAGTGGTTACGTGCATGTAAAGAACTATCTCTGTAAACCATCGCCAAGCTTCAGCCAAACTTCAGACTGGATAGAGGTATTTCCTACAGCTACTTGGATAAACTGCAAAAAGATTTATGAATCTTGTTCACGTTTAGCTGGTAAATATACAAATAGTGTAGTGGCAGGCTTCCAAGGCACTCTAACGCTGAGTGGGCCTTGTCCGGTTGCGGTGGTGCTCTAGTAGTAGCAGTAGTAGAGACAGGGGTGAACGCTGCGGGCGGAGTGGCCTCACCCACCTGCCCGCCACATGGAGACAAACATCACCTTATACAAACCCGACCTTCAGTGACAACAAATAGGGGGAAAAGGTCGCCAGCGGTGCCGCACGCCCACCTAGCAGCAGCAGCAGCATTGCGCCCTTCACGGTGTGTGGAGCGCTTTCATAAAGCAATACCAACCAACCTCTTCGTCTTATCGCTGTCCTTCTTTTCAGCTTCCTTCTTCTCTGGGGTTTTCTTGGTGGCGTCCTCCTTCTTGCCTTCGGTCTTCTTGCCGTCACTGGTGGCGCCCTTCTTGGGATCGGTGGCAGGGGCAGGTGTCTTCTTCGGACTGGTGCTGCCAGCGGTCGCTGGCTTCTTGGCCTCACCAGCAGCCTTGGCCGCCCCTTCCGCAGCCTTGTCGGTGGTGGCAGGGTCAGCAGACTTGTCTGCAGCACTGTCCTTCTCACCTGCTTTGCCAGTCGTGTCGTCCTTCACTCCATCCGCGGGTTTCTTGTGCGGGGTGCCTAACAGGTCATTGTCCAAGTCATTCTGAGTGTCATCGACATGGACAATCAGCGAGATGTCGTCATCCTTACGGTCGTTCGCGTTGTGCAACTTGAGCGTGTCCTCTGACGTGAGTGAAGGCTGCGGCACGGGTACGCTGGTAGGAGAAGGCGGGTTCTCCACCTCCACTGCCGGCTTCTTCACATTGGTTGCGTTGTTGGAGGCTGCTGGCAGCGTCTCTGTGTTTTCTTTGTTCGAGTCGGCAGCAGACTCCTCGGACTTGATTGAAGATTTGTCCCCTTCCTGAGCACCATTGACTTCAGGTTTGTCGGATTCTAGACAAATTCAATGAGGAAAAAATATTGAACAAACAATACATTAAAGAAAATGACATATCCCATTTATACTCAAAGATCGTCATTCCCTTTCATGACATACATATAGAAATATCAAGTTTATTAACAGTTCCATTAATTAGGACTGGTTTATGGACCATACTATAAACTAAATATTAGTAATTATCTACTACTTGTCTTGTTTTTCGCTATGCTCGAGGTTTACTACCCTATTGGGAACGTTCCCGAATAGTCCTAACGTGTTACAGCTGGCATGTAGTATTGAATTGGAGCCAACAACTAAGTGGAGGAATGGGAGGGTGGTGAAGAGTCCAGACAGCACTGACTCCAGATGACAGACACTCGTCATCGTACTCTTCAACTAGTCTTCTTGCATTGTGCACTTCCTTAGTCTTCTCCATCTCACCGGGCTGGCTTCTGATGGCGTCGGGGGCATGTGTCTGATGAACACTGGGTTCACACCGGTTAGTGAGTGTCCAGTATAGCGGGAGACTTCGGACAAAGCCGCCTTTTGGGATCCTCTGCTCATCACGGTCTCTGGTGCACTGGCGAACCTTCAGGGTAGTTTTCTTTCCATTCTGTCCACTGCGAAGATATACTTCTTTTTTGTTTACAATGTCCTTTTTTGGTTGAGGTTATATGGCATTATTCACCGGCTTCGCCATCTAACTTCCCAAGTACTGCGACTGACTAGGAGCCTTCCGCAGTCGAGTATTCTCCGCCCTCTTGGTACTAATAAGGTGCTGAAAGAGTCAGGGGGGTCTGCGCCAAGGGAGCAATTAGGGGGAAACATGGGTCCTTTTTTTCCAGTTAAAATGGGCTTAACGTTTGTCCTTCCTGAACAGATTACAATAGAATTTAAAAAAAAAAAAGATCAATTTTTCCTATGCCCTTCAGGACAGAAGCTTTACCTTTGTTGACCGTTTCCTCTTTCTTGACCTCAGTCTTTTGAATGCCTTCTTCATCCTGGATTGGGAGAAAAGGCAACCATTAGCGCAGGTTAGGTTGTCTTAAACCAGTTGGATCAAAACGAACTTCATTGTCTGTCCAAAGTAAATAAATCATTCAGAATTTGGTTGATCTCCAGCGCAAAATAGGACCAATCAGCCGGCCAGTAATTTAAAAAGAAAAGTGGAGAAAACTCATTGAAACTTCATTTTTTAAAAGTTTAAATACTAGGATGATAAGGGCTAAAGGCCACATCCCACATACCGAAAGTGCAGTCTCCGAAATTAAGGTTTCAATTTATCCACATGCCAGGTGCATAGTTAAGTATGCACCCTGGAGCCTTTCTGTGCACCCTTAGTGATATAAGGTTATTTATTCAATAAAAAAAAGTGCATCTGTCGGGTGCACGCTTTAAAAAATCATGCACCCTGCTGCCAAAGCATGCACATCGGGTGTAGGGTGCACCCTTAATTTCGGGCACTGAAGTGCATTGCCAATTTGGAGCCTCTATACTTTCGCCACTGCCAATATAATATGATGAGCAGTATATCTGAAAAAAATTACCAACATTTTGGTATATTTTCCCTGCCGATTAATATAATGTAAGTGCAGCCGATTTTACTAGGGAACATCAATGGCTTGCATTTTCGATTCACTTTTGGCACCAAAAATGTACCAAAAGTTGATGCTTCCGATACAGAACATTGCCATCGAGATAAATGGCAGCAAATTCTTTCGGTATGTGGAATACAGGCTCCAGGTTATGAATAAAGCTTATAGCATACATCGTCCGCTAGAAGTTTGTCCTCGTCTTCTATTGTAAGGTTGATGGCATCCTCATCAGTCACTTCATCAAGTACCTGGAGGCACAAAGTAAATAGGTTAAAGGTCTCAACAAGAAACAGGTTAAAGTTGAGGTGGAAAAGGTACGTTTCTGTATAAACGGTAGCATTGAAACTGGAGCTCTCAATCATCTTCAATCATAAGGAATCTGTTGTATGGCAAGTGATAGGCCTGCCACTGGAGTTAATAATACACAGTGCTTGGTGTAGTGCTAATGCCTTCGAAAATGTCGGGTAAATTGCATGGCGAACCTAGGGAAGTACAGCAAAATATCGGGACCCAGACCAGGATAGAGTACCATTTTAACTTCAGACTAATCAATACATAACTTCGAACTTTTCTTTTTTCAGTATCCATGAAGCCTAGGTTTTATGGGAAACAAGTGGCTTCGCTAGGCTGAAAAATTCTGGCAATGATGAACTCTTTAAGTATTCAAATCCACAACCTTTGGGTCTGGAGGTGAGGGTCCTAACCACTACATCATGAAGCCACATGGAGGATGATGCTGGAACTAAGTTATGGGGTCATGACCCAATTTGCTGGTTCCAACTGGTCCTTTTAAAAGCAGTTTAACAAAACAGCAACCAGATTGACAGGTTGGTTTTGGCCTATTTCGCTGGTTCTTGGTAAGACCTGAAGAAAGTTCAGTATGGAGGCAGCAACATGTGAAAGGACATCGTTTTAGAGGAAGTAGGGTAATGAAATCAAGACCTGCGTGGGCATCCTGGAAACATCCAACCACACAATGCTTACCTTGGCCTCAGCGTCAGCATCCATTTCCTCGGCAGACGGCTTCACATCAGTCTTCTCCACGTCAGCCATCTCTACATCGGCCTTCTCCTCTTCCTTGACTTCTGCTGTCACCTTTACTTCCTCCTCCTTCTTTTCTTCTTTTACCTTCACTTCCTCTTCTTTCTTTTCCTCTTTTACCTGCACGTTTTCTTTCTTTGTATCTTCTGTCGCTGGAGTTTCATCTTCAGCCTTGGTCTCAGTTGTAGCGCTGTCCGCCTGGAGTCCGTTTTTCTCACCAGTGGCGGGTTGCTGGTCACCTTCAGGTTCGGCCATCTCTACATCTTCATCCTTTATGGCCGGCTTAGCATCAACACTCTCTGCCTTTTCTTCTGCCTCCTCAACCTCCTCGTCTCCCTGTGAGCAGCCAAACATTGAAAATTTAATTTAACTCATTTTCAATGAATGATTTTATCAAATTATGAAAATGATGATTATTTCATGAACATAGAAGTTTTCGAAATTCAAGTCAAAATTTATGATGCATCTTAAATGAAACTTATTTACGGCAGAACGTAGTCAACACAATATGTCAGGCTACGTGGCCACGGTTTGAACGACCAAATGATGCTTTTGCCTCATAATTCTAACCTGACGGACGGAATGGCTTAAAATTTGCCTTGTCCCGACCCAAATGTAAACACAATAGCCAGACCCAATTAAAGGGAGCCAAAAGCAATGTGTCAAAATATGACAAAATTTTGCAAAGTCAATTAACTATCAAAATACAATCTAAGAGTCTAACTTTAGCCATTGGTACAATATAAATCATGATAACTTGCTATAACTGCACTTAAATTCCACAATACTCATGCCATGTTTGCCTGAACAGCAATGTTTCTAAACAAACCAATTTTGGTGGGTCACCAAAATTGACCTAGGATGAGTTTCAATGTATCTGTAGTTTAAGTCTGTATTCACAGTCTATATTTTACCACAGGCCTAAGCTATGGCCATAGAATATATTTCAATAGTAAAGAGATTTTTAAAGGGATTAAGGACTGTCTGGCAGGTTTCTAAATGAACCAGCATATAGTCTTGATACTGTTTCTGAGGTTAGACCAATATTATGGGAATAATTATCCATGATAAAAATAATATGTCACCGTATTCGTTTTCAAGATAAATGGGCCTGTAAAAATTCGGTTTTACTATAGGTTTCTATGGGAAAACCCTAATTCTTTATCTCCTGAAAAATTCAACCACCATATATTAGTCAAACATGGTTTGATATCATCTGTGGACCTGTACCAATATATTTCAGCAAACAAAAGTGGGGGTCACCGTGCTAATTAAAGAGCTACAACCCTTAGAAACAAAATAATATGGTAATTCCTGTACATTTCTATGTAAACAAATTCTCTTTAAATCTCTCATGATCCCATTTTCAGTTAAAGTTTTTGTGGAAAAGTTGTTATTTCTTTGAAAATAAAAGATATTTTATACATAAATACAATTTCAAGCCCCTAAGATTTTCACACCAGGTGGAGCTGGTGTGGTCTGTCCCAAATCCCTTTAAGTAAATAACGTAGAAGTAACTATTTATGAGTGAGTTAAGAACTGACCTGCTTTTCTTTCTCCGCATCGACATCTGAAAAAAAAAGCGAATTAAATGAAAAAACATATTGATGACCGAAAGTCACAATTCATAACACTGACAGCTCATAACTATGCAATATATCTAAAATTGTTTCAAAAGTCAAAATTAGTAGATTTTACCTCTCATAACTAATGAAGTTTAGATTCATTCATAGCCACGCAGTCTTAATGAATTTGGCTATAGGTATATGATTGAAATCTATTTTAGTTTTTTAACTGAGAAGAACTAGACGTTATTTTCTTGAGGTAGTTCGTTGGAATCACAATGAGAAAAATCGATATAAAACTTTAAATCAGAAAAACACAACTTTCCCATTTTCAATACTCTTGGCAAAACCACTGCTTACCATTTGTCTTCCGTGGAGTGAGCATTTTCTTTTCGCTGATGTCAAACACAATTTCGTCAGGATTTTTCCCTTCTTCTTCCAGAGCCTATTAATGAAAAAGAATGTAAATTGAAATCAATTCGTGGAAGCAAAACATGGAATGGAAGGATTCATGCACCCCTTCACTTTTGTTCCGCCCATCCATACCACGGTGTTTCCAAATGTGTTCCCCAGAGTCACTCTGTCCAACCCCTTAGGCCTGGCCTTGCCTAGTCCAAGTTTTTGTATTAGCCTCGACCCCAAGGTTTTTTGAGGCATTTTCAAACTTTTCTAGTACAAAAGTTAATGTTATACATTCAGGCAATATGATGGTACTTTTCAATTAAAAAAAGATTACACAATAAAATTAAAAAAGAAAAGATTAATAAAATACTGACCGACCGACCCTATTTTGCTCAAGTGATGAAACCTGAACACAACAATATTTTGTATATTTTGGCCTTATTATATTGAAGAGAATATTCATGAAAACAGATGTTTAACAGTTAGGATATAATTATAATTATCAAATGTATGTGTGGAATTACAAGACATAGAAGTACATGCTGAGATTTGTTTGTCTGTTTGTTGGGTTAGTTTTAACATCCGGCCAACCCTTGAGGGTTCTTTTACCAGACTGCACAAGGTAAAGCTTTGCAGTTGGTTTTATGCCACAGGGGCGGTGACTGAATCTATGAAATGAGGTGTCTTTTTGTAGCAGTGGGACCCAATGCCCTCTTTATAGTGCTACCACACTGAGATCATGTCATAGGCCCACGCAATACCCCACCCAATCCTATTATACTGACACGGGGCCGACCAGTCATGTTTCTTGGTTCTTACTTTATACCGGGTGCCAGGCAAGCAGTGACCACTGCAAGACCTCCAAGACTCGAAGAGAGCACTCAGTTAGCCTAAGCCTTGAGCGACCGAGTCTGGTCTCCCCATTTGTCACCTTCCAAGTTCTATGAACAGCATGGCCATGGGGCTGCTGGGGACACTCTTCCCAGGAGGCTCCTGAAGGAACCCCCACTTTGGATCCCTACGGAGGACATACTGCAGTGACGGATTTTGAAATTCTTGGATCCGTCCCTGATGCTGAGGAAAGTATACTCAACCAAACTGCAGCAGTACTTGGCTGATTGAATGCTCTGACCATGGCATAGGCATAGCCTGGCTAAACCTTCAGTTAGCCTAAGCCTAAGGTCCAGGAAGTTCAGTTCAATATTAACACATTTCAAATTCAACCAGGGAAGCTTAGGGTTTTAAAGTCCAAAACAATCTGCATAGTACAGGCCCCAAGAATCCTGCACTATTTATTTCCAAGGAATAACATAAGATCTCCGAATCTGTTCGCAAGCTTCATTATGGCTTCAGTCAATCAGTGACCACGGTCACGGATGTCAGGCTAACACTAACAGAAGGTGGTCAGCAAACACCGGACTATCTTCGAAGCCACGAAACCTACCTTCTTCAATCTATCCATAAGAGCGGCCTTGACACCTGTTTTTTCAAGCCCACGCTGTTCTAACTGGGATTTCAGGTCGATGACCCGTAAATCCGCCAACTTCTTGGGCGTTTTATTTGCCGTCTCTGCCATCGTGCGTACAAAATGGCGACTACCGCACGCACCTGCAGATCACTGGTTTTCGGCGTTTTGTTGAAAAGGTAACAGGCAGGCTGAGAACCAGCGAAAAGAACCCGTATGTTCGCACGTTCTCCCCCAGAGCTTAGTTAAGTTTTATTAGGTCAAGACTGACTCTATATTCGCTTGAAGAGCGCAGTCCCTACACTACCCGCACAGTATTTTCTTGTTGCATTCAGGGCAGGCGGCAACAGAAAGAATCGATAGTTAGACAGTTTGAGAAGCAAGTCGAGTATGCTGGTTTCCAGCCGTGTTTCCTACACTTATTTCATCACTATTTATGTCCCACTGAATACAAGCTCACTAGATCAAACAACAATGGCGGCGAACTCGAATGCTTTGATTTTGAGGTAAGAGATAATGTTTATGTTTTACGGAATGAGCTTCACAAAACAGTTTTAAAACGCCATAACATGTTACAGACCACTGACTACACTAGATTTTAGTCAAACATTTCCTGGTTATCAACTAGACTAGCTCTTAGAACTTCAGCACTGCTTTACCAAGCTGTGTAGTCAAGTCACTCATTGACTCAAGACTAGACCATCTGATCTACTACTAGTACTAGTAGTACTAGTACTACCAGTGCCAGTGGTGTTGTTGGTATTCTATTGTTTTTCACAGACTGGCCTCATGTCGGGGTAACAGGGTGGGACTTCTGCTCCTGGCCCTGGGAAGAATACTAAGGCCCCAGTAGCCCCTTTGGATGTAAAAGGTGACAATATTCGATAAGTGGGACCTTACCTCGTATGACTTGCACTGCCTGCTGTGAGAGAAGGATCCACCGAGCTAGGGGGAACCCATCACCGACCAAGTGATTCATTGGGTTCGATTCCTGGTTGGTGTCTGGGTTCCCTAAGCCTAAGGGATGAGGTACGCAAAAATGATTTTCAGATATTGATCCCCTGCTATTAGCCCACCCTGTCACCGTCACCTCATAGATACAATCACCAAAGCCTGAGCAAGTCAAAACTCGTGGCTGAAAAGTCAGAATTTGTCCTAAATTGTTTTCGCTATGAAAATGACCCTGGCTCTAGACAGCAAGACGCAACATTGGGAAATTTGATCCTCCTATGCCCCCATAGTGCTATAGATTAGCTACTCATATACCTATGAATATCAAAATATCTTATCTTGATAGTTTTTGACAGTTAAAGTTGCCAATTATAATTTTGGCCAAAATCCATCTTGTAGTGTAGCATGGCAGGAAACACCCGCCGGTTACCAATCATGGTATGTGGTGCTCATTCCTTAGACACCCGGTAATGGCGGTCTCCATGAACAGGCATGGTTTTGCAAACACCTGAACATTAGTACAAGATTATCAAATAATCCTAGCTTTGTTTATACTGAATCTGACACATCTATATTTTGTATTTTTCATCAAAAACTGACCAAAGTACCACACTTTTTTGAGCTATTTTCTAGTAATTGGAATTGGCATAAAACAGTATTCTGCCTCATACTCCTTGAAAAATCCTCATTCTATTAGCTGTTTGGTACATTGATCTTATAATGGAAATATGGGAAAGTTATTCCACTACACAAATAAAAAGGGTGCCGAATTTAATGTCCCAGATGAGTTAACTTGTCCCCCTGTGATATCTTTGAACTCTGCTGATAGCTGATAAACATGAAAGTACCCGGATTGAAGACTATGAGAGGAAGCGGAAATAACGCCATCTTGACGAAGTAAAAGACGGATTTGTAATGTGACATAGGGAATAGGCGTTTTTCAAACGGAACGACGTTACAATAATTATGCATTTACCCCTTCTTAAAAAACACTTTCAAATCGTGTGACGACTCTTATATCTTAATTTAAGTTTGTGCGGTGTAAAGTTTGATTCCCCCTTCTTAAAAACGCTGTGAAAACAAGATATCGTCCATTAGGCGCCATGTTCGGAACGGGGAGGGGATGCGGCGCAGGCTACGTTGAGCGTCGCAACGTTGTCAAGCGTCGTCACGTCGGCGAGCATCGTCACGGTGACGAACCTAGCAGCAGCCAAAGACATCAGCGTTGACCAATGAGTCCAACCCGGCCACCCCACTTCTTTCCCCAAACTAGAGGCGAAGTCTCTTAAAGTAAAATTGAAATGACCTTGTTGTATACTGCTACTAGATTACTACTTTAAATGCCTTTTGATTAGCAAAGATTGACACAGGAAACACATGTTTTGAAGTTCGTGTGGGCTTGGTTTATACCATAGCAGTCCAAGTAGACTACAAGTTTGAGACAGGTCGACCGGGTAACTTCTTGCTCCCGTGCTCAGCGCGATGCTTACCAAACAAACCTGTGACTTTTTTCTCTGAATCATGCTGGTTGGCCATAGTTACCATGTGCTAAAATTTCAAGGCAATTTTTCCCATTTTCTTTGTTACCTTACTTCTTCTAAAATGATGTCCTTTCGCATGTTGCTGCAGACATACTGAACTTTCTTCAGGTCTTACCAAGAACCAGCGAAATAGGCCATAACCAACCTGTCCATCTGGTTGCTGTTTTGTTAAACTGCTGTTAAAAGGACCAGTGGGAACCAGCAAATTGGGTCATGACCCCATTATTTAGTTCCAGCTTCATCCTCCATGTGACTTCATGGTGTAGTGGTTAGGACCCTCACCTCCAGACCCAAAGGTTGTGGATTTGAATCCTCAAAGAATTCATCATTGCCAGCATTTTTCAGCCTGGTAAAGCCACTTGTGTTTTTGGTAAAATATCACACAGAAATGACTTGCATGGTATCCTTTTTGACAAGTTTGTTCTTAAGAAATCTGTTCAACAAATTACCAGACACATTTATGTGTTACCAATCATGGAGGGCGAGTGTCCTTGATCATTTTAATAATTCCGAGCAGGGTTAAACGGTACAAAGGTCATCAAGGTTATGCTCAGATATGGAGTTGGCCTGAGTGTACCATTGCTTTCAATGACAGGTGACCTCAAAGTTGACATCAGAACACCTTACTTCCTGTTTACTAGAATTGTGAAGGTCCCTTTTATATTTTAGTTTTACCCAAGTGCTAGTGATCAGAGTTGGCCTAGTGTAAGTAGGCCAACATAGTCACAGGTTAGTCATGGGTTAGTTATGGGTTAGTTATGGGTTAGTCAATGGTTAGTCAATGGTCAGTCATGGTAAGTCAGTTAGTCAATGGTCAGTCAGGAGTTAGTCAATGGTTAGTTGTTGGTTAGTCAATGGTAAGTCACAAGTTAGTCAATGGTTAGTCATAGATAAGCCAATGGTTAGTCAGGGGTTAGTCAATGGTTAGTCTTGGGTTAGTCAATAGTAAGTTGATGGTTAATCGATGGTTAGTCAATGGTAAGTTGGTGGTTAGTCAATGGTTAGTCATGGTTAGTCACGAGTAAGTCAATGACCAGTCATAGATAAGTAAATTGTTAGTCATGGGATAGTCAATGGTAAGTCAAGGGTTAGTTATGGGTTAGTCATGGGTTAGTCAATGGTTAGTCAGTTAATCGAGGGTTAGTCACAAGTTAGTCAATGGTTAGTCAGGGTTAGTCACGAGTTAGTCAATGGTTAGTCAGGGTTAGTCACGAGTTAGTCAATGGTAAATCAAAGGTTAGTCAATGGTTAGTCAAGGGTAAGTCACAGTTAGTCAAGGGTTAGTCAAGAGTTAGTCAAGGGTAAGTCAATGGTAAGTCACGGTTTGTCAATGGTTAGTCAAGAGTTAGTCAATGGATAGTCATGGTTAGTGGATGGTTAGTCACGGTAAGTCAAAAAGTTAGTCATTGGTTAGTCACCAGTTAGTCAATGGTTAGTCACAGTTAGTCATGGATTAGTCGATGGTTAGTCAATAGTTACTCAATGGTTAGTCACGGGTTAGTCAATGGTTAGTCATAGGTTGATATAACCATACATTGGCTGTTGTTATGGTGTGGTGAAAGTTGGATTAAATATGCCTGGACAAAGTAACCAGTACTTAACTGAGTCTGGTATTATGGTGTCTTATGACAGATATCCTGTATTGTATGATAGTATGTCAAATTAATCAATTTCATTGCATTTTGTGTATGTAACAAACTTCTATGCTTAACTTAGCTAGGAGTAGACTACCACTTATAATGAACACATATGTATTTGCTGAAACTATGAACAATACGTACTTACATGGAAGAACATGGTGTATTACTGTGAATGTGGTTTAAATAAAAAAAAAAAAAAAAAAAAAAAAAAAAAGGTTAGCTACGTGTTAGTCAATGGTTAGTCAAGGATTAGTCAATGGTAGGGTTAGTCACAGGTTAGTCAATGGTTAGTCATGGGTTAGTCACCATAATAACTGATAGATATTGGTGCCTTTTTATAAGTATTACATGTAAATATCTTTACTGATAATTACTTTAAGTGTGATGCAAGAACTACTTTTGGTAAATCATGTGAATAGACGAAGTTCTTGTTATATTATAATGGTATCAATGTGCTCTATAATGATGAAGGTAATTAACGTTATGAGCTTGTTTTGTCTTCACTTTCATTGGAATATTTGATGAAAAATTCATATTGAGGGTATTTCAAAGGCATTTTCAACAGTAAAATGTAATTGTTTTGTCAGGTTTTTAAAGCGATCCGCGCCGTAGGCGCAATGGAGGGTAGCGACGTGATCGCTTTACCCCCTGTTCAAAATTCATGGAAAAGGGAAATTTTCAGGCCTCACATCACTAAATATTAGACTATGCGTCAAGGACCAAGAGAATGCATTAGTGTAATAGATATATAATATGTACAATTCATCATACCTTTAGAATATTAGAATGGTTTTTCTAAATGATTGTGAGGATAAGTTATTCTTAGTTTCATGCCAACATTTAGGTCTCACAGGAGTAAGAGCCTCGTTTTGGGAAAGGCTGCCTACTGTACGCTGGTCCCCCTGCCTCGAACTCACTGGGTCCCCTGCCTCGAACTCACGCTGCTCGCTGAACGTCACGAACAGGCGCGGGTCCAACCCAACGCCAAATGTGTCAGATTTTGACAAATTTGGGGTCACGTGACCACCTCTCGACCAATCCGATCCATCAATCCATCGACACAATGACCTCCACCTGCACTCTCTCAGGCCGAGTCCTCCTAGCCGAGAGAGAAGGGAGCCCAGCATATGCCTACTGTTGCAGTTTAAGTTGCAGCTATCAGCAGAGAATAACTTACCCAAATCTGGATGTTATCTGAACTCTGATTGGTTAAAAGTTATAACAAAATCCCCAAATCCAGTTGTTATCTGAACTCTGATTTGTTAAAAGTCATCACGACGTTGTTACGTTGACAAACGTTGTTACGTCCAAGAATGTCTGTTGGGTTGGTGGTTCAAAGATGACACAAAACGGCAGGATTACTCTTTGCAGTGGTGTTATTCTGCTCATATGTTAGACAAAGTGGTCGCCGATCTTACTAAGGTAAAAGACGGACTTTGCATGCTACAGACGGAATCGTCATTTATCAAAGTGAAATGGAACGACGTCGATACACAACAACGTTGTTACGTTGTCATGGCGACGAACGTTGTCATTAGCGAAAAATCGCTTCTTTTCCGGGACACTACACATTTCTTGTTTAAATCGGCTTGATATTCCTTGAATCAATAATGGTTGCTCCCCAACTTTCTTCAACTACAACACATCATACCTTGTTGGAAAGCTAAGGTAATTTACTCTCATATGCTAGGAGAATCTATTTGATAAACAGTTTTTTCTAACGAAATTATAGGTGGTAATGATATATCCTTACCATCAGAAAAAAATGTTTATAAAATTTTGAAAATGTTTGCTGTAATTTGATGCAGGTAACTTTGAAACTGTTTATCTTTAATCCTTAGAAGAGCAAAATTAGTAAATCCCAGTTTCTCCTCTTTCTTTTGGTGGGTCAGTTGTCCTGTTGTCATTTTAAATCATGAAGATATGTAACATTTTGTGAAAATGGTCAAAATGAAATGATATCAATGTTTTGTCTTGCTGCCTTAATCTATACCACTGGTGTTTTTGGTTTTGTGCTTTTCAGAGACTGGCCTCCTGTGGGGGTGCCAGGGTGGGACTTCTGCTCCTGGGAAGAATAGGCCCCAGAAGCCTCTGCTGATTGTAAATAGTGACAATAAGGGGGAACTAGTCAAATAATGGACTCTCTAGTCTACTCCTTACCTTGTATGACATACACTACCTGCCGTGAGAGAAGGATTCATTGAGCTAGGGGGGACCCAGCACTGACCAAGTGGTTCGTTGGTTTCAATTTCCGGTTGGTGTTTGGGTTTCTTAAGGGATCAGTTACAGCAAAAATGATTTTCAGGTTTTGATCCCCTGCTGTTTGCCTGCCCTGTCGCCAGGGGCGGATCCATGAATTCATAGGGGGGGGGCAAAAATATGAATGTACGGGGGAGCCCCCCCCCCCACAATCATGATTTACCACCCCCCACCCCCCCGGCATGTGCATGCTTTTTCAAAAGCATAAAACCCATTATATAGTAGTGTGTGCATCATAAATATGTTTGGTGCATGATTTTAAACCCCTATGCATCCGTTGTGTGCATAAGATAAATCCTAAATTTCGAACACTGCTGTTGGTATGGCATTAAACATCTATCACTTACTCACTCACTACAATGCAATTATTACAAAAATATAATTTCTTGTAGACCCAGAGGAAGAAATTACAGTAGTTTACAATTATTGAAAACAAAAATATGTGAAAGACGCATTATGATACGGGACCAGGAGAATGTCCTGGAATGGAACATATATGAAAGAAGAATCATGGGTACAAACACGAGGTGAGATAAGTGATAACAAGAGGTGAAACAGGTGAAAGATGAAAGTTTCAGAATTTTTCTCTTTTTCATTCAATGGTTTCTTACCTGGTCGATCCACCCAATTGGCTGTATTTAATTTAATTAGTGATCTCCACAAATCAATTAATGATAATCTAGTAACTGCCCTTTTACTGCTCGATATGAGAAAAGCTTTTGATTCAATTCACCATGAATTACTATTGAATAAATTAACAACCATTGGTCTTTCCGAATGTTCTATTAACTGGTTCAGGAGTTACCTGGACAGAACTCAGTCCGTTCTGTACAACGGTAATAAGTCACCAAAGCGTAAAGTTCTTTCTGGCATAGCCCAGGGAAGTATACTAGGACCAATTCTGTTTGTTGTATATATTAATGATGTAGTTTCTAAAATTAGGAATGTACATATAAATCTGTACGCCGATGATTGTGTTCTTTACTATAGTGCCCACGATTGGAACTCTGTATCCTCACAATTGCAAGCCAATCTAGATAGCTTTGTAGCCTGGGGTGACTCACACGCACTTTCACTGAATATTTCGAAAACAAAATGCCTCGTAGTTGGCCAATCGAATGTCTTAAAGAACATAATTAACCCAAATCCGTTCAAAGTTGGTAATATTTGTATAGATTTTGTAAAAAGTTATTCCTACTTGGGAATAATCTTAGATCCAGTATTAAATTATAAAATGTCCTATAAAAGGACAAAGCAAATTGTGGGCAATAAGATATTTCAGTTATCGAAAATAAGAAATTATGTAAATGAGAAAACTGCAATTATGATTTACAAACAGACAATTTTGCCTCATCTAGATTATGCAGGGTTTGTACTAATATCGTGCTCACTGGGCCAAAAAAGGGAGCTGCAAATTTTGTAAAACAATGCATCGCGTATATGTTTAAAAGTGTATAGAGGCGAACATTGTCCAGTAGAAGTATTACATAGTAAAATGAAACTTGTAAGTTTGGAGCAACGTCGAATAGTTCAATTGTTATGTTTATTGTTTTTGTATAGCAAAAATGAGGTTAATATTACTGTCCCTAACCGCTTAACGCGTGCAGCTGAGAAGAAAACATTTATAGTCCCAACACGTATTGGAACACATTTCAAAAACAGTCCATACTATAGAGGTACTTTACTCTGGAATAAATTGGAAAGGGACATTCAGAACTGTGAAACAACATACTTTTTTAACCGTAAAGTAAAACATTTGTATTCGAAATACCTTGACTTGCTGCAAAATGTAAATTGACCGTAATTTCAAATTGTCTGTTAATTGTCAAATAGATTATTATGCGCCCATTATTATCAAGTCTCCATTATTATGGTGATGATCCAATGTCTTCCATGTAATACTTGATTATCATAACATTATATTGATTGTATGTATATATTTACTGTTACTGTAATAACTCTGAAAACCAAGGGAAACCTTGAAGATTATTACCAATAAAAACCTTTAAAAAAAAAAAAAAAAAAAAAAACTCATGATATTCTAATGCCATCATAATCACATGCTGCTTACCAATATGATCCTTATTAACTGCACTATTTTTTTTTTGTTTTTTTTTTGGTGCCCCACAGCAATTTCAACCAAGGGGAGCCCTTCCTTCCTGCAAACCTTGCCGCCCTAGCCCCCCTGCACACTGCACCAAGGCATCCCTGGATACCTGCAGACCTCTTTCAGAAAGGCCCCTGGCCGTTTCCATGGAGAGGTAGGAGGATCTAATCACAGCCAGATCCCTGATCTAGGCACTCACAGCGGTAGCAACGATCATTCAGCACAGACGCCACGTCTCAAACTTATTAACTGCACTATTCAACAAGTGAATAACATGACTTGGAAAGAATATGGAACCTCACAAATTCAATCAATATATGGAAGAGTCTAGATTTTCCACAGCTTTTTATACAATGTCAGGTTCTTTGCCCACCTATAATACCTTGGGGCGCCTATTGGCAGATTTGTATCGTTTTAGAGAGCCGCTGTTTTTGGCACATAGGGCCATAAAATGCTGACAATATTTCCAGTAGTTATATAAGATTGAATTTTAAGAAATTGTAAATAAGTAAGTTATATGCAAAACTGTAAACATTTCCATGTCAACTGTGTTTTTATTGATGATAATAATAATAATAAGAAGAAAGTCAGTAATCAAACAACCAGAGTTGCCATTTTCCCTACGTTTGTAGGATTTCCTACTTTTTGGTGATTTTGGATCATGCAATTAATTTTTCCTAATTCACTTAAATATCTATTTTAGGGTATTGTTTGTCTTAGTTTGCAGCTATTCAAATATGAATTTAATATCAGGTCTACTACCAAAAGTTTTTTCCCTCTTGGTTTCTTCTAGAATAAAAGAAAAGTGTGTCCTACCTTTCCTACTTTTTCATCAGTCGGGAGTGGCATCTCTGAACAACTATTGAAGGTTTTTCCCAGCTCACATAAGTTCTGCATCAAACAAAGTATTTTTATAAACAGATCTCATTGACAGGGATATCGTTTTTTGTAATACAGAACCATAACCTGTTCCTGCTATACATGTGTATAGATTTTCTAGCATTTGTCCATCAAGAATGTTATATTTGACTCCTAATTTCAAATGAGTGACTAGTAATATAAACAAAAACAGATTGGATATCATTAGAGTAGTCTATAAAAGTATGAAGATTCCGGGTAATGACATGCAGACGAGGCCAAAAATAAGTCGTGTTCAGGTATCAAAGGTAGAAAAGTAGGTAGGTCGATTTGAATTCTTTTCTTATTTTTTTCGACTAACACAAATTGACTCAGGCATTCTTAAAAATCAGGAATGACTCCAGACCCAAGCATTTCTTACACTACAGATGTAAACATCTCTTGATGGAATATATGCAATTTCCTGTCCTGTAATTTTAATTCAAATTAAATTTTGATATAATTCTAGAAAAAAAAAGATATCAACCGTACACTCTTAGTGTAGATCGGGTTACCTGCACACAACAGTCTTTTAGGGCCTTATTTGGCATTTATTAAAGAAACTACGGTGATTGAAATGAGGGCCAGGTGTCTGCAGCCAAGTTTAACAAGAGATGAAAATGGGATGCCCGACACGGCCGTAAGGTTATCATTAACTTCCCTCCCCTATCCAACCACACCCCGCACTCACCTGCCGTCCGCCCCGCCGTTCGCCGAGGTAGTAGGTTGGTTGTGAATCACGTCCCGATACAGGCTGTCGGGGAGCCGTGTGGCCGACGCGCCTGAATTAAAGATGGGTATTAGTGCCGCTCCGATAGGGGGGCGGGGTGAATTAGTGCTGGTCGGTCAGGGGAGGGGTGTGGACGGCCCCTATTGGTGGAGTGGGCCCCGGCTCGCCGTCTTCTAGCTTGCCCAGGGAAAGGTTATATAGTGTCTTCTCAACGGGTGAAAAGCCTCGTGCTCCACTTTTTTTTTGTTAAGCCGCATTGCATACAAAATATGTAACTTTTTTTTTATTTGGTCGCTGAACAGAGCACACTCAATTGCCACGTCTCGACACTGTGTAACTACTTTGCACAAAAAGACAGATATTCATATCGTATAACAGAATAAACATGTATCATCAATATTTTTCCAAATGCATATCCCAAATGTAGGGCATCAAGCTAGTAGTTTAGAGAATATATGAGAAATGTTATATGTAACAGTTTAATCCTTACTTCAATGATTCTCAGGGGCGGATTCAGAGTGATTGCTCTAGTGGGCGAGGGGGCAAACCCTGACCCCCCCCCCCCCCCCGCCCTTATAAACGAAAAATCAAAACACCATTCTTACACAGATCTTCCAATTTTAAGATCCCGAAATTTTCTACATTGGGTCGGGGGGGGGGGGGGGCAATTGCCCCTTTTGCCCCCCCCCCCTGGATCCGCCACTGATCCTTATCTCCATCTTATGACAAATATTGATAATGAGTACGCTCGCTGATCTTCACTTCACAGCATTGGTATGATAAATTTTTCTTTGTTAAATCAATATCAAAATCCAGGTCACGTCGAACATTTTTTTCGGATCAGTGACTGGAGTGTCAAAACATTGCTACGTTCACTATAAATTGAGAATGAATATCGTGACGTTAGAAGTAGAAGTCTATATACATACATGTACATAAATGTTATGAACACTGCGTAGTTTCCCAAATTCAAAGTTATGAAGTGTGAACATAGGCGTGTTATGTACAACCTAGTAGACATTGCATTCGGTGAGATGAAGAGTATGATAAAAGATTCCTTTACCACAATTTTTTTCTCTCTCACTTAGATTAATCTTTCTTTATGAAGATGCAATTAAAATCAAAATTTACATAATAATATCATTTGATGAGAACATACGTAAGTTGGCTATAAACTATTTGAAGTAGTGTTTGCCGATTTCAGGACTGAACGGTCCGTTTGATCATTGGTTTTTGAGTATTCATCCTAGCGCGACACATGTACAAAAACCTGTTCACTTTTGTGAGAGGACCCTTTGTGGGCCTTGTCGCCACATTACCCTGCTGGCTTCACCATTAGTAGCACCACCCAGTACAAGGTTTTTATTGGGTCTTTTGCCAGTTACTTTGTATGCACCTTTGGTATATTTCTATACAGAGCTGGGGCCACTGTCGTACCATTCATTTATAAAGAGAATCCGTATTCGATGTTGAGGCTATGTTTGTACATAACACTAACAGTATACACTAAGTAAGGTAAAAGTCTGAAAAAAGTGCACAACATGAAAATACATAATTAACAGAAAATAAAAGTGTTGAAGCTACACCAAACCCAACGTAGGAGTGTTGTTGACTTGGTTTATTAATCAGACGTTAAGGTGAATCAACTGGTTTCGGCGTGTTACTCCCTTCATCAGGAACTATCAGAAGTATACACTCACTTGAGTTGTTAACGTCAGGTGTAGGATGCACTCGTAAATTCAGATACTGACGGGTTAACTATTTACTATACTTATACTAGCACTTTTGAACCGCAAGGCCACAAATTATAAATCTGTAGTTGAAGAAAATTGGACGTTTAGTACATTTTCTATCAATTTTCTGTAAATAATGAGATTTTGCACTTTTACATTTAATCATCACGTTGCACATTTTTACCACAAGCTTTGTAAACATCAGAACCACCTATATCACGTGGTTCAGTTAATGATTCACTTTGATTACAAACATGAAACATGTTACACTGAAAACCTTTAAAATCGAATTTATTAGGGGAGTAGGGGACACCTTCTTCAGAAGCATGTTCAGTGGATTCCCTTTAAAGTGCACCCTTTATCAAAATGGAACACATTCAAATTTTTAATGATTACCAATACAGGTTAAACTTAAAAGCTTAAGTGAGAAAGAAACCGTCAGGTGATCAAAAAAAGGGTATGGGTTAGTAGAATAATACATCAACATAATATAGGTCAAATGCTCTTCTGTATGTATGCCATTTTCTTCAATATCTTTCAGATTATGTGAGCAGATAATAGGTGTGTATGACGCTACCTTAGCTCGACGAAAGCATCACGAGAGGGTGGTTAGGGACTGTAGGGAGCTGTTGAAACCATGGTAAGTCACATGAATAAGCAATGACTAACATCGTTAAATCAAGGTGCCATTTGACAGTCCTATGGTCCTATGACAATTACAGAGGGATACCTATGAAGATTTAAGTTATATTGAGGCAAAATACAAAATTGGTATTGGTCTGCGATAGCTAGCCTTCACAGTACGTCTCTCACATACATATACATGATCTATTTGTGTGAATACACAGTCTGTAAATCTTTGTCCTTAATAAGGTGATAAATGAAATTATGAGTTGAGTAATATGAACCCGGGTGAAGGGGATGCTGTCCAATTCGGTCTGCAAAGCTGACCACTGGCTTTCTAGCAGAACCAAGTGAGAATTGATTCCCACTCAGGTGGTCATGGTCTACTTATTACCAGTGGAGGTTATAGATTGTGTATGTGGGAGGGGAGGGGAGTAGGTGGAGGGGTACTTGTGGTTGTGGTGACTGAGGTACAAAACAACCCCCCTTGGTAAGTACCTGCAATTAACTTGTTTTTAGAGTTGACCTCCTTTCATATAAAAGCTAGAAAGACTAATCGAATTTCTTAATGTACCTAAACTACATCTTTTATCATGTTATTAGGTAACTTGAAGCAAAGAACAATTATTTTTGCAGGTAAATATGAGATCAAAAAATGGTATATTTGCTTTCTTGAAAGTGTATCGGTGAGATTTAATCAAAACGTTCAAAATGATCCCACTGTTGGCCTGTATGAAATACAATGACCCAGTCTGCTGACTGCTGCAACCTTGGTCTGTGGCCCAGCAGAACTGCATTGCGCAGGGTCATGAGAAGGGTGTATATAACCATAAATTCTAAATGCATGTACTTGTAAGTCATCGTTTATTACTTTTACTAACCTTTATAAAATTATGATACTACTGGTATATTTAGTAAGACAAAGGAAATAATTTCAAATACATATTGCATGCAGTAGACTTTATTCATTATTCATATCACAATTATATTATTTTGAAATGCCGGAGAAGGATTTATGCAAGTGGAAAGAAACTACATGTACATTATTAACGATATGATGAAATCCGCATGGGCCCTATACAGATTTGATTCTTCTCAAAATTGCTCACAGAAAAAGGTCATCAATTATCTATGCCCTAATTCACCGAGTAAATAGAGACTATTACCAAAAATCAATTAACATTCTCCTCTGCAGGCCAAGGAAGAAAATAAGCGACAAATGTGCAGAGTCCCCTCCTGGGAAACCAATGGATGGAGATCGACCACGAGCTGAGTTAGAAGCCGGTAGTGAGTATAATAAAATAGATATAAGATTACAACCTTATCTCGAAAGATTCAAAAGTGACTACCGTAAAACCCCTAATTTAAGCCGCGGCTTAAATTAGGGTTAGTCCCAGAAATTAGATCCAATCACACATCAACTTTAAGGGTGCGGCTTAAATTAGGGTTTCATACAATATTGAATACAATGGTACCTCTGAAAAAATATGATGAAAAAATGTCCAGAGAAGAACTCTAAAGTCAGGGTGCGGCTTAAATTAGGGTTCGGCTTAAATTAGGGGTTTTACGGTACAAAGTCGCATTTCATAACAGGTATAGTTAAGTCGTCATAATGATTTCCAACGACATAATATACACACGTGTAGAGGAACCAGGAGGGGAGTACTTTGGTTCCCACACTGCATCTCAGATAGGCTACTTATCTGTAGTGCTCCTATTCTACAGGGTACAGGTTACTAACATCACTTTTCTCCCCCAGAGGACGCTGTGGTGCCGGAGGCGGAGCGTGCTGCGCTGGAGCTGGCAGAGAAGGCCCTGGTCACAGCTCACCGACTGCGCCACAAACAGGCCAAGGTAAGCACGAGGAAGCAGACATTAGGTCAATCCTTTCACTCATTGAATATATCGTGGTATCAATGGGTCTAATCCCATAAAGTCGACATAGCGGCATGGCTATATTTCTAAGAATAAACAAATAAGGTTGATCGTAAATGGGAAAGTGGTGAAGCTGTAGTAGATTAGGGACAAGGCTATCATCGAATAAATCTTGTACATAAAAATAAAAGGAAGTTTCTTCTCCCTTCAGCCATATGAATCATATTAAAAAGGGACATACCTTCTCTGTAAGGTTTTTAGGTTTTATTGGTTAAAGTTCAACATTTTTCATGTGGCCTGTTCTGAAAAAAAAGACATGCACATTTTTTTTTTCTAACTAAAGTATCTAAATTTCAAATATTGATTGCACGTCAAGTTATGATTTTAATCACTTGCGTTCGAGACAGACAAATACGTACCTTTCAAATCTATCTACATCAAAATACACTTTCTTTCTAATGTGTCCTCTACTTTGAAGGTAATTGAAAGAGAGACTAGCTTAGACAGGAAGGAACTGCTTTCTAATGGGACGAAGACTGAATCCGAACACGAAACAAAAGACAAGGAGTCAAATGGTAACCGACCTTTAACAGAAAAGGCAAAAGAAACAACGCCTTTGGGTTCAAAGACTAAGCCTAAGTCATCGGTGGCCTGTAAAAGTGGTTCTGCCGGTGAACGGTCAACACACGCTTCAAGGCCGTCTCAAGGTCGGGAACATGAAGGTAAAAGGTCGACTCAAGGTCAACCAAGGTCAGCAGGAAGGTTACTTCAGGGTCGTCCTCCACTAAATAAAACTGAGATTTCTCGGCCAGGCAGCGGTAAGCAGCAAGCTGTCGGCGTCATTTCTCAGTCAACTTTGAAGAAAGTCCTAAAAACTGCAGGTAGTACTAACTCCCGGCCAGTGCACCTCTCCGCCCCGTTTAAAACTGATGCCTCTGCACCCCGCGTCAAACACCGACCCACACGGGCATCGGCCTTACGACAGACTCAGGTCCAGGGGCAGCGAGTGCCAGGCAAGTCAGGGCAGGTCAGGCAGGAGAACAGGTACCACGGCCACAGAAAACCACCTGCACCTGAGGACAATACTGTTGAACAGATCAGCTACGATGATAACACATCACAAGAACCTGCTGATGGGAGAGGGAATGTGCTTGTGGATGTAGCGAGCCCTGTGCCCGTCGTCCCCCAGTGGGTTGCAGAAGCCGACAATGGCGGTGACTTTGTAAGCAGTACCCCAGTCAGCTCTGTGACCCCGCTAAGTGCCCGTGACCAGCTGGACGGGGCCTGTGACGAGGACAGCTCACCAGAACCAGCTCAGTTTGAGCTGCTCCAGGACGGGTGAGTGATGGACAGACGTGGGAAATAAGTTTGTCATATTAAAATGTTTATCCTTATTATAAAAAGGTATATATAGAGCATTTAACACAAAACGAACAACATAATGTCATACCTCACTGCCTTTCTTTGACATGTTATCAGTGGTGACAGTTTCTCATACTGAAAATCAATTATGATATACATGTATTCATAATTAATAATTTTGTTCAGAGTAATTCCAGTACTCATTCTCAGTAGGGGTGTTTAGTAATTTCTCAGCTAACCAAAGTCAACTAGTAACTTATATTACATGACTGTTATGTTATCATTATCCACAGCTGATATTTCGTTGTTGCATGCTAGATATGATCGAGATTTGTCTTTTTTTCAGTCACACACTGACGGTCCCTGGAAAGTTGCGCAAAGCTGTCTCTGTGAACAACAAACTGCGCCACCAGCTGCACACGGCGACCCTCACCGTCCCCGCGAGCCGCCAGAACAGCCCCGCCGCAGCATTCCTCAACAAACTCTCCGAACATGTATCCTTGTCTTGCACCTGACCTCAATGATAACCTTGAGGCTTTATTATCACGTTTTCGTAGCTTGGATTAGATGCATTTTAACACTCTTAGCTATGCGTGATTGATATGGAGTTCTTAACAGTTCTTAGTCCATTTGTTCGTCCACCATCCCAAGTCTGGGCATCTGTTGCTGTGGTGACTACGAAAAATAGGGGCTTAGTGTGAACGCAGCTGCAATTCTTGCACTTTAATAAAAAAAAAAAACAAGTCTTAGCTGGGTGACACAAAAAAAGTTGTACATGTAAAAGTTCTATCCAATTCCATCGCCTCTTAAGCATTTTCCATAGTGTTCTTAAATAGTTTTCATGTTAGAACCATCTTATCTCAACTAAACTCTACTAGCGGTAGTGGTAATAGTAGTGGGTATACCAACTCCTTTATCTTTAGCATTGATGATCATCTTAATAGAATGGGTGATACAAGTACCCTGTAAACTGGCAGAAGGTCCTTAACACTGCACCCAGTACGAGGCGACTACTTCCAAGGCCCACCGAGATGCCGTCCACATGTTGGCGCTCTACAAACGACTCGCCGCTTTGATGGAGCAACTACACAGGGACAAACCCAAAGGTACAGTGGTTATTTCAGACTATCTTCATCCGTCATTGATTCTGGTGCTTTAAATGGTTATTGCAAGCATTCATGAAAACTAAAAATTTGCTGCAACAGACATTCATTAGTTTCCTTAGGAAGATTTGGAGGCTAACATTAATTGGTGTACATTTTGTTTCCACAGACGCGGCGTGCGGCTGGCAGGAGGTACTGCGAACCAAACGGCTGATGGAGAACGTGTGTCTGACGTACGCCGACCTGGAGGAGGACTACCACCAGCTGGTGGGAGGTAGGACAACTAAAATGTATACTTTTTTTTTAAAGGTTTTCTATAAGTAACAATCATCAAGGTTTCCCTTGGTTTTCAGAGTTATTACAATTATAAAGTAAATTTACAGGAACTCATTAATTCATCATTATTATGGCTCATTTTGTGCATGTTATATATAATTCAGTCTAATATAACCACATTTCAAATAGATTATTAGCACGATTCAAATATTATATGAGGAAAGATGGCTTAGTGTATAAGAAATAGACCAGGATGTTTTTGGTTTATGGAAGATTGCCTATTTTCAAAGAAAGGGTTTATTTGTACTTGAAAACCTCTTAGCTTTACTTCCCTATCTTCAAGATTGCAGTGCAGCCCCCAGCCCCCAGGACCTCACTGCACCTGTTCCTGACGTGCGCCCCGCTTCGCTCTGGTTACCACCCCACATACATACAGGTAAGCAGTATATTAGGAGGACATATAACAATTTTTATAAAGAGATTATGCATATGTTTTCTCTACCTTCTTTAAAAAAAGGACATATATTGTTATATTGTTAAGCATGAAGAGAGCAAACCTCAAGCCGTAGCTGCGCCGTCGACAGTTTAGCCCTTTTTTCGCCAAGGTTGGAGTAATGCCCTTGCATTGGGTGAATTTAATACCATAGGGTTCATTGAAAAAAAAAGGAGTTTACATGTTTAGCCTCAACAAATCACTTATGTGACCACCATGGGTATTTGTTGTTAATACATTTTCAGACCAACGTAAGAAATATCAGGTATTTACAGAATAAAAACTATTAAATTCTACTTCTCATCATATTACACCACAAATAATGACAAGATTAACAAAATTACATGCTTGAGCCCTGTGATTTATTGCCGTATTACCAGCCGAGATCAAGATGCATACTAGTTTACCTAGTATGCATCTTGATCTCGGCTTGCCTGCAGGTAAAATGTAAGAAATAAGCTGTTGGGAGAATACCATAGCACATTAAAGTAATACAGAAGACCTCACATCTTTTCAGTTACAGAGTGTAAGTTGCGGCTGCAGCCTGTAGTGCGGTACCGGCGGTCTCGGGATGCTGAGCTGTACCTGAAGCTGGTACATGATTTACAGCTGCTCCAGCTGAAGCTGTACCTGATGGACCAAACCGCCAACACACTGTTACCACTGCTGGACGCCACCGATACGGACCACCGGTAAGTACACGAGGCCCAATGTTGGCCGTTAACACCCTGATAGTGCCGCTGTAATCATACAGATACAGACTATCGGTAAGTATATAAGGCCCCATGTTAGTCATTAACACCCTGAAAGTTCCTCTGTACTGCACCTACAGTCTACCGAGAAGAACGTGAGGCTTGTTGCTGGTCATGAACTTTCTGTTTGTGCCCCTTTAAAACTAATGTGGATCTTTAGTGCATTGTACGCGACTTAGGCGACAAACAAAAAACAGATATTTGCAGAAGGACCCCATGCAACTTCCCCTTGTTATCAACGACAAAGAATATTCAGAGATACCACGCCTAAGTACATGAGGATCTAAATATCACACTGTAGACATAGATCCCGAGATGTTTTTTTTAGAACATTGCAAGGTTTATTAACCAATCAGAAACCATTGAATACTATTTACCTAAATATTATCGTATAGATCTAGCGATGGGCTGAACGGATATTGCAAATAATTTTCACGTTGCATTCCAAGTTTTACTGTTGTAAGTGAACATTGAGTGAGATAACTATGTAGTAAAAAGCCAACTTTTTACACATTTTTTATATTTAAATTGTTTATTGATCGAACGTTATGGGGTTATTTTTTTCAGGTACTTTAACTCCTTGTACAGATCTACTTACTCCCTTCTGTGCACTGACACCCAGAGGCGACCAATCATCATCGGGGACACGGTCGACGACTCTGTAGACAACTAGACAATATCAAACAATGTGGTGCCTCTTACAACTCAGGATTCTACAGGGACATCTATATGAGATACACTTCTATGTCTGTAGCGCAAGACAGAAATATGTAACCAAAGTCTCGCGTATGCTGATCTGGATTAGTGACCATTGTAATTACCATGAAACCACGTTGGTGGGTAACTGGGCAAGAGATATTGATTGAAATATTCCATTAGCTTAAGAATTTATCTGGTATATGGAAAACAGTTGGGGATACTAAAAATGCATCTACTATTTGTTGTATGACTGTCAGATCCATAGATGGTATCGACGCCTCCGACTTTCATACTTAAACTTGCTGCACCTATCTGATTTCTTATGATGAAATCCCATGTCACAACCTGTCAGTGATTGATTCCTAATTTATGAACTTCCTGATCGTTACTCGTGAATCTTTGGTAACTGAAGTCTTGTCAAAAGGGCTTCCGATCTTGAAACAGATATTAAGTATACCTCTTTATTTGTGAAATGTGATAACTAGATACAATTTTATATTTGTTATAATTGTTGAATGATATTTTTTCTTATCGTTCTTTGATATTTGGTGAGATCACTGAATGTCGGTCGACTGTGATATCTTTGATTGTTGCAATCTTTAGAGTTGCATATGTTTCTATAAAAAGAATAAAAATTACAAATTTTCTTTACGATTGTTTTGTCTTATCATGTAGCCTCTCCGTGAGACCCAGGCCATAGACTGCAGAGGGCTCCAAAATCACGCGTCCGATATATATGTATATATATATTTACAATCAGCTATATAAAAGTAAAAGGTCATGCACAAGCTGAGTGAACAGTAAACAGAAAAGTGCATCTGGTGGACCAACTGTACATATACCGGATATAGGGTGCATTCTTTTTGGTTTTTGGTGGCGGTGCCCAAATAAATGATACACGTTAGGAACTTATTTGAACAGTGTTTTCTGAGAAGTTCCCAATTGTTTAAACAGTTACGCATACATTAGTAGTATCCTTTTTGGTCGAGTTCAACACATCGAGCAGAAAATAGGGTCGAGTTCGACACATCGAGCAGAAAATAGGGTTGAGTTCAGCACATCGAGCGAAATTTAGGTCTTGTTCGACACAATTAATGCTTGAGTCAATGGTAGAATGTGCCGGTCTTGTTCAACTCATCGAGCAGAAATAGGGTCGAGTTCAACACATCGAGCAGAAAATAGGGTTGAGTTCAACACATCGAGCGAAATTTTAGGTCTTGTTCGACACATTTAATGCTTGAGTCAATGGTAGAATGTGTTGGTCTTGTTCAACTCATCGACTAGATTTCAGGTCGAGTTCAGCACATCGAGCGAAAATTTAGGTCTTGTTCAACACACGAGTGAAATTTTAGGTCTTGTTCGACACATCGAGCGAAATTTAAGGTCTTGTTCGACACATCGAGCGAAATTTAAGGTCTTGTCTGATTCATAAGTTTGAATGGAATAATGTGTTGTTCGACTCAGGTCTTGTTTAACTCAAATGTAGTTTCAAATATGTGGTTGCCATCTAGTGAAATGTTAGCGAATTATTAGTTTAAACTGCCATCTATTGGATTGTTATAGAGTTGCTTGTAAATGAATTTAAATAACGTGATTGTTAATGAAGCATATAATATTAAATAGTTTGGTGATTGGTTTTGGTGATTATATTTAGAGGTTAAGAATCATATATAATTCATTAGTAGATATATTTAAAATGGTTTATATAGAGTTTTGGTGTTGTTTGTTTTTATAGATTGGTTTAATCTATGTATCGTATTAATGTTTTATTTGTATTGTTTTTGAAAATAAAACTGTTATGTGATCATAATATGAGTTGATTAATATGTTATTTTTAGATTTAAAAGTATTGATATTGAATCTTTTGTTTTAATATGAAAATGGTATTGACCTAGATAATATAAGGAAATCGTTGTGACAGCGTATAACATTTGTTGTTGTGTTTTTATTATTGAGGGTCTAGATTCTATAAATTGACGTGATAGTGCTACTTATCAGAATTCTGTTCCACTGGAGTAATGAGTTGCTCTTAATGACCTTCTGTTTAATGATTATATTATCATTTAGAGATTTAGTTTCAATGGTTAATCTTAAGAGAGTTTATGTCGGCTATTGAGGGTGTGGTCTAATTTGCAAATTGTGATTTTCATTAAATATAGGTTAAGAATAGCGTTTTGGAAGATTATTTCTGGAGTTTCAGGATTAGATTGGTAGGTAAAATGTATTTTATTTTGAATTTTGAATTTTTATCAATTTGAATATGATTTCTTTTATGTGTTTTTAATTATAGTTTCTTTTATAGGTTTATTGAAGACTGATCGTTGAGGGACGAAACTTCTTTTGACTTTGGTAAGGTGGTATTTCAAAACTATTAATTTCGTAATCTAGATTTTCGATGTTGAAACTTAAAGATTTCCAAATTTGTATTGGTATTTGCGTAATTGTTTCTGAGCTTGATTCTTAGTACGTTGGGCGGACGTCGAACCAACGCCTCTCTTAAAAATGTAATGTTTTGTTATAGCAGGTAATAATTCTTCTTCTTATTTGTCTTCGGTCCTGTTTCAGCGTAGATCTGATTGAGGTACTGAAAGGTATTTTATTCAATAAGCCTTTTACTTTGAAAGTATTATGATGTTTTGAAAGGTATTATTGAATTTTTATTAAATTATTAGTAGAGTTTAGTTTCTTTTTGAAATAGGTTTGATGTAATCTTATTTAAGAAAAATGCATAATATTGTTTGTCATAATATTTTTGACTGAATTTTGTTAGATTATTTTGTGAAATGTAAATGGAATATAAAGTTTGGAATTTTAAAATTATTGTTTGATTTTGCTTGAAAATTCGGTATTTCATAATCTTTCATAATCCTTTCAGTTCCTCTGTTCCTTTGGAATGTTTGAACGTATTGTGAACGTACTTGCTGGAATTTGATTGGCTGATATTTTGGGACTTGGTATAAATAGTTACGTAGGTATAAATGGTTGCGTCACAGGGGTTGTTCGCTGTCGTAATCTGAATCTTCTGATGGGATAAGTCGAAGATTTGTTTTATTATAGTGTGCAGTAAGGATTCCTTAGGATCTCTAGTGCGGATTCATAGGATAATTCAAACAGTACAAAGACAATTATACAGAGAACAATTGAACTTTATTGGATAATCAGTACTTGGATATTTCTTCGAGACTCTTCTTCGTTACAACACCGATAATACGAGGCTAAGGTAAGTTGAAAGTTTTATATTTGATTTTAATAGATATATTGGTTATGCATTTTCAGATATAATGTTAGGATAAGTATTCTTGGATATTATAGGTTCAGATTATTTGTTTGTTTGTTATATAATAGATGAAGTTTAATTAAAAGGTCAGTTGTATATTCGATGAAGCTTTGTTTGTTTAGTAGTTCAAGATTTAAAGAGTTGTTTGGATCGTTGGGAGTTCAAGGGGATCATCATAGAGTTCAATGGTTTCGGGGGGTAGTAAGCGGGGAGTGTGAGGTCTATAGTATTGTCGGTTCTTTATTTTTCTAAGTCTGTGGATGGTGCATGATAGAAGCGTTATTAGGATGATGAGAATTGAGCACAGAGTTCCGCCAGCAATTTTAAAGATCAGTGATTTAGTTGGAGATCGGGTGATAGCCTGAGGGGTACTTGAAGGTGTTGAGTTTAGAGAGAGAGGCTTATTACTGGTAGATAGTACTGTCGAGGCGGCTGTTGAAGGCTTGGGGTTTGTTTTTTTGATTGTGATAGGTGTGGGATTTGTTGGATTTGGTGTTGGAGAGATGGTTGGTGTTTTGTTTGGAAGAGTCGGTGACAGGATCATTGGTGTTTGAAGGGTTGAGGCTGGCTTAGAAGAGGTTGCTGGTGTTAAGGGGTTTGGAGATGGTAGTGGTTTAGGGGGAGACGGTTGTGGTCTAGGTATGGGTGCAGGTGTTTGAAGGCTAGGCGGCGATCGTGGTTTAGGCAGGTCTGTTTGAAGGGCTGGTTTAGGCAGAGTGGTAGGTGTTTGAAGCCGAGGCGGCGAACGTGGTTTAGGCAGGACTGTTTGATGGACTGGTTTAGGCAGAGTGGTAGGTGTTTGAAGGCTAGGCGACGGCAGTGGTTTAGGTAGGGCTGTCTGAAGGGTTGGAGATGGTTGAGACGCTGGTGTTTGGAGGCTTAACGATGACAGTGGTTTTGACTGGGTCGTAGGTGATAACGTTGGTGCTTGAAGTGTAGGTGATGGTTTAGGTGGAGCCGTAGGCCATGTCAGTAGTTTAGGCGAGGTCGTTGTTGTTGTTAGAAAGGTAGGTGGCGGCAGTGGTTTTGGTAGAACTGTTGGTGCCGGAAGAGTTGGTGCTGGAAGAGTTGATTTTCTGAAATAAAGAATTAGTTTGGTCGAATTTAGCTGAAATTATGTTAGTTGGAAGTACGTTGTAGCTAATAAATAGTTGAAATTATTATGTGATTATCATAGTGGTGTGGTCAGAAAAATATGTATTCCAACAGTTAAACTTTTTATGGGAATTTTAAAATCTGAAATTCAATGTGTCATTTATAAACATTTTCTGCTTCTTTATTACGCCATTTATTATTTCAATGTGCTTAGGATGCATAACACGTCCTTAACCTGATCACTAGGTGGTAGTTTTGGTTATAGGCCTATAGCTGAAATTACGTTGTGATAGGCGGGTTGATGAGCAATGTGGTCTGGTAAGATGACGAGGGTAAGTGACTTGAATCTTAGGAGGGATTTCTTGATCATTTTTTGAGTATTAAGGCAGGTAGGGTTTGCGGAAGTTATAGGTTTGATGAGTTTAGTGGTAGTTTATAATTATGAAAGTTTGTAATTATGAAATTCAGGCTTGTATAGGGTTGGGAGCCTCAAGTAGTTTCATTAGTGTTCGTAATTTGACTAAGCGTTTAGTTACAATTTAAGTATTGATTCATTCTTACATTTAGCATAAGTTTATGAGTTTGGAAATTAGATTGATTTAAGTAATAACTTACGTGCATATTCCGGATTCACATTTGTACTCTTTTTCGTTGACGGTCATTGTCGTGAGAAAGGGAAACGCCGCAAGATCGTAGTTCAGTTGAGAATTTGATGGGTCGGCCGTTTCCAATTTCAGTAGTTCTGCTTGGATTGTTTCAATCGATAGATGTGTTGGAATGCAACTGCATTCTAAAATTCCTGGTTCTGTAATGGTCTCACAGTTGTTTTGTACAGTGCACGTGGTGCATATTTTCGTACAAATCATTAAGAAAACTAGGCTTATAAGAAGAATTTTCGTCATTTTGTAGTGTTCTGGGCTCTAGGTTAGGCTCTAGGCTGCTGCTGGTTTGAGTGCTTGACGGTTTGATTCTGAGTATAATCTTTGTGGGGCATTCTATCAAGTATTAGCGTTTTATTTTGTTTGCTTTATCTTAATCTTAGGGCAAGATTTATCTAGGGGCAGAAGTATTAGGTTTAGTCATTATGTGCATCTGCTGAATTGCTGCCCTCTGGTGAATGTTAATGTCGGTAAAGGTTTTGTAAATGTGCTGCCATCTATCGAATAATTGTTTAGGTTTGGAAATGTATCGCCCTCTGTGGATTAAGATAATGAATTTCTAACAGAGGTCTTTGGTGTTTGTTTAGATCGTGCAGTGCTGGTTGGCTAGTTTAAGCTGAAGGAATTAAGCAGTAAGTATAATAGTATATATTTACAAATGAGTATTGTTATAGATTTTGTAAACGAATTTGGTATTAAGTGTTCTTGTTTTTTTTGTAGGGTTATTGTCAAAATTATTAAGCGGTGTTCTTTTTATTCGGAGTTGCTTAAAATTTGTCCTTGTGATAGTTTAGTTACTTTTTCAGATGTTGTTAAAGCCGCGACATTAGCTCAAGAGATTAATTCAAAATTATATAACAAGATAACATTAAAAGATTTATGTTTAGAAACAATTGTGAATATTGCTCCTAAAATTACTAAAGATAAATTAGACACTTTAGGATTACCCTGGATTTTAAAAGAAGAAATTCTGAATTTTGCTGAGTCACAATCCGAGGAGTTTGATGAATTTGCATATTTGTCAACGGTTGTAGTATTGTTTAGACATCATATAGGTTTTAATGTGCTATATACTGAAATTTAGTCAGCTTTATTAATGGGTTCTGCTTTTAGTTTTAGCTGTATTAATGAGTACTGCATTAGTATTAAATTTTTCTGAGTCAAAGTGTAAATTTTGTTATTTTTATAAATTGAAGAGGTCAGGGAATTCATGTAAAGAAAATCGTTGTTTTTGTAAAGTTTGTGCTAGTCATTTTTATTCTTTAGATTTTGAATTGGTTCCACCTTGTATTCCTATTTTAACATCTTTAAAGGATAAAGTTGTTTCTAAAAGATATATTTTGAATTTAAATTTTAGATTATTAACATTTTATAAGAAAACTCCACTATATAAGAGATTTATAGCTGATATTCAGCTTTTGGTTTATTTGCATTTTGCTTACTTTTGTTTTCACATTATAAGTCATGCGTCATTTATACTTTGTTTAGATGACAAGTGAAGCAACATATGTTTTAGTACCATCTAGTTCGTTTCGATATCAGACTTGTCTTGATTTTGATAAAATTACGAGGCTGAATGGTACAGTTACTGAAATAAGGTGTTGTTGTCACACTTGTATTAGTTTGTATCTTTATTTTACACTTTTTGATCCTATTCCTCATTGCCATCTTATTTTACTTTATTCTAAAGGCAGGTTTATTTCAAAAAGAATTGCTTTGAATGAAAATTTAAAGATATGTTCATTTTATAAAAAGGTAATAAAAGAGAATTATGATAATGTAGCTGAATATTATAATAGTTTATTGTTTGCTCATTATGCTTTTTTTTCTGCTGCTATTACAAAGCATGTCGGCTATTCTTTAGTTTCAACATTAAGTGAATGTATTGTTGTTATGCCATTTTAGTATGCGATGTTTTGAATGAAATCTTTTGAGCGCTTTCAGTTCAAGTCTTATCTTTGTTTTTATAAATCTAAGCGGTTGAAGAAATTGGTTATAGAATATAAGTGCAATTGTCCAACTTGTATAAGTTTATATCTTTTTTCTTTTCATTTAAAATTAATTCCTCATTGTCATTTTATTTTATTGAGTTTTAGGGGTAAAATAATTTCAAAAAGAATTGCTTTAAAAGAGAATTTCAAAATATTATCATTTTATAGGAAGTCAGAAAAAGATAAATTGGTTAATTTTGTTGAATTGCAACGAAGTTTATTGTATATCCATTGTGCTTTCTTTTGTTCAGTCATTATAAAGCATGTTGGATATTCAATAACTTCAGGTTAGGTTGTGGTATGAGAAGAAGATTTTATTTTTATAAATATATTTATTCAAATACTTCAAAACGTTTTAGAAAAAGAATTTGTCATTGTGCGCAGTGTCAACATTTGTTGGATCTTTATTGTTGTAAGAAATCTTGTCATTTTATTTTATTGAGTTTTAGGGGTAAAATAATTTCAAAAAGAATTGGTTTAAAAGAGAATTTCAAAATATTATCATTTTATAGGAAGTCAGAAAAAGATAAATTGGTTAATTTTGCTGAATTGCAACGAAGTTTATTATATATCCATTGTGCTTTCTTTTGTTCAGTCATTATAAAGCATGTTGGATATTCAATAACTTCAGGCTAGGTTACGGCATGAGAAGAAGATTTTATTTTTATAAATATATTTATTCAAATACTTCAAAACGTTTTAGAAAAAGAATTTGCCAATGTGCGCAGTGTTATCATTTGCTGGATCTTTTTTGTTGTAAGAAATCTTATACAGGTTTTTTTAGGTTTCATCAGATTCTAACTAAACGTGAAATTTTGAATATTAATGATAGAATATTTGAGTTTTGTCGAATGAATCCAGCAGAGTTTCTGATTCGATCATCAGAGTACATGTTAGGATATTCAGAATTTTTTATCAAAATTGCTCAGATTTATTTAATTGTAGTGCAGCATGAAAAATATAGATTAGCTTATAAGCGCCGTAGGAAAATATAGTTGAGATTGTTATTCAGATAGTGATTAATTGTAGTTCAGTATGAAATATATGCATGAAATATATAGCAATATATAACTATTATAGGTAAAATTTGCTTAAGGTTAGGTGTATTGTTTATAGATGCAGATAAGTTATAGTATAAATTTAGTTATTTTCAAAGTCAATTTTTATCCGAAAATTAATTTTGATTTGTTTGCAATTCATAGAAATATTAATGTTTCAACTGTTCTTTATAGAGGATCTTTAACATTTAAAAGAAAATCTTATACATTAAAAGTAACAAAGCATGGATTTTGTACTATTTATTTAAGGAGGAATTTTTCAAGTTTATTATCTGATATTTCTAAATTAGCTTTAGAAGTTTATGATTTTATTGAATTATATTGTACATGTGAAGAGGTAGCAGATGATATTTCTATTTTTATAACGCCAAAGAATATTCAGATAACTTTTCAAATAATTTTTGTTTCAGAAAGGAGTAAAAGTTTTATGGAATTTTGTTTTAAGATAGTGGAAAGGTTTTCAGATAAATATAGTTTTGAGATTAAAGAGTCAAATTCGAGTGATTCTGTTTGGCTGCCATATACAGGGACTGGCTCATCATATTTTTCAAGTTTTCGTTTAATTTTGAATAAGCTTGAAAGTAATTGTATTTTAACATTTTCACATACTTTTAAAGGTAGTTGTTTAACAAGTAATGTTTTATATTTTTCTGAAGTTTGTAATGATATTAGGACCTGCTATTTAGGTATCTAGATATTTAACTTATGGCCAGCATTTTAGATGAATTGCTATTGTTAGTGGTGGGGTTTTTATTGAAAGTTAATTCTGATAATAAGCAGTTTTGGCATAAAGTAAAAGTTGATGATACTCATCCTTTTCATTATATTTTTTTGCAGTTGAAAGAGCAATTTATAAGTGAAAATAAATTAAATATATTTAAGGATGAATTAAAGGCTACTCTTCTTGAACATTTAAAGAGTAGTCAAGCAACAAGGAATGTTGCTTATTTGATTATTTTTAGTGATGAAGAGAATTTAAGATTAGAGTTGCGGTCTTTTCAGAGTGTTATTTTGCAGAAGCTTGTAGATATTTTAAAATTAAGTATTGTAGTATATACTGGTTCTGGTCGATCTAATCATTTTTCACCGTTTGACCACTTATTTAGACAGGGTTTACCTTTGGTTATTCAGTGGAATAAAGATCAAAATAAATTTGTTCAAACAAATTTAGGCTGTCATAAGTCATCAAAATTTTCAACTAATGAAGATTTGATTACTAAGAAATCTTTACAAAAATCATATAAGAAAAGAAAGATAAATGGTAAACAATATAAGAGTGTAGAGAGGTTATCTACAAGTGATTCATCTGAATCAGATGAAGATAGAAAAAAGGAAGATATTGAATTGAAGCGAAAATGTAAGAATGTTAATAGTGATTGTTCTAGTGTAAATGATGATTTGTGTGTATCAGATACAGATGAATATGAGGAGGTTGAAGAGGTTAATAAACAGATAAGTGACAAAAAGGTTAATGATTTCCTATTTGAGCTTAACAGATTAAAAGAGACTCAACAAAGTTTTGATAAAAGTCAAAATGATTTTGTAGATGAAGGTAAAGAAATAGGACAAAGGAAAATAGATAAGAATTGTTTTGGTAAAGAGTTTGAGGAAAATAAAACAAGTAAGAGGAAAAATATATCAGTTAATGTAAGTGAAAGTGGAAAACATCTTCAAGATTTTTCAACATGTTCAGTGTTGTATCAAGAATCTAAGGAAAAGATTGATGCTAATATTTCAAAATTTGTTGAAATTACTGACCGATTACGTAAACATGCATTAGTTATTCAAAATAATCTTTTGCCAGGAAATATTGAAACTTGCTTATGTTGTCCTGTACATTGTGCTCAGCCTTTGATTAAAGCTACAAAAGATAAGAGAGGTCCCAAAAAAAAAAAAATTTAATTTTATGTAGCGAGTGTAATAAAGAGTTATTGTCATTTTCGTTATTACGTTTACATAAATTACGTTTTCATTCAAATTATAATCCAAAAAGTCATTTGTTTATTCCACCGCCTATAAGAAATTATTCTACCATTTCTAGGAAATTTCAAGCGACGTAATATTGTGAGTACAAGATGAGAATGTGTTCTTTAGCTTTTTTCCAACTTATGCAAAGTTGTTTGTACTTTTCAGCTTTGGTTTCTTTCTATGCAGGTAATATTGATCTTCCTTTAGTAATTGAAATTCCAGAACAAGATAGTTTATTAGAACAGGAGTGTATTGGAATAATTAAGGTTATTTCTGAACATGACGAAGAAGATTGGTTTCGAATGTTTAATGAATTTTCTGTTCAAGCACTTTTATTTTTTTCAGCTTATTTCCATTGTGATGCTATTTTGAGTTATATTCAAAGTACTATGTGGACAAGTAAGAAGAGAATTGTAACTACTTTAAAAATGAGTTGTTATTTATTTGGCATAAAAGACAAATATACTCAGAGTATTTTGAATTCAATATCAAATTATTTAGGTACGCCAGAAGATTATATAATTTATCTTGTTAGACTTATCCATATTAAAGGAGAGAGACATGCAATGAGAGCATTATATAGGAAATTGAGGGATGTATCGCGGTATAGAAGATTGATTTTTTCAAAATTTGATGTGCATTGTTTATTTTGTTCGTTTCCAATTATTTTTTCTTATAAAGGCCCAAATTGTGAGATGGTTTTCCTTCAATGTTGTTTTAGACCAGTTCATATTGCAGGTTGTTTTGAAGGATTTCTTTCTCAAAGTTATGATATGGAAGTTTATTGTTTTAAATGTAGAACTAAATGGCGCGAAGGAAGACCTATTTTAGATAATAGATCTAGATTGCATTGTATTGAAGAAAGGTTAAGTTATGTTCCAGATCATTTAAGACATATTCAGAAATATTCTTCAGAGTTTTTATTTGACAGGTAAATTGTTTTGATTTTATTAAAGGAAGATCAATATAACGGTTTTAGTTTTAAGGCATATTTAACTATTTATAAATTGCTTTGAGATTAATTAAGTATGTGAATTAGTTAATATAGGTTAATGTAAGAAAGTAGTTAATATTTATAATAGAATAATGACTGGGAAGATAGTTGATGGGTTTTATTTATCTTTAGTATCAAATGTTACTCATCCTACACGGCATAATCTAACAAGCCATTTTTTTACTGAGTTACCTGTTGAAAAAACATGTAAGGGTTATTGGGAAGTGGCATTAGTCGAGATAGACTTTCCAATATCCTGGTATAATGTGCCAAGACATCCAGAACAAGGTCGAAATTGGGTTTTAAGTAGAGATATTTTTAAATTAAAAGATCCTCGTTTTCGTGTAATTAAATCTATAGATCAAGTAGATATGACTTCAATTAAGAGGGTTACCAAATCTTTTGCTCATAAGTTTGGAAATTATACAATAAAGTCATTAATAAAAGAAATGAATGATAGATTTATAAAAGCAGATAAAACTGCATCGGAGGGGAGTGAAGGTTATCTTAATTATCGGAGGTGGACAAAACTTTATGTTGATGATCAAAATTTGATTTGCTCATTGTATGTCGGAACTGGTGATACCGTATTTTTGTCAACATATTTAGCTCAAGTTTTGCGTTTAGATCAATGTAAAGGAGTTATAAATTGGGGACATTTATGCGAATTTAAAGGTAATAGGTTAGGTAGTACTGTTGGAGGTTTTAATGATGTATTAGCTTTGGATAAGGGAGGAGCATATAATCAAGTTATACAGGCTCAATATGGAACAGAATATGTTGGATTAGGTATTCCTGTTTTTCCTACAGATTCAACAAATATTTATATTTATTCAGATATTGTTGATTATGAATTTGTAGGCAATGTTGAAACCAAATTATTAAGAACTGTTCAAGCGTTTGGCAAGTTTGGAGATAATGTGAAGCATCGTTATGATTTTCCTTTATATAAGAAATTAGCTTATGATAGATTGAAAGAGATAGAAATTGTTATTAGAACTGATCAAGGAAAACCTGTTGAATTTGAGTATGGTAATGTATCACTTACATTGCATTTTAGGAGACTTGAGATATAAAAATTACCTTATGATAGATATAAAGAGATTGGAATTATTGATAATTCTGATCAGAGAAGTATGTTCAGGTTGAAGTCTATTCAGATCAAGCAAGAGAATGTATTTTTACTTAACGTATAAGGAAAATTGATATGAGGCCTAAAAGGGTTTTAAATAAAGATTTAGTGAGGAGACGTAGGGCTTTAAATAACCTCTTAGTTGATTATGATTTTGTTCCACAGAAAAAGCGTATAGATATTGAGCTATATCTGTATTTAAAATCTAAAGTTTTGTATAAGAAACTAGTGAAAGAGCTTTCTCGGCATGGAGGTATCAAATTTCAACTTTCTTTAAAGGTTTTATTAGGTAAATATAAGGTAGATACTGAAGAGTACTTTGAATGTCAACCATGGTTTCAGAGTCGTGTTACTCAGTTGTTGACTTTCCATTCTATTAAAGATAAACTTAATGAAGCTAAAAGATTAATTTTAGCATTTTTTGATGGGTTTATTCAGATGGGGTCAGGTTGGTTTTTGAAAGAAATTCAACTTTTACGTTTATCAGTTTATAGGTTTAATCCTTTTGGCGGGTGTGCATATATATCTCTTCCACTTCCTAATAAGCATTCACTTGTTAATATATTATGTGAAGATAATAGATGTTTTGTTTATTGTGTATTAGCTGCCTTTAAGAAATGTAAGAATCCTAGCAGATTTTCAAATTATCTTGATATGGTTTCTACTTTAGATTTATCTGGTCTTTCATTTCCAACAAAATTAAGTGAAATACCAAGATTTGAAAAGAAAAATGGTATAACTATAAACGTTTTTGGTATACATTTTGTATCTCTTACGTATGTTCCTTTTCCTATGTATATTTCAGTGAATTTTGAAAAAAGTAATCATAAGAAGCATGTTAATTTACTTTTATATAATAATCATTATATGTTGATTAGGAATATTAGTTCATTTCTTACTCCATTTTTTTGGAAGAAATCAAGATATTTCTGTAAAAAATGTCTTATTTCATTTTCAAACAAAACATCATTTAATCTTCATGAAAATGCTGATTGTACAAGTAAAGTATTTACTGGTCAACTTTATCATATGCCGTTACAGGGAGAAAGAGCTCGTTTTGTGAATTATGCTAAACAAATTAAAAACCATTTTATTATTTATGCAGATTTTGAAACATATAATGTTGCTTTGAATAAACAGAAAGGTAAATCAACTTTGAAAACAGAGCATAACCTTAATGCAGTGGGAGCTATACTTTTATCAAAATATTCTGAATATTCAAAACCACCTTTTATTTATGTTGGACCAAATGTTATTAAAAAGTTCATAGAATATATTTATCAAATGAGGGCAGAAATTTCATACATATTTGAGAAAAATAGGAAACCATTAAATTTAACACCTTCGGATATTTTGCATCTTTCACAGCAAACATGCTGTTATCTATGCGGCATTAAATTTAGGAAGGGGATGAAAAAAGTAATAGATCATGCTCATTTAGGGAGAGAGGGGAAAGGAAGAGATGTCAATTACGCATGTAATACATGTAATTTAACATATAGTGCACTTAAATTCCCTTTGTTTAAAATCCCAATCGTTATGCATAATTGTATGAATTATGATTTACATTTTGTTGTTCAGAATATTTATAAGTTTATTGCAGATGATATTACTGTTATTCCAAAATCTTCAGAAAAGTTTCTGACAATGTTTTTTGATAGTTTTTACTTTATTGATTCATTTCAATTCTTACCAAATTCTCTTTCTAATCTAGCAGATTTATTAGTAAAAAAAGATGTAAATGATTTAAAGGAAACAAAGAAATATTTTCCAAATGAGAAATATTTACCTTATGTAATGCGTAAAGGGGTTATGTGCTATGATTATATAGACTCATGGAAAAAGTTAGACGAGTGTAAGTTACCTTCACGTAAAGCTTTCTTTAATTCATTAACAAATAAACATATTACATCAAAAGATTATTATCATGCTTTAGAAATGTTTAAAATTTTAAAATGTAAGACAATAAAGGATTATTTGAAACAATATTTGAAGATAGATGTTTTACTATTAGCTGATGTATTTGAATCATTTAGGGAGCAGTCTTTGGATTTTTATTCTTTAGACCCTGCGAAGTATTTAACAGCACCATCTTTGAGTTATGACGCAATGTTAAAGTTTACTGGAGTTAAGTTTGATTTATTAACGGAATATGACATGTATGAATTTTTTGAAAAGGGTATTCGAGGTGGAATAACAAATGTTATGAAAAGGTTTGCTAAAGTTAAGAACAAGGGGGAACATATACTTTATGTTGATGCTAATAATTTGTATGGTTATGCTATGGTTCAACCTTTACCTTTTAAAGATTTTGCTTGGATAGATCCTAAGAAATATTGTAGTTTTGATGTTTTGAAAATAGAAGATTCAGCACCAATAGGATATGTATTAGAAGTTACTTTAAATTATCCAATAGAGTTGCATGATTTACATAACATGTTTCCTTTGGCGCCAGAGAAGATAAGTATTGATTATAGTCAGCTTTCGCCCTATGCAATTTCTGTTTTAAAAGAGTTTGATATTAATTATACTAAAAGTACCGTTAAGTTAATTTCAACGTTATCACAAAAGAAGAGGTATATTTTACATTATAGAAATTTAAAGTTATACTTGCAGCTGGGACTGACAATTGAAAAAATTCATAGAATTTTATCTTTCAAACAATCTTGCTGGATGAAGCCATACATTGAATTTAATAATCAGAAAAGAAAGGAGTCAACATCTGATTTTGATAAAGAATTTTTCAAATTAATGAATAATTCTACTTTCGGCAAATGTATGGAGAATGTTAAACGAAGGGTTAAGATGGTTTTAACGTCAAATCAAAAGAGATGTTTAAATATAATAAAGAAACCAACTTTTCAATCATTACATATATTTAATTCGAAATTTGTAGGTGTCCAGTATAGGAAAGCAGAACTGAAGTTAGATAAGCCGATTTATGTAGGTTTTACTATATTGGATTTGTCAAAAATGCATATGTTTAATTTTCATTACAATGTTATGTTAAAAACATTTGGTTTAGGTTCATTACAACTTCTTTATACAGATACAGATTCATTGATGTATAAGATTATTCATAAACGTTTCGATGCACTTCTTTATGAAATAAGGAATAATTTTGATTTTTCAAATTTGGATAGAAATAATGCTTTGTTTAGTAAGGAAAATTTTAAAGTTTTAGGGAAATTTAAAGATGAAACTGCAGGGAAAAAGATACTTGAGTTTGTTGGTTTAAGGCCTAAAATGTATTCTATATTGTTGGATAGTGGTAAGGTTATAAAGAGAGTTAAAGGAATAAAAAGAAGTTGCGTTGAAGATTTTTTACATTCTGAATTTAAAAAAGTTTTATTTAAATGTAAACGAACTTCAGTTACTTTTCATACAATAAAAAGTTTTAAACAAAAGGTATATACAGTAAAGGAACATAAATCAGCTTTGTCTCCATTTGAAGATAAGAGGTGGTTGTGTTCTGATGGGATAGATACTTTAGCTTATGGTAATTATAAAATAAAAATTCGGAAAAGGAGATATAAGGACATTGAAGATGATAATGATATTAGTGAAAAATTAGACTGTGATTACTTGTGTTTGGACTGATTATTACTTTGTGTTTGGACTAATTAGTATACTTATTGTTAATATAGTAACTTATTGTTATTATAATTGTTAGTGGATAAAATGGATAAAGAAAGGGAAAAGTCTAATAGGCATTTTGTTTTTTCATTTGGGAGAAGGAAGCGACTAGATATAACAGATTTTAAAGATGAGGTTTATGTACATATTAATGATTTGTATAAAACTAAAAATTTGTCATTTACGAGACAAGAAATTAAAGAATTGTTCGGATTAAAAAAGCAGGTAGAAAAGAAAATAAAGAAAGTTCGTGCTGTGTTAAAAGAAGAGTTAAGGGGGAGAAAGGATGAAGAATCTTCTAGTGTTGTATTAAGTAGTGATGATGAGGATATATCTGAGAAGAAAAAGAGGAAGAAGAAGAAGCAACGTAAGAGTAGACCAACTAAGGTTGCGAGAGTGGATATGTCTTCTGCTGATGAGGAAGAGGAGGAAGAGGAGGAGAGTTCTTAGAGAAATAACTTTGTGATAGGGTAGATTTGTAGCTGTGATAGGGTAGATTTGTAACAAGGTTAGGATAAGATAGGTTTAGGCGTGAATGATATTAACATAATGGAGACCTGTAGAGATAAGAGTTTATCGTCAATATATAGGACTGTGAGATGTTTTAAGTGTGGTTTAGTATATGATTATGCGTATAATTTTAATATGGATGATGAAAGATGTGATTCATGTTATCAGCAAGACAAGGCTAAAGTGACTACTACTGTTATTTTGGATGATGATGATGGTGATGATAAGGAAATGGAAGAAGTGATTGCAAATGTTGATGAGGGTTTCTTGGATTATAATGAGGAAATATCTGAAGATGTTAGTATTTTAAGGAGTGATCCAGTCAAGACTGAAAAGGATTTGCCAGATAATTCTAGTATTTTAAAGAGCAATGATTTGATTGAAAAGGATATGCAAGATAATACTAGTGATAGTGATAGTGATTGGGAGATGACACCTGAACAACGATTAATCACTAATATGTTCATAGCAAAATGGAAACGATTAGAAAAAGAACGACTATGTAAGATAGCTTTAATGGAGAGAGATAGTGATGATGATGATGAGTTTACACCTGAGGAGCTAGAACATATAAGATTAATAGATCTTAGGCGTAGAAGGCAGGAAGATATGGCAAATGATGAATAAATGTTTCTGTGATTAGGTTAGTATGACTGAAGTATCAAGCATATTCAACATTAGGTGAAGTATCAAGCATATTCAACTTACAAAGGTAAAGTATTATTATATTATTTGCTATATATCATTATGGTTTTACAAAATTGTAATTATTGTGGCGATGATCGTCCATTTGTTGACGGTAAAAAATATTGTGAGATCTGTGAGGAAGGAATGTTTAAGGAATGTATTAGGTGCCATTTACCATATGATCATCCAAAATATTTTACTTTGGATGATAAAAGATGTAATTCATGTCAAAATAAGTATGTGAAGGAGAAGGATAAAGTTGCATCAGCGAGGATGACAAATTTAGAAGAGAGTGAGAGTGAAGATGAGCTTATAGATGAGGATAGAGAAAAGGAGATGGAGACTAAAGATATGAGTGAAGATGATTATGATGATGAGGATCTTGTTATTAATCTTCCAAAGAAAACAAAGAGGAAAATAGTTAGTGAGGATGAAGTTGCTCCAAAAAAGATTAAGAAGACTAAAGATATGAGTGAAGATGATGAGGATCTTGTTATTAATCTTCCAAAGAAAACAAAGAGGAAAATAGTTAGTGAGGATGAAGTTGCTCCAAAAAAGATTAAGAAGAGAGTTTATAAGAAGAAGAAAGATAATGTAAATGATGAGCCAGTTCCAAAGAGAAGGGCTCCAAACAAAGCAAAGAGTGCACCGAGAAAGCCTAGAGTTCCACCAAAACAGAGGTTGACAAGACAGGCACAAATTTATGGTTGTATTCCACTTTTTTTTGTTAAAACTAAAGGGGGGGAGACTTTAGCAATGAATCCTAACTTAGTAAAGTCAGGATAAATCATATTATATTATAATATTATATTATATTCAGCGTGAAAGCGCTGAGGTGCTTACGGACTCCCGGAGCACTATATATTTTAATTTACTATCATGTTCTAGATCTGAGTTTCAAATAGTGTTTAATGGGATGTAAATGTTTGGATAGCCAGCTTCATCCTACCAGCTATTTGAAAAAATCAGTGAAAGAATGTGAGTTTTGTATATATTGTATTTAAGCTTAGCATGTGATTGTTGTTTATATTAAGCTTAGCTTGAGCAATAGTATATTAAGCTTAGCTTGAGCAATAGTAATTAAGTTTTGCTTGTGATTGTTTAATACTTAGTTTGAAATATAATTGCTTTAATTGAGTAAAATGGAAGATTATTTGAATAAAAGGGATTTATTAGCATCTATATATTTCAATCCCTTACATTCATCTTCATTTTCTTCTATTCGAAAATTATATTTATCTGCAAAAGCTATTAATCCAACTATTACTTTGAAAGATGTTAAAACATTTTTACAAAATACCGAGACATATACTTCATTTAAACCTGTTCAGAAAAATTTTCAAAGACGAAAAATAATTGTACGTGGAAGAAATGATCAATGGCAATTAGATTTAATGGTAATTCCTAAATTGAGAAATGATAATGATGGTTATACTAATATTTTAGCTGCTATTGATTGTTTTTCTAGGTTTGCTTATGTTGAACCTATGAGAACTAAAATGTCTTCAGAAACATTATTTGCTTTTAAAAGAATATTGCAAAGAGCAGGGGTTAAACCTCGTTTAATTCAAACTGATTCTGGTTCAGAGTTTAAAGGGGTTTTTAGCAATTTTTTAAAAAAGAACAATATTCAACAGTTTTCAACTTTTCAAGATCCAAAATGTGCTATTGTAGAGAGGTTTATTAGGACATTTAAAAATAGACTGTTTAGATATATGAAAGCTAAGAAGACAAGAAAATACGTTGATATTCTACAAAATATTGTTAATGGTTATAATCGATCTTGTCATAGAACGTTAGGTGTAAGTCCAATTGAAGTAAATCAAGGAAATGAGCAGGAATTATGGGAAAAACAATATAAAGATTATTTATATAGTAAACAAAGATATCAAGGCTTAAAAGTCGGTGATAAAGTGAGACTAACTAAATATCGAAAAGCATTTCAGAGAGGATTTTTATCAAATTGGAAAAAAGAAATTTTTCAAATAGCTTATATTCTTAATACAAGACCAGTTACATTTGTTTTGCAAGATAAAGATAATCAGATATTAACAGGTGTAGCTTATATTCAGGAAATAGCTAAAGTTGTAGGGGCATAGTTATGTCGTCGGAAGAGCATTTTAATATTTTTGATGCAAGATTGAAAACTCCGTTTTCAATGATTATTGCTGGTCCTAGTAATTGTGGAAAGACTACTTTTGTAATTGATTTGCTTAAGAATAGTGATAGGTTAATAGATAAAGATTTTGAATATATTCATTGGTTTTATGGTGAAACATTTCCGCATGATAAATATTTGTTAGAGAAAAATGTACAATTTCATCAGGGTTTACCTGATTCTTTTGATAATTTTGTAGATTCTAGCAAAGAGGGTCTTGTTGTGTTTGATGATTTAATGGCCGAATGTGGTAATAACAAATTGATTTCAGAATTTTTTACAAAACGATCGCATCATGAAAATGTTAGTATTGTATTTATAACACAGAATTTATTTCAAGATGGAAAAGAAAGAAAGAATTTTTCAAAAAATGCCACTTATTTGTGTATTTTTAATTCGCCTCTTGATCAAACAATTCCTTATTCTCTTGCTAGAAAGCTTATGCCAAAGAATCAGCGTAGTTTTGTTAATATATTTGAACATGCTGTGAATAAACCTCATGGTTACCTTTTCATTGATGGCCATCAAAAGACACCTAAAAATGCAATGCTTCGTGCAAATATTTTTGGTTTAGTGCAGCATGTTTTTATTCCTCAAGTTAAATAGTGTTGAGATTGATAAGGTTAATCTTTGAAAAGTAATTTGTTTGGATATTATGGCACCACAAAAGAAGTTGATGGCTCCGCAAAAGAAAAAATCACCTCAAAAGAAAAAGCAGAGACAAAGTAAATGTAAGAACAGTGCTTATGTACATAGACATTACCTTACTTTACTTTGTTGTGCGGGCCATAGTGTAAAGAAAAGAAATCAAATTTTAGATTTAGCAGATGCTAACGATATATTTTCAATTTGTGATTGTATTCATAATGTTTTGAGAGGTAACGTTAAATTGACTAAGTCACAGTTTGAAAAAGTAAAGAAGTTTAAAGAGGTTATGAGATATTTACTAAGAAAAAATCTTTCTTTGAAGAAGCGAAAAGATACTTTAAAACAAGACGGTGGTTTTCTTCCATTTATCTTACCTTCAGTGTTAGGTCTTTTATCTAAATTTATTATGCCAGTTGCAGGTGGATTACTTAGTAAAGTGGGGCAGATTGGTAAAATTTTATCATAATGATTAATTGACTTAAGGTTAAACTGGATAATATTGGTATTACAAGATTATTATAAATAGCTCAGATGGCTTCTTTTAAAGAAAGTGTTATTATACCATATGTAATGTTTAAAAGTTGTAATTTTGATGAAAAAACGAAGAAAGATAATTATGTTTTATCTAGACAAAATGAATTAATGCAGGAACGTATGTTTCAAAGACAAAGTTATCCTACTTTTTCATCATATATTCCTCAAGATTATGAAACTATGAGGAGTAAACATACAAATATTTTTGATGAAAATGAATTAACAATTGAGGAAATTTTAGAAAGAATAACTTTATCACAGAAGCCAAATGTTGGTAGCATTTTAAAAGCAATGAAAAATAAATCTGCATCATGGGATGAAAAAGGACAATTAACATTAGGAGATGAAGTAATTAACGGTTCAGATATTATTAAATTAATGCAATATTTTTCTAAATCAAAAGAATTTAAAGCGCAACCAGTAGGAGCTGATAAAGTGTGGGATTTCTTAATGGATATAAATATTCCAAAATCTTGGATAAAGTTAAGATCGAAGAAAGCTTCATCTATAATGGAATACTTTTCGCGTTTTCCAGAAAAAAAAGATGAATTACCTAAACCTAGACCTACTAAAAAAATTGAAGAATATTTTCCACGTATTCCTAAAAAGTCTTCTCCAGTTTCAGTAGGTAAATATCCTTTCGAAGAAAGTAATAGAGCTTGGATTTCTGATGCACTTAATACTCCTTACTTAATGAAAGATAAAAATGAAAATTTAAATCAGGGTAAAGCTGGTGTTCATGTGGGAGAAATAGTTGAGAAGAAACCACCTAAGTTTGATGTTAGTGATTTTGAATCAGATAAGGAAGAATTATTTCATAAGAAAGTAGCAAGTCCTACATCAGATGAAGAATTTGTTACTCCAAAATTAGATTTAGTTAAACGTAAATCCAAAGAAACTGGAGGAAAAAAGGAAAAAAAGAAAAAAAAGAGAAAGGTAACTAATGTTACAAGTAATGTAGATGAGGAAGTTTCAGTTCCAAGTCCAGAACGAACATCATCATTTGGTAGACCAATTAAACGAACTTTAAAATGGGAATCTTGGAAGCCTTAGAAAGTGAATCTTGACCTACTTGAAATTACTTTAAGATTATCACTTTCAGACCATTATGAATAATTTCATTAAGTAATAAATCTCAGTAAATTTATGTTAGGTTTATGAAATAAGAATGCAAAAGTATTGTGGAAAAGATTATGTTGGGCATTATAGAAATTTCTTTAAAAATAATGCAAAGACTCAGAAAGGAGGGTATGCAACATTTATTCCTCCATATGTGACCAGCTCTGCGAATTTGGGGCCTATTAACATACACTTTAATAGGTCTATTGTCAATATTTACAGAGAAAATGACCAAAAATGGTAAAATGAGCTAAATTTTGACTAAAAAATCAAATTTTGTGTAGTTTTACCTGAAACTATAAAATTTTCAAAAATTCCTCATGTGGTTGCCATGGTAACCACAATGTTGATAATACGTCAAAACATATAAATACTACTTAAATGTAGTTTTTGGTTTCCATGGAAACCAGGTCATGTGACATTTATTTTAGAATTAGTAAAATCTATAAGTAGAACCTTTAAGCTACATTATGCAAAAAACAGCTTGTAGCTATCTTCATTAGAAACAAATTTAGAGTATTTTGTTTATTTTATAATTTATACAGCTCATATTTTACTCTACATTTAAGTCTTTATAATTTTGTCGATACCGTTTATATTGCATTTTCATGGATTTTGAGTGTCTGACCATATCATGTTCAGAAGCTCAGAGCTCAGCTTCTACTGGGAATATCAAGAAGCTTTTTACATTTTTAGAAAGCCTGAGACTTGATCTACATTCATCATCTCTGTCAATAAGCCCCAAAATCGCAGAGCAGGTCACATATATTGGAGTTCAGCATCAACGAGGTTATGGCATTGGAAATATATTCGGCTCTCTTTTAAAGGGACTTTCTGGTATGGCGTTACCAGCTTTTGAATCTGCTAAAAAGCATTTTTTAAAAAGTGCAATAAAGGGTGGTCAAAATATAGTTAAAGATGTTATTGTGAATCGAAAAGGTATTAAAGATGCATTTAAAGATGAGGCTACTAAACAGTTTAAACAATTAGGTTCAGATTCTATTAATTATTTAGCATCTAAAGCTAAGAATAGATTTAATGATGCAGATGATGGTGAGTATGAAAATAGAAGAAAAAGGAGAAAGGAATATGATGAAGTTCCTAAGAAAAGAAGGAAAACAAGAAAAAATACTACAAATAAGAGATCAAATAGAAATAAAGATATTTTTAGTTAAATATAATTCAAGGAAATCTGCCTGAGATACACTTTATCTTATGTTATGTTATGTTTATATCAATTATTTTTGATCCTATAATTTGCTGAAATTTTGAGTTTAATTAAAATGTCTATGTTTAATGAGTCTTGTGTTTGTGTAGATGATAGTTTTGATTATTATAATGTTCCACCAACAGATACAACTGCACGTAAAAGTTTTTATTCTAAAGTTTTTCCTATAAGCTCTTTAAGTCAAGGCGGTCCAATTGAGTTTGCCTTGAAGTCAAATAAAGCTGATTTTATTGATTTATTTCGAAGTTTTTTACAATTAAAAATAAAAATTTTAAATTCTGACGGTACTGCTCCTGCTGCACCAGCTGTGGATCAACAAACTGGTGCAGTTGGTCCTATTCCAAATTTGTCAAAGGTGTTTCCTGCAAATTATTTCAGTGGAGCTTTGTTCAAAGAAGTTCAATTGTATATAGGAAATAAATTGGTTTCATCAAGTAATAACCTTTATCCCTATAAGGCATATATTGAAAATCTTTTATCTTTTAGAGAATCTGTCTTAAAATCTTGGGGTGACTTGACATGTTATCATAAAGATACAAAAGATTTTAATGAAGTTTCAAATTTTGATGCTGCGCATAACCAGGGAGCTAAAAAGAGATTTGAAAAAACTCAATATGGGAAAAGTTTTCAGTTAATTTGTAAAATTCACAATGATTTGTTTAATCAGCAAAAGAAATTTCCTGGAGATATTGATATGAAAGTAAGGTTAATACGAAATGATCCAGATTTTGCATTGATGGCCAAAATTGAAGATGCAAAATATAAAATTGAAATTGAAGAAGCAATTCTTCAAGTAAAAAGGTGGACATTAGAAGACACATTTTTAGATGAAATAGAGAATAGTAGAAAGCCAGATAATTTTATGAAATTTCCTTTTCGGCGAGTTGAGGTAAAATATTCAACTCAAGCTCCTAACAAAAGTATTCTTCAAGAAAATCGAATGATTTCAAACGATGAATTACCAAAAAGAATTATAGTTGGTTTTATAGATGCACGTGGGTTTGATGGAAATTTGAAACATAATCCATTCTATTTTCAAAATTTTGGACTGACAGACATTGTTATACAAAAGGGTGAAGATGTTTCTCCTTTTTATGAAATGAAGTGTGACTTTGACGCTGATAAATTTTATGAAGCTTATATGGCAATGCTTTATGCTACAGGTAGACTTTTTGAGAACGATCCTATAAGTATAACTCCTGAAGAATTTAAAAATGGTAACACATTATATTGTTTTGATTTATGCAAAAGTTTACCAAATTCAAATTCATTTGAATTATCAGAAAATGGTACTATTAATGTAATAGCAACTTTAAAAGAACCTAAGAATCATGGTATAGTAATGGTATTCTTTAATGAATATGACAGCATGCTTGCAATCGGACCTGTAAATCAACCTGAGGTTGTTATGCATTCTTGATTGCTTACTTGTTTGTAAATAAATAAATAGTAAATAAATATTTGACTAAGTGTGCTGGAATAATAAGTATGCTTGGATCAGATATTTATAGAGTTTTAAAATCTAATATAGTTACGTCTAAGATTTTTAAAGGTGTTTATTCTTCGGATAATTTATCAAATATAAGAAATGTGAGGTATCCTGCTGCATTTATAGTTAATACAGATGAAAGTTTTAAACCTGGTGAACATTGGGTTGCTTTCTTTTTCAAATCTTCTAAAGCTGTTCCAGAGTATTTTGATTCTTATGGTTTACCTCCGTTTAAAAAAAGTTTTTTAGTTTTTCTACAAAAGGGTAAACATAAGGATAAATGTAAATTTAAGTATTCTTCTAAAACTTTACAAAGTTTGTTTTCAACTGCGTGTGGGCAATACACTATTTATTATGTGTTTAAAAAATGTAAAGGTAAAAGTCTTATAAAGATTTTGCAAAGATTTACTAAAAATACTTTGAAGAATGATGATTTTGTTACTCGTTATGTTGAACGATTGAATAAACAATCTATAGATAAAGTTGTACGTAATGTTGATAATTTAGAATGTCATTATCAATGTTCTAAATATATGCAAGATGTTATTGAATCTTTAAAAACATGATTAAGAAATATGATTAAGATTAATATTATTAACTATGTTTAAGTATTATTTGAGTAATAAGATTAACAATATGGATATAATTAATAAGAACAATTCGAATGGAATTAAACCATCAACAAAATTAAGTATTGGTGGTTTATGTGTATCGGCTGCTCTTAGCTTAATTGTAATTGTACTTGAGATAAAAAGACCAAACTTAACTCAGCAGAAATACTTGTTAAATTGTGTGATTACTGGAGAATATAAACAAATGTCAAGGTTATTTCTGAGATGTGAAACTCAACAATTACAGTCTATTAATCAATTAATGCAACCTGTTATTGGAAAGGTTTCTGCGAATGCTTCGCAGCTTATGCAACCTGTAATTGTTAGGAATTTTTCAGTTACTGAATTGCAACCTGATATTGCTAAGGTTTTTGTAAATGCTTCACACCTTATGAAACCTGTTATTGACAGGAATATTTCAGTTTCTGAATCACGGTTGAAACTTATTAACGGGAATTGGCCGACCTTTGCAAATACATTGCAGCAAAATATTAACAAGAATAGGTCAACCTCTGCAAATATATTGCAACCCGTTTGGTAAATTCATGTAGGAGGAAGTTTGATTTACAATTGTGTAATAGTGTAATATGCATTATTATATATTTTGTTGACATTATTACTTATATGCAGACAACATTATTCTCAGAAGGAGTTTGATTGTCTGTGTAGCAATAGAGCTACGCTTCATAAGGAAGTTTGTAAGTAATAATGTTTCAAACTTTTTCCTTAAACTATATACATGTTATTTCAGTTTCTGAAAATGTATTTTAACTAAACCTATCTGCATTGTAACCTGATAGGTAATGGTATTTAACTAAAATGAGACCTGTTATTGGCAGGAATATTTCAGTTTCTGAATCACGGATGAAACTTATTAACGGGAATTGTTCGACCTTTGCAAATACATTGTAGCAAAATATTAACATTAGGTCAACCTCTGCAAATATATTGCAACCCGTTTGGTAAATTCATGTAGGAGGAAGTTTGATTTACAATTGTGTAATAGTGTAATATGCATTATTATATATTTTGTTGACATTATTACTTATATGCAGACAACATTATTCTCAGAAGGAGTTTGATTGTCTGTGTAGCAATAGAGCTACGCTTCATAAGGAAGTTTGTAAGTAATAATGTTTCAAACTTTTTCCTTAAACTATATACATGTGATTTCAGTTTCTGAAAATGTATTTTAACTAAACCTATCTGCATTGTAGCTTGATAGGTAATGACCAAGACCACAAATTCATGTAAGAGGAAAAGTTTGATTTACAATTGTGTAATAAGTGTTGCATGCATTATTACTTATATGCAGACAACATTATTCTCAGAGAGAGTTTGTCTGTGTAGCAATAGAGCTACGCTTCAGAAGGAAGTTTGTAAGTAATAATGTTTCAAACTTTTCCTTAATGTGTGAAGATCATATATTGAAATAAGAGGAAAGTTTGATCTGACATTATTATTCTCAGGAGTTTGATTGTCTGTAGCAATAGAGCTAAGCTTTCCTCAAACTTAAATATTATCATAATCTTTACCGAGACATCTTCGTAGAATTTATATTATGTTTGCGCAAACTTGAAGGATGTGCGGTTCACTCAAGACTGGTTTGAAGATCGTGCGCGGTTCAATCATGACTGGTGTGAAGATCGTGCGCGGTTCAATCATGACTGGTGAAGATCGTGTCAGGTGCGCTATAAATATGGTTGAAGATCGTGGAGAAGATGTGCGTCTACGATGTTTGAAGATTGTTGTAATCAAGACTTGAGATGATTATGAAACTAATTGTTTGTATAATTATGAAACTAAATGTTTGTATGATAAAGCTAAGAGCAGTCGGAACATATTTTAATGTAATGTTTCAATGGTATATGATAAAATTGGAATTTAACAACATTTATGCTGTTGTGTTTTTATTTTTATAATATATGGTAAACATAGCGAATACTTAGATCACATATTAGATTAAGTAAACCAGTAACTAAGTAATATATATATATATATATATATATATATATATAATACCATTAAGATGAATATATCTGTCAAGTATTAATACTATTAGTAACCGAGTAGGAAATATTTATCGTCGTGACAAATTATCGAATATAACTACTAGTAACCGAGTAGGAAATATTCGTTTGGATCTATTAACTTTGGTTTGTCTATTGACTCGTGGGTTGTGTAAAGGGCAACCAAGTGCGTGACCTGCAACACTTCCAGCACGAGTCTATCAAAAATTACCTCTAGCCTACTGACAACTGAGAGGGCGTATCGGATTAACGCTTAGTTTGAATGTGAATGGTTGACAAATTATAATGTGTAAGGAGCTTCATTCAAGTAATTTGGAGTAGGAATGGTGTTCCTGAAAATGTAGTTTTAATAACTGAATGTTTACGTGCTTTTGAAATTTATGATTATAAAAATAGTATCGTAAGCATATTTAAGATGTTTATTTTACATTCTTATATTTAATTCAATTGAAGATTCTTTAGTTAACATCTTTTGTTAAATTGACGTGCAACGTTATTCCGCGAGTAGTTGTGACGACATCTTGTGAATTACTTGACCTTAATTGATCAATTAGACATTTGCGCCACCTAGCGTATATAATGGTGTATTGACGTAAGTGACTACGTCACTAGAGATTATAATTATTATAAGTACTTAGTTACTGGTTTGTACTTGGTTGCCATCTACACAACTCATGAGCCGATAAATAATCAAAAGTAATTTAAGTCATTCGACTCTTATCTTCCCTTAAATTATATTGTGATTACTGATTATAGTACGATTGATATAGGCCTTGTTATCTGCAATTCCAAAATGAAATCTAATCGTGAACTTAAATTTGCTAAATTAAGTACTGAGGCGATAACTCCAACAAGAGGTTCAAAAAAAGCAGCTGGATTTGATTTATACAGCGCTTATGATTACGTTATAGCTCCAAAAGCAAAAGTATTAGTTAAAACTGATATTCAAATTGCACTTCCTGAAGGATGCTATGGCCGTATTGCTCCACGATCAAGCCTTACATACAACCATTTTATTGATGTCGGTGCCGGAGTAATTGATCCGGATTACCGTGGGAATGTATGCGTTATCTTGTTTAATTTTGGTGAAGTTGAGTTTAAAATTGCAAAAGGTGATAGAATAGCTCAGTTGATTTTAGAGAGAATTTTTATTGCTGATTTGATTGAAGAAGTATCATTAGATCAAACTGAGAGAGGAATAGCTGGCTTTGGTTCAACTGGAAAGTAAAGATAACCTTTGATTCATTTGTAAATGACCTAAAGATGTAAAGATGTAATGATTTTAGAGAGAATTTTTATTGCTGATTTGATTGAAGAAGTATCATTAGATCAAACTGAGAGAGGAATAGCAGGCTTTGGTTCAACTGGAAAGTAAAGATAACCTTTGATTCATTTGTAAATGATCTAAAGATGTAAAGATGTAAAGATGTAAAGATAAATAAAAATTTTCATATGACTTTAATTCTAGTGTTCTTTATTTATCAATTGCATAACCTTTTAACTCATTTGTACGAGTATGTGGTGAGATAGACATACCTTGAAAACTATTAAACTTTCATTGATATAGAATCTCTTTTAAAACAGTTTGTGGCATAGGAAGTGAGTGGAGTTTAGAATGTTCCGCTCACGAGAAGTAAAAAATTAAAGTCCAGCTCGCATCTTCGACGCAAAAGTCAGGTCTTGCCCGGCTCACCAGCTCCAAATCAACCAAATATAATCAAGTCTCTTTTATAGCAGTTAGTAGTAAATGTTTTGCTGGTGAGCCGGGCAAGACCTGACTTTTGCGTCGAAGAGGCGAGCTGGACTTTAATTTTTACTACTTACATTCCAGACACTTCAGTTAAAGGAGGATTACAGATTAAAAACGGGCCGCAAATATGAGATCAAAAGGGAGATTCAGTGTTAAACTTTTAGTTGTTAAATAATTCATGTGTGGTGGAAGAACCAAAAACTGCCCAGATTTAGATTAAATACAATATAAACTGACAATTTGCTAACCCTTCTGGGTATTCCATTTGAAAAGAATAAGTGAAAAAGGAAAGAAACGGTTATTTTCAATTTCACCTTTTTATGTATTCATAAATCATATTTATAAGAATTTAGTCTTTCAACCGAATTTCCGACGTACTATCTGATTATTGTTCGTTTACTATTCTTTACTCAAACTTTTATCAACCACCAATGCCTATAGCTATTAACGGAATACATCCGGTCAGAATGCGTTTTCAGCATTTTGTGTAAACGTATTTTATGCACTTCCATTAACATGTGGAAAGAAAATAGAAACTGGGATAGGACATTTTACATGTGCAGTGCTTGTGGACGTTCAGCTTTAAAGATCAGTAATGAGTGAGACCTGCTACACACAGCCCCATCATTTATAGATGGGTGTTTTACACCTGGTGGTCTCCCCAGTGCGAAACACTAGGTGGCAGTGTGGAGCACCTGTCTAGCTATATTTACACTACCTTTATTAAAACAGTATTGCTTCAAATCTTCAGCCAAGCTCTAGCTTTTTCATTCTAGCCTTTATTGAATACAATGGATGAGCCATAGACAGTATAATTATGTTGATATACATGGTGGTATATCAAACCATGAATTTTAGTGTAAAACTAATGCATAATGTTATTGTGAACCAGCATAAGCTGTCATTATAATAGCCACCACGTAGACACATTAGGCCTATATCATTGAGTAGGCACTGTAGTGCAGTAGACATAATTATGTTTCATTGATACCCAGTTTGCATCATGTACCTATCATAGAATTTACAAATGTCATTTGACACGTTTTAGAGGGAAAGTGCAGAAGGTACTTTTTCTAGAACGTAATTTAGAAAATGGTCGACGATAGAAGATGTACAAAACCTCCGCAATGATCGTTAGGTCCATTCTCTATTTTACGAACTATACCCAAAGTGACTGCAGTGGCCATCGTACCTTAACGCCCCTTCATATTCACCACCAAAAATCGGTGGCTCCAAGAACTGTATAGTAGTCGGCATTACTCTTTAGCGACTTCACTACCGACTGATTTTATATGGTAGACTAGTCTGTATACCAGGTACCACGGTTTCTCTTCGTGTGTGTCTGTAGTCCCTTTTGTAATTGTTTAATGTCCGAATTTCTTATGAATTCAGTATGATTTAATTTTTTCAAATTAACCACCTTCTTTCAACCCCCTCTTAATAGTGAATGACTAATAATATTGATATCACCTTAATCTGCCATAGTTTAAGCCTTGGGGAATCTCAGTTCGACCATTGCTAGTTGTTTGCTGGATACCGCTGTTGGCTACAATGACCTTTTGGCCTACACTTCTCTTCACATGCTACACAAACAGGTGGCTGTCACGATAGAAAAGCTAGACTGTGGAGGTATTATTTTCCGCGCTGTACATATTTTCACTCACACTATGATTTTTTTTGTCATTGAGCAATCCAACAATTACCATGGATCAAATGAAAATAACCAGACTGCGTGAAATTATGGGAGTGCGAAAATGCCTCTTGCTGATAGAGCAAATATGGACGGTTGTAGTACTTTTTTTTAACCCATCGTACCGACCAGTGGCTGCAATTATCATGATTTATGCTAGTCCCCTATACCCAAGTTACTACCTAATGTACATAATTATTTCTAATAGTCATGTGATTAGACCGGACACAGACTGTATCAATTATTGGTAGCTGCAATGATATAGTATAGTAAGTACTACCAAGTACATGCAATACTCCTCAGACAGAGCTGTGTCCCGTTCTCGCTGTCTACGTACCACATGATTCCATTAAGACGCAGTGTTTGCCCTCGGGATTTTCAAGGTAAAGAGGACGCAGCCCCCCCCCCCCCCCCCCTGCCAGTCAGTCCCCTTAAGGGCCATACCCACTAGGCGACTTTAGCGGCGACGGCCGACGGCCGATCCTGATGGACGCCGGTAAAGTCGCCGAGCGACTGGATTATCAATGGATCGCCCGGCGATTTTGCGTCGGTATGGTGTGTATTCTCGGCGACCAGCGACGGACAACAGGATTGCCGGGCAAATCGTCGGGCAAATCGCCGAGAAAATATCAAACATGCTAGATATTACCGTCGCCCGGCGACGACGACGGCCGTTTTTTACCGTCGCCAGGCGCCCGGCGACTGTAAAATCGCCTAGTGGGTATGGGGCTTTATAGCAAGCTAAGTGTAGATCAGTAGGTCTGGCCATGTACATAGCTGTAGTGATCGTACCTGCTATACAAACTGAGTACATTATCAGAATAAATTGGTTAGTTTGTTTTGTCAAAGATGTGAATGTAAAGATTAACCTCTTTCCTGCCAGGCGCCCTCTTGTAATTATGTTATTTACTCTTAGCTACAGTAGGTCCTGTTCAGGTAATTATGTCTTCCCTGTATTGTCTTCATATAGCACTTTTACGGCATACGTTAAAAGACCAAGAAAACTTTAAGAATTACGTCCCTGACCAATCATGAGGCAAAACAACCGTGTATCTTAAACTATCTATTTTTTCTGTTCAAAAGTACGGGGTTTGGCAGTATGTGCTATACATGTCACATTGGTAATATTTCGTTTAGGCACATTGTGTGAATTCTGTCCTTGAGTGTCAGATGAGTCTTAAGTAACCCACTAACAAGTTTAAACTCGGTATACGACATTTTGCATTCCAACTATTTCTTGTGGACTTCCTCCACACTCACCAACGTCTAGACAGACCAGAGCTGTTGAGAGGGGTTGGTGTTGCGAGATGTGCAACGATAACAATTTATCATTTAATAGACATCTGAACAACACTAAAACGTGAGTCTCAAATAAACTGTTCATTGAAAAAAATCAAAACGGACATAACAATTTATTATGATCAAAAGCCCTTAAATATATTTGATTGTACATCAAAAAAGCTGTATGATGTTTTCCATGGTACAAATAACAATCATTACAAGGTTCATGATGAATGCGAAAGAGATTTCCCTGAAGATGATTTCAATTTACAGGAATGGCAGAAATTGTATAAGATAGCCTTTATCTCCTCTAGAGAAACAAAGATACAGTCTCTTCAGTTTAAGATAATACATCGAATAATTCCTTGCCAGGATTATCTTTTTAAAAGAAAGGCTGTTGAGAAACCAGAATGTTCTGTTTGTGGAGAGACAGATAATATAATTCACTTTTTTCTCACTTGCCAGGTGGTAAAATATTTTCTCACTAGAATAAAGAACTGGATAGAAAATATTTTAGAGATTGATTTGGAAACTTTTTCAGACAAAGACTATCTTCTTGGCATTGTTGGGGCTGGAGAAAGTATAAGAACTATTGATTTTCTGTTTCTGTGGGCAAAATTCTATATTTACAGACAGTGACTTTTTCATAATAGTTTTCTAGATGTTTATCAATGGATACATGAGTTACGCTGTAAAATAGCTGTGGAGAGTTACATGTGTCAAAAAGAATATAAGAAGGAAAAGATACCATGTAAGGATTTACTTTCTAGAATACACGGTTTGTAATTATATATCTTGCTTCAGGCAATTCAAATGATAAGAAGGTATGTGGTGTTAACCCTTATAACTAGTGGATGCATAATACAGAAAAGTAGAGATCTTTGTGAGGATATGTATCTTTATAACTTGTACCTTTTTTCTTTTTTTGTTTACTTCATAAAAACTCTGTTGAAAAATAGTTCTTATATGATGCTGTTCTAGAATTTCTAGACTGCTCAATTTTTTGGGCTCTGTAGACACATTTTCTAAGAAAATGTGTGTCTACAGAGCCCAAAAAATTGAGCAGGAGAGTGGAGACTTGTATGTTTTATTGTGAAATAAAGTGAGCACTGCTCTTTAAAAAAAAACATAAAAAAAACGGACATAACGACAGAGGCAGCGGTGAGAAGTCTATGATACTCCCTTACGCCCTGCTAGTGGATAGACCTGAACCAAGCGATTGTGAGACTGAAACAGTTTGGAACGAGGCGCATATGAGAGGTTTCATTGCGCGGCTTCATGATAAAGGTGTATATGGTATTTAAGTGGATTATGAAGACGTCTTTATTATAAAAAAAATCAAATCATTGAACAAACTGCAAACGTTTCAAATTAGAGCTCTTATTCACTACTTGCGTACATCTGTCATATTGGAAAGTCCATACCTCAAAATGAGACAAACTGCTTTTTAGGATTCTGACAATTACAAAGTCTACCTTTGATAATAGGGCAAGGTATTGTCTTCATTAAGAAAAATATAATATGATAATTATTATGATTTCAGTCTGACATTGTATATAACTATTGCGGATGTACAAGAAGTTTTTGAATGAATTTGGCAAAATATTGTTTCTGTTACAACAATTTCAAGTGAAATATGGGCTTGCATACTTTGAAGCCACTACCCCAAAAATGATATTCTTCCATTCTGTTTTCAACGGCAACAATTATTTTTAATTGTCATTTTACCTACAGTCTTACATAGTGACATACTTACCCATACTGGTGCAAAGACCTTATTCACGGAGTTAGTTGCATACACATATATTTATATCAAGGTCTAAAACCTTCTTTGCTTATATAGAGTGGCTCCCATGCTTTCGGGTCTCTTCGACTCATATTGAGAGGTGGCGCCCTTACTCTATGCAAGCACTGAATTATGTATGTTATAAGCCCAATACAAGCTGTCAGGTGTGAGTGAGAAAGAATGGCATGCAATAGAAGGGCTGCAATTGCAAAAAACAGTCAGTAAGAATAACTCTAGCAGAGCTTTGTTCGTGACAGGCATCAGTAATTATGGCCAGACATTGATGGGGGTCAATCATAGGGGATAAGGTAGTGCCCCGTCACTGAGAGGGGATGAAATACCATGATTATAGAAATTTGTGAGAGGCTGGGCTCTAGATCTCGTGGATAGAATGTCATATCATATTATGATATAGGGCCTAACATAGTATTATCATAGAACTGTACGCACATTCTATGGTATTATGTACATCACAGTAAAGTGACGTTTTTCCCCATCTATCCAGTGATATAAAGGATGATTTGATGACCTTTAATTGTGGGAAATTAGAAAATAAAAACCTGTGACCCACCAGGGAGAAAGGATGCTCCAGGTGGAAATTCAACATTTAAGATGATGAAATAAGCTTTCAAATGATACCAAAAATGACAAATTGTGTTGATTAATATATAAGAAGTTACGGATTATAGAACATAGGAATGTCAATGTTCCTGAAAATGACAACAACATGAATTATTCAGTATTAAATTTTACTGAGTTATTTGATAACAAAACAAAATTCTTGAAAAACATGAATGGCCATTTATAAAATACTATTGTGATCACAACTCTTGATCTAAAAATGGTATTGTTTATCTGTTCGAAGTGGGAATATTTTCAAGTTATATTTTTCAACATGATGTCACAATATCTTTTGATAGATCACTAAATTATTGTCTCCATGGCAAACAAATTACTATTGTTTGGTCAATTTTTGGAATAGAATCTTTTGAGTAGGTCAGCTGAATTGTACACAAAAAGTTGGACTAAGACAGTTTTAACACTATTTTCCATTGAATTACTCATATCTCCTTAAATATTAGTTCTAGGGCATAGGAAAAATCCCCCCTGGAGCATCCTTTTCCCCTGTTGAGTAACATCTATTGAGAAGGACAGAGGAAGAGACACGAACCAGAACAAGAGTCGGCAAGAAGGAACGAGGGGGTATTGATGAGGTTCATTGAGAGCGGCAGATGCAAGTGACGAGTGTCAGACCCTTTCTGGTCTATGACCGGGCATGAGCGTAACACAACAAACACAAGCTGTTCTCTGGTGTCAAAGACCTCAGGTCCTTGTACAGAGACGGCTCACTTCCTATTCGCGACTGCTGGATCCCTTCTCTTGGGGCCGATATGGTCAAAATCACTCTTGCATGACCGAGGACAAATCATTAATTTTGCTGTTTACTTTTTTTTCTGGATATCTTAAACCATTACCAAGAGTAGAGGTATTAGTTTCCATAATTGCTGACTTCAAATTGATCATACCGTCATACGTATAACATTGATGTTAATAAAGGATAAAGCCTTTGGAGTGCCCACTCTTTGTAGTTTAAGTTCCTTGTTGGAGTGACGGATCCCGGCCTCCCCCGTCCGTGGGCGGGTCGGCTGACGCTAACAGGCGTCTGTTCACAGGCGTCTCACAGTGTGAGAGGAGTACCGCCCAGACCTGTGGTCATTCCCTGCCCCATCTAACGGACCACAGCCCGACAGGAACGACCACACCTGGCGACTACACAACACACCTGTAAGGAGACTGCAGGTACCTGCGACAAGGGAGCGAGTGATCCTCCTTTGATGTGTGGGTGAAAGTGGCCGAGGGAGGCGTCCTGTGCCAGAGGAAGTCAGGAGGGGAAGGAGGTGTCAGGGACCTACCTGGTACACATAGCATACAGAGACCCCGCTTAACGGGGCTTACCATACACAATATAAATTTACTGAGATACACGCCACCACTGGACAACAGTACCCCAGCAATGTGATCTATAAGAGGGCATCTTACCCCGTGATATACACTCTAAGGTCATCAGACAGGGTGCCCTGAGTATGCGGCGTTGTGCAGCAGGGCCGTGTGGGTCGGTGCTGCGACCAGCCCCCTTCTGGGTCACTGAGAGCTGAGGTACCGGAGGACGACACGTCTCACTGAACAAGGTAAGTGTCACCAACGTGTGGCCCGGCACAACCTCCCCCCAGGCAAACAACAGTACCTTGTTTTGTGTAGACAGCATACCGTATTAATTGCCTACCTGTATGCATGTCACAAAATTTGATGTAAAACCTGTATAAATAAGAGCATATTGCGTCCCTTGGCAATTATTGAGGGTCATACAAAATTATAGATATTAGTCTTTAGGCATCCGACGGTGAATCACGCGTTTCCACAAATAAAACTTCAGTGTTGGATATCTTTTGTTAAAATTAGACATGTGAGTTGCAATGGGCGTATAAGTGACATACATCGTAGTCAATGGTAATGAAACTGAATATTGTGCTCGCATTTTCTTTGCAATTGATGTAGTTTGATGTAAATTATATACCCTCATACGGATGATTACAGACAACAAGTTAAAATATATGCAGGATTCATATTTCTTTGAAATGTTCTTAAGAGCGAATAGATAGACAATACACAATTGGTCCCTCTACATAATATCTGGGTGAGTTGACCGAGCTATCGTTCACTATTAACGTTAAAGAATATATAATTATATTCCCAAAATATTACCTGATAAAGTCAGTGTTTTTCACAATAGATTAATTCCATAATCATTCCTTTGCTCGTTACTCATCCCCTTCGGCTAATCTGAGACAAACGCTTTCTTAAAAGTCAAGCTTATCCGATAACGGCATACACGATTGCAATTGGTGAATATTAGTTGTTTTGTTTAACCATTCATTGATAGAACTGATCTTGATCAGAAAACACGTTTTGTATAGGAAAGTTATGGAATCTTAGCTCATTATATCAGAAACATCATATCCTGTCCAATAGTGATTAGGCCTAGATGATATCATTAATATAAGATGTGTAGTTCAAATAGAAATAGACACCAGTGATATTGTTCTGAGGCACACACGTTTGTGGATAATGTATTTGGAACCATTTTTATTGCAATGTTGGAGATAAAACTTATGCATAAGGGTTATAACCAAAAAAACATAGCGGCCCTCAGCCATCCACTGGTCCAGAATACCCTATATATGTAGTTAATATTAATACATTGAAGCACAAATGGTGGATAAATTTATGATATATATATTTCCTTTGCGTAGACCCATATCATCCTCTTTTACCTGGTACAAAAACAACCAACTCATATTTATAAAAAGGTACACTTTGTGTGTGCCGACGTCAGCTCCATGACACAACGACAAAAATGTAATCTCTTGTGGCAACACACGGCCATTCTTCAGCAGATCCCGTATTTTATTTCAATCATTTCGAATTCTACAGGTAGCCTTTTCCCTCTGAGCCCCAGCGTCACGCCATTCAAAAGCCCGCCATGCGCGACAACCACCCATATAGATCTGCCATCCCCAAGCAGATCCCTTTGTCGGTTTCTGTCATTCCTTTTTTCCTTCAATATGCATGATGCATAAGGTAGATACGATTTTCGAAAAGTTGTCCAGGCCAGAGCTGGAAATATAAGATTTTTTTAAGTAGACGAATATACTATTTGAAATCTGCTCCACCTTTTGTTCATGTTTATCTTCTCTTTCTCCCTTCTGAGACCGTTAACATCGGAATCTCCAAGATAAGAATTTGATAAGCCAATAAGGATGGCCCGGGCAGCAGAAACTTAGAATAAGATCTCATATCATGGTCTGGCCTCTATCCCTGATTATATGTAGGCTCCTCTTTCACATCTACGAGGTTGGTCCCCCTGCCCCCATTTATTGTCTTTATTTCCCCCTCATTTGATATCCCCAATTATACCTCTCCTTCTCGTTGCTTTTACCCTTTACAGACGATCCCATAATTATCAACAGTTGAAAACAGTCATAATGTACATTCTGAACCTAGTCTGTGAAGCGTAGAATTTCCCGTCTAATATAGACCTTGTGCAGACGTGGTCACGTAATCACGTTTTTGGTGTTCACCAAGTGGGGATCATGAACACGCGGTTATGAATTCTATCTTAACTATTAGTTTCTAAAGGAAAATAATTGTATAATGTTTTGGTGAGTTTCTTTTAGATATAATTTGAATGAATATGTGATCTACAGGTTTTTACTTTTGAATAATAACAATGTTAACTTGATCAACACCAGAGGTGTGACGTCATGTGCACAACGTCGGTTCCCTTTTGTTTGATTTCCATTCATCTTTGTATCTGCTTCCTATCCTAGACACCAATTCAAAAACAAATTTCTTGTTATCTCTTGCATTACTTACTCCGGCGTCAGGGAATGCTTAGTTATGCTTAGTGAAAAAGAAACACATCGACACAATAAACACAACAATATAGCAGCAGAAACTGAAATGTTTTTTTTATTGCACTTTAAATTTGAAATTCAGTCACCGCCATTAATCTCTGCTTTTCCTATGGTAATTGCTGCGAAAGCAATTTCTTCAATACAATGGGCTCATTTGCGCCCTGGTTAACTTAGTATTGGTTTAAAAAAAAAATCGTATTCTTCTAGTAACAAAACCAATTAGTACATCATTCATCACAGTTTCATGAAGAAAATTGGTCTTTTTGCTCTCTGCAAACATTATGTTCAAAAGTGATTACTGCTGTGTTATATCAAGTTCATCAATATCATATTGCACCTATATCTTTGGTGCCAATCCTCCTGTAATGAATATCATAGGCAATTAACCCTTTCACTGCCACATGCCTCATATGCGGCCCTATAGTAAAATCACATTTAGTTTGGAGGGCACCAAATTTATCCATATAATGTTTTTTTTACCCCTCTCAATTATAAAGTAAGCAGTTTAGCATCAATATTATCATAAAGTTTAAAAAGGTATTTGAATATTATGGCTGTAGCGGTACTCATCCCTTCCGGAAAGTATTTTGGGCATACTATAATAATGGGGTATTTGTACCTCGCGTCCAGTCTTGAGGAAACGTCAAAATACAATGATCCATGAAACATAAATGAAGTTTCTACTGTAAAAACTTCCATAAAATCTTTCAAAATTCTTGCACTGATCTTTCTCAGTCCAGGTTGTTTACTCATGTAGATACTTTTGATATGTTCATATATTTACTTCTTCTACTGTGATTGCATCATTATTAGAATGGCATTATCCTTTCTTCGCATGTCTTCAGAAAAGGATTTTCAAACCAAGTAGATTAAATATCGATAATAGCTTTAAACCTATACTGCAATATTGTTCAATCCATACGTATACTGCCTCCTCAACTGAACATAATTATATAGGTTTTGAAGGTAGTGCAATTGTACATATAATCGTACACCTTTCGTTCCCACTCGGTGGAAGAATGTTTGAATTTCTTCATGATAGATTATAGGGATTTATTTTATGAAGTGAAGAAACTATCAGTTAAAATATGAACAAGATATTGCTAGCAGAAGAGAATGAAATATATCTGGTATATACCATGCCCGAAATACGCCATTTATGTCTATGGACAAACCTTTTACTTATCATGTTAAAATGTGATTGCATACCATGTTTGTATTCAAATACGTACAATGTGACCCCAATCTTCTTGCAATGTTTCCTTTACTCGTCCCACTATTATCTGTATGAATAACCCTTAGTTCTCACGGAGACCTTGGATAGTGAACATTATCCCTAAAGCCGTTCCTCAGGCCCCTCGGCTGTATCCGTGCGCCGCAGCACACCTCCCCTACCCCTCCCCCCTCTCCTCACACGTCCTTGGGTTCAGACCTGCTGAGGCGACCAGGGTCACCTGACCCAATAAACAAACATGGAGGAGAGGAAAAATAGACAATCTTGTTTAAATTCAGGCAGCAAGCTCGGGCCATATATGGTGTGGGATCCTCGCACCAGGGGAGGTTGGTATGACAAGGGGCATATATATATACAACTATAATTGATATTCCGAAGTGGCCTGGAAGAGGGTTCTGGAGAGAGTGACGGCGAGGAAAGACACTTTGAAATAATGAGAGAAAACCTAAAGTAAAGTTTTCCATACAAACGTCCCCTCCCCCATCGGTTTCTGTGGAATGCAAACCCAGCACATTTTTTCCATTTTGAAACTTAAATACGACTTTCTTCAGTAAGCGAGGAACCTAAAAATATCAAAGTTAGAGAAGTCTATAAATTGAGGAAAGGAGGACTTGATAATAGGAAAATGAGTAATGCATATCGAACTGGGACCAAGAGACCAACGATTTTGAACAAAGTTTACTAGAAAGGGAAAGGAAGCTAATCGGAGAGAGTGAATAAGGGGGTTATAGCCAATAGGAAGATTAACCAATAGAGGAAGAAGTGAGACTAAACCAGTTCTTGACATGCAGGGGAAAAGGGGTATTACCGTACTATAATAGAGAGTTGCACTTTCTTCCTGATAATATAAATTCTTATGAAAACGGCACTGCATGTGCAGTATGAATGGGGCTTTAAGCCACATTGGTCTGCCGGGGCATCTCTTTATCGACTAATGCATTTTACTACTTATATATACATACGTGCTATGGCAAAGCATCGCATGTCCCTTACACACTGCTTATTTAGAAAAGAGCTCGGATTCCACCGAACATTACAACGCTCATGTTTGTTATGGGACAGTGAAAACAGAATGAGGAAAAGAATATGGCTTTTAGACATGTCGGTTCTTCTACGAATATAGAAGAGATCCAAATCTACACAATCATATTGGCAATAATCATTTTAGCAAAAGGTGATCATTAGCTTACAAACGACGATGTAGCAGTGAAAATACTTCGTTGTTAGAAGGACGAAATTGCCAGAATTAAATGGACAATGATTTCTGCCGAGTCATTCCAAGGGCCTGGAGGGAGGGGGTAGAGGCTATTTAAGCCTTAGTCAATTTGCCCTCTGACTGCATTATTTAACACCTCGTCCCTCCGCATACCCCATACACATGCAGACCCTTATTGAGTCTGAGATGATGCATACTATTCATCTCCATTGCGCTATTCATCCCCTCTGCGGATGCATTATGCGGGTGCCTTCAGAGGGCCGGTCATCCTACACCCTATTGAGAGATGACGTCTGTCTGGTACAAGTCCACATCACCCCTTGGTCGCCGCTCAAACCTTCCACCAACACAGTGTCATACCAGCAGGGGCACACGGTGTGTCTGCAGGAGAGCATGCATGTCCGATGCCAGTCAAAATTTACATTTTATGTTTTGTATTCTGTATACATCTAATTTTAGAAAGGGCCTTATTCTCAAATGGTCATAATTCAAGAACAAGTCTAGCAAGTTTTATCCAGTAACCATAGGCTGTTTAAAAATCCCCCCAAAATGTGGTGTCTCTTTTTGCATTTTGTCTTATTGCTTAAAATACTTTACCATATATTTTTTTATTTTTTTATTTTTTTTATTTCAGTAGTTTTTATCCTGGGTGTGCTTCGGTCAAGGTGAGTAGACCGGTTTTCAAGATTGACCCAGCAATACAATGGTTCTGTAGTACAATGTTATGCATCAACTGATGAGGATGAATGATGGTGATGATTACAATATTTATTTACTAGAATTGGTAGTATGTTTTATGAATTCATGTGATGTAGGATAATACATACATTTGCATACTGGTGACAATAGAAAGTTTCAAAAAAAATCCTGATATATATAACCCTTTAAATAAACACTTTGTGTTAACAGCTCACTATGGTAATAACAAACTTGGATTGATGAAAACCTTAATTTAGTCTCATTAACATTTTCTGTTTCTGAGTATATGCAAAGGTATCCGAATTCGCTATATTTCTTTCAATTGGTGGTAAGTTATTCCATAGAAGCGCTCCTCGATAAATTATACTATTTTGATAAATTGTATTAACTTTGGAAACTATCTTGCATTTAGGAGCATCATATGCTCTTGTGTTAATATTTCGCATATCCAAATAACTTTTATCCTTAGTTCTTTTATACATAATATTTAGTAAATGACACTCAGCTCTATCGCTAAGTAAAGCAATATGTGCATTCCTATGGATCAGGACTTCGTCCTTGGTTCTATAATCATCAGAACATAATCTCAAGAACTTTGTTTGTTTATTTTGCAATATTTGCAATTTATTTTTGTTAGCTGAATGGTATAGAACATCTCCATAGTCAAAGTGGGGCAAGATAAATGATTTATATATCATTAGCCTCACCTTAGAGGGAAGAAGATATCGAATTTTGTGAAAAGTTATTAATTTGAAGTTGAGTGTTTTAAGTAAATGGTCAGTGTGCAAATTAAAATTTAAGTTAGGGTCAAATGTAACTCCTAAATATTTATAAGATTTTGTATTTGATAAATTCTCTTGGTTAAGTGAAACAATAGGGAATTTCCCTTTACAGTTTTTGAGAAGATGTTTAGAGCCAAAATACATATTTTTTGTTTTCTTTATATTTATTGAGATATGATTCTTTGCACACCAGCGTGCTAAGGTATTTAAGTCCTCCTGTGTTTGTCTACCACATATTTCAATCTTCTCAGAGGAATTACATAAAACAGTATCGTCAGCAAAAAGGAGGACTTTCGAATTGATCATATCGCAACAGATATCATTAATGTAAAGTAAAAATAGGAGTGGTCCTAAGACCGAGCCTTGGGGAACACCATGTGTAAGCTGGTGGATATTGGAGGTGTTTTCATTTACAAATGTTTTTTGGGATCTGTTGTCTAAGTAATTTTGAATTAAGTTGATAGCTATGGGTTTCAGCCTAAAATGTGGTAATTTCGAGATTAAAATAGAGTGATTTATTGTATCAAAAGCTTTTTTAAAGTCAATGAATACACACTGAGTATATTGATGGTTGTTCATTGCTGTATGGATATAATCAGTTAAGTCAGATATTGTTTGTATTGTTGAATGATTTTTCCTAAAGCCACCTTGGTCTTTGTAAATTAAATTTTGACTTTCAATAAAACGAATTAGTTGGGCATGTAATACTTTTTCTAATATTTTCCCTGGTAATGGTAGAAGTGAAATTGGACGCAAGTTGTTAACATCAGTACGATCACCAGGTTTCCTTAGTGGGATTACAGTGGCTATCTTCCAACAGTCAGGAAAGATTGAGTACTTAATGCATCTATTGTACAGGTAGACCATCTGATCAATTAATATAATAAAGCTATCTTTCAAAATTTTCGTGGGTATTGAGGATATGGCTGATGATTTACCAATGTTGATTTTTTCAAATTCTCTTAGTAGTTGGTCACTATTAATCTCCTCAAAGCTGAATTGTGGTTCCGGTATTGGTCCAACAAAGGTTGGATATGGAGGAAAGTTTATAGATAATTTAGGGCCTATCGTGGCAAAATAATTGTTAATAAAGTCAGGTAAGTTTTGGTCAGTTATTGGATTGTTAGTAGTCTTATTTGTTAAGTAAATTTTATCATTTGTGGCTTTATCAGATGGAAAAATGTTGTTTATTGTCTTCCAAAACTTTTTAGAATTATTGTCAGTATCATGTAGCTCAGCCCTGATGTAGTGACTTTTGGCTTGCTTGATTAAGTTTTTGGCTCGATTTTTTTCAATTCTAGCCATTTCCCAATCATCCAGCTGGTTTGTCTGTTTAGCTTTATATAATAATTGGTCCTTGTATATTAATAATTGCAATAGGTCATTGTTGATCCATGGGTCCTTTCGTTGACGTATGATAAATAGTTTTATTGGACAGAGCCTATTTGTGATTTCGAGAATTTTCCCATAAATAATGTTCCAAAGTAGGTTTGGGTCAGAGTATGTATAGTATTCATTCCAATCTAAATTGATTAAAAATTCACGTAACTTTTCTTTATTGTAATTTTTATAGGAGCGTCCTTCAAATGTGCATTTGGTTTTAAATTTCTTCTTATGATATTTTGTTATGTAAATTAGTGAGTGATCACTAATATTGAGATCTAATAAACCTGCTTTTAAAGGAAAGTTAGAGTTAGTAAAAATTTGGTCAATTAAGGTGGATGAATTGGGTGATACTCTCGTAGGTTGGTTGATATATGGCTTAAGACCTGTATCTGCAAATAGGTCTAGTACATGCCTAGTATCTTGATTTCTTATTTTGAAATTAATATTGAAATCTCCTAATTGGTATATCTCATGCTGGGGGTACTTTTCTTTAATATATGTTAAATTTTTAGAAATGGTGTCCAATGCTAGTGCTGTATTGCCTGAGGGGGGTCTATAGGTATTACAAATAATCATTTTTTTCATATTCGAAGGAAGTAGCATAATGTACTGGAGTTCTATATCTGGGTTTGAGGTGTTAAGATGATTTAATTCAAAATCATCAAAAGTTAGTTCCAAGAATTTGTTGTATAAATATATGGCTAACCCACCCCCGCGTTTGCCAATGTTTTGATTTCGATCAAGTCTTAAGAGTGTATAATCAGGTATTGCAAATAAATTATCATGTAGGCCCGGGTGTAACCATGTCTCAGATATTGTCAGCATATGAATGATATTAGCATTTAAAAATTGTTTGATCAATTCAAAATTACTATTTAAACTCCTAATGTTCAAGTGTGCAATGTGGATACCTTTAACTTGGTTAATAGTAGTTTTAATCGTCATAACTTGTTTATATTATAAATATACTTATATCACAAATAAAGGGTTGAATTTTAATACATGTCACAGTATAATAGATATATGACAAACCAAGACATCTAGCCATTCGCAATTTAATGCCTGCCAGGTGAAATTGGTCTATCAGTGAAAGGTCAGTCAGTCACCTTCGTATGTAAGTAGTATTTGAAATTTATTGGTGGGATTCTTGAGATAGAGAATACTATTATGGTAGGTAAGAGTCACTTCAAGTGGACTCCACCCAATTAGGTATTGAGTCGAGTTGAAGTAAATCTATGAAGGTCAATTTAACAACCTTAATTCAAATAAAAAGGTAGAATTAAGTATGATAACATAAGTATGCAATTAAGCACATAGTTTGACAAGTTGACATCATGGTACATTGTATATTATTTGTCGCCCAATTAGGCATATTAAATGATTTGAGTAGATCTATAGATTTGTCGCCCAATTAGGCATATTAAATGAGTTATTATATTCATATATTATTCGCCCAATTAGGCATGTTAAGTGATAAGATATCGACAATAAGTCCGTCGCCCAATTAGGCATATTAAATGATTTACTATGTTCATAAATTCATTGCCCAATTAGGCATGTTAAGTAATCATAGGACCATCGCCCAATTAGGCATATTAAATGAAAAAAACGTTATTGTTACATACAGGTTATGGTCAAGTGAGCATGATAAGTTATAGGCTTATAATATATTCATTTCCGCCCAATTAGGCTTTGTAGCTGATCCTGAAATTAATAATGAATATCCAGGTTGGTGTCAATCGATCGGATGGTTGCCTTAGCCCAGTCCATTTTCAGAGTGTCAGTCAGATGAAGTCCATCAATCAATTTCTCATATTTATTCAGGTGAATCTGTGACCTTTTGTCATAAACATGTATACTTTTGGACCACCAGGGTGGGACTACTTGATTTTCACAGTTCAAGGACATGATCACGTGATTCACATGAGGTATTCCTTCATTTATAACGTCCTGAAGGGCTATGTGATCTGTTCTGTATCAGTTGTACCTATTGATATCAATACCGACTAGTTGACAGAAAATCAATCCTTTGGTATGGGGCGTTAATAATGTCTTTACTAACTGGTATTTATCACTCATTGCTGTAACAAGGTGACCAACGTCATCATATATCGGGGAAGCAACTCTGTTTGAAGGGTTCAATTTTGTCAAGTCGTTCACTCCTGCACTAAAGTATACAAAATGATACTTATCTTGTTGCAGTTGTTGTATTGTGGTCGTGATAAGGTCTATAATACCAGCTCCCGGGGTGGCCACAACTTTGAATTGTAGTGGTATGTGGTAGTTTGCTCCTTCAAAATATAGATAGTCATCAAATTCTGAAAGTCTCGAATCCGACACAAGCAGTATCTTGAAGTAGTTCATTGTCTGTGGTAGTGTATCACTGATTGATTTCTGCTCGTAGCCTTTCCCTGGCTCGCATCACAAATTTGCCAGTTTTGTTCTCTCCAGGATTACCTGACCTTCTGATCCGGTGCCGTTCTGCAAGTGTATAGCCAACGCCGTACTCCTTGTTTGAGGTGCATTCGAAAAGTCTTTCTTGACCCGTTGCCAGGTTGGGTTTTGGTAGAAAAAAAGAGCCATATGGTACAAACTTGGCATCAACTTAAACAAGAAATGTGACTTATTTTTCCCAATAATGGCCAGAGAAGTATTTTCCAATGAATGGTATAAAAGTTCATTACAGGATTGGATTCTGTGAACTCACACTTGTATACATTGCAGCCATCCCTGGATATTCAGTTTTGAATGGTACAGCCACCCTCCCTGCAGTGTAGTGCAAGCCTCACTGCAGAAAGATCCAATGTGCAGCCACCCTTTCTGAAGGATTAGGCATCCTCAACGTACACATTGGTAAACAGCAGTCAGCCATCCTCCCTGCAGGGTTATGCAAATTAGAGCTACTTCTGCCAGAAGTTCTGGTCAACTGCTCAGATGCGCAAGATGCAGCCACCCTCTTTGCACAGGGGCGAACAGTAAAACCGTCGATCACTGCACGGTCTTACAAATAGTGTAGCGACCCTCCAATAAAAGAAATCATGGAACCGACAACAAAGGCACATCTACTATGCATGGTAAAAGGATTTCTACATTAAAATGAATCCTTAAAATACAATTCATGTCCCATCTCTCGTATGTATTCGGCAGTGTGTTCGTCAGACTTTTTGCAAAGCGAGCCTCAGACGTGGAAGGCATACATAAAGCTGTTTGTTTCTCTGGCCCGCTCTTTAGCTGTAGCCAAGTGGTCGGTGTGACAGAAAACATCATAATCGGATGGTTCTCTCCATCCCTCTCGGCGGAAGTCATCTGCGTCTTGATGGTCGTTGATGACGTCATATCCTGTGGGTTAGGCCGGGGCCGGGCGGCGGAGGGTGCTCTGGAGGCGGCGGGGGGAGCTGAGGTCAATATTGGCTCTGGTCTGGTGCGGCCCGGGAGGAGGGCCTCTTCTGATACTCCCGGCATTCATGAGACGGCCGATTCATACCTCAGAGACGGCGGGCCCTCCTTAACCTTCACGGTACGGGGCTGCCACTAGAGGGGTGGTGGGAGCCAGGACGGATACTGCTCCGGGAGGAACAACAACAGGACAGAGGGGTTCTCAAACGATATATGGCTTGGTTATATGCAGTAAGATAGTATACTTAAGTACAGATTGAGGTACATTACATTTAAGAAAATACTAAATGCATTAGACATAACTGCACATCGAAAATCAATTGTATCATGTGTAATGTACAGAAAGAGAGGCAATGTCTATTCCTGGTAGGTGAGGTAATCTCAGACTGTTCCATATAAGTAGAAAGGCATGCATGTGCCCAGGTGATCTGAGAGTATCGAGGTAGTGAGCTGCCAGTCCTGCTTTATAGCAGAGAGAGTTTTGCAGTCTTCTGGTGAAGTATGTTATATATATATATAGGATGTTGATGGAGGCATGTTCTGTGGCAGGTATGAATAGGAACCAGCTTTGTTAGTGATTGTATGAGGAATCTGATTTCATTGTATCTAGTGAAAGTATGCCATCTGATAAGATTACTCAGGTGTTGCAATAACTGTTACAACTTGGACCTATTAAAGAAAATCCTCTCATTTGTGCTCACCGTCATTTGTTCTATTGAACGATGAGAATGAATGAAAGAAGAATGGAGATGAAGGCAAGATCAAAACCATACTTATTTTTGAAGAACTAAACATCTATAATTATGTGTTGTTGAGCTAGCGCGTTATGCCCCACTAGAGTTCAATAGGTGCTTTAGGGAAAGTCAACTCTTTAATTAAAACAACCTGTTTTGATATCTTTCAATTGGCATGAAATTGCGTCATAATTTTTCTACCCAACAACGTATCGTTTCCCCATAGTTTCCATAATCACAGCTACAGAATTAACCATTTAGACCCCACATGCTGCATTCATGAATTGCTTTATTCCCCATGGATTTCCCCCAAGAATTCCTCTAATTCCTTTTAATTAAGGAAGTTCAGAGCTTGACCCATGCTTATCGATTAGAGTTATAGAAATCTTGTTTATAGCATTGATTAGGGAATCAAATACGCTTTGCAACTCTATTATTGGAGCTTTTGTATACTGAATATTCATCAAAGCGATTTCATTTGAAAAAATATGAAAACATTGTGAAAAAATTGCCATTTTTTCCAGGTGGCTTCAGTCTGATTGGGGAGTACACCCTCGGGCGGATTTGGCTGGATTTATTGGGGTCTAAATTGTTATAGACATGCTGAGACGTAAACCTCTGCAGATATCTACATATATACCTCGAAGGAGTAACTAATAATTGTACAACAGCTCAAATCCGATATTGCCTCCGCCTTACGATTCAAGTTATCATTATGATTAGATTTTTGTTAAACCCAAAGTATTACACGTTCGTTAATGGATTTCAGCATTGTTCAGCAGTTTGAGCAAAATTCATACAATCCCAAAAAGTCGAGATTATGAATAAGAGATAAGGGTATAGCATACTCTTTTGAGGGAAACAAAACAAGCAACTGAACCTTGGTAAACTGATCAATGTTTGGCAACCATCTTTATGTCTACATCACTCTAATATTAGATCTAAGGGTACTTGTTTTAGGATACACTGTATATAGGAGAATCATAGATCTTATTGTTGGACGTGTAGCTAATTTAGGATATTACTCCTGGATCCGTTCGGTGAAACAGTTGCACACCTGGTGCCTGTTACAAAATGTCCCATTTACCTGCCGCTCCTTACATGGTTGAGATAGTAGAAGGGGAAATGTTGTAAATGGTACTGCATGGAACTTTATAACCCAGGGCACGTTTGTCAAAATCCTAGACTTGACTGAGCACAGCACTTGGTCAAACTTTAATATTCCGTCCCTCGTCTTTGTATATATATAGTTGTGCCTATCCCTGTTTTCTGTTTCATGTCTTTAGATGAGGCCAGGCCTGACCCTTTCTCTGTGTCTGGTGACGATAGCCTGCGTGTCACTGGGCCCATGTCTGTGCTCAGGTAAGGAACCTTGACTTTATACACACTGCAACTCGACAAGTTGCTATCTTATTGGATCTCATTATTTCGATGTTATTCTTGTATTTTATATCTGACTTTGCATACAGCCTTTGCCTGTTGAAGAAAACTATACTTATCTTACTTTGCATTACACTCTCTAAACTTGCAAACATTTCAGCAGCTACCATTATCTCTATATAGCTGCATTTTCATGCCGGTAGCTTTTTGTTCCTGTTTCATAAGAAGACATTCAGTTTCCCACAAATATGACCAGTAACATGATTATTATACCCTTTTATATAGGTCATTATACATGCAACCCTACTCATAAGGTTGCTCTGGACCTCTAGAAAATAAAATTAAATGCTTCCCTTTAGGAAAGTTATGATTATTAGTTAATAAGCTTCAAACGCTAAAAAAAATCCCCAAACCTTGCATGATAAAATCTTTCCGTTGGAAAGATTGATGCAATGTTAAATATATGGTTTAATTTGATTAAGATGAAATAATGAATAGTGTAAAAGCAAAAATGAATATATAATCCAAATTTGCATAATGTAAAAATCCTTCTTGTTCTGCCAATGCCCTGTGCCCTGACGTGCTTGTCAGCTTGTTGACCAGGCCTGATTGTTGCTCTCTGTGCTGCTGCTGTGCTGCTGGTCAGACGTGCTGTCGTGCTATGGGTCGCCCTCGTCGTGCACCGAGCTGCAGCACCAGGAGTGTGGCGACATGGACGGCGACGGGGAGGGCGACACGTGTGTCTGTGAGGCGGGCTTCTACCTGAGACTGGCCACCTCCTGCCACGCCCTGCCCGAGACAGGTCAGCTGCCCGCCAGGCGCACCTAGACTACTACAGCTAGCTTATCGTTCTCTGTTGAGCACTCTGCTCTCTTATTATTCATATTGATGTTTACTTGTGGTTTGCATATAGCTAGAGCCTGTGATTGCATATTGCATATACATACTTTTCAACTGCACAGGAGAGATTTTCTTAAGTGGTTTCCCATGAGTGGTCTTTGCCCACGAGCTGCTCACAAAACGCCCCTCCAGGCATAAGCGTTGTTGCCTCCGTATGCCCTAACACGTATGACCTCCTAATTTTGGCTCCTGTGTCCATTAAATAATACATTGTCGTATTAAGGCATCTTTGAAATTCTACCCATCCCATAAATTGAGCATTTTTGTGTGTGTTTCATTTTCTAAAAGGTAACGTATTAGTGCAGTTTGTTCAATGTTGAACATCAAATATGTGAACATCCTAATATAATTTGTATATAATTTATTTAAAATAAATTATATACAATACAAAATTGGTTTTGACAAGATGACCTCTATATGAATTAAAGTAGTTTCTGAAGTTTTCAATCGATCTTGCGCCCCTCGTGTTCTAGATGTCCTGTTGGTGTACAAGATGTCTTTTACAAAAAGTGTCCCAAAAATACCCAGGTTTTAAACAGATTTCTGAACTTATCACTCTCATCACGTCTACGAAAAAGTGTAGAGGTTAATATTCTACAGTACCTCTAACTAAGTGGTAAGAACAGCTAAATCTAATGTTCATTATTTAGACAAATTACCAAATTACCAATGATCATTAAGAGAGCAGCGCCCATTAAGCTACTCTGTCCCTAGGTGAAGACGTTTCGCCGTGCGTGGACGACAGCCCGTGTCAGAACGGCGGGCAGTGTGTGTACAACGTGACGGTCCGCCGCATGGACTGTGTCTGCCCGGCCGGCTTTAAGGGGCTTAGGTGTGAACAAGGTAGGGGGCATCTACCAGCCATGATTAAACACTCGTTGATTGAAACACATTGAAAGACATTCACAGATGCAGCAAGGTTACAATCACGAAAAAGTGAATTGGTCACTTATGTTTATGCATAATTATGTTTGTATTATGCTAACTTAACTCGTATTTTGGATTGTTTTTGTCTTTATTGATCGATCATCACTTAAGATGATTCAACATAGCCTAATATCGTGGACATCTTTAAGTATTTGAGTCTCCATATAGGCCTAGTACACACAGCCAAGAGGACTTTTGCATGTCTTGGCTAATTATGATTAAAGGGAATTATATCTTGCAGGCGTAGTACATAATATAATGTGAGACGTTTATGATGAGAATTTGATAAATATGTAATCGTCCGTTTGCAAAATGTGTTGAAGCCAATTGAAGCAAATATCTTCATCTTCCATTTCTAAAAAGAAATTTACGCTAAACGTTGAAATTAAGGGTAATTTTCTCTAGTGGGAAAATAATGACAAAAATATCCAAACTTACATGACGTTCTCTTAATGTTTATCAAAGAAATATTTATGCTCTCTTCTATATCTGCTGTTACATATAGTAACCCCTCATGTGGTGTATTGTTCCAGAGGCTGCGCTATGTGCCCCCGGTCGGTACCGTACAGGGGGTACCTGTGCTCTGTGCCCCATCGCCACCTACAAGGCCTTAGATGGTGATGACCCCTGTGACCCCTGTCCTCCGGGGGTCAACGGTAGTCGCCAGGTGACGGCGGCAGAGGGCGCCACCAGCCAGCAGGACTGCACACAGGTTGGTCCCATTCTGTCCTTAAAGGGATCCGAAACCAATAAATTCAACAAAATTTTCCAAACTCACATAATCATGGAAATCCATTTTTTAGCCTATTTCTGGCTCAAGTTAAAAGCCAAACCATGAAATATGATAGAATATCATTAAAACATGTATTCCTTGTTCAACTCAATTAACGTAGATCCACAAAAATTGTGTTTGTTTACAAACAAATGGAAATATTTCCATCTCTCATGGAATTCTACTTAGGGTTGAGCTAGTTCTCACAGCTAATACTTTACCACTGACCTTATCTAGACTCATCTAACATATTAATTTTCTATACTTATCTGAGTTTTGAAAATTTTGTCAATTATATTGTTTTTTTGGCTCCCTTTAATACAAGAGCACTAGTTTAGTATATTATGGTTTAATGGAATTATAAGTTTACCGCATGAGACAAGGATTAGAAACAATTTTAGGAGGCGAAGCAGACCTCTTATTTCTTTTGAAATGAAATGAATTTTGATCTACTGGAAGCCATATTCACCGAAAGGATCCATCACCCTTAGATTTAAGGCCAAAAGACTTTAGAATTAATGACATCAGAAATGAAAACCAAATTTCAATCTCTTTGAAAAACAAACACCAATTAATTGCTCCAAGAGAAATATGTTTCTTTTGCTTAACGTTTTATCAAACAAGGAGACATATTAGCATACTGTTTGCTGTATTGCTGGCACATTGTTTTCTGCAATATGTGTGGTCTTGTTCAAAAGCAAACATGAACCTGATTGGACAACTAATAATTCAATTAATGTGTTTTAGGGTCCCCGTGTGCTGAGCTTTGTGCCACCTTTTGGGCCGTTGGCTGGTGGTACAATAGTCAACATTACTGTATCTACAGTGCAGGGGTACGACATGTCTGACATTACAAGTATTACTATAAGTGGGGCACTTTGCACCCTCAGGAATACCAGGTAAGTAAGCTGATAAAGCTCTTAGAATGTACCTGCTTCACCTCAGTGGTGATAAAGTCCTTATCTCTTCACCTCAATGCTAATAAAACCTCACCCCTTCCCCTTGCTGTGGATAAAGCTGCCCCTCTCAACACCATTGTTAGAGCATTGAATCCCATATCAGGTGGATGATAAAATTTTATCATCCACATGGTATGTGGGTTAAAACCCTCGCTCACATCTCAACACTGTTGATTAAGGCATCCCCCTCATACATTGTAGTTTAAAAGGCCCTTTCACCCTTACATCTATGAATCTCACACCTTTCCCCTTGCTCAAGTATCTGCTGACTTTCACTTGTTCATCACAATGCTGATATAGCCATGAGCCCTTCACCTTGCTGCAGAAATAAAACAACGTCTTCATGGATCCACCCATCGACACCCTTCACTGTGCCACCATCCATGAGAGCCCTGTACCTTCCAAGGATGAGACCCTAATGCAGTCACCCTGTTGCAAAGGAAGCCTCCCCAACCTTATGCTTCCATGGATAACGCCCTCACTACTTTCACCCTGCCACTGATAAAGCCCTAACCTTGCCACAGACGAACCCCTGACCCAGTCGGCGTACTGTTGATTAAGCCCTTGCACTATAATGTGATAAGGCATGGGAAGGGATAATTCTTATCTGCCCAAACTGCCTTTCTGCCATACTTCTTTTCCTTTTTTTCACCTGCTGTACATACAGCAAAGTTGGTCTCATTTGATTTAAAAGAAGCCAATTGCCCTTTACAGTTCTTAGAATAAAGACCTAGAAGACCCAGAAGAGTAGGAATAAGAACATGTTACTGTTGGTTTGCAGTGGTCTTGGACTGGGGCCCCACGTGACCCAGTGCCGGACGTCACCTGTTGCCGGCGTGAGGTCTGGGCCGCTGGTACTCAGCATGCATGGTCTGGAGTTCCCCTCGTCGGCCGGGTACCAGTACCGCCCCAACCCGGTCATAGAGCGGGTCGGCACCAACACCACCTTCCTCATGTAAATATATCCCTTTCATTCCAATTAGAACCAGAGTTATGGCCATTTGAATATCCTAGCATCAGTTCATTAGAAAATAGTAGAATTGCAATTGAGTAACTTTATAGGAATATACACAAAGATAATTTTGCCATCATCATTCAAATTCAAAGAAATTAGTTAATTAGTGAAAATCATATTATTTTCAAAATGCTATAACTTTGGTTTCATTTATGATAACCACATAGTGTTTGGTTGTGTAAACACAATCAACCATTTCTTTTTTTAAAATGAGTGAAATCAACATTTCACCAAAAATGAATATTTGATGGTTACCATGCAAACCCTCTATTGGAACATAGTGTTGATATTACCAGCAGAGATAAATTTGGCCAATTGGAATGGAGCCAACATTTGGAATGTTTTCATCAAACTTACAGCCAAACTAATTCTAACAGAAGAAACTTTTATTCTAGAGAAAATTTGAGTTTTAGACATTTTTAAGACTATAATTATCACATTTTGGCCAATATCTATGTAATAATTATCATAAACTGTACAATGCCATATTCAGCAGTGAAAGGGATATATACGGAGCAGTTAGCCTAGGTAATAGTTGAGTGAAAGTGCCCTACGCAAAACATAAGCAGATCTAAACGTATAGGGTGACTCTCCTGAAAAGTGCGCAGTTCCCTAAAATTTTAGGTCAAAAATAAGATACTGCTGATAGGATTTATTTTTTCATTTTCCTTTTATAGAGTATCTCGGCAATCTTATTCTAGAAAAAGGGAATTCCCATCGTTTTTCAATTTCTCCTATTTTTCATTTTTAGTTATGTACTTTAAAATTTTTGCTATGATGTACGTTCAGAACCAAGGTTGTCAATCTTATCATTAAAGTGCTAGGATATGCATAAAGTATGAATAATTCTCTTTTTTGAACCTTTTTATGCATTTTCATATGTTTTCCAAGCATATGGAACAATAATTTTAATAAAAAGAATTATTCTTATACTTCAAATTGTCCTTTGATTTTTCAATCATTTTGAAAACTTATTATTTTTCAATGTTTTGGGTCAAATTTTGGCTTAACATAGCTTTAAAATAATCAAACATATAGAAATTTGCAGTATGGCCATCTAGTTTTATTATTTTACATCTTATGAAAATGATTTAAAAGGAAAGTGTACTGGTTGAAGGTATATTCTAAGTGATATGGAGTTAAGTATAAAAAAAGCTTGGTTCTGAACGTACATATCTTGGTTCTGAACGTACATATCTTGGTTCTGAACGTACATACCTTGGTTCTGAACGTACATGCATATCTATATTTGATTGTACATATCTTGCTTCTTAAAGCAACATTTTACTACAAAGTATACATTTCTCTTCATGAGAAGACTCTAGAAAAAAATCCTGTAAGGTAAAATAAGAATTTACATATTGGGGCATGGATATACCGCAGATAGTTCAGAAAAACCATAAGCGTACGTTCAGAACCAAGGTATGTACGTTCAGAACCAAGGTATATGTACGTTCAGAACCAAGGTATGTACGTTCAGAACCAAGCTTATTTATCATGTGGGCCAATTTGGAAATGAAATAAGGTAAGATATCAACTTATACAGCGTGGCATAGGATACCTAAGTCACAAAAATTTGAATATTGTCTCAGAAATGTGGCTATGTATTTAAGGGCTGTGTAGAGAAAAAAGCTTGGTTCTGAACGTACATACCTTGGTTCTGAACGTACATACCTTGGTTCTGAACGTACATACCTTGGTTCTGAACGTACATACCTTGGTTCTGAACGTACATACCTTGGTTCTGAACGTACATACCTTGGTTCTGAACGTACAAACCTTGGTTCTGAATGTACATATGTTGGTCACATTTCAGATAAGTTCTCTTGAAATTGCAATATTTCTGACCAAAGTACTTGACTATGAACTGAATAGAGCATTCAAGAATCAAAGGTCTATTTTATGAGTATTACTCTTCATACAATGGTATTTCATAAACTGTGAATGTACTTTCAGAACCAAGCTTTGTACGTTCAGAACCAAGGTTCGTAAGTTCAGAACCAAGCTTTGTATGTTCAGAACCAAGCTTTGTACGTTCAGAACCAAGCTTTGTACGTTCAGAACCAAGGTTTCCACCAATGAAAGTGGCATATTAAGACAGAAAATGAATATCATGTGGAAACATGTGATAAGGCATATCAATTCTGGATGGCTTGCAAAGGAAAACATTCCGAGTTTCATCTTATATCATCTCTGAGAATAGAAAGAGAAAAAAGCTTGGTTCTGAACGTACATATATGTACGTGCAGAACCAAGCTTTGTACGTTCAGAACCAAGCTTTTTCCTTTATTTTCCACTATTTATATAGGAAGAATTTGGTGTATGATGACATAATATCCTCCGGTAGGGTTTTTCTTACATCTCCAAATAAGCGTGAACAAATATATGCATATTTTATGGGGGGAAAACTTAAAAATGTTGAAACCTTGGTTCTGAACGTACATTTTAACTTTTTTGGCATGCCCAATAAAAATAAACAAAGTTTTATTTCTAGTATACTTCTTTTTTTCCTATGATTTTCACTTAGGGCTGAGTAATACATTATTATGGTATTTTTCATGCTAGTAACTCAAAATTTATATAATCCTATTTTATATGTACTTTTTTGTTCTTCAAAGCTTGGTTCTGAACGTACATTTGTGAATTTGAAAAAACTAAGAACTTCAATAAAAATCATTAAATCATTAAATCAGAGGGAAATATTATTTTATTCAGTTTGCCTTAACTCAAATTACCTCTCAAACGAATATCAAAGTTCAAAAACTGAAATTCTGGTGTTTATTGAAAAAAATGAGATGAAAAAAAACTCTTACCTCTCAATTTTTGGCTATTTCCTTCAATTTAGGGTTAAATTTCTAAACATCTGAAAAAATTGATTAACTTTAATATTGATTTTCTCAGATTTATAAGTCTTTTCAGCGTATTGAGGCTAAAATATGTAAAAATTTAAATCAATTTAAGATTCCACAGTCATCTGAAGAAAAAAAACACTGATTTTGCCAATTGAGGAAATTTCTGGAGAGTGACCCTATAACTTGATGTAGTGAATTATAAAAGAACGAAGGTATAGAGATACCTAGATATTTAGTAAATGTGGAGTTGTAGTACGAAGTAAACCTCCAAATTTCCAAAAGTCCTACTTCAGGAGCTTCCCCACAGATTATGTATTCTGCGATTCCTCTGGGTAAATATTACAACGTATTGTTTTCAAACTAGGTTCCTCCTGACACTAACTTTATCATGACAATGGTATCCTAATTATTATGGTGACCCTTTACTTGACTCCATGTAGGGGCGGTAAGACGGTGCGGATAGCAGGGGACCACCTCGACTCAGTGTTCGCCCCACTCATCACCATCACGGCTGTCTTCCTACGACACACCTTACGAGATGTCAAAATCGCCAAGGCAGTGAGTAGGAACTAATCTTTGACGATGCTGTTTATCCAGAATATAATCTACGACGGTCCTTGTTCTCTTCCATGAGAGAGACAAACCAGATGGAGCCGCATGCACATAGTCCCTTATGTCCCTCGCCCGTTTTCTTAAAAATACTATATTAGCTACTGTATACTTACTTGCATGCCACCTTTTTTTTAATAGAGTTCAATCTACCTTATCTAAATGTAGGTCTATATCGCATGTAATTTCAACTTTTACCAGGAATGCACTGTGGTCAGTGACCAGCTGATGGAATGCCGAATGCCCAACCTTCGGAAGTTGACCACCGTGCCCCCCACCCCTACCACCAGCCCCCCTACCACCATCACCACCACCACCCGCCGTCAGGAAGAAACACGGCGCCCCGAACAACCACCAGAAGAAATGTGGTCTGGGGCAACCACCAGCCAAACCCCGACGGAAATTCCGAGGGAAACCCCAAGAGAAATCCCGAGGGAAACTCCCAGAGAAACGCCAAGGGAAACTCCGAGGGAAACCCCAATGGAGGCACCGGTAGAATCTGAAATGGAAACTCAAAGTGAACCCCCAGGTGGCTTCCGGAGAAAGAGAGCCGCAGACTCCCTTGGAGCTCTCAACAATGAGGTAATTTTACAACCAACGAAAATTCTATTTTTCATTCTAAACAAGAAAACATAATATCGTATTATCTCTGTTAAGGTATTATATGGTGTATCCAACATCTTGGTTCAATACAATATTCAATATGACAGTAAATTTGTCTTATAAGCATAAAATTATCTGTTGTAACAATTCTTCTCTCCTATTGGGATGTCACCCATAATAACCTTTATGCAAAACCAGGTTCCCTTCTTATCAATCTGATGTTATTCCGTAATAGATATGAACCATCGTTCTGATTACAATACTATTTTCCTGTTTAGTTTATTGTCAATAGTGATCCTTCATTCAACAGACATATAATCAGATAATCTTCTGATGATAATTTTAGACCAATTTACAGTCTTACTGGTCATCTGACGCCTATTTACTGAATATAAACAAAAGAAACATCGGTTTCAACACACATGTGCCCTTAAATAATCTGAGGAATCACGGATTGCTTTATACAGACAGGAGGTTTGTCCCATTACACAACCACAGGTTAATTAAGGGTGTGTAGTAAGGTGTCGTCTTCTCCTGCAGTACGACCACTTCTGGCTAGGCTTCGAGCTCGACGGTCTGGACCGCTACAGGAACATGAGTGAAGTGCTCGTCTTCAACGACCCCGTCGTCTCCCATTTAGTAGAAGACCCAGATATCTACGACTTTGACTACGATTTCTTCAGGGGCACCCTTACTATCAGTGTCAGTACATACCATCTGTAGAGCTACACAAATAATCGTTATGGTTTCATCAGGTTCCTTTCTCTTAACTCATTCAAATTGCCTTTTAATTTATGGTTATGCAACCTTTTGTTTCACGCTTAACTTTTTTTCAAAAGCTGTTCTAAAAGCTCTCTTCACTTGCGACTCTATCGGGAATTACATCTTAAACACGATTGCTATATCCATCAATATTAGTTCTTATACCTTTTTGAAACAATTGTGTCCTTTGCTTGCAGGGTGAGAACTTGAACCTGGGTGCGAGTGAGACTGACTACAAGGTCGAAATCGGGGTTGAGTACTGTAACATAAGCTACTTGTCGACCAATGCCCTCCACTGCCTGCTGCCTGAAGAACTACCGGACCCCAAACCATACAGGGGAGGACCCAGAGACATACCAAGAATGAAGGTAAGCAGGATATGCTTTGATCGAATGAATGAAGATAATGTTTTTTGTGCCCAAAGACATCAGGGGTTATTTCTTTCGACAGGGTGACAGTGCCAAAAAGCAGCCCCATATGATAATGACAGTAGGGGTAATAGTAGTTCATATTGCTGAGGGACATACGAACAGTTAGGATGGGAGCCATAGGGCCAATAGGCAGCCAGAAAAATTGCAAGGGCAGGGTTAACTGTGTTCGCGATAAGTTTTTAGTTTGTACAATTGTCTGGGCTTTATACACAATATTGCTAACACAGTTTGTGCAAAACAAGCGACGTCGCGTGTAAATGGTAAGCAACGTTCCCGACAAGCAAAACATCCTCATTTCCCTATACTACTTACACCATTATAAACTGTCGCGTAAATAATTAATGATGGCGATTCACGCGATCTTGTCGCGTAGATAGTGGAACCTATTGAGCAGTTGAGGCGACCTCGCATGTATGGGCAGCGCCAATTCATCTCATTATAATTACTTTATACCTTGTCTGTTCTCTGCAGGCCGTGGTGGGTAACCTGGTCTTTGACCTAGGACTCATCACTTACAGGTTTGACCCATTACTTTGTACCTTGTCTGTTCTCTGCAGGCCGTGGTGGGTAACCTGGTCTTTGACCTAGGACTCATCACTTACAGGTTTGACCCATTACTTTGTACCTTGTCTGTTCTCTGCAGGCCGTGGTGGGTAACCTGGTCTTTGACCTAGGACTCATCACATACAGGTTTGACCCATTACTTTATACCTTGTCTGTTCTCTGCAGGCCGTGGTGGGTAACCTGGTCTTTGACCTAGGACTCATCACTTACAGGTTTGACCCATTACTTTGTACCTTGTCTGTTCTCTGCTGGCCGTGGTGGGTAACCTGGTCTTTGACCTGGGACTCATCACTTACAGGTTTGACCCATTACTTTGTACCTTGTCTGTTCTCCCTAGGCTGTGGTGGGTAATCTGGTCTTTGACCTAGGACTCATCACCTACAGGTTTGACCCATTACTTTATACCTTGTCTGTTCTCTGCAGGCCATGGTGGGTAACCTGGTCTTTGACCTAGGACTCATCACCTACAGGTTTGACCCATTACTTTATACCTTGTCTGTTCTCTGCAGGCCATGGTGGGTAACCTGGTCTTTGACCTGGGACTCATCACTTACAGGTTTGACCCATAACTTTGTACCTTGTCTGTTCTCTGCAGGCCATGGTGGGTAACCTGGTCTTTGACCTGGGACTCATCACTTACAGGTTTGACCCATTACTTTGTACCTTGTCTGTTCTCCCTAGGCTGTGGTGGGTAATCTGGTCTTTGACCTAGGACTCATCACCTACAGGTTTGACCCATTACTTTATACCTTGTCTGTTCTCTGCAGGCCATGGTGGGTAACCTGGTCTTTGACCTAGGACTCATCACCTACAGGTTTGACCCATTACTTTATACCTTGTCTGTTCTCTGCAGGCCATGGTGGGTAACCTGGTCTTTGACCTAGGACTCATCACCTACAGGTTTGACCCATTACTTTGTACCTTGTCTGTTCTCTGCGGGCCGTGGTGGGTAACCTGGTCTTTGACCTATAGGACTCATCACCTACAGGTTTGACCCATTACTTTATACCTTGTCTGTTCTCTGCAGGCCATGGTGGGTAACCTGGTCTTTGACCTGGGACTCATCACTTACAGGTTTGACCCATTACTTTGTACCTTGTCTGTTCTCTGCTGGCCGTGGTGGGTAACCTGGTCTTTGACCTGGGACTCATCACTTACAGGTTTGACCCATTACTTTGTACCTTGTCTGTTCTCTGCAGGCCGTGGTGGGTAACCTGGTCTTTGACCTGGGCTTCATCACTTACAGGTTTGACCCATTACTTTATACCTTGTCTGTTCTCTGCAGGCCATGGTGGGTAACCTGGTCTTTGACCTAGGACTCATCACCTACAGGTTTGACCCATTACTTTATACCTTGTCTGTTCTCTGCTGGCCGTGGTGGGTAACCTGGTCTTTGATCTAGGACTCATCACTTACAGGTTTGACCCATTACTTTGTACCTTGTCTGTTCTCTGCAGGCCGTGGTGGGTAACCTGGTCTTTGACCTAGGACTCATCACATACAGGTTTGACCCATTACTTTGTACCTTGTCTGTTCTCTGCAGGCCGTGGTGGGTAACCTGGTCTTTGACCTATAGGACTCATCACCTACAGGTTTGACCCATAACTTTGTGCCTTGTCTGTTCTCTGCAGGCCGTGGTGGGTAACCTGGTCTTTGACCTATAGGACTCATCACCTACAGGTTTGACCCATAACTTTGTGCCTTGTCTGTTCTCTGCAGGCCGTGGTTGGTAACCTGGTCTTTGACCTGGGACTCATCACCTACAAGTCGGGCCCTGCCGGCTGGCACATAGTGCTGGGGGTGGTGCTCGGGGTACTCCTCGTCGTCATCATCGTCCTCACGGCCGCCTGGCTCTACAGACGCCGGCGCCGACGGAAGCAGGAGAAGAACGCCCACCTGCGGGGCGGGCGGGGGGTGGCCCTGGACCCCAACATCTACTCGGAGACGCGCCCCTCCCCGGCCCGGGCGGCCAACGGCAGCGCCGGCTACCTGCAGCCCCTGGCAGACAACAATAATACTCCCAGGTCCTCCCTGTCCTCGCATCTCTCAGGTAGGCACACCTTGAGCAGAATGGGTTATAGCGGCACATAAAAGATTATATAGGTCTGCTGGTTAAGAAAGGGCCGATTTTGCATGTATGACTTTATTTTATAGATAATCAAATGGATCTGATTATAAAACTATGAGCGCTTAGATATACTACCAGAACAAAATGTCATGAGGAAAATATGTTTGAAAATTCTCCGATATAGATTTGACATTCACAGAAACATTATGACATTGCAATCAGCTTTTGTTATAGAGCATAACACATTCAAAGGTTTAGGTTTTTCAGTCCTTTCTTGGTCAACAGACCTGTAGTAACATATGATTTCCCTTTTCTTATTTCAAGAAGAATTTCATATAATACCAAATCAATTCTGACATACTTATGAAAAAGTGAACATGGCTTGCGTCTACAAATAAGTAACAATAGATCGGTCATAGGGATAGACCATCGCTAGCAGCATTAGGTCACATGTACAGTCACATTTAGCAACCTGCCGATTCGAAGTCAGATCCAGAAATTTAAAAGGGAATTGATGAATATAAAGGTCTAAAGGTGTAATAATACAAAAAAGAAGAAGATAGAATCGAGGAGATCGAGACAACAATCGGCGACTTGTCAGCAAAAGCTGAAAGATAAGACAGAAAGTGTGTGTGTGTGTGTGTGTGTGTGTGTGTGTGTGTGTGTGTGTGTGTGTGTGTGTGTGTGTGTGCGTGTGTAAAAATTGGTCCTAACACCAATAATGTTGATAAAGAGTTTGACCTATCGTCCGCTAGGCACGTCCCTGATCGCGCTGATGATCACCATGCCCCATGCTGGGAGGTGGCCACAGACCCAGTTGGGGTTCTATTACCTTTCTGCTATACCCCACTGTTATATTTGACCCTTTATTCCCAGGCACGTCCCTGACCCCCCTGATGATCCCCATGCCGGGCAGTGGCCACAGACCCAGTCAGGGCTCCATCGCCTTCCTGCTGGACAAGACGCCGTCCACACCCACCACGCCCAACATGGCCGACAACGTGGCCTACCAGCTGATGCCCCGACACAACAGTATCCCGTTCGACATCATGGACGCCATCAGTGAGGACCTGAGGCTCATCATCGAGGAGTGCCGCCTGGACAGCAGCCAGCTGCAGCTCAAGGACAGCATCGGCAAAGGTCACCGGGGGTCTTACTGGAAGGGGGGAGAGCTGTTGGGAAGGGAAGGGGCCGGTTAAGTTTTTCAATTAACAATGGTTCTTTTTATACTTAAAATAAATATTTTGAACTGTACAGTCTAAATATTTTCACACAAAAAGAGGGACATTGGGGTTATCTTTCAATCTAATCAAACGTTTTCTTGTCCACAGACTATTCATACAATAAAACATAAGATTGATTAGGAACTGTCTATTTATGCATTCGTCAAAAACAAACAAAAGAGAAACGGAGATTACGGGGTTCACATTTTTAGACACTTCATAAGATCTCCACGGTTTAGTGGGTCATGAATATTGTTTCTCCGACTGCTAATGCCATCAGTGTAAAGTTCTGTAATTGCTTAGGGACCTTGGTTATTTTACGTTTGCATTCGTTGGTGTATCACACATTAAATATCTATTTTCTTTTCTTCAGGGTTCTTTGGAAAGGTCTACCGTGGTATTTTGACCGATAAAAATGGAGAGAAAGAAACGACAGTGGCCATTAAGACCATACAGGGTAAGACATTTTCTTTTACCAAATAGTTTAGTTTTGGTTGAAACAACACATTCAATAAACAATTCTGTTACAAACAAACTCTGTATTATTACCAAGAGGTTTTCAGCCCTTTCTCTAGTGTGACGAGTCCGAGGAACATAATATCTAGGAGCTGTTTACCTTTTTAGAATTGTTAGAATTGTTCTACATTCATCATCTCTGTCAATAAGCCCCACGTTTGCAGAACAGGTTATATATTATAATCCGTAATATCGTAGATCATTACATGACTGTTGCTATCCATAACCTAGACATTCGTGTTGTTAATTCATGCGTGCCTCTACCTCTAAACGTTAACCTTTTTAGACATAATATTCTATCCAATTCAAATTTTTCTCGAATACCACATCCGTTCATCATGTTCTCTTAGGAGAAGGTAAATTCGTACAAGAATAACGGTAAAAAGGCTAATAAAGTCATCTTAATGATTTACTCAGGTCTCTCAAATGTTAAAATGTCCTGTTGCCTTCCTCCCTTTACCCTCAGGTAAGGAGTGCACGGTGAAGGACGTGGAGGCCTTCCTGGCCGAGGCCATCGTCATGAAGGACTGTCACCATGACAACGTGCTGTCCCTCTTCGGGGTGGTCATCGCCGGGAACAGGCCCTTCGCCGTGCTGCCCTTCATGGAGTACGGCGACCTGCGCTCCTACATCGCCGAGCCCGACCGGGTAGGCCGAGCTCTGTCTGCGGATATTGAGAACATAGCACTTGATAAACAGTACAACTGTATCATACCAACTATCACAAATAACCTGATAATGAACCCCTTGGTCGGTTCAATGTAGTCAAAGATTGATAGAATAATCTTCTTCGGGAAATGATATAGAGAGTCTGAGATTAAACATAATTTATGAGAAGGCCGGCCTTGTAACACACACAAATAGTTTAGACCTCACTAGTTCCCTGACATTGCTCGTTGTGGTTGTCCTATTGCCATCTACTTTACCAGTTGCTATTATCCTCAGAGTATCAAGGTGCGTGAGCTGCTGGGCTTCGGCGTGCAGGTATCGGCTGGTATGGAGTACCTTGCCTACCAGAAAATAGTCCACCGGGACTTGGCCACCAGGAACTGTATGTAAGTAACCTATAACCAAAAGGTAGGGGAGGGGGACAGGGGAGATCTGGTCATCATAAACTAACACAGTCTTCTCGCCGTGATATGACCTTAGATGTTGCTACGGCGTTAAACCCCACAACCAATCAACCAACTAACACTCTCTTTTGACAATCAAAATGAACCAACTTGTATTCCGAAGACAGACACGATTATCATTAGGCAATGCATCTGCGTCTGGTAATCAACAACCAGAAGCATTAATTTTATATTAAGGGTGGCATTTTTATTAGAATGATTGATTATTATTAGCTATAGGCTGTCCCTACGTCACAGACCAACCAGGACGCAGGCATATAGGCCTACTTGTGTCAAAAGGGTTTCATAACCTATATCTATTAGCATTTTTTGGCACTTACTTGTATTTACTTTCTTCTTCACAACAGGATAAACGAGTCTCTGACGGTACGCATAGCAGACTTTGGGTTGTCACGTGACATATACAAGTCAGACTATTACCGAGTCGAGGACAAGCACCGGCCACTGCCTGTCAAGTGGATGGCCATCGAGAGTCTGACAGGTGGAGTCTTCTCATCTAGCAGCGATGTGGTGAGTAACAGGCTCCATGTTTGGTAGAGTCTGACGGGTGGAGTCTTTTCATCCAGCAGTGATGTGGTGAGTAACAGGCTCCATGTTGTGGCTTGATCTTCTCATCTAGCAGTGAGTAACAGGATCCATGTTTTGGTAGAGTCTGACAGGTGGGGTCTTCTCATCTAGCAGTGATGTGCAGAGTAATAGGTTCATTGTTTGTGTTGGTAGGGTCTAATGAATTTAGCAGTGATATGGTGAGTAAGAGGTTTCAAGTCTGTGTTGGTTGTGTCTGATGGACGGGGTCTTCCCATCCAGCTACGACAAGCATAATTGTCTTGCATCAGCGATATGGTAAAAACAGGTTCCATGTTCAGTTAAGTTCTGATCCAAAAGTGATGCAGTTAATAAACCTTCCCTGATTGTGATTTAGCTACTTAGGTTGTTCAAAACTTAATGTGTTTTAAATTGCGTTTCAGTAAATGTTCAAAACCCAGTTTGTTCATGCAAGTCCATTGTTACAATGATTGTTTTCTATGTTACTGTAGAATTTTATGACAGTGGTAGATTGGCGTTTTAATAACGAAGTTGTTGGCAATACCTCCCTGAATTATTACATGTCACCCATACATCTTTGTATGGCTCCCTTTGTTTAAATATTGGGGCTGTTGGCCACGCGTCCCCCCTGTATCATTACATGTCACCAATACAGCCTTACAGTGTTCCTTCCATGTAGCTTTAGGATATTCATGCAAAGCTCCGGTTATCCCATGTACTCTACGCCTTATTGAATTGTGACCTTTATGTTACCAGTGGTCGTTTGGCGTGTTACTCTGGGAGCTGCTGACCCGCGGCTGCCCCCCGTACCCTGACATCGACACCTTTAACCTCAAAAACTACCTTCTGTCCGGGAGGCGCCTGCCACAGCCCGAGCACGCGCCGGATGAAGTGTAAGCATCCATAACTCGTATTAATCTTTTTGGACAGGTTTCGGAGAACATATTAGATGTTTCATTTCGTTTTGCTTCATCAATACTTGAGAAATCGATTCTTTCATGTGACCATTGACTTCATTTTGCTACATATTCCACAATTATTCAGAGCCCATTTATATCTTCATTTTGATATTCGCTGTAATTAGATATTTAATAGCGTTTTTAATAGCATTCCTTTCCTAATTATATCTTGGACAAAACAAGAGCCATGTTACAAATTGCATAATTATATAGAAATATAATATTTATTCTGTTTTTTTCCTGTATACCAAGATTATCCTCTTGCAAGAATACGAACAGCTCCATTACTGTTCTTATCCTCATAACGCTCTATTCCTGACGTTCTCTGCTGGCCCTTCCCCACTGATTGCCTCTCTGACCCGGCAGGTACGACATCATGGCGGGGTGCTGGTTGGTGCGGCCCGAGGACCGCCCCACCTTCACCCAGCTCAAGGACCGCCTCTCCCAGATCGTGGACGCCGACGAGGACACCATGACGCCCGAGTACCTCAAACTCATCTAGCAAGGGCCGCGGGGGTACCGTGAACCCGGCCGGGACGAGATATTTCTAGGAGGCACAGCTATATTGAGCGCCCAAGATATTTCTAGGACGGGATGTTGAACCCAAGGAGCCCATCCAAAAAAGGACATTCGGTACTTGAAACATAAACTCACAAAGACCATTTGCTGAATTCTCAATACCGATCTAGAAAGGGATTCTATGTAAGCCCATCTCGGTTTGGACCATTGGTACAATGAATTCATCAACGATAGGAGTTAAGATACCAAAAAGCATTGAGCTGAATGAACTTACATTAATTCATACTAAAACATATATAAGGCTTTAAACTAAAGAAGTCTTCAATTAAATCAAACGCAACAATGGCAATCGGTGTGGAGGTCAAGAACTTTAGTAAAAATGCATATATATAACATATAAGCAAACAGACGTTATATTATATAGCAAATATGGCATATCAAAATATGTATTAGCTTTGGGGGGGGGGGGGGGGGTTAAAATCCAAGAACATTCACATGGGTAATCAATGGAAGGCGTTTGCTGTAAATATATGAAACCAAGAATATCTTTACTATGTACAACTTGATCCATATTATATGAAACGAAGAGACATTGATACTTGCTAAATATGCCTAATGCAAACTGCAATACCAGGACATAACCCCATGTTGCCATGACGTGTAATATAAATCCTTAAGTCGTCGCTAATTTGCAGAGTCCATCCATGAGCAATCTTCTGTTAAGAATGCTTAATAATGATGATAATTATGTCGTAGTTAAATATCAAATTGAACTAGCTTTTTTGTATAATACCCTTTGGAAAGTACACATGTTGTAAATTCTATCACAGGTCTCTCCATAAAACACAAGCTGGCTGCTGTATCTTTTATTCTGATATGACATAACCTGCTATGCATTGTTGGCGATGTTTCAATGTCCCATATCCTTCTATGATCCCTTCCCATAATTATGCTCTAGACAATCCACCCTTGGTTCTTCGTATTCCTGTACAGTAGAGAATATTCCTGTACAGTAGTAGTATTCAAGGTACTCAGATAAACCTAGTCACATAATTGGCCCTGTCTCAAGCCGGGTTTACATAATTTCCTCATGATCATTTCAGCATAGCACATTTGAACGGCCCGACGGGACTTCCAATGTCGAGTTCGCTAGAAATATGAAACTCAAAGAATTATCAAGATATGTGTAAATTTATATAAATCCCAAATCATCAGTCATTATGATTACGTTATTACTGCTTCCGTAGGATTGACAAGGGGGTTGTTGAAAATCCAATCGTTTCTTAAATGAATTTGATAATAGTCACTTGAGATAAACAATTAGTATCATCAAAATTGTATAGACCCTTATCTATCATGAGAAATTCTTGATATGAGTATTTCCCGGAATATGTAAAGCCCGGCTGCCTTGATCAGTGGTCAGCCTACTGCTACCAATACCTGCAGGTTTACAAACATATGTAATGTCTCTCTTTGCGCTGTGTTATTGTAGTATATTTATCATCTACTCATTGTTTAGTTTGACCATTTCACACGTTAACTACGCACGTCTTTCCTTGATTCCGCTTGGTGCTAAAACTCAAACGATATGTCTTGTGGTGTCACTATTAATGCCACCGCACAAGCAATAGAGGCAGTTCATAGCCTATCATAAACTGATACATTGAAAAAATGTAACTTGGGTCATACATATCATTATAATTATGTTAGTCAATGATTACATGTACGTGTAATATTATTATGTAATTTTATATGTTCATAATTTTATATATACAGGTCAAAATGTATCTAAGTGCCATATTGCTAGTTAAATATATTCATACTTCTGTATCCTTGTACAAACTGTTCAATGAGGTGTTATAACTACCTTTCTTACATAATAGAATAACGCTGTTCGTGTATACGTGTAGAAGTTTCTCTGCGAGGCGGTACAGGGGAAGTGAGAGGGAAAGGGTGCATGCTTATCCTAACGTAACTTCAGATTATCTTTTCATGTTTTATTTTTCTTATGATTTTACGATTCCCTCTGGATAGCTTTATCATTATAGAAATTTATAATTCTGTCATAATCGAATAAAGGTATTTCAATTCTTTGACATTATAGATTTGACCTAGAGATATTAGAAACATGTATATCGGAAAATACCTTTCAGATATGATTGTGTGCATCTTGGACACATTACCATTGGTTTTTTAAAGTTCTACAGTCTTGTAAGAGTACTGCTCACAGTCTTATTCTTTTATGGAAATAATTAGCAAATGATAGCAATGAACTTACAAGTGGACACGTAGGTTAGAAATAATATCTCGAAAATTATCTGGCAGCAGAAAGATAAAATTATCATTACGTGCTCTTTTTGTCTCTGTTGAATATGGCTGTGAACAATCTTTTGATTAGTAGGCCTATAGAGAAATTGGTTCCTATAATTCCTACTGCAATTGAAAAGTCAGGTGCAAGCATAGTTTAGGAATAGGAGGTATTCTCATTTGGACTTCTTAAGGCCTATCTTGATACAGAGAAAACAATTATGTTTTAGATAATCAAATGTCTGGTTATATCCGAATGCTATATACTTATTATAAGAGAAATGTAAAAAAATGAATGTTGAAGTCAACTATTCGGATATGCAGAAGCAAAATATACACTTTGCAAAATCAATTAGTTTGTAATGCTAAATGTCATATCCTTCCTGAGAAAATAAAAATCGTTTACTGCACACCTAAACAAATAACGATTACTTATTTTTACACGTCAACAAAGAGTGGGATTTTATCAGGTGCAGTCATATATAATAACTATTGTCTTAACAAAAGAGCGGCTTCCATCCCCCAACCATAATACAGCTGGTTCCGCATCTCACGAGCCGTAGCCGGCAGTTTCCGCTGTTGGCTGGCCTTCTGACGGTTTAAACCTCCCGGTTGGTCCAAGTCGGGGAGTTGAGCCTAGTCTTCGGTTTCTGCCCCCAGTTACACTTACACTTTTTTTTTTTATAGTCCTCGGTTTCTGCCCCCAGCCCGTCGCCCTGGTCACCGCTCCCTAGTCCTCGGTTTCTGCCCCCAGCCCGTCGCCCTGGTCACTGCTCCCTAGTCCTCGGTTTCTGCCCCCAGTTACACTTACACTTTTTTTTTTTTTATAGTCCTCGGTTTCTGCCCCCAGCCCGTCGCCCTGGTCACCGCTCCCTAGTCCTCGGTTTCTGCCCCCAGCCCGTTGCCCTGGTCACCGCTCCCTAGTCCTCGGTTTCTGCCCCCAGCCCGTTGCCCTGGTCACTGCTCCCTAGTCCTTGGTTTCTGCCCCCAGCCCGTCGCCCTGGTCACCGCTCCCTAGTCCTCGGTTTCTGCTCCCAGCCTGTCGCCCTGGTCACCGCTCCCTAGTCCTCGGTTTCTGCCCCCAGCCCATCGCCCTGGTCACAGCTCCCTAGTCCTCGGTTTCTGCCCCCAGCCCGTCGCCCTGGTCACAGCTCCCTAGTCCTCGGTTTCTGCTCCCAGCCTGTCGCCCTGGTCACCGCTCCCTAGTCCTCGGTTTCTGCCCCCAGCCCATCGCCCTGGTCACAGCTCCCTAGTCCTCGGTTTCTGCCCCCAGCCCGTCGCCCTGGTCACCGCTCCCTAGTCCTCGGTTTCTGCCCCTAGCCGGTCGCCCTGGTCACCGCTCCCCTGGCGGCGGGCCATGAACAGTCCCATAAAGCCCAGGTTTGTCACGTGGTCGCGCGCCTTCTGCCGCAAGAGGGCGATGCTGCTGCGCCGACGGTCCTCCGTACTTCCGGTCGGCAGCATGTTCGAGGCCAGCTCGGCCCGGCGCTGGGTGGCGAGTAGTGGGGGCGGGAGGGTGGGCGGCAGGACGGAGATGAGCGGAGAGGGGGTCTTGGCACTTCCGGCCGAGATGGTAGCGCCCACTCTCGGCGACGACGACGACAGGGCGCAGGACGCCCCCGACTTGTCCCGGGACTTCTCCTGCTTTCGCCATTTGGCCCGACGGTTTTGGAACCAGACCTTTATTCAACAGAAAAAAAAGACAAACATAACCTTTTCATCAATGCCATGTCAGTACATAAGGATACAGATAGCGGTTTTCAGCGCCAAAGACAAATTACAGGTAATGGTAAATCATATTAAACATTAATCCCGCCCGGCCCTCTCCTGCCCCCATCGACCCGTCACTGTTGATACACCTTTTAAAGCTGTACGCGTTGTTTTTCCCGGGTCGGATCCAATAATCGCCTACTGCCCCCCTCTTGGTGAGGTAATTGACCATTCAATAAACACGCCACTTGTCGCTGGCCGTATCCAGGAAACCAGACACTTCTCGCCCACGTCGCGCGGGCCGCGAGACCCGGCGAGACGCCGTGATCGGTGAGCAGACGACATTCGGGTAAATCAAGGCCCGCAAACAGCGCGTTTCCCGCGCTGGGAGCGGCCAGCCGCCGTCCGCCTTCAAACACACACTGCGCCATGATTCAATATCAATTAATCTTAGATGAAGCCGTAAAAGGGACAAGTGTACCCAGCAGGCCACCAGGACAGAGCCATTAGGGCTGCCAATAGACCGATCAACACGAACTGGACGCGGGCAGTTTGGGAAACTCGATACCCGACAAGAAAAGTTTTGAAAGGTCGTAAGGAAAATGATACTCATTGACAGAAATCATATGCACTCCCAGGCACCATACAGGTGCCAGCAACCATGTGACATGATAGGCTATTTCAAACAGATCAACAACCCCCCCCCCTCCCCGATCCTCAACAGATATTTGGTCATAAATCGGAGACGCTGACTCGGGCGTCTCCCGTTGTCGTCTGCTGCTGTTTGATCACCTGACCACCTGCTGCTTCCCGCCTGATCCCGGCCTCGTATCCGCTTGAAGACCACCAAGCCATTTACAGCCGCCCGCACTCTCCAAGCAGAGACCCCTTGTGGGGTACTGTGGTCCCTTAATACCTGACATCCCACTTTAACGTCATCATTTCATAATCAATTCTGCTGCATGCGGTAATTTAATTTTCTGGTAAACGTATGGAGGCATTTTCTCACATGTAGTTGTCATTCCATTACTTTTTATACAAAATAAACAAATATAGCAAAAATATATGTATCGCTCAAATATTCTTACAAACACCATAGTAGATTTCGGCTATCTGAAAAGAACCCTTCTAATTTGACAAATTACTTAAAGTACCATACGGATTTATGGTTGGAATCAGTGCTGCAGTCCCCAGTTTAGAAAAATACAATTTTTCAGAAATGCCGACATCGCCATTCCTTTCTGAGATCATAGATCCACTACTGAAGTTCTGCTTGGGGAGTGAGGCCGTCCGGGGGTTGACAGACTTACGGCCCCCCTCACCCCTCCCTTCGCCCCAGGTGTGGCGTTCCCAGCCCGGGGCCGGCCCGCCGACTGGCTTGTTGGCACAGCAGGCCACGAGTGCCCAGATTAATCCGTTTATTACGTTTTGCTCCGACAGAGTGCCTCCGCCTGGTTACAGAGGCGGCAAAAAGGGCAGGGCAAACAGTCCGAAACGTCGACCAGCGACGGCAGGGGCCGAGCCAGGGCAGATAAGACGTTAACTGCTTGTGGCTATTGGCGGAAACGGTCATATCTCAGATTTATATGCAGACGTAATGACCTTTTCAAATAATTGTGTCCAGTATGCATTGCTATTTGTACAGTACTCTTTTTTTCAAAAGTTACAAGCACTTGATCATTCTAAGAAGAATTCGAAATTCATAACCTCTATTCTAACTATTCGGTAAGAGTAGGAGTCTTTTTATTTCATTCTCATTTGCTGTAAACAAATTACATAAATAACCTGTGGTTTCGTAATAATAGAATATATATAAAATGGATGTTTTGTGATCCAACAATCTGAGCGATCAATAATTAGTTTATCAACCTTTTATCCACCACATTGGAACAGGTCTTCCATCCTATACGGTAAACTATTGATTCATACGCCATGCATTCTAAGCTTGGTCCTGGCATAGGGAAGTTTTATCTAGATAATTGGTCTAGAAATGTTCGTTTGTGGACTGACGGGCATGTTAACAATCGATTTGGTCTACCCTCTACTGGTGTAAGTTGGATAGGATGTTGGGGTTTGGTCTGCCCCGTAAAGTGTAATTAGTATAGGGTATGGATATTTGATCTACCCTGTAAGGATGTAAGTAGTTTAGGTTTTGGGGGATTGGTCAACCCTGTAGGGATGTAAGTGGTATAGGATGTGGGGGTTTGGTCCGCCCTCTAAAGTGTAAGTAGTATAGGGTTTGGGGGTTTGGTCAACCCTGTAGGGTTGTAAGTAGTATAGGGTGTTGGGGTTTGGTCTACCTTGTAGGGGTGTAAATAGTTTGGGGGTTTGGACTACCCTGTAATGGGTAAGTAGTATAGAGTATAGGGGATTGGTCTTCCCTATGAAGTGTGAGAAGTATGTGGTTTGAGGGTGTGGTCAACCCTGAAGGGGTGTAAGTAGTATAGGGTAAGGGGGTTTGATCTACCCTGTAGGGTTGTAAGTAGTGTAGGGTTAGGGGGGGGTTGATCTACCCTGTAGGGATGTCAGTAGTAGGGGGAATGTGGGTTATATCGCGCACCTAATGCGCGATACAACCACAATAGATTATGCAAAACAGATTAATAAAATACGAGATATATCCCTGTGAAAGATATAAGAAAAAACTAGATTCAAGAAAAAGTGATTTAATTTCATGATAACATAAAACCCGTATTAATCCATGTTAATTTAGATTTGCGATGCTACCAGATGTTAATTATCAATATGTATGATCCATAAAAACGGTTATTTTGTACCTAAAATAAAGGATACATTAATTAGAAACACTGGTATGTTGTTATATCGCCCATTTAAGTATTGTATCGCACATTATAGACATATATTTTTGACATAAGGCAATTGAATAATTGAGTGAGAAATAGTAGACAAAATAATTTGAATAGTGAGTGTATTTGCTTGGATTCATTTATGATTCTTTTTAGGCAAAGGTATCACGCAATGTGATTTTCTATATGAATATTAGGTGTCAATGGCCTTGTCATTATGTTTAATGATTGTGAAAATAGCAAATTCTGAGTAAAAGTATGATTTTATGTGATCTAATATTTGTTATAATTGGTAATAATTACGTTTTCCTCTTATATATTTTAAATTATTATTTGACAAAGTTCATGTTTGGAAAATGAAATGCAGAGATATTCATGGTATCAAAATAAACTTTAAAAATGGATTTAAGGACAATGGCGCCATTTTCCAGATATCCAAAAATTGAAAGTTCCTCAATCTAATTCATATTTTGCAGAGGGACTCAATAATATATGTAGAATTCATAAATGGTACAGAGAATTGGTTAAATGGTATAGTTTTCAAAGGAGAAATGGGGAAACATGACTAATTTTGAGAAAACTCTGCAAATACTGAAAAATGAAATGTGCAACAAAAATCACATTTTCTTCTGTCTCTCCTTTAATATAGGGTGTATAAAGCCATATGATGCATTCAAATTATTGTAAGGGTCTCAGGAATAACATAAAATTGTCAAAATAGTTTTGAAATAAACATTTCAGTGAATTTATAGAAAAACAAATAAATAGCTCTACTAAGCCATTTTTAGCCTATTAAATGGGTATTCATCTCTGCTGGCTAGATAAGTACGGTGACCCCCTGTTTTTTTGGCTGGATATCATAGCCTTCATCCATATGCATGTCATATTAACTTTTGGAGCAATTTTCAATGTTCAACTTTTTTGCGTGAAACTTTATTTTTGAATTTTTATATTTTTGAACTAGTTTATTTTATATAATTTCTAGTTAAAAACATATATTACATCATCAAATTTTACAAAAGTCTTTTTTTCCATTTGAGGGAAACATAAACACATTTATCAAAAACATTTGGCTGGTTGTTATTTCATTTCTTTCAGAATAATTAGCAAATAAAATCAAATTTCAAAATTTATTTTGCAAGTTAATTATTGAATAATTACCATATAAATAGACTGTTCTAGCCAAAAAGTTTCCATGGTGACCTATCATTATTTTTGCATTTTTGATACCTATATAGTTTTATCCTTTAATGTGTAAAATTTCAAACAAATGTCAATGGTAGTTCTTTAATGGCGCGATTGTCCTTAAGTAAAAAAATAATGAAAATATAACAATCAGAATTATACATGTACATTTGACAGTCAACTGCGCGATATAACAACACTCAATACGCCATACAAAACCACCCAAAGTCATATTTTCACCTTCAAATGTCATTAAAACAAACAATAATTTCATTTGAGGAAAAAAAATACATGTTTCCAGAAATATTGAATAAGATTACTTATTCCATGATGATAATCATCCAGGTCTCGCATTGGCTGCAGGAAACAATGCTACACATTTATCTTTTTGAATTATAACAATTAGAATAATTCTAATTTATTTATAGCCATTTAAACACAGGTGCGTGATTTAACTCACATGCGCGATATAACCCACATTCCCCCTATAGGGTTCGGGGGTTTGGTCTGCCCTGAAGGGGTGTAAGTAGTATAGGGTTTGGGGGTTAGATCTACCCTGTAGGGGGGTAAGTAGTATAGGGTTTGGGAGTTTGATCTACCCTGTAGGGATGTAAGTAGTATAGGGCAAGGGGGTTTGGGTCTACCCTGTAGGGTCGTAAGTAGTATAGGGTGTGGGGGTTTGATCTATCCTGTAGGGGGGTAAGTACTATAGGATGTGGTGGTTTGGTCTACCCTGTAGGGGTGTAACTAGTATTCGATGTTGAGATTTTGTCCAGGAACTGAGGTTGTAATTTGTAGAATAGTGTGTTGGTCCAGCCAGTGGGAATATGTCTAGTGTATAGGGTGTTTGGTCCAACCAGTCGGGGTGTACATTGTTTAGGGTACGTGGATAAGCACGTGGTGATCGCCAAAATGTGGTCACATGACACAAGGTCTATAGGTACGAACCAAATAGATATCGACTTCTGCAAATACGACACAGAAAGGGAATTGTCCATGATATGCAATAGCAAGGTTAAAAAAACGGCATTTACTGGCATTCTGCCTGAAGTTAACAAAATCGTGACCCTGAATATGAACCAGTCGTCAACACTTTATTGAGAAGATTAGATTTGGTTACTGTACCTGTACCCGGGCCTCGGTGAGGCTGAGGCGGAGGGCCAGCGCCTCCCTCATGAAGATGTCGGGGTAGTGCGTCGTCTGGAACGCCCGCTCCAGCTCGTCAATCTGCCACGACAAGAAGTTCGTGCGCATGCGCATCCGACGACTTCGTTTCTGCGCAGGCGTCAACACACGATCAGCTGGAAATAGAAATATTGAAGTTATTGAAAACGTTTAATGAGACCTGGGAATACGTATGTGATTAACATGTTCACGTAAAATAGTGTTTTTTGCCCCCGATGTGAGCAATGGTGTTCAAATGATATAAGATATAGTAGGGTATCAAGTGTAATTCCGTGGGACTTTTGTGAAGAAAGCAAGAGACCCACCCAGATATCTTAGGGAGGCCCTAAGGTACAAGAAAATGTTTGGTGGCAGTCTGGGATTTTGCTCTGGTTGCCATGGCAACCATATTAAGTAAAAAATAAGGGAAAATCAGGAAAAAGGTATTTTCAATTTTTTTAGATATATAAATAGATTAAAGCAAGAATCTAACTTTGGAATCATATAGGGGCACTGGGGCTCTAACATACAACATGGTTTCGGTTTGAATCTGAAGGTCATCTCAAGGTCAAAACCCAAGGTCAAGGTAATTTTTTAGCCTTTTTTTTGTCTTAGACTTGAAAACATTCCATTCCACAGAGAGGGATATGAATTCAAAAGAACATATCACAGTGAAGACGAAAGCTAAGGTCCAGACCTTTAATTTGATGCCTTAATGATGTCCCTAGCTATAGTAGAAGTATCAGAATCTCCACTGCGAAAAATGGATGTCCCCCACTTTACTGAGCTCTTTAGAGGTCAATGACCTTGGTAACCATACTGTATGATTGCCATAAAGCACTCATTAGTAGAGGTTTTAATGTCATATCTCTGGGAATAACTAAGATAGAAATGCAACCAAGGTGTCAAATTGAAGCATTTAATTAGTGCTATTGGCTGGAAATGTTACATTGGTGTAGAGCATGATTCGGTTGCCATGGTAACCAGAATACCTATAAAATACGGCTATTTTTCCCCATTTTCCTTCTGAATGTACCATATCTTCACTGGTATTTAAGATAGAAACTTATGTAAGGTGTCAAATTGAAGTATTCCAATAGTGCTTTTATATGGAAGTGCTTAATATCACATTAGAGTGATTTGGTTGCTATGGTTACCAGATTTCTTGTTAAAAATAGCCATTTTTCCCTATTTTCCTTCTAAACGTACCAGATATTCACTACTAATTCAGATAAAAAATACAAGTATGGTGTCACATTGAAGTAGTCAGGTAGTCGTATCATACTGAATTGCTAAATTTGATTTTAGAGTGAGTTGGTTGCCATGGTTACCATAGTTTTTGTCAAAAATTGTCATTTTTCCCGTATTTTCCTCCCGAATGCATTATATCTTCACTGATAATTAAGACAGAAATGTAACCAGGGTGTCCAATTGAAGAATTCAATTGGAACTATTATATGGAAATGGTAAATTTGATTTTAGGGTGAGTTGGTTGCCATGGTTACCAAAATCTTTGTCAAAAATTGCCATTTTCTCTTATATTCTTCTCCTGAATGCACTCTATCTTCACTGCTGATTAAGATAGAAAACTAACTAAGGTGTCAAATCGAAGCATTCAGTCAGTCCTTTAGTATTGAATAGCTAAATCTGGTCTCAGAGTGAGTTGGTTGCCATGGTTACCATAATCTTTATCAAAATTTGCCATTTTTTCTATTTTTTTCCTTTAAGTTATGGTTATATCTATATAGTATCGTAGCTCTTGGTTGGGACTCCCTCAATCAGTCATGTCTTTAGTCATTTGATTCTCTTTGTTCTTAATGACCGGTTACACAATGTCATGTTCAGCTTTCAAAGGGTATTGTCCCACATTTGTTGTTAGAATCAGGCAGTGGGCGAAGTCAGAAGTGGGTTACATAACCACTGCCTTTGCCAAACTGTCCTTACCCTTTCACACGAGGACATCCACGGTCACCTGCAAGTTGGCAGGTCTAGGTGGGTGAGGGAACTGTAATTTTAAGTATGAACAGTATCTGAGCACTATTTCAACAATATTTTTTCCAAATGGTGTCAAATGAGTCTCATGACAGCAAAATTTAGAATAAACTTCATAGTGAACATGATAAATAATCATCCCCAAAGATTGACTATATGTTTTTACAAGAATTAAAAGTAATTTGTCAAGTGGGAATATCCTTAATTCCAATGTAATTAGATAATAAAATGTTGGTAATCTGGTTACCTAGAAAAACAAATTGCCTTTCTTTCCACACTGAATATTAGCTGACCTCGAAGTTGTAAAATGTCTTAAATGGTCGTTAAGTTGATTGCCAAAGATTCAAAAATAAAAATTCACTGAAATACATTAAAGCAACCCACAACCAATCCAACTACATAAATTGTCACAATTTATGAAAATGTATAAACATTTTTAACACACCCCTTGATGATTCTAAAGTGCCCAACATATTCCTTCATGTGCCATAAGACACATACTGATAGAGAAAAATGCTTTCAAAGTTTTGGGTTTGTTTTGGTTTGCTCAATGACTAAAATACTTCTGGGAAATACCCCATGTGACACCCAAGAAATGATGATGTCATTGACAAAGAACTTGCAGAAGATACTCATTTTAACCCTTTCCACCCGCCGCCCCTAGCGGGGAGTTCGCACACTGGGCCGCCATATTAGTTCAGACCATATTCACCATACGACACCACTATTGGGCCATTACGCCGGTTGGGAGCTGACCGGCGAATAAAGGGAGGGGGATGTCTGCACGAATTTGCGTCATTTTTCACATAAATGATCGATTTTCACCATTATTTTTGTGATATTTGGGAAGAATATGTGTCAAGGATCACGGAGATACCTCATTTGCCAGTAGACATGCGGTATTTTTCGCATTTCGAGCAGAAAACCATTGGCCAATTTGGAGACTTGCGCCAGCCTGGCCGGGACGGAAAGAGGGGTGGGACCATCAAAATATCGCCATCCTGTGGAAAATATTGGATTTATCACCATATGGACATCATATTTTCAAGGTAGGGATACTGCTGATTGTGTATATCACAAAAATCCAGTGAAAATCAATGGATTTTGAGCTGAAATCTGGTGTGATTTGGACATGATTCCGCCATGTGGGCTTCGCGGTGCCCGCGCACTGGGCACTTGAAATCTCCATGGTGCTCCCCGTTGCCATAGTTACAGTGAAAAAAATATCAAGAAATGATAAAATTGTCACTTTTTACTTTAATCTGTTAAAATTTCTGGGCGATTCTGGCTTTTCCTAACGATTTTAGGATGATTTTAAGCAAAAACAAGCCAAATCTCGTGGGAAGATACTTGAAAGCATTGGGCGTGTTTTCAGCGGTGATGCCTTGGTGCATCCGGCGTGATTATGGCGGCGATGCCTCAGTGCATCTGGTGAGTGGAAAGGGTTAAGAGAAGGGGGCAGTGGGTTGAATTTTGTAAATATGGTTTACATGACTCCTATAGTTTGGAAGACCTTCTCCACCCCACAAATACAGCATATTCCAGAAATAATCTATTAAAGTGAATAAAGCATTTTATTGATACAATACTAAAGAAAGAGGGCCACTCAAGTGCATTGATTCATGAGTAATTCCCTGCCATCAATGGGCTGGTCTTGAGTTAATTGCAATGTGCAGAACTGGGTCAAGTGAAATGTACATGGTTGACCACATTGTCACGTACATTTCACTGGTGGAGCCTGCACTATGGCTACACTCACACTAGATGAACTGCTGGCATATTAGAGATGCATATCATTCTAATAACTTACCTTATTAGAGAAAGTTCTTTCACAACCTCATTGATACTGTAGACAAATTAATTAGTAATCTTATGGTATCAATCTACTAGAAAACTTAGAGAGAACCCTATTTGAAATAAATACAAAGTGTGCATAGTGTGAACTGGATTAAAGTGGTTGGTGGGGAGAAATCCTATCATAGTGATGTCATCACTTTTTGTTGTAAACAACAAAAGCTCAGAAGCCCAGTACCCAGGGTATCGAAGGTAATTACCCTTGGTAGAGTAGGTTAAGACTGTAGACTTAGGGTATAGAAGTTGAAGACCAAGGGTATAGTAGCAGCATTGGCAGTACACTCAAGGGCTCAGAGGCTCACAGGGAACATGCATATTTTCAATATGGCTGCCCCCAGTGGAGAAAGGGATACTGGTTTGAAGTTATTAGCACTATTCCGATCTCCAATCATTATTTGGTCTGAAAAGATTCTTCACAATCTCCATACAATTCCCATAGGAAAACCTACAATCTCCAACCAGAACGAAGTTAGCAAAACGAAAAAAGCTAGTTAGAAGTTAGCAAAACGAAAATGTTACCAGCAACCCCTATCACGGCCTAGATCAGAATACTCTGGTTTCAGACATTTGGTGCAACTTCCAACTAGACTTATCGATGTAATCGACTGGACGACTATGGAGAATAATGGGACAACCTAGAATTTTAAGACAATATTCATCTAGTGTTGAAGTGTAGAAAAGTGTCAACAAACAGCTTCTGATTCAGCTTCCAACAATGATGACAGAAGAATTGATGACATCATAGTGCTAAGGCCTAAAATAGTTATTGTGTTCATGTAACCCAACCGTTCTTAATATTGTGGCCTCTTCCTAAGATTTTTTGTGAAAATCTTTTCTAAAAAGTATTAAATTCAATAAAAATAACTTAAAGGAAAGCAAATGTAATATATTTGATCAAGGGATGTATCTCACATGATAGAAATTGTAATGACTTCCAATGACTGAGTCGATTCGTGTTACTGTTAGATAAATCTACTATCCAAATCTTTTCCACCCATGTAACTTGATATCAACTATTCAATCTTTATTTGGCTTCTTATTCTGTTATCAAGTAGAATATACTCCAAAGGTCAGCAATAATATGGTACATCTTAAAAATGTTGGATAAAACTTAATAGGCTGGTAAAAATCAGGAGTATATTTCCAGATATCAGTAAATGATCTCTTCAGGCTGCTTTGGTATGAATGGCAGTTGTTATCATTAATTACATTTATAAATTACCTGTTGTTCTTTGGGTTGCATCCCTGTGGGGGTTCCAGGTAAGAAAAGGCCCCTAGTAGCCCCTGCTGATCATATGAGGTGACAATAGGGGGGACCCAGCACCGACCAAGTGGTTCTTTGGGTTCCATTCCCAGTCGATGCTTGGTTCACTAAGGGATGAGGTATAGCAAAAATAATTTCCAGGTTTTGATCCCCTGCTGTTTGTCCGCCCTGTCACCTTCATCTAATAGGTTCAATCATCAAAGACAGAATTCGTCCCAACTTGTTTTTGCCATGGAAATGACCCTGGCTGTTGGTACGGTTTTAAACATCCATCACCCACTTCCTCTTCGGGTTGCATAGCGACCCTGTCGGTACTCCGATAGTTCAGAGTAAGCAGTCTTCGAAAAAGGCTGAGAACTTTCCCATTTTCAGACATTGCTGGAGAGGTGTCTTGCTGATCCCAGCACAGTAGGTTTTGTCTGTTTCTTGTTCTGAACTACAAATCTGCTGGAGAGTGTAGTTTATACACAGAACTAACCGAGTCTTTGCCCGAGACCCTCCAAACAGGCTGAGACGAGGGGCAGTAATGGTTGCTAAGAGCTCCCGAGGTTAGTTCTTGTTTTATTATATATCAATAACCCTGAGAATTAACCCATTAACCTACGAAAAACAAGACAAATTATCTTTATATACCACTGCCGATGACCCCCGTGGGGATCTGGGTTGGGTGTTCCTTCGGACCACAAAACATAACTGGTCGGCTTGGTGTCAGTATAATGTGACTGGGTGGGGTATTGTGTGGGTCTATGATATGATATCTCAATGTGGCAGCACTATAAAGAGGGTATTTGGTCCCACTGCTACAAATAGGCACCTCATTTCATAGATTCAGTCACCGCCCCTGTGGCGTAAAACTAGCTGTAAAGCTTTACCTTGTGCAGTCTGGTAAAAGAATCCTAAAGGTTTGGCCGAACGTTAAACTAACCCCACAAACAAACAAATACCGCCAATGATCCCTGCTGAGCGTTGCCATGTGACCGTTATCCTCGCCTCCAGCACCGGAGAGTTCCATCCCCCCACATGCAAACGCCTTATTTACAGATTTTAACGCATTATTTCGGTCAATTCATGAGTTATTTTTAATATTTTGATGAATTTATGCACTAAAACACAAGAAAAATGCATGGAATTGCGAATCTAAAAAAAAAGTAAACTAGATCTAGAGTAGCACTGCCATGCTGCTTGGCATTTCCTACCAAAATAAGACAAGGGAATCAATGTTTTCGGATGATTTGCTGGTAATTAACTCGATTGCACATTGTTTTTTGATCAAATGAGACAATTTTGGCGTGGTTTAAGCATTGTTTACATGGTTCCCACTCTGCCGGCTCCAGGGCAATAATTTTTTATTATTGACCAGTGCGGCATAAAGGCCTCCATTATTCCAACTTTGCTAACAGGGTGGTACAATGATAACAGGGTGGTACAATAGGCACTACGAATTTGATATATAATAATAACCCCTATCCTCCTTTAAAGTGCATACCGCATCCCCCCCATCACCGCAGTCATGCTCAGCCAGCACACCCTTCCCATCTGCTGAATGTCTGTCCATGACTGACCACATCTGTCCATGACCCACCACATCTGTCCATGTCTCACCACATCTGCCCATGACCGTCCATGTCTCTCCACGTCTGCCCATGACCGTCCATGTCTCTCCATGATCAACCATGTCCATCCATGACTGTCCATGTCCTTCCATGTCTGCCCATGACTGACTATGTCTGTCCATAACTTTTCATATCTGTCCATGACCGTCCATGTGTGTCCATGACTGACCATGATTGTCCAGGACTGACCATGTCTGTCCATGTCTGTCCATGAATGACCAGATCTCACCTTTACCATCCTAGTTTGAGGTTATTACGACCATTCTGATGACAAGAAGTATTTGGTCCCCCCAAAAAATACAGTGTCCCCATAGACTTAGCATTGAAAATCCTGAAATCTTTAAGCAGAGTAAATGTTGTAAAACAAAGAAAGCTGTGCATGCCTCCGCTGGGTACCAGTGATCCAGACCATTGACTGCATGATATTATGCTGGTTTCAGCCATTTTGGGCAACTTCCTAATCTGATTTATCAGATTATCGCTGTTTTGACTGGACGACAACGCAAAATAATTTGAAAACATTAGTTAGTTTTCCATCTTAATCAGCAGTGGAAATATAGTGCATTCAGGAGGAAAATATAAGAGAAAATGACAATTTTTGACAAAGATTTTGGTAACCATGGCAACCAACTCACCCTAAAATCAAATTTACCATTTCCATATAATAGTTCCAATTGAATTGGACACCCTGGTTACATTTCTGTCTTAATTATCAGTGAAGATATAATGCATTCGGGAGGAAAATATGGGGAAAATGACAATTTTTGACAAAAACTATGGTAACCATGGCAACCAACTCACTCTAAAATCAAATTTAGCAATTCAGTATGATACGACTACCTGAATACTTCAATGTGACACCATTCTTGTATTTTTTATCTGAATTAGTAGTGAATATCTGGTACGTTTAGAAGGAAAATAGGGAAAAATGGCTATTTTTAACAAGAAATCTGGTAACCATAGCAACCAAATCACTCTAACGTGATATTAAGCACTTCCATATAAAAGCACTATTGGAATACTTCAATTTGACACCTTACATAAGTTTCTATCTTAACTACCAGTGAAGATATGGTACATTCAGTAGGAAAATGGGGAAAAATAGCCATATTTTATAGTTATTCTGGTTACCATGGCAACCGAATCATCCTCTACACCAATGTAACATTTCCAGCCAATAGCACTAATTAAATGCTTCAATTTGACACCTTGGTTGCATTTCTATCTTAGTTATTCCCAGAGATATGACATTAAAACCTCTACTAATGAGTGCTTTATGGCAATCATACAGTATGGTTACCAAGGTCATTGACCTCTAAAGAGCTCAGTAAAGTGGGGGATATCCATTTTTCGCAGTAGAGATTCTGATACTTCTACTATAGCTAGGGACATCATTAAGGCATCAAATTAAAGGTCTGGACCTTAGCTTTCATCTTCACTGTGATATGTTCTTTTGAATTCATATCCCTCTCTGTGGAATGGAATGTTTTCAAGTCTAAGACAAAAAAAGGCTAAAAAATGACCTTGACCTTGGGTTTTGAACTTGAGACGACCTTCAGATTCAAACCGAAACCATGTTGTATGTTAGAGCCCCAGTGCCCCTATATGATTCCAAAGTTAGATTCTTGCTTTAATCTATTTATATATCTAAAAAAATTGAAAATACCTTTTTCCTGATTTTCCCTTATTTTTTACTTAAAATGGTTGCCATGGCAACCGGAGCAAAATCCCAGACTGCCACCAAACATTTTCTTGTACCTTAGGGCCTCCCTAAGATATCTGGGGGGGTCTCTTGCTTTCTTCACAAAATTCCCACGGAATCAGATTTTGGACATCTTGATACCTGACTAATAGGGGTGATCGGGCTTTTGCACTATTTTTTCATTACCGTAATATGGATTGTTTTTAATTAAGATATGTACCAGGGTGGAAAACATTAAAAAAAAATCACATGCTCCCGTCAAAAGTACACTGTACTGTAATACGTATAATTGAACTATTGTTAGTGTTTGATTTAAGACTGCGTGATGTGTATAATTGATTTATCCATGAGTCGTTCATCCAAGTTATTGAGCCCATCAGACTGCGCTCAAAGTTAATTCATCCATCCCCCAATAGTTCAAAAGAAATGGACGATGAGGGAGCTCTTAAAATGAAAGGGTTTTTATTATTTTAAACATCTCATCCCGAGTCAAAGCCACAGTGAATAAGTCTCAATCTGTCCACCTTCCCATCTCCTACTCAGTGATCAACCACATTAGAATACAAGTTGTTCCAGCACATCCTAGACCACCCTAGCGCTTAGCTCTATCACAATCCTTTGTCCGAGGTAGTTGGTATAGGTAAACTCCAGTATACTGCGCAGGAGCTGGTAGGCATAGCTCCGAGCAGCTCAGCTAACGCTGCTGACTTTCTGTTAGTTACTAGCTCCGGACTAAACTCTAAACTGACTCGCTCCCTACCTTGCAACACCTTTTATACTGGTTAACAGGTGGCGCTAGGAGCGTTAAACGTCTCTTCTCAGAAGTAGTATTGTTGGGCCTGATCCTAACTAAATTATAAAGTATGATAATATATTAGAAGTACTAGGCTATTAGTACATAATTACCCAGTGCCAAATGACGTACGTCCGAAATGAATCGGCAGGGGCTCAATTCATGCCGCAAGACACAGACACAATGTGGATAGAATAATTCACGTATTAGACATAATGACACACGTATTATTTTTCTGTCGAGAACATGTTGCACAAAGATGATTTTATATAAAACACACGCAAATATCGAGTGAAATTAGGATTGTTCTACCATCAAATTCTGAATCGCCGTTTGGCGCGTTGCGTTTTCACTATTTGTGTTTGGACATTATAAGTCACTTGTGATTCACTCAAGACGTTGGTACAGTTCTAACAACAACACGAAATTTTCGTCTTCATATACTACTGAAGTGACGATAGTGTCCTACACTAACAGAAAAAAGTACATGATAAGCCGGCCCTCAATTAACGGCCTCCAGTATGAGAAAAAAGTATAACAGCATATATACAACATATTCTTCTATTGATTCTCGAAATTTCGTTAGGTCGATTTCCTTTGCAAATATTTGGAACCTCGATCAAGGGAAATCACAAATCGGCGGTGCTTTGAACGGACTTACGCGACTTTGTTACAATAATTCACAGAAAAGAGGCAGAGAATGATATTTTGTCACGCGAAGTTTGCGACGCGGACTTTTGATAATTTTTAAGATGCGAAGCCTTTTTTTAAAAAAACTTTTCACTATTCTCTAAAGCATGCATATATATATTTCCTTCAATTTAATTCTGCGCATATAACACCAGGGGGGTCCAGAGATTTTCTAAAGGGGGCATCCTATTACAAAAACTTTCTCCGGAGCCAAGAGAAAAAGGATTTTCTCCGGACCCTCCGGGGCCAAGAATTTTACATTAACAATTTTTAATATCAAGTAATATTTGACCGCCCGTTTGCCCGTGCATAACCTCAACCGAACGACCCGAACCAAGGGGTTGATGGGGTGTTGAAGCGGCCAGACCTAAAGACTTGCACGCGGCCGGACCGGGTTCGACGCTGGGGGTGGGCTAGACTGGGCAGCATCGACTGTGCGTTTCCTTTCTAAGAAACCGTCAGAATACGTCAGGTTTGTGAAAGGTTTCGACAGTATGGCAGTTCAAACCCAGAAAATAAACAATACCCATGCAACCACGTAGCTGCCTAATGATAACTTTCAGCAATGTTCTAATAACCCTCTGCAAAACTCTGTTTCACAAAATATATAATTCTCCTTAAGTAGTTTGTGGGGGCGGATCCAGAGTCAGTGTTCGAGAGGCGTGCAAACCCTGACCATCCTATAAAAATGAAAGTAAAAAACATACTTGAATTCTGAATTCAAGACGCCAATATGATCTCCCATTTGGTTACAGGTTTGAGGCAATTGTCCTTTTTGACCCCTCTCCCTTGGATCCGCCACTGATTTGATTAATATGATCTTTCATGCATAGAGAAAAAGATATTTACTGTAGTTTCAAAGAGTCTAATGAGCAAAGAATATTCAGATAAAGAACATTTAAGATTCTTACTCACCAGATTCGCACGCTTCCCCCTTCGCCGAGTTAACGTCAGGATTGTTTAATAAAGTCATATTCGGCTGCTCATCGGACCCTGATGCCTTTAAGCTACAGTCTAATGGAAAATCAAATCCTAAAATACGGTCAATTCCAAAAGAAAGTCTCGAGGCTTGCACATTATCCATCTTTCCAAATTACCCCCTAACATAAAAACAGTTTCTCTAATCTCCTGGCGGAAATGCCCGCACAAAACTTTTCCGCGGCTATTTATGGTTGGAACAGAGAGAAGGATGTCTTCTCCAATATTTGACCACATAAATTGAGAGGTCCGCCCCTCTGTTGTCTCACGCATGCGCAGATCGCCCATTTACCTCCAATCAATGACAATAGCAAACGTGCGCACGCGCGGGGTCGGGGCGCGCGCTGTGATTGGTCGACGAGGGCAAATGTCGTCTGGTGTAATGTGATTCCCGCCATTTATCTGTACAATCCCACAGTAAACATGGCAAACCTCATAATCAGATCGCCATCAATTTGTCCGAAAAGTGGCCGTCGGCGGAAGGTGTGCTCCCATATGCAGATGAGCAACAACCTGAATTGATTATTGAAACTGAGAATGCCACATCAAAAAATGAGTTAAATTTTCTGCGTGTTACCTTAGGCCTATATTGTATATCTGATCAGGCCAAGAATATCAACAAAATGCCTAAAAAGGAAATTAACAAATTAAAAAGAATCGAATTTAGGCATGTTTTAATTTGTCAATGCATACAATAAAGAAATAGACAACTCATTTTATATGAAAATCATTAAACACGTTGTATCGGACCAAATTTCAAATAATAGTGATAACAACTAACAAAACAAAAGAATAAGAAAGAAGTTTGAGGGTTGAGGTGGTGGCAGGTAGCTGGTGGGGTTCACACCTGGGTTTATTAATCAGCGCTCACCCCGGCCCTCAACCACACCCCCACACCCTCACCACCACCGCCATGTTTGGCCACGTGACACTGATAGCCAGACCTGATTGGTCGACGATTAATGGTTGGACCCGGCCCAGCAAGAAGCGATGGGAGTCTAGCCTCGTTTGGACATCTGTCCCGAGAAGGGATGGGGGTGGGGGTCGGGGTGGAGGTGGCGGATGGGTGTGTGTGCAGGAGGAGGAGTAGAGATTTTATATAAATTAACACTCTTATATCTATCGTCACAATATGCTTATATTTCTATGAATTGACTCTATCAATTTGTGTCTTACTATCACATACCAATTTAGATGATTTATCTTTGATTATCATTCATGGATGCAAAGAGACAGGGCCTAGGTGGGGTGGGGGGGGGGGGCATGTCGGGTGTCGAATTTAAAAAAAACGGCTTTGTCACCGTGTCGAATTAAAGAACTATCCATGTCGAATGCCCTAATAATGCTATTTCGCCTTTTGAACACAAGAAGTAGTCTTATCGCCTTGTCGAACTTAAGGATAGGCCCTAGGAAATATCACCAAGCAGATAATTGGTCACTTCGCCTGGTCGAATTTAGCGGGTCTAGACCAATTATAGAAACAATAAGTTTGGCTCATTTAAGTTGGATTGTTCTGGTTTCCAAAGAAACAGGTTTCAAGAAATGTTAACCAAATTACCATTATATATATATATACTGTTAAATGAATGAGCGCAGCTTACTTTAACCATATCATCTTCATGCAGTTATGTATGGAAGGTGAATTACATCATACGTGTCCCAAAACTGAAATATAGGCCTAGTTTTTGTGGAGTGTAATATTTGTTGAGAGATGTACCTACCAACAAAAGTATTTTTGGCAGAAAAGATTCTAAGGCACTTGTCTAGCATGATGACACCTCTTGGAACACTCCGGGTATGGCCATAGGTCGACTCCGTGGCGCAACGGTAGCGCGTCTGACTCCAGATCAGAAGGTTGCGTGTTCAAATCACGTCGGGGTCATGATTGGTTTTTGACAAATTATTTTCATCGACCAGTCGACAACTTCATATGTGAGTGTAGCATACAGACACAATTATATTTGGGTTCATAGGTTAAAAAAATGTTTAATGTTATCCCTAAGGTTATCTTATGTATCTATTGTATCTATGGTATAAATGGTACCGTCTATTCACACATCTACACATCCACACAAAATCACACATCTAAAACATCACACATCCACGGGCCCATGTGCACTGACTATTTTCCGCGATGTAGATGTGTGCCCATGCTCACTGACTATTTTCATACCCATTTGCACTGACTATTTTCCACAACGTGGATGTGTGCCCATGCTTGCTGACTATTTTGTACCCATGTGCACTGACTATTTTCAATGACGTGGATGTGTGCCCATGCTCACTGGCTATGTTTTGTGAAGTTGATGTGTAGTACCCATGCGCACTGACTATTGGTACTACACATCCATGTTGCGGAAAATAGTCAGTGCACATGGGTACGAAAATAGTCAGCAAGCATGGGCACACATCCATGTCATGGAAATAGTCAGTGCACATGGGCACACATCCACGTCATGGAAAATAGTCAGTGCACATGGGTACGAAAATAGTCAGCAAGCATGGGCACACATCCACGTCATGGAAATAGTCAGTGCACATGGGCACACATCCATGTCATGGAAAATAGTCAGTGCACGTGGGTACAAAAAAGTCAGCAAGCATGGGCACACATCCACGTCATTGAAAATAGTCAGTGCACATGGGTACAAAATAGTCAGCAGGCATGGGCACACATCCACATCATGGAAAATAGTCAGTGCACATGGGTACGAAAATAGTCAGTGAGCATGGGCACACATCCACATCATGGAAAATAGTCAGTGAGCATGGGCCCGTGGATGTGTGATTTTTTAGATGTGTGGTTTGTTTTAGATGTGAGAATAGACATGGCCGGTATAAATAGGCCTACTCTGCTAAGCAAATAGCTAACTTGTTGTGACCCTGGGGTTGTGACAGCATGCATGATGTCATAGACTCTATGCATTTCGTTGTATTTTTTTCTAGACTTAATTTAAACTATTTTGATGACGTTATCCTTGACATGTCCATGTATGAAAGTCATAAGAAACAGAATCTCGGGGATTTTCTGTCCATTGTTAAACCTGAGAGCAAAGTAAGTAGTCTAATGTTGAGTACTAAAATATAGCGTGAGACAAAGAAGAAACTTATCAATTTTGACATAGGCTAATAGGCCTATGTGGCCCTTTCCTGCCACCCTTGATGGGAGGGGGGGGCGGGTTCTCTGTCTCATGTCGAACTTAAGAAGTGGCAATGTCACCGGTCGCTTAACTCTCCATGTCATAGGTTGCCTCTAAGATGCTGCAAAGTCGCATGTCGAATTTAAGAAACAAGCCATGTCATGTTGTCTACAGTATTGGGGGGTCTAGATGGGGGGGGGGGGGGGGTTCCATGTCGCGTGTCGAAGTAAAAAAAAAAACCGGCCATGTCGCCTGTCCTTATATCTCAATGTACACCCATGTCGAATGTCCTTTTAAAGCTCATGTCCCATGTTGAATTTAAGAAAAGGGCCATGTCATTTGTCCCTTATTTGACCTGTCGCGTGTCAAATTAAAAAAACCCGCTGTGTCGCCGTTTCGAAGTTAAGAAATGGCCATGTTGCACTGTCGATTTTAAGGGTCTAGACCCCCAGTATTTTGTCGGTCATGTCGCTGTATCCAATTTAACCCTTTAGTCCCCAATCCGGCCATGGCTGCCCGGGGTGTACTCCCCAATCCGGTCGTGGCCGCCCGGAAAATCGGCCCTTTTTCCTTAATTTTTCCATAATTTTCCAAGGCGAACACTTTTCTGAACATTCAACATACAAACTCGGCCAATATATCGTTTGAAAGCTGATTTAATTTGTTATCCAATGCTACAAACCCCATTTCTATGACGTTCATTGATAGGGTTTGGTTATCCTTTGAACATCTTGAGTTACAAGGAATTTAGGGAATTCCTAAGGGAAATCCATGGAAATCATGGGGAAATTAAGCAATTTATGAATTCAAACTGTGGGGTGTAAAGGGTTAAGGGTCTAGAGCCATTTACCTGAAAGTGATTACGACATAACTACATTTTTATGGTCTTATGGAACATAATGATCAATACATCTGAGATACAACACCTGAAAGTGGATCGCTCTACCTGGGCCCCTTGATTGGGGAGAGGGGTTCCAATGTCGCATGACGAATTTAAGAAATGGTCTGTCGCCCTGTCGAATTTAAGAATTAGACTTGTCGCCCCGTCGAATTTAAGAAAAGAGTATGTCCCATGTCACTAATGCCTAAAATGGCCATGTCTCCATGTCGAATTTACGGGTCCAGGGCCATCTAACTTCCTCACATATCCAAGTATGACCACCCGAACCCACAAACAGGCACTATCCTACAAACATTTGTGAGTTTGTAGGATAGCAGTACCACAAGATGCTATCCCACAAACAGGTCCTAAGTCACAAATATTTGAGGGATAGCTTATGCAGTCTAAGTGGTGCTAAGTCACTAATATTTGTATTATTGATGGATAGCATCACTACAAGACACAAGATGCAAACAGCTGCTAAGTCACTAATGGTCAAGGGATAGCATCTGCGATGGGCCTGCTAGTACAAATATTTATATTTGTCAATCATCAACAATTATGTTTACCCAAATAAAATCATTCAAAATTGTGTCTCAACAATTTTGAACTTACAATGACATAACCCAAAATCGAATCCAATATTACTGAAACGGACATATTTCTTTTTCTTTTTGGGGGGGGGGGGGGGGAGGAGTTTATAAGATGTTACTTTTGGTGATGTAATGCTTAACATCCAAGAGGGTGATGCCTGAGGGCCATTGCACAATGAGTTATCGTAACAATGACAACTTTAAGATAACTTTAAGACACATGTTATTGTTGTCAGAACAATAGTTATCGTTGTAGTGATACCTCTTATATCTTTGTTTCTCCTGTTTCAAATTGAACTCTGTAAATGGATATATTATGAAGGTGCACTTTAGGGCTATAAATTACAAAAACAAAAGCTCATTAACAGCATTCTAAATATTTTTCTGTTTAGTTTCAAAACGTGTATTATAACGCACAAAGTTGCTACCAAAGGTGTCATTTGTTTGCTACCTTGCATTGTAACGATAGGTATGGTGAAACGGGCAACAGGTGGGGTGACTGCAGTTTGGTGAAGAATTTTGGGTGACCAATATTAAACCATCTTCACCATCTTTGTGGGATAGCAGCTGTTTGTGGGATAGTGTATTCATGGTGGCACTATCCAACAAACCAGTTTGAAGTATAGCATTTGTTTGTGGGGTAGCCTCTTGAAGTAGATGCTATCCCACAAAAATAATACTATAAATTTGTGGGATAGCATCCATTTGTGGGATAGCGTCCTAGCACCGGCCATTGTCTATTTAGTACAGAAGCAAATCTCCATGATTCGAAATATTCGGCCGTAATTGAGGAGAAGAAACGGTATAGGAAACAACACAAATAAAATTTGACGTTATTTATTTTTATGACAATTCAATCTTTGTTAAATATCTATGTACATTAACGGGGTACCGACACTAAGATATGCGTAGACTGGGTTTTGTTTCAACAAAATATATATTTCAATGGATGTTAGCCAGCAGGTGTATGAGTTGTGGGAAAACAGGGATCAGTTCTGGGGCTTTAATTTGACATAAACTATCCATTGGAAATAAGCAAATAACACTGGCGATCTTTGTGAGGTTGGGGCGGTAGTCTATAGATCATCCCACACTGTCAGGTATTACGGTAACAGATTCCAGATTCTACACAGGTTAACACTATTCACAATGTCTTAGATGGGCTTATTTGGTTGACTTTTTAATGGCATAATCCAGGGGACAAATCCAAATCCTATGTCATGAACCGATTTCAAACCGTTTCTGTAATCAGTTCACTTACATCATGAATTATAAGGCAAGGTTACTGCACTGTTGGGATTGCTGGATGTTACATGGACAGAGATTGCCCTCACAGTACATACATGAGGTAACTCCAAATACTGATAGAGGGGATGGGTAGTCAATCTGACCTACACCTGTGTAGGTTGATGGGTAGTCAATCTGACCTTCAGATATATGGGGTGACAAGAAGTCAGTATCACCTAAATATGTTTGGGACGTTAGGAAGTCAGCCTGACATGTAAATGTGTAATACGGCATGTGTAGTGTGCCAAGTAGTCTGTCTGATTTACACATGTCTATTTAACAGGTAGGACCTACCCATGTGTATAATAAAATGGTAACTAGTCAGGCTGACCTAGCTTGAGGGCTACACTCGTACACGTGTATGCTGATATGTATTCAGCTCAATTCTTACTGGTTTTCCAATGGCTTTTTATCTTTGTCTTTAATGTGAGCAAATATTAACTTGAAGGTGAATCATGACAATAAGGAACAATGCCAGTGGAATTTGGAACTGAATGATATGAGCACTTTGTAATAAATGTATGGCTATATGGGATTGAGAATAATTCTTTTGACTCTCACATAACATAACATTGTACCATTCCATTACTTAGTATATAGTGTGTCTATACCGAGGGGAGGACTGAGAATGTCAGTTGCAATACGCATACTTACAAGATGGCACATTAGATTATGAAACTATCAAAATAAATACATGCCTTATTCGGCGTGATACACAACCATTTACCAGAGCCTACACAAAACAGGGTAATACTTCGAGCACAGATGGCTATTATGGGGACAGTATGGGAGGCACCGCTGCCCCTATTGATAACCTGGACCGACTGTACATTGTGGTAGCTCTGTTTTTTTGTAATTGTATACTTACTTTATTCATAAGTAAAATTTGCTGGTGCGAACAACGTTCGTTGTTAGACTAGACTCTATACATCGTTAGGATATAAATATACAAACCAAACAAGTTACAACGACGTAACGCCACCATTCGTCCGTAAGGGGTCATACATTGATTACACACACATCACAAAGGTGGCTATTACTAATCAATTATATACATTATTATATAAGAGACAGTTATATTGTTGCAGATTTGTTACTCAGGGAAAGCAGTAAGTATTAACAGAAGCCATCGAATGGATTTATCAGATCTCTTCATAACAAAAGTTCATATTATTCATTGAGGCAATTGTTTCCCCCCTTCAGTGTCTGGGAGACTATCACAATCATAGTTTTGGAATTTCAGAAACATAAATAATGTGTTTTCTTTATATCTTTCTAGAGACATATTATGTATCTGTACATAAATCTATTTACAATACATGTAAGGAATGCTCCTCTACATCCACATCGACGTCGCTCCTTATTCAATCACAATTCTCAAAAAATGGCAGTTTGTTTTGGGGGTAAAGGGTCCCGCCTCCCCCGGGCTAAGTCTAAGCCGTCCCTCACAGCAGGGCCACCTCCTGGGTCTCCCCGTCGGGTTGACTGGTCGGTTCAGGGACGTGGGATGTATCCTGAGGAGTGAGCAGCTCGTCCAGCCGGGTGACGAGCTCAGGGAAAGTGGGCCTGTCACTGGGGTCAACGCGCCAACAGCTCAGCATCAACTCGTACCTGAAACAACATAATCAGCAAGACTGAGATAAAGGTCTGATGTCAAGGCGTGGTCGAATTTTGTGTGTGTAATGTAGAGTATGTGGACTGAGGAGGGCGGGATAAGGTGAAGTTTATCGCCACTATCGCCCAATGTTATCTATATCCTCAATAAAATATAGAGATTTAATGCTCTGTATAATGCATGTTTCTTGGGATGAGTTCTGGTACAGGTGTTAATCAACAGAAGGCTACAAGTAGGAAATACTTTCTATGTAGAAGAGTATTATGGTCTCAGACTACGAATGATAGATTAGCAAAAGGTCTTATACCTTTTGATGGGTGATTTTGGAAAACGGAAGACACACAATCGTATACACTTACATAGTGTCGGACGCCATCTCGGGCTGGGGGAGACGGTTCTCGGCATTGATGTAGTCCTTGAGGTCGATGTTCTGCACCATGATGTAGGGTGTACGGCCTCTGGTCAGCAACTCCCACATGACCACACCAAACGACCACTGTAAGAACACCAAAATAACACTGTAAACACACCATATTAACACTGTAGGCACACCATCTGACCACTGTAAGCACAAACAGGGGTGTATTTAATGATGTAGGTTGTGCAGTGCCAAGTCAGCAACTCCCACATGACCACACCAAACGACCACTGTAGGAACACCAAAATAACAATGTAAACACACCAAATTAACACTGTAGGCATACCAAATGACCACTGTAAGCACAAACAGGGGTGTATTTAATGATGTAGGATGATGTGCCTGTGGTCAGACACTCCCACACTACCGCACCAAAATCAAGGCTTTATTTACAATTAGCATGAGTTATCTATCCTAATGACAATATACTGCTTGTTATGCGGCTCTCTTTATATCTCACAGTTTCACCTGAACTGTTGACTTGTAAACTTACCACATCCGACTTTGTGGAGAACTTGCCCAGGTTGAGACTCTCGAAGGCCATCCACTTGACGGGTAGGGGCCGGCCCAGGTCCCCGACCCGGTAATAGTCCTGGCCGTGCAGGTCACGGGACAGCCCGAAGTCTCCTATCTTCACCACCTGGCTGCTGTTAATTCTAAGAAGGAAACAGGCAAAACTGAATGAAATTTTGCAACCTTGTCGCGTATATAATTATTCTTTTAACCAATAAGTTACTGCGCACCCAATCAATTCTTTAAATAGGAAAATAACTGAGAGGCGACAGAAACACCTTTAAAAACTGTTAAAATTTAAGGACTGTGTGAAAAGATAAAATAAGTACTCACAGACAGTTACGTGCGGCCAGGTCCCGATGGACGAAGCCCTTCTCTGAGAGGTAGGTCATCCCGTCAGCCACCTGGTGGGCAAAGCCCAAACTACGGGCAGGGGAAAAGGCATGCTGAAGAGAAAAAGAATAGGAGACATTATTTAAATAGTTATTTAGACGGGACACAGCTTCAGATAACAGTACAACTTGTATTGGTAAATCAGTTTTCTACTGAGGCGCCAAAGACTAAAAGCTGAATTCCACGAGCCGTTTGTCTGCCGATTTCATAAATGGGTGGGAACAGGGAGACAGCATATCTAGTATATAAGCATGTAGCATATCATAAGAAAGGTACTTAAATACTCTCTTATAAAAGATATGAAGTATTCACGAATCTTGCCATATTATTGAAGAAGGGTCTTACATTGCCAAATTGCCGGCAGTTGAAATAGGCTAGTGGAATGCAGGCTTCATGCAACTCTAGAATATCTGTTACTTCTGTGATAAACATCACTATTAATGGTAGGGAGGTCAGCATCGACCCCCGCTTCAGAGAACCCAGCCCTACAAGGGTGCTCTCTCGACTAATACGTCCTGGCTCCAATAACTCCTGTTACTACTCATTACCTCGGGCAGTCCCTTGACGTAGGACCTGAGGTCGCCCCAGTCCATGTACTCGGAGACGACGAAGGGCAGACTCTCGGAGACGGCCACCCCGTAGAGGGGGAGGATGTGGGGGTGATCGAAGCCCTCCATCACCAGGGCCTCCTCCAGGAACTGCGGCAGTTCGGCGGCCGACGTGAAGCCGTCTGAAGGGGTGGGAGACGGCAGTCAGTGTGTGTGGTGAGGCAGGTTACATATATAATCATGGCATTGGACAACATAAACTAGATTTAATTTGTCAGCCGAGAGCACTTTAATCGAATAGGCGATTTTTCATGAATCTTTGGTGTCTTTATTGATCATACTGAAGCTATACAGGTATCGTGCAGGTTTGATATAGTGACATATTTAAGATCTTTTATTTGAAGTAATGGCTCAACTGGTATGATAATAACAATGTATATATGTCTACGTAAGCTGTGTTTTCTTCTGTAATAAATAAATGTGTTATCAAGAAAGATTACTTGGATTCGATACGTGGGTATCACATAATGCACTTGAAATAACACAAAAAATTAGGCGATGTATTTACTTTCATGAAATAAACGTTTTAATGTAAAGGCGTTTAAATAATGCGAAAACGTTAAAGGATGATGCATAAAATAGTTTTAAAAACACCAGCTGCTTATTTGTCAGGATATCAAATTAATGTACCAGCATAATCTGATTAACAAAACGAACTAAATGCAAACAATGCTCAGAAAAGAAAAGCAAACAGAATTACGCAGAGAAAACGATGTTTTCTAATGAATTACTGAGAGAGGTCTTCTAGGGATGCAGACGTTGAATGTATACGAAGTCGATGGCTAATAATATTCATAACTATTAAACTTTGGTTATCAATCTAAAACTGTGTCATAATGTTTATTGATCAAATGACATACGGCACATTGTACAATTATCATTCAATTTTTGATATCTTATTGAATTTGTGAATGTAGTTGCGGTCAGAAATACACGAAATGAATTAATGGAAGATAGTTCCTCTCACCAAGGACTATCAAAGTGATTGTTGGAACATCCAACACTTAGAAATCCTTTCTGTAAAATGTATGGCGATAGATCATTAATATCATACTTTTGTTTACTTTAATTCATGTATCGTTATGCGTTTGAGGGTTTCTCTTCCACCAAAAAATGTAGCAGAGATTAAATATTGTATTGTTTGTTCTTGAAATAAAAGGACCTCTGCTCAATTGGAAAAAAGGGTTTTTCTTCAGACGGGGTGTCGAGTCAAGGGAATATTATTCTACTTTTGGGAAGGGAATTACTTCTTCTATCTAATTGTCCATTAATATTTATAAAATCAAATCGTTAGAATGTTTTCTGTGCAAGGTTCAACTAAAATGAAAGTGCAAAGTCATTGTAAAGTAAACTGAGCTGCGGGGATCGGAAGAATTGGATAAAACTATTATAAAAGGCCGAAATGAATCAAGGGTAATAAAGATAGCCTTATTTTGTCTCCACCTGCATGGTCCTTATACCATAGATGTCTGTTGTATTGTCGTGATCAAAACTAGCTATAGATCAAGAAAACAAGTAAATTAATGAATGCCATCAAAGGTTGGGCCTACTGTCTCTCTCAGATAAAAACGTTCAAAACGGACCCCTTAAGTCCCTGCTTCTGTATTGTAGCAACGCTGCGGTCTTTAAATTTGACAATTCTTTTTTCATATTCATGGAGGTACACCAATGAATCGTATACAAAGCATAAACTGATAAATGGCCAGGGAATCTGAATCAGTTTCCTTTAACTATTTTTGCATTTTAACTTTCTATCTTTAAAGAGCATGTCGCTGATGATGTGCATGTGAATAGGTGGTTGCTGAGATGCGGAGAACTGAATTCTACCCTGTCTCAAGTATGATTCCATTCGACCGGCATTATTCTAATCTCGTGGCCATAGGGACAGCTACGGTCTCTACAGCCGTGCCCTACCAATATTTTGCAATATATATTTGAAAGTGAAGAAAATCCAATAAATGCTTTCTACCCGTCTGGATCTACCTAGGTAGGCTTTATACGGCCCTGAGCTCGGCGAGACAGTGATAAGGCTACCTTTACGACGTGCGGCCCGTCCACCTGGTGCGGGGCTGGGGGCGGGGAGAAGGGGGCACTGTACATACACTTTGAGATCATGTTGGAGCTCGGCTCACTCTGAGACCATAACGCCGCGCTAGGGATGGCCAGCAGCCTCAGCGGCGGAAGTTGGCCGTCGGACGGTGTGAGCGCGCCTGCGTGGTGCTCCTCGCCGGGCGCGGCGGTGACACACCAGTACTTACCCCGCAGCGTCTTGACGGCCACGGGCACCTTACTGCCGTCCTCCGCGTCCATCTCCCCCCGGAAGACGCGCCCGAAGCTACCTGAAACCATAGACATTATATTATATCTTATGTATCTCTATGCTGAAACAGTCGGGGAACGGCGACGAGTATGAAGTGTATTTATACATAGCGCAGACCAAGGGGGCAGAGTGCAATTGTTATTCCCCTGGTTTGTACATATCATTCGAGGGTGTTAGCCCGAGACAGATGTATGTGCAAACTGGGACAATAACGATTGCAAAATACTCTTGCATTCCATACTTGATTTATTATGTATCAGCTTTACTGAGAATGTTGAAAATATTTAATGACAACACAAAAATTGCCATTAGGCCTACTATTGTACACAGATTGGGCTTCTTCCATCATATGTTAGTATGTAATATTTCAATATTACATACTAACATATGATTTGAATTGGTAACAATTTAACCACTATTCTGGCTGTTGCCCATCGCCAGTCGCCGGTAAAATCGCCTAGTGGGTATGGGGCTAAGTTACACTCGCCCGTCACAGCCCACAACTCACCTACACCTATACACTCGCCCAGTGTAATCCGATGTGAGTCAATCTCACAATCTCTGACCCGTGACTTGAGTGGCTCCTCCAGGGCCGACCAGACGTCGATGTGCATCATCTGTGAGGTCTCCACGTCTCCCTCCATCAGCTGCGGGTTGTCGACCTCCACCTCCAGGGACGGCACCCCTGTGGTGGCCGTCCCCTCTGAAAGGTAAAAACCAGGAAGTTAAGGACTGGCATCGTATTTGTCTAACTAATAATTGGTACTAAAATAAAGGAACAGGCAGGACATTTGGACAAGTGAGATCAGAGGTCAATGGAGAATGTGCATGGTTTTGGTGAGAATATGGAACTCAATTCGTATAATGCTATTTCCTAATACCTGCTCAGCTATTCGTTATAACGAGCCTGTCAATGAATCTACACAAAAAGAAAAGAGAAAAATAGGTCTAAATCATCTATTTCACGATAACGATAAATGTTTCACAAGGTCACCCAAGTACATTAGAGTTGGCCCTTCCTACCTGAGCTGCCGTTGCCAGTGTAGAGAGAGTCTCCCGCTCCACTGCTGCCCCTACTGGACGCGCTGCCCTCGGACTCCCCGGACTCGACACTCAGGGACAGTTTGTGGTTCGGCGGGGCCTTGTGGTAGACCTTACGCCGGGCGTGACGTCTTCTCTGGTACCAGACGACGGCGGCCCAGAGGACGAGCAGGGAGGCCAGCCCGGCGGAGACCAGCGACATGATGAGCACCACGTGACGGTGGACGGCGGCCTCGTTCACGTAGTACAGGTAGCCCACGCGGAACCGGAGGTTACCTACGACCACCTGGAGGAGAAAGGTGAAGCTACTGTTAGCATTGTATGGATGTGGAAAGGAGGGTTGGGGGGGGGGGTCCAAAAGTGTCATCGTAGAGCAGGTAGTCCGTGACCATAATAAAAGACAATATAAGCGGCAGAATTGGCCTATACATCTTTATATTTTATTGTGATAGTATCACAATAATTGCTTGTACGTGAAATGACATGAAATAAGATATATAAGTGATACAGAATGACATAAGACATTTGAAAATTTGGTACGGGGGTAAGTAACATCCTTACTTACCCAATTGTAATGTATGTATCTCAGTCAATTCATGTAATAAGTTAGACATATGTAGGCGGCGTCGCATGTTTAGGCAGGGTCGCGTACACGACGTTGCCTGAATAAGGTCAACTATGTACATTACAAGCATGAAACCATCTATCACTTACCATTTCAATATACTACTAACGTGTCGCGTGTATTGTAGAATCAATCCACGCGACAATGTCGCGTAAATAGTGGCGTTTATTGAGGCGACGTCGCGGGTATAGGCAGCGCACCGATTATTCTTGAAATCACCTTGTAACATAGCTGTTAGTGACGACAGGGCTTTTAGGTATGTAATGATATCCGACATGGCCATTTCTTAAATTCGACATGCAACATGGGACTCCCCATCCATACCCCCTATCATGCCATTACTTCTTGTACGTCATCTTGTACTCATGACAAATCATTCTCCAGTACACGGCTGTACCTCTATGTGTTTCCCCCAGTGGCAAAGGCGACTGGGTTATTAAAAGTCTCCTCTGTACAACTTGTTGTTGTGACTGTGTATGGCCCTGTATATAGAACCATGCGCTAACACATGCTTCAATAATGTGTAGGGGTATGGCCACAATCATTAGATAACCATCACCACCCTTGATATGACCATGGCAATTAGCCTATTTAGGGCGTAAAGCAATCTATAACCAATCAACTAACCGACCTACCTGCACAAAGTGGGACCTCTTCGGCCCAGGTCCCTGAGGTCCGTACCGCGGCCGTTTGGCCGGGGGGTGACACACGAGCAGGTTGGAGTCGAGTGACATCACCACGCACGTGGCCTCGCCCACCGTGACGTGCACGTCACTCACGTCAATGCTATGTTTGAGGTAGCGGCCCTGGGTAAGGGGGAAAACGGGAAACGGTCAGTGTCACTTATTGATGATATGTGGTGATTAAAACGTCAAAGCCGACACCGGAGCCAACACTAGATTCATGGCACTTGGTTGGCATACAATCAATGTTAATCAAGGCAACATTGACAAAGAAGATACAATACATTCATCAACAATACCGAAAGGCAACTTGCTTATTACAGGATAGCGCAGGCCCTCAATGGTCTTTGGTTTTAGGTGCAATTAATAGCGATAGATTGGTTATTACTTATTAGCTATAGACAGAAAAAGAGTGTAATTGTAAGTGGGGGGTTTATACGTTTAATGTGAACTTTTTAAACACTTACCATCAAACATGTAGAAATAAAGGCCTATATACCTAATGCCAAAGTAAGTTTGAGAAACTAGTTCTATGTTAACATAAAAAGCGGGAATGTGTCCGTACCCGTAAGTAGAGGTACTCGTGGCGGGAGGGCAGGTAGTACTTGACCAACAGGTCGTCCCGGAACTCGTGGAACACCGGGTCCATGAAGACGGACAGGTTGCGGCCCCTCCCCCCGTCCCCGGCCCCATCCAGGTGGAACCGGACGTAGTACTCCAAGTCCGGGCTGTTGATTGGCTGCGGGTCGCCGTCCGCCGCGCCCTCTGCCGTCTGACGGCGGCGGCGGGACGGCCCCAGGTCCTCTACAGACACCTGCGGGCCGACGTCGTCTTGGAATAGCTCGGGCTCCTTGATGTTTGGGGTGGGGCACGTCATGAGAGTACCGTTAACTTGGCTGCAGTTCTATGGAGAGATGCATAAAAAGACGTTAGCTGTAGGCCTAAACCAGAAGTGTTTTTTTCATAAACAAGAAGTATGTAACCTATAACACTTTCCAGCATGTCAAGAAAAGCCCAACTCGGCATACTGCCTGAATTTGTATATGTTATTTATATTTAGACAAGCAATATATATATAGAGAGCTATAGAGAAATAACAATGGAGAATAGCCTGAGGTAACATGAGGTAACAGTAAAGAAGAGAATATGGCCACAAACATGTAGACATTGACGTTTACATGTGTATATTTGCAATATTAATTTTGAATGATAGAGTTTTTTCAAATGGATGTGTTAAAAATAATGACATAATTCGATATCGAAAACATTGCCTGCATGCACGCTCAAGTGGTAAAACCGATGCGGTTTTTTCATGTAAAAAAGCGTCAGCAGCGGAAGATAGATAAATTAATAGGGAGCGATCAGATAAGTATGATAATGTATAAATTAAACAAGGTGGATATAGGGAATATAAAGAGAATATAGAGCCTACACTTAAGCGTCCGTACACGTATGCTGGCAAGGTAACAAAAACCAGCACAAGAGCCGTGACGGCGTGGTCAGAGGTCAAACGACCTTAAGTCCTCTCACATCCGGAGTATTCTCTTATAGTTCATCCTCTAGCCTCCGAGTGTCGCGATGGAGCCAATAGAGATGGGATGGTAATTGTTGGGGTTTGAGGGAGGGCCAGCAGGGAGATTCACGGATCACATAACAATCAACATGGTATGGAGATCATAGTGACGTGACACGCAGCATCTGGAACTTTCGGAAGGAATGGTTATTGGTACAATGAATCCATCAAGGATTAAGAAGCTGTTGGAGTTAAGGACCTATTGCAACCACTCCCATCGTAGAGCCTGCGTCCATTGTTAATTGCGCCGTATACGCTACAGTTATTAAACACTGATAATCACTACATATCCTAATCACACTTACACTGTAGAAGTGCCGGGTGTTGTTCTTCATGTAGATGCGCGTGACGACCATCTCGGGGTGGGCCACGGACGTCAGGTGCTGCCCAAATACAGTCAGCACCTTCCCGCCGCTGGAGGGGGCGACAAACACACACTGATTCCATGTTATATATATATCAACATTTTATTCGGGTAAAAACGAAAGTTCAAACTCTATTGCAAAAGTGTGCTCTCTTTTAGTAAGGGGGTTAATTGCCGAGACCGTATTTTTGTCATTGATATCTTAATTAATTTTATTAGCAAGAGATGGCGTCTACCGTAGATAATTATGGCAATTAAAGTTACAGGGTAAAACATAATACGACGTTTCATAACAGATTTGAAATGGCCATCGGGTAAAGCTAAAGAAGAGAAGGAAACATGAGGAGAGTTATTTTCTAATTAATTGCAGACACCACGCACGTTTTATCCTATAGATGCGATAAAATACAATAAGTAAAAGCTGTATAGAAAATGCTGGGATGCATCAAGAAGAAGGTCAGGACATAATGAGACATTAAATACCAAATACTGTTAACAAGTTACCATTCGAGGCTAATTAGTTGTAAGGTGAAAAGAACAGGTGACTCTTGATTGCTCATAAGACATATTTAACTCGTTCTCATCAACTTAGTTCATAATTACATACGGCCCGCCACAATAACGGTACGTGGCATCTCGTATACCAAGTCGTATAGGGTAATAGGGCCTTTATTCTCAAAGCACCTACCTGAGGAAGGTGGTGGGGTTGGCTATGGAGATGACGGTGGGGTCGGGCAGGTAGACGAAGCTGTAGGGAGAGGTGGGACGGTACTCGCTGCGGGTGTCCATCATCTCTATGACGATGTTCCCGGCGGTCGGCCCGGCTGTCGGCGGGGTGATGCACACCACGGACGTCTCCACTCTGCCAGTATAAAGACAACGGTCAGCCAAGGTCATAATGAGGGAAGAGTAGTATCTCAACCAGCAGCATACAATGTACCAGAAGAATACGTTTTAAACTGATATATTGTTGAATAACAAGGCTGCAGCAATTTTCTTCTCGCAAGTAATAGTATTACTCTAACATTACCAAAAAGGCGAAGATAAACCATTCCATAGGGGGTGAAGTGGCAGGTACAGGATGTTGAAAAGAGTGTGGCGCTATTGGGATTTTTTTTTTCAAGAATATCAAATCTTTGCCAACATTTTATACTTAAAAAAACATTAATTATTTTGGAGCAGAGAGGGTATGGCGTACGCCTGCGCGACACTCCATATATCCATAAATGTTGATTTCCATTTAGCAGCTGTTTAGGGATGGTGTGGAGGGTCAGAATCTACCTGGTACAGTTGGCGGGCCTGTTGACGACGAAGGCCCTGACCAGGGTCTGGTTGTTGAAGTAGCCCATGTCGACGATGACCCGCGTACCCCCGGCCACCGGCCCGTACCGGGGGGAGAAGGACTTCACGTACGGCCTCTGCAAGGGGCCAGGACACAGATGTCAGAAGGCAAAGAATGCAATAGGAATATGTGAGGCTTGGAAACGTCTAATACATGCATCAATGGCAGAATTTACTAGCACATGTATTTTTGGAAGAAGAAGTCTAAGAGAATAAGACGGTTTAAGAGTTTAATTGCTGTTTATTCTTTGGATACATTTCTGGGACTGTCATAGCCCTCTACGAATTTAGGATGCATTGCCAAACCATCAATATTCTGTTGATAATGTGGAATCTATCATAAACAATACCGTTATAAAACGACTCCTTATATTGGCCAAGTACACAATATGAGGATGATAAGACACAATAATTATGAGGATAGTGATGTTATTCACTCACAAAGTAGCAGTCGTCCCTGCTGGTGGCGCCGTCGCCGCGCGTGCTGCCCTTGCGGCCGTCGGCGTCTGGCGGACAGGAGGTGCAGTTCTCCGCACTGCGGGCCGCCTTGTACGTCCCCTGGAGGCACCGCAGGCACTGGTCATGGACCCAGGAGAAGCTCATGCCCGGGTCACACTCCAGCTGCTGGGCCGCCCCATCGTCTGGAGGAAGGATGAGTATATGGTTAATAAGGCCCTGCATTGAGGACTATGAAGGTCAAAGTTGAATGCCTGGGGCATTGCCACACAGATTGCCACACAAATGCAAGACAACACAATTGGTTGGCTATTAGGGTTTAACACAGTGGAAACATCTAAGGTCATATGACGGCGAGAACATGATTTGACAATTCTGTCTTTGAGGATAGTATAGGTCTATGGAATGAAAGAATCTATGAGAAGATAGAGACCATACCCCTACATTTTTACCGAGGCAGGGGTTATTTCATGTACATCCAGTGGTCCTCTAAGGACCTTTGATAACCCTGTGGTTATCCCAGGGGGACATGCAGAGGGAAGCAATAGCCAGCCCAGCCAAAGGATCGAACCCGAGTCACTCTCAGGGGTGACAGTCACGCTAACCACTTCACCATCTCGCACGCCAAAACAACACATTTAGTTGCCAACCATACATGATACATGTATAGGTAATGGAATAACTGAATACGTTTGAAAATATATTTATAATAATACATAAATTCAGACAGAGAATTATACCTTTTCTCCCAATTTACATTCTAACGTTCTTTATTATATGGTAAGAGATCATGTCAGTAAATTGCCTACAACTTCATGGAGACACTACAAACTGTGTCTGTGGGGGAAATGGAATCCTGTCATGGATCTCAATAGACGTGTCATGTCGGATGTACTCACCGAAAAAAACATCCCATGAACGACTCCAGGCTAAATCCAGGCTATATAATCATCAATTGGTTAATTTCCCTGTCACAGGAATTCTTTATGAAAAACGCATGCAGATCTCATCAGGTTCCGACAAGGTAAAGGCACGTTGTCAACTCTGTGCGGCATCAGTCAGTGAGGTAGATAAGGTGCGGAGACGGACCATTGGGCGTGATCAGGCAGAGATAGGGTGGTGGGAGAGGGACGTGTAATCACCTGGTCCCCCGGGGCACTCCTCACAACTCTCCGAATGATTGAGGTCTCACTGGCCCTTCTAGAGGGACCACGTAGAGGTGGGTAATTGAGGAGTGAGAGGCAATCTTCTTGTCTCCTCACATCCTAAATGTCTACCTTTGCCCAATTTTACCTATCTCAGTGATATCAAGGAATATATAGGGCCTTATTCTATATGTCACGATAACGGTGGATCAGTGTTTTCTACAGACAACGGCCTGGCAAACTGCCAAACCATATGGGGGGTCCCTGTCATCTTCTGAATGTGTTCTCATTAGTTTCTGTCGATAAAATTTTACGATGCAATATTTCAATTTTACCAATATTCCACAAAACAATTGCCGAAAAAATGTAATCCTTCTTCTCTAAACGCCGGACACAACTTTCCGGGTGATATGTCTGTACGTGATCGGATGCATGGAGGTAGATTCCAAACTGCTTTGAACAGCTCGCGATTCATCAGTGAATGGGTGCTAGAAATCACCACAATCACTTATCAGCTTATGACAGGATATATCTATTATTAAAGGTCATGTCACTCTTTTCAAACATACATTCGTATGTCGTTCGTGTTCCAAGACTTTGCCCAATTACTTGCTAATCAAAGCTTTCTCATCTTTGGATACTTGCGCTCTCTCTTGGAGAACCAAACGCATTTGATACCCACTATAAGCCACTATGCGGTTATGGTACACAAATCCCTCTTTTTCTATTTGCCATATTGCAAGAAACGAACCCTTCTAATGCAGTTGCTGGCACATTGTAGCTGAGACATGAAATCAGAGTGTACAATTCCAAGCATCGCATCTAGCTTTGAAAAGCAATTGTTGGACAAAATGGGTTTTCCGACACAAGACAGGAAAGGTGGATATAACTGCGTGTCTGATGAATTGCGACCTATTGAAAGCAATAGGGAGCGACTGCAAGGATCCAATCACTAGGACATATACAGCATATTGTATGGTGCGGCGCGGCCTTTAGCAATGTATATTATCTTGTCAGGAGGTGTTGAAAAGGCCTGGTCCCTGCACAGGACACACCCTCTGGTGACAGGTTGATGAACAGAGAGACACGCCCCTCCGCCACCATCAGGCTGTAAACGTCACTGTACGTCAAGACCGGCCCTCACACCAACCACTGACACCTCCCAGAGCCAACAGCTGACACCTCCTAGAGCTTGGTCACAGAGGGACAGTGAATGGGCCTTTTAAATGATGATAAAAATGAAATAAAACTACTCTATGGTTTAGGAGGGCTTTTGTCCGTTATATACTTAACAGGAACAGTGCAGCTCTCAGTTCGACTGCTAAGCCCCATGCCCACTGGATTGAATTGGTGCATAAATCAGCCTGCTATTAGTAGAAATGCTATTTGATATCAGTCAATTTGTGCGGTGAGTCAGATCACTGACGTATTTTTCAATAACATGCCTTGAAGGTCACTCAAAAATATAACTAATGGCGGGCAACAGATCGCCTAAGGGGGTATGGGGCTTTATGGCTTCTTGGTGGAGGAAAAACGCCACATCCCCTACCATTGTAAGGTATAATAGGCCTAAGAGATCGGACTGTACTCGATAATTTGGGGGTGACAATATGGTAAGCCAGGAAGATCCCAAGAGGTTAAAGGGTATTATTAATTTTTTAAGACATGCCTCACAGTTCAACATAGTATAGAAGTCATGACAACACTAATTTCTTTCACAGTAAGATACTACATCACTCTGTCCAAATATTGTTGATAATTATTGCAGATTTCCTTATACATCCAACTATGCTTGCTACAGTAGTTTTGCAGTTTTGTATGACACATCTGTTTGTAATCATGTTGTCAAAAACGTACTTAATATCAATACAAACCGTTCTATATACAGACAGAAATCGTTGGAGTAGTTTGGAGGAGACAACTCTTCTGGGCCACGGGGTACCAGCCATAGGTCATTGGTTACACACCAGGCACCAGCAGCCACAAAAGTTTATGGTGTGCTACATTGATAGTCCACTGGTGGTACCCAGCTGCCCAAAAAAGTAGCTATTTTCCAAATTACCACTGTTGTATTGTACCAGTATAGAGAGAAGTACTCACCTGTGGCGGCGAGCAGCAGGCCAGTGACCAGCAGCAGCAGCCCATGTTGACGGGCGGAGCCCGACCACCGTCCGACGGGAACCAGTGACAGTGTCATGCCGTCACACCCCGGGCATCACATCACGGCCCGCGGGGGGCGCACCCTGCAGGAGGCAAGGGAAACTATTAGTACCGTATAAGGAGAAAGATGTCGTCACACCCCGGGCATCACATCACGGCCCGCGGGGGCACACCCTGCAGGAGGCAAGGGGAACTATTAGTACCGTATAAGGAGAAAGATGTCGTCACACCCCGGGCATCACATCACGGCCCGCGGGGGGGGTGCACCCTGCAGGAGGCAAGGGAAACTATTAGTACCGTATAAGGAGAAAGATGTCGTCACACCCCGGGCATCACATCACGGCCCGCGGGGGCACACCCTGCAGGAGGCAAGGGGAACTATTAGTACTGTTTAAAGAGAAAGATGTCATCACACCCCGGGCATCACATCACGGCCTGCGGGGGGCGCACCCTGCAGGAGGCAAGGGAAACTATTAGTACCGTATAAGGAGAAAGATGTTGTCACACCCCGGGCATCACATCACGGCCTGCGGGGGGCGCACCCTGCAGGAGGCAAGGGAAACTATTAGTACCGTATAAGGAGAAAGATGTCGTCACACCCCGGGCATCACATCACGGCCCGCGGGGGCGCACCCTGCAGGAGGCAAGGGGAACTATTAGTACTGTTTAAGGAGAAAGATGTCGTCACACCCCGGGCATCACATCACGGCCTGCGGGGGGCGCACCCTGCAGGAGGCAAGGGAAACTATTAGTACCGTATAAGGAGAAAGATGTCGTCACACCCCGGGCATCACATCACGGCCTGCGGGGGGCGCACCCTGCAGGAGGCAAGGGAAACTATTAGTACCGTATAAGGAGAAAGATGTCGTCACACCCCGGGCATCACATCACGGCCCGCGGGGGGCGCACCCTGCAGGAGGCAAGGGGAACTATTAGTACTGTTTAAGGAGAAAGATGTCGTCACACCCCGGGCATCACATCACGGCCTGCGGGGGGGCACCCTGCAGGAGGCAAGGGAAACTATTAGTACCATATAAGGAGAAAGATGTCGTCACACCCCGGGCATCACATCACGGCCTGCGGGGGGCGCACCCTGCAGGAGGCAAGGGAAACTATTAGTACCGTATAAGGAGAAAGATGTCGTCACACCCCGGGCATCACATCACGGCCCGCAGGGGTTGCACTCTGCAGGAAGTAAGGGGAACTATAAGAACTGTTTAAGGAGAAAGATGTCGTCACACCCCGGGCATCACATCATGGCCCGCGGGGGGGGGGGGGGCACCCTGCAGGAGGTAACCAGAACAATTAGCAACGTTAGAGAAGACAGATGCTGTCACACCCCGGGCATCACATAACGGCCCGCAGGGGTTGCACTCTGCAGGAAGTAAGGGGAACTATTAGTACTATTTAAGGAGAAAGATACTGTCACACCCCGGGCATCACATCACAGCCCACGGGGGTTGCACTCTGCAGGAAGTAAGGGGAACTATTAGTACTGTTTAAGGAGAAAGATGTAGTTGTCACACCCTGGGCATCACATCACAGCCCGCGGGGGGCGCACCCTGTGGGAGGGAAGGGGAACTGTTAGCAGTGTTAGAGAAGAAAGATGTAAGATTTTACTGCCAATGTTACACCCTTCATGTTACATTTCTTCCAACAATCTTGTAAAAAGTTGGGAAGGTTGATTTTTTTCGTTCACAGATTCTTGCCTTTCTACAGTGGCTTCCCTCTCATTTGCAGTCATTCACATGTGTATAACCCAACACTTTTGTGTTTCCGCTGAACAATTGTATCAACCATCACCACAGATTGCTGAATTGGCGGTCGTTGTTTAGGTTTCTCCATGGTTGTTTGTATGAATAACGTTCAGAATGTAAAAGTAATGTACACATCTGCATGCACTTTATCCTTCTGCCAAACAATGGGATGTCATTAAAAACAATATTCAGAAAGATAACGATAAGATTATTATAGTTAGCAACATTGCTGAAAGATATCGACACTAATACAGCTCCGTAAACAAAGAATACCTCTTTTGCTTCTATATGCCGGCTGTGTTATTATAGTGAATAGATAGGTATCAATATCATAGTGAGTTTTGGAAACCACAACACATCTCGATACGTTAACCTAGCTTCTAGTTCGTTCTTATAATTATTTTGCTATTATTTTGTAGTCATAATCATTTTGAGACAGGCAGTACAGAATGTTGGGATTGTCTCTCCTAATACGAATAATGCTATTCCTATTCATCCTATTCATATAATGTTTATTTGAAATTAATTGTAAAAGAGATACATTTTCCATCCTTACAGAACATCAATTGCCAAAGCTCTAATCTCATAATGTCATCAATTGTGACATTTGTGGCATTCAATATGTGGGCCAAACCAAGAACAAATTTATGACACGATTCCAGGGACATCTGTCTGACACCAACAACAATAAAGATACAACAGTTGCAGGCCAGTTAAACATTTGCCATGGCAACTAAAATATCTCTGTTAGCTTCATGAAAAATCCTGCAAATTCTGGTGTTGTCAGATCAAAACGGGATTAAGAGGAAAGATGGTGCATGCATAGACTGCAAAATATCAATCCAAAAGGCCTAACTCTAATGGATTGAGTCCCGGCAGGAACCCCCAATCTACCTCCTTGCTTACTAGCTAATCGAATATGTTAAAGATAGGTGGGTTCCCCCTCGGAAATCACATGTAAGTTAACACAGTCATGCAGACATTGTCCTACCATCCTTTTCGCCCTGTGAAGTCATGATTTTAATTCTAAGGTAAATAGTGAAAATTATCTTTATAACTGTGATCTTTGCTCAAATAAAAGATTATCGTCACCACTTTATTCAGTGTATTCATTTGGAAAAATTTACTGATATGTGAAAATCGCTACTCCGGTACAGATTCCCTTATCCCCCTTCAGTGCCAGACAACGGATTTATCCAAAAACCACAAACTATCATTCTAGACATTTGTCTGAAAATACATAGATACTGTTGTTCCAGCTGAATACCACCTTTACTAGTAACTGCAGATATAACATAACCTTTCAACACTACCTTGACAGGTTACCTGGCACCCTGCTATGCTTAAACCATCACATGCAGCATCATGTTTCCCATAGTGACAGGTGTACTTGCTTAGCAAAATCATAGTAAGAACCTTTTTGATTGTAACCAGCACTTGTAGTATTGTGCCCCTGAACGGAAGCATGTCTCAAGTTTCATGTATAAAAGAGATAAGTTACATTTACGTATCGTATACATTCCTACAGTACTGAACAGTCTATTGAACTGCATAAGAAAAGTGAGTTGTATGGTTCTAAAACGAACCCATGAGGTCTATGAGGATATGCCTGTGTAATTGTTGTCTGAATTAGTCTTGTTGCCCAGTTATCACTTATTACTTACCAAGAATCAATTCATATGGTTGATTTAAAATAATTCCTTTACGACTGTTTAGATTACTATTCCTTAGAACTGCTCTTTACTACTTTTGATACATGAGAGGCAGGAAATTCTGTTCGGATGGATTTTGTAGCATGGAACAATGAACTTTTGGATAGATATTGCACTAAGGCTAGCTTAATCCATTTTCCATAATAAACATGTATTAAAACAGATATAAACGCCACCAACTATAATTATAGTTGAATGTCATGCAAAGACAATCTTTAGTGTGGGGATATAGATATTCGTATTAGTGCCACTATCTTGGTGCACATGTCTGCAATGAGTCGAATAAAGTGTCCAATTGCCAAATCTCCCAAAACATGTAATAGTGTATATATTATATACATACATGATATTTGCAATACACTGTTTCTATTTTCTTAAACCTTTCTATTCGTGCATTGAAAAGTAGTGCTAAAAGGACACCGTGGACAGATCTCTACTATTATTTACCCAAAGTACAAGAAAACTGAGTCTGTGTTTGTTTATTTGGGCAAGTAAGCATCCTGTGAATGGGTCTATCCCACTGCGTGTAGAAGGGGAGGGACGACAAAATGGCTACAGTGTGGAGACAGCAAAAAACACAGCATAAAACAGGCTTAAAGTGAATCTTTCATACACCAAAAAATACACGATGGCCTTCAACTCCCATCCTTCCTCATTTCTTGGTAAATAATGAAACACTTTGGTAACTATACAATTGAGGAAAGAGCCGTCTTAAGAAAGCAAGGTCGTACAGGATGGCGGGATGTGCGTAAAAGTTTGGTACCATTCGGAGCCGGCTTGGCCCGAGCAAACCTCTTCTGGTGAATCTAAACAAACCGTTCCGGCAAAGTCCCGCTGATCCGTGCCGGGCAAACAGGCTGAGTCAACGGATGGCCCGTCCTGGGGCACAGGGCGCCCTCTGTGACCTCCCCTACAGACCCGGGCTGCACCTCATCAACGGCGCAATAATTAACACGAACCTACACATTATAGACCCACAGTGGGGAAGGGGGAAAATGGGGCAATTGCCCCCCTCCCCTAGACCCAAGGAACAAAGTTTTGGCATCTTAAAAGTGGAAGATCTGTGTAAAGCTGTTGTTTTTATTTTTCGTTTTTATAAGGAGACCAGGTTTTGCCCCCCCAGCACTGGCTCTGGATCTGCCCCTGAACCTATATAGATGCAAGAGTTTTTTTTAATGAATATGAAATGGTCCCCATCTAGGAGTGAGAAATAAATTAATGCTTTAACAAGGATTTGATTGGATAATGCATTATACAGCAGGAGACACGTCAGACAGACCCGTAGCTTTAGCCCCTTTCCTCTTAGAGCCCATACATCATACTACCCTATTCAAGATGCAGCTCCGTACACCAAACGGTTTTGGGATTGACTACGAATTGAATTTATTGCATTGTGCACATTATACATAAAGATAGCTCGGGGCCACCCGTCACAGCTGAACTCACATCCAGGCTACTATGACATTTAAAGCATACAAATGACAAATGATCGTTTTAAGGTCTGGCCTACCTTCTCTATATGATATATAAAAGCCGAGTTTTTATTCTAATTTGTTGGGATACATTCAATAGTGAGAGAAGATGGTGACACTCAGACTGAGACCGAAAGGTGAGAGTCATGTCTCATGGTCGTCAGAAAAAGGTACCTTTTTATCGTAGGTTAATTGCCTCAATGTGATGCAATTCAGCCTTTCAGAAACATCTCCTTGTCAAAGAATACTTTCTATCATAGGTGAAAGAGTATGAACCAAAACATTTGCCCAAATTCGAGATGGTAAAGTATTGCTGTAGGTTGCAAAGCATGATATAGATCCAAAGGTCTTTCATCACCGAAGTCTCCCTTGTCAGCGTGTTCCAATACAAGGGGCGGTTATGACCCGACTTTGAACTGATCTCACAAATCGGTTTGGTAAATACAGATTTCACTAGTAAAATATATGATTATTATCAATTAGTATTCAATTGTTGTTACGCAAATGTTACTTGGAAATATAATAATATTATTTTTTAAGTATAAATCATGAAAAATGCATGAGAACATAATCAGTTCGCGTTTTGTCACGTAATGGATCACTGGGTTGAAGCTTTTACAACCCGCCAGGTAACCGAATACCTACAATCCCCAGCTCAGCCGACACATGCCGGCTTTATTAGTGAAGTTACCAAATATGATAGCACTTTTTTTTATCAAGGTCAGGGGAAGTCCAGAAAATAAACAAGCAATCTATTTAGGCCTACTCTGGATCAAGTAATCAAATGATTCGTTTACAATTTTCCATGTCCTCCAACAATTAATGCTCCATCATAACATAAGCCGGTAACATCGAACTTGTAAGTTGCAATATCTTGCGACAATTCGCCATTTTCCACATATCATTGTTTTTGTCACACCCTTTTTTAAGTAAAAGGATAATTATTTCTAGTTTCTTATCTTCTTCAATTGTCATCGGCCTGGCTATAGGTACACAACATCAAATACAAAATCTTTGACTGGGTGCATTAACCTGTACAGATACTTTACCTGTTCTAATCAATCAAAAACGAATCTCTAATATAGACCACATGCATCTAGCAGCTGTGGTCTAGCTATAGTGTTTAACCAATTTACTTTTTATCAAAGCCTAATTTAGTTAAACTGACAGGTTAAATATTCAAGTGCACGCGGGGCGCCTTGACAAACCACACTTGTCACGGAGGGTCGGGTAAACGTCCTACAATAGCGTATTGATGGTTGGATCAATGGATATTCAGTATAATGTAACACACACGTGGAATCTTTTGGTTTATAATACCTGAGGTCAGGCCCTCCAATATGTCGACACTGACCATTTTAACCTTTTCGTCTCCAGTCCGGCAGTAACCGCCCATATCTCTCGCTTATTTCCAAGCAGGACGTCCAGGGTTAAAAGCCCATATGGACATTCATTGCATCAAATGAAAGCGGATTTCATTCTCTCTCTTGCTCAAATGACAATATTCCCTTTTAATGAATTCTTAAACACATTTAGACACATGTAAAGTACAACGGATGCTCCAACATTCGTGGATATCTGAGGAAATTCCCGGGGAAATGAAGCGCTTCTTATTGCAGTGAAATGGGGTCTAAGTGGTTATCTATGCATGCAATTACAGTCCCTAATTATACTGAATGAAGGTAACTACAGTTTTTTTTTGCGAAAAGCAATAAACTGTGTTTTGTAGGTAATTATGAAATAAGACAGAATGAAGTCATCTTCAAAGCAATTAGTGAAAGCATAATACATAATGACAGAGATCAAACAATATGATAATAAGTCTCTTTTCTTGTATAGCCTCGTATTGCGATGGGTGGGGTACACAGGATGCTCGATAATGTGTATAACCTCCCTTTTGATGTCTTTGGGCGGGAGTGTGACCCAATGCAACCTTTGTTAAGCAGGAAATTGCGGCTTGACTGATGCTGGTTGATGTCTTGGGGGGGGGGGGGTTGATGTCCCAGGGTGGTGAGTGTGACATGACTGATCCCTGTTGATGTCTCAGGAGTGGCTGATCAAGGTGGCAGTTTAATATCACACTCATGAGGTACTATTCTAGTGGTATTGAGGTTCAGGTACTGTTAAAAGTATAAAGTATAAAGTGTAAGTAGGGAAAACACTGCATGTCTCGACAAAAATTATGTTAATGAGTACTGACACTGAATTTTTTCATACACCCAATGTGATGATAGATGGTAGTATCGAAGATAACATTTTCCACATATTCCATTCATTCAGTTACGTTCTAAATGGAGACATTTGATAGAACCTATAGAGATTTCACAGTTTAGAAAAGCTAGCATCAAGTTGTTCCTACAGAACTGAACATTATGTATACACCACTTCCTTTCGTGACCTCTAGCTAGGCTCACTAGGGTTCTTCCCCTCCCATTTTACGGGCTGATTATCACTATTAAATTTTATTTTTAGTAATGTTTGTTCCATCAGTAATTAACAGTCTCATATGATAAAATAATGTAACATCATCCTTTTGCTTATGTTTGGTTGGTTGGTTATTGGGGTTTAATGCCGTAGAAACATCTAAGGTCATACCACGGTGAGAACAGGATTTGACAATTCTGTCTTTGATGATCATATCTATGGAATGAACGAATCTATGAGAAGATAGAGACCATACCCCTACACATTTACCTAGGTAGGTGTTCTTCCCATAGACAGGGCCACACACACAACAGCCGGTGACCCTCTAGGAGTCTTTGATAACCCACTTGTTGCCACTGAGAGACATGTAGAGGGGAGTAGCAGCCAGCCCACCCCAGCCCAGGATTGAACCCCGGGCCACCTGCACAACAGGCGGACACGCTGACCACTACACCACCCCACACGCCTTGCTTATGTTTGCCTGGCCCCTATTATCCTATATACCAAAGACATGATTATACCTCCAACAACTACCATTGGTTAGAACGTTTGTCTCTCCACGTCTATTTTTGAAAGTGTGCAATTCATTTAAAGCCAAAAAAACAATGCGGTCAAGTAGGAAGGTTTTGGTGTCTTGCCAGGAAGTCCTGTGGTCATAGCTGGTTCCTTGCACAAGTTTCAAGTTATACCTTGGCATGCAGAATGGGCATCCGTGAAGTGGTAGTAATGAGGTGGTTGGTAATGATGTATGGATGGCTTGTTGTGTAGGGAGGTAGTGGGTGGAGGTTAACACACGCCTTTTAAAAGGAAGCATCTAGCATTTTCTATACCTGAGGTAAAATATTTGAATTCTAGTAAAAGAAGGATTAGACTTATTTGAGAAGTGTGGGTGTCGAATGAGGACGTGGGGGTTGGGAGGTTGGCAGCTTGTGCGTGTTCAGGGGTAGAGGGTGGAGGAGGCCTGCATGTAGAGTGGGTGGACTAAATGTATAGATTCATCTGGCACTTCCAATCTACAAACAGGGAAGTGTATTCTGTGAGGGTCGGACACCACGCTAATGATAGGGAACCACACGGGGAATGCTACTCGACATAAATATAGGATTTCATGGCAAGCATTTCATATAATTCTTTCTAATAAATTCCTTTATTACGGAAACTGTCAGTGCATAAAATTATATGATATATGCCTATATGAACAGCACATTCTCAGCAGGGGGTCTGAGTTTAAATGACAAACTGAGACTTGAAGGTAATGTGTGCAGGTGTGATTTATTGGATTGTCGTTAGACAATACAATTTACTGCACTGCCCCTGGTGGCAACTCAAACAATGACGTTCGGACAGATTTTTGTTTTCATGTTCTACCTTAACTATTGTTAATGTTCACAGCTTCTTTTACATCCCCTCCCACGCGCGGATATGCTGCCTTACTTGTCATGCCTTAATTCTACATTCATCAGCAGGGCTGTATGAACCACTACGGCCACCTCGACCATTGTCGTAACAATGTTCGCCCTTAATACATTGAAAAAAAAGTGAAATACGTAGGAAACTAATTTTCAACATCATTATCATTTCTCCGTCAAAAACGTCATTGCTCTTCTAATTTCTAATCCTTTCCACTAAGACAACACGCTGGTATGTGTAATCCAATAATGCGTTGCAATTGCATGGGTATGTCAATTTGTATTGAAAGAATCACTGATGTATATTTGGATGCCCCCCTGCCTTTTTGTCATCGGTGTTACTGCCGACAATTATATTGGGTTCACAATAAAACAAAAATGATCATTCGGATATCATGAACATAATATGCATATGAACAGCGACATTTAAAAATGTCCGATTTCAAATTAGTCATGTTCATGTTTTATAGACACCATTAATGGTTGGATAAACCCATTCCGTCTCCTTGTCGATTTGTTTCTAAGCTGGCGAGGAGCACTGCATGATGCATTTTGTAGCTGCCTGGTTAATCAGCTTATTGGTTCAGCAATGAAAAATACGCAAAGAAATTAAAGACAAACATAAAGTATCGGTATGTCAAATCGTCTTGGGGTGTTATAGAAAGACTGTTGAACACATTTATGAAATATTAAGAAATAGGATCTACGATGTGCTGTTCTTCCGCGGGTGGATACCATGGGATTGCATACCCTAAAGCCCCGGCTCCACTGCCCGACGATCGAGTTGAGTTGAGTTGAGTTGGACTCAGTCTCATAGTGGAGCCGGTATTAAGACTAGAGTGGTAGCTTCTTGCTACGACTAATCCGTCGGGTCTCACATGTTGAGTTGTTGAAGATGTACGACTCGATCGTCGGGTCTTAGGGGGGTGTGCAGTAGAGTTATATAGATTTTATCACTACGACGATAGGGTCCTAGCTTGTGGCATGGTAGAGTTTTGGGCTAAGACCAGACAGTCGTAGATATTGGCGCCTCATGAACCTACGACAATCGAGTTGAGTTGAGTTGGGCAGTGGAGCCGGGGCTTAAGACCCGACGATCGAGTCGTACATCTTCAACAACTCAACATGTGAGACCCGACGGATCAGTCGTAGCAAACAGGTACGACTCTAGTCTTAATACCGGCTCCACTATGAGACTGAGTCCAACTCAACTCAACTCAACTCGATCGTCGGGCAGTGGAGCCGGGGCTTTAGTGGAGATAAATCAAAGGTCGTATGACTCTCATATTCTGAACCAGATTGCTTATCTTGTAGCAGTTTGCCCGTGTCCCTCTTTTCAAGGGGACCTCTGTGGGTCTTAAGGAGGCAACTTCGTCTGAGAGGACATGTCACAATATTGAATGTTGTGACATGCCCTTTTGGCCCTCTCGGCCCGTCGACGGGACCTGTCGTTTTGTGGGTCGGGGTACTTCAGACCATTGGGGGTTTATCCCGACACCCCATGACAAACAGGGGTGTGGTCGGGTAGGAGGCTGTGTATGGGCTATATGTCAACACCCCTCGCGCAGAGTCGGTTATTAGTCGCACTTGTACGTTGTTGAGGCGCCATGGATAGCTTATAGTCATCATTCGCACACTATGAATAGTGTCAACGCTAAAGACAATTTGCATTTTCTCCCTGATTAGGTACTATTATAAGAAAAACCACGGGTCGTACAGGCACCCGAGGACGACCCCTAAGATTCTTCTATATTTCATCACCCAAACAAAGATCAAAATAATTAGAAAATATTGTAAACAAGGAGCGGTACGCACAGCCAGTCAGTTCTCACTGCCCCTTATACGCATCCCTCAGCGGCCGTGCGGGTGATAAATTTACGATCCTCATCTTTGTTCCTGATCATGCAGTGTGCGAACCCCTTAACTGACATGTTCACAGACCGGTTGTAAAGAAGGCCCTAATTAAGAGAAGATGCACTGACGTACTGGTAATAATATCCCATTTGCGGTCAGGAAAGGTGTGGTAACACTCAACAGGATTTCCGCTCTTTTGGATTTGCATGTTCTCACCCTTTTGCCAAAAGCTGTCAAAAAGCCCTACAGATTTACTTTTTATTCAAGCTGATAAAACGTATTCCCAGTCGTTCTTATCGTGCTCCTACATATAATTTGGAACAACTAGTAGGACCTATTTGATTGCAGATAGCTGACGTAACATTGACAAAAAGTTGAAAACATTGTTCATGCAAGCACAGAAGGCATTTAACTAACCCCCTTCAGCTTCCAAGCTAAATTATTTAGGGTAATTTTGATTATCTGAACAGTGTTTATTCCGACTTTGAGGCGTTCGAAAGTGTTAAAGTCGTTCGGCATTTTATCTTATGGCAAGTATTCATATACCCGACCCTCATAGTCAGGAAAGGTTTAGAATATTTGGAGAAAAATGTTCTGTCTACAACAGAAGTTTTCTTTTGGAAAAGTTCATTTGACCAACCAACAATGCTTTTCTATTAAATGTTTCTAGCTATGTAGAGCATCCACCGGCAGGACGAGTTCTGACGAGTGGTTGAAGGCCCTATTACACTTTACAACTTGAGCTGCAATGTCAGCGCGATATGATGATATTACAGAAAATTCGCACAAAGGAGTAAAATAAATACAATGGTTTGAAATTTGCAATTTTGTGTATTCTACACTGTGTAACTAAGAATATTTTCTCTAATACGTGCAAATGTTCTACAACATTCACATATCGCAGCTTAAGTCGTGTAGTGGAATACCGCCTTAAAGTCACCTGTCACGCTCTCTCTGACTGACCATGCAGTTGAGCACGTAGTAGTTAAAAGGCACGTCCACCTGGTGACGACCTCGGGCCACTCCCAGATACCCACACACCTGAACCCACCCCCTGACTTACAATCAGACACTAAGAATTGTCATTATCTGGTTACTTAAGGTCAACAAACCTTAAACAGCCAAAATCCTCTTATATGCTGGAAATGAAAAAGAAATAACGTACACATAAGTGTTATCAAAATTTGTTATTTATCATAGGCCTAACTAATGCCAAACCTAAATTGTGCACTTGTAATGTGTGCAACGATTTTTTTTTATATCTTATTGAGACGTCTTTAAGACATCCGGGTCATCCAGATGAAATGAGTTTAAGACATGAAAGAGGTATTCCTGATGAAAATTCTGAATAGGTGATAATGTTTAAGACCTGAGGATATTCTACGTGCATGTGTGAGAGACACTTGACAGGAGTGATTGATGGTAATTGATGGTTGAGACTATTAAAGGCTTTTAAAGCGGAAAGAATGTAGAAATATTTGATAGGTGACTGTCAATGATAGATATAAGGAGATTGGATCTATGTCATGTAAAGTGATGGAGTGGTTGGGGGTTGTAAATTCACATGTTATCATAAAGGAATGGATCTGAGGACATGATGAGGGAAGGGTGAAAAGGTTTAAACCATGTGACTGCCCATGAAGGAGATATTGAGGGAAGAGGGAAATACTTCTAACCAAGTGCCTGATTATGAAGTAGTGATGGAGGGAGGAGTGAAATAATTATAACCACGTAAAGGAGTGATTGAGTCATTGACTCAAGAGCGTAAAGGGTGGTTTTCACGTGCCGATGAATTTAAGCTAATTGGCTAATGAGTTCAACGGACACTAACAAACCATCTTGTGCCAGCAATTCTTTGTCAGATGCCTAGATAGCATTTGTTGGTTAGGTGGGGACAAGCCTGAACAGATTAAACCGTGGGACTGCTTATGAAGGAGTGATACTGGTAAGAGTGAAATAGTTTTACCCGAGTGACTACCCATGATGGGGTGCTTAGGAAAAATTGTAAGAGTTTTATCTTCGTGACTTCGTCTGAAGTAATGATGGAGAGAATCCTGTAAAGGTATTGGCCCTGACTGTATGTTGGTGTGACACTGCCCGCTATGACCCGCCGGCTGGTACAAGGTAAAGCCCGTTTAGTCTAATCCTGTATAATATCATCCCTGTCAAACACAAATTGACCCACAACAAACACGGCGCCATCCCCGGGACGTGTGGAGGGGGGCAGGTATGTGGGGTCAGGTGGAGTCTGCATCCCGGGGCCGGGGACTCAGAAGGAGATCCACATTTTCCTTTAAATGGGCTCAAGGTAACCTTCAGAGTGTTGCAGATGAATATCACCTGAAGAAGATTCAGGATGAAGGGATATGTGGAAAATGGGATAACGATGGTAGATAAGGAATTTTAATCTATAACTTCCCTGACTTCAGAAAATAGATCCTTTACCGTAAGCAAGAACAGAAAAATGAATATGCCTACACAAGATTTTTTTTAATTTCAAAGACTCATGTCAATATGATCATTGGGTCAATTGGAGGTTTCTTTCTAGATGATCATCCAACCACTAAATAAAATGCACCTAGTGAACGTCCCATTACATTTGCCATCAAAGGTAGGTACGTATAGGTCGAGTTGAAATGTCCGCTATAAACTAATAAATACGACCCTCTTGCCGACTCAAAACAGTTAAATGGCCTTTGATTTAGGCTCTGTACCGGTCGGCGACTACACCCGTTATATCAATGTGACAATCGTACCGGCAAGTGATATATTGATACACTACATACAGATTTTTTTCACGACACGGCTACTGCCTTACAAAGCGGACATCAAAACGTCACTTGTGCATCTCAGGAAGACTGAATTATATCCATTTAGACTGCCCATTTTTCCCTTTAAAATGTCTTTAAATCGGACATAAGAACTACCTATAATTACAATCTAGCTGTCTTTTTTGCTACATTACTACAGCACTAATTCATCACTCTGAGGCGGTAGTCAAAAGCCGGCGTTTTTTTATAACTTCAGTGAAAAGTGGTGCATAAAGTCGGTCAGGTCTTATACAACCGATGTATACAAGCTGGCATGCTGTTACCTTTCTCAGCCAACTTTAGGTGACCTCAGGGCCGTCAGCGTTCCAGGGTTTTATGTATTAGCGGGTTCCACAGATATTTATTTCTGACACCTCAAATCATAAGAATCCGGTGTTATTCCCAGCGGTTTTAATGACCAGAACATTTAAGTCTGTTATATTATGGATTGTTTTCTTACACAATACCATGAGCAAATTTAAATACAGGTGGGATGGATTTCAAAGAACGTGAATAATGAATTTTATCGACCTTATGTCATCTTTTTTTGCTGGTACGATTTATTAACAGATAGGTAATTGTAAACCCCATTCACCATCATCATTTCAATCACCATACCAGTCATTTAAATTTCATAAAATGTTTGATGTTTAAATAAAGGAAACACTTAATTGATTTATGTACATAACATTCCATATAGAAATTACAAAAAAGGAATTCTTGAATCAGCTATAACCTATAACCTTAAAAAAATATTCCAAGCATCTATATTGGCCCTAAAGTGAGACTTCTAACTTATTCGTAGATATTACAAACCCGATATAATCGCTTTTGGAACTGCTGTTTACTGCTAACCCGAGGATAGCTTTGGAATCACAGAGGGGAACGCCCCCCTTATTGATCACAATAACTCGGCACATACCTTTACCCACAGTGGTGACTGTTAATCTGTCCCATGAACCGTTACACGGTTGTGGCCATCACAGAAGGTAGACTCCAGCTGGGGTTCGAGTTAAAGCCGAGTGAGTGTCAGCTGTGTAAGACGGTGCCATCCCCCTGAGCTGTGTCCTAAACGTGATTCACCATTACTCACCGAGACGAGAATAGACGACTACCTGCGGCCCGAGGGCCACTGAAGTAGGCCAGCCGGCCGTCTTAGATACACAGCCACAAAGCTATTATAGAACTGCCGGAAAACAACAGGTTATAAGGAGCAGTTTTGCGGAGGGCAGCAGACCGCAATTTACAATGTATTGGTGTCTAACAAACGGCAGTTGTCGTTCACCTTGGAGGGTGTAGGGGGCGCGCCAATAGATAGCAACAGGTGGTTTAGTCACGTGGTCCGCTGCGACTGCGCAGTGCGGTCTCAGTTAAACTTTTCTCTCTAACTTTTACCTTACATGAAAAGACCAAACTGGTCTTGAAGTTCTTAAACTCCAATGGATCCTGCACATTGGTTGATTTTTGGTTTCCTATGCAAAGAACTATTTTGTAGAAGTTTAAAGGTACCTTTAAAGCAAGGAAAGGCACCATACCATACAGGTACATGAGATTATATATATATGTATATATATGTCTGTGACCACACGAAGGGACTTTCATGTGTTTTTTTTTAGCTTTAGAAATATCTATTTGCATTATGGATTTGATGCGGCCCTGACCCTCCACTAATGCACTACCTTGAGGATGTAGGCCTTCGTGCTTTATCCTGTTGCATCATCAATATCTTTGTAAATGTAGTAGTACTTCGCCTAGTGCTTATCCTTCAAGCAATACTGTCTGATATTACAGAGAAGAACCCACGTACTGGGATTGTATCATTACCTGCTACTGATGAAGAAGTTATTATATCGGACGTTTCTCAAAAAATTGACCATTTGCTGCAGGAAATCCATACAAATCACTGTGCTACGAAGGTTATATTATGCACAATACCTGGTGCACATATAAATTTCTGTAATTACAAGTCAAAGGTCGAGGGAGATCTGGATACTAAAGAAGATCGACAGAGGTTATTGGCTGACCTTGGACGTCATGAAGATCAGGATGTTTTAGATCAAGGGATTATGGCGTTAGCTCACTACATAGTAGAAAAAAACATTGCAAATGGAGTACCAACGCCAAAACTACATGAAAAGATCCATGCTAAATCAGGATCAAAAAAGAAGAAGGTTACACATGCCTATTATAAAACAATCGATGGGATCCACCCAGACAAAGCCCTGTTGAGGGATTGGGCAATGTCAATTGTTAGAGTTGTGCAACTTGTAAAAAATCAGTAAAAATTGTAATATCTAGAAGGATCTTTCCTTTATGATTGGACAATTATACTGATATGAACTTTATACAGACACTCATATAGGAGATCTTCTCTTGCGCGTGATACCAGTTGAGACCCCAATATATGTGGGGCGAAGGAGCCTATCTAAGTGTGATGAGGCTCTTTATATGGGAGAGGATGGCTACATTTTTGTCATTCCCCATGATCATTTGTTTTTCATTACATTATGTTATTCAGTTTTGCAATCTTTCGTTCTTGTATACTAACTCCAAATGGCTAAGAAGGGCTTGAAATTCATACATTTGAATATAAGAAGTTTAGTAAAGCATAAGGATGAATTTTTTGAATTGTATAAGGATTATGACATTATTTGCTTAACGGAAACTTGGTTAACCAATAGACATCGTGATGGGTTATTTTACGAGGAAGGTTATAGTATGATACGCCAGGACAGGGATATAGGTGTCGCAAAGAAAGGTGGTGGTCTGATTATGTATGTAAAGGATGACTTATTTCCCTACATAGAAAAAATAAGTGAAATTTCTTCAGTTACCCCTCAATTAGAACAACTCTGGATCAGATATAATCAACCAATGCATAAGAAAATGACAGTGGGTGTACTATATCGACCACCGAATTCTAAGCCAACTGATTGTATCGATAAATTAAGGGAATCCATGCACTACATACAATGTCATAACAAGGGTGAAATTTTGTTTTTAGGTGACTTGAACATTAATTTGAAAAAAAGATCGTGTACCCATGTGTCTTTATTTAAACAATTGCTAAAGGACTTTGACTTAAAGCAATATATAAGTAATTACACACGTATAACTGGTCGAAGTCAAACGCTGATAGATATTATTGTTACTAATATGAACCATATTGCAGAACATGGTGTTTTAGATGAATCCGTAAGTGACCACAAAGCAGTATATATTATTAAGAAGTGTATACGTAAGGGTCACTTTAAAGAAAAAATATATGGTCGTAGTTATAAGGATTATTCGTCTGATAAATTACGATTGGAAATAGAAAAAAACTTAATGTGGCAACATTTTTGGCATCATTCGTACGATGTAAACGATATGTGGCATTATATGTATGACATACTGTTGCATTCTATAAATACACTTTGTCCGAAAAGGGAAATTTTAATTGAGCCTGATAAACCATTGTGGTTAACAGATGAGGTTAGGTATAATATTGCAACAAAAAATAAGTTATATAAAAAGGCCTGTGCTAGTGGAGGTGATGAGGATTGGGCTTTGTTTAAAGCTCAAAGAAAATTGACAGCATCTTGTATTTTTAATAGTAAGAGAAACTTCATTGTTAATGAAATAAGCAATGCAGATGGAAATGCAAAAACATTCTGGAAGGTTGTAAATAAAAATCTCGGGCGAGATAATAAGGGTAAGGTGAATATTGAATGTTTGGAAACTGAAAATGGTCTAGTTTACGAAAAATCTGCTGCCGAATATCTGAACAATCACTATGCGACTATTGCTGGAACATTATTGAGAGACAATAATACTAGCTGGAAAAATCGGATACCAAATTTGAATGGTCCTCCATTCGAATTTTCTTTTATTACGGAGTCGGAAGTTTTAAGCCATGTTAGAAATATTGACATTACCAAGTCATCAGGCATAACTGATATCAATTCAAGGGTTTTGAAAGATTGTTTAATTATTTGTAGTTTGGAATTAACTCACATATTTAATTGTTCAATTGAAACTGGGATTTTCCCAACTGCCTGGGCAAACAGTACTATCACCCCGATACCAAAAGAAGGAAACCCTAGAAACTGTGACAATTGGCGTCCAATACATAATTTACCCCTGCCAGGCAAAATATTAGAAAAATGCATTCACAAACAAATTATAAATTACTTAGATAACAACTATTTGTTAAATTGCAATCAACATGGGTTTAGACGGGGTCATAGTACGATGACAGGAATAATGGAGTTAAGTCGCAATATATATGAGAATTTAAATAATGGATACATAAATGAGTGCTGCTTTGTGGATTATTCCAAAGCTTTCGACACTATAGATCATACTATTTTACTGCAGAAACTAGAGAAATATGGTTTTGCAGATAAAACTATACAATGGGTAAATTCTTACATAAATAGATATCACTGTACAAAAATAGGTAAATACATTTCATCAAAATCAAAAGTAACCCATGGGGTACCACAGGGCAGCACTCTAGGGCCACTATTTTTTATAATATATGTCAATGATATTTTCAGCTTGATAACAAAAGATGTTGTAATAAATATGTATGCGGATGATACAGCTATACTAACCAAGGGTCAGTCCCATTCACTTGCAAAGCAAGATTTGCAATATGCTATGCTAAATGTTGTACAATGGTGTAATGAAAACCGGTTGGTTATGAATTACAAAAAGACTAAATACATGGAGATTGTCCCAAAAGGGAAGACAAAATCCGAACAAAATGAATTGCATATTGTTGATAAATGTATTTCGCGAGTGGAAAATTATGTCTACTTAGGAGTAAACATTGATCAAGGTTTGAATTTTCGTAAACAGTTAGGTACTGTGATAAGTAGGGCTAATAACCGCATTTTTGAATTAGATTATATAAGAAATTATTTGAATATGCAAAATTGTTTGTTAATATATAAGCAATATATATTACCAATTTTAGATTATGTGGGATGTATTGCTGATAGTAGTACAAGCGACATGATTAAGAAATTGCTACCGTTACAACATAAAGCAATGAAGGTGATTACTAATCGTCGCGAATATATAAGTACAGATGATTTAAAAGTCTTGCAGTCTGAACTTCATCTGAAACCACTGTTAGATCGAAGGAAGTTGCAATTATTGCAGTTAGGTTACAGATATAGTAGAATGACTGATTTTATAGATGATACTCGTGGACCCAGAATATTAAGGAACGATGAGAAAATTAAAATTAAGCGTTCGTTTACATCAAAACAGTATATTATAAACAGTCCATATTATAGAATGTGCACTATTTGGGAGAAGTTACCTTCAGAACTTCAAAATTTACAAGATATTAACATTTTTAAACACAGACTTCAGAAACTGGACATGAACACTTTCGAATGGAGAACCTGATATTATAAATTGTGAACACCGGGAATAATCCTTCATTCCTGGTCAGTAACTATTGTCAGTAGAACAATGCAAAACCTACAAACTTCATTACTCATCATTATTTGTGTACTAATACATATAATGTAACTAACACAATTTTTCTACTATCTGAAAAGCGTTGTAGGACGAGATAGTTTTGCTCAATAAAAAAAAACAAAAAAAAAACAAACAAAAAAACATAACGCTGCAGGTAGCAAAAAGTTAAGTGAGAAACAAGAAGAGAGAGATTAAAACAACACAGCTACACGTCAGGGTGAGGCGGCCATGCGGCCCCAGTGTTCAGGAGACCAGCTGGGGAGCCGTGGGGCGTCCTTCAAACACCCATAATGCATTGTGTACCGGAAGGAGGAGATTGTCCACCGTAAGCGGGTTTACAGGGCCTGCAAACACTCAGCGCGCACAGCCCGCCACTGACCTACCCAGCACTTTACTGTCGGAGATCTAGAAACACCGTAACTAGTTGGATGACTTGGTGCAATGGCGTGTTTCCTCTGCCATCAATACATGTGCAGGAAAAAAGTTTCTAGACAGCTGCATACTAATTAGTCTTTAAATCAAAGGGAGCGTTTACAGGTATATTTTGTCATGGAAGGTGGCACATATACACTGCTACCAAACAGCTAGTATCCTCGCGGTTATAATCATTGAGGGAGCATGTTTTAAAAAAATGGTTGGTAGGCCTATCTTTTCATAAGACTGGGGGACATAATTAACACCCTAACGTGGTTAATTTAAGAAAGGAGAAAAATCCGCACAACCCAGTCTTGCCGACAAGGTCTGCCAACAAAGCATTTTCATGCCCATTTGTGGCTCTGTGGTGTAGCCTCTCCCACATCTCTGTACAAATAATAGCCTTACATCCTCCCCATCACTCCACAACACACACCACCTGACAACTCTTTGCCCTCCCTCTCAAGGAGAACACTTTTTCCCTACAGTTTTCTTTCCCCAAAAGATACTCATTATGGCGTTTTTGTTGGTCTGGAATTGAAGTGGCCAAATAACCCGTAAGCCAGAGTCTACCTTAACGTTAGCGGTTCATTTTTCTCTAGATTATTTAGTCGGCTTGCTTTTGGTGGTGAAGTTTTGCTTTATCGAGGGGCGGGGGGAACTTTGCCTCCCTCACGGCGTGAGAAGCAACAGTCGAATACTCTTGTACATCTTTTGATCAAGCCCCTCTTTAGCTCAATATTGGAGGCCTAAGGAAAGAAATGCGTAATGCATTTAATTGGTGTCATTTCTAGCAAGGGATCTATAAGATGCAAATGGCGGAGGAAGGGAGACAGTTAAAGCTATGTATCAAAATGTCGTGCAAAACTATCAAATCCCCCTGATTTTCAAAACCCTAATTAACAGTTAAACTTCAATAACTATAATTTTATTTCCCTTGATTAGAATTTGCAGTAGTTTCAAATGTGACGTGTTGCATAGTGGTCCGTTGTATCAATTAAGGGGACAGTTTAGATCACAAGCTCAAATTGTTGCAATTCGATTGTTCTGGTCCGTTCGACAGATTTAATGCATTTGCAGCCGGACTGTTCTACTTATATGTATGGCAAATAAAGGTACTCTGAAGGGGTCTTTTTCATTTAAGATTTCTGGCAAATTTATTACAATTCCCTGTTAAGAATCCATTATGTGACAGACCACGCAGAAGGTGGCGTGACTGAGGTTTGGTGCGAGTCGGGGGTCATGTATATATATATCCTACATTAAGGATGGACATTCTGAAAGGGCAACAGGAAATGGCACAGACAGAGCATGGAAAATGTAGCCAATATCTAACGGAAGTCTTGGTAACTTGTCACCTTAACAAATGATAGCGTTGGATATATTAGGTCATTAGGTTTTCAATTAGCCATGGAGGAAAGAGCAAGGAGTGTTCAGGCATTTCCAGCCAAAATTGCAACGCCATTATGACTTTTCTACAATAATATAACAATCATGTGAAATCATATTAAGGGACAGACCAACCTAAAAACTTGGTCGCAGAAATGCATCCTTACGTGGCATGTTGGCTGGGTTTGTTATGAACTTAAAACCCTTTTTCCACATGTAAGTTATATATAGATTTATGTGAATTTCAAACTTCACATTTCTCTGAATTAGACTCTTCTGAATGAGAATGGCAATTGATTACATTCCATACAAAGCACAGTAACGGACAGGAGCAAAAACAGTAGGATATATAGCAATATTAGTTTGGCCATGGGCAGGGCAAAGAGCCAAGATACATAGCAATACTTATAGGGCAACGTGTAGGCAAGGAGACACATTGAAATAAAGTTCATGTCTGGGGGTAAGGGTTCACAGCAATAAAGGTGAGGTCAGGGAAAAGTGGAGACAACATAGCGATGGGAAAAAGGAAAAGGAAACAGCAGAGAGCGCAGGGCGCATAGAAATAAAGGATAAAGCCAGTTGTAGGATGGAGAGTGGAGCTTACATTGCAACAAGAAAATAGCAAACAGCAGAGAGTGAAGGACACGTGACAGTACCACTGCTTCGAATGCCCAAGGTATTATGAGAACATAAATTATTGTTGATGTAGTCTACAATTTACATCGTCTGCAGCTCTTTTACTTCTCACAGAACTATAAAAGCTTGTATCATGAGATCATTTCCAGCAAAGCGAAGACAAAATGCTGACACCAATAAATAAGTAAAAGGCGTCTTATTTTTTCTCGCATTAAGCTATTATATACAATGCTGTACTCAAGGCGGATCTACCTGGACGCTGCAAAGCTCCGAAAACAAGATCAATAAACAAGGGAGCTCATGTGCTGCTATGTACTTTCCATGAACTTAACACCTCTTATGAAACCACTTTAGCTATGAGGCGCCTACCAGTTGACATAACAGACGCTCTGCAGATTACATCTTGAGATGGTACAGCCTAATTTATCTGGGGATTGAAGATTATCAGATAAGGTCAAGAAATATGTGATTTCATCAGATATGGCGCCAGCGTTTTTTTAAAGATTTATTTACAGCAGATAAATCTTGTCATTTCAATGGAATTGTGACTCAGACTACGGGATGTTCACAAATATCTCCAAAGCACACGAAGATCTCGGCCATCTGCCCATGTTACACACAGATTACACAGCCTGGGGTCATGCTGCACGTTGACACTGGGCCCAAATGGGGAGGGGGTACTCTGTCAGACAACGGTTACCTAAAGTGGAGACAGGCCTCAGTCGTTGTATTTTCCTTAGCACCTATTAAATCTTTCTCAGACTTATTTGTTAAAGAAGCCCTTCATATTATCTAGTGAAAGTCTTCGTCGAACACACAGATTCCCATGTAAACGCCCAGCTCATGATATACTATTAATTGAATGTTTATATTACATATGAAACGTCACACACATTGAAGGAAACTGCAATCAAAATTTTGTAGTTGCTGTGTCCATAATTATAATGATATAAAGAGACAGGTTTCTGTCGAAATAGGGGTTTATGAGTTCGATGGTTGACCGCCGCTGAGTATAAATGGTAAGTATACGTAGTTTTACACAGAGCCTCCCGCGTCCTCCCTCCATAAACCTGGGGGCCGGCAGGTCGGCCGGAGGGGATGGGTCATAACATACCGAGGTATTTATCAATATTGACCGACGGTTAGGCCCTTTTTCCCCGTCACGCCCCATGATAACCCTCCATTCCCAGCCAGGTAGACCTGGGCTGTAGGATCAGTGCACATGTCGAGGGACGCCGACCTGACGTATAGAGCTAGGATGGGGGTTAGAGGATTTCTGGAGTGTTCATCTCCAGAATATTCGATTTGCAAACAACGACTCATGCTGCTATGAACAATAATTCTTACGGAAAGTTGATGATGTTTTACTTGCTAAGTTATAAACGGTTTCACAGCACCTGTTTGGTTTTCCAAAATAACTTTTATCTAAAGGTTATTTGGGCAAGACGTTTATAACTGTTTAAAGTTTTGTTGAAACGATATCGTAGGTAAAACTCATCATTAGGACATATAAAAAGCAAATAACTATAGCGTTTTTGGTTATTCATCAAGAAACATGCTACAGTAAATTATGGACAGATAATACAAAAACAGGCTCCGCCAAGCATGTGACGTTATTATAATATTGCAGCAACATTCTGTTTGGTTCTGTACTGTTACCTTATTTTGATGGCTCCCAATAACATTGCTGCAATGTACTGCTGTGATGTTGCACTGTGACATTATTATAATGTTCTGGTTATGTTCTTTAACATAAACAGAACATTCTTATAATGTTCTGTCTTGGTTTTGTCCTAACCTCACCAAAAGCTTATGTTATAATAATGTTCTGATATGGTGAGGTTTCAACCTCCCCATCAATAACATTATTGTTACGTGCCATCTTAGTAAGTAACAGACTGACTAAAAAAAGTATGGTTGCAGAATGTTTCTGTTACATCGCAACTTGGCTGGGTCTATACTGGCCATTCAGTCAGATTTTTCACCAGTTTTATTAGCCACTTTGTAATTGCTGCTCCTTTGGCCTGGCCAGTGGCATTATTTCTTTCATTGTTCAAAAACTGATTTGATATACTCAAGTTACAAGAAGATAACTTAACAAACATTAAAAGAGAGACACGGTTTTTGAAATCTAGGGCATAGGAACTGCATTTTGCCTATGACTTATATCTATGAATTAAGTTATATTATGTACATTAGATTATGATATAGAAATAACTCCAAGCTTGTCAACACTTTGAACACTGTAGGGCATTGTGAGAAATGCTCCTAGAACATGAAACAGTACCACTGAAAAATGTTGATACATATTATCACTACTCTAATTAGAATTGGCTGGTAAGTGCTCTCGAGCAGGGCTAGCCCTCCCATTATTAAACCTCCTGTATTTGCCAGTTGTTAATTCACAACTTCTCAGTAGGACATTACTTCTTTTGTTATGGGTGTGTCAAACATATCAGACCTCTGTGACTGATCTTAGCTTAATGTCCATGGTGGGTGCTGTGAACCGTGCGGAATGCTTTGTATTTAGTGCATCATTACCCCTTCTTTTCCTGTACTATTACCCCTCACTATGTTACACGGGTAATTAGTGGTCCAAAGGTGATTACATGCAACTCTGCTAATGTCTTTCTTTGATGATAGGATGGCTTTCATTCATAAAGCAATAGGGCCTATGCTGATAGAAGGAGAATTAGTCCCTGTTTTACCATATCATTGTTCCTCTCCCCTTTGTGTAATATATGATTATTATAAGCAATTCCCAAGTACATTTAGGTCATTGGCGGCATAAGGATCTTATGTTCAGTTAACAAGTCATTAACAATTGCCCTACTAACAAATTTTGCATTATTTCAGCTATTCTTTTATTATATTAAGACAAATTGTTGCTTGTCAAAAAAGAATATTTTGCTAATTTGTTGCCATTTTCACCATTCTATTTCATCATAAATTTGCTATATCTTTATTCAAAATAGACATAACTTATCAAATGTGTTATGTAACATTTTATTTGTTGAAATTTTTATTTCATCTTGGATAATTGACGGAATCCAAACAATTTCCTTGGGATTTCCTTGGGATTCCCTGTTACTATTTTTAGTTTGACCGCAATTTTTGAACTGTTGCCATAAACAATTTGTTTTTATAAACACTGTCCATCCTAAATTCAAGGCTTTAAAATCTTTCGATGGAAGCAAAGCTTTATCCTTTTCCAGAAAGACTTTTCTTAAACTGAAAAACTGAAAAGGAGAAAGCACTAAAGATGAATTGAAAACAAAATGAAATGTAAAATGATTTGACGTAAAGTACCGGAATGTTCTAAGCAATTTCAGGAATTGTGTTAGGGGGGTAGAGCGTCGTACGCGAACAGTGAATCTATCTACTGCTCTTCGGGAAACGACCAGCAACCAATCATTACTTTTTTAAACTCAGGAATGCTTCCTCCTGCCGCCTCCTGTGTACACGTGCACTTATAAGGCCGGCGGGAAGTTAGGGCAGGTATCTGGTTGACAACACCGTGAAGCCAGACCTACAAATTCATACATTTTTCTTCTGATTTTGATGCGTTTTGAGAAAATAGAGTAATAGCAGAGGCCGCGATAGAAAATAGTGAAATAAAAGAATATTTAGATAAAACTGTTAACGAGTTTCTAGAATCACTAAAGAGACATGGTTGGTGTCAAAATTGGGAGATTATGGGTCAGGGAGTTCAATCATTTACATTTTAAGTCAATGTGGAAATCCAATAACATGATTTTCAGCTGCTAAAGTATCTAGACAAGTGGAAATGGTTCCAATATCAGTTGTTTATAACCTAAAGGGCTCAATAGATATAATATTCATCTAATACAAAACCACAGATTTCAAAATGGCTGAATTTATAAGCATGATACTTTTAACAAGAACTGCTGGATTCCAAAATAATTCAAAAGAAAGGATATAGACTTTACTCTTTCACCACAAGATTTCTTTATTTCATTTGGTATGATGATCCCCTGGGACCCCTTCATTGAATTTAGAAAAGGGAGCCACCTTGAAATATCAGCATAACCCTGACAGGGGCCAAAAATCCAAAATGGCTGACTTTCAATGGAATCATCTTATATCTTAGCTTCTAAAATGTCTAGAAACACATTGGTAGACTCAAAATTTGAAGATTAAGGGTTGGTTGGTTGGTTGGTTATTGGGGTTTAACGCCGTAGCAACATCTAGGGTCATATCACGGCGAGAACAGGATTTGACAATTCTGTCTTGGATGATCGAATCTATGGAATGAACGAATCTATGAGAAGATAGAGACCATACCCCTACACATTTACCGAGGCAGGTGTTCTTTAATGTGCAGGGTCCCATAGGCAGGGCCCTACACACAACAGCCGGTGGCCCACAAGGAGCCTTTGATAACCCAGTTGTTGCCACTGGGAGACATGCAGAGGGGAGTAGCAGCCAGACCACCTCGGCCCAGACTTGAACCCGGGCCGCCCGCGCAGCAGACGGACACTCTAACCACTTCACCACCCCACACGCCAAGATTAAGGGACAGGGAATCCAATTATTTGCCTTTGGAATCTACACAAGAGATCTAATAACAATAGCCAATAGATTTAGTTAAATACATGAAATTTCAAATGCTAAAAACATGAGAAATTTGCCTAAATTTCATTTTGATATTTCAAGGTGGCTCCCCTTCCAGATTTGATAGTTGGTTATACCTGAGAGGTGCCTCATACCAAATTTGGTGCTTTTATCCTCTCTGTAACGAAAATTTTGACCCCACTAATATATAACACGCTAAATGGACAAACATAAGGACGTTATCAGACATTTCTTATCAGGTCCAGACCCACATACATGCAGTCGTGGAGAGGCTATTCCGCCGTCAGTGTGTGCCTCGGATGAGTGCCGCATCCCACGAGCCCTTCCCGTCGACATTCCGTCACGAGCCTCCCCTCCCCCCTCTCCCCTTCCCCTGCCCGTCCCCCCTCAGGTGGAGTACGCCCGACTCTCTAGTCACTTAGATCCGTCGCCACGCTCTTTTTACTGTCCTATTAAAGAAAAAATACAACATCACACAAAGAAACGAGTGAAAGGTGAGGGTTGCCGTGGAAATAAATTGTCTGGAAGGGTAGCACCAGGCCTGTCATTAGAGGGGCTATTTTGGCCCGTCTCCAGGGCTTTGACCGCCATTGACTGACTCTCGGCAGGATTGTAATGCCTCCGGAGGGGCCGGCGGCCAGGGCACAGGCCTAGACTAGGTAATGTGATGCGCTATGCAGAACAGAGGGCTCTACATATTGTTTATTTCATACAGTGAAGGAGGGGTCGGTCCTTGGGAGAGAGCCCTATGGAATTAGCAATGTAAGATGGGATCTTCCAGACAATACTGATGAAAGGCATGCCTTTTCCACCAACCATACCTGAAAAATATTTATCTAATTCCAACGACAAGGTACTCTTTTGGGCGCAAAGATGAACACCTGCATTCAGATTTAAACCTGACTCGACTGCTTTATTCCCTATCTTGGAGACCATTTTTCTGGTCTCATTGAGCCCTGGTCTAACAAGGCTGCCCTCTGTATCTGTGTGACGTTGTATGTCTCTATAAGATCAAGGCCTCGGGCCGGCCTCACCACCTCGACTGGGGCGACCCAACCCCATATCCACCATGGCCCCCACTTTGTCAATGTTTAGTGTGAAGCTGGGGGTTCCAACTGTCCGATAAAAGTTTGCTAACCCTTTCCAAATGGCTGCTCATTCAGTGCATTTTCAGTGGGGCAGCCTGCAATATTGAAAGTTTAGATTAAAGTTAATGCCAGGCGACGTTGTTTTTATAGTAGCCGTGTGGGGCCATGGCCCAATGTGGGCCTTCCAAGGAACTAAAAACAGCAAACTGAGCAATGGTGGACATTGTCAGGTAATTATAGTCAAAACATTAATTGCCAAGCAGCTTATCACTCGTCACATTGCACTATCAAAGTCTACGGTTCTCTGTACAAATTTCGACGACACTGGGGGGTACGGAGATGTCCGTTGACTGGCGACAATCAGTCTCGGAGACGTTCTGGATGTTGAGATTCTAGACAAAAGGCGATAGACTATTGTCACTGGACAATCTGACTCCATTGTGGTCGCCCACATTTGCCCAGCAGGGTGTTCTTACATTGAACAGTAAATGTATGTAGTTGGTGAGTGAGGAGGGTGGTTTACTAGTGGGAACAATTCAAAGTGCCTATAAAAATGTCACAAATGTAGCCCGATATGTGCAGTTCATTGTTAGTATGATGTATGATGTATTGTAATATGCTCTAATCCCTGGGTGAAAGTGGGCGACATTTTACCAGTTTCGCTAAGAGTTTTTTTTAAAAAACTGTACTTGATTAATTCTATTGTCCTATGAGATAAAACAGTATTAGTTCTTAACGAATATCTTCAAGTAAAGTAATCATTTAAGGTCAGTTCACTAACACTGACAGGTTTAGGAAAATCAATAAGTCTTGGTGACGAAGAAAAACAGACAGACTATGAAAGAAACTGTTGTCACACAATGACAACATTTTATTAGACGTATTTTAGGAAAATACTCCGCGCCATAAGCGAATGAATCACTGTGGGTGACAGAATATTGGCCTAAATTAATTGAACAAAATACCTACTTTTTGAATTGTGATAAAAGTAAAACATTGTCCAATTTTGCTGAACAGTAATTAGAAATAAATTGTTTAGATCTGAATTCTGTAATTGACATTTTATTTTTGTTGTCAATTGAATTTCATTTGCCCCTAATCAACTTTATTTTTGTAGGTCCCAATGAGGTAACAAGGTGCTGGATAACTGTGGGCAACCAAAGACTAGACTTGTCGCCTGATGATGCACTTTTATGGCTCAGTGAAGCTCAGCCATGGTGTAGATCTATGTGTGCGGACAAAGATGGCCCTCGCAATGTCCCTCGAGGTGTCTCATATCAGAGCTAAGAATCCCAGGATAGTTGTTCATGAAAGACAATCGCACAACATGACTGAAATAACCTATCAAGTCAACTTAGAAATACAATGTAACCACACATCAACAGGATCTTGCATCTTGCATTATGACAACGCTATGGCTATGATAAGGCGAGCGACATGAAAACTAATCGTTTGACGAGAAATTTCTAGGAATGGGAAATACGATACTATACCGGTGTACTCTTTTCACTTAACTTTAGTTAATAAAAGATCATTAGGAATGTTCTGATGATATCAAACTATCGCATATAATCATGTTCCTAACATACTTTTCGGTAGACGGCTTCCATATCTTTATCTATATCTTTTGTTTAGAAACGTTCATATTATTTTTTCCGACATAATAATTATCATGAAAGGAAAACTAATAAAAGCACTGTGGATGTCACTGGAAATACATAACTTGGGGAACTTCCCTACTCCGACAGAATCATCAGATACTGCAATATTGTTTGGTTTCTGACTGAAAATGTAATGTTAAAGAACCCGCTTAAAATATAGTTCTCTCGTTTGTTGCGAACAGAGAGTTACAGGCAAATGTCCTCACGCTAAATTCAAACTAGCCTTACCATTATCTTAATATGTGCAGGTGAACCTCTAGAACTAAATGAGGAATAAATAAGAGACTCAAGTGCGACAATTCTCCTTCGCTATCATTGAAAGAAAAATAACAATCGACCGTAAAGTTTTTCGGTATCTGTGGATCACCTCCCTACCTGCTGGCGCCGTTCGCCGTCGGGCCCGACCTGGGCGGGCCGGCGCCCCTTTTATCTCCTGAAGGGGCTCTAAAGGGGCAAATTAACGACAAAAAGAGACAAATAGCTGAGGAAATGTTGGTGGTAGAGGAGCCACTAATCTCTTACCGTAGCTTACAATGCACACAGGGGGCCTTGTTGGTTTTTGGCAGCTGTTTACAGCTTGTCTGTAATTCCAGGATAGTTACAAAGTTGTGTTCATCTACTATACTCCAGCCCAAGTCTAATCCACCGATGTCCGCCTGTGAAAGTCTGTAAAGACGTTTCCCAGCCTAGGACGTCACGTTGAAGAACATCACAGAACATTACTAGAAATCTGCACAATGTTAACAGTATGTTTCCCCTTGACTAGGTTGTCGCCAGATTCCTATTGGCCCTATCTATTCTAATTAACTTACTAGTGTCAGAATAAGTAGACTCTGGTGGGTCAATGCCTCAGTTTTATTCGGCGTATCATTGAGATGAAGATGTAGAGGTGTATTTCTGCCTGTAGGTACGGTTTAAAAAAGGTTGCTCTAAAGCGCACGGTAGCGCCGAATAAAAAATGTATTCATCATTATCTAATAATTTCTTTTGTTCTTCTAGTTTTCTGTCTAAGTTCTAATTTATTTTCATGTCAGCCCTGCTTTCTATAATTCCTGTCTTTCTGTAGTGACTCATATAACGTGATAGCCTTGGGCCTCGACTGTAGCCAGCTATAAAGGATAAAATCTATGCACCAACTAAAACAAAAAGGAAATCGACCATCATCGAGAAAACTTAAAGTATTATATCAATACGTACATAAATATTATGCGAAAGTACCCAATTCTCTTTAAGCGAAGTGCATAGTGAACTCCAAAATTGAGTGTACTCACCGGGATACCATAGAGGATGATTACAATACACTTTTCTAAAAGTGACTGTACGCTGTTTACACTCGAATTTATATATTGTTATAAACGCGTGTAGGCTACACACATGTATACTTTTTTTACGCCAATTTTCTGGCGTTTGGCCCCGGCTTTTCGCGTCTGAGAGAATCTCATAATAATTCTTCGCTACATAACATCCCCCCTAAACATCCCCCTATCAACTATGATCCTCCTGCCTCATTTCGTCAATCCTATTTTTAAGACTAGAACGCCAGAACTGCATCCAAATCATTCGAACACAGTGCTCTCCCTCACCAACGACCATCCCTCTAATGCGGTCACTTTTCTGATTCCCCAAGGGTGGCAACATAAGAGAAGGGCTACCGTTTTAAGAAAACGTAGCCGGAGGACCAAGTGTAGACGCGGCTTACCTGTATAACGAATGGCTCCAGTTGCCCGGCGCGCTCTTCGCCCACTCCCGTACCTGTCCCAGCGTCCTCCCGGCGTCTCCAGGGTACAGGCGTCCCACCCTGAGGGGGCGCGGCCGATGACAGGGACCTTAGAGGCGTTAGCCGACGAGGGGACCTCAGGGCTGGGTCAACGACCGCAGGGATGGGGCGTCAGTTAGAGGCCACAGGTAGCGATGTACTCCGGGGTGTCCTCCTGGGCAGCCTCCCGGCGGTACCAGCCCCTGGTTGACGGACCTGACAGTCAGGTAGAGAGGAGACAGGTGTGCGAAAAGAGAGGTAGATCCAAACAGTGAAAGGGCACTACCAGTAGGGGCACCTTGCGTGTAGTTCAGGTGGTTCTCTGCCCTGGAGTGGGAAGTCACAGGCCCATCTGATTCAGGTGTGTCCCCTGGAGCTAATGACCTGTGCGGCAGTTAGTGCCGTGAGGGTGGGTTGGGCCTCCTGTACGTTGACAGCACAGTGAAGGGGTACGGTTCTGTCTCGATCCCAGTTGACTCCCCAAAGAATCGCAGTGTTTGTGTGCCCGTCGAAGCACCTGTTCTCACCTGTGGCGTATAGGGCGGCGGTGGCCGTGGTTACTACCTGTACGGCCGTCACAGTCTCCCCTGTACTCCCCGGGCCTCCCGACGTAGTACCAGTGGGGCCTTAGAAGGGGGCCCTGAGATGGGGATACGAGAGTTTAGACGGAATAATGCAAATTTGGAAGTTTAGAGCCAAACCATGGTCCTTTGCCTTTAGATGGTAAGTGCAATATCACTGTTGACCTCTTTAGAATTATTCTAAATTATATCAATATGATATTTGGTACCAACATAATACATCATGATGATGTTGGTATCATGACCCCATTCAAATCAAAGTATACAACCAAAAATATCATAGCCAAGCTTGCTTGTTATAGGATCGTTGGTAGAACCACAAAGTAACAGTTATCCCATTAAAACAGAGTGACGATAATCACAAAGGGGGTATTTGAGCGTTGGAAAGTGAGGGTATGCGATACATATTCCTCCAGAACTGTATTCCAATGAGACTATGTATCGCTTAACTTGTATAAGCGAATCCCCTATTATGTCGGAGCAACTCTGTGGTATAAACTCCCTACATGGGTAATTGATGCAAACGATCGTGAGTCTTTTAAAAATCATTATATACAACTGAAGAATGGATAGAACTTACCTTAGTCTGTCCATACTTTGATGATGTGTTCGGTTCAAACATTACCGCTGAAGTAATTAACAATTATGACGAATCAACCTATACGATGATTCTGCAGTGCTTACCTTAGCCTGCAGATATATTGACATTACGATTAATGCTTCGGCAGAACAGCAGCGACATATGAATACATACTGCATCACATATACCACCTAATCCCGATGTTCTGAGAGTCTGTAAGAGCGTATTGGCGTATTGTTTATTATTGCGTAGTAGTACTATTATACTTGTATCTGATAATGTATCAATTAATGTCTCATAACTCTATTATTATGAATTATTCCTACAAGGAAGAACATGTCAAATGATTGTGGTTCAATAAAAAAAAAAGTTTACTGAACTGAAGAGGAAGATAACAAGGTGAGGGTCAGGGGAAAGAAGTCTATTGTAAATATGGAGAGTATTAGGCCTAGATAAGAATGATGACACCCATTCCATCAGATTTCTAAAATCGGTTCAGAATCCCATCAGAGCCTGTCGTGTTAACCGTCTTGAGCCCCCCTCTGTGCCGGCTCCCACCCGCCGTGTGCAGCCAGCCGTGACGCGCTGTGATCCACCGCCCGGGCCGCGACAAAAGTGAACGACGAGAAAAAAACACAACTGAAGATGGATCCTGCCTCTGAGGGGATGCCGAGAGAAGGGCGTTATGCTATTAGAGACTTCTTTAACAATATCCTCCGATCCTTATCATCCAGATACGTTTCTTGTGCTTTATAAAGTGTGCGTCGCTTTATAAGTGAGAGATGGAAGTGATAACTTGGAGGTGTGCGGTTCAAGAACAGAAAACGCAGATCGAAAACATAAATCAAAATGTGAGTTTTAAACCTCGGTGACAAACGTGAGTTTTAAACTTCGGGGACATCCAATATGTGTTTAGGGGCATGTACAATAAAAGAAAGCTGTGTTGGCGACATGAGCAGGTCTGAACACGAGCTGAGTGCCAATGGGCCTCCAGCGGGCAGTTTTTGACATCCTAAATGAGTTTCCATGGTCCTTGTTCAAATTCACAACAGAATATGTTGCTTTTCTCAAAATAGAAAAAAAGAGCGACTTTCTCTATTTGGAAAGTTTGACAAATAACTTAATGGGAAAAAAGTCGTAATGGTCTTAACTGCTTAAGGCGACCTAGAGAGATTTCGGTGAGTCAAGATAATGTACTTTGCCCTGTATATCCAACATAATGCCATTGCGCATTGTGTTGTTCAATTCCTGATGGCCGCAGTACATTGAGTACATTGAGTATTATTCTTAAAAACAATGTTCATCATTTGCTTTTAGATTTATGAACAACATTTATTATAAGTAATAACGGAAACTTAAAGAGGGACTGGCCCGAATCCAAAACTTTTCATGGGGGGCGAGCATTTCCAAAAGATGGACTTTTAGAGGTAAAATAGCAGTCAGGGGGTTGTCGATGGGTTATGAAGGTTAGGGGCTCCACCCCTTAGCCTAGCAACATTGTAGCCAATACTATATTTTGTGACGTTAGAATGTAATCTGGTGACCTTATTGATCATGTCACAAATGTGGCATGCTCATCAGAAAGCAGTAAAGCATATATAAGATATAGTATTTACAGGGATAGCAGATAACCAGCAGGGATAAGAGAGGTTTTACTGGGGTATCAGAAGGCCAGGATAAGAGGGGAGGAGGCAAAACTAAAGTATTGTCTTCGAAAAGTGGACCTGGCCCAGCTTGGGGGGGGGGGGGGGGTGTGACCCATACCCCACATCACCCCCCCCCCGGCTACGGGCATGAGGGAGATCGTCAAGGAACGGTAATGGGAAGTGAAGATTATCTGGCCAAGGTCGGATCGGGTCTTTAGTCCTCTCCGATCACTTGTGACCTATTTGTGCATAACTAGACAATAACTACTTATAATATGTTTCTCTGTCTTACAGAATTGACAATTAAGGAGAGCAGTATAATAACTATTTCTGCGAGGGACAACCTGATGAAGATGGATTGAAATGAGTAATAATAATTATTTATTTTTAAATTATTTAAAAAAAGTTATCAATTCTTTTTTGAATAACTGGGACAAAAAGTTTTAATGATCATGCTGATTATTTAATTTTTAGGTACACAGTGGTTCAGTATAGTGGTTTATAGAACGCCCTGCTGGTTTCAGTTCCGGTCTGCACTCCTGTTTTTGCTGTCTGGACAGAGTCCGGTGACAATGGAGGTGTCGGCGGCAGACGCCGGGAGTCGTCTGCAACAGACGACAGTTGGCACCTACCGCTGGTTTTGGGTGTGTCTCAATTGTACGTCATGCACCACACCGGACATCAGTGACATCTTAATGGGGAACTGTCATTTAAGTAGCGGGAATCGAAAAAGCTAGCTTCTGGCATAAGGTTGGTTCATTCTCCTACTGCAATTGCTTTGTAAAAATTGGGATGAAAGAAGTACTTGTATGCACCCTATCAGTCTCGGTCGGTGAGAAGCATGACGATTACATAGATCTGCAGAACAGTATCAAACAGAAAGGAGCGGCAAAGTATACTCGGATCACATCTCGGCCACCAGATAAACAATGTTATTAAGGCAAAAGGCCCAGGCAGTTAGAAATAAAGTTTGAAACAGGATGACTAAAGAGGGCAGGGTGACCAGCGGGGTTGAGCTTCATCTGTCATCCACACAATGATCTATGTTGGATAACAATCATAAGACTCGCCCGTGTTTTGCAAGTAAAATCCTCTCCCCCGGGAATTTACTGAAATGGAGCTAATCGTGTTTTTACTGATTCCCTGAGGTCTTAAATTTCTTTCTGAAACACTGGAGGTATCTCAGCTCAGGGAGACGGATCTCATCGGAAACGCCTCTCAAACGTCTATTGTACAACTACGGTCAGACAGGTCAATCGCCTCAGGGGCACAAGGAGTGAATCAAAAAGGTACAAAAAGAGTAGGTGACTCAAATATCTTACTAAGTGAAAAGGTAAAATACGATCAACTGCTTCATAAGGTTGATCTGAGGAATTGCACACTGTAAAGAGTAATCAGACGTAAAACATTCATCATAAAGTTTACTGACGATAACATCTCCAGGAAATGAATCGATAACAGCAGATTTGAAGATCTTTTAAAACAATATGTTATTTAGATAAAAAAAAAGAAGTGTATACCTATGATTATATTTACAAAGCAGACTCTTCTGACCATTAACTTGAGGTCAATCACTCTGTATCAAACCTTTGTTTTCTTGGAATTCCCATCGTATTTCAAATACCAAAAGATTCTTTCATAGTCATAAAGCCATGAATAATAATACGTCATTTCGTCGCGAATACTTGGATTGGATGATATGATAATCAGGGACCCTCACCATGGCCCACGCGAGTACTACATGCTAGGGACTCCGGATCCAGAGTTCCAATTCCGTGTTTCTAAATTGAGAACTACTCAGCATTCCATGGACCTCATCTCTGATGTTTCAAATTTGTTTCAAATTAAGGTATTCGAACCAGGGATCTGCAGGGAAACAAATACTTTATCACAAAAAAAATGGGGATGGAGGTACCTATAGATAAACAGACTTAAATGATTCTTATAAGTATTGTGGTATATAGAAATCCAGCAATTACATATACGTATGTTGCATTTAAATTTCATTAGTATTTCAGATGAAAAGTTCAATTCATTTTAAATCTTAAAGAAACACAAAACTGAGTTGTCAATACATAGAGCATGCGGTTTTACACTGAATTGTTATGTGAACAATTGATGTGGTGGAGGAATGATGTTCCCATGTAAAACACTTGGTTATACACTACATCAGTTTTAACATAACTAGTACCCTTTACAGACATTCTCAAAAATGTAATCCTCTCATGATGACTATTCAATAAAGGCATCATCCATGATTCATAAAAATCTTATTGGGATAGTCTGTAAAAGGCGTGAGAGATTAATAGTCCTTTTTGCTAGGTAAAACTGAAGAACACACTTATATTAATTATCCATAACCATAGCGGTATTTGCATAATTATTATGGAAATTAAATAAAACAAAAGTTAGACATACCAGATCGACAACAGTGAATCCATGTTTTTACTCATGACAATTGCCTCTTATTTAATTATGGTCATAATGAAGGTTGACTAATTATAGGTTAGAAGGAAACTAAAGTTTGTTTCAACTATTCCTTCTGGCATACACTGTTTACCTTTAGTAGCGATTGCCAAAGGTCTTTCCGATTAACATATCAAACTTAGCTGCCCAAAACTAGAATTGAAACGTTGTTTGAAAAGAAGTGACAACACTCAGTGGACTGGTGTAAAAAGGTGCCATCCACTAACCACCACTGCTGGCCGCACTCCCCCTGTGGTCGTCAGGCGAGGTTTGGATGGAAGACACCTGAGGTCAGGTCAGGTCCCCGCTAGTTCCGCTATTATCAAGCTCTATGTTTTCTTCCTGGTCTGACTAAGTATCAGCACGAACCATAAGTTAAAATCGGATGGTAAATACGGATTTAACCTGATGAGACTAAAATGAATTAGGCCCTATGCAATCGGAGAATGGCAAAATTCCTAAATTCAATTTTGTAAGAACTTCAAAGGCTGATACTACACCTTATGGACTTCATAATGCACATAATGATATTTAATGGTTAAAACAGCTATATTGCGCACATTCTAGAGCTCGTCTGAAAACTATAATAGTAAAAAGAACAGGCAGAAGGTTTCACAGGGGCAGAAGGGTGAGAAATACGATTATGAAACTTTAATAAGATATAGCAGAGGACGACACGACAAATCTCTGCTTTTACATTTTACATGAATGCAAACCTACGTTATCCATTAAACATCTCCTTTGAGCAATAACTATTATTTCAAATACCTCTGATAATTGATCAGAATACCCATTTTTCTGAAACAATTCTAAAACCGGCTTGTAATTAGGCCAAAATCGCAATGTGGATAATCGACGCGAAATTCTAAATTGAGAGCTCCATTTCGGGGGCAGGTCAAGGGAGGAGTCGGGGGGGGGGGGTCCCCTTTTGGTGGGGAGTTAAACTTGACAACAAAAAACATGTGTGTGTATGTGCTAATGCGTGATTATTTTAGTACTTAGCCAATATGTGGCCCCCACACCCCTTTTTGAAATCCTACATCTGCTCCTGCTGCTGCCAAAATTAATATTGTTGCTCTTTAGAATTTGGTTAGTCGTATATTTTGCATTGAATTGAATGCATACATATACTTGTTTGTGTCATGGTAGCTTCAACACTGTCCATCAACACCCTAACAGATGAGAGTGGTAGAAATTGAATACCATGGGGAATAAGAATGAATTAGAATGAAATTATTTTTCTCTTAAAGTTATGCCTTTGATTTGTCAAATCTTACCATTTTCTTTTGACAAGCCTTTCATCTATTCGGAGATAATAATTATATTAGGGTCCACCGACTTTTATTAAGGCATTAGAATTCATTGCAAAATTGTTTAATGACACAAAAGAGCAATGTCTATATAAGTATTTTTACATCTTTTATATATATAGTCCAGGAGCCAAATCCTGAAATCTGTCAAAATAAGGATTTACCCTCCGCGGTGAGCCCCCTGGATTTTCTTGATTTTTTTCAACTTATAGCATCCTAGGGACCATGAATCAAGACGGTTCCGAAGAATTTAGGTATGCGAACACTCTGTAATTATGCGATTTGTGGTTAATTAGCAAAAATTGAAAAACACGTTATTTCTTAATTTCTCTGGAACTATGTAAGATATGATAACATGCTATATGTCATCTGAAAGGTAATTCTTTTCCTGATTTTTTGGTATATTGTTTGCTATTGTCATTAATCATGGCAATGAGTAATTAAAGAAAAACTGTTGTTTTAGTCAAAATCATTAGAACTTAAGGATCCAACGTTAAAATTTGGAATTGATAAACCAAGTCCTAGGTATACTTAGAGGGGATCTTTAGGCAGTTTTTAAAGAAGGTTGCATCTGATTTCATTAGAAAAATAATGTAGAAATCTTTTTTTGCTGATTAAATTCTAACCGACTACTGGTTCATTTTGCACTTATATTCTAAAAGGAGAGATGATATCATGAAAACAACACAATATATCCTAAAGTGAGGTGGAAATGATAATCCTTATCTCCTTAAGCTGGTATTTCAGTGCTTTCTGAGCCATTTGGGCACATGCATGTAATATAGTGGCTGTTTGGAGAGCATTTTGGCTCACAGTGAGAGAAGTGTGACAGTAAAACTATGGTTTAAGTAAGATTTCTTTCATCAGTAAAATACCATGATTATTAGGGGCCTTGCATTAAGTATGTATGCATCAAGGGGGGAAAGGAAGTATGAAACTTTTGAAAATGTGCATACTTTATAGTACAAATCTAATGCATACTTTTGCCCAAAGGGGGTGGGGGTCTAAGATTTTTGAAAATGTGTGTACTTTAAATACTAAATGGAAGGCCCCATATAGTTCTCTCTATTTCATACTGACAAAAAGAAAAGAATAGCCCATAGTAGACTCACCCATTACCTGACCCCAAGCCATGTTTCTCAGGGTATATACATGGGGAGCCTCCAAGTATTACTTTAAAGAAGAGATGAGTCCCAAAAAGACTGTTGTCATATATCAAGGGTTCTGAAACAGTCCTTGTATCAATATGCCAATTGCAAAAAGACCAGGAATGCTATTTGTTAAACTTGATAGGTGTGCTACCTCTTTCAAATTGTTGGTTTTAACAAATTACTAAATTGTTCTTTAAACTCTAGGATTCTAGACCCATGTGCTTATATAAATGAGTAGCTTGGCTTGACCCTACACAAAATGGATATCTTATATTTTATGGGTTTCTGGTACTAGTAATTTCATATAAAATTATGACCAGCCTATGATCATGCTTCACTCAGATTCATCCTACCAACTAATAGGATTCTGCCATATATCTAATTTTATCAGGAGGTGTACCAGGGGGACTGAGACCTCTGTGTGTGTATATACATATCAATATCATTGGCAAGTCCTCAAACAAATATCAAGCCCTGAAACAATACAGAAGAACCTGATATAGCTTTCTATTTAAAAATTACAAGTTCTTGGTATGGCCATTACTGATTTCCCAATATTATCTAGTAGCATTACTACATTGAGCAGCATGTGGACAGCACCCTTGATTTGACACTGTAACCTTGGCACTATGGTATTAGGAGATTATATAAGAGCAACAAATTGCTATGATTCTGGTTGTAGCCTCAAACTTTCAGTTCTTTAAGCCCCAGAAACAACATTATTCCCTTATCAAAATATAACCATTTTCATTTCTAAACTGCTATGAACAAGGATCCAATTTCCTTAACCTACAGCAAGACACAGTTTATAGGTACTAAGGGAAAGGTCAATCATGGTAAATACTCAGAGACCAAGAACTAAGAGAGTGATTACTCAAATACATAAATAATCTTCTAATCTATGATCAGTTCTGATAATCCAACACTGAATACTTAGTCTTTGATACAAAAGGGTATAAAGCTAACTGAGCACTGGACCCATACAGCCTGGATCTGCTCTCAAGTAGAAGCAAAAGGATGTCAAAGTTTAATTAGGTAGATTGGTGGGAGGATGTTAACAAAAGTACGGCAGGTGGTCAGCAATCCCACAATTTAAAGCACACTATATAGGTCTGTAGTGTGTTGTACCATGGGGGCTCCCCTTAACCCTCAGTGCAGGTCACTCTGGGGAAAGGCTAGACCTCTCCACCACTGATAAGTTTCTAAAGATCCACTACCTTCATTTCACTGCTGTAAGGCAGCATTGTCTAAACAGTTAAAGTTATCATTTTACTTCACCAGTTGCAGTGATGAATCCCATGCTCCTTTTGGAATTATGTGATAAAATGGAATAATAAGACGGTAATAAGTAGCCAAAATTTAAGCCTGCCCCACCCTCTGAGGGATCCTTTATTAGGTTATGCACACAGTGTCTTATCAATGGGTTAACTCACACAACAGGGAGATAAGAACCCTAGTCTGCCATCTTTATCATTCCTCTGTCTTTCCAGGCCTTATCTGTTCCCAGGTATGAGGAAAACATTGGACATTGGGACCAGCAATGAGGGGATTTTAAAGTATTATGGCCTACAACTCCCACCCTCCCTATAGGAATAGGGTTTAATGATGAGTGGGTACAGGGATATGTAAATAGAAGTTTGCAGTACATTGTTATGTCAATTTGTGAATCTTTGGCAATATAAGGAGCCATCCATACCCCTTTGAGTAAATAAATCAATGACTATCCTAATTTGATCAGGCAACAAAAAGGAGCTTGGCTGCAAATTACATGGACAAATATTTCTTGCTAATGTAAACTTATTTTACAGTTCCAATGTTGTCTACAGTGGGCCAAATAGCTCAGAAAGCACTGAAATATCAACTTAGGGAGACAATGATTATTCTTTTCCCATCTCTTTAGGATATATTGTATTGTTTTCATGATATCATCTCTCCTTTTAGAATATAAGCGCAAAATGAACCAGTAGTCGGTTAGAATTTAATCAGCAAAAAAAGATTTCTACATTATTTTTCTAATGAAATCAGATGCAACCTTCTTTAAAAACTGCCTAAAGATCCCCTCTAAGTATACCTAGGACTTGGTTTATCAATTCCAAATTTTAACCTTGGATCCTTAAGTTCTAATGATTTTGACTAAAACAACAGTTTTTCTTTAATTACTCATTGCCATGATGAATGACAATAGCAAACAATATACCAAAAAATCAGGAAAAGAATTACCTTTCAGATGACATATAGCATGTTATCATATCTTACATAGTTCCAGAGAAATTAAGAAATAACGCGTTTTTCAATTTTTGCTAATTAACCACAAATCGCGTAATTACTGAGTGTTCGCATACCTAAATTCTTCGGAACCGTCTTGATTCATGGTCCCTAGGATGCTATAAGTTGGAAAAAATCAAGAAAATCCAGGGGGCTCACCGCGGAGGGTAAATCAAGATTTTCAGGTTTGGCTCCTGGACTAATAGGCCTATTTCATAAATACTAACCATAGAGCAGGTGACTATTGTCTTCTTACTGATGGAATTTCATCAATTTTGTTCAAAGTAAGTTTTGGAGAACGTTATAAGCTAAATAATAGTACTGTCGCTCTAGTTATAATTTCATGATCGGTATCATGGGGTATGGACTTTCTGGGCACATTTAGAAACTGTTAGGATGAAAAGTTACTGCACTGTGAAATGTGTCCTTAATTGGTAAATAGGCCTAGGGGTTATGTTTTATGACCAATTGCAACAAAATACTGCCATACCTGAATAACCCGATACAAAAGACAATCTTCCTCTCCTCGTGGGCCGACCGGCTAACGGCTCTATGTTGCCACACTTTTTTCTCGAACCTTTTCTCGCCGAACCTATCCTGGAGGTTAGAGAAACCTAAAACACGGCTGTTGAAACGACACCAGTCACGACTCGATCTGTGACGTCATCGGAAGGCGTGGGGCCCAGTATTCCTCTTACGTCATCAGAACATGCGATGAGGACGTGGGGTCGTTGTCAATAATACAGTGCCCCATGCATGCTACCTGCCCTAACGTGGGGCTTCTGCCCACGCCATTTAACACGATGTCTAAAAACAGAAGATATGAAAATTCTTAAATCTGAATTTCTCTTCCTTGAAATCAGGAGATTTAATATTTTAACATTCTTTTATATATTTACGATAACAACTTGAGAATTATGACATAAAATGTACTATTTAGGCAAGGGATCCTTTAATAGTTTACACGAAGCAGGACACTTTCTCTTGATCACGCACGAGAACTTTATGCATTCTAGAGTATATCGCATGTCCTTATAAACATGCTAACAACTTACACGTTTGCAAAATATTTCGGAAAGAATATGTATCTTATCATTTGGACAACTTCTAGGTACAAAGTGGACAATTGCTTTCAATTTATATTCAACAACAGAAAACGATGCAGAAACATCAGAAAACCCATCGAAAAGCAATGGTTATCGTTTCTTTTGTGTGTGTTTTACTTAGACATATATAGAACTGATATGAAAATACTTTTCTTATGAGAAAGACAAAGGCATGGTTGGGCTTATCTACGAGATTCGCGTAACATTTAACGCTATCATAAAGAATTTTTCGCCGAAGATGAACGAAACACACGACAGGCATCACAAGTACAGAAAGTATTCACAGTCTATGTCTACTATGGGGTGACGTCTTTGGTGCCATCTAGTGTGGCGTGATTGCATTTTGTTGAAATTATTTGTACGGTTTGGAACCTCCGCACCGCCCCCTACGTATCCGGCCTGAAATTAAAGGGATTTCTTACTCCTTCAAGTATTTCGTTTTAACAACTAAACCCTTGTTTCTGCTGTGAAAAGAGATAGTTTTGCAAAGGTGGGATATAGTTTTTCAGAATAATGGAAATCATTCTTGAAAATTCCTTTTAGAAGCTATTGTGTCCTTTATTTATATATGAAGACCCGATACTTCCTACCATTCCAAACACCCATCCTGCTTATCCTATTTATTTCTGACTATTATTCAAATTTTAACAAGAGTAATGTGATAACTTTTAATATGTTCCGGTGTGCCATCCAACGATACCGTAGAAAATAATCTCTACAATATTTGTCACTTCTTTTACTGAAGTTACTATAGACTATTGACCTTCCTTATTTTTGAAGGAAAGATCTTTTGAAAAATTATCGAATTCAAATTTTCCCTACAAACAACATGAGGATTATGCCCCCAACCATAATTCTCTAGATATCAGATTGGATTTAATCATTACCACTTCAAAACCGTTATATTATATCTCTACAAGACTATAGAAATATCAGCCTTTCTTATTGTCCGCACCCTCGTAGTGAAAACCTTAAAAAATGTTTTGCAAAAAAAGTATTTGATACTGAGGGGTGCCGGCAATGTTCAAACAATTAGAAAACATTTTCAAGCAATCCAGTGTCAAACAATTGCAAAGACTTTAAGAGCACGAGGAAAACGATTGTCAGAAGTGGGATTTGAACCCACGCCCACATTCGTGGACCAGAACACGCGCAGACCTACACTGTAGGCAAGGATCGAACCTTGAGTCTGGCGCCTTAGACCACTCGGCCATCCTGACAGCTGTGCTTCTGTGTAGATCAGGCCCGTATAGAGATATGAGGTATGCAGCTGACAAAGAAGGATAAAGAATAAACAAAATACACTCTGGTTGTTTCAGATATGTGACTGATTGAGCAAGGTTCCTTATTGGTACGTTTTATTGACCATTAGCACGCACATAGTATAACCATATAAGGTGTTCCGCCAAACAACCTCATGCCATCTACCGTTAGCTGTATGAAGTATACCTGTAGCACACCTATCCTTGTAAGGTTTATGAGAAAAATTACTATAGACGATGACCTATTTCAATAGGGTGGCGCTCTGCTAGCGGAATAGGCCTAAACAATCGATTATGATATGGGTTTCAATGGGAATCGTTGGGAACAAGGCTTCTATGGGAGGGTTCACGGCGCAGGTTCGTTTGAAAGATATATATGACAAACATGAAAATTGAATGATAAATTATGATTTTTCCCTTAAGTTGATAACGTTAACAATAGGGACATGTTTTTATGAATACCCTTAAGTGGCATACATAAAAATGCTATTTTCGGTTAGCCTCAGTTACTAAGTTAGCACTAATCAATAAGTTATACACCCTTCTTTTTAAAGGTGGCACCCCCTCTTGGTAGAAATGTGAACCCTGGTGAGGGGAGTGCAGTCTGCAGCACTGGTCACTTGGCTTGGAGCAGAGTTGAGTGAGGATTGGTGCCTATTTAGATAGTCAATGGTCTGTACTTGTTAGCAGTATCCAGAATGTATGTGTGGGAGAGGGGTGGAAGAGGGGTGGAAGAGGGGTTAGTTGTAGTTGTTCACACCAATTCAGTTCCACAGCCCATGGCCAGGGCCCCTAAACACCTACTCAAGCTGAGGTGCAAAACAATCCCTGTTGTTGAGTACCTGTCATTGACTTGTGTTTACAGTTGACTCCTTTCAAAATAAAAGTCAATCTTGCCTCAAAGATTCCTTAATGTATCTAAACTGCATCTTTTATCACGAAATTAGGTTACTGGTAGCAAAGAATAAATATTTTTACATGCAGATATGAGTGCTAAAAATGATCAGTTTACTTTATTGTTTGTTTATTGATGGGATTTAGACAAAAAGTTCAAAATTGTCCCTGTGTTAGCCTATATGAATGCTCTGGCCCAGAGTGGTGGGCCCCTGCCACCTTGGTGTGCCACACAGTAGGTCTCCACTGCGCAGGGTCATGAGAAGGGTGTATAGTCAAGCAGTTCCAATCAATTCTTATATTGCCTTCATGGTCTTAATGGTGCATGGACGCATCGAATTAAAGTTTTGGTTTAGCGGTAGGTAAGGGGCGCACCACACAGAGGACCGTCTCACGGGGGATGTCCTCCTGGATACTATTAACCCCTAGGGACGGAAAAAGGCCCCCTTTGACCTCGTCCTTTGGGAGGGTCTGGGGAAAGTTGAGCTCCAGATTGGCGTCCCCCTTACAGTGAGACAGGACCTGACTGTGGTACTGCAGCTGGAGTTTGAGATGTTCAAAGAGGTCGTTGACAGTGGTGACGTGGAGGTACAGAACTAGAGATGGTCCTCTCCTGACCTGTAAGCACGACCCAAAACTGACCCCTGTACATCTTTCAGTAGACCTTTCATGAGAAGCCACAACGTTGGTTGTGTTGCACGCCAACTCCAGGTTGTCCAGGGTAACCTTGAGAGGTAGGTATAAATTGTAGATGAGAATGGTTCCCTCCGAAAAGAGGTTCGTCCTCAGCAGTTGACGTGATAGAGATTTTAGGTCGGCCTTATCTGTGACTTGACGTGTTATTGTGCCTGTTGCAGCTTGGTGGCTGTTCTCAAGAGACTGGAAAAGCTGGAGCAGCTTTCTGGTAGTTGTCAAGTATTGAAGAAAAGCCTATTATAACAAATAATAAAAAATGATTAGGCCTACATATAATATTATCATAGAATGCATATTTACTCAGGATTATTGACGTTATGGCAATAATAAAGGGTATACACAGGAATGGATGCCTACATCTTGTAACTATATGAATATCTACTGCTACGACGACTGACCAGTGGTGGGTCCACGGGCTCTCATCCTGATCCCACCATTTGGTGGACATTAACCTGACACAACGAGATGATATTATTATAATTACACCACACCAAAAGAGATGTGCACATTATGTATATGGTTTGTGTTTGCATTCATGTACAAACAATGAAATACGTACCCTTTCATAGCTGAAGAAGACCCCCTTAGGGTTAGGCTTCCTATACTGGTCGTAGAAGTCTGCATCGATCACCGTGCGGGCCTCAGTCCTCAGGTTGGGATAAGTCCTCCTGGCGGCGGCCAGGGAGGCAGCATTCACCTTGGCCGAGACCCCCTTCCCCTGGTACCGGGCCAAGGTGCGTCCTCCAGTGGCCACTGCCGTCTGACCGTCGTCAACTATATAGTAATTGGCAAATGCAACCTGGGGTATGAAAAGTGGTTACAATTATTCTCAGACAGGCATAACAGAAATGAGGGAAAATGTACATGGCATTGGAAATGCGAACAAAATAATCATGCATCCGTTGAGTGAATATATATAGGTAATAAGTGCTCTTTAATTTAGAGGTATGAGGTACTAGGAACTAGGAATAATGCAAAAAAGAATTTTATTCTTCCCCAAAAGCTAACGACACATTACATGAAAGGCTCGTTCTATATTGGCACTATTTTGTGGAATCACTTAGATCTTAGTATTCAGAACCTACCCTCCTTGCAAGAATTTAAAGCAAATGTTAGAAGGGACTACATGAATTATGTGGATCTCCTTGTATAACTCATTAAGAAACCAACCCCTACTCCACTTTATAGTGAGATATAGCTATGTTTATATGGTACTGATCGCACTTGTACTATAACTAGTATTAGTTCGCTGAGATCTGCCATTTATTCCTTCATTGAGGTATATAAATGTTATAGGTATTGATCGTGCTAGTGATCTGGTTATCACTCTAGTCTGCCTGTATCTACCATTTGTTATGTATTGAATCTGAATGTCTACTTACCTACTGATTACTTACAATTGGTTCTAAACATGTACAGTAATTACCCCCAATCATAACATTGAAGTTTGCTGTTATGGTGATTCATAAGATCATATGTTATCTCTACTTTGTAAATATCCCTCCAACACTATAATCATTCCATATCTCTTATGTTCCATTGTAATACTCTGAAAACCAGGGGTAACCCTGAAGTTTATTACTAAATAAAAGTTAAAAAAAAAATTTGCCACATGTCAGAGAAGTTAACTCACCACCTTGCCATCAACCTCGCCAACAAAGGGGTGTGCCTGGGGATCGGAGAAGTAGGTTAGGAACTTGACGGGTAGGTAGTCTACCCCACCCCACAGGTCAGGTATGAGAGAGCGGACGGCCTCGTTGTCCTGGGGGCGGGCCGGCCTGACACGGACAGAGGGACGGTCACCTGTGGGCAGAGAGAGGGTGGCATTGTACCAATAGATATAATCTTAGAATTAAGGGGTTTCTTTGATAATTTGGTTGCCAAATAAATAAATACTGTCAATGTTATATCTGAAAAGTCGTGATTTTTACATCCTCCTTGCAGTGACATCATAATAAATAATTATGCGTAAATACATTCTTTGACTTGCTAATGTAGCTATAGTATGCTTTATGTCGATTTAGCTATTTTCAGTTCCATGTCATAGCCTGATCTTTATAATTATGATTCTCAAATCACCACAGGGCTGTGATAGGCAACAGGAATATGTTATTTTACTAGTTACAGTTAGTTTATCTGTAATTGTGGGGACAGCGAGGACAGCTTTATAACCCAGGGGGGAGGGCTGGCCTGACAGAGACAAGGGAGTGATCACTTGGGGTGGGGTAGATAAGACAGCCCTATATAGTCCAAAAGGCGGAAAGGCTGCCCTGACCCAGACTGAGGGGTGATTACTTGGTGGAAAGACAAATTAGGGAACAGAAAAGACAGCCTTGCAGTCCGGGGGAGGGGGTGGCTGGCTGGCCTGGCACAGAGAGCAATGATCACTTGGGGGATATATAGGACAGCCTTGTAGTCCAGAGAGGGGTTGGGGGGCATGGCCTGATACAGAGAGAGAGGTGATCACTTGGGGGATAGATGGGACAGCCTTGTAGTCCTGAGAGGGGGGGGCATGGCCTGACACAGAGAGAGGGGAGATCACTTGGGAGATAGATAGGACAGACTTGTAGTCCAGAGAGGGGTTGGGGGGCATGGCCTGATACAGAGAGAGAGGTGATCACTTGGGGGATAGATGGGACAGCCTTGTAGTCCTGAGAGGGGGGGGGCATGGCCTGACACAGAGAGAGGGGTGATCACTTTGGGGGTTATATAAGACAGCCTTGTATGTAGTCCAGAGAGAGGAGGGGGCATGGCCTGACACAGAGTGAGGGGTGATCACTTTGGGCGATATATAAGACTGCCTTGTAGTCCAGAGAGGGGGGGGGCATGGCCTGACACAGAGAGAGGGGTGATCACTTTGGGTGATATATAAGACTGCCTAGTAGTCCAGAGAGGGGGGGGGCATGGCCTGACACAGAGAGAGGGGTGATCACTTTGGGCGATATATAAGACTGCCTTGTAGTCCAGAGAGGGGGGGGGCATGGCCTGACACAGAGAGAGGGGTGATCACTTTGGGTGATATATAAGACAGCCTTGTAGTCCAGAGAGGGGGGGGCATGGTCTGACACAGAGAGAGGGGTGATCACTTTGGGCGATATATAAGACTGCCTTGTAGTCCAGAGAGGGGGGGGGGGCATGGCCTGACACAGAGAGAGGGGTGATCACTTTGGGTGATATATAAGACTGCCTTGTAGTCCAGAGAGAGGGGGGGGGGGCATGGCCTGACACAGAGAGAGGGGTGATCACTTTGGGTGATATATAAGACAGCCTTGTAGTCCAGAGGGGGTGATCACTTGGGGGGGTAGATAGGACCAGTCTCATAGTCCTCAGTGGCAGGCCGTTTCATAGGCAGCCACGGATACAAGAGGTTAATTTGGACTATGTTTGAATAACTAGTATGGGTACATAGGTTTGTATAGTCTACCTTAACAAGGTCTACTCAACCGATGTACAAAGTCAATGCTATCAAGATAAAGGTGTATGAGATATCAGAGAAATAGAGCTTAGATCAGAGCATGTGACGTCACAGGACCTTATTGTAGTGTGGTAGAACGTCACGCAGCATTGCTAGAAAACTATAGATAGTCAAACTTTGAATGAATCATTATTATTGCTGTTGTTTTTTTTATACTGAATACTTCTTAATAATGTGTGTTCAGTAGGCGAGATGACCATTAATGTGTTATAGTATGCACACTGTGACTTACCTGGCATGATGTACACACGACTCAAAACACTGAGACTTTGCCCTCACAATCTCACCTCTGCAGACCACGTCCCACATCGTACTACCCACCAGGCACCTACTTAGATAAGACAGTCATGTAGAGATAGAAGTTTCTTTATCAGCAAAAACTGTTGTTGAGTTGTCTTCAGTTGCAATATTCTCTTGGTTAGCGTTTCTAGGATGAATGGAAACATAACATCTCAACGTGACATTAATAGTACCACCACGGCATTAATATCAACATGTTGGTTTCAGGATTTGGGATCTATGTCTGTTTTTGATGCTGTGGTTTACTGTGATAACAGAGATCCCGTATTTATTGAAATGGGGTTGCAACAGGTGATACAAAATATAAATACTTGGTGCTTCAACAATTGTATTAATTTGATCTTAAGCAAAACAAAGAATGTACGCAAAATTCCTAGAATCTCAGACCCCCCACCCCCCTTGGTGCATATATGTACTTAATGGAAGGCCCCTATCCACACTGTTAAAACAAGTGTTTAGAACCTAAACATTTTTCTAAACACTTCGGTGCATCCAGTTTTGGAACACTTTATTTCCCTAAACATGTTTAGAATTATTGGTGTTTAGGGTTAAGTGTTTAGAAATGTGTGATGCTTAGCTGTTTAACCATGAAGTGTTTAGGTCCTCAAGGTGTTTAGAATCAAAATGCTTATGATTTTTTTTATGTTTAGCTGCTAAGTGTTTAGAAAACTATGATGTTTAGATGTTTATCTATGAAGCATTTAGGTCTTCAAGATGTTTAGGGGGAGGTGTTCAGTTAAACAGTAATATACCGTAATATGTAAAGTGTACTTTCATTCTTGAGGATGAAAACCATTTTAAATTAAACAATGATATACCATAGTGTGTAAAAAACACAACATAGATCTTACATGTAAAACACTGCTGTGGTACTATGCCATTCAGTTTACACCAGATGTAATGTTAACAGCATTGAAAGTTTTATTTTTCCTGTAATCACACTACAGGATCATTGAGCCAATACCCACATATGTACTTCCTTCTTGGTTTAGCCCATGGATTGTTTGATTGTTGGAGGTAAAACCTTTAGGGGTATAGCTGTTAAAGTTCTTGTACTAAAAAGGTGTCTACATGTTAATCCTACTAAAAAGGTGTTTTAAAACATTTTGTAAATGTTTTAGGGGTGTTCTGGTTGGTTGAATGTACCTAGAATAGCAGGCCAATGAAGTGATTATCTTAATGACGCTACAAAAACTTAAAAATCTAACATTTTTAATCACAAAGTTCCAAATTCCTAAGTATATGAAAAATACTATTTTACTAATCATGGCCAAAAATATGGAGGGCATGTGGCAAACCACTAATAGTACAACTACTTCATAGTAGTATTTTGGTAACTTCAGTAGCCGAGATTTGAACCCGGGGCCCCTCACATATGAAGCCTATGCTCTACCACTGAGCTATGGAGGCCTGTAGGCAGACACAGCCCAGCTTTGCTACTTAACTGAATACGTAGGGGTATGAGAGTACTGAACTATTGTCTGTCACACCAACATGATGTTGAATACCTGTATAGTAGTACTGATCCTACTCATTGGTGCTGACTATGCCAGTGTGCACTGCATGCAGTCCAAGTTAGCTCAGTTGGTTAGGCTTCTACCTTGAATGTAAAGAATGTGGGTTCTAATCCCAAAGTGTCCATTTTTCTTTTCCATAGTATACAATTGATATTATGTGTTTAGATTCTAAACATATCCCATTCAAAACATGGTTAGAGGTTACAAGTGTTTAGCTTTTAAACACAACTAATGTTATGCGTTTAGATTATAAACATAGTTAACCCACACATGTTTATAAGTTACAAGTGTTTAGGTTTTAAACAGATATGGTTTAGTGTATTTAGATTATAAACATGTTCATGCCCTTAACACATTTAAATTCTAAACACCATTTTAACAGTGCACCGTTTGTATATCTGCAGGTTGTAAGTCCCACAATTTACAGCCTAAATAATAAGGACTCTTTAACCCTCGGTCTTTATAAGGGAATGGAACCACAAATTTCACCTTATCCGTGTCTCGCAAATAAACATCAGGCCTATCATGCTTAACATTTTGAGTACACTTACTCATTTTTAACATTCGCCATAACATCTACGTTCTCCTTCTATCACATAATAATAACAGATTGAATTCTCTATGATATCCATGCAGGTCCTCAGTTGATTCCCTGCCATGAATATTCAAACATGTTTTAATTGCCCGGTTCTGGAATGGTTGCATTTCCTTACCCATTTTTGAATGCTTGAATCAGTTATTAGGGCAATATAATCAAGTAGTGGTAGAATACCTTGCTTATATAACAATATACATGTATGTTTATCTATGTACTTATGCACAATCGATAAAGTAATTAACTTATCATTTACAATCTTTACTGTTGTTGCTAACTGTTTTTCAAATGATAATAATTTATCCAACTTAATCCCAAATATTTATACACGTCTACGTTATCAATTGTCCTGTTATCCATACAAACAGACACATTGGTATAATCAATCCTATATCTCGAGCCTGACAATATGTGCTTCGTCTTAGTATAATTAATTCTTACATCATTAACAATACACCATTGATTGACTAAATCCAGTGTCTCACAAGACTTTACACATGCTTCCAATTTATTTTTAGCACTCTCTACTCAAATGGTGTCAGCCGTGTAAATACTACCATATGAATCACTTAATCTATTAACCAAGGCATTAATATAAATAATAAACAACATTGGTCCAATTCAAGACCCCTGAACAACACCGTTTGGTACATTCAACGAAGACGATAAATAATCACCAACTCGTGTTTGTTGTTGCCTATTAGACAGATAACTTGTTAACCAGTTTAATACCGCATCTGACAACCGGTGCATTTTTAATTTCTGTATTAATATCGCATGGTTTACAAGCCTTAAACCGTATTAAAAGCCTTGCTGAAGTCAAGGAAACAACAACTAGATACATACTAGATGTAAAATAATTATTACTTTCAAAATAATTCATAACTTGATTATAAATGCAGCGTTCCAATAATTTGCCAGGTAGACAAATATTATTCACAGGTCTCCAACTTTCTACAAATTTCTTGTTACCTTCCTTGGGGATTGGTGTTACCATGGTTCCCTTCCATGCATCAGGGAATATTCCTGTATCTAACGATGTATTCAAAAGATTTCATATTGACATTAATTATATTCAAACAATCTTTCATAATTCTTGCGTTCAATTCATCAAAACCAGACGATTTAAACTCATGTGTGACAATTGTAGAGTACAAAGTTGTTCTAAGAACTGTTTTCTTGGAGTTACTTTGGATCAATATCGAAATATGGACTGTCACTTTAATACTGTCTTCAAAAAGTTTTCACATAGAATTTTTCAGTTGAGCAAAATTATGAAATTAATTAATAGAGATACTAGGCTGCTGATTTATAAACAGTCAGTTCTGCCATCGGTAGAATATGTAAGTTATATTCTAAATGTATGTAACAAAACAGAACTTCAAAAACTACAAAGACTACAAAATAGGGCTTTGAGACTTTGCTATTGTGATGAATGTCCATTCATCAGTGTCAGAATCAGGTATCAAAAAAGTAATGAACTAATAGGTTAGAGGTATATTTTATGTAAGGACCCAAAAGCCCGAAAGCCCGAAAGCCGAAAACCCGAAAGCCAAAAACCCGAAACTGAAAACCCGAAACCCGAAAACCCGAAACCCGAAAACCCGAAAACCCGAAACCTGAAAACCCGAAAACAATGTAAACCGGATGTGATGTCAGTATGATCACTTGACTTGAGATAGCCAATCTGAGCTGAGTATAAGGGTATAAAAGGGGGCAGTGAGGCCCTGAATAAACAGTTCCTTATTGGTACTCCTTGTGTTCACATGTGTCTTCTTCCATTAGAATAGCCCTCGAAGGGGTTAAGATACATAATATGGTCGAATATGGCCCATCACTGTGGGCAAGAAGGCATGACTGGCTCGGCTCCACGCTACTAACCTTTAGGCAAGCGTCGGCCTGACACCCCACAAGAGGCTGAAAGTGTAAAAGACCCCCCCCCCATTCTTCTCTGGACTGGTGAACAATCTCTACGGCTCCCTTTCGGGCCCATCCCCACCATTTTCCCATAACCCTCTGCCTGGTGACAGAGACCCCCGGTCCACCGTGCCCGAGGTCCGAAACACCCCAGGCCCGGCCGATCGATGCTCACCCCCCTCTTCAACCAATACCGATTCCCCTACCGATCCACTCACCCCCCTCGTGCGCAAGGCATGGCTCTTGACTGCACATCTCGGCTTCTTGCTCAGGCTTTTCGCCTGACTCAAAGCCAAAATAACTCCCGCATCCCTTCAGGAAATCAGGAACCCCGAACTACCGAGGAATGTCACACTATGATATATTTAATCCAAGGGATATCAGCATTAATAAATTACATCAAAATGCTAAAATTGAGCATTTTAGCATCAATAAATAAGATTCTTGTAATCTTTGCCACTTTCAAAGATATTTACAAGTACAAACTACTTTGAGGAACACTTTCATAATTTGCATAGCTATTTCTTTGTAAATATAACATTTCAAGCTTCATTTACAGATATATAAACATCATATTCTTGCAACTTTGAAGGAAGTACATTTCTAAACCTTGCTTATGATTCAAATTGGATTTTTTAGACCTTAATCCATAATTTAACATGTTTTTACTCTTTACACATCAGTACCTTAACTTAAGGAATTCAGGGATGGCCTCATCGTACTTATACATTACTTATAATTGTTCACATAAAAATAAAGAATGCTCTTCCCTATGACAAGTATGTAAACAGGTTGGGGCTACGATGGAAAAGATTATGACCCTATTAAAATTGAGTTCCATCATTAAAATAACAGTTTTCATACTTTTTAAAAGTAAACGCGAAAAAACAGGACATCCTGTGAAAATGGATCACAGAACCGTCTTGTATTATTGACATATTTAGAATATTCTCGAATACCAATTACTTTTCATATTATTATGAGTTTCAAGTATTTCACTTATCAATTTATCTAATCATTACAATTTATTCTCTCTATGGAGGAGTAGAGTGAACATCCCAATACATGCATTAACTTTATTCTGAAGTCTGGTACAAGTTACCTTTAACAGAATATGAGGAAACGTCGCCTTTTTGAAAATAAATTCACCCGAGTTCGTCAATGAAATTGTGAAAATTGTTGATGGGATTTAAAATTATTTGCAGTTTTTTGAGATCCAAAGCATTTCTTCAAAGGTTTTAACACCATGAATTGATATCCAGCCATCTGCGATACTGCATTTTAGCATCTCTGAATTAATGTTACATGTTTTGCGGTAATGCGCCATGAATGCAGGAGAAGAAGAGATAGTTTTTGCTTTTGAATTCGCTATCTGCATGACCATACCGAAGTAAACATCTTCCTGAACAAAATGTGGAACGTTTGGGGAAGTTTTCAAAATCAATCTTATTGTATTTGCAGGGGTTACAAAGGCTGTGCCAACACAATAAGGGGGGTAGCTGTTTCCTTCAAATTCAAGTAACGAAACAAACCACTTGCTCCAATAGAGTCGGACAGGACCTGTATTCTCTATACAGCTTCCTATGATGACATTCGGCCAATATGTTCTTGACAGGAGAAAGCTAATTAGGGTTTTGGTGGCAATAAAATTATCGGCTGCTGTTCTGAGAACAAAAGGAGCTTGCTGGCAATGGGCAGCCCACCAGTGGTATCCACTTAACACCTTGAGCGTTAGATTGAAGTATGAGTCTATGTAGTTGTCCTGTAGGATATCTCCAAAGTATTCACTCTCCTTGATAATTCTCTCCTGTAGATTGCTAGGCCAACCAACTCCTAAGAGAAACAGTGTACGTGTGGTTTTTGTGTTCTTGCCCCAGGTGGCCCTGATGGCCTGTCTTTGGGAATACTCCCATGGCACAGTAGTCACAATTATAAGCAGCTTGAGTGAGTTCTGTCCTGAACAGTCCGGTACTTGTAACACATTGTGATAGATATAGGGGCAGCATCCATGACAAGTGGTTGCCCTGGGGATCCTCGGATAGGTCCTCAATTTCAGATATTCGTGGCCTAAATGACCAATGGGGTCCGGGAATTTGTAGTCTTTGTCGGGCCTCTGAGCAATAAAACACATGTCTTTGACTGGTGGCTCTGGGATAAGGCGAAGGTGCATCTGTTTGGCATGCTGAAAAGCTTGAAGGAGGGTCGTGTTCCTGGTAGATTTCAGAAGTTGGGTGATTTTCCCAACCCCTACTAAATGTTTGGTGAAAAACCAGCTTTGTAAAATACTACCTAATAAAAGTAGCCCCATGACCGTCGTAAGTAGAATTTGGAGGAGGCGTACGGTCCCATGTTGGGAAATCTGCATAACACACCACTTCTTGCAGGAATCAAGAGACACCATGTTTACAATCAAACTCTATAACCATGGTCCAAATACAATGTAGTATGATGTAATTGTAGTGTTTATTTGGCTCTCAAAACAACGTTTCCGAGAACCTTTGGTAATACTTCCCTCATTTTCTAAAAGCATCTTGCCAGTTTGCGAGATTCCTCAGGTGTGCTTGTAGGCACCAGTATTGTTGTCCAGTTTCCGAAACAATAATCTGAAATATATACAAAATAGGGTAGGTTGATTTATCAGATGAAAGATATTCATAAAGCACCTGCTACCTCAAGCGATTTAATTCTGCTTACGGTTACATTCCTAAATGTCTGCACTGTAAGTTTCTTGATGATTGGAATTAAATTCGTTAAGGCCGTGTTCCACGTACCGATTTTGGTGCTGCCGATTATTCATCGGTATGTGGAATACAGCCTTTAGTATGTTTTCTTGAAGAAATCATTTGCCATTTCAGAGTTCCCAAACGAAACGTTGGAAACAGGACTGCCTGAACAATTCTGGGGCATTTTGAATTACTTTTCTCAAGGGTCTAGAGGGCCTTACATTATTTTAATTGGTTTTGGAGGAAATCAGCGGCTTTATAGTTTTTGTATAGTTATCCATAGTCAACAGCTCAAAAATCGTTCGGTGTAAACCAGGTAGTACACATTTCTACTATCTTTCATTGACTAAAAGCCTGCAATAGTAGAAGTTAGAATTAACTTCAGAACACATTCTAGGCAAATATAGGAGCATCTGATACTATGATAGTGTAGATTCTTGTCACTTCATGAAAGCCTGCTTACGTTGAGAGGTAATAAGTGATTTCCAATCTTATATTCAACATAACGAGGTACAAAGCAACACTACATGGCATGGACCAGCAACATTGGGCTCAGTCTGTAATGGAAGGTAACCCTCTAGCTTTTGTTCGGAATGGGAGCCTACATATTACTGTAGGAACATAGACCTTTTGGCTTCAACTCACTGATGTGGATACCTTTAAGTTTCTGTAAATGGGGCCATTGAGGTTCGCTAAAGGTAATTGAAAGGTCACCTTTACTAGACATTTTCAAAACTTTTTCAGGTGACCTTTAAAATTCATCAAAGATCTTGCAAAGGTATTGAAAAGGTGACATATCCTTTGCCTCTAATGAACCTCAATGGCCTCATTTACAAAATTAAAGGTGTTAAAGGTCTAATTTCAGCAGTGATAAAATCTCTTTTCATCTTTCGACTTTTTCAAGTAACTGTATTTTTCATGTTTATTTTTAAAATAACTCGTTTTACATAATCTTCAAGATAAAATGCACTAGTCGCCATCTAACTCTTCCTTTCTCACCTGGACCAACGTAACCGATATTATCCAAAATACTAGGCTGGTCAGATATAATCATTTAATAATCCATTTGTACAGGACTTAAAAAAATCAACATAATGAGATGAGACCACATGTGCTAAAATTTTTCTACTACTACAGTTCCAATATTTTCCTTCTCAATCTGGTATCTGTTCAGGTATAACAGTGAATCTATAAGCTACCTCAACAGCACACTAAAAATGGCGCGACAATTTTGTAGGTAGGAGACAGTAAACCGCAGCACGCATTAGAGAGTGTAATGATCAGTATCAACAAGAAACAGGGCTACTTTAGTACTTACCAGAAGAAACATGCAGTCCACCCTACTATGCACGTAGATTCACAGAGTACTTGATCTTATACTTAATCCTTGCGTTCACTTGCACAAGGCATGCATGGATCGAAGAAGACACAGAAGTTCATGACTGCAGACTGGCCTACATAGACAGGGTGCTAGAATAATATAACGCTTCAGTTACGTGTCGGGTCTCGATTTAAGGATAGACGAAGAGAAATAAGCTGCAATTCATATTTCTATAGTTCAAAGGTAATTGGAAACAAGATTATGTACTGAAAAAGAGTTTAGTAATAACTAAGTAGATGAGATATCTCTCTTTCTATTCGCAGAGAGCCTTGTAGATTGAACTACGTATTTGTCGGACACAAAGGGAGGGAAATGAGCGTCAAATCTTGATATAGGTCTTAGAATTTTATCTAACCAAAAGATGTTATAAAAGTAAACAAAAAGGTGCGATTTTTTTGTCAAATAGTAGATACAGGAATCTCAAGTTATCAAGTTATCAAGTTCTCGAGATGAATGTTATGTGCAATTGTATGTTGAATTAAAGAAATAGGCCTATAGAAGCCTCTGGGTTCAGTGTTTGAAAAATATAACAAACAAAATATCGAATGAATATGACATTTCTTTAGACGTACAGTCTATCATCACAAGTACCACTCTTGTGAGTCCATGAGCCTAATGTATACCACCAAGACCCTTTATGTACCCTTAACGTTGGATCCATTGAGGTGGGTGTGAATGGTCACAGGTGGATGAGAGCCAGCAGGAGGTTGGTCGACTTAACGCTAAAACGGTGCCCGAAGCTTGCCTAAAACATAATGGAGCTTTCTTTCCTCTTCCTGCTTTCAAACTCCAACTGACCTTAATATGTCAGTCGTCAAAACTTTGTATTTGCAGGATAGTCCCGTTAAAACCTGCTTTGTAATGGTCCTTTGTTCTAACAATTTGGTTGCATAAATAATAGAATTATGTTCAGGTAACCATTATAATAAAGGAAGTTGGTATGAACTCCTAATCTGAATAACTTTCCTTTTTGTGCTTGGACCTCTAGGCTGGCTATGACTCACTCCCCAGGTCAACGGCCTTAAACTGTACGTCACACCGCATGATTGTATACATGTACGGTTTTTGTATATCAAGGTATGTCTCCACGAGGATCATAGTCATCGACAGTTTGGTGTTAATTTTTTGACAGTGAAGGGTCCTGTCAGCTGTTGAGGCCTTCATTATTTACAAATTAACGCACAATCATCAATGATGAAGGTGATGATTAGGTGAAAATGTCGGACATGTCTGATTTTGCCACCTAATCCACGCCAGTGTGCTTCACCTTAATCACCGACGACGAAATCGAAAAGCAAGTTATTCGCCTCGTGGAAATTCCATTTAAAGGCACATCTCCACAAGGCATATGATCATTAATAAACAGTGCAGTTGGTCATCCAACAAGTGTAAAGCGGGATGTCCACGAGGCAAATAACTACAATAAATAGTGGTAAAGTGCGTTTTCCACTAGGCGAATAACGTGCATTTAGTTGTAAACGATGAAGGTGAAGCATACTGGTACCCAGCTGGTGGACAACGAATTGCTGTCGAATATGGTCAAAAGATCGTACATGACCGATATTTTCACATTCATGTTGAGATTGTGTTAATAGTCAATGATGAAGGGTTTTGTACCCGACGAAGCACGAAGTCCTTCATCAGTAACGCACAGCGATCCCAATACCGATCCACATGAAGCATGTTCGATAATTTGACGCCGATCACCGACTGTTGCTGACTGCTACTGGCCGTCTCACAGTCGGCGTGTGGGTGTGGGTGTAGATCGGGGGGGGGGGGGGGGGGGGCTGGGGGCTGGGGGCGACTTCTCTTCTCAATGCCTGGATGTGTGTGTTCCGGTTTTGAAAACAGATCCATTTTGAGGGACACCGCAAGTATTCATAATGAAGGGATGGTGTTACGTTTCATACCCTTATTTTTTGATTCATTGGATATATATATATATATATATATATATATATATATATATATAATCATTCATTAAACCACATTAATGCCTATCTATTTGTATTTATTTCTCCTAATTTACATAAGGTATTCAGTTTCAGCATTTTTATTTATATAACTATGTATAACTCCTTTTGAATTTCTTACCCATATTGAGTGAGGAGGCAAATTTCATACCCATTTTGAGTGTAATTTTCTCACTTATTTCATTCACTTGAGGCTGAGGCCATGTGCTATAGATGCGAAGAATTCTCCCCTTGGACACCATGGACACTATGGACACCATGTCTCACCGGACCACCAACTACACTTTTCGTCAGGGTCTAGTTGCCATGTGGGTACCCGCCTCACGGTTCGGGGGGAACTAAAGAAGTAGGGCGCCAATAAAGTTTGCCAGTGAAGCGGAACCACGTAATAATCTCATGACACAGTGTCATACACATCGCTTGCACTGGAGTTATATAGCGATACCTTTATTTTTTAATTTTGCAGATGCCTTTTTTCATAATCACAAACAGAAAGTGAGTAAAATCTAGCTTGAAATCTTGTGGAGGTAATCCACAGGTCAAAAATCTAATTTCTAGAAGAATTCTATTTTGATTTAATGAATAGCAAAAGTGAATCACAGGGCACCAAACATATTCCTGACGGCATCTGAATTGGGGCCAGCCTGGCACTAACGCTGCCAACTAGGAAGTAACTAAACTTTGGCAACTACAGCTGGTATCGATCATTACAATATAAGTGTTGACCCTTTCCATGCTTCGAACTAGTGCTTGGCTGCGTCTCTAATCACTGTGGTTTAGCTGCAGTGTAGTTGCCTCACGGAGATGAGGCAGATATTTTAGTACTTTGCCTATATATATTATATGCTGACCCCCTTTGAGACCCCCTACGTTTAAATGCATACAGAATGTCTTAGGGGAGAATAGGTTAGTGTTTTATCACATGATGGATAGCCCACACCTTCATTTATGTTTTGACAGAGTCCTTGTTTTAGTCTGTTCTGTCCCATTTGCCCTTGACTAGTACATTGTATTTTGGGGCTGCGGGGAGACACTGTTTGGTGACCTTATGAGAAAAAGTGCAGGGTGTATAGGTTAGTGCCCGCAGCATTTAGCAGGCCCGTATCCAGGAATTTATGTGGGTGGGTGGGTGGGTGGGTGGATGGGGGTGACCACATACAAAAAGTGGACCTCTTTTCAATAACCGAATTCAAAGTGTATGAAGAGGATATAGGACCAAAACACAAGAAATTGTTATATTTAGGTAACATAGGTAAAACACAAATTGGCCCCAAAAAAGGGAGAGGGAGCAAATGCACCCCTGTGCCCCCTCTAAATCTGCACTGCAACAGGTCTAAAGGTAAACAGATAATGAAAACCTTTTTCAAGAAAGTGGACCTAACCTATAGCCACGGGGGTGACACATACCCCACGTCACCCCCCCCCCCTTGGATACAGGCTTGCCTAGTATTTGTAAATACAAGTAGGACATTTCTATGCTGTACAGTTATCTAGGAGGGATTGAACACATCCGAGGTTAATTATGGACGTATTGACGTAAGAAAAGAGCATAGCAACCTAACGAAATGTATAATGAATGTGTGCAGCGGCGGATTCCTAGTTTTCGCCAAAATTTGATATTGAATTCTTTAATCAGTAGCATTTTCAGCCCCGGGGGATCTAGCCGATTTTTGGTAATAGGCCCCCCCCCATTTTGAAAAGTCGGGTGTTCACCGACTTTCGCTCCTGTGATCTGCCTGTCCCCGTGCCCTGCACGGGAAGAATTTGAACTCATACATTAGACAGGCTCGGGCTTGTCTGAAACCACTTGCTCTAAAACGTGTCAAGGAGTGTAAGTCTTACTCCACCATTATCCCTGACACAGCAAAGTATCATTATACCACCCATAGCAGTGGGCGTGTTAGGTAATACTTTTGCGCCCACCTCAAAGTTTCCCTTGCCCTTCTGGCGTGTATATAAGTGTAAGTCAGGGGGTGTTAACTATATTGTGTCACAATAGTCCCATCCGCTCATAGTTCTCTTCACACGCCCAACCTTCTCGGCGTCTTAACGTACCCACACTCCATTCAGGCACCAATATAATTGCCAGCAGTGGCGTATGCAGTTCCCCCCCCCCCCCTCAGGGCGGGAGTGGGGGGGGGGGGGTCCCCATGTTCGGTTGACCCCCCTCCGATTTCTCAAATTTTACGCAATTAAACTACCAATAAAGGGAATTATCCAAATTAGGGGGTCTCTGGAACCCCTCAGATTTAGCAAAGTTTCTATGCCTATAGACCTATACGGGGAATGTGGGTTGTATTTGATGGCCGCGCTTTACCAGTGTTCTACTCTCACTGTACTTAGAAGTTAGTAGGCATTAAAAGACTGTGTTTCACTCCGATCTAGTATATTTGTAAATTTAGATGAAACATATATTATGACTCACATTATCTGTTCAATATACTCTGTACGATCGGCCGTAGACTGCCAGGTACACACAAAAAACATAGTTTAGCGTGAAGCTGTGATTTAAGGTAAATTCTAACCTATAGCTATCATGCTCCCGAGGTTAACTAGTGTTACTATATAAAAACAAAAATAAAAGGACATTTGACACAAAGTGTAGTTAAAATCTAGTGTACTATTTTATTGCTGAATCGATTCTATTAATCTTTATCCTCGGCGCACCACTCGCACAACACCTCGGAGCACATGATGCTGGCAGGCTCGCCCCCCTCACAGTCGGCGTGGTAGCACCGGCCGCAGTAGTTGCAGACCAAGTACATTCTGAAATATTACGGAGGCATGTTTAAATACACATTTTTTTAAATTGTGTGCACGAACTAATCGGACCATCATCAATCACAATTTTTAGTAACCGTACGAAATTCGGCGTTCACTCCAATGTCAACATTAAGATTCTATGCCCTCGTTATTTTTTGCCTAGTAACATCATCGAAAATCATTGTCGCTATATAATATTATTTATTATGAAAAAAAACCCCGGCGTACCTGTAGTTGCCATCCAAGAATATGGCCTGCGGTTGTGTGGCGTGTTGGTCTTCGGCAAACGTTTCCATCGCCTTCCACCTTTGGTCCGTTAAGTACTCCTCCTGCTCCTGAAAAAAATTGTGTGGTTATAGTTAAATGTGCAAAAGTCAATTTTGCACTTACTACATACCAGCGTGTCCCTCGTAATATTGGCAAATTTCAGAACAATTGTACTCGTGAAATCGCCCCACTCATCATTTTGTTTTGTTTATACATATTTCCCTTCATACGCTTACATGTTTTATTTCCCACTTAGCTTCATCGTGTAAATACAAATGTACCAACCTGGGTCGGATCCTCCGAACAGTAGACGCACGTCCACTCTGATGGGCCGTCCGGGAGCTGTTGTTGGTCGTGCGTCCTGGAAAAAATTTCAAAAATCATCACACCGTCCATCATTTCAACATAGGTGGTCGAAACTACCAAATCATCGGCATCTCAATTTTTCTCATCCAATCTCTATTTCATGTTATTGTGCCAGTCTGACAAATTTGCAATTTTTAAATTGTCCAAAAAAGAGCCTGTTGTTTCAGCATGTTACATGAATTCGAGCGACCACAACTATGTCCGACCGCGAGTCCGTCGTCGGGTTTTAGACAGTGTGCATTATTTGGCATGACGATAGTCATCCTACCAGATAGTAAGTTAATAATTTTCTTTCCATGCTTCTCTTCCATCCCTGTCCATCAACAGTGTTGAACAATTTAAACCTACTTAGGGGTGAACAGGGGCGCGCACTCGGTCCATTGGGGTTCCGTCCAGATCGTTTCCTCCTCTTCAATATTTTTCTCCTCACGCGGTGTCCATGCCTGGGATTCCTCTTCCTCCTCCGACCGCACATGGTTGCTTGAATGAGCCAAAAAAAACAACCTTTAAGTGTCTGGAATTGGTTATCTACGTGTATGGGGAGAAAACGAAAAAAAATGGAAAATATCTACCAAACGTAACAGCTATTATCCACACAATTATACATTTGTTAACAAACACTCTATATATGGAAGTGTAACCCCCAAGTCATTCTCCCGCAAAGCCTGAAAAAACACTACTTCTCTATATAGGCATGTTATCTTATCAAATTATAGGCAAGTTATCTGATTCACCTACCGGGTTTTCTGCGCGGTCGCCATTGTTCACAATGTGGTGCTTGTGTTTAATATCAGCAAACTTCTGCGTACGTACGGCTTTTATGGTCGTGAGGCTGGCGCGGGACTGTGTGTGTGCACGTGGTGGGCACCTCCTTATAAAGCTGGTGCCCCCCCCCCACCCCCCCGGGGGGCAGGGTAATGAGGGGCCATCTAGGTCAGCCGAGCAGCCTGAGCGACCGGTGTCAGGTGTTACATAAGGTGTCGCTCGCGCAGCGCAGCCCTGGCAGCTGGAGGTGCACGTCCTGACACCTGACTCAAGAAACCACCCGTAAATGCACACAGCCCCACACCTCCAGCCTGTGAAATAACTTCAGAAAACGTACCTCAAAGTCGCACATCCTGGCACCGTAACCTTGCGAAGTAATTTCCTACCTTTTATTTTAAATTTGAAAGTAGTCACATTATAAGGTTTAGGGCGTAATATAATTATTCCTAATAAAAAAATGTTGCTTTTGTTGGCAAAAGCGTCTAAATCACATAATCCTAACAATGCATATAAAACACCGGACATTGTCCGAAATTAAGCTGCTGCACCCTATAGGCCGGGCCTATAGGCCTTCACCCGGGGATCACACTCACACTCGTGAGTCTAGATCTGCACACTCACACTCGTGATTCTGCACACTCACTGCCAGGTGCGTTATTTTTAAGTTTTGCACTTTTTTTTATTCCCATATATCGGGGGGTGCATATCCAATATTTGTGGTGCACAATCTCATTAATGATGCATACGTTTTCAGCTTAATTTCGGACACTACGTGCACGAGTTCGATATATCTATAGGTCCTCTAGATCTACAAGAAGTCGTGGCGCCGAAGGGGACATACGATCATATTTTCTTGTTCAACCACATATCCAAAATGTCCACTTATCCGCATAACAGGCAGGAAAGATGCCCATGAAGGTTGCTCGAACTTTTCCTTGTGCCACATTGTATAAGGACTTATGTATCTGGATTCGACGGTGCTGGGTCGGTACCACTTCACAGCTGCAAACACATGTTGCCTCTTCTGCCCGGTTGCATTACATTGTATGTAATGTTTCATGTAGTGGGTGGCGATGCACGGTCGCTCCCGGGGGTCAGTCTGTCCGTCTTCGTACCAATTTGCCATTAGTCTAGACAACTTTTTACCACTGCTGGAATTTGTGCTGGAATAAGTCATGGGGCCATATTTTACGACTTTAGACTTCACGTAAACTGAAGGCAGAAATGACTTCTCTAGGATCTCCTGTTCTGTGGGGTACATCTTTTTGTATGTTTTTTTGAGCAGCTCAAGATCGTCCCAGTCGATCCACACATTTTCTTCTCTAAATGTCTCGAAGCCGTCGGGGAGACTCCATAGGCTCTCGCACTGCGCGAAATCTCGCTCATTGGGTACATCGAGTGTTTCCAGGACCGTTCTTGCTTTCTTCTCTCCTTCTCCCAGCTGGCAGTGTTTGCCAAATTTCCCCTCGTGTTTGGACGGCATTTCGGCGCGCGCCTGACTGACACGACTCATCCTGTGAAACCTCTCAAACAATTGTTTCTCTATCTGGCGATTGTTAGTCGGCACATCCCCCAAGTAACCATTATACCGCTCAAAACTGAACAGCCAAGTACTGGGAGCTGGACCATACTCCCGGAGACACTCCTTTAAATGGAGATGTAGATGCATGTTTGGGGTAATGAAATCAGAACCGAACTGGAGCTCTGTGCTCTTGCAAAAGTGCAATAGTTTCCTGTGTGCCTGTTCTATCTCGTGGTGTGTAATACAAGGCTTGCACAGAAGTCGAGTGGCTTCTACGAAACGCTGCCAGCTATGAAGCATATTCTCCGGCAAAAGGCCCTGGAGGCAGTATCCAGACGAGACTGTAACCCAATTCTTCCACTCCTTTGCCGTCCACATCCCAGCGTTCGATTTGATGTTAGTTACCACGCAGTCATCCGGTAGTCCCTCTTTAAACTGATTCAGACGAGCATCAATAGTCAACACCTGATTAGCGCTTAGTACAACGTCATCTGTTGAATTCTTCTTCTTCTTTGACAACTCTTTGTCGGTCCACCTCTTCCACATTCGCTTGGCAGTCCCTGAATCCCAATAATAAAAGCACATATGTGAAATCAGTATTGAAACCCCATTGAACTAATAGTCCAAATTAAAGGCAAATGCAAGTTCCATTTCAAACACATTATCAGTGCTAAACATTAATTAACGTTAGGTCAAGCTTCAACACTTACCCAACAGTACATTATGCATCACATCGATCGAGAGGAACCTGAAGAAATGAATGTCATATAATACAGTTACTGCTAATGGAAACATTTGTATTAATGTTTATTCAAATGTCAAATTAAAATTGTTAATATTTTGGTATAATTCTGTGTAAGATTGGCCTTTAAATTTGTTCGGCCTGGAGATTGAACTTACCTGATGGGATTGAAGTAGGGCAATTCTAGGAGGACACAGGAACGAGCTCCATACTGTTTCTCAAGTTTACTTTTCTCTCTCGGGGTGGATGCAGCTGTAATCTCACTCACTCTCTCCTTGTGTTGGTCCAGAGTACGAGGAGTCCAATTCGCCATGTTGAATCCTCCACGGTTTGAATTCTTGAATTCCTTCAGACATTTTGAACAACCCATGATAGCATTAGGTAGCAGGAAACCGCAGGTCTTCCTCCCTGCAGGCAGGTCGGCAGCAACGTTCAAAAGCGCCAACTTAACGGTCTTGCCATTTGGGCAATCGTTGGTTATAAGCCTTTTTCCCTGATGCCAGAATTCCTTGAGTTCGTTGACTAGGGGCCTCAGAAAACTGGTAAGGTCGGCAGGTTCTTTACTTAAGTTTGGAATGATACCGTATAGTATGACGTTCTCAAGTCTGTACCGCTCATTTCTGGGTAGGTTAAGTATTGTTAGGTAAATGCCCCCTACTGACATCGAAGCTTTCCGAGAGAATGGTTGAAACCAATCGATATTCATCTGAAGAGCCAAGTTGTTTTCATTATCAAGAAAGCCGTCGTTGTTCGCGTTAAATTCTTTCCATACCGAACCGTCGTAAATGTCAGCAAACACTCCGTTGGGTATCCTCCTGCCCTTCCACTCTCTACATTTCAGCTCAAAACCTGGACGTTTCATCATAACCTGCAAACTCTTCTCGAGCGACTGGTAACAGAATGTCCTGACTGGAAGGAAGGTAATTTCCCCCACAATCTTGGTCTCATAAAACAATTTCCTGTTGCAGCGTTTTAAATCATCACCGATGGTTGTACACCTAATGGGTTGCTGATTACCATTACGATCCGTGTAAAAGCCTCGACCTCGCACACGCTCAGTGGTGGACAACACAGAATGCGACAACGTATAACAGGCCGGGCAGCATACACTGATAGAGTAATTAGTCATCGTTAGGTCTGTACCCAACCATTTGTACATCATCCGCATCGTTTTGGGGAATACTGCCTCCGCTGCTTGTGAAACCCGGTCATTACCTGCTACCGTCAATAATTCACAAATGAAGCACATAACTTTAGCCATTTGCGTATCACTGGTGAAGGTGTGGATCTGCCACTGCAAAAGAAAGAACAGAACCCATGAAAATAGGCTTTGGATATTCTTATTAGGGGTACCACTAACAAGCCTTGCCAATGGGCTAGGACGACCCGTCCCGTCACCGAAAACCACTTTTAAGTGACGGATGGCCCTGTTGCGAATCTTGACTGCCTCTGGATCAAGCTTATCATTTTCTTCCGTTTCTTGGGAATCTTCCATGGTACCGTAATAGTCTTCCATATCATCACCTGACTCCTCATCGGCTTCCATGGGTACCGCCTCTTCAACAGGCTGATTGCGACCCACAGGCTGACTGTCTGCTTCTCCCGGATTCCCGACTTCAGCCTGCCGCTGATTAGCAGCTGCAGCTTCTTCCCGAATACCAGCTCCAACCTGGATACCACCTTCAGCCCGAATTCCCGCTTCAACCTGCATACCACCTTCAGCCTCAATACCCGCTTCAGCCTGGTTACCTGCCTCAGCCTCAACACCCGCTTCAGCCTTGTTACCTGCCTCAGCCTGAAAACCTGCTTCAGCCTGGTTACCTGCCTCAGCCTGAAAACCTGCTTCAGCCTGGTTACCTGCCTCAGCCTGAAAACCTGCTTCCGCCTGGTTACCTGCCTCAGCCTGAAAACCTGCTTCAGCCTGGTTAACTGCCTCAGCCTGAAAACCTGCTTCAGCCTGGTTACCTGCCTGAGCCTGAATATCTGCAGCTTCGGCCTCAAGACCCACTTCTGCCTGATTGCCAGCGCGTTGAGGTAAACCAAATGGGAGTGGTTCTGCAAGACACATGTATAAGAATAAATTAAATGTACAGTTGGGTTTCAGAGTACAGACTTTCCCACCCAATGTTGTTTCTCTGACTCAAAAGCTATGATAGAAAGATGCATGGAGGGATACATATATATAACGTCCATTGTTCAAGTCATTCATTATTTGAACAATTGTTTAATTGTCAAGAAAAGATTTAGGCTGGCGATAATTTTCCAAACACTAACTGATCATTAAGAGTATAGTAGGTATTTGAAAATAATATCTATGCGCGCAAGCTAGCTAGGAAGGTTTTGAAGGATATCGATTTCAGGTGAAAGTGACTTTATCCTAGTTATACTATTTATCTGGTACTCACCATGCTCCATAAGATGCTTCCTGTTATATGTACTTTTTGAAACTGCACGTTTACATGTGTCGCACCATCGGTTTCGGCTAGTGTCCATATTTCTTCTGGTTTCTGCCTGGTCACTGGTCAGACCCTTGAAACACCACGATCGCGAGGCCATGGCGAACTTGAGTTAGACAGCAGCACTTCAGGGCGATGAACCTTCCCCATTTGCGACCGCGACACAAGTATTTATATATGGTACAGACCGACGCCTATGGTCCCACCAGCTGAAAGCCGCGAATTGCCGCGACATGCCACAGCCCCGACCCAGGGGTAGTTGCACTCGAGCTCCTAACCTCAGACACCCGTGTGAAATTAAAGCCGAGAACAGCCTGCCACAGTATTACCAGGAGATTACTGTCGCCTCCAGCCTGGCCGTCACGGTAGCGCGTTGTCGTGATTTGTCGGGCGCGTGAAGTTTCTTCAGCTTTCGAAACGCATCGTCCGCCGTCTGGACTGGTGAGGGCATGACACCTGCCATTAAAACCTAGGGTCTATCCATTAAAGGGCGGTGAAGTTTCCTCAGCTTCCGAAACGCATCGGCTGCCGTCAGGTCGACTGGTCATAGGATTTCATCTGCCTTGAAAACTGAGCTCGAAGTTTAGCTCGAAGGTCAAACCTTAAGCTTTCTGCTACTACTTAGGGCCAGCTTATTTCGTTATATAGTGCGTTTGGTGTACGGCTACGTGAATATCATGAGTGTCAAAATCCTGAGTGCCACCCTTGGTGAGAATCTTCTTAATTACTTTTGTTCTACAAGTGATACGAGTCGATGGCCGACTTTCCAAATTATTCAAAATAGGTAAAACATATGTATTCATTCTGGGGGTCGCCCTTCCTAATTAAATAATATGGCCAGTTTTCTGAATTCTAGGGTGTGGCCATATGGCAGTTATAGTTTATTCTGTCTGTTTGAATAGCCTGGCCATGGTAATTTGGAATGAAAGTGTTTGTTTAAAGTTGAGATGACAACCTTCATGTTCTCTTCTTTCTTTTTTTTTCAATATATAGCTGCCGCGTACTTGGTTCTTGTATCATGCGTGGAATTTGTTCGAGCTGCCAGTGGCGGACGCTGGCCTAGGGTCGTTCACAATAAGCCTGGAGTAACCCGTACCCGGTTGGTCAACCTCACTGCTCCATTTACCGGTCACCCTCCACCAAAACACGATGCGATGACCGGCCTCACCTTTCATGACACCCTGCAAGCCTTGTTGGACCAGGACCATACCGTAACTGACACTGGATCTGAAGCCAACCCAGGAGACGGAAACATTAAAGAATTCCCAACTGTGGTACTTCTCTCTTCGTACACTCTTCTTCTTATCCTCGCCGTAGCCATAATTATTAGCATATTCTTTGTTTGCTCCGGAATTAATCGCATCTTCGCAGATGCTCGTTTTCGTGTATACTTGCTTGTCTCGGGCAATCACAGTGTATGGCTTAAAATAGGCACGTTCCCTGGACATTTTGGAGATTATATCTTTCAAACAGACGATCCTATCACACTGACTAAAGCCGAAAATATATGCCTAGGCGCACGATACACATTTAACTGTGTCATCCAAATGACCGACTGCTATACCGGCACATCGACACGACTGCCCACACATTTAAAGGTTAATAAACTGAAGGACATCATGTTGACAAGATTGATGACTAAGGACATTATACGCTACCAGTTGGTTACCATGGGTATAGGCATAGGAGAGCCTGTTCTTTTGGGGAAATACCGGCCCGGTGAGCTTGCAATTAGTACTAATACTTCAGTCGACTTAAGCCGTGTTGACCTTGATTAAGTCTTGTGTGAAAAATGTTGTATTTTTGTGTGTTTACTACCAATATGCTGCCGAACGTGCGTCAATTGATACAAGTGTTATGGTTATAAATTGAATTTGTAGCTAAATAAAATTTCGGTTTTGGAAAGAGCAGTATGACGCTGACAAGAGCGCTTTTACTCTGGCTCGGGCTAGGGTCGACCCCTTAGGTAATCTGTGAGACAGGCCCCTAATTTAGGGGCCTGAGGCTAAACTAGGTCTGCAACCAAAACTAGTAGTGGAATTAAATGTGGTTAACGCCACAATCTGGCGATCGGGCTCCAACCGAAATTATGGCTATAGCTAATTAAGCTATCGTCCCTTAATAAATCTCGACACCTAAATTGACTTGTTTGTTTTTTAAATTATTAATTTTGCAATGTCACAGAAGCTCCAAGTTACCTATACATAACTCCCGGAGAACTCCCACTTTAAAGGGTTACACTATATGCAAGAGGTTTTTTTATTCTCTCACAGAAAGAATATAGGTCACCGTGCCATACAAATCCTAGAAAGTATTTCGGGTTCATCAGGAGACTACATGGTCACTTGTAAATTTTGATAGGTCCTACTGGCAGCGATGTATTTGATCATAATAAAATTTCTGAAAAATTACTTTTGCACCTTACTGCATGGAATCTAACTAAAAAGGATCCACTAGAAAAGAAGTAACAGTTCTTAATTAAAACCGGCTTCATGCAACATTATTTTTTCATGACTGCGAAATAAGTACGAAGAGATGATTCATGTCGCATCATTTTAAAAATCGTATATCGAGCTTATGTTTGTTTAAAATACACTTTTTATGATTGATTTATGTTATTATTGATAACAGGCCTAGGTGTCATTCCATTGCTCTTCTAATGGTAGAGACCTTGTACCATAACACTCATCAAAAAAGTGTTGTATTGTAATCGATTTCAAGTTCGTGGTCTATCTTCAAGAAATAGCACATTCGGGTTTTCAACAAAATGACAGGTCATTATAGTTAAATGCGTTTCGTATCGTAAATAAAAAGTATTCATGAATTTAAGATTCACTTATGAGAAGGACCTGGATAACGCGTACGGTTTTAGACTAATATAAGGCGAGTCTTAGGCAACCAACATATCTATAGAAATACTTCCCTGCTTATCGAGCATGCCACAATCAAAACAAGAAGCGCAAAGTTCTTTGATAAAAGTTTATAAAACGACTATACAATTGAAGAAAGTACAAAGACCTAACATACAGCGTGACACAGACCATACAATTAAACGTAGTGTAAAGAAAACATAAAGATGATAAACATAAACATCACATAAAATAGAGCTTTAAACAGACCCTTTAGAAATAAGTTAAATTGGCTGTGCATCGGCGATACCCGACCGATACGCGGGCTTCACCGCCCAGTCTGGGGTGTTGGGAGGAGGCTGTTGGCGTTTTGGATTATCGTCGGGGACATCGTTCCGCTTCTTGTCCAATCTAACGCCCCGCTGACGGCGGCTAAGTTCTTTTTTCTCAATTTCGTCCAGGTGGGCTTTGTAGGCACTCAGCTCATCGCTCTCCCACACGAGCGGTTTGACGCGGCGGTGATATCGCTCGGTCGTCTTCCCGTCTCTGTCGACCGGAAAATAAAGTCCGCGCTCCTCGTCGCTCGTGTAGTCGGGGGTGAGGAGGCGCCTCACGGAATTCTTTCGAGCTTCGTCCCACGTTGTGACGATATTTTCCAACCCCACTATATGTCTTCTGAGCTTCTGCAAAGTTAAAAAGACACTTTTTTATTTTAATACAGTTACGACATACTTGGTCAAGAACATCCAATAAACACAAACAAGTTTTTCAATATTTCAGTTGCCTTAATTTAAAAGCTGGTCACTGCAGTTAATTTCAAAAGCGTTGCTTTATCCTTGGTCTCTATAACATACAGGCACTTTTTATTAATTGTGTCATATCCATTCTAATTGTATGTCAAGATTATTGTCCAAGGAAGCAAGTAAGGTTACAGTGCTCTATAAAAATTCATAATGTAAAAAAATTATAATTGTTTCCCAAGTTTCAGTGTTACAACCATAAGATCATTTCACAGCCGGGCCCCCTGTTTTAAGCCAAATTGCCGATTCACAGCTACAGCCCCCGGTATAGTTCCGACCGCAGTTCGTACGTATACCCCTTTTTGAACCGAGTGGGTCCCCGGGAAGTCACACCCCCTATACCATAGACCCCCAGTCTGTCTACTCAGATATCAAAGTAGGACATATCATCGTTCTTCAAAATAGAAAACAACCCCTTTCCACTGACATTTATACCAAAAAATCGACCCCTTATTCTTCAAAACGCAGACATTTTGTGGCCAAGAAATACCCTTTTTTCGTGAAATTTCATATTTCCCAGGAAAAAAAAGACCCTTATTTTCATATCATGGATATTTGGGATGAAAAAGTAACCTTTTTTCTAGAAACAAGGACATGTGAATGTTGTCAAAATAGACCCTTTCTTCGCGTTTTTTAGAACAATGATGCGTATCCTTCCACCCAAGGAGTGGACAGACTGGGCATAGACCATAGACATTACTCTTTCTCCTCGGCTTTGCACTTGAAAAGTGTAAAATTTCGGCCTGCCTGAATCGAACTACGTCAAACAATGTTGAGAACAATAGTCCGCAAAAGCCATGATGTCAGGCAGGCCCCTAACGGTCACTGCACGCTGCTCCCGTGCCTAAACATGGGCCGGGCTGGGCCGGGGGTCCCCTCTATGAACTTTAGTAGGACCCAGCTGTCAGATTTGCTATTTCCACTAATAATGCTCGCAAACTTATGAAAACATGTATTTTCATAGGGGAACTATCAATGTGCATTATGATATACTTGAAAAGAAAAAGAGTTAATAAATATCAAAGTTATAGGCAATGTTATTGTCTGTGTGTACGGGTGACCGCGGTCCAGCCGGGTGTTATCGGTGCCCCCTCCAGGGCGGGCCGGGCCGGTGACCGGGGGTGTAGGGTTACCGGGGCCGGTCGTAAAAGGTTTAGGCCCAACACGTGTTGCGGGAGGGGTCCGTGACGTCAGACTTTTGTGGTCTATAGAGGAAGTCTGTAACAAAAATTTATTTACCTCGTTCACGTGGTGACGGATGATAGCCTTTTCATTGTCAGCCTTCATTCGGTTCTTCCGGATTCTGTTGGCCCTGCTTTGGAGGGTCTTGAAGTAGGTGTTGGCAGCAGCTAGAAAAAGAGGAAGGACATGAAGTATGCTTAAAACTGGAGCCATTAAGTAGACAAAGGCAATATAAAGGCAATAAATCAAGGGAATACATGTTAAAAATGCAAAGTGAGGGTCAACATATTATTCACGAATTAAAACCATCATTACACCGGTATTATATTTCTTTGTCCAGATAATAGAACTTACGTTTTTTTCAGATGACTGGGAGGATAACTTAAATTATAAAAGTAACAATTTACAATGTAAGTGGAGCCTATTTAGACACTAAAAACAGATTTCCAGCATTTCAAGCATGTTAAAATTTGTGTTAATTGAAGGACCAATACTTTGGAATCATGGACATTAGATGCATGAAATGTACAGCTGCAGGTTAGTTAACAAAGAAACTTGCTACCTATGGGACTTACCTAACACCTCTTCTCTGGGGGTATCTGGCCCCAGGCACACGTTGTCAACAACGGCCTTGATGATCGCAACGTTATCGGGGTGTTTGATCCCCGCCCTGAATGTTGGAATATATTTATATTGTTCAATTCATCGGCATCACGTCAAGTGCTCTATGACTCTATTAACATGAAAAAAAAAACCAGCAAAACTTATATTCAGCTGCAGCTTCTGTTGTTCAGGAACACATTACCCATTGCTTACTTAAAAACAATATTATTTTCTGTACTATTCATGTTGTTATGACGTAATCAACTTACCCAGGGTTCAGGTTGAATCCCCAAGCAGGCTCACCTCTCTTGGCCTTGTAGGCCGAACGAACGAGTTCCTACAAACAATATAATAAGCCAATAATTAATAGTGGACTTCTAACTATATGTCAGTGTACGAAATCATTACGGATTTTCGTTGTTTTCCGGGATGTTCCCTGGCGGCGCGGCAAAAGAGAAGAACATCAGGGCTATACTAGGAATGCGATCATTTCTAAACAAACCGAGAACTATATTAAACGGTAACGTTTTCAAGGTGAGATTATTAGTTAATTATAAGCTGTAAAAACAAACTTTAGAACTTACACATATTTCATTGCGTGGTTTGGGTGGTTTGTCAGCTGCAGCTGGCTTCGCTTGGTTCACGAGCACCTCCACCTGGGCCTTTGCCGCAGCCGCTTCAGCCTCCGCCCTTCGGCACTTCTTCTCCAGCTCCTCCATCCTGGCCAGCAAATGGGCCATGGACGGTTCAGCTGTAGACGTGGAGGGGCCGGACGAGGACGAGTATTCGGGCGTGAACGACCTTTGGGACGTCGTCGACGAGAACGACCCTTGCGATGTCAAGGGCCCGGGCGTGAACGACCTTTGGGACGTCGTCGACGAGAACGACCCTTGCGATGTCAAGGGTCCGGGCGTGGACGACGTTCTGGACGTGGAGCTGGGGAACCATGGATGGGATTGCGACGTGGAGGGCGTCATCCCCCAGGGCGTGGATCCGGAGGGCGTGGAGGGCGTGGAGGGCGTGGAGGGCGTGGACGACGATGCGGATGCAGTACCGCCTTGGGAACCACCAAGGCTAAGGTCCACGTCGTTGAGGGTGGATCCCTCTTCCGCGTACAGGGAGTCGTGAAGAGACTGATCCGCAGAGAGATCCGGAAACCCATTCTGAGACCCATACTGACGCGCATCCTCAGACATATCCAACAGCAGAGTACCTACGCCTGCTGATGAATCATGATCGGTTATTTTCTCGCCACCCGGTTTGGGGCTGCTGGTCAAGATCCTGCATGAGCTCGTAGACGGGTTTGACAGAACAGCGTCACTATAATCAGTTGACCCGTTCATGGTGGCAGCAAGTTTTCAAGTGATCTATATAGCCATATGCCACGCCGTATTTATACATGCCGGGCAGGCCCCCCTGTGGATACATGATCTGGTGAAAGCGATCTTTTATCGATGAGGCAAGACTTTGAACATAAGTTACGTGGTAGACGTGACGGGGTGTGGACGGGGTAAGAGAGACTTTTACCATAAGTTACGTGCTAGCCGTGACGGGGAGTACATGGGGTATCAGCGACACCCTCACCGCCGCCCCTTGTGAGGCCTGTTACGTGTCAATAAGTGTTAAGACTACCCCGCGGGCCGCGTGCCGCGGTACTCCTGTGAGGGACCTGACACAGAAGCTAGTTGACATGCGCCGCCTCAGATGGCCAACAGGTGGACGCGGTCATCACAGACGCGTGTCCCGGTGTCAAACGCGACAGAAGTCATTTCAGATGAACCCCCTGTCGATCGGCTCTCTGAAGAAAATAGCGGCCTATTAGACGTGCTTCGCACTACCCAGTGTAAAAACTTGTGAAGCCCCCGGCTAGAAGAAGTCGTTTTAGTTGTACCTTACCTAGCGTTTAAGTTGTCGACCGAGGGTTAACTTTTCGCTAAAGACTAGACGAAGCCCTTACAGTACCTGGGGGGTTGTGATGTCGTGTGGGGTGGGGGGTATAAGTATGTGCCTGTACTATACACTGGTTCAGAACAGCCACTTGATGGCCATGGACATCGAGCGACTGTTAAACGCAAGTCTGCGTCTGCGTCTTGTTCGGGAGGAAAGGCCAGTGGTGAGACCTAGTCACCTCCAACCCGCGGACCAATCCGACCATCAGTGGCTGCTTCTCTTGTTAGTGATATACCTGGGGTGGAAATTTATCGGTATCTTCTGGAAATTGGCAGCAGGCTGTCGCTCGTTGGCGCAGGGTCAACGTCGGAGGGCTACAGTGCAGTGCTGTCTGAGAATCTACTGCCGATGGGAAACGCTCCTATTTCCACTGGCTCCCATTCCCGCCGAAATGGAAGCCGTAGGAAGTGCTGCCTGCCCACGAATGATCATCCAAAGACCGAGCATCCTGTCCAAGGCCCTGACCGTCGCCTGGTCGGGCCCACTCACGGTCCATCTGAATGGCAGTGACGAACCCTTGACGTTGGAACTCCCGCAAGAAGTCAAGATTCCTTGTACGGAGCGCGTGCGCCTGAACAAATTTTTCAGGCACAGACTTTGTAGAGCGAGCGTTTGCCTGATAAACAACAGGAACAACATGGCCCAAGAACTACTCCCAGCCGAAAAACTGGGCTGCATGCCTGACGTAGACTCTTGGGTGTGATGAACAGTTATATAAAAGTGTACGATATGTTTGAAGTAGATATGGGAAAATTTTAATTGTGAAATGCATATGTTCACGAAGCTTTCGAGTTACATATGTACATTAGTGTATGGTCAGTAAATACAATTATGGGAAAATAGGCGAAACGTTGACACGTGGACATCATAAAACCTTTTCCGCATGCATAACAATAAAACATTTTGATATCATGAACGTGTGTAGTCTTATGTGGCTGTGACTAATTATAAATGGGAATTCATGAGGATAATGTGAATGAATTGCAGCTGTACATGTGTGACGAAATTATGAGGGCGAGTATATATTCTAAACAACAAAAATCGAACATGAATGAGAACTGATAACTTTTGAGCTGCAATAAAAGGAAGAGTTAATAGCTAATGTATATATAACCAACTCAATTTAAAGTCAAGCGTCTGCATGCGCTTTGAATCCTACGTTGTCTGAAATACAGAATTGAGATGAAAACAAAAAGTGCTGGTACCATTATAAAAGTAAGTCCAATGTTCAACAGGTAAACAGTACCGTGCACACTGGGGGGGAGGAATGGTACGTGGGGAAGATGCAAGTCACCACGAAGTTTCTTGTATTCGACCTCATTCAGTCGAATCTCTTTCATGTATGTACGGAGGGAAAGGAAATTGTCTTTTGCTCGCTTAAAAATATCCTCTTGGCGGACTCGCATTTGCGGGCTAAGAGGTAAAATTGGGAATGGTTTATCGTACGAAAAATCCGGGTTCACAAGTCAGCTAAGTGACAGGTTGAGGTGTTGAAGACTAGCAAGGTTGACGGGGAAAACTGTTCTTAAGGGGCCTGCTGTAGAAGGCAAACAGTTAACACTTGAGACTGGAATTTCCCATTCTTTGGCGGACACAGAACAACCACATTCAAAGGCACGAACGCACGATTCACATCCAGGATGGGTTGTTGTTCGGTTGGGGCAGCGCACAACGACCTCGTCTATGTGAGAGAACAAATAGGTCTCTGTTGCAATGACTTGGATGTTCGACCTTCTGAAATTAGACTGAATGAGTATTTTGAAATCACAATAAAGTTTGACAGACTCATGATCACGTAGATAGATAGAAATGAGGCACGACGAGGGAGAAAGCCTGCGAATTGGTAGGTCATAATGACAAAACGGAGAATGGCAATTATCCAGATCTGGGTTGGAGGATACCGTGTATTGGGTTGCGGACACCAATAAATAAGCCGGTGTGTTGGAGAGGCGAGTATAATGCCCATGGAAGGCTAGAGGGAAGGTGTTCACTTTTAGAACCTTGAATATTTTGTCTAAGGAAATAACGGGAATCTTCAAAATAGTTTTCAGAACATTTCGCTGTAAAACCGGGGGGACTAAAACAGTTACACTTCTATACATGTCGCGAGTGTTTGGAATATAAATATTTGAACGATTGGACTTGGAAAGGAAAAGGTACCGAATCTTCCTCATATCAGTCTCCGATATCAAAGAGTTACTCAGCCTGTTCTCCGTTAGGTCGCGAATAGCCTGTAGCAAGACATCAAGGGAATAGTCCAGTTTAAAATCCAGTAGACGCAATTCTTGCAAATCTTGCATCAACCTGACCATCAATTCCTGGTTACTAATGTAAGCCTGGAGTCCTCGGGACAAATTGTATATGGAATGAGTGTTCTCTATGATGGCCTGGAGTTGGATTTCCAAAGTGGAGTCAACTACCTTTAGGACTGCATTTATTTTGCCATCGAGGAAGCCAATTTCATCGGCATTTACCTGGTCAGCACGAGTCTGTTGCTTCAAGTCATCAAGTGTGGCCGTTCCAAATAAAGTCTCGGAGAACTTGCCGATTTCTGGAATCAGAGCCCGCTGCTTCCTGTATTTTGCTGATGGAGGTGTTGGCTGGGCCGTCGATTCCAAAATTGATTGCACTTCCCGGAGTCCGTTGGTGACCTTCGCTGCTATAGTCTTCCCAATAGATGTTATGTTATTCAACATAAGTTGGATTTTTCGACACTGTTCCATTGAACCGGCTGCCAGGGTAGCGCCGTGTCTACAATTTAGTGCGGCTGCCTGTTTGGGAGAAGGAGGAAGTGGTAAAATGATATCGACTTCGGTAGTGAAGTACTCATTACCTATGTGGATGGACGGTTTACTCTCGAATACTACACCATAGTTGGTACGAAAACGGTTTACCGTACTGGTGCATAGGCATGGCTTAGCTGAGACAGTGCCCAGGATAAAGAGTCCACGAAGGAGGAGTATGAATACTGTTGGAGCCATGTCTGATGCAGGCTAGAGACCGCTCTAGTCTTTTATTACTTTTTCCCAGTCACGGGAAGGAGTAGACAGACAGTCGCCACGTGCACCTGGGATCTAAAGGTTTTGACCTCCGTGAAGAAACCTTACGTTAATGCCAAAAGAAAAGCCGTGCGAAGAGTATAAGCTTAGGCGTATGCTTGCTAGTAAGCTTTCGTTGGTTAGGGTGTCGGCTTGTTCTAATTGAATTGGAAGGCAGACTTCAAAATGAATTGTTGGCATGGGGTTCCTTAACTTGTGGATGAGAAGTGAGAAAGCCTGTAAATGCCATTACTGCCTGATATTTATAGGTTTTATTTGCAGGTGGTTTATATGGAGTTCAGGCCGATTTAAGTCTGGACTGGCTGAAATTAGTCTCAAACCTTAAGGTCGGCTTTATATCTAACCAGCTTAGACCCAGTTTAAGGTGAATTATTTAGGGTAGTTATATAGGCCGGGAGGTACCTTTTATCCATACAGAAAATGTTTAATGAATTTTTAATGAATCTCATCTCTCACGGATGACTTCAAAAGAAGTTAATTTCAAACACTTTTAATACTCCATCTATGGATGGTAAGGGTAAATGGTTTTCCGGGTGGGAGGGGCGATGGATGGTAGGGTGAAATAGGCCTGTCAAAGATTTAGCTACATGTGCTTTGCAGGCGAACGTAGGTTGGGTATGGAAGTGCCCGACCCAGCAGGTTCCCTGCATGGGGCAACTCTGGCCCGTGTTAACTCGATAACTAACCCCTGATTAATGGCGGGGAGTCCGTCAGATGACACCCAGCATGATACCTGTGTCGCTCTTGAGTGGGTTTGGTGTGAGTTATGTGATTACCAAGATTGTGCCCCTGCCCTTGTCAGATGTCAGAGGGGGGTACAGATTAGATGGGGTGCTTCCGGGTACTTATGGGTGTTAATGGATTAAGGCCGGCCATGATGGACGCTTCCAAACTTTGCCGCCGTTAGGAATGGACCTGGTTTATTAGGAAATGTTATGCACAAGGGAACAGGGGAGCGAGGGATAGCTGCAGAATCGCGAAAATGCTTTCTGTCATGTTACTTAAAAAGTACATGGAACTTGTTAACTAATGGTCATATTTAACTGAAACAATTAATTTAAATGAAGTGTGATGCCCAGTGTCTCCTGTTTATTCAGATGCTAAGATCGGGAAAGAAGGTTATTTAGAATGTTTGCAAGAAGTATATATAATAAATTTATAATATTCGGAATTTAAGCCGGATCAGTCTCATTACCATTAGGACTATCATGTTTAAAAGTAGTAGTTGAGGAGAGGGCGGGTTCGAGCAGGTTTTTTTTTTTTTTATAATTTTCCAATTTTTTTTAGGGTCTTTTTGATTTAACAACTTTTCGATTACAAATGGAGAGTTCTCCTTTAAAAAGCGTAACGTCCCGATCCTGTTTAAAATAAGTTAACAATCAACCTCCTCTCTTGACATGACGATTAGGGTTCAGAGTAGTCCTATCCTTATCATTAATTTGATAATACAAGTCTGATGGATGAACGAAAAACGTAAGGCATGAAGGGGATTCGAACCCGGGGCCGGGAGAGATAGCTGGTAGCCAAAAATCCACCGGGTTCAATAATACGATGACGTCGGAAACCAGCGAAAAGCCGTCTAGAGGTCCTTCCGGTCGCAGGACCAAATACGTCGAAACTACGTTGGGGAAAACGATGACGGGCAATGTAAATTGAAGTTGATAGAGACACATCAGTGACAATTGAGGGCGATCAAAATTAATAACTTGTGGTATTGCTTGTTTTCCAAATCGGAAAACCCACTGAAACACAAGGACCGAAGCTACAAAGTGTCTCTTTTTGGTAAACACCTTTCTGGTTGCCCCGATTACACCCACGGTATATATATGTCGCAAACTCTGTAGGTTAGTGGGTCTGGTTGTGCAACCAACGATGAAATGCAATGAACTGAATATGGCACAGATGAGTTCGCCAGACCTGGGTGGTAGGATCTAATCGAACTTGATGCACTCGATTAGCTCCTACCACTCTAAATTTTCATTTTTTTCGGAAGTTTTATTTGTAATAATGGTGTTAAAATGACCAGATGGCCCACGGGCCGGTCAGGGGGGTTGCAGGGGTGGACCCAGGAATTTATAGAAGGGGGGGGGGGGCTGGGGGCAAAGCCCGTCTGCCCCCCCCCCCCCCCCCGGATCTGCCCATGAAGGACCTTAAAACAAAGTTAAGGTGGAGAGTTCTAGTTGAAATGGTAAACAATAAATAGGGCGAAATATACAAATTTAGAATAGGTTTATGAGGCTATAACTTGTGAATTGTATTAGTTAGCGTGTTTTATTCTGTTACTGAGTTCAGTAGCTAGGTTGGGAAAGGTTAACGTTGGGACCAAATTATTTTTGCCTTATAATGCTTACACGAGTCTCACAAGCGAGTTTAAGAAATCTGGTTTAAAACAGGCTTAAACCATATTTGCTTTTTGGAAATACGCCCTTAAAATTTTTAGCTACAAGTTTGGTTGAACTAACCCTATTTTTTTTTAGAAATAGGCCTATTGGACATCACTTTCATGGGATGGAAAACCATTATTGATATGATATATGTGATAAGATTTCTCAAAAATATTACTTTCATTTCATGATAAGGGTTGTACCCAACATCATGGGAGACAATTGCTTCATTATTGATTAATCATAGAGGTTATAAAGTTAAATCACGCTTTATCGCTGTTTTTACGCATTTGATTAATTATTATGAATTATTTTGATTTTATATAACTTTTGTTTCTATATGTAAGGGCTATTAAAACTAAATGCGCTAATGATATAGGCCTACCAATGTGAGCGATACAACCCTGTTTTACCCTAGTTGTGCGCACACTATAGGCTACTCCTTCTGCGCTTCAGCCTCATCTATTCTTATTAGGTCAGGAAACTGAGTATTATTTTTGTTGAGCTTGGAAACCAATATCAACCGGCGTTTATAGATTATATGCACAAATGTGGGAAGGCCAGTGTAGCCCTGAAGTTGCCCTTTTTAAAGGTAAATGAATAAGAATGAACGGTCGGTGGTTATGTCGCGCATTTAAACTTTGTATGGCGGATTTTTATAGGCTCATTTTTGATAGAACACGAGAAGTAATATAATAAGAAATTCCAAACGAAATTTTCAGATTGTGGAGCCAAATTCCTTAATCCAATCGTGAGTGGGGGGGACTGGGTACGCCACTGCTGGCAATTATATTGGTGCCTGAATGGAGGGTAGGTACGTTAAGACGCCGAGAAGGTTGGGCGTGTGAAGAGAACTATGAGCGGACGGGACTATTGTGACACAATATAGTTAACACCCCCTGACTTACACTTATATACACGCCAGAAGGGGAAGGGAAACTTTGAGGTGGGCGCAAAAGTATTACCTAACACGCCCACTGCTATGGGTGGTATAATGATACTTTGATTTTTCAGGGATAATGGTGGAGTAAGACTTACAATCCTTGACACGTTTTAGAGCAAGTGGTTTCAGACACGCCCGAGCCTGTCTAATGTATGAGTTCAAATTCTTCCCGTGCTGGCCACCTCTCTCGTACTCAAATGCTCGTGATCTCTTCCACATTCCTTACTCTCGTGCCACGTCACAAACTCGTATTCCAAAAGGGAACCTTCATATTTTAATAGAATTACCCAAATAATCACAGGTATGCAATCATCAGCAGTAAATGAAGAACTTATAATGAGAATATCCACTGAAAACACAAAGTCGTCAGAGAGCCACTTTAAAGTTGTCAGAGGGTTGTCATAGGTGACTTTCGGGTTGTCATAGGTGACTTGTGGGGGTAGAGCAGGGCTCATTTCAGGCAGTTGATGCTGTGTGACAACCTTGTGACAATCCTCTGACAATTTGGGGGTGGTCAGAGGGTTGTCATTGTGAATTTTGAGGCTGGATGACAACCCAAAGGTTGTCATTTTCTCCCGACTACTTTGGGCCAAAAAGGTTGTCAGAGAAGCAAAAACTGAAAATCTGGTTGTCATAGGGTTGTTACAGAACAAAATGAGAGTCAAAAGTGCTGCCTGACGACCCTAGGGTTGTAAGTGAATGGTGCCTAAAACAACAGCCCAAGGTTGTCATGGCCTCTGTCTATGATAAAGTATTGTAAGTGAATGGTGTCAAAAAACATACAACTCATAGGCCTCCTATGTGAAATGGCCATACCTAATAATTAGTAATAAGATAATAGGAAGCCATTATTATGAACTATGATATCTACAACATTAAACTATTCATAAATAAGATTTTTTTATATAAAAGACACAGACAACATGGGGTTGTTGTTTTTGGCACCACTTTTGACAACTCTGTGTTTTCAGTGTAACGTGCCATCATTGCATTAGTTAATCCCCAAAAGCTTGTACCTTGAGAACTATAGATCTCTGAACACTTGTACTATTTGCCATGGCCGATGATTCTGCGGGGACAGGTAAGATTAATTTATCGCACGGAGAAGAAGATATTCTAGGGATTGATGAAATGACCACATGCAACCGATATTGAAAAATAGCATTCACACTGAAAAAAGAGCTCCCTTGCAATTGCAAACGATCATTTTCTCAAGTACCTGTCACCTAAATTCGCCTGGAATCCAAACAACGTGATCCGAGATGTTGGATCTGTTCGCTTCCAGACCTGTCTTATGCAGTGTGAGAAAAAGGGGTTTTCGCCTGATATTGTAGCTCCTTCCATATAAGTTCGGCCTCTTGCTGGGTTTGTCTGTATCTTTTTTCAACTTTACTTTTTATCTGGGGAAACACATTTATCAAAACCATAAGAAAATCGTGTTTATAAGAACTATCAATCGTCTACATCTGTTTTAGTCTATAAATTGAATTCATGAAAATAGTTGAATGGCTGATAATTTGTCTGATCTCCAGATAGTATATCAAGTCCTATATATTGAACATCTTAAAAAGAGAGGGGCCAGTGAAATTATATTTTTGGACTAATCTCCAGAATGAATGTTATCATGCCTATGCTTCTGTGTCCGGAAGCCACGCCGATATAATAGTCCGTAGTACTGACACCACACACTTGGGCATAAAGTGGACCCTGTGGAACGAGATTGGTCCACCTGATGGACTAGCCGATGTAAGTGTGGCGCCACCTGGGGTGTTGTATAACGTTCTGCTTGGGGCGATGACAGGTTTTGGTTGAGTACTCATTGAAAATACAATGAATTAATCAGTGAAAGACACAAGAAATACCCCCATATCATGCATATAGATGGGTACATGATTTGAAAAATGAAACCGTTTTGTGTGGCCGAAACAGACTTAATAATTACTCACACGCACCCTAAATCCTTCCCAAAATTATCGGACATTATTTGTTCATAAACATTATGATCAGTGGGTTTTAAGTACATTTGGTGCTTGATGTACTTAAAAACAGACAAAACATTTCTTGGAGTCCCCCTTTGCAGCTTTTTCAGTATAGGTGGCACCCCCTGTCAGCAGAAAAAGGTACTGGATGAGTTAGGTTAAACAAGAGATAGGTAGGCTCTAGGACCTGTTCAATACAGGCACAATACGCATCCTAGGGCTAGTGTGTAAGTGATATATATGAATGATCGAAGTGGCTACTTGTCATTGCATCACCTAGTCCTTTACTTCCTCCAATGATAGGATTACCTCTGGTCGTATGCATTACTTTAAAGCCTTCTTCTCTAATCGAGAGGTATAATACATCCGGTCACAATAGGCATGTGCCATGTACGCTCATTAAGTTACGTCACACAACTGACACCAAGTATATGGAAGAGGGGGCGGTGCTTATATCAGTACTTGTGACAACATCACTGAATGGGAACAGTGATGATAATATGGTACGATTGAAATGTGCTAGTCACTATATTGAACATCCTTTTGGATGTTTTAGACACATTCATGTGTGATTAGCGGTTCGGCAATATCAAAATTAGTCAAAATTGTGCAAAATACACAAAACAATATACAATTAAGACACGAATCTTTGCAACCTCTATTGAGAAAGAGCAAACGTCTCATAGTTGCAGATGATTTATCATACTTTCTGCTCTTTTCAGTTGTTGAGACAATCCCTCCTTTATCTGAATATGTAAGCATTCGGGGTAGGCCTACATTCAATGCATACCGATATAGTTATGCATATAGTTTGGATTGAATAAGTAGTGTGCAGGTATGATGATAATCTGTCTAAGCAATATCCCGGGTTTATTGGTATGAACCACCCGGCATGGACCTTCATCCTGTCAATCGACTTCCGGTTGACCTCCCTTCTGCACCCCCCCCCCCCCCCCACCCGATCTACCTGCCGAACTGCCCCCGCCCCCATTCGACCCCCTTCTGCCGAACTCTGCTCTCCCGGCGACAGGAGCAGTCAGCCTTTGTCAGAACGAGATTGCGGTCTCGCCATTCTACTTCCGGTCATCGTTCACGCGAGTTTTGACGTGAATGGACCCCGGCCCTGGCGGGACTCAGGCTGGGGACGCAATCGGCTTTGGAGCATGCGCGTGGCCTACGCCTCAGCCGTATAGCGCCTGGTCCGTCAATAGGTGGCGACTGATTAGTAGTAAGGCTTTTGGGGAGGGGATGAAAGGAAACGGGATGTAATACATAGTGTTCTGAGGGTCAGCAGGGTAAGGCGCCCCTAATCTGTGTCAGGCGGGGTGGGGATTGTGGGATTCCTGCTAGGGCATTCTACCACCACAGCAACATGACCTTTCATTTGATGTACACAGTGCCATTCAATTAATTCATGAAATATTACTTTTACCTTTATTCATTTTACTTGAAGCAATATTTCTAGCTAGTATTTTTGTCCGAATAATCTGAATGCGGAGATAAACAGTTTCTGGGGCTGAGTTGACCCCAACAAAAAACTGCCATAACAATTTTAATGATGCCTTCAAGTCTTCATTGGCTACACACTAATTGTCATGAAAACTTAATAATTATAAATTTTGAAAATATCCACAAAAGTAAAGGAGTATGGTACCTCCGCACCACGTTTTCAAAGATACATGAAACACCAGAGATGTGAACGATGTTTGGTTCCTTTAAATTTCAGGTCCCTGTGGCACAACTATAGGAAGGCACAGCTCCTGGACCGATATTGTTCTGTGTTGGGGGATTAGCCCATAAGTATCATGTCCTGTGTGGAGGGATTCTCCTGTCAGGATAGTGTTCTATGTGTAAATATCTCTTGTGCATAATTCTCCCGTCAGGATATAGTGGGTTGTGTGGAGGGATTCCCCTGTATGGTTCATGTGCTGGGTGAAGGGATTCCTCTGTACATATAGGCCTTGTGCTCCGTCTTAAAAGATTCCCTTCTGACTGCCATGTGAAGCTGATCCCTCAGTCAGTATGCTCATCACCGGTGATCAGTGATACCATGTTATCCTTGTGGAGATCCCCTCCTCCCGGGCATACAAATGACAGGCCTCACCCCTGCCTACCCCACCCCGTTAATCCCGTTATCACCACACATGGCTACAGAGTATAGTACCCCGTCATCACACCTTATCGTGGCCCACCACCCAGCGGGCAGCCCGGGGGATCTGAGACCGACTTACAGACGACCACACCTACTGCTGTGTGATTGGGACCAGATAGAAGCATTGTGGAATTCTTCCACAAAGTGAATCTAAGAATAGAAATGTTTCCTGCCACTCTTGACAGGGAATTTTCTGACACGGCCCTTCTATTAGTCCTCACCCAAGTTGTGTTTCTTCTAGCTTCCTTGTCCTCCTTATTGATTCAGTATCTACATACCTTTCAATATTCTCAAGGCCCAGAAGATATTTGACTTTGTCATTTCATGTTTCATCAAAATAAATGTTTACTCAATTTTACAATAATAATCTGATTATATTTCAAGCAAGATTGACAAGCACACACCAAGGAGGCCCCCTGAAGCCACGTGCTGCAGTGTATGTTGACTTTAGCAGAAGGGTCTGTGAGACCAACCAAAAAGAACCTGTTTTTTAAATTCGGTATGTTTTTACGAAAACCTTAAGTAACATAATTTCCCCTCTAGTAATTAGACAAATATGCTGGTACTTCTCGAAACCCCCTTTTGTCTTATTTAACACTTTAATGTGACGTCTCTAGGCAGTCCTTACATATTTTAATAGGTTCTATTCTGATTATATATGAAATGCAAATGGAAGAACTATGAGAAGAATATAGCCTAACATTGAATGAAAGAGATCGATAATGAAAACTCAGTTGCAAAGGCATTCAAAAATCAGACTTTATTTGTATGCTATACTCACATTTTCTGCATATCACAGCATCATCATTCATACATATACATACACAGCCCTTCTCAAACACCATCCTCTATTGTCGGATATTGATGAACGGCCACGAAATAGCTCTGGAGTACTTTGATATGGTCCACCCGTCTACGGCCGGACTGGGGGCAAAAGGAGTCTATGTCGATGGAGTCGGTATTGTGTTGGTATTACCTCTCATGTCTGAATTCTATCGCCAGTTCACATGGCAGAGCAAAGTTGTATTCTGGCAGAATAGGATTTGAGGGTCCTGGAATAGCAGTGATAGTGATAGTGATGTTCACAGAGCAATTTTACCTCCTGAGTGGTCGTTCCGCTAAATTCCAAGTGATTGAAATAAGAACGTCCACTTTATACAAGCAACATAAAAACATTCCATAAAGTATGCTACTTGTCATTTGTATTCGATGACGTAATGTTGACTTAATAATCCGTAAAGTCTCCATGGTTTGATCACTTCTCCCTTTAAGCAGCTACCTATTAATATGATTGTATTTGTTAAGACGGCGAATGGTTTCTTGGGGTGGGGGATCGAGGACAGAAGTCTGAGCAAGGGAGATGAAGAACGCGTTCGTTATTCATTACAAGTATAATTTATCAATTCATGTTATCATCCTGTATACAGATACTATTAATTTGGTAAGTTTCCCAACGGAAATATTACATGGTTTGGATAGCAAGACAAGAGACCAATAGTTAACTTAAATTAAAGACCTGTAATCTGTGAGTGCCTCGAATATACCATGTATATAACATTGGAGCCCCCTTAAACCGTCAGGAGTCGAAAAAGAATGGATTGTGCCCAAAGTTTAGTCTTAAACCGTTGAGTTACTTTTGATGCCTCAGTCTTAGTATAGCAAATGGCTGAACGAATGAGCACAGACCGAATGAGCACAGACAGAAGACTCAGAAGAACGGCGTTGGGAAATGTTTTGGATTCATGGTATGGGACTGGATGAAAGCGTAGAGCAAGGATTTCCAAAAAGGCTGGTCCACAATGGGCCAAGTACTTAAAGGTGGGATTTTCTTGCTCCGGCATGCTATATCTGCTTCTCTTATTTTTCGATTTGTATTGACACCAAAGACTTTGTAGGTGAGAACTGTGTGTTGATTCAATTGGGGGAGGGGGGAGGTGTTGGGGTGGTCAGCATAGCTAATTCACCATGGGTCCACGGTACAAGACAAGAACATTCTTCTGTGCTCTAAAATGTTGATATCGCTATATTGACTTGTTCACATCGTTTTCAGTTACACTGCGTTCTGCAAACAACTTATTACATCTTCAGAGGCAATCCTTTAGTACCCGAGAATCAGTGAGTCGTTGGTGAGCCGGCTGAGAGGGCCTGAGGCCAGGTGGGGGCCGTGTTATTGCAGGTTGGGCCTGGTACTCAGGTACTCTATGATGTAGCGGGTGTACTGTGTGAGTACCCCCAGGGCCACAGCCGTACGGTGACACAGGCAGCCGTCGGGGAAGCGCTTCTCCTCCCGCTTAAACCGGTCTTTGACAGCTAAGAAAAGAGAAAGAAAAATACTGAAACTTAGGGCCAGCATCAAGAGCAAGAATTAGGATTAACTATTGTTTCATATGAGACTAATATGCTGGAAAATTCAGCAGTACTCGCCTGGCGACTACGGTCACATTTTTGGGAGAACTCCCATAAGGAGATACTGTCATTGCCTATCTTGAAAGACATTGATGGTGTGCTTTACGGAGAAGACCTGACGTCCAATAAGTTAATAGGCCTATAACAGTACAGCTACAGATCGAAAACACTTTGTTTACACACACAAAAGTAGTGACACCAGGGTGCTCCACTTTTGAACACTACATTGCTTTCCTATCTCCGTTGGGAATGGCTCCACTCACGATCAAACTTACGTGAGTAGCTGCTACTCACCTCTTGGCTTGGGCTGTCCTGACGCCCCCCAGCAGCCCCGTGACCACTGCCAGGACAGGATGGTCTCCAGCCAGTCGTCCCTGAAGAACTGTCGGTAGCCCAGAATACCACACAACGCCGCTGTATGGGAAAAACAAAGAGGCCGCTATAGTGGCCAAAAGGGGAAACCCCTTTGAGCTAAATATAGCACCAGGGAATCCCTGGGGAATCCCTGGGGAATCCCCCAATTTGTCTCATAATTTCACAATATCGCCTAAATTGCTTCAAAAGTATAAATTTATCCCAATTTAACCTTAATTTGCTTGTTTTTGATGTTTCTCATTTAATTATATCCTAAATATAATATTTCATGTTGATTTAGGGATATTTCAGTACTTTGAGGAATAGTTTGCACATTTATATAGCATATGATCATCCCAGAAAAAGTAAAGAAAATTACTTTCCAAAATCATTTTAGACACATTAGACGTATGGAATGCATATTCCATGAGTCTATGTGATTTAGATAGCCTTGCAGAGCTTCTAAGTATAACATGATGCATTTATATAAATGTTTTGGTCAAAAATAGAAATAAAATGATGAAAATTGTGCAAAACTTACCAATTTTCTGTTAATGTTGGCTACTTGGTTACCATGGCAACCAAATTTCAAAAATTTCACAAATGATTACAGGAAAAGCAAAACAGTCTTTGATGTGTTCAATTATTATGGGAAAATAACAACTAACTGTTCGTGGGAAGGATAATGTGCATTAAACAAATAGGTCCCTTGGATAGATAAGTATCCCCTGAATTATCCGGCAGTGAAAGGGTTAAAAAGTGCAATTTGTATGTCCATTGAACGGTATTCATATACGATTGTATAACTATAAATCAGAGCAATCCTTACAAAGTGAACTCTCACCAAATTTATTTGCTAAAATTTCTTCCCTATTCAATTGTTGTAATTATTGAGGAAGCAATTTTCATCTCACTAAATTCACATTTTACTTATCAGAATGGCCATTAGATAAATCAAACTAACAATCGACAGTCTGTATCGTCCTCGGAGGAAGCCTCTTAAGAAGAGGGTAAAATTAATGTCAAGGGAAACAATACCTCTTCAGGTTCCAAAAGAAGTGTCACAGGGCCGTGTCACATAATTATAGTGTCGCACGGTATCTAACCTTGAGAGCGGGTGGACTCATATATAGTCATTTGTGCAATGTTTCAAAACTTTATTTGGGACTGTAAATACTGTGATCCTAATTATGTGTAACGACCTCAGGAAATATTATGGTTTGCCGATGGAACAATTTCTTGAAGTAATAAATTGGATCGAAATGGAAAAAAGCCGTCCTTTGTAGCTGAGAGTGCAGGAACAAGAGCTCTTTCATATGAAACCAATATCCCCGATGTCAGGGCCTACTTTATCTCTCTAGAATTACATGCTTCAAGGAGTACATAGAGAGATATTGAGAAGAAAACTGCCCGTTTTCATGGGGCCCTTTCTGTCCGCGGCCCAGCATACAACGCACTGTGTTGACATGCACAAAAGGCCAGGTGTCCTTCCGGGGCCAGCACCAGGGTCGTAGACATACCCTGCATGCTAATCTCCAACCATACCTCCCTGTCTGCCTGTAGCGCTGGTTGGCTAATAGCGGACTTAAAACTAGTTTTTCTAGACCATGCTCACTAATTTTGGAATAACTTTTCTGCAAATCTACCCACAATATTGAAAACAATGTAATATATCAATTTAAAGCTAAGGATTTACTTGTTTGTAAGGTGTAGGCCTAACAGATGACTACTGTGAATGAAACCTATTCCTTCTATAGACCTCAATGGAACCTGCAATTTTAGTTGCTGAAGTTGCTGAAAATGTTAGACATTCAATGTAAAGGGCTGTAGAAACATTTCAAAATCATTCCAATTGCTAGTAAAACCTACTCTTTCAAAAAGGACATGCTATAATGGTTATTTTAATATGTCATTTATTATTATATTCAGGACCAGTAAAAAGTTATTCAGTTTTGAATGCTCATAATAAAAGTTCCAAAAAACACCTTTTTTTGGGCCCAGTTATCAGCCTCATTATAACACTAGAATACACTCCAAAATGCAAATAGGATTCCATTTTTCTCTGTGCATGTGGATACACATTATATTTGTGTGCATTATTTTGGTGACAGAAACAGACTTGAGATTTCCTAGATGAGAGTATAGGCTGGAATCGTGATTTAGAACAAATACTGATACCTCTTTCTTGACTGCCCTACTAACCACATCTTCCTCCATGTCCCCTTAAATCCGATGTACTCACGTAGCTCCATGAAGAGGTCCTGGTCCTCGGCCGGGTACCCTGACCGGGCGATGTGACGGGCCTCGGCGTACATGTTGGCGCAGAAGTCGGACCTCAGGTCGTCCAGCACGGGCTGCATGTCGGCCTTGAAACACCCGAACTGGCGCACAGAAGGCAACATAGGCATTAACAGATGGATATTGCGTAGGTTGGTCATACAAATTTCCTGTAACGTTGGTTCTCGACATCTAATTTTTGTTTACTGTTTACAAGCTGGCAGGATATACTAGGGAGTTTCAGATCCTCCCAGTCATGCCGTAACGCAAACATAACGTAACTTTTACCTCATTGTTTATAATGTAATTCAAAAATATTTCATTGTGAGTGTATTAGTGTGATTATAGTATTTTATTCTATATGAACATGTATCTAAAATTAGAAAAATATTGTACTTTTAGCCTTGAATATAATTGGGTAGATTTGAGATACATTGACATATCGAGATGCCTTGTGGGATATGGAACTCCCTAATATGATTTATAATAATTCACGCAGTCAAAGATAACTGACGTGGTCCTAAAACCCTTTTGGAGACCATGACGATTACTAAATGTGAAATGTTTAATTTGAAATGATAAAATATGTGTAAGTATACATCCTTCTATAACAACATTATTTTGCTTGGTAAAAGTAATACTGAAACAGGGCGCCAATCTCCAGGGGACTAATAAGCCTTTCCTTTCAGGATTGGTATAATCATTCCAATAATCTGACGTAAACCCCATGCATAAATATTCATTCATAAATGAGTTGTTTCCACTATCAGTGTTAATAAGCCATTTCTTACCAACCTGGAACTATGAGAATTCCTACATCAGATGATTCTTAAATAGGCGAACGCATTGATGTGCTATTCGTTGTGGCAGTACTTACGAATGAGAAACTGAACCTGTCAAAATCGTGTCTCAAAGAATTGTGATGGTTCTTATGCTGCATCAAAGCTTTGGTCTAAATCTTCATTGAGATTCATATAAAACCTATTATTTCTAAATTTCTCACAGCTAAAGCCAGGCCTTTTTCCCGGGCCTTTTTCTACCTTTTTTCTTCCTATGCTTATTTCCCACATCACACCTGAAAGAGGTCTATTCTCTGATGATGCCAACTTATTCACTTCATACGCCAGCTCACTCTTTTCAAAGATTCTATCAGATCTTTTCTTCTTTGCTTGAATATATCCCAACACTCGCTAGTTTGTTCCTGCATTGCAGTTTTTATAAGCCGGATGTTTTTCCCTTACAGCTTCAATCACTTCCTGATTAGCTCATAATGCCTGTGCGTCCCTTTGCCTCACTGACTCAAAGGATATAGCTTTATGGCTGCATCTGAAAAGATCTTTACTATTGTACTCAACAATTTATTTTGATCACTTTTGTCATGCCAGAATTTATTGGTCACCTATATATGTAGTCCAAGCTAGAAATGTGTGTTATTTTGCCTTCGCAGGATGTCCACTTTATATCTAATAATAACTGTTTGCATTTCTTAATACTGCTGCTCAATGCAACGTTGGACAGGAGCCACACCAAATATGTATCTATTATTACAGCTTCAACAACGTCGCCCACAAACATGTATATGATTGGTTGTACCTTCGTGATAAAATATTGACCAATGCAAGGCATGAGCTTCAGAATGTCAAAATGTTGAAAATAACCTTTTAACTAATGAAAATTCTTTACCTTTGAAAAGGTACGCAAAAACATTCAATAAGCTTTCCAATACGTTTAATATCTAGTTTTCGTCCAGATCTCTGGTAGTTTGGCAAAACTTGAAATTTAGATATCTCAAATAGTAGAATCTAGTTATAACAAAGAAGAAAAAAGGATAAACGAATTACTTCTGTTATAATACCATCAACACGCAAAGGGTATCAGCAGACGCTTGAGACAATGGTTTAAGACCGTCTTATTCTACACTTACTACAACTCTATACGTTTCTATGTTCAGTTAAGTAAAGCTGCGCGCCAGGGGCTGTGAGCTACAATACACATATGCGATATAACCTTTCCAACAGAGCAAACCGAGCGATCTATCCTTCCATGCTGCCTGGCGGCCCCTTGTGCTCACACTAATGAGGCAGTGGTAAATTGAATAGACAAGGTAGTAGTGAAGCTTGAGGACAGTCCGACAATGAATTACATCCACAATGAGTTGTGACAGGCTTGAGAGGGTCTGATTAAATTCACACCGTCATTCTGTAATAATGTCTCTCCGGATCTCGGACCTCACGGGGGTATGTATGCAGGAGTGGGTTGTTGGATGTGGGGTGTTGGATGTGGGGTGTGGGGTGTGGAGTGTGGGGTGTGGAGTGTGGGGTGTGGGGTGTGGGGTGTGGGATGTAGGATGGGAGCAAAATCTGTCAGTCTATTCCCCACTGTTGCACTGTACATTGTCGGAACTGTATTTGTGTCTACAGCAAATATGGAAATGGCGTATTCAGACCAAAAGTGAATATTGGGTTCATGGTCCATATCAATAGAGAATCCTCACCAAAAGTAAGTGGTCTATGCCTCTAGAGGTTGATTTATTAGAAATTGAATAAGAAAAGTAGTACAAACACAGGAATTGCCTGCTCAACAATCTCAAGTTGCAATATAGCAGTTAAACGATGGGCCATGAGATATAAGTTACGAAGGGTATTTGGATTCATTGGCAAATAGTAATAACAATTGTATGCTCGTGTTATTAATAATGAATCAAAAAGAAACTATGAATTCAAAAACTATTAAAACTGCATTTTGAACTATCTGCCGGCACAGGAGGATAGAAAAGGGTTGTCTCCTAGTTTCGCTTTCAGGGGACATTGTAACCGAGCAAAACAGTTGGCCCAGCCTCATACAAAGAGTTTTAGGGTGTGAATTGATCCAATCTTAACTTAATTTGTACATTTTGCAACTAAAGAACAATATTAGGTAATGTTGTACATAATGTCATCTGTCAGCAGAATCATTACTTGTGTAACGTTATCTCTTCAAGCTTCCATGGCGAAGACAGTAATAACCTCTCAGTGTAGATGTCCCAATTTCCTTTCTATCATATCAAATAATTTGAGGAGCATTGACATTTACACACCCTTATATTTCCCCAAAACACTATTTTGTCAACATTATTACACCTCAATCAAATTCTAATTCAATGGAAATATCTAGGTCTCTAAGATCAGTAACCGTATATCTTATCTAGCCACATAGTTTTCCTGTCAACAGAAACCCACGTAAAGTGGGACTCTACACTAATACTGTACAAAACTAACTTTTTTTTCTTAGACCCGAAGATCTGGAGAAGGGAAAGCTTAAGGCGGAATGTTTGATAAAGGTCAAACAAATTGTCCTCGTAGGGCAAGCACATCCTGCCAGGTTGGGTGTCGTTATACTGTTTTTCTGGCTAAATGAAATAGGCTCCATAGCCCAACAAGTGCATCCCTTGGCTACATCTCACGCCATGCTGCTGCCTCCCCCAATGACAGATGAAAAAGAGTATTTGCAGTAACCTACAGGACAAAGTTCTCCTAGCACATAGATGCCGATTTGGACGTGCCAAGAGTATAACCCTTTTTATGGCTCACATAGCCAGAAACAGCACAGCCTTTCAATTAAAGGAACGTAACAGTATTATAATATTCGAAAACAGTAAGAGAGCAGCAGGGAATCTCGCGGCCATCCACGTGACTTGAGTAGTCCCGCGGGGGTTGGTTGCGTGAGTGTGAGTGATGTGAGGGAGCGGTCCGACCACCCCTGTGTCCCGGAGAAAGGGGTGGGGCCCGCAGGGGGGCGGGGTCTGTAGGTGTGTCGGGGCGGGTATTGTATGTCTCCGATGAGGTGGGGGTCTGTAGGGGCGGGCCCTGGGAGAAGGCAGGTCCCCGGGGTACGGTAGGTGGTGATTAGACGCTCAGCGGCCAACCGCACCCACCACAACACTAGTATACAGGCTGTGAAGTGTTGACGGGTTGGTTTGCCATTTACAGTGAGCCAATTTCTTTTTATAAAGACATCAATCTGCACTCATGAAGTATGGAGTTTAATTTTACTGTAGATGTTCATTTAAGCATTTTTGTAGATTTATCTTTAAGCATTTTGTTTCTTTTAATTATAGATATCCTAGCTCTTCCCAATTGGAGTCTTCCCTCTGTTGACATTGCAGGACATCTTGAAATGTAGTTCTCAAATAGAGGTGACATAACACTCGCGTGAAAGGATATTGTTTATAAGTCCAGACATAATGGTAGTCACTGAGCTCCCCTATTGACAATCATCAGTCCAAGAGGCATGGTCCACTCAACCCCCACAGCCAACACTCCTATAGCCGGTCCGCAGACTCTCTGCAATAAAAACCAGTATCCAGGGCATGCTACTCTATCTGAAGCGTTACCTTACTGCTTGCTTTGTGCACTAACTGAAGTGTTACGTAACTGCTTGCCTCGGGCCCTGGTTTAACCCAGACCTGTGACGTTGCCTTCACTCTTCAAACACAACCTATGAAGAGTCTCCCTGAGATTGCTTCTATGCAAAACGGCTAAGGTAACTATGGACTGTACACTCATACTTATGCTGACATTGCATATAAGATGTCCTTTAAGACGTGATTTAATAACTGGCTGTATATACGCCTCTCCAAAATAGTCTTCCAAATAATGTCAATGCAGAGAAGTTAATGCCTCATTTATCTGTCTGCTGTCACACAAGACAAGATATATTACCTATAAATACTGAGATATATAGCATAAATACCGATGGCTTGGGCATGTTCTTTTTGTTTATCAATAAATAATATCAAGCTTCCTGTTTCCAGATACATATTACGTGCTATTTCTGTCATATAGCTGGATATGAATATGTTCATGATAAATCAATTCGCTATTAGGACCTAGTATCATGGGCATCTCATAGCTATAGGAGTGTAAAAGGGTGAAGAAATCTGTCCGTGACTGAGCATACCATTATACCATACCTCGAGCTCATTACGGAACTACGGTATCGGTCTAGGATATTTGATATATTCATTATTCTCCGATGAACTGTACCTGTATTTGGCAAGAACTGAAATGAATATGTTCTACAAAAACTTGTTTGTCTTGGGTCAGTAACATACTCTGTCAAATTAGTTGGATAATGAGACATGAATGATTCATTAGGAAAGGGGAGGGGAGTTATACGGCAGAACCAGGAGTGTGTGTGAGTGGCGGTATAGGGCTAGGGCAGGGGAGGGGGCTTTGTCCTGTAGACAATACCAGGGTACCTGACTGCCTGGCTTGGGATGATTAAATCATGACATGGGGCCAGCGCTGGCACCTCGGTAGTTTCAATTTGAGGTAAACAGTAAACAAAATACGGAGAGTGATCCACCTATGCTTGCTGATGATATTCTATAATTTCTACAGTATTTACAATGGCAGTACCTTAGCGAGGTGTTTATGAAGACCAAAGTGTTAATTAAAAATGTAAAACTAAAGCACTAATTATATAGTTTATATGCTATACACCAATATTTTGCAAGGCCAAAACAACTATGGCTTTTGCAAAATAAATCCCTATCGCTAGGTTTAACAATTTATAGGCCATGGAAGCAACCTCGAGCTCACTAATTTAATGACACACAAGCGATGCCATTTCTGACAGTAGAAAGATTGTTACCTGGATTTTTTAATTCATTAACAGAGAGATTTATCGATGTAGTAACCGGAGAATCTTTGATCAATTTCTTGATAAAAAAGGTCTTCTGTTAGCTAAGACAATGTGGGAATGACACAGACCGGGACTAACGGTACATCATTTTATCGTAATTACGTAGGTACAGAGGAGGAGCTTTCTCATGCTCTCTTTAGATAAATGGTGCAGATATAAATCATGTCTGCGGTATTAAATATTTGTGAAAAAAGAACATACAAGACAGCATTTTTCCATTTCTCCTGTCTGACATTAGGTTGTGTTGCGAACGTGCATTAAAATCTACATAAAATGTGGCAGGTCAAGTTTCCGAAATGACCATATCATAGGTCACTATCCTCTGTCTTTCCCACCTCAACTGTCAAGCCACCTGTGTGTTAAAGCTATCAGGAGGAGTAACAAAGAATTGTAATTACCTTTTGAAATGAAAATACTTAGCATCGTGCATCCGACGTCTTCTATACGAGGTAAATTGTGTGCACAACTAAGAAAAACTAAACACATACGCAACAACAGTCGAACCATCTGTAAATTCCTGTTTCCATATACTACTAACATTTCGTATGTTTAATAGAATCAATGCACACGACCATGTTGAGTGAATTGTAAAATGAATCTGAAATGAATCTCATGTCTGCATGTGATGATTTGGAAATATATGTAGACAGTGTTATACACTCAATATAAGCGACGTCACGTGTTTAGCTTGACCTGTGAACCAGAAGTGCTTTGAACTCCCATATTATACTACTCATGTAATCATAAATTGTCGCGTATACTCTATCAATGTGATCTTGTTGCGTACAAACTAGGGCACGTGTAGGTGACGTCGCGTTTAGAGACAACACCAATCCGCTGCGTACTTCCGTCCAAGAGGGGGCTTGGGGGTGAGGTTTTTTGAATTTTTGAAATATGCGCACATATTATGCAATTTTTTTTTAACACGAAACAATGTGCTTTGAAATGTAAAGTATTGAAGTTTAAGATTCAAGTTATCATAAGAGTTGGTTTGTAGATTTTCTCACTCAGTCATTTTACATTTTACTTTGGCTAAACCCTTCGATCACCTCAGAATTTTCCAGATCCTGGACAGTATAAACAGTGGAAATGATGAGCAGATGACTATAGTCCAATGAGTAGAAACTTACTTGTTGTCCAATCTCCAGGTAGAAGACCTCGTGTGAGAGGGAGTACCCCTTGTAGCCGGACCCGGTCATCAGGTTCCAGCAGCGCCGGCTCACCCGGCACGCCGCCGCCGTCTCGCCGCTGGAATGGTAAGCAACAAGCATGTCTTACATGGTGATAACAATGAGGTGACAACTAGATTTTCAAAGTGTGTCTTCTTTATATTGTTCTGTGTAATAGTAAGATACATGTACTTTATATGAGGCAGTTATTAGTAGTATAACAAGAATATATCATAAGGGGCCGTCCATAAATGATGTGGGTGGGTCGGTGGGTTGAACAGTGTGACACTGCATGAAAACGGGCCTTATTTAGATCAGAGAATTTAGTGTGACAGGGGAGTAAAAATACCCTGAAAACGTGTGACATCATTTATGGATGGCCCCTAATGAAAGATAGAGACAAAAGAATTCCATCCATATTGGATTTTCCAATCGTTCAATTATATTGCAACAGCTACATTTCAAGAACAATATTTGCACCATAAATAAATATACAAATATTTCAGCGTTACATCCTGTTACAGAATATGACTTGTTTCCGTTACAAGGTAACGAACTCAGGCCTAGTTAGCCAAAGGGGGCATCGGTTGACACAGGCAAGATAGACGAGATCTGTAATATTGGTAGAGAAAAAACTGATCCATGCTGAATTAAAAGCTGCGGAATTGTCCTCTAAAAAAAGCCATCCTCGCCTTCGTAATGACGCTGCTGTCGTCTCTGCCAGGACGGAGATTTTGATCACGTCACTCTTTCTATGACAAAGACTAACGTAATATTGAGCCAATTAGATATAAGATATTACAACTGGATATCAGTCAAATTGCTTTAAAGAAGCCAAAAGAAAATTGAGAAATTGAAGTCCAATGGATCTAGTTTGGCATCAACAAAAGACATTTATTCAAATAATTATTGGATTATTATAGAAATGAGGGCACCATTTGATAGGCGAAGGATTGCTGAAGGTAGGGGTTCTACAGCAGCAAGCCTTGGTATTTGATGTTAGAAATATGGATGCTAGGATTTCTAATTTTAGGGCATTGCCCATGAATCTTGGCTATATAGCATAGGGATGTCGTGATGTGAGGTCACGTAGCGGCTTCACCGCAGACCGCTTAAAAAGAAATACAGCACGTCTAGCCGGGTCCCCTGGAGAGCGGCAAAGTGGACGTCGGAAGTGACCAGTCTACCTGAGATAACGGCCATTAGGGCCCCCTACAGAGGGCCTCTGATTGGCTGAGACCTGTCAACTGGGCGACCCACTCGGGTCGTTAAGTCCACACCGGGGCGAGGGGTGGGTGTGGGGTGGACGGCCGGGCGGCTAATGTCTCACTTAACATGAGACCGGCTTTACGGATAGCCGGGATCATTTGTCAGCCGAGGAGGGCTTGGAAGGTGGAGCACTAAACGTGGCTAGCTTTGTACCTGTATCAACCGCACAAGTGGTTGGTCTATGTGAGCGCTAACAAACTGATGATAGCGGATTTAGGGGTATCTAGATGTGGTTTGTCTCGGGAATAGGGGATATTATGAAAAATAACATGTCCCTGGTCCGGGAAATAACATGTCCCTGGTTCCGACAGCTGCCCACGCATTGTATCTTGACCCATCCCTATGACATAGCAGCTTCGAGTCTGAGACAGACCCTTTAGGAGGGATGAATTATTATGAACGCGGATTTTAACTGCTAGGCCCATATCCCATCTCCTAATATTAATAGTTTTGTAATGTAAATTGTTGGATTAAAGCCTGTCGAAACTGATAATAGATAGAGAGATTTAGCCACCTACACGCTATTACTTGCCTTGTGCACATAGTTATGTGTACTTTGCACTAAGTATGATGGGAAAGTTGAGACCAGATAGATAGCACCAATCAACAAAGGCAAGATACACAGTTTAAGTTACATCTTGTCGTTCTCATCTGGGACGGATACTCCCAATTTTACTACCTCATTATTTGGATGCCAGAGTAGGAGGGATTTCAGTTCGGCCAATAATGTTATCTGGAAACAGTGTATCTAGGGCAAAAGCTTAGCGATAATCCAGTCTGTTATCAGGTTATGAGTCAGTACTTGGGTAGGATGTGCCCTAAAAGGTGGGCCATATGATCTCTATTGCACATCATACAGCAGGTGGTGTCATTTACCAGGATACTTCCCGTTACATGCCTCTTCACTTATCATACACAATTTGTCACTTATCTAAAGGCACATAGACCTTCTTCTGCATGAGATAAAACTGAATTGGCGTGGGAATGAGATTCCCATTCTGAGGGAGCTCTATGAGGTAGTTGTTTAAGTCTTATTTCCACACACTGTACTGCATACAATATCGGGTACAGAGCGGATGGTGCACCAATTGTGTAAATCTAACCTCCAAATACAACCCCATTATTCCTGGTGCCGAGCAGCTTGGTGAGGCAGTTTTTCCAAATAGTTTTTTATAACCCAATTTTAAACCCCCTAATACAACCGAACGTCGCCTTTATAAGACAAACAATGTGTGCAGAAGCATCCAATTCCCATTTCTATATACTACTCACGTAATCATAAATTGTCGCGTATATACCTGTATACAGTGCATGGGTCATATATGCAAACGAATCGACCCTCTATAAAATCCCATTTCCATATACTACTAATATGTCGAGTGTATAATAGAGTCAATTCACGCGACAATGTCGCATGATAATGTTAAGTGAATCTGGGGATATAAATAATATATTGCTGCACATATCAAGTCAATGCACACTATATTGCCATATAGACCCTGTTGACGTGACGCGGCGACTATAGGTAGGGCCCATACGTTGTCATATAGTTCCAATTGCTCTGTGAGGTAGTTGCTTACGTCTAACTCCTGCATAAAACCCCTCATAAAACCCGTACCGTGTGCCGAACAGCTCGGTGAGGTAGTACATTGTTTACCCTACCTAGCCCCTAGCAGCTCAGTTTGGTAGTACAATGTACATTGTTGAGCATACCTGGTGCTGAGCAGCTCGGTGAGGTAATACATTGTTGAGCATACCTGGTACTGAACAGCTCAGTGATGTAGTACATTGTCTAAGGTATTTGGTGCTGGGTACCTTGGTGAGGTAGTACATTGTTTAACGTACCTGGTGCCGAGCAGTTCAGTGAGGTAGGCCTTTGTTCAGTATACCTGTTGCCGAGCAGCTAAGTGAGGTAGTGCATTGTTTAACATACCTGGTACCAAGCAGCTTGGTGAGGGAGGCTTTTGTTTTACTTACCTGGTGCAGAGCAGCTCGGTGAGTCAGCAGATTGTTTTTCGTACCTGGTTCTGAGTAACTTTGTGAGTCAGCAGATTGTTTAACCTACCTAGTTCCGAGTAGCTCGGTGAGGCAGTCGTCCGAGTCGTCCTCGTGCATGGCCTCCCCGTCGACGGCGGGTCGTCTGATGAAGCCCCGCACCACGTCCCGACTGCCGTAGTCCAGCGACCAGAAGCCCGGCCGGAGGATGGCCCCGATCCCTGAGGGCACACGCAAGTCGTTATAACAATGTCATCAAAAGTTTGAATCCCCCGTCTCTTCACATCTTGTTATATCTAATTTAGAAATAGGGATGTAAATGTTTAACAATTCTAATTCATGTTTATTACTCCCTGGCATGCGGAGCAGTTCGCATTGAGTGGCGGTGTATAATCATCTACCATAGTACCGACTGGCGGTTTCATTATTCTTCACATGTTGGGGTTAGGTAATAACACATAGGAGAATCTTTGCCAAATTGGGGTCGTTCTCGGGTAGCTCTGCGAACAAGGGGGTTATATGAACCTTTGGCCACCCATGTACGTACTTTGGGTGCTACTTGTACGTCAACGTCTCATTACAATCATATGTATTCCTTGCATTAGATACCATGACTAGTCAGAGTTACGTACTGTTGTAGTAGTTGGGCTGGGTCTGCTCCACTATAGGTGTGGCCAGGTTACTGACGTGGTCGGCCTTGTCCCGTATACTCCGCACCTTGTCGATGATGTCCGCCGGGACCTGGGTCGGCCCGGGCTGGGAGAGGTGGCGCAGTAACACCGACAACTGACCTAGGGGATGAGAAATAGGGCGAAACCTGTCATTAAGGGTATATAGAAAACGTCATCCACATCAGTGTGCAGTAGCATTTCAGTATGTGTTATGAAGGAAGGGAAGTGTAAAAGACTGTACATAACTTTTCTCTTAAAGGATTGGAATAGATATTTCTGGCGGAATAGACATATATAGTGTTGTCATCGTTCATAGGGCCTTACTGCATGTATACATTGATCATTCTCAGTAAAACTCCGGCAGCATGGACGTGGTACCACTCTGCAAATTTTTATATAGAGACTAACTGGGATAAAGGCTAGCGTTTTGACCTGAAGTAGAGTTTAAATAGAAGCCAAATCACCGATAAATTGTTTCATGGCAACAATCTTCCCTGCTGACGGCGAGTGATGTTTAGAGCCGGATTAATGTGAAACAAACACGTGACAATGGCGTAAGGCTCGTATCAGCAAAGCCAATCACCCTGGAAAAAATAGCTGATAAGTGTTGCCCTATTTCTATTTTTACATCGATCAGCACGTGTCATTTTACATGGATTGTGTTGTATAGTGCAGGACATGGAGCCCTAGAATCGATTGAGCAGCATGGCCATGGCCATGTGCAGCTTTTTGAAAGTGGAAAAACACGATATCTTCTTAGAATCAGTAGACATTGAATAATGTGGCCCTGAGGTGGCCGTGCAGGCCATGGAACTTGGCCCTGAGATGGCCTGTGCAGGCCGCATAACATGGCCCTGAGGTGGCCTGTGCAGGCAGTGTAATGTGGCCCTGAGGTGGCCCATGCAGGCAGTGAAACGTGGCCCCGAGGTGGCCTGTGCAGGCCCTGTAACATGGCCCTGAGGTGGCCCATGCAGGCAGTGAAACGTGGCCCCAAGGTGGCCTGTGCAGGCCCTGTAACATGGCCCTGAGGTGGCCTGTGCAGGCAGTGTAATGTGGCCCTGAGGTGGCCCATGCAGGCAGTGAAACGTGGCCCCGAGGTGGCCTGTGCAGGCCCTGTAACATGGCCCTGACGTGGCCTGTGCAGGCAGTGTAATGTGGCCCTGAGGTGGCCCATGCAGGCAGTGAAACGTGGCCCCGAGGTGGCCTGTGCAGGCCCTGTAACATGGCCCTGAGGTGGCCTGTGCAGGCAGTGTAATGTGGCCCTGAGGTGGCCTGTCAGCACGGACGAGTCATACTGGTGTCGTCCAGCAGGGGACTCACGTCACAGACGGCCGGGGACGGCGTCTGACAGGTGACAAGTCTCAGACCGCCCCACTGCCCCCACCTGACCAGAGGACCACCTGGACACACTGAGACAGGTCCCAGTCACGTTTATAAACCAACCCGACACTGCCGCACTCTATGCTTCTCTTATATCAAACAAATTTGCATTTTCGATCTAAGGAATCCATGGTGTCATACAAATGTTGACGGTTCGATTTAAAACAATAATATGTTTAACTATAGGGCATAACTCCCTAACTAATGCCAGAGGAGTATATTAATATAGTCATGCTATAAAACCAAAACCAACATAATCATACTACCACGGACAAAAAACACAACTCGCATGTGGATAATCACGTGCCTTAATTGTATTTAGTTTTTTGTTTCTACTATAGTGGTATTCAAACACGATTCAAATTCGGTGTTTGATGATTCGCAGAGAATGGGAAGCCACTGGTTCAAACTGATAAATTCAAATCTCTTTCAACGATGGCATCAACCAAGCGTTCGTAACGTTATAGGTTATTTTTGGACTGCGCCAGCGTGCGCCGCTTTCTAATAATGCACCGCGTCGGAACCGGAAATCAATGCAAAAAGATTATGATTCTACATCCGGCAAATGTAATATTGGAGAGTGGTGCATGCTGGCAGAAACCAATCAAATTGGCTGACTGGTAACGTCTCTGAACGGTGAGTATTAGAACCTCGCAGAATTTTGATGGCACCCAAAACCGTTTTTAGAACCTAACATTGTGACGTTATTGTGACATTCTTCTTAGATTCTTCTTACATAAAACAGCGCTATCATAACATTCTGTATTAGTAAGGTCTCAACACACTAAAATGTAACGTTATTGTAATGCTCTCTTTTCAAAGTAAAAACTCCATTTTCAACCCATGGGGTATCGGTGGAAAAACTATCAAATACACTTTAGCTTTTACATCATCGTTTAATGTTCATAACTCGTCTCTCTGTGTACATCCTCCCCCATCTCCGACCACACCAAGCTTACCCCCGCACGTTACGTATGGACGTGGGTACCAAGTCCTCATTAATTGCAGACGGTGCCATCTCCAGCCTCATCCCGCCGGAACCGGAAATAACGCGTCCCCCTCACCAGGGGGCTCTGGCACCACACCTTGGGGTGACGCATGCGCGGAGGAGTAAGCCTCGTTCTGGTTGGTCCATGACTACCAATGAGAGGCTGAACATAGAGTTAGCACTCACTACGCGCAGGCGCAGCGCCTACCTAGCCGGCACACTTCCGGTGGGCCACTTCCGGTCAGTAGGTGGCGCTGCAGGGGGCAGGTCGCGCCCCCTGGGGGAGTTATAGGGGAAACAGCCATGTGACTGCATACTGATACAACCTGTTGAGGTAGGGCCATCGGGGGTTGGGGGAGGGGATAGAGAAGGAGCTACTTAGGACCGGGGTTTTAGTCCTCATACGTACGCCAAAAGTGTTTTTTTGAGTTTCGCCTTTCCCTCCTCAAGGTAAGTCATACGGGGAGGTTCAACTTATCATTAGATGTTCGAGAGTGCCCAGTTTTTTTTTTATTCACGACCACGATGAAATTACATAGACATACGTGGTCTTCCAGATAACTTTGCAAACCACTTATAACATTGCAAACAGTGCTCTGCCATACATTTTTTTTCATTGTCCCATGAAATGTTTGTGAATTAATGCAATGCGTATGTTTACATTTAGAAGACTCACTTGGCTAATATATACGGTATTCGATGCTTGCTCCGTTTGACCCCAGTTGACATTTAGACATTGTGGGGCAATCCACATGCATACACGTATAGACATTGCTAAATATATTTGAGCATAATTAGAGGCATTATTTTAACACTAAAGTAACACACGCAGTTTAAAAGATATGTTAATGTAGAGAATAGTGTCTACTTTCATTCGTTTCTATCTTGATGTTTTTTTCAATACTTTTCAATCGATTTTTGTAAAGCCTCCCTATGCTTCCCAAACCTCATATTAAAGGCATTACCAATTTTCCCATCACTGGCTGCTTCGTTTTTCTATAACGAGTGATCTAGGCGCACTTCAGAGCGCAAATCTGCCAATGGCAGTGTTATTTAAGGGTGCAATGTAAGAGACAGCTGGTCGATTCCCACGAAAATAGACCAACTCATATAAAATCTAAAAACCTTACTAAATATCCCATTCTATATGGGGGACGAGTTTGTGGATTAATGGGAAATAGTAGAGATAACACTTGAACACATTTTGAAACTGAAACTGATTGGAAGGACAGAATTGATCGCCTGCGCCTGCCCAACCATTGTAACGTCGGCTTTCATCAAAATTTAAGGTCAATAATTATGTAGATTTTTAGATAGAACCTTTTACTTCTCCAAAACGATTTTAGATCTGGAATTCTAGACCTTTTCTAGAGCTATGGCATATGGCATGGATATATATGCACTTGAGAGATTTACCCTCAAGATGGACTCATTTGATAAGTTCTAAAGACTAGTATTCCAAACTTTGGGAACGTGTAGCTTAGTGTATCATATTTGATCAAGAGCAAGAAATTAGATATCAAAAAGAAATGTATTTGTATGCTCTGAAACTGATTGGAAGGCCAGAAGTTATCATCTGCGCCTGCCCACGTATTGTAATGTCGACTTTCATCGAAATTTAATGTCAATAATTAGGTAGATTTTTAAATAGAACCTTTTACTTCTCCAAAACGATTTTGTAAAGTCGGCTTTCATCAAATGTCAATAATTATGTAGATTTTTAAATAGGTCCTTTTACTTCTCCAAAACGATTATTAGAAATTATCTACAAGGAGAACCAAATCCAAGCACGATATCTCTTTATACAATCATACAGAGGCAAAGTGAACTTTTATATCAATGATCATAAATTAAGTAGTGAATTCAGGAGTTCATACCAAGAGGTACCAAGGTGCATGAGATACTTTCTCTCGTTGTTTATGTCAGATAATGGACTCGTAGTAGTGCATGGGGTGAAATAATGAACGAGCCTGTAGGGCGAGTGCATTATTACCACCCTATTCACTACTACGAGTCCATTATCATACACATAATCATCACACCACTTATTGAATATCCAGGTTTTCTCGCAGGAATAATCATTCCATTTTGCCGTACACAACTGTTGCATCTGCCCCTTCAAATAGGAATACACCAATGCAACATAATTATTATACCACATGGAATATGTTGTTCAGCCCCCGATTGGGGTTCCAGGTAAGAATAGGCCTCCAGTAGCCCTTGCTTATTGTATAAGATGACAATAGGGGGGACCTGGCACTGGCCAAGTGGTTCTTTGGGTTCAATTCCCAGTTGGTGCTGTGGTTCATTAAAGGATGAGGTACAGCAAAACTGATTTCCAGGTTTTGATCCCCTGCTGTTTGCCCGCCCTGTCACCTTCATCTCATAGATTAAATCACCAAAGACAGATTTTGTCTTAACCTGTTTTTCGCCGTGAATATGGCCTTACATGGCATAAAGCTTCAATTACTCACTCACTCACTCGCTATGTTGTTCAGCCATACTTACCAAAAAAGACAACTCTTGTGGTAGTTACCCACAGAAACTTTCCGTCGCACTCCTCGTCCAATCATCCTCCACCTCCCACCCAGTATGCCTGATGAGGCCCACCTCAGGCCTGACTCAGGCCACTTACCCCCCATTACGGCTGTGGTCAGGCCGCCTGCTCCCCTCCCCCGACGACCAGCTAATCCAATAGATCCCGCGGATTAACGGACCGGGCGACATGCTGACCACTCGGTGTCGCCCAGGGATGTTGTATTTTACCCTGCGGCGGGCCGCTATCGGGACGACCAGGGATTGTTGGTCGTGGTGTGTGGGGGAGGTGAGAGGAGCGCTGGGCCTCCCTGATTGGGTAATGCAGCTTGTAGGGACATTGACAGCCCAGAATAGACCCATTTCAAAATACCTACATCTCCTGCCCACAGAAGGTCATTGCTTCACTTCCAGGGACGATCAATAGCAGGTAAGGCACGTGGCAAGTGAAATACGTTAGGCACCAATAAAGCACATTAATTTTGTTACCAACAAAAACATTTTAATTTCAGATGTTATTTCTGATGTGTATGTACTTTGATTTAGGGACATTGCGACTTTTTTTCTAGTGATTAGAAATAGGTTTGATAAAAATGACCGTTTCTAATTCCCTCTTTTATCATCAGCTGATCATCGCCGGTATGTTCTTTCGCGTTCAATTAACTTGTAAAATATACTACATATTTTTTAAATGGACAGTAGACACACAATGACTGTAATACTTCACACTGCGAGTTGGGAGACCTAGTAAATTTTGACATATTACTACTGCCCGTGTGACATGGCCTTATGCATTTATAAAATATTTTTCAGCCCTCTCTAGAAATTATTATTTTTTTATGTAGATAATGTGCAACATTCGCTGTATTGAAAAGTAATTGCACGAAAAATGTGTACTTGGTTTTCTTTAGGATAGAGAATTCTCTTGTGTTGTATTGATACCACAGGCACGTGGTATTATACAGACAGGACAGCACCGAGTTTCCTTTTACAATTTTCCGGCCTGCCACCTGGCCGTCAGTGCGAGTCTTTTCGGTTTGATCATTCAGGTTTGAAAGAGGGGAAGTATTCTTTGCTCCAATCTTTTTTAGTAGTAGCATCTATCACACCCAATAAGCAGTCCTTGGCCACAGTTCCTCACACCTGGCACTCGACAAGCGAGCACATAGGCCCACAAAGGAGATTTCCGGTCTCTATTTATATCTAGTCGACTAGTGTCTGGCTTGAATGCATGTAAATGTCCTAATCGCGGAGTGTGCGACGGCCTTTAATATCTTGTGCTTGATATTCAGACTAAAATCCTATAAGGCTTGTAGATGTCTTAGTTGCGTTCTCTCATACAACTAACCGTGAAGTAAAGAATTGGAAACATGTGAAAAGTGACTTTGATGATGGTATGTATGGCAGATATATTGATAATGGGTTGTATCAGGTTCAAAACGAGCTTCACGATCGAGCCCACGAATGGCCTTTAAAATCCATGATTTAGAACAGAAAACAACTCATCCGAAACCATTTTATCTCAGATCAAAAGACATTGATAATACTACATTAACCTTGATGAATAAAGCCTCCAAGTCTGCGTGAACATACAAAGATAGATTTATCAATAGTAATGACCCATGATGAGGTCAAAATGGGCATCGATTTTGAATTACTACTCTAAAGGAAACTTCTGTTCCGCCAAGTACTATGGGGTCACAGAGACATATAAACACCCCAGCTGTGACTCTCCCGGACAATCGGCGAGGGAAACAGACGGACCGGTTACCTGTTTGATCTCGTACTCGGATTCATTATGCAGCAGGCCCACCTACAGTCAGTAGACGTACATCATTGATGGAGTCATCTCAGGGGAGGCAACGACAAGAAACGTAACCGGCTGATGTCAGGGTAGGCGATGGGTCTGCCGTGAGCGTTGAGTAACGTAATGACCGGGGTATTATGGGCAGTGAGTAGTTAGGGGTGGAGTAGGGGGAGAATGAGGCCCGGTCTGGGCGGTAGGCTGTAATCATCATGTGAGCAGTCAGAGTATTCAGGGTCGTCGCCTGCTTTGGAAGTTATACACAAATGTTATTGAACCTGACTGACCATAATAAGAGCAGACCTGGCTACAATTGTTAGTGTGCAAATGGATTAGTTTTCTTGTATAATACAATTTCTTAAATGACATTGTTTTGAAAACTAAATATACGCATTGGAGTTTTGCATATTGTATTAGTTCTTAGAATGATTATGCTTGCTAGTTAAAGAGAGGGCAAAGGTTGGTGTTATGACTATGAAATATATTAGATAATAAAAAGTGAGTGTAAATTGCACTATCATCACATTCATAAAATGAGGGTTGTACCTACTCAGAGAGTGTAAATTACTGGTATTAGTGTGAGTAGCTTCTGTTCACAACAGTTAGCGAGCTGCTCAGTGGGCGGCAAGTCCTGGGGGGACGGGTCGGGTTACGTCAGGGCCTGATAGTGGTCTTACATCGGTATAGGTGATAATGGAGCAGGTGTGGTCATTGGGGGGGGGGGGGGATTTAGCAATTTCAAAGTGGGAGATGGGGCGGTGGTAGAGGTTTAACTGGCATGGATATAGCTGGCCGCACCTGTGTATATAATTGTACAAAATATAAGTATTTGATTCAAGGATTTTGGCGCTTCTCTTCTGTAAGAGCAGTGTTTATAGTTGAATACCCTGGGACCTTAAATGGAACCTGGGGTTTTCTCCTCTTCATCTCTGACCAGGAGACATGTCTTCGACACTGGTTTGTTGCTCGTATCATATCCAGTTACTCGTGTTACTTGTGTTACTATCCCCAGTCACTTCCCTTAAGTTAACTTCCCCTTGTATCATTAATTGTTTAAGTGGCAGCTTTAGAATTACTGACTGGGTCGGCTCCAGCCCTTGTTTATATATAGTCAAAGTCCAGATCATTCCGGCCTTTGATTAGTTTACAAACTCTCATAAAACCAGGTGACCATGTGGAGCCATGTCCCACAAGCTCATGTCAAATTAAAATGGGTCCCATGAGCCTTTTAAATATCTGCATTATGAAGCCAGTGCATTAGTCATGTTTTCATACATAAACTCACACCTTTCTTATTCCGTCTAAGTATTTTTACCGTGAACAATTTTTGAAATCACATCATTTCACATCTCTCAGTTGCAAGGATGACTGATGAAGCTGACACAACTTAAATATGTCATCTAATGTCCTCTTTCAGAGGACAGTGCGAAGAAGGTACTGTTTCTACAAACTAGGAGAATGAACACCACATCGTTTTATTCGCAACAGGTAGATATGAACCAGTACATGTTAGAAAGGTCCTGATTGGGTTTTATGTTATTTAATTTGTAATAGTTTTGATATAAGGTATCGCGAAGAAGTTATTGTTATATGAAATATGGAGGTTTATATCCATGTAAATGCGTCCTGTTATCCGTTGTTTGACTTAAATGTGTCTTTAATGTGTCTAAATGTTTAATTCACTCTTAATAAGCTTGCTCTTGTCCTAAAAAACCATGTACGTCAATTGTAAAACGATGGTGTGTATTCTTGATCAAACGATCCAATAAGTGTACAGCGTTTCAAATAACACACCACAGAGATTTTGCTGCCCCGAGGTCAAACCATTTGAGCACATCTTCGGTGAATATGATCGGCTTCCAACCTACACCACAACCTCAGACATCCATAACTTAGAAGGGTTTGCTCATCCAAGCCCTGAAGCCCGTCTGAAGCAGTATGACACGGGCTTTAAGTGGGGTTTACACAGTGCGACAGAATCGTTTAGATAGCCTCCTGACAATGTCGTCTTAACAGTTATGATAGCCCAGAGAGTAAGCTATACGATCGATAGCCTTGACAATGTAGGGTACATTTATCTTATGTTGAGGAAATTACTATTATAATGTTGTCATCGGGTATTCCAGAGGTAGTTGTGGGTTCTAGGTTGAATGCTGAAGAATGTCTGACAGTTGGATGTTCTAACCATTTTGTTCCCACAACACATAAAGGTAATTTCGCTCTATACGGCTAAATTTTCTCTCCACCAGTGCATTGCTATACGATAAGAAATTGCCGTGAATTTTCTATCGCCGGAAGTGAAATAACGTACATCAAGGACCGTGTATAATTATACAAAATCATGATGACGAGACCATACTATATTACATGCCCATTAAAATATAATATGAAAATCCAACTGAAAGGCATTAAAAAGTGAGAGATCCTATAACCTTTAACAGAGATTCCACGCGGAGACAAATTCAGAAACTTTTATTGGCAACACTGGGTAACACAGGTGAATTACACAATTGCCCACTAAATATTTAGAAATATCATTGCTGTGTTGAAGTGCTTCCATTAGATTTACCATGTTTAATTTATTTTGTTGCCCTCAGCAATAGTTAGGCAATGTAATGTTTATGGGCAACACAACAGCAACAATTCAGAAGGGCTGTTGCCGATTGCTGCTGTACTTTTGTTCGGTTCTTATTGCCACATGGAATCCACCCATTAGTAAACCCAATCAAATGGCCACGTTTTATGGTCCGTAGACTAGACGTCACAGTGATATGCTCTTTTCTGATTAGAATAAGATATAACCGAGAAAGGGAAAGTGATGACGGAACTCAACTGAACCATACATCAATAAACAGCAATAAGCGAGTGGCTTATACCAAAGGACGTCAGACAGCCAGTAAGGAATATTGTAGGCACTGCGTAGATACTATATGGGATTTTCATGCAGGCGTTAGACAGAGAAACTCATTAGCCTACGTCCTTGCCACTTTTTAATATTAAATTAACATCCTAACTATTTCTTCATGCTGCTACAATAGGCAATAAAGAGCAGAGTTTTCCAGAGGGATCTTGTGTAGATAAATCTTTTGCATTTTCTACCAACAGATCATTATCAAGAAGTCGATCACATTTCTGAGCCCCCGGAGAGGTAGAGGACCTACAGTTGTAGGAGGGGTAATGGAGACCTTAATAAACCCAACTGTGTAACAATCTTTACCCACAGTATGGACAAAGTAAAAGGATTCAAACCATTTGAAGTAATCTTGTTCTTTCTTATCCCTCTAAGCACGTCCACTGAAATGTATGGCAGTGCTACTGACGGGCATCAAGTGTGCAATATAGAATCTGCAACACGCATACCATTGCTATTACACTCCAAGCCCTTTGAAGCAAGCAATTTCCAAGCAATAAGCGAGCACTTACGTAAGGGGACGCTGGCAGTATTTGTGCAGCCTCTGTGTGTATATGACTTGCAGTAACTCACAATTACTCGCCAATCACTCGCCGATTACCCACAATGCACTCAAACAACAAAAGGCGCTAATTCCATTTGCCCCTTCCTCAATACAGTCTCTCAGGGCTTCTCCCTATGCGCAGTTGTTTCCCTCTAGTACCGAATGGCTCCGAGCAGCTCCGAACGGCCCCGAGCGCCTCCAAACTGTCTCGAGCAGCTCCGAGCGACCCCGAGCAGCTCCTGGCGATTTGGAGCGGTCATGGGTAGGTCAAAGAAAGAAGCGTCGAGGCCTTCGGATAATTATTAATTTTTCTCCTCAAAATGATTTTTTTTTCTGATATTGTTCTTAAATGTTGCTTCGTAAATTTTCCTTTCTTAACTCGTCCATTAGTCAATGTGTATTACGTTTTCCCGCGATGTCAATCGCGTTATCCTTGCAGATCTCTAGAATTTTAACCAACATCGTGTGGCCTTGTGCGGAAGAGACAAGACACATTGCGTTGGGGACAGAAATATGCACGTTTATTGAAATTTGGTAATTAGCTGGCGCAGTTCAATGGTAAGTACACGAGAATGGCTCCTATAAGAACTTACAGTTCTGTCGGAAAATCTTAGACGAAATATTTTGGCGATTCTTGTCGAAGGTGATCACAAGGACTCGCTGTTTGATGACACGCGTGGCATCATAGTTTTGCTGATTCGCCGCACGACTCGGTACTAATTAGGCTCGTTAACACACTGCTGGTGGTTTTATAGCGGACCACGCCCAAACTACAGACGGCGCCGGCCCCGACAAAAAGGGGCCGGCGGTGGTGGGCATTAGACCAATCTCACCACACCTCGTGGTGCCATCAATCGGCTCGGTAATTACGACAGCCCGGGTTTTGTGGGTTACCGCCACCTGCCTGGTTTTGGGTAATTTAATGAGCAGGTCCTTAAAGGACCACCTTAGTCAATGTCAGCGGTGATCTTTTTCTTGTTGGTTAACAGATTATCAGGATTGCATGAAGAGTTTAACCGAGAATGCAGTCCATCGTTACATAGAATATGTGACAAGTGCGTAACATAATGGAAGTCCGTATTTCAAGGTAGTAGAGATACTTGATTTGTGATTTGATAAAATCAATATCACCTCGATTCAAGTAACCTTAAGAAACCTTTGGTGGCCAAAAGGACAAACACCTCGAGGACGTTAACGTTGTAAGCTTCCCAAACCTCATATGAGCGCAGCGGACGGTCCTATCGTATAAGCGCTTCCAAAAAGTGCTCCAATGTTAAGGTTGAATGACATACATCATTAAGTAACATGGCCTATAATTATATTATCTCAATCTAAATGTAATTAGTTGACAAGGTTAGTGTTGTGTTGGTAATCAAGGGGAGGACAGTATGTGTTCATCTAGTAGGCTTTAGCAGTATTTCCTTCGTGAACACAACTATCTCATGAAGTGTAATACTGCAACCCTTAGCAGTAGTTCCACAATAATGGGGGCAAATTCCATAACAATGAATTAACTTCGGTAAATGTTTCCAAAATATGCCTAGTGATCGAACTTGGAAACAGTTTAAACATTTCTTTATACAATCTTATTTTGATCATAGGTGTGAAGATAGATCTAAGTGAAACCATAATTCATGTTATTCTGTCTCCCTTCCTCACTAAGTCCCTTCTACTCTCGTTGGATAAACCGAATGACAAGTCCTAACAAAAGAGTTAACACAACATTCAAAATAACATAATTATGAGCTATTATAAAATTAATCTCGATTTCCTTTGAATATATTTATCAACATGAACGGTATACGAGGACAAACCTCCCAGATGCTGCTTCGGACCCTTCCCCCCAACACAGAGACATATCCAGACACGTACACTAAGGACCCTACAAAAACGCTTTTGACTAATTTTAACTGCAACCCAGGCCTTCTTTTTAAAAACCCTACTACCATCCCGAATTGCACCATTAAATTATCACTTTTTGCATTTCGTCGGATGCAAACTAGGGGTTTTGTGGTGAATTGAGTTTGTCAAGAAGAAATACCTACACATGTTCGAGACAATTGGTTGATTGTTCAAAGAATAACACTGACAAATCGGTATTTTATTAGTTAGAGAACTTGAAGAGCGCGAGATGTTTCTGGTTAGTTCTTAAATTCTATGGTTCTTTATTTTTCCGACGATCGTTCAAAAATAGCAGGATAAACTGAGGCCAAGCCAACTGACATTTAACGAACGTAAAAAATAAATATAAAATCAGCATGAATTGTTAAATTATCGACACACACATCATTATTATCTGAAGACATCTACCCTTAGCTTTTATTCCACTAAATATCAGGTTTAAATGAACACCAAGTCTCAAACCCTGCACACCCAGCACAATCATGTCGTAATGTGCGCTAACCTGCTGACAGGACCAGGGGAGGTTTTTCTTCTAGGTTATAGAACCACCGAACCACTCACACAGCGCGGGCACACCTGTATTAAATTGTTTGGTCAAGAAGAATATCTGTTTAAACAATCGCGATCTATCCCAGTCTATCACGAAGGAAACACTCGAAACTGAGCACAACCTCAAAAAGACGCTTTTTGCTAAGGTATTCAATCTAAGGCAAATCCTGAAAGCGTTCCCTTAATTTTTGAAGGGTTTGGATAAAAACTTGTGATAGGTCTCGGCCGACGACTAAACAGTAGAGAATTTCCGTATCAGTTTCTTAGATGTTCTTAGACGTTCTTTGATATCTGCATTTTCTGTCTTTGATATCCTTATCGTCAATCATTTCGACCGATGGTCTACCAAAAAGCTGATTCTTCTTGGTAAACCCTTCATCATTCACCTATAACTCCAGCAGGGAGTCCTGAAAGTAAATGGTTTACAATATCGTATATTTTGACTACCAAACACTTCAACGTATTGGGCTTGTCGGCAAGAGTCATGTCTCTGATCAAATTGAATTCTTAAACAAAAAACTCACCTCCTGCAATCTTTGAAATGGCATTTTGAATTGAGGCTAAATTGAGACTATAAATAAAGACAATCATAAAAAAGTGAACATTTATCTCACCTTCTACGAGCCTGGTGCCGATGATGGCGTCCAGGTTGAGTTTGGTGTACTCCCGGAGGTAGAAGTCCAGGGCCCGGTCCATGGCCGTCAGCACCCTGTCCAGGGCCTGCCGGGGGGCCGAAGTGTCCCGGGGGGCCGAGGTGTCCCGGGGGGCCGAGGTGTCCCGGGGGGCCGAAGTGTCCCGGGGGGCCGAGGTGTCCCGGGGGGCCGAGGTGTCCGAGGGTGCGGCCTGAGGGGCGGTCAGGGGTAGCAGGAGCAGTGGGACGAGGAAGACGGTCAGGTAGGAGGCCGCAGCCGGCAAGAAGGCAGACATGGTCCTCATAATTTCACACTTTTAGGCGGAACACGACGATGAGAATTACTTCCAGGGTCGTTCCAGATGGTGAACGTGTTCCCTTATACTAGTTTTTGGTGAACTTCAGCTTCCTTACGTGCAGATTTCAGAATGCAATTTTCGCCTAGTATTACCCTTTGGGTTTTCTTTGTTTCTTGTTTCTTTTCAAGGGTTAAATTCAGAATATCAGGTATACTATCTTCATATCTTGTTTGATATAAGTCTCTTTGTTGGCAATGTTCCTCTAAACGATTTCGTATGTTCAGTGGTTGGATTGTTGTCCTGAAAGTCACTGTCGGTTTTATGAAAAGTGTAGCCCAGCGCGCTTGTCTTTCTCCCTCGGGGTACTGGAGGAGCGTCCCTCTACGTCGCCAAGGAGACCACTGAACACCTCGGCCTCAGGTGAGCAGTAGACGCTCAGGTGAAGGGTTCTGCCCGACCTGCTCACTTATACCCACGGAGCTGCTCACAGACCCGCTCAACCACACCCGCTCACGCCCCTCCACACGCCCACACTTAGAGCGCTCCTGTAGGTATGTAGTTATGTCCTCAGCTTATCATCAGTCTCAAACCGATAAGAACGTAGGTCTAGGCTGTAAAGCATCGTATAAAGGCCGAATGAACTCCCTTCCGTATCCCACCGGTTTTATTTCCGGGAGTCTAATTTCACAACCCGCAGGATCTATGACTTATTAACGACCTCCGGGGTTGTAAAGTGGAGACCACGCCCCTCGCCGCACCGCACCCTGATTGGCTGGTGGTCGGTCAGCGGCCGTGACGTCACGATCCCAGCAACCAATAGAAGTGCAGACCCAGGCAGTCTATAAGGTGGTCGTTGGTAAACTGACGACGGGTCTCTTACTGAATGGCACTGAGGACACCGGTTGGGGTATGGATGTATGCACACCAGCGCACACAATCATAGGTAACGTTACGGTAAATTGAATAATTTATAGAAATAAATTGCAGCTTATCGCATTGTCCAGCTTTGCAACACAATTCGCTTACCACTCTACATTAGACATCTATATCTTGTCCTCAGTATCATAGTGCAGCTAATGATATAGATCTAGATTGAATGGCACCACATTATATTGGTTTCTCGCACCGCTTGTACATCAAGATGATGTCATCTATCTGAACATAGATAAAGCATTATAATTATATTGATGCTAAATTCTGCAGGTCCGTGTAGTATATATATAGCAATAACATGTTCATGAACTCACCAGGATAGTTCTGCGTGTCGTCCTCAGAGGGACACGAGGTCCACCAGCGTGACACACAACCATTACCACGGACAGTCCTCACGTCACTTGACGTCACTCTGGTGTCACGCGGACAGTGAAGGCAGGTGAGCTGAGTCATACGTTGGGCCCCTCGCTTCACTCTCCAAGCAGATCATGTTATAGTCTATAAATACTGTAGGTGTGGCCAGTTCTGTCCAGGTACTAGGACAACGCTGTTATCTGTGCTCTCCAGTAAGATTAGCTGCGGTTGGGGACTAGAAAATCTCATCCTCTGAGCTACTTTGCTCAACATGAGGAGAAAACATTGATAACTAACCAGAAGCTGCTCGGAGAGTGATCTGGATGCCTGTGGATGGAGAGCGATGAGTCGCTCGGAGTAGAGGTCAGACGGAGGTCAGGGCAGTGAGCAGGTCCCTGTCACTCGGCGGGTCTGGGGGTGGGCAGGTCGGGGTGTACTGTGTTAGTCCTGTGGCTACACGCCCCCCTCGGCCCGCCACCACGGGGCCTGGCGTCCAGTGCCGACATCCAGGTAGGTCCGTGCTCCATGCACGTACATACCGCCCCTCCGCCCCCTCTGTGGCCGTCAACGCGTCTACCCGAGCTGCGGTAACACTAGCCCGGCTCACACACAGCTGTGACGGCCGGGCGGTGTCGGCCGTCGGCGCCCGCACGTCGTCCCCGACCTATGGGGCGCCGAGTGGAAACCCACCTGGTATGTCTCAGTGTTTAGTGTGTGCCAATAACACACTGGGTTGGATTTCACAATATAACATTCATAGTCGTAGTGATGTGAATTGTAAATTAATTATGCAAACGTATCCGGCCGAATGTACTACATAATCATGGCTAATGTTAATTAGGTGATTGGGACGATTCAACCAGATCTGTGACATATCAAATCCCATGCAAACATAGTCCCAGGTTGCAGAAGATAAGCAATTTTGTTAATGATATCAGATATTAATCAATCAAAACAATTGAACAGAACGAGTATGTCTTTGGCCAACACGGCCGGCTATAGGCCTTAGTTTTAAGTAGCTCGACCAGTGTCTGGTGCAGACAGTGCCTGAATACACTCGGCGATGCAGATGAAGTAGTGCAGGCAGTGTGCTTTTGTAGCAGGCGCTGCAGGCACACACCAGTCTTACTTAACATAACGGTGGCAGTGAGTAGTGCAGAGATTGTGATTTGCCGCAGGCAGTGTAGACGAACATCAGTCTGGGAAGTAAGTAGTGTAGGCACTGCGTGTTTGCTGCAGGCACTTACCTAACAGTGACCATCCCATAGAGGTGGCGTTGACTAGTGCAGAAATCATTTTTCACTACATGCAGAAGGGACTCTGCCCTTTGGGGGCAGTAAGTAGTGCAGGTACTGCGTTTGTGCTGCAGCCACTGTAGTATCCTTACACTGGCCATTCTATGAGGATGGATATAAAGAGTGCAGAGAGTGTGATTTACCGCAGGCATTATGGGCAAAAGGCATCCTAACACTGCCCGGACCATTGGGATGTTTCCTGCAAAAACAAGCTATCCCATAAAGATGGCGATGAGTAGTCCAGAAAGCGGGTATTTGATGCAGGCACTGTTGGGATATAATTATATTATAGTGCCTATAAGCCCCATACCCACTAGAGTGAATCACTGAATCAATAAAAGTGCATTATTGAATTAATCGTCCAATTTTCGGTAAGATTAAGATGAAGCTTGTAAATTTAAGTGATGAACATTTAGATAGAAGACACTGATTGGTAACCGGTCAAATAAACGATCACGGATATCCAAAAAGCCCTATTGGGGGTTTGGGCTTTTCAGTAGCAGCCCAAAGCAGTGAGTGTGAGTAGTGCAGGAAATGTGTGTTTGCTGCAATCACTATGGGCATGCAGTAGGTTAACACTGGGCAGTCCATACAGATGGCTATGGGTACTTCAAAGAGTGTAGGCACTGTAGGGTTATAGGCTTACACCCAGCAGCCCATAGATGTGGCAGTGACAAGAGCAGGCTGAGTTTGTTTTGAGCGGGCATCGCAGGGATAATACCGTAGTAGTAGTATGATAGGCCGCGCACCTGGAGTAGAGGGGCAGGTACCTGCTCGGCCCACACTGCCACCTGCTGCCTGCCCCTTCCATCTGAAGCCACATCTATCGTTAGGTTTCAGGACAACGCCACCTGGTGTTATTATTGGAGGACCCAAGCGGCCATAATTTATCAAGTTGCAAACATGTTTTGTTTCGTTTACACAGAGAAATCTACTTGAAAGGTAAAATAATATCGGGGAGTTTCAAAATATATAATTTGCATTGGTTTAGGTAGTGCGATAAGAACCAATCAAGGAGAAGTAGGCCATCTCTCCATGACAACGCCATGGCAACATCATAATGACGTTGTTAGAATGGGAAGAACCTGTCTTGGTCGAGCTGATTGAAACCATCAAGCTTCCCTTGACGACAATGCTTTCCCTATTGGATATTTGACTAAAACCGACCCAGCCATACTATAGGCCTAGCATTTTAGTCCTATCTCATAGATAAGGCCTGGACGCAGCGCACTTTAGATGCAATGAACCTGTTATCTATCCTTACATTATTGATGAGTTGTTGGGGTGCGTTGGATTAGGTCAAATATACGCGGCATCTCTCCCTCCGGATCCTACGTTTATCTTTTCCACAAATGCCTTTTGCCATATCTAGAGAGAGACTAATTCCCCCCCCCCCCCCCCACCGATAATACCTCCCCGAAAACAGAAGGATTTCACTTTTAGTAGGGCATCATGTGTCATTCCGTGTGACTTTTGTGATGAAATTATGACACATATCTAGTTATGTTGGGGGGACCCTTAGGTACTAGAAAATGGTTGGTGGCAGTCTGGGATATTGCTCTGGTTGCCATGGCAACCATTTGAAGTAAAAAATGGGGGAAAATCAGGAATATGGTATTTTCATTTTTTTCACGAAGATAATTAAATTAAAGCAGGAATCTAACTTTGGAATTATAAAGGGGCACTGGGGCCCTAATATCTAACATGGTGTTTGTTTGAGTCTGAAGGTCGTTTCAAGGTCAAAACCCAAGGTCAAGGTCATTTTTTGACCTTTTTTTCTCTTAGACTTGATAACATTCCATTCCACAGTGAGGGATATGAACAGAAAGGGATATATTATAGTGAATATGAAAGCCAAGGTCAAGACCTTTAATTTGATACCTCACTGATGTCCCTAGCTATAGTAGAAGTATCAGAATCTCTACTGCGAAAGAGGTATGTTCCCCATCTGACTGGGCTTTTCATAGGCAAGATGACCTTGGTAACCATAATGTATGGTGTCATAATGCACTCATCAATAGTGGTTTTCATGCCACAGCTTTGGTAATATCTAAGATAGAAATGCAACCAAGCTATCAAATTGAAGCATTAAATTAGTATTATTGCCTGAACAAGTTAAATTTGATTTTAGGGTGAGATGGTTGCCATGGTTACCAGAATAGTTATGAAAAATGCCAATTTTTTTCCCATTTTTCTACTGAATGCCCCATATCTTCACTGCTTATTAAGATAGCAATGCAACCAAGGTGTCAAATTGAAGTATTTGATGAGTGCTATTTCAAGGAAGCACAAAATTTGATTTTAGAGTGAGTTGGTTGCCATGGTTACCAGAATTCTTGTCAGAAATTGCTATTTTTTCCAGTTTTTTCCTTCTGAATGCCCCATATCTTCACTGCTTATTAAGATAGCAATGCAACCAGGGTGTCAAATGAAAGTATTTGATGAGTGCTATTGTAAGGAAGTGTAAAATTTGATTTTAGAGTGAGTTGGTTGCCATGGTTACCAGAATAATTATGAAAAATGTCATTTTCCCCCCCAATTTTTCTTCTGAATGCCCCATATCTTCACTGCTTATTAAGATAGCAATGCAACCAAGGTGTCAAATTGAAGCATTTGATGAGTGCTATTGCAAGGAAGTGCAAAATTTGATTTTAGAGTGAGTTGGTTGCCATGGTTACCAGAATCTTTGTCAAAAATTGCTATTTTTTCCTGTTTTTTTCTTCTGAATGCCCCATATCTTCACTGCTTATTAAGATAGCAATGTAACCAGGGTGTCAAATTGAAGTATTTAATCGGTGCTATTGTATGGAAGTACTAGTAGTAATTGATTTAAGAATGAGTTGGTTACTATGGTTTCCAGATTTCTTTTGATTGAAAATAACCCATTTGTCCAATGTTTTTCTTCTCAATGTTCTATATTTTCATTGTTGATTAAGATAGAAAAGCAACCAGGGTGTCAAACTGAAGTATTTAATTAGAGCTATTGCATGGAAGTACTTATTTCAATTTTAGAGTCAGTCGATTACCATGGTTACCAGGTTTCTTGTTAAAAATGGCCACTTTGTCCCTATTTCTTTTCTCAACAAACTGTATCTTCGAATTCACTGATAATTAAGATAGAAAAATAGGTAAAGTGCGGTTGTACCATCTTTAAATTCATTAAAATTCTCATAGGAGTTTAGATAATTGATCAATCTTACAGATACCTTGTTTATATGAGTAGGAATATGAATATTTGGATTTAGTTCATTATCTTCACTGATTTTGATCTGGATTCATTTTCTATCAGGTATTATTAGGTGTTACTTAGTATTTATTCCTCCTGGCATCTTATAGTGCAACTTTAGGTACAAGTACACATCATTGGTTTACATGTACATGGGGTCAGGAAAGGGTTAATGAGTGCTTTTATGGAAATGCTAAGTTTGTCTCAAGGATGATTGATCATACTTACCAAATTTATTTTGTTTCCCTATTTTCTATCAGAATTTATAAGGTCTCCAGCATATTATTTACTATTCTTAAGAATAGTATCTACATAGCCTGATATATAGATAAAGTGACATACAAATAATCCTTTCTGTAAAAAATATTTCTGGCTTGTAAAATAAAACATACCCACAACACAGGTATATAGGAATATGGGGTCTTCCATTAAGTACATATGCACCAAGGGGGATGGGGGGGGTCTGAGAATTTTGGAAATTGGCATACGTTCCTATACAAATCCAATGCATGTTCTAGCCTAAGGGGGGTTGGGGGTCTAGAATTTTTGGAAATTTTGCATGGATACTAAATTCATTCCAAAAGTTTACCCCCCCCCCGCCCCCCGTATAATATGGACTCCTGAGAACCTGCTCATTGTAGCTACAAAGTTTCGATATTGCTTATGTGAGTTTGGGAGGAATTACATGAGTTTGGGGTAGCCTTATGAGAATTTTGGGATGAATTTTTGTAATTTTTGTTGTGAAACACAATTACTGGAGTTTCAAACCCCAAACACTTTCTGTAAGCAAACATAAACTCAAGTTGCTACAAGTTTGTTTGGAAAAAAGCCACAGGGTATTTTCCCTCTTTATGTACTTTAAAGGATACTTTTGATGACAGCTAATGATAGATTAATTAACAAAATATTTCCATGTTATAATAATGTTTTCATTGCCATGGACATAACATCAATATTGGACAGATATGTATATTATTTAACATTAAGCTTAATGTAGAGAAGGAGAGATTGCATATTTATTTCACCCCTAATGGCGTAGTGTCTGTACATTTCCTATTTAAACGTCACAATATTCATCCAGGGGAATAACAAAAATGATATTCCCCTGATTCAAACTGTAAACTACAGAGACCAGGGGAATATCAAAAAGTTATTCCCCTGGAACACCAAGGAAACATTAAGCCACGCCCCTTTATTAAGGCTAAACCAATAGTAATCCACAGCATCAGGGGAATAACGTTTAGTAAAGCCACGCCCCCTTATGCTATCATCCAATCAGAGGGCACCAGTGGAATATCTAGGTCACGTTGCTAGGTTGCTTTGCTAGGTTGCGTTGCTAGGTCGCGTTGCTAGGTCGCGTTGCTAGGTCGCGCAAGTCGTCCATTTGTTTACTTTTTGTCGTAGCTTTAACTAGTGATATCTCTACTGATAACTCACCGATTTTCACAATTTAACTTGTGCAAACACAAGAATGGGGCCCATATTATATTCCCATGGTTTTATAGATTCAAGGGGCTTGAAATAAATCCAGTACAGACCTCGGTAAGATATCAATCTAGTTATTCCCTGGGTGACTACAGGTCTCGGGACTACGCTACACTACGTCCCTCGACCCTGTAGTCACCCAGGGAATAACTAGATTGATATCTTACTGAGGTCAGTACTATCTATATATTTTGACATGCAGAAATCAAACACATTGAATTACTTTTGATATATTGGATTTTATAATTAGAAATTTCTAGAATAATGCAAATTATTCATTTATTCATTTTTACATAAAATCAACTGGTTAAAGTTAAAATATAATTTTACATTTTTCAAGATATTTGGCTCTTTGAATTAAATGGGAGTGCCTGCTCAGTTAGATACTTCTAATAAATGAAAATCCAGACCGTGCCACTTAGTGTGTAACTCAGCCAAAGAATGCAAATTACCCAAGGCTTATTTTCATTTTGAGACCATGTAAATTGCCTTTATTAAACCACCTATAACTCTACAGCTACATCACATTCACGGATACTGTAACAATAGTTCCATAGTTTAGAAATTCATCTTTTAAATGAAATATGAACATATCTGCAAATGCTTGTCTTTTTTTGAAAAAAAAGAAAAATTCCAATATGAAAAGGTTGAATTCAATTCTAGTTGAAGACATGACACTAGAGAGGCCTTATTCATATAAGATAACAGGTTTCCTCAACCACTCACTGGTCATGGTCCATTGGCCCTACTAAGCCCCAGTCAAGGCAGTTTTGCTCTACCCGTACCATATAGATTTGTCTGTTCAACGTACCTCAACTAGCCCATGATGCCCAACAGAGCAATCTAATCATATGGGCCTATATAATCCTAAGATGCTGGCCATTGTGTCATTAAATACATAACTTCACCAACCTTATCCCTTGTGCATTCTTTGTTGAGTCATATGATATCAGAAAATCTAGATTTTTGTATGATATACACAACATGCAAGGTTATTTGTAAATGCAGTTAATGATAAACCTGCCATTCATATTAAAGAAGGAAGAGATCTTTTACCAATATGTGGAAATATACTCTTTATTTTTACCAACCTGTGACCAGTTTCATAACAAAGTTCCGTAGCTACGGGAGGTTATGTGAGCTTAGTTCTGAAACTCACATACATGACAATTTCATAACAAAACTCATGTAAATCAACCCAAACTGACGTAAGCAACAATAAAACTCACATAGCTATGATGAAGGTATAAGGTGATCGTAACTTATGAAATGCAAAATTTACAGAGGTTTGTTATGAAACAGGCCACTGTTTAGCCATGATTTTTTTTAGTTGACACAATATTATCACTGATCTTTAGAGAATATGTGTCTCCCCACACAGAAAGGATGCTCTATGCAGGAATTAAGCATTATAGAGCGTGTTTTCAAGCTTTCGAGGGATACCAAGCACATCAAAATTGGTATATAAAAGTTGGTTTAAGACATTTTCATCCCTATTTTTCACAAATCTACCCATATCTTCCTTAAAATTAGCTGTAGAGTTTAAGATATAACCCCTTGGTGCATCCTTTCTGTGCAGGGAGACACATATTCTGGTTGAATAAAGTAATACAACATGGCCTAAAAAAGGTAAATAGTTGTGTTTGGGTTTATTTGATCCTTTTTTTAATTTTTTAACTAATACAAAAAGATAAAGTTAGTAGAAATTCAAAAATTACTCCAGACACCCCGTATAAGAATTCCTAGCATCTGAAATGCATCTCTTGATCAAATGTATACCTTTTGCTGCCATAAAGTTATTTAGCAGTAATTACTCTGTCATCATGGTCAGAAGCTGAATGAGATGCTGTTTTTTTGACAGTTTTCAACACTGTGTAAATGAATATTGGCTTGACATTGAGATACACTAGCTTGTCGCATTATATTGTATTTCACTATTAATTTGTTTATAATTACAGGGTTCCTTTGCAGGTCTTCAAATGTCTTTAAAAATGTTAACTTGATCTAAAAGGTCCTACATCTTATTGTTTTGTAGCTTGAGGGATTAAATTGAATTTGTGTAAAGCAAAAATAAAGTACTAACTAAATTTCATGTGCCATACTTAAGCATGGTCAGGTACTGCAAATTTACATCAAGCAGTGTTTGTCATTGTCTTTGATTCTAATAGATTTTTGGGGACCTTCATCTTCAAATAGTCTTATACAGGTCCCTTATTGATTTCCAAAGATACCAAGAACAAAGCAAATCAGAAGACTGTAAATTCATTGAATTTTTAGGCTTGAACTTTGGCCTATCAATTTAAGAAACATTTTAAGACTTTCAAGGCAACAATTATCAATCTTTGGGGATGATCATTTGCCATGAAATCTAGTTCACCATGAAGTTGTTTCTATATTTTGATACCATAAGACTCATTTTATACCTTTGTTTCATTCATAATGGTACAAACAATATGACTTAATCAGATATCATAAATATACTTCTATTACAAACGGAAGCTAGTGCAAAACTCTAGAACAATTTTTTTTATGCAATATATTTAGAATGTTATTTGGATCAAGATCAAATGATCTATAACAATCTGAGGTAAATGCATAGGTAATACACAATTATGGGACTGTTAAAAGTTTACATTTTTTATTTTCTTAAAGGAAATCCTGAAATCTGTGACATCACAAGGGGGATTTAGGGAACTCTCGTCTATCCATGAATGGTCATCACCTATTCTAAAACATGTAGAGTAAATAAAATATTTTTTAATACAATATATATATATATAGGCACAATAGGCATTCCTTAATGATAACTTTACAAATCTACAAATAATCCTTTACCTGGGAATCACAATATACTTCTAGGGGGAATTCCAATTCTTATGATGTAGGAAAGTTAGTACTGAAAGTCCCAGAATATAGGGAATACCTGAATGATATTTCTTTCCTGAATAGTTTGCTAATGCCCTAATATTCTTTCAAAAAAATTTTTGAAAACATTTTACAAATAGCAAAGTCAAGTCAAATTTACTGAAAATAACAATTGACTCTTAAATATATATAGCATGTCCATATGGCAGCCCAAATTGAATGCTTCAATTTGAAACTTTACCTCTTTTTCTATCTTAGTTAGCAGTGATGAAATAGTACATTAAGAAGAAAAACAGGGACAAGGTGCCTTTTTTATTCAAAGAAATCTGGTAACTATGGTAACCAACTGAATCTGAAATCAAATTTAGTACTTCCATGCAATAGCACTCATTAAATACTTCAATTTGACAGCCTGGTTGCATTGCTATTGTAATAAGCAGTGAAGATATGGTACATTCTAAAGCAAAATATGGAGAAAACAGCTATTTTTAACAACAAATATGGTAACCATGGCAACCAACACACTCTAAAATCAAATTTTACACTTCCTTACAATAGCACTCATCGAATGCTTCAATTTGACACCCTGGTTACATTGCTATCTTAATAAGCAGTGAAGATATGGGGCATTCAGAAGAAAAAAACAGGAAAAAATAGCAATTTTTGACAAAGATTCTGGTAACCATGGCAACCAACTCACTCTAAAATCAAATTTTGCACTTCCTTGCAATAGCACTCATCAAATGCTTCAATTTGACACCTTGGTTGCATTGCTATCTTAATAAGCAGTGAAGATATGGGGCATTCAGAAGAAAAATTGGGGGGGAAAATGACATTAAATTTTTTCATAATTATTCTGGTAACCATGGCAACCAACTCACTCTAAAATCAAATTTTACACTTCCTTACAATAGCACTCATCAAATACTTTCATTTGACACCTTGGTTGCATTGCTATCTTAATAAGCAGTGAAGATATGGGGCATTCAGAAGGAAAAAACTGGAAAAAATAGCAATTTTTGACAAGAGTTCTGGTAACCATGGCAACCAACTCACTCTAAAATCAGATTTTGTGCTTCCTTGAAATAGCACTCATCAAATACTTCAATTTGACACCTTGGTTGCATTGTTATCTTAAAAAGCAGTGAAGATATGGGGCATTCAGTAGAAAAATGGGAAAAAAATTGGCATTTTTCATAACTATTCTGGTAACCATGGCAACCATCTCGCCCTAAAATCAAATTTAACTTGTTCAGGCAATAACACTAATTTAATGCTTCAATTTGATAGCTTGGTTGCATTTCTATCTTAGATATTACCAAAGCTGTGGCATGAAAACCACTATTGATGAGTGCATTATGACACCATACATTATGGTTACCAAGGTCATCTTGCCTATGAAAAGCCCAGTCAGATGGGGAACATACCTCTTTCGCAGTAGAGATTCTGATACTTCTACTATAGCTAGGGACATCAGTGAGGTATCAAATTAAAGGTCTTGACCTTGGCTTTCATATTCACTATAATATATCCCTTTCTGTTCATATCCCTAGCTGTGGAATGGAATGTTATCAAGTCTAAGAGAAAAAAAGGTAAAAAAATGACCTTGACCTTGGGTTTTGACCTTGAAACGACCTTCAGACTCAAACAAAAACCATGTTAGATATTAGGGCCCCAGTGCCCCTTTATAATTCCAAAGTTAGATTCCTGCTTTAATTTAATTATATACCTGAAAAAAATGAAAATACCATATTCCTGATTTCCCCCCATTTTCTACTTCAAACGGTTGCCATGGCAACCAGAGCAATATCCCAGACTGCCACCAACCATTTTCTAGTACCTAAGGGTCCCCCCAACATATCTAGATAGGTGTCATAATTTCATCACGAAAGTCACACGGAACTGGATATTTGACATCATGATGCCCTACTATTTGTGAAACTCACCAATACCGCACGTGGGTACGGCCTTAGGGTTTTGATATGATTGTTTTTGTTGTTCAAAACTTTAGGTGTTTTTTTTTACACAGACAAATTATCACTTTAGAACTGAGCTTTTTGCTGAACTCTTTTCACTCCGCACATATATATCAATTCTACCATCATAATCATACCAAGTTATCGATCAAGATGATTATCTGGTAACTAAGTATTGTGTATAAAAAACCGGGTATTGTGTCACGGCCGGCAACGCTCTTGTTAACATTTTGCGATGTCACATCATTGGCCGGGCTGTGCCGCTGTTACGATCCATTGTTCTGCAGGGGGACCATTGGAGGCAGTAATCCACAGTCTCCGGACCCAGGACCCTGACGTCGTTTCCACTAACTGCATCATGTCAAATATTGCGGATGACAGCCTCCTACTTTGACTCGTAAATCGTTCTATTTCACGGTCAAAACCTCATCTTAAAGACTTCAAATGACAAGCAAAAGCAGAAAACAGACTTCCATCTCCTGAAAGCTTAAATCTAAATTAGGTCTAGTGTGTAACGTTCTGCAATGTCTTTTGTTATTGCCTTATATTTTGATTTAATTAACCCATTGGAGTGAAGTCTGGCAGGGCTCTCATAGTTACTATTTATAAACGTAGTATTTTCGCGCAGTTTAATTACCGCATATACAACATTTATAAATAGGGGTTTTCGTGCTACAGATTTTTTCAAATTACATCAAATTACTCTACATTATGGTATCTTAACTAATTATTCACATAATGTTTCCCGCACTGACAGGAGTGTGAGAATAATATATAGGCCTACAGCACAACAAGTAGAAGGTTAAGTGACCCTGACTGTGTGGCCTTAGATTTGTCAATGGACCCTCAGCTGTCTCCTGCTCCGCCCCCTTCCCCCTATGCCCAAGACGAAAAAAACACCTGTTGACAGTCTAAAGCCCTAGGGACCCTCCCTTAATCAACCGACGCCGATACCAGTCTCTTGCTGCCCCCATTGGCTGACACCACGTCACGTGGGGTGAGAGATCCCGCGAGAACCGGCCTGATCTCGCCCGCTGCGTGACGTGCCAAATCTGCCGAGATTTGGTTTGTGGAGGCGCTGGCTCTGGGCGATAATTGGGTAGATGCCCCTTTTGGCGACGGTTTGGGGCTCCCCCTGACGGCGGACCTTGTTAGCGTCCCACCTTCACCTCTAAAGATGCCCACTGGTGGCCTAGGGTGGAAGCGGCAGCCTCCCACTGGGTGTGATCTGCCAGGTTTAATGATCCGTCTCACTCAAGCTGGCCGATGATTTGGCCCATTGTGTAAAATCTTATCTTGAAAATATTGCTTAATATGCTAAGAATTACTAAGTTTAATTAAACCACATTTGAACGACGTTGTGGCCAAACTAGGAGAATTTTTTGGATACACAAAATGCGACTTATTACATTTCTATCGTCAGTTTCAAATGCCATAAACTGATCATCAAATTATAATTAAAGTACTGATCACAAAAACCTATTGAGTCAAGCTGACAAACCTCAGGTATTCATGTTCCACACAGGACAAAGGATATCAACCTTGTTCTGCATAGTTTTACATGTCTTAAATATTGCAGTTTTCACTATTGCTTTACATAATTGCTTGCGGAATGGCTCACAAGAACACAATAGGCCTTCCTTACAACCTTTTGACTGTTGTTCATTCATCGACAGACTATTGATTAACATTTCATCTCGAATTACGTTGTGTGTGTCCATGTTTCTTGCTAACTGGTTCACAGAGTCATGGAATGACTAGCAGGAATAAAAGTAGTCAGCGGTCTTAACAGGTTAGACAGATTAAAGTAGTTCCTGTTTAAGAACGATACGTTTCTTATAGTCCTATAATCACGAAACGTCTAAGGGACAGTATTCATGATATACATAATAAAAGCCACAAGGAAAATAAAAAAGGAACAGGCACTGGAGTCTCCTGTACCAGACAGAGGCAAAGTACTCATAATTGAGACATTAAATTAGATTAATGGACGTGTGATGAGGATGGAGTAGGATTAATCATCGAATAGATCCAGAAGAATTATTGCTTTTGAATGTTGAATCTTTAAGGAACGATACTTCCTGTAAATTTCTTGTCCGTTTGAAGACTTGTGCCCTGTATTTTTTAGCTAAGCAAGAATATTCATTGTTTTGGAAAGGGTTTAAGAATTATGAACACTATTTGGATCGAATATGATTATTCTAGGGATCATCGGGACAATACCGATAAAGGTGTGCCCATTGGACAATTGTATTTTCTGGAGAGATGACAATCAAAGAAGCCAGAAGAGATCAGAGACATCCTTTAAAACAACTTCTAGCATCTGAAATACATGCCCTGAGAATCTGTATTTTGTTCTGACTTCTTTTGGCCAATTCTATTAGATTTTGATCATTTTTGGCAATAAAATCTTAATAAAAAAGGTTAGGTTACGTAAAACCAACAATTTAGGGTAAGTCGGGTTACACAAACACAACACTCTTTTAGGCTTAAGCTTTTGAATTTCAGAAGTAAACACGATAGTGCACAGGGCATACTTTCTTTGTCTGGTAGCTTAGCCTTACACATTATGCTGTTTGATTTGTGTACATGGTAATCACAAATCATATGTTGGCGTTTGTCCTCCAAGCTCTACCCCTTATTCTAATTGACTACTCTAGCCCTTGTCTATTGTTTTCCCCAGACAGTGTCGGTAGAGTCCTGCTCATGAAGAAATAAGACCAAGACCAATTGTTGTTAATGAAAGGCTTTTTAGACATTAGCTGGTGCTATACCATCCACGATTGACATACCTACTGACCGTCTATTCTCATTGGACAATTCACCTCTTGTGAGATTTACGAGATGAATAACGTCACAGTACGGCATCCTGTGAGAAGGGCTTGGTTCGGAACAAAGACACAAAATCAACAATATAGGCAGTTCATACAGAAATTGATGTTGCACCATATCATACACTACAGTATCATCACGCCATCTTTAAAGATCAGTATGTGGATTTAACTAAAATGGATCCATTGGTGAACGTTTGAGCACTTTTTGGGAATAAAATGTATATAATGTAATAAAATTAATTCAAAATGTATAAGCAAAATTAAGAAAAAAATCCAGCATATCGATACAGCAGTGGGTCCTTTTCTTTTTGTGTGGGCCAATCTATATAAATGTACTTCGTATATATACTAATGAATCGGTTTGCATAAATATTAATCTGATAGTTCAGATATTTAGCCTAATACGTCCATCAAACTTCTAAGCTTATGATAGGATTTGATTGCCATTCATTTTGGCTTTGAAAATATCATGCAATTGATATTGATAAAGAATTAACATCAAAACTAAATTGAGTAGATCATATTGGGTATTCATGATCATCATAGAGATTTGTGTAAAAAATAATAGTCACTTTGTTAACACAGATTCATGAGAAATTCCCATTGCCTCAATTGACCATGTTAAGTTGACTTCGTCAGCAAGTATTTGGTTATACACACGTAATATAAGGTTTCGTGTTGTTAGTTAAGATGGGGGAAGCCTAGCCGATGCTGGTTGGACGTAAACGAATCAAGGAAACCAATCGCCTTGTAAGGTGTCCTGTCTTAGTGCCTATAAACACTATTAGGGGGAAAGAGTGGACCTTGAGCTCTAAGTAGGGGTTACTCACTCACAGAAATATTCAAATTAACAAATTGATTAACTATCAAATACAGATGGTTAGTTAGAATTCAAAATAGTTGGCTATAAAAGCATCTCCCATGACATTGAAAAGCCACCCCTGTTTGTTAAACCGTTGGTGCCACCCAGAAACAAACAAATACCGACGGCTCAGGTGGTTTAATCTGGTAACTGATGCAAGATGTCGATTATCCAAACTCATGGTTTATTAGTATTAAGTAATTAATATGCTCATATGCTTGCATAACACCAGTAAAATCTTCGTTGGTCCACCATAATATGGTGGACCAACGAAGAACGAAGTTTGAGACTTCTTCTACATTCATCATCTATGTCATTAAGTCTTATCCCGCTACTTCTGACCTGAGATAATGTCAAAAAAGTAAACTTTTGTATTGTTTTTCAACTATTCTTTTTATAACAGGAGGTTCCATAACAGAAGAACAAGAATCTAATTTAAGATTGTAAGGCACCTTTCTCTCGAAAAGACTGACCAATCATGGGAAATGATATTCTATATGGGAGAAACGTATGAATAAGGGATTCACAATTCCCTCTTTTTAAATGGTGCAAACCATTTTGAAATATATCTATGAAGGCCTGGCTATGCTAATCTGAATTTCTCTCCTCTGAACATACTGATTTAATGTGCTTTGTTTGGATAATAATTACACCAAGGTGACAACTCAATTTAAAAAAAAGAAAGAAGAAGAGATTCCTTATAAGTATGATTACTGAGAATACAATAATTTCTCCCACACACCTAGAAACAACTAGCAGTTTTCAGTGTAGGGAAGGAAAATACTTTCATTAGAATATTGAACAAAAAAAAACATTTACAATATCTGAACAATAATCTTTTGTTGCCATGGTAACATGTTATCATTACATATTCTGGCATCTTCTGGGTTACCATATCCCATGGCTGGTCATTTTAATGTTGAAAAGTCATTGCATGAATTATTAACGGAAATGTCTTTGTTAAAATTTGGGTTGATAATAATACAGTTTACGGATTCCAGTCACTCTTGAATACATCTGTTTACGCAAATTACCAGAAAGAGAGTTCCATCAGCTATTGAATAATATGTATATGAGAGACTTTAAATTGGAAGAAAATGAGAATGTTGCCGCTGTCATGGCACAACTATCAACCAGATCTATCAACTGTTGCATATGCTTAATGGCACTGAGGGTTGAATATAGTCTGAATAAAGGTATAAACATCAGTAGATGGTCCATGTACTTTTTCAAATGCAAAACTAATAATCATAAACTAACAAATAGTTAACCCTTTTTGAACTTCGCTTTAAACTGTCAGTCGATCTGAAACTTGAAGAGATAACTTCTTGGCACTGAATAAACCAGTAGCACAACAGCTGCTCATCAAGCAACACTTGACTTGGTCTTTTTTGGGAACTCTATAATTATAGCGCATGTTGGGTAATCAAAAGCTATAGGGATAGGGAACTAAAGGGGTTGCTGGGAAGGGACGTGAGTAACATGAGTAACACACGAATATCTACATCTAAATAAATGTTACAAATCGATGGCAGAGGGGTAGGAAGGCACCTCAAGACAACCATAGAGCTGTGTCTCATGAATAGAGACAATGAGGAGGAAAACTGGTACTGCAAAAGGTCCCAGGGCATGTGACAATCTAAGCCAAAGAGTACAGCGACAGAAAGAATCCTCGAACTAGAACAAAACAAAAATTGAAGGCTGGACCATATAAAAAAGACGGAGTGTCACACTATACCCTTTGTAGAATTAACATTTTAAATAGTTCATTTTACATAACAATACCATTTAAATCAAATTAGGTATACATTCATTTTTATATATAATTATTACATATATCAATGTTAGACATGTCATTATCTGTTTAAGAATTGGTGTAAACGTAGTTCTCTTTGCCTGACAGCATCATCTTCGTTAAATCACTGAAATAATAACCAACTTGAAGGTAGGTGCATGCTGACTGATCGCAAGTTCTTTCCTACCCAATTCCCTTCCCTTAAGGTATCCTTCTCCATTATCCATTAAAGCTAATTAAATTGGCATTCATATAACTTCAGCATTTCCAATAATCAACTCTTTCCCATTTCATATAAGATGGTCAGCGACAGGAATGGAAGTGGAGATGCCAGTATTGATTACCATTCTAGTGTGCTAAGACGGCCAAGGCGGTCCTTGTTTAATGGTTGCCGTCACACGGAACTTCATCACCGCGGTAAAAGACTGACCAATGACTCGAATGTTCTTCAACCGTTCACATCATATCACATAATCATGATTTTCAACTTTAAAGTACTTGAGGTTGTTCAACTTAAATTCTAATTACCAATGCAATTTGCTGCTGATTCTTAGGGACGTCAGCTTCTATAATCTATAAAGGAGTACATATAGATAGTAATGACTGAGGTGAGATATCGAAAAAGTTATTCCCTGACCAGCAGATGGTGAAGATCGAGGGAGAAGCGCAGCATAGCCCGAGATCGGAACCATCCACTAGTCAGGGAATAATTTTTCCGATATCTCACCAAGGTCATTACTGATTTATTTAATGAGTACACCCTAAAATATGACACTATAATGACAAATTACAGAATTTCTTAGCTCATTTTCGTAATCTTCCGGTCCTTCGTCCCCATCTTGACTTATGCGCCTTTTAAATTGAAGGCAGTGCTGCAATCGGGAACTATTTTTTCTCTTTTTTTTTTTCAAATTCGTCAAATAACCTTGAAAGACAACTTTTAATAGGTCATTTATTCTTTATTTTCAATAAAAGACATAGTAACATCTTCAATATCTCCATATATTAGCTATCTTGTCCATTTTGAAAAAAAAAAGTTCAGCCAACTTTGGCATTTTCCAGCACCCACTCGGAGACTGACAATGGCGAGCAAGGCAGATTTGATGAATTTCAACAACAGATTACATCAAAATACTCCGAAAAGAACGGATTAATGCGACTCAAAAACACATTACACATGGAATTCAAGGTATGTATAAGCATCTTACATATGTTTTCACGCATGACAAGGCATATTTTCAACAGGACAAACAATTTAAAGTTCCTCCTTTTCGCCGGGTTTCAAGTCACTATTTACAAATATGGCCAGACGCCGATCTTCTTTGACAATCAAAATTCAAGTTTTTCAAGCATTTTTTGCTGGAGAGGAGGTGCATATCTATAATTATATTCACAATCCCAGTGAATGTGGCATTTGAGAAAATATCTGATACTCCACCAGACATCAAGTTTTCTATCGGATTTATATATTTTTCGAGCTGTGTTGTCGAAGTTGTCATTTGACTTGACAATGCTACAACTGTCGACATTGTACAATGCTTTTTGGCCAACGGAGGCAACATTTGTAGAGGATTTGTCGCATTTTTTCCATATATTGCCCCTTCCTTGTTGCCTTCCAGTCTGCCAATGTCATCTGTGATAACCTATGACATGTATTTCTGGACTGGTTTTGTCGCCTTGGCATATTTGTTGATGGAATTTGTGTTCCTGTGTCCACTGACTTGGCATATCAAGTTGACAGAAATCCCTGCATTTAGCATATCTGTTACCATTTCTTTTCGAAGGCTATGGTTGGTAAGATGAGCATCTGTAATATGGGCCCCCTCAGCCATATTTGGGATTATTCCTGAATTTTGTTCTTGCCCATATATATGTACAATATGTGGTCAGTGATATGCTTTGTCTGTTTAGGGCTGAGATAAAAGGGCGATTGGTCTTTACACATATCTTTAGGCCTGGCATCCTTGTAGTACTCATACATCAGTATGGGGCACCTATCTGTCTTTGTCTCAAATATTTTAGGGGCAAAGGGTCTGCAGTCACCATTTCCAACCCTAGTTTTTGTTAGCCTTTCATTAAAGGTTATGTATTTGTCCCCCTTTACATCTTTTTTAAAGGGAGCCAAAACCAATATAATTGACAAAATTGTCAAAACTCAGATAAGCATAGAAATATGTTAGATGAGTCCAGTTAAGGTCAGTGGTAAAGTATTAGCTGTGAAAACTAGCTCAAACTGAAGTAGAATGCAACAAGAGATGGTAATATTTACATTTGTTTGTAAACAAACCCTATTTTTGCGGATCCACATTAATTAATTTGAGCAAGAAAAACAGGTTTTTAATGATTTTTTTACCACATTTCATGGTTTAGATTCTAACAGGGGCCAGAAATAGGCTCAAGGAATGGATTTCCATGATTATTTGAGTTTGGAAAATTTAAATTAATTTATTGGCAACTGTTTTGCCTCATCATTCCCTCTGAAACCAAAGCCTTGATTTAAATAAAAGAAACCCTGTATTTTGGAGGGTCTCCCCTGTCTTTGTGCCTAGCTGCTCATATTTCCAAAACTGCTAAACCTGCCCAGGCTCTATGGGATCAGATGCATTTGGGAGATTTCCCTTCCCCTGGGATTTTAATAGTTTCCTTTTGCTCTTAAGGACCCCAACTGGATGTTTCAAATTCCTTCTCCCGGCTGATGTTGTATCCATAGCCTTCATCGCGTAGGTGCCTGGAAAAAAATAATAAATATAAAAAATATTTTCCCAGTCTTCCAGGATAATTTAAAAAAATATTTATAATCATAAATAGCAACCCCATAACGTTCTGCACATTTTCTATGCATTTTTTTTGGTATTTTAGTCCTTCCCAGAATTTTTTAAAGAACATTTTTTAAATATTCACCTGGCTATTCCTCTGTGAAAGGCAGTAATGATACTGGGCTCATAGTCTTCACCATCATCTCTCTGTAGCTGCATTATCCATGAACCTAAGTAGGTATCTAATTCTGCTGCTTTTAGCCTATGGATGTCCACTATGATGTTCAACATCTCCCTGAGGTAGTTTTTGAATTTTCGGACACTCTGGAAGAGAAAATTGAAAATTTTTAGCATTTTTTAGTACTCCATAATATTTTCTATCATGAACGAATTTTAGAATTTTTTTTTTTTTATTATTATTTATAGAAATCTTACCTTTTCTGTCTGTTTGATGGTGCTCTTGTTACGCTGGCCCTTCACAAAATCTCTCAGCTTCTTGGCCTCCCCATTCAGAGCATTTTCGTCAGCATTTTCTTCTTCAACATCCGAATTTTCCGAATTTTCATCAGAATAATAATCCCATTTTTCAGCATCTAATTTTCCTATGTTTTCCTGTTGTTTTTCTGGCGTCATTGGCTGAGTTAAAGCCTGGTATAGGTTGTCTGCCAGGAGATCCCTGCAGTTCACCAGATCATCATCTAACTCAGCATCTAGGCTCATATACTTTGCATAGAAATTGGCTGAAATCTCAGCATTATCCCCACAAACAGGTAGGCTTGACATTTTCTTCTCTTTTCCGAATTTTCCTATGTTTATCCTATGTTATTAATCGTTTTTTTCACCTAAATAATGCATGAAACGTCTGAATTTCCGGAGTTTTCCGCATGGATGCCTGATGGAACTACAAAACGTTGTGTATTCATACACCATGCGTTTCTATTGGTTAGTGGTTGTTAGGGGGCGTGGCCAAACGTCAGAATGTTCCCTTGGTTTTTCCAGGGGAATAACTTGTTGTTATTCCCCCGGATTTTTGCAATTCTATTGGTTTAAACTATGAAAAGGGGCGGGGCCTAAACGTCTGGACGTTTCCTTGGTTTTTCCAGGGGAATAACTTGTTGTTATTCCCCTGACGTCAATAGTGAACAGTTTAACCCAGGGGAAGGTTATTTTGGTTATTACCCTGGTTGGATAATTGGAAATTTAAATAGATAATCTATAGAAACATCTTCCCTGCTCATTAAATAAAGGAACAATAGAAACTATTTTGACTGTTTGTGTTAAGAGTTAGAGCCTAATAAAAACAATAGTCTTTATCAAATTCATTTTCTCTTTCTGTAAAAGAAGCTAACAATGGATCTCTCATGAAACTGGATTATCTAGCATTTATAGATCAATATCTAAGATATCTAAGATATCTTCAGAGAAATATCTCAACCAAAAATTAGATATTCACTGTTCATAAAAAATAGAGTTATGTGTCTCCCCACACAGAAAGGATGCTCCAGGCGGGAATTAAGCATTAAAGAGGATGTTTTAAGCTTTCAAATGATACCAACCACATCAAAATTAAATAATTTTCAAGGAATTTTTAGGCTGGTGAACACAGGACAGTCAGTATTCCTGAAAATGGCAAAAAGCCCGGATATTGAATACTTATCTAAATATTTAGTAATGAAATAAAATTTTCTCCATAAATTAACAAAAAGTCATAAAAGCTATTAAACTTATAACTTTTGTTCTACAAAAGATAATCTCTTTTAGTTTGGACTGGTAATACAATCAAGTCATGTTTTTCCAAATGGGTTACAATTTTTGACAAAATTGGCAAAATTTTGTTGTTTTCATGGTAATCAAATATTTGGTAATATTTGAGGGGAAAACATTCTATCATCATTCCAAATAGAATGTTTTTCAAACAAAATGGAATGTTTATAGTAGGATAACTGAAATCTACACAAAAAGTTTCATCCCTATTTTTCACAAATCTACCCATATCTCCCTAAATTACCTGTAGAGCTTAAGATATATCCCCCTCAGAGCATCCTTTCTGTGTGGGGAGACACTTATCTTGTCTATTTAGGTAACTTTATGCACTAACTGGACAGAAATACCTTAGGTTTACTTTGGCTTGCTTTATTGGACCTCTAAACAGTTTAAAACAACTTTAAAAAGCAAATTATGTTGTAGTTCTTAATCTATGACTGGAGTATAACAGCCTCAAGTACCTATAAGACAGTTCTTCTGCAATTCCTTGTGTGAACAAAAACTTCAGGCCATTTTTCGTTTAGTGTTGGATTAAGTTGGATTAAAGTAAATACCAATTACTTAACTTATTCAGTGGCCCGCTGCACAGTGAATTTTAGAACAACAACCAAACAAAAGTATTCCTTGTCCACTTTGATCTTTGTTAGGCTTTTTTTTGGCCCCATCAAAAAACATTTAGAATGCTGTAAATGAATTGTAATCTTTACACTATTTAGACCTACAGTGTCCCTTCATATATCAATTAACAGTGCCCCGTTGCATAATGGTTTTCTTAGCAACGAAAATAATATTATTAACGAAACTTTTCGTTGTTACTTTATTATATAACAATATATGTAGGCCTATATATAATTATGCTGGCGTTTGTATTCGCTTTAGAAGTATTTCAGCTTTATATTGACTAACTGCTTGCTTGCTGTGATCCAATCCCTGGGCCCTGGGTTGGGCACACCAGCAAGGTGAAGCGGTTAAATAGGCAGAACAGGCACTGCCTGGGCGAGAAAAAACACATAAACAGAAGGTTCTTAGAAGTCTTTAATTATATACTTGCAAAAGATAATATGAATGTACGTACGAATGGGTAACGACAAAGATAACAATGGAGACAGGATGAGGGGATATTATTTCAACGATGACTAGGGGGAGGGATGTCTGAGATCCAGCACTAGGCCATTATCACATCAGACCAAGGAGGCCGGTCTGAGAAAACCCGATACACTTTTATATAACACAAAGAAACCCTCAGCAGATTTACAATATAACCAGATACCTTGCAGATTCTATAGGCTGCTATGAGATTAGTATATGATATGTGATAAATTAACCAAATACTGATAGCTTATTACGTTCTTCTGCACTTTTAACTTTATATAGGCTTGTATAAGACTATAAGAATCGTTTCCACAGTTTGTCTTGTGTATACTTTATGAGGAGAGGCAGATTTATTTAGTTTTCACAAAAATAGGAGCAAAGGGTCATGTGGCAAATACTACGTATTCACGTAGGAAGAACGGTCGGTGTTTACTTTAAGACATAATCAGCTCGGGTCAACAGTCAATGTACGAAAAGAACGAGGGACTGAAAAGATGAACATACGTTTTTTCAGATAATCGATCCGATGACTAGCTACAGAAAAATATATAATCAATTACCTTTCAGATATCTCACAGCCAGTTTTTCACAATGCGGATAAACATGATACACCTACGTCAAACTTAAAAGAGGAAAGTCTCCTAAGGTAGATTAATAAGTCATTAATGATATTATGTTCCTAACTACTATGAAATCCCGAGGTTTAGGTTTTTGGCTAGCCAAGAGTTCAGATCAGAAGTTTCATCAACTAGTTGCACAAACTATGATATACCATGAACTGGTTAAGCCAAACGATAACCTTTGATAAAAGATAATTCAGAATAGTTAAAATGACTATCCTTATACGTGGATTACCACAATGGAATGCCTTCGGAGGATGTTTCTGTGATATTTTCCTGGAACCACCATCGATAACCTCACCATGTTGAATGCAACTAATCTAGTCAGAACAGTCGTATACAGATCTAGGGAGCTCGTTTGGTATAACCCTCTAGTTGGAACTAACGAAACCTATTCATAGATGCATCAGTAATACCACAGCTGAATGCAGGACAATATTTGGGGAAATAAAATACCAATTTACCTGACCATCTAACAAAATACAACTGTTGGTAGACTCTCACATTGAAAAACACACAAACATCTTTTGATATAAAAAAAGCACCATGTAAAGTAACGTTATGCTTATTCCATGTACACGGTAAATCTTTGTATGTAATAAAACATTACAAACAATACACTAAGAATGTTTTTGTTTTCAACGTAACTTATAATATCACAATATTTTCAGTGAAATATGTTAATTGTGTCTACAATAAACATGTAATCGATCAGCTACAGGATGATATCGTCAATAACAATGAATAGGCGATCTCCTGGATGGATTCTACAAAACAAATACAACATAATCGCTGTCCGAAATTTCAGTTCGAGAATGTAAATGCACCATATAACGTTTGGCATGTGATATTGTCATTTGCGTATCTGTATAAGGGAATGCTTGCATGGTAGAAGAAGTTCTGAATCCAATTTAAATATTTTGAAAACCTTCAATTGATCTGCCAACTCGATGTGGGTGATTTATGATATACTCAAGATCCTATGTATAACAGGTATAACAAGGACTTGTTTGCATCTATCATTTACCTAATCAGATAAAAAGAAATCTGTCAATCAGGAAATGTTTATGGGCATATAACCAACCACTGCTACGAAACTCTCTAGTTAACACTCTAGTTAATTCTTGGTACAAAATATGGCATACATTTAAACCCTGTGTCATATGAGTGTTTCACTGTTTTAGAATTACCTTATAACAGGTAAGAAAATCCAGACAAACTAGGAAGACATTTGTTTTGCCTGAAAAGACCAATGTCAAGTGGGAGCAGTATACCTTGGGGTCCAGCGCCGATCTGTGGTCCATGTAATACTATGACAGGAAGTATATTATATCTTAAAGTACAAGGTCTTTACTATTGTGGGTCCTTCATAAAGACCGAGTACTACATTATGTTTTCAAATGACACTTAATTGAAATACAATAGTTTGAATGATCATAGAACCCTGTTAGAGCATCAGTGGTCTCTACTGGTTGAAGGAACCTAATAATCAACCACATTACACTGGGAAAGGGCCCATTTGATTAAGAAACAAGAAACAAACAAATATTAGGATTTAACTCATGCATGAATGATAGACACTACCCTCCCCATCCATGCATGCAATAGCAAAGAAGCTAGAAGCGAAGTGACCATACTGTGCCTCCCATACCCCTGCTATAGTTCTTGAAGTAAACCGCAGGCGTAAACTCACAGCAGTAGGCAGCACTGCCCACTACATCAACACATACCCCACTGCTACCTACTACTCTATGACCGGGCCACCTCATAGGTTAATCTAATACCTTGTTCCATCCTACCCTATATCTTTTCTTTGAGTGCCCCCTTGTTGGGGTGTTGCCATGCATGAATGTTACTGATATAGATAGCTTTAGAACTATTTCATTAATTATATTCTTCATATCACTACTGTTATTTATAAGCACGCAGACTAAAAAGAGTAATCTTGAAACAGTGTCACATTTACATACATTGGTATACGTTATGTATAAAATGATACTTAATGAAACGTTTCGCCCAGTTGAAGGCCAGAGCCTAGTTACGTTTCAAATAAAGAACATGTGTGCACGATTATCAACTTAGACAGCAAATAAGACTTATTAAAAGAGCTATGGAAACAATGTCATGATGAGGGTAACAGTTTACTAATAATGGTATATACATATACACCAAATTAAAACTAAAAATACTGAATGATATAGTACAAAAGTACGTCGTGGTAACTTGTTGCAAACTAACAGTTCTTTGTCATTGCTAAGAGAAACAACCTACACAAAAATTACATATCTTCACCATAAGCCTTTTTTCTTTTATACTTCACAAAGCCATACTACTGATAACTTTCTGCAAGTCGAAAATACTTCATGAAGTGACCCAGACGATTAGGGATCATTTTGTGAGATGAGTTTACCAATACAAAATATTTGTTACAAAATAGATAACCCGGTCGCATAAAAGTTTATACTTAATCTTCAGCTTCTACTGAAGGTGGTGACATCTAGTGGACCTTATTAGTGAACGGGCATGCTTCAGACGTAATTGTTAACACTTTTTTTTAATGATTATGGCTACATGGCGTGACCTATCACACCTATAAATCTGTATCAATAAGGTAAACATTCTGACTGTGAGTATGGGCCTGTAGAAATCCATGAGATGAGGGTGATAGTAATGAAGTGAGATTCAAGTATTATGTCGATCGAAGATGTGCTTAAAAGTCCATGTCCCAGCCGGACAGTTCATCGGGTGGGATCTCCATATTCTTCGGATAGTTGTCAAAGTTACTGTGATCAGCGGGCCCTGACACCTGGCGAGAAAAAAGGGAAAGGGACCATTGATATAAGTGGAACAGGAAGTTGCAGTAACGCTACTGGCACAGAACTCATCATCATGTGTAAGTTGTACATTTGTACTCATAATGTACATCTCAATTATATCAAAATATTATGTTTTTATGAAATAACACATAACAAAATTCATTAGAACATATATTTCTTATTTCGAAAGCAATCCATTATTGCAGCTTGCAATCAAAGAAGCATTGAGGAATAGTTGTTGTTCATTCTTTGGAAATTATAGGGGTTTTTGCACTCATCGTGGTTCACTTCACAGGGTGTAGGGGGCACCACTTACCGAGGGGATGATTGGTGGCGTCAGACTTTGAGTCTTGAGGCCCTCTAGGTCAAATCCCTGGAACCACCTGAAAGTCAAAGACAAATAATTAGCTGATTTAGCTGATCACTTGCAGTTGGTTGGTTGGTAATCATACAGACAGCTTAGGTCATATCAATGGCGAGAACAAGGTCTTTAACAATTCTCTCTTGGGTGATCGAATCTATATGATGTTTTAGGGAGAGAACTGTGTTAGAAAGTATCTATGTAGCTTACTTGTGTTTAGTTATGTCACTAATGCCGTTCTTGCCGTAGCCCAACCTTTCAGACGGGATGTCCCGACACAGCCTTTTTATTAGGTTGAGGGCGTGCCTGCCGATCTTACGGGGGAACTCTATCACGTCGATGCCCTTCAGAATGATATTGTACGTCTTCATTGGGTCGGACCCTGAGAATGGAGGGCTGGAATGAAAGCATAAAAGTATTGTCAGAAATTTTCATTTGATCTATATGTTACGTACTGTTTTACATCTTCTTTTGCAGTCAGACCTCCCACCCGATAAACTTGCTGGTCGCTAGTTGGCCCATCATAAGTATTAAATAGCCCTCCTCATTTGACTTCAGCCTCTAATTTTTCTGCCTGCTAGCTGTTTGATCATCAGTACTTTATGACTTCCAATATAAGATATAACGTCTTACCTACCTGCACGTCAGCAGTCTGTATATCAGTATTTCCAAGCTTCAGCAGTAAGATCAAGATATCCTCTAACCTAATAAGCGTGTGTCAGTAGTTTGTACATTGGAATCTCTAACCTCCCTGTGCATGTCATGATCATGCGTTCATACATTAATGTTCGCAATCTGTCCTTGTACTTTAAATTCCAACCTACCTGTCCATCAGCACTCACATTATATCCCTATTCTCTCTCAATAGGACACAATCATTTCTAATGAATTTTATTTGGTAATAATAAATCATATTGTCAAGGTTGCCCTTGGTTTTAAGATGTATTACATAAGTTGTATTACATAAGTGTTGCTGTAAACATATACAATAACGTCACGTACCTGCCGGTGAGCAGCTCGTACATGAGTATGCCCAGAGACCAGTAGTCGGCCGCCTGGTCGTGGCCCTTGTTCAGGATGATCTCCGGGGCCACGTACTCCGGGGTCCCACAGAACGTCCACGTCTTTAGTCCAGACCCAATCCGCTTAGCAAAGCCAAAGTCAACCTAGGGAAATAAAATCCAATAATAGCAACATTTTCAATCATATCTAAACTGTTATGCTTCTATTCAACAAAATACAGTGGTTACCATTAGGTATTATGCAAGTTACGTTCTAACAGTATGTCCTTTGTGTTGTGTGTTGTGCTGTGTGTATTATACCATTATTTAGTGCAAAACAAATAATTATCATCAGTATGAAAGCATTTCATTTTTCCAAGACATTATTTGTTCCAAAACCTTTTACCTTGTCTCAGTCTCAGTCTCGTACACTACTTGACCTTACTTCCTGACCATTACCTTTTATTTTACCATTCATGTTAAAGTAAATTAAACGTGTCAATATGCCCATCCCCTTGGTTCAACTAACCAGTTTGACGTAACCCTTCTCACTGAGCAGCAGGTTCTCAGGTTTGAGGTCCCTGTAGATGATACCTCGCGCATGGAGGTACTCGAACGACTCGATGACACATGCCACACAGAACTTGGTGGTGTAATCATCAAAGTTACCCCTGTAAAAAATGAGACTTCATTGTAGTCACATAGTCATATAATTGACAAGGATTATTACTTCAATGGTTTTTGATGTTGTGTTACTGATAAATGACATGCTCGAAAGGAAATCATACCAGACATGTTGTTCAGAGATATTTTGCAAAACAGTGAGACATGAGTTCCTATTGTAGTTTATTGTTCTACCAAGGATCTACGCAGAAATGGAATACCTAACATTTCAAATGAATAAGGAGGACTGACTTTCTATATTAATATTTTTCTCGTAAGCTAGACATTGTTGATAACAGCCAATTGAGGCCGTCCCCTACCTGTCTCTGAGAATGGTCCACAGCTCGCCTCCTAGACACGCCTCCATCAGGAAGTACACATACTTCTTGTCCTTAAACGTCTTAAATAACCTAAAACAGGCAGGCATAATGTACAGTAGACCCAAGCAACCCGATTGGGTAAAGTTTTAAAGTGTATTTTACCTATGGATTAATATGAAGAATGATTCCAAGTGGAATCATAGCTTCCTGATGCATCACCTAATGTTATTGTAATATATATATATATATATATATATATATATATATACCTAAATCATCTATGTAGAATATCATGACAGTGTTAACGCTTACATAAGATGCATATTTCTATGGTTATGTACCCATGAAGTAGTTGTTTCACCAATGTTGCATTGAATAACACTTCAAATGTATATTGACTATAGTACTGACATATTCCTGGGGATATTAATTTTTACGGTCCCTCCTCTTTAAATAAAACTCTTCTGCACCTGGCGATGAAGGGGGACCTGGACTCCATCATGATCTTCTTCTCGGAGAAGACGTGCTCCTGTTGGCGGGTGTTGACGATGTGCTGCTTCTTGAGACACTTGAGGGCGTACGACCTGGACCGGTCACCGGTCAGGAACACCTGGGGCACAAGGGTCAATGTTTAGGTCATCAACTAAAACAGGTAATTCCAGGATCGATGTGTGTTCGGTTTATGTGAATAATTCCTGCCTCTGGATAGTTCCTTACATTACTACAATCAAATTTCTAATTTCAGATGAAAAGGAAAATAGTAGGAAGCCGTTGCAAGGAGGAATGACGTGGTGGTCTGTTACCAGGTAAAGGTTTAAATATGGAAGGTGTCTCAATAGGAGTACGCTAGACTGGAGTAGAACGGTTTCACTGCACCGTGTTCACTGATGGTTAACTTCTTTTTTCAATGCAATTCTGAAGAATAGAATGAACATGACTTATTTCATATGATATCGCATCCATCTAACCATAAACCAGGTTACTATGCCCCCCTACTCCCCCCTTACCAGCTCGACCCTGCCGAAGCCGCCCATGCCGAGGGTGGCCACCATCTCCACGTGGTCGAGGCCGATGTTCCTGAACTCCGAGTCGGGTGCAGCCTTGGCCGGGGACGGCAGGATCTCCCCAAACGACGAACCATGCCTACAAGGACGGGGCCACAGGGGTTAAAATTTGTGTTCATTAGCAGATAATTTGAACTAAGTTGCCTTGGTACGTTGCTTTCATACCTACATAATGCTTTTCGTGCAAATATTCTCCCTCTGCCTAAACAAACGTAAAAATTCAAGACTAGGCAAAAAGCAAATGGAGAAAGAAGTTTCTATCCTGTTGAAAGCTATCAATCTCCCATTATATACAGAACATTGAGGGGGATTTTATCGCTATAAATGCTTAAAACTATCAATACAGATCCAATCGGGTCCTATATATATGTAATAAAGGTACAGTGGGTTTCACAAAACCTTGGATATACAATCTTTCCATGACAGACTGGTCCAAATAAGTATTGCCTCAATGATTAACGGGACTGTCTATGTAATTAGAAGTGCACCGCAACAACCAAATTGAACACGCTATTCAATGAAAGAATATCAAACCCACCATCTGCCTAGAGATGCTCAATAACAAAAAAAAAGGCTGCACATTGTGAAAACAACAACGAATTGTAATGTTAGAAGACAAGAGGGCAAGGTATCCCTTAGTCTTCCGTTCCTCTTCATTGGCATGACTTCAAATCTTGTAAGGAAATCTTAGAAAGATCTCGCTCTGCAGTTCTGAAGGGTGTCAGCTTCGCTAAAGGCTATCCTTGAGGCGACAGAGATGTGCGAAAATATGCACGTCTATTTCACACGTAAATGTATGCTGGTAAAGTAAGTTTTGAGGTTAGACTGGAGCAGAGAAACCTCGAGGAAACACACAGAAGGATAAAGCATGGACGAATATACATGTCATATCAATTGTTTCGCTGGAATGGTAATACCACGAGCAATTGATATACTTATAAGGATTGGAATTCATAATTCATGTCAGGGATTTATGGGTAAGCTTCAGTCAAAGATGAAAGGTCAATCGAATCAGAAATATACATACTGACGCTCTTGTTTAGAGACAAAATCATCAACTCAATTGCAGTCACCCGATATGCCATGCCAAAATTGCAAAATAGACAGGATTTAGGGAAAGGAAAATAACCCTGCCAGCACTCAAAAATATAGAAACATGTTGATTTGAATGCACATATCAACAAAAATGTATATATTAAACATAATTATTAGGAAAATGAGCTAGGAAGAATTTGGGATATAACCTTGAAAAAGGGACAAAACAAAAACAAAAAATACAATAAAAAAAACAAAAACGACGGTGCAGCCATTGTATGATCTGTCGAACCAGTTTTAACTCATGAACAAAAGCCTCCTCAAAATGAGCTTAAAGGCCATATTCCACTTTAAAGTACTTGCTTGCAGTGCCATGTAAAGACGTAAGCAAACTGCTGCAAACTTGCTTGTGGTAGCTACTGCAAGATGGAATATAGGTACTTGCGGTACTTGCTTTCACTACTTGCTATTTTACATAGGTTTTCTATGGGTTGCTTGCTGTCGGGGATACCAACGTATTAATATGGAAACTGCAAATGGCTTGCGATACTTTGTTGAAGCTGCTGCAAATGCTAACAACTGCATCGTGGAATATAGCCTTACGCGTCCTAGGAGAAGTAGCATGAGATAACTAGTTATTGAGTTATTGTTTCTTAGTTGTCACTCTGCACCAGCACTCTGCGGGACGTACATACTGGCTGTGGACCGACACGGCCGACAGGCTGGTCACGTCATCCCACGTCACTCGGACTAATCTACTGGAAACACCAAACACTCTCTGTTGGAACTAACTACATCACGATGCAAGAAAGTTTTGTGAGGGAGCTTGCTCGAAGCCTATTTACCTTGGAAACCCGATACCTGAATATTCTTGAACTCAGGTATTTTGTTAGGGTATAGTGATAACTAACTGAATTTGTTCGCTAATTAACGTATTTCATATTTACAGAACTCAAAAATCATTATCATATAATTATCCTTTAATATTGATAAATGCGAAACATGCATATACAAAATAGAACGTCATATTCATCTTATGGACTGCTGATTTTTTGACATGCAATAAGTTTTAAATGAGTTATGTTCATGGAATCATAAAATAATTCATATTCATCTGTACAATGAATGGTACTCCATGGGTTATATTTTTGAAAGTGATTAAGCTAATCAGGTGAATTTCGATTAGTATCTCATTATGATTTATTCCGGCTGTCATAGAAACTATGCTACTAAAAGGCCTTTTTGAGGTTATTCTGAAAGGACAAACACTTTTTGTGACAGACAAAATCACTTGTTGTGAGACGCTAATCAATATTTACCTGATTACTCTAATCAGTTACCAAAATATGGCTATATGACGTAACTAGTCTACTGCCCCAACTACGATATAATATCTAGTTCTACGTGCTTTTCAACTCGCTAGACTGCTTTACATCTATTCCTAAAATGATAGAACATTTTAACTGGTGCAAATCTAACAAAGTGCGCACGTTTCAATCAAAGTGCTGCCAATTGCACTATAATAATATACAATTCTGTTTGCATCTAAACTAATAATATTCTGATTCAACCTTCCACAATGACATACTCTAATTAGTTATGATTCAAGAGCTCGTCCTCCAGCACAGGCCACGACATCTATAATATATCAATCTAGAACAGAATAAGTCTGAAGATACATGCACTACTGTCTCATTGCATTTTACCAATATGTTTTATAGGATTTAGATTGGGAGGGGTAGGAAGATCATCTATGATGAAACCCCACAACCCGAAATAAAAACAATAAAAACAATAAAAAATTATTAAGTTAACTTCTTTTTGTTTGTATTTAAAATGAATAACTGAAGCCAGGACTCTTTACTGGAATTTCCATTAATCACGATGCAAATGATAAAAACTTAATTTCTTTTAATAAAACATGATTTCAGTGTTGAATCTAACTTCATCAGCTGTTCATATGACGGCCAATGTAACAGGAAAGAGTTTGAATTCCCCATAACTGTTAAAATAGCTAGATTTAAATACATGCACAATTACTACATTTCCAAAGTAATGATTTTACGCTGTGTTCTGAATAAAAGTTGGCTAATCAGCTAATTGACCCAAACGCAAATTACTGTGTCCATGCGCCTGCAGACTATATCAAAAGACATAAAGAGTAAAATGTCGATAATACCATTCCAATATCCTCTTTCATCATTAATGAGGCCTAGCATTATTTTTGTTTGTGCTCAAGACAAAGATAACATACTGTTTATGTTTACTATTCTTTTTGTATCCGCACCACCAATTAAATGCATTCATCAGTCATGAGATGCAGTATTCTAAACAGTATGTCAATATTTGCAGGTGCATAACATGGAAACAGTAAACTGCGTCTGGGTAAATTGGTACTGAAACTATAAAATTGTTAGCTTACTTTCTGTTTGTGGTCAGGCAAGGTTGAACATAGTAGAAAGCACATACATATGGACTTTTATAAGGGTATCCCGATTAATAATGATTCATAAAAACACTATAATCCACTGATCCTTAGAGAAGGAAGTGAACTTTTATTCATCTTCTGGGTGAAGGTACTATCTCAGATCTATAACTGGTTGCTAATAATGAATATCAAGTAGCCTTACGAGGCTATGGAAAGGAAAATATATTCATGAATGACTCTTCAAATTGAACCAACGATAACCAGAATTGTTATTGATTCATTTAAAACTGCTGAATATTTTCCAAACCAGGAATCAAAGAGCGGTTCATAGGTCACGATGTCCCTTCACAGACGCAATGATTATGATAGCATTGCAAGAACAGACAGCTAAAAAGTTTGTGAAAGGAAAAGAAAAACCATAAAAGCATAGTGTTAGAAATGCTGGCTTAGCCCTACAGTAAAATAAAAGTAGAAAAGTCTGGGACTTGCCGAACAGGTTTGTAAGTAAGTTTTTGCGGATAGAAAATGAGCCAATACAGAATGTTTACGTACTTGTGGGCACCGCGGGCCTCGTCGCCGTAGTCCTTCTCTGAGAGCTCCTTCAAGTCCCCGATCAACTGGGTGAACGAACTGAGGACGGGAAGGACGAGGATTAGGGTAAGTGACACCATAAATAACAGGCAGTATCACCAAATTGTGATGGATACAAATCATCACATTACAAAATGTATTCTTTATCTTGTTATTTAATTTCCACAAGTATTTACTGCAATCTAGTAATGCTGGTTAATGGCCTTTATATTCAAACTGGGTTACCTCTGCAATGATGACAATATTACTGATAGCGTGACTTGTATTGCATTATGAAACACTATAAGACTGGCGGTCCTAACATCTGGTCAAGGATAGTTCATAATAATGGCCTCTGTGTGTCACCAAGCCCTGTATGCAGCACCGGGCAGGAACAACCACAGTGGTTGTGTCTTCGTCATTTGTTAGTTTCAGTAGGAGCTTTTCGTGGTATAATTATGATCAAGATAAATCATATCCCGCATGTTAATTGTCCAACAGCTCGTTATGCTTCTTATATTACTAAGTAGCTACATCAATGGGCGGCTTATATAAAGTGTAGTATTGGAAATAGCTTCACTCACTCCCTGTCGACGGTGAGGCACTCGACGCCCGGCGGCAGGGCGATGACGTTGGCCGTCCGACGGTCCTCACTGAAATAAGACGTGGTATATATGAGTAAGGAGAAGGATACCAATGCAAACGTTACAGGTGTAGATGACCAACAGGTGGCGGCACTGTAACAGGGCTTACTAAGCAGTGCACAGAATGGGAACAAGTTAGGAATTATGACAGTGTTATGAAAAATGTGTTATTCATTTTATTATTTTGCAAAATTAGATTTTCGCCAGAACATGCCGACAGGTAAGAAATTGACCACTTTAGTTCTGGAATTGCAAGCGGAAAACAAACTTAAAAGGGCTCATTAGCACCGCCGTCCTCGTAAGTGGCATTATTTTGAACACTCTATTTTCTATTACACATAATCTTATGAATTATTTAAGCTAGTTGTAGCGAATTAGCCACGAAAACTATCATAAGAGTTACTAGAATTCTGAACTTGTATTGCAATCAAAACTTGTGCATTGGCTGTGCGTCCATATCTACTCAAATGGATACTTATAGGGATAATTAAATGTTTAAACTGGTGTTCATATAGATACTCTATAGGTCCTAACACTACTGAATCTATCCCGTCCCGTTTCCTCCTATGAAACTGGACAAAGAGGGTTGTACGGTCCTACCTCAGCAGGGCCTTTTCCCCGAAGTAATCGCCCCGCTTCAGTTTCCGGATGTTCTGGGGTTTGTCGAATCCTTGTATCCGTTGGGTTACTTGCACCTAAAAGTGAGGAAAATAAATCAAATTTGCAAGTGTAGTTCAAGAGAACAGGTATAAAACTTCCTAAAGATTTGATGCACGCACCTGCAGATCTCCATACATCACGTCCTATTTATAAAGACGTGACTTATCACTTCATTAAACGAAGGCGCCAGAATCTGGCACTAAGTCCATTGTGTTAACGGAAGTCACGGGAGCCTTTGTACTAGATAGACCCCACCACACGTACACCCTCAAGTGTTAACGAAAATAACATTCGTATCCATTCAGGCTATACATTAAATTAATATCAATATACATATTTTGCTGACTATGAGCTTTCGCATATATTGTGAGACACACACATATGTTTTTGAGATAAATCATTGTCATTTTGAGACTAAGTACCATTTGTGACTTAGTAGCTTCTGACACATTGTCGATTTTGAGACTGAGTATAATTTCGAGACTAAGTATAATTTCGAGACTAAGTGTCTTTTGAGACTTATAGTGTCATAACAAGTCTGAAGACACTAAGTATGTTTAGCATTTTCAAACATATGATCTATCCTCTTCCAACAACAATATCTCATACTCTGAGACTTCGTGTCAATCTTAGATTATTTTTTAGACTTAGTGATTTGAGACTTAGTGCCATTTTTAGTGCTCTAACAGGCTGTCCATAAATGATGTCACGAAAAAGTGGGTGGGTGGGTAGGTTGAACAATCAATTTATAACTATAACTATAATGTATTCACTCAACAGTGTCGTGTCCATAGAATACTAATCAACGTGATGTCATGCAAATAGGCAATGCTATATCTATGTCAGTGACAAGCACACACATTACCATGTACTACTCGCATCCGGATATCTTGTCGCACACACAATGGAGTTAATTCACGCAGTACGGTCCCATAATAGCGGGACATGCATGCTGTCACGACGCATCGTGCACGGGCAAGAAAGGTTGTTCTTATTTATAATTTATTATTATATCTAGTAGGTCGCACCAATAGGTCTGCAAGATCCCCCGGACAGCACGAACCAACTGTCAGTGATACCTTCACACGTGTTTCGTATTTTATATGAGGCAAACGTTGTCGGACTTAAGAAATAACACTTTAAAGATTTCTGTTCCATTGTAGTAAATTGGTTTCAAGTGCAATTAATCCTGTTTTCAAATAGAATGGTTGTTTCTAAGGTGCCTAGAAAGCTCTACCATAATCAGTTGCAAAAGGAAACAAGAAAACGGCACATCACACTACGATAAGGTTGAACATTTTGAAAATAAGTGCTAGTATTTTGCTAGACATCCTTACCTCGCCTTTGTTGATGATGAAGAATGTGTTGCCGGTCGCACCCTCCCTGATGATGTACTCACCCTCGTGGAAAAAGTCCTGAAAACAAGGAGACACACAGCCTGTATGAAATTCTGATGCCCCGTGCCCGGTACGGAAGACGGCCAACAGTGGAGGACGTATACGTTCTTAATACTCAGTCAAAGATCTACAGTAAGGATGACCGGCCACTTAGCGATCTTCATTTACCGTTCATCACTGTGTCACCCAGGTGCTGGTATAATCATTTTTGGTTGAAACAGGAGATTAATCCAAACGAGAATCACATATATGTATATAAAATGAACGGCTTGTTTTCATCCACCGGCATTCGTGTTACAGTATAATGGGTATACAAAATTAGCTCAACGTATTTCACGTTCAGTGTAACCATTGTTAAACAACACCTACATAAGAATTCTGGAGCTGGTTATAGGACCTCTTTTTACTGAGAGCACGGGAGACTTTCCTAGTACCTTGTACTATTTCAGTAACATTCTTTTTTGTAGTATGCATTAGTGGGATAGGTCGACAAACACACACGTTTTCATGTAATATGACCACCCTTGGTGCATAGGTCACTAATGATGGTGTCGGATAGCATCTCCGAACCCTGATGCCCTCTGCAGCTGCCCCACCATCCCATAACCTACTACAACCACAAACAAAGTTAAATATTCAGGTAATCCTGCAGGTCACAGGTGTGATTTACAGCGGGGTACTTGGGCCACTCAGCCTTATTGGTAATTGAAACAGGCATTGGGCGCCGACTGGAGGAGGCAAATAGAAGCGGGCCGACGGGGGTAATAAGGGAGCAACTCGGGTGGGGGGGGGGGCGACCTTTGGAGCAGTACTGGTGGTGGTACAGGCATAGAGAGTAACGAGCCTGCTCGTTAGGACAACCCGGGAATACAGTTACTGTGTCACACATGACTTTGTTTCAACCCCGATGGGAAATCAATATTTTGATATCCCATCGGGGTTGAAACAAAACAACGTTTTCTCGTAAAAACAGTGTTTTCCATGTACACAACTCTTATTCCACTTGGCAAACACTGTTTCCCATGGGGAAACAGTTCCATAAGGTTAAACGCAATTACACGAAAAGGGTAATAATTATTACTGAATAATAGAAGAGGGTTACATTATCCATTTGAATTAATGTTTTTCAATGTGGCCATACCAGAACACCTTGATGACAAAAAACCATTATATTGTTTAGAAGATAATTCAATGTCCTAATCAACGATCCACACTGTTACAACTTTAATTGGTAGGGGTGAGTAAGCCTTTGAACTTCCTCGGGGACTTTCCGGGGGAAATCCGTGGAAATCCATAGAAATATGCTGGCTAGGTACATACATACAGGTACCGGGTACCTGGGAATCTGGATACCTGGGTATCACCTTGAAAGCCTTGGCTACTTAAATACATACAGGCCCTCACAAATTCTAATTAGTATTGACCATTTTAAGTACATACAGATACCCACCATGTCTAAAGTGCTTGCTGGTTGATTACAGATAATTATGATTGGAGACACTCATTTAAATACATGCAGGTACTCACCACTTCTAATGTGCTGGCTAGTTTTGCCAGCTTCGCTGCAGGAAGGTGCTTTAGAAGAGGAACGCTGAAAACGTGGAAAGGCAGAACATTGATTACAATATAAATACATAAAGTGTTTTTAAACGGTAGACCTTAGTTGATTAAATTTATCTCATATTATGAATTGGGGACCACTAAATTTAAGGTTCTCATGAGACGGTTGGATGCAGTAATAGTAGAATACACTAATTATCTCAGTGAAGGGGTATTGGCCTGAGGGATGTGCACTTAGGGGCCTTCCATGAAGTACGGACGCATTCTTTTCCTGCTGAATTTTAGACCCCCCATCCGCACCCCTTTCGTCAAAAGTAGGCTTTAAACATGGACCTACGCTTATTTCCCAGAATGCTAGACCCCCTTGACACTTAAATGGAAAGCCAATAGTGACAATAACAAGTATGACAGCACATTATAACTCAAATGAAAATCACACCCATTCTCTATTCGATGGTTTCAAAGACGTTGATTTGAAGATCTTATAGAGAGAAACATTTCATTCTGTTAATCAAAGTAAACGATTACGATGCTTTTTCTTAATGTTCTTGTTAATCTCATGGCATTAGATGATTTGGAAACCAGAAGGTAGAAATAAACTAGAAAGGAGTTTCCTTGTATTTCCCCCCAAAACACAAAGGCATTTTCGTGAAAGTAGTATATGGAAAGGTGTTAAAACTGGTGGCACAGTTATAAGCACATGTACATTTTCCAAGAAAATATACGAAATGATGGGCGGCACTAGGCTTCTGCTAACATTATGGCACTTACATATTTGTCCTGTAAGGAACCCGAAAGCCCTGAAGGCCTTTTGGAACACAAAAGCCCAGTAAAGAAGCCAAACTCCAATACAAAAGAGTGAATTTTCTTCAACAATTTTCAGTACGTCTTTATGAAACCAGCTAATGATACTATTTTCTCAGAATTGTTTGTTTTTTAGCCAAATATTGTTTCGAAACTTTGGAAAATATAGAAGTATATCACTAGCACAATAATAATTGCTACATGATGAAGGATTATAAGAAGGAATTGTGATACAAAAAGAAACACGTGAATACCCTAGTAGGTTACACCCTTGTTATTTTTACCGGAGCTTTTTGATTGGCTATCTAGAACCATGCATGCCCTCTCCACCATTAAGGACAGTGCTGTCCCGAGGCGCCCCCTATTAGCCACACCGAGAGCTAACGCGGCGTGGTCTATTATCGCCCAGGAGACGCCATTATCACACCCCATTCGCCCCCTGGCGGATGACGTCACAAAAACCATCCAGGGGCAAACTATAAAACCGTCACAGGGGGCTAATTAAGGCGGGGTATTACACCAGTATCTCTGGTCTGGTTTCCTTGTCTGCACTATGCATCATCCATAGATATAATTAAAGTACAGACCAAGGGGGCATGGAACAATTGTCATTGCCCTGGTTTGCACATACTGTGAGGGCTTTAGCCTGAGACATAGGTGTGTGCAAACTTGAATGATAATAAAATTTATGCTGAGTGCCCCAGTCATACTTGATTTATTCGATATCAATCACATAGAAAAAGCTGAAGATTTTAAAATGAAAACACAAAAATTGGTAATAGTATTAAATATACTAACAGCCAGGCTTTATTGCCCTCTGCGGCAATTACAGATCTTTTATTCACCAATTTCTTAGTTGAAACATTATGATGGACGAGTATGAATTATACACTTGGCGCCCTAAATATTTCCCTCAACGTGTCAAATGCAAAAGTTGCACCTTGTTCCCTGAGCGTAGCTTATTACCGGCGGCAAAGTCAGTAATGGGGGTGACTGAAACATGGGTACCAGCGCCATAAGCCCCTTCGGCTGTGTGGCCTCCTAATAATGTTGGCAGCCCTAACCTACTGTAGGCCAGCTTTTTTCAAGGGAGGGGGGGGGGGTATTTTTGTGAGAGGGTAAGAATATACCTGATATCACAATGGTGGGCCGTACATAAATAATGGCGTCATACTGTTTTTTGACGATTTTTTTTTAGCCCCGGGCCCCTTGTCATGTTTTGTCTTTGAAAATCCTGATTTTACCTACAGTGTTGCTTTGAAATTCTTAAAATTGAAATTTTTCAACATAATGTCATGTACCACATGACCTCTTCTCCTCCCTTGTCATGCCTGGTCATGAAGAAAGAACCCCCCCCCCCGCTGCATGACGTCATTTATAGACGGCCCCCTACTGACATACTGAGTATAAGTTCACAAGGAAAATAAATGTTTTATAATTATTTCGTTTTCGCTACGAATGTCTCGTTTTTAAGTTAGATGGTAATTTCCCTTGTACTCGGACAGAGAAGAAAATACACAAACAACCAAACAACTAAATAAAGAAACCTCCCCATGCATCAGCGCTCATAGTTCCCTCCTTACCTGCGTAAGAACCGTATGTTCTCCTCCTGGCGCTCTAAGCCCGTCTTCATCATGATGGCCTGGAAGACGCGTCGGTCGAGCACCCATATCCGGGAGTCGGCCAGGGCTGCCGGGGTATGGGAACAAGGGTTAGACTATACTTGTGGGTACAGCTGAAGACAACCTGAGAATTCTAGCAGTTCCCTTTGTGGTTTCCCGAACAGAGTAATCAATGTATGATGATGTGTTGGAGTTTAAGGTATACTCAGCAATATTGCTCAGCTATATCGAGACCAACGATCAATGTGATTATCTTATGTATATATATTGGATGTAACACAAGTAACAAAATTAACTTAAACGGCATTAATGAAAGCTGGGATGCCTGTTGTTTTGTGGGCAATCCTTAAAACTGATTATATATCTATGTATACCTTTACAAACTAATAGACCTATACCTGACATCTATTACAGTGTCCCTCGGGATGCCTTCTGGCTAAACAACATGCACTCATTTGACATTTTCTCTTGTGTTTATGATGCTGGTGAAGCTCTCACCTTTGACGGAGGCGGTTCTCCGACAGTTGTATAGGATGGCCAGTTCCCCGAAGGCCCTGCCCGTCGCCATGACGCCCAGCACCTTGGACTCCTTAGACACCTGCAGGTCGCCCTCTGCCGGAGACAAAGTAAAATACAGTATAAATTCCCGGGAACGGTTATTATCAGGGGCATCAGAAGGAACAGGGTATGCCGCGAAGAAAACATAAACCCGGGATATACAATACAATGATAGGCTGATTCTGGACTGATTCTGAAATGGTTGGGCGTATAAACATTATTCTCATCATCATATATATATATATATATATATATATATATATATATATATATATATATATATATATATATATATCATGTAGTGTAACTTATCAAAGAATTCTAAATGGTTGTTAGTGGACAGAGGGAATATGGAGCCAATAATGTATTTCCAAGTGGACAACATACGGATGAACTTCAAGAGACCCGTTTGTTGTTTTGTCACATTGTGGATCATTGGCTTTGTTGGTAACCAGGTTGGTCATTGATACAAATGTGACCCGATCCGACAAAATGAGTCGCAAGTCGCGCGCGGTCAAACTGAGATATGGGCCTCTGAAGTCGGAAATCGGCCCCACCATCGAAAATGACTTTGTTGCATTTTCTTAATCTTTTATATCAGGACTTTCATTTCCCAAAATATTTTGATGAAATTAATATTCTTAGTGTGTTAGAATGGCCCCCAAAGTCGTTCTTCTGCTTCAGTGAGTTAAAACAAAAGGCTCCTGAGACGCCGATTTTTATCAACTTTGCCGACTTGCGAGCCGCTTTTAGGAGTCGACAACCCAAGAACTTTTGGTACCGCCGAAAAGCGCGGGACCTCTTCTAGCCAATCGCATCATCGGATTTTGAATTGGGACGGGGATGGACCAATCAGAAGGCGGATCGCGAAAGCCGTCGCCGTAAACAATCGTTGTCAAGGAGGTCACGTGTTGCGATCCGAGCGCTCTGATTGGCTGAGACCCCCTCGGCGTGCCGGAAGCGCGACTGTTTGTAAAATTTAAAGGTCCGACCGACAGAAGCAGGTGCGCGTTCAATGAGGCCTAACGTGTTAATTAGCGTGTTATTTCTTGAACTGCAAGTGCAGTTTGGATCCAAACATTGTTAGGATTACATGGCTACCCCCAAGGAGCGTGAGGAGGCCGTGGCAGCCGCGCTAAATACAATTGTTCGGACTAATCTTCATGGCGGCGTCAACGACGAGCAATGGCGAGAACTTGTCGAGGATTACTTCGTCTTTGCCAAGGACGATGGGGACTTATCGGAGGGGGAGGAGGATGCTACCCTGTCGGAAAAGGACATAGAGGATTTGGAGGAGGCTGAGGAGTCACAGGAGGACGAGGATGAGCCCCTGGTTATCACTGATCCGACGGACCAACTGCTGCAGGAGGAAACTGACAGTTGCCAGAAATTTAGGTAGGCCATGCTTGTTTGCGACTTGCGATCGAAATTGCCCAAGTTGTGTCGTTTGAAAATTCCTATAAATACCAAACTGTTAGACCTGTCCGGCCATCAGAAGTTGCCCAAACATGTTTTCTAAGATATCCCGTAATTATTTTCATGTTTTTATCTGTCTTTATGTTCAAAATCGACATTTGCTGAAAGTATGCCGCCGTGACCTACTTAATGGCGTCTCGCACTTGAACGATGGACGGCCGTGACCGTTATGCTCTCTCAGGCCTAATTAAAAGTTCTTAGCGGCCATCTAATGAACCTAATTCAATCTATAGGGGTGCCCTCACATATCTTTGACATTAATGTGGACTTTCGTCATGTTTAGGTGCTCGTGTAAGTACCACAACGACGGCCCGTGTTGTGTCCAGTTCTCAACGGCGGAGCGTCTGGACAAACGGCAGGAGGTCGCCCAGTTGACTCCAGGTGCGGCCAATAGCCATCCTATTAACCGTCTTAAATGAAGATAGTTTGTCATCTATAATACCTGTATGACCTCCTGGAGGCTGTAACTTTTCCTCTGTGGCATTGACATACGATTTTCGGCCAAGTAACCTCAGTGACCGCGGGGGTAGACCCGGCCGAGAGTAATGTTCGTAAACTTTCTTAAACTTTTTTTTTTTTTCCACAAAGTCAGTCGCTCGTACATCACTAAAGTTCTGTGTTGGATTTCCATTCCAGGGGAGAAGGACATGCTCCTGTTGGGCGTTACAAGTGCCTGTACTGACACCTCGGTACAGCTGTCGACCTGGAAGAAGGGGAAAAAGGGCAAGGGGGCCAGGCAGCACCAACGGAGCCACTACACCACCGGGGGCAGGAAGGTCTGCCGGGACACCCTGCTCTTTCTCTACAGGTAATTATTCATCTCTGCAGCTAACATTCTCTGTCTAAGTAGTTCCTAAACCTGTCTCCTGCTGTAACTTATTAACATGTACACAATAATTATTTTATGTAACCAAACATTATTTTTATGTAACCGAACCTGGTATGTCCAACATTATTCCATTTCCAATTGTAAGTTGTGTGTTCTTGTTTTTTAGCTGCAGTATCAACAAGATGACCGCCATCAGCCAGTGGTATCGGGAGAACGTACTAAGAGGTCAGGCGGACGCAAGGCCAACACCCATTCCCTCGACCTCGCAGACATCCGCCGCGTGGTCGACTTCATCAACTCCTACGCCGAAACCTATGCCCTCGTCCTCCCCGGCCGAGTCTCCACGCACAAACGCAACGACATCCTCCTCCTCCCCTCCAGCACAAGGAAGGTAGATGTGCATAAACGTTATCTACAGGCCATCGGGGACACCCACCGTCAGGTTGCCGTCACCACCTTCCGTAACCTCTGGCGCCAGTTGCTACCCCGTATTGTGTGTTCTCGCCCAATGACTGACCTGTGCTGGGAGTGTCAGAGGAACAACCGTGACATCTCCTACTCCTCTAACCTCCCCGAAGTAGTTAAGCAGGCAAAGTTAAAGAAGCAGCAGAAGCACCTGGAGGTGGTGGCCAAGGAACGGGAGTTCTACCAGGAACTGACTACCGCTGCCAAGCAGGCGTATGCCGAGGCAGGCCGGCCGGCGCTCGGGCCACACACTCCCTGTTCCTCTGACATCCGGGTGCATGTATCTTTCGACTACGCACAGCAGGTCCACCTCCCCTCCTCCCCCATGCAGCCATGGCCCCTCTACTTCCTCGTCCCACGCAAAGTAGGCATCTTTGGCGTGTGTGCTGAAGCCATCCCCTGTCAAGTAAACTATCTTATTGATGAGTCCCACTGCGGCAGCAAGGGTTCAAAAGCTGTCATCTCCTACCTCCACCACTACTTTGCCAACTACTCCCTCGGTGAACGCCTCCTTGACCTCCACTGTGACAACTGCAGTGGGCAAAACAAGAACAAGTACGTGATTGGCTATCTCATGTGGCGGGTCCTGACTGGTCTGCATAAGCAGATCACTCTGAACTTTCTCATAACCGGCCACACCAAGTTTGCCCCCGACTGGTGCTTCGGTCTCCTCAAGCAGCGGTTTCGCCGTGCCGAGGTGTCCTGCCTTGCTGACCTGGCCAAGACGGTCCGGGACAGCACCCAAAAAGAAGTCAACATCCCTCAGCTGTGTGGGTCAGAAGATGGGGCCGTCTTTGTCCCAACCTATAACTGGCAAGCCTTCCTGACCCCGTTCACCCGGCCAATAAAAGGGATCAAGCAGTATCACCACTTTATCTTCTCATCAAACAGCCCCGGGAAGGTAACCGTCCGACAGTACATTGACTCTGAGCCAGAGGAAGTGGATGTGCTCACTGTGTCCTACCACCGGCCACACCTTGCCCTGGGCTTCCCCTTCGTCGGCAGTGGTACCTCTTCAAAAACATCAGAGACTTCTGCACAGAGGAAGCCAAAGACATTACGTGCCCCAAGCCCACGGAACCTGAGCCTGCAGCAGAGGCACCAAGGCGGCGGGACCCATCGCCAGATCCAGGTCCAGGGCCCTCAGGAGCAGGTGGAGGTGGAGATGCAGGGGAGGAGGAGGAGGAGGAGGAGGCGCGAGGAAGGGGACGTGGTAGAGGAAGGGGGCGAGGTCGGGGGCGAGGCCCAGGTCAGGGGCGAGGTCGGGGGCGAGGTCGGGGTCGAGGTCGCGGTCGGGGTCGAGGAAAAACCCCTGACTCGGGCTCAGAGGACTCAGACAGAGAGACAGCAGCCCAAATGCGACGTGAAATGGAAACAGACTCAGACTCAGACACTTCCCCTGAGATCACTCCCCCACCCAAACGTAAACGCAGCCAAAGTCGGGGGCGAGGGCGTGGTCGGTCTACATCCTCTAGCAACTAGAATCATAGACTAGAATACCTGTATATAGTTCGAATTTTAATATTTTATTGGTACTTTTGTGCCTTTTGAGTTGTTTTAGACTCACAGTTTACTGACGTTTTGTGATCTTTCAACTTTATGGAACTTTTATCCAACTTACCTGGAACTATGACACTTATTATTTATGGCAAAACAGGCTGAAATACACTTGAACATTCCCATAGACTCTTTACAAGTCGTTGTGACTTCAATTCAGCCTTCTAGAACAGGTATTGTGACTGTTTGAGCTTGCCCTCTTGCTTCAGTTTTTCATTTTCAGGTGCAGATTTACAGGAATTGTACTCTATCTTTACAAGGCCGGCATGATTAAAGTTTCCATTTCTAAAGCATGACTTCACAGTATTTTGTAGTTCAACTAGTCTAGAATGTATATTCCAAGTCTCAAGTTGGTGGGAGATAAACTTCTAGTGGTATCCAAGGAATTCCGACCGAGTCTAACCAAAACCGCACATAAAAACTTCAAACGCGTTTTTCTCAGAATCAAGTTTCCAGCCTTATTTTCGAAACCTATTATTTCAAATATTATGTTTTGAACAGAAAGCACCGCATTTCTATCTGAATGTCAAAAAATTCCCCCAAATTCCCAATATTTCAATTCCTTGGATCTGCCATGCACTTATCATTTTAAAAATGACAACTGGGCACTATTACAATGGCACTATTATTTTTCATGCTGTTATCCAGTCATACAGTTCTATCCATGTTATGTTACAGATAGGAGGTCGATTTTGCTATTGGAGTTAACATTCAATGGCCAAGGACCTGGGTTAGCATGTAAACAATACCATTCATTATAGCTATTAGTGTGACCTTTCCGAGCCAAATCTTAACTGGGACCTGAAGGCAGGCATTAAACCCCAACCTTTATATAGCTCTGTCATTAGGGGACTCTGAGATGCCGGAAATGGCTCCTTTATTGACCAGCATCGCAGACCATGCGTGTGGCCCCGTTACCAGACAAGGTTTCTCAGTATGTTGTGGTTAGAGATCAGGGAGAGAACCTAACAATAATTGCCTTAATCTATCTCTTATTGGCAAAGAAACAGCTGGTTCTAGTTTTACAAAGGTAGGGGATCCCACTAAGGGTCACACAACGGCGGGCAACGTAGCGAACCACTTGAGGGCACTCAGTGAAATCAATGTTTATTGACAGGCAGTTACTGGAAATGTTAACCATACTCGTTCTTTTAGTTCTTCAAATCGACTCAAATCGACTTTTGAACAATGGTTCTAGAATTGATAGAAACATTTTTCCTGCACAACCTATAATGGAACTTCGTAAGTGATGGGAAAATGGGGTTTCAGGGTTCTGCCACACAAACACCGTAGAAGGATCTGTACTCTCATGAGAGCAACATACCGCCCTACTACCCCTGTATACCAAAGAGTCCCAGAGGTTATTAAGTAGTGGCATTACTAAGAATACACCTGTGAGGTGCATGTCTTTACCTAGCGTCGGATCATTAGTGATTGACACCAGACTCCCAGAGCTCCCTCATACAACCTGAACGACCGCCTCAGGGAGGTTTTTGTTATAGACTGTCTGGTTCTTATGACACAAAAGCCTACACAAGGACCGACCGATGGTTCTTGTTACTATTTCATATGGTCATTCGTAAGAGTGTTTTAATTTTCCAGACATGCAAGTGAGTTTATGCTCACAGCATTATGCCATCTCTAGAAAACATGGACCGATTGTAACAACATGATGATAATTATTGTATTTGAGCAAGTTGTGCTGTCGAATAGAACCACGGAGATATGTCATAAGACTCCTACAGAGTCCTTAAAGTTATTCTATAGAGACATAACGATGGTAAACACTAGAAGATGCTATTGGCAACTTTTGCGAAAAACCTAAATGCTTTTAGGTATCTCTGATAATGGAAAGTATTGTGACCAACATTAGTCTATAATCCTATGGCTACAACTTATCACAGCAGTCTGTTTACTTAGTCGAGAATTCTGCTTTCTTGCTCATGCAAAAGTAGCTCATTACTTTTTGTATTATTTTCTGTGCCACTTATTGCACGCATCCTCATATTTTTTTCCAAGTGACTTCCATGAATTTACAGGTGAACATAAATGTGGTATACAGTAGCAATGGCGTTGCTTTCCATGGAAACTGCAGCAACCTCTAAAACATGACAGAATGTGAGTGAGTGCACGACCCGCATGTTTTTAATACCATGATGCAGCATGCAAATATGAAATCACAACATCACGACAATATTCCCAGCTACTTATTTACCATTCTCGGGCCAAACACGTTCACAAATTTTTGAATGGAAACGAAATGCAGGCAATTCCAAACAGAGAGCGATGTTTAAAGAGCTGCGAAAGGGTCAACTCTCTACAATAGGAGGTCCGCTTATGGTTGTAACTGCATGTCTAAAAGGAAGCCAAATCTCAAATTATTCAAAGCAATTGCAATTTGCACAAGAGCAGCCAATAGTCTTTTATTAATCTTTCCTGGCATCATTTTGTGGCCGCCACCCAATAGTCCTAATCAGAATTTAACATCCAACTAGTGTCAACTGGGGTACACAAACATATTCAGAGCTTTTGAATGTTTGGATTAGCAATTGATAGCTATAAATGAGTTACCACATAGTTAACCCTGTAGCTTCCTCTTGTCTATAAGGAGGTTTTGAATATTGTTTCAGTTAATTAATGTGGTATCTGAGAGGCCATGCTGAATAAAGGATTGAAGTAAACCCTCTTCAAATGGTCTACATGGCTGATCTCTTAATTGTAATCATGACTGGGTTTTCATTGTATATCATTTCAATGATACAAATGCAAAATAATATTATAAAGATAACAGCAGTACTTCATCTGATTTTCATATCGTACAACAAAATCATACAGGGCGTCCACCTTCAATACTTATAGCTGATCAAGGTTGAAAACCCGAAACATGTTGATTGCTACACAAGTTTAAATCGTCAATAAAAGTAACCATTGTACACCCAACTTGGAGTTTGAGTTTGATACAGTCTACAACATTTGATCTTATAGCTGATCAGTATAATCTATGCTTCAGTACAGATTTTGACTTCAGTAAAGCACCTTCGTTCTTATTTGAGATATATAATTATGTTTTCATGACACAGTGTCGGGGTCCTATGGCTAAACGGTAAGAGGCCAACGATACTACTCGACCTTTGAGCAGCAGGAGCCACTCACCTTAAAGACTACTTAAGGAGACTGAGCTGCTCCCACAGTAAACAGAGTAAGCGCTGGTAAGGTGGGAGGGGAGCAGGGTGAGACTGGGCCTGTGTCTACAGTGCTGACACATACATGACAGCCTGGCTGTAAAACAAGCCGGAACCTAACCTGAGGGGTCACGTCAGCAGAGAGGTCCTCTTACCTGCGGCCATCCCCGGTCAATAACACAGCTTGACCTTTGGGCAGCAGGAGCCACTCACCTCGATTCCTCCTTCTACTGATTGAAGTACCCAATATGTGACCATGGCCAAGATGAGTATGGGGAGAAGAATTAAATTGCACTTATGTTGCTACCTGAATAAGATCAAGCTTTTCTGTTCTTTTCTCAAAGAGAAGAATGGCCTGAAAGTCGATGTGGTTATTGGTTTCTTTACATGAATAATGCTTTACGTTATTTCGCTTATTTTCAACGCAGGAAACCTATATCGTGCATAGGGCCACTGTCCTAAAATGCGAGCCACTCTTCGAATAATTTCCCAACGTACTAACATTATGTAAAAGATCTTATGATTATAAAAAGAACGTTGAGTTGATCTTTAGGTAGCCGAAAATAGGGTAGCTAACATATTGACGAGATTATGGTATAGTACCACTGATAGTTGTTGAGACGATGGTTGTACTATTTTCTCTGTTGGAATTACTTTCCTTTATAACCTTAACCCTTTAGGGTCATAAAATTATTGGTTATCACTCTGCCTGTATCAGTGATGCAATAAACCCTTAACTACTGAACCGGCATCACCTTAGGGTATGATAAAATAACATGTCATCAAGTGCGATTATTCACGTGTAATGCTCTCAGGTGTTTGCAATTTAGCAACGACAGTGTTAGGTGTGTCAACCTTATGCTCGCTTCCTTTTTACAGATAATTTTGTATAACTCAACGATCATCCTTCATGTTATCTAATGTAATTGCATACTATGCTATCGCTTAATGTGTACTCAGAGTTTGCCATGTGTAAATGATCAATGGAAAGGAGCACAATCAGGTTACTTGGCAAAACGGATGTTTCAGAGAAAAGGTTGAAGTGGTTGTCATACAAACACTGTTGCAAATAACATTCTAGTTCTTGGAAATACCTGCAGCTGTTTCACTTTGAGTAGTAACCTTTGCCTTGTAATATGCAACCTGCCACTGGTACCAACACGTTTACATTACAAGAAGGTAGGTTATATGGGCGAGTTTAAATCAGACTAAAGAAAGAACACAATAATAATAATGAAGGCCTAAGCAAAATATGGACATGTAGGAGGTAAAATCCTTTGTCAAAATGACTGACAGTACAACGGACCAAATAAGTTATCCTAGCAATATAAATCATGTAAAGGCAAAGCTGTGAACATGTCGATCGGCCACCTATCAGTTTATGGTCTTTTTTTTAGTCTTTTGTTTGATATCAGATGGAAAAAATACTGATGGCGGTATTATGAACGCACGGCTATCTAACAACAAACCTAGTTAAAATTAACTCATTTGTGGTAAATTGTTATCATGCATATATATAAAATTGCTAACTGGATTTCTCCCGTTACCTATAGCTACTATATCTAAAACATAAACTGTAAACTCAAAACATGTTACAAAAGGCCTATTTACAGTAATACAAGACTCTTACTGATAGTTATGTAATGGAATACCTACGAGAGACATGTCAATTATCACATAATTACCACTGTCATTAAATGGGTCAGGTGTTGGCACTGGTTGCCAAAACAAATAGCTTTAATTTCAGATACCATTCTGTTGGTATCCGCTAACACAAGCACCCAATACATCAGCAACGAAATGTGCTTGAGTCGTTACTTATTTTCCAAAAATGCAACTATCAATCTATGCACTTTACTTTATTTCACTCTGAATTTTTTTAATTTGCTTGTATTCGTGTCAAAATACCCAAGTATGATGACCAATGCAATGCAGGTCGAACAGAGCCATAGTGGAAAATCGCTATTAGGAATACATTAGGTTAATTAAGCAAAGGTATCATACAAACGTTTCATTTTTTCATCACGCACTTTTAATTCGGTCCTCCAGGTTCTAAGTAGACCAAAGTGGGTCCCTCAGTGCCGATACTTAGTAACAACAAGTGGAACTGTATAATCTCGTTTAAAACTGAAATCATTATTAAAATAATGAGATTCTTCACCTGTTAATGAAAAAGAAACTACTAAACTTTGAATTAGATAATTGTAAGTTAATCATATATTTGTATAAAGAAGAGGTTGTTATTGGTAAAGAGGAACTCATGAGAAAAACAAGGATATGCTATGTAGATACTGTATTAATGTGAGAACAAATTTCTTGAAATTTCAAAGATTTGAATTCGTTCTAGTATACTTGCCATATCATAAAAACATAGTCACAATGCTGAATAACATGTCTTTTGACCTTGTCTAAAAGTTAGAATAGACGTTTATGTATAACACAACACTAGAGGTTTATTGAGTAAACATGAGATTTATGGGGATATGTCACTTGATATGTTTTAGCCAATCAGCATTCACCTGTATGCTATATAAGGCTGACCATTTGCCCAATAATAAACCAGTGCCCTTCAAGGTGTTCCTCTGTGAACATCTGATTCATTGATGTCTTATGCATGAGAAGTAGACTATTATGGCGATCATGTATACTTGATTGGACTTGGGGCCCAAAAAAGTGTTTCAAGGGTGGCCATGAGCACCCAGTACACATGAGAGGACCCAATCCTTTTATTTAATCACAAGCATGTAACAGCAGACACAAAATGATGACACGCTGACAGAACAGGCCTTGACCCATGACAATCCTCCCTCCTGTTTCATAGCAGAACCATTTGAGAAGATTACCCCCATCCCGAAATACACAAAAACTACCTTAACAGTTATACCCAGAAAATTTCTCGAGCGCATCCAAACATCCAACCAGGTGTTTACATTTCTTTGACAGCGAGTGACATAACCATTCTGGTACCACGGATACGATACCTTGTTCACACGCTAGTATAAATGCCAAGTGTCGAAACCGTTGCTGTTCAGTTACTTATTATTGGATATTGAATCCCTATACTCAAAGGAAACTGTGTATGTAATTAAAGAATTAATATTTACCAATGAAATTCAGTGAGCGTGGCGTTTGAACTTAAAACTAGTGACTATAATAGTAAGTAGTTTGTTCCTGAAATACTGAACCAAAACAAACTTGCAGAATCACAGGATCATCACATAAAGTATCATTATATAAAACACACATACTGAATAGTGTTATTAGTATTGCTATTTGAATAGTACGGTGTATTATACTAATAATATGTATGACTATTCTCTCACCCTGTCCGTCGGCGGGCCCCCCGGCCGACACGTAGAGGTGCTGGCCCGCCTCGCCCTCCTTGATGATGTACTGCCCCTTCTTCACCTCCTTGCCGTACATGCAGTCCACCATCTCTCGCACCTGGGTCGAGTCCAGCTTCTTCAGGAAATCGTTCTCCAATAAGGCGTCTTTGATGAGTTGTTTTGACCTGAAGGGAAACATTTATACGTTAAATGATCAAATGTATCATCTTACAGTCCCTACAAACACATTATAGGCCTATTTCACACATACAACTTTCTGCGTGCGTGCATTTCAGTTGCTTAGTTGCTTGATCAAGGACAGGATCGCAGGTAAAATCGTCTGGTGACTGTAAAATCAAGAAAGTTTGATATCAACTTTTGTCCGGCGATTTTACCAGCTATCCTCTCAGCCGTCATTACTGAGAAATAATTGCCTTCTTATTGATTTGGTAAAGACAGTGTATGAATGAATTTTTTTTAGATGATAATACACCTACTGCTTTTACAAGTGAGAAATATCATCTTATATATGTCTATGGAAATATACACCCTTCTCACGACCCTGCGCAGTGCAGGCCTGCTGTGCCACAGACCAAGGTGAGGGGAGTCCCCTCACTGGATCACTGCCCTGCATATATAGACTAACAGTGGCACCATTTAGAACTTTTTTTTCTCTATCTCACAAATCCACAAACAAGAAAGCAAATTTACCATTTTCAGCACCCAAATTATTGTGCAAAAATATTTGTTCTTTGCTACAAGTAACCTTATAACATAATAAAAGATGTACTTTAGATACATTAAGAAATCTTTCAGCCTAGCTTGATTTTTTATTTTGAAAGGAGGTCAACTCTAAAACCAAGTTAATTACAGGTACTCATCAAGAGGTTGTTTTGGCTCTCAGTCAGTACAACCTCTACTACCCCATCAACCCCTCCCCTTTCACATACCGATCCACACACTACTAATAGTCACAGGTACTTGACCACCTGAGTGGGCACCAATTCTCACTGTACTCTGCACCAGGCCTAGGAGCCAGTGCTGCAGACTGAACTGGACTGCACTCCCCTCAACAGGGTTCATATTTCTGGTAAGAGGGGGCGCTAGGATGTTAAGGCCGTATTCCACTACACGATGTTTGGCACAATACTGAAGGAAATTCTTCCAATATATGGCAAAAAGTCCAAAGATTGGCACCTAGCCATTATGTTTGGGTATTTACCAGATATCTCAAGATGGAATATACATGAGGAGACTCCCGATCTTGGGAATCTAAACAGTTAAAAAGTCGGGAGCCAAAGATTGGGAGTCTTCCTACCAATAGTTAAGGCCATATTCCACTATGAGATGGTTGGCACAATATCTATGAACATTTTGCCGATCTTTGTCAAAAATTCAAACATTGTGAGTCTGTCATGTTTTTTATGGTGCTCCCAAACATCTCAAGATGGAATATACCCTAAACTCCTCACAGTTGTTTGTATGCCCAAAATCGTGAGTCAGAGACTGTGAGTCTTCCTACCGATAAAATTTACCAACATGTTGGTAAATATCGGGAGCTCTGCTTACAATCTTTGAAACCTGAAATTGACACCCTCATGATGTTTGGTCCTGATCTTTGGCACTTTATTTTTTTCTAAACATTGTGCAGTGGAATATGGCCTTAACCAACATGTTCATAAATATCGGGAGCAACGCTCTCGATCTTTCATAGCTGATATTGACACACTCACGTTGTTTCACCCTAAATGACTCCCGATCTTTGGCATTTTAATTTTTTCCCTAGCCCAATACAGCCTTTAGCGTGCAATTTGCGTCCCTGGAGTAATCATAATTATTGTAGGGGCGATATGCACCTTTTTCCGGTGACAGAATTTCTCTTTTGTCTAAATACAAAAAAAGGCCACTAAACTGTGTAAAACCCTCAAATCATAATATACATCTAAATCTTTGGTAAAATTAACGAAATCTTAACCTAAGGGCTAGTCGAAGTGCTATTTCTCCCTTTCTCCACTAGGTGGCACTTCTAATTGGAATGACACATTTGGAAGAGTTCAAATAGAAAATTAAGATTCAATGACAATTTTAAGATATATCTTGTTTGCTCTATATGACGTGAAAAGTACTCAACATTCATTCTTGAAAGGAATGAAAGAAGTATTCTAAAGATTTCAATAAGAGGATAGTGATAGCTACATGAATAAACAGCTTTTTAATACATCTCCTTGTGGCATTCATTAGAATTATCAAACCCTCAGAGATAAATCCGTTCGGGTTCAGGAATGGAAAATCAATCTATGTGCAATGATATATGATGCTATACGAAATTGATATACCAATGCGAGAGAACAAAAATGCATTCCCTCTTTTAGTGCCAATACTAAGCTGACCAAAGGATAACCAAAATGCATTATATACATTGGTAAGAAAAATGTGAGAAAGCACGCTTATATATTTAATTATCTCACTAATATTCTGACCATAACCTTTTTTCAGTGTGGTACCCATCTTCTCACTCTTGGAAAAGCGTCGCGATAGGCATTATGAAGAAAAACCATTAAGAATATTTGGGAAAAAGTACGAACTATATATACAGGAATTTAGAATGACAAAAGATAAGTGCCCTGACTGCCTACCGGGTTGGGAATACCAGGAGGAAACGGTCCATCCTGTATCAACGGGACAGACTGATACAAAGGGTCACAATGCTCCCCAAAATGATGGGACATCAAATACCAACTACCTTCGGAACTATATTCCATGAGGATAACAGTTGAAATCGTCATATTGCAGATTCCCAAAAGCTGGTTACCAGGGACAAGGCGTGACGCTTTACTTTATCACCCACGCTTGGTCGCCTAGCATCGACACGAATCAATTAACGCAATCAGGGGTTTACGGAAATGGAGAACAGAGAAATAATAGAAATATCCACAGGGAGCCCGCATGCCCCGGTAATTGCTAACTCAAAGGTCGGTTATATTACATTTAGGGCTGATGTACAAACATATCCCGGCTGAGGATCGGAACTGTCTTGGTATATAGTTGGTCAACTGATCTAGCTATGGATGAATTGCATCCATAGCTAGATAAGTTGACCAACAATATAACAAGGGAATCGTGTTCTGTATACCCTCGCTTCAACTTGGCTTATACTTTGACTTTTAGTAACTGGGTCACATCACTTCATAATATAAGTTTACTATAGAAAACTCCAATATTAAACGATTTTTTTTCCAATTTAATACACCATGGTGGCACCATCTTATTCAAAAAGGTGTATAGTGAATGGTATTTCATGCTAGTAGCATTGATGACATCTCGATGTTGCAGGTCTATTTTGATAAATACATATAACCAACCAAGAAGGGAGTACGAGGGTGGTTATCACCCCGAGCCGGGACCCCAATATCAGCCCGAGGCCAGGGCCCGAAGGGCCGGCCGAGGGCTGATATCGGGGTGATAACCGCCCGAGTACTCCCTTCGAGGTTGGTTATGGATTTATTATACCTTTTCTGTTAGATCTGAGCTCCCAAGGAAGAATGCACAGCAATCAGTGATGGTGGGACTGTGATGCTGCACATTTTTTTATGTTTTTTTCGTATAACTCTTTTGATATCCATCAAATCCACAAAGAGTAAGCAGTAAAATGTAGCTATGAATGTTGTCCAGATAATGCATATGTTAGACTTTTTATTTCTTAATTATTTCATTTTTTCATGAATTTTAGAAAAATAAAAAGTTTTTGTATCACACTGCAGTGTGATACAAGGCTGGTTATCACCCAGGTTTGTATCGCCCTGTGTTAAACTCTTAACTACTAAACTTGTATCACACTAAGGTGTAATCAATGTTCATGTCGAATGTCGCTATATTTTGAATTTCCATGTCAATTTTAAGAATCTTCCATGTTGCATGTCGTATTTAAGAAATAGCCCATGCCATGCCACTTCTTCATTTAATCCTGTCATCGAGGCTCCTTCGCATGTCAATATCAAGAAAAGCCCATCTCGCCCTGTCGGTTTTATGGGTCTTTACCCACCATGATATTCGTGTAGGTGGCTTATTGCTAGTTCTGATAAAGGTGAGTGGCTCCAGGTGGACAAAGGTCAAGTAGTCTGTTTGACTTGTGTTGACCTATGGCAAGAAGGCCTGTACTCTAACGGGACCCCTCAGGACAGGATCCCGCATGTAGACGGGCAGGTACACAGGTGTCAGCCCCGGTGACCTATATCTAGTATTACCCAGCTTCCCTACCTTGTCATGTTAAGACAGCTCGTGTGAGTAGCTTAGTTCTACCGCTGATAAACTACAGTAGAGTGACTCCTGGTGTGCAAGGAGTATCACAGTTTAATCACACAGACAGTGCCGAAGGCAAGTCGACGTAGTATACTCAACTGCCTATCGTATGGCTATCAAACAATATTGCTGCTAATGGAGTCTCACTGAAAACAAGACGCAAATTAGCTACAAAGTTTCGCTCATGCATGAGCAATGGTCGTCCCTCAGTAAACTGAAGGCCCTCCTAATACCAGAAGGCTATGTGTAATATGGGCTGTAGGTACTGACCACCACCACTCCTGCTGTCACACACAGCTCAGGGAGGGGTTTAGGAAAGGGCCACTACTAGGTCCATGCATGATCTGCCAAACACCTAGCACTAAGTGACCTATCACTCACCCACCTGGGACTGCCCACATGCAGGTGAGAACGGTGGTCCTAATTTGAAGGGGGGGGGGGGCTGTTTGGCTCTGGCAGTGGTTATGTAACCTACTTCTAGCTTCTCACACTGCCTGATTCTAACAACAATTGGAGGACAATGTCCTTCCATTGCTGAACATGAGATTGTGTAACTGGTCATTGAGAACAAAGAGAATTAAATGACTAAAGACATGACTGATTGAGGGAGTCCCCACTAATAGCTACAATACTAAATAGATATAACTAGGGACTCCCAATAAAGGTATGTAACTCATAAATGGCAGGTGTCTTATTTTACTATCCGGCTAGGCTAAACAGCCACATTGGACATCAGTTGTAATGGGCTTACATAAGACTTTGCATCTGCATAGGTAATTGGCAGTTGTGTAAATGTCAGGGTTGTGACACATAATGAGTTCAGGAGACATTCTAACTGACGGCTCAATATTGAACAGCCATTGAGACTTTCAAGTCTAATGGTAGAATTTATCAATTATACAGTAAATAGTAGGCTTTATCTATCTATTTAATTTTATTTGAAAATCATCTTCAGGGTTTCTCCTGGTCTTAAAGAAGATAGTACATTTAACATGTTTACAATTTCTTTTATTAACTACAATCATCATTCTGAGATCTTCCATGTAAGTATAATTCCAATCAAAATTAGTCAGTTCTAATAAAATAGATAGCAGTAATAACACATTATTGCATTGAGAGCATATCAATATTTTCCAAGACAAATTCACATGAGATTGTGTGTTTCTGGCTCAGTCTCCTCATGCAATACTGACCACCCAAACCTTTATAATATCATGTTTGAATTTGTTTTTGCCATCTATTAGTGTTAGTTACAATGGACAATTTGACCATAACTATGCCCCAATATAATAATAGACTCTGAGGTTTGGTTTTCGACCTGGAAATTTAACCTTTGCTGATGATCTGGTTGCCATTGACGATGAAGTGCAACCAAGAGAATTCCAATACTTGACCAGAAGTTCAACAAATGACATAATCTTCTAATTCCTAGTTTTTCAATGCATGCCATTATGTAAAATAACTCAATACTGATGTCCTGGGATCTGGGTAATTGAGGCAAACTTTGAGGGCTCTATAAATTTATCAGCATCTGCAGCTTTGCTAATTCACAATCTTTACACAAAAACAATGCATCATCAGCATATTGAGCCATGGGTAATATCATTTGCTTATATAAGATCATTCTAGTTTTATGATTCAGGTGTTTCTTAATTTTACAAAATTTAAAAATACAATGGGCAAATTTCTTATGTATCAAGTTCATCTATGGTGTCACAATGAGGCATTCATCCAGAATAACTCCCAGATAGTTATATGACTTACAATTTGCCAGTCGAACCCCATTCATTACAATATTTGATTCAGAATTAGAAGTTCTCATCAACAATACCCTTGTTTTTTTGCTGGCATTCACACTTAATTTTTTGACATTGCACCATCTTTAGATATAATTCATATTAACCCAAATTATACTAAAGTGCCAATTATGATCCAAAACTCTAAATATCTTATATAGTCTGGCAGCCAAGGCATGAAATTTTCATTTTCGTTTGCACTGAAAGGTTTATACCTAAAACCATTTTAGGGTTGTAGAGAGGTCCCTTGCAGACCATTTAAGCCCGGTTGTCACTCTGTGAAGGTGTGCATGGCTGTGACAACCACCATTTTGTTTGGCGATTATGACAGAAATTTGACTTGTCTACAAGATATCTATTCTTATAATAAACATGTCAATTTTGCATCAGGCTTTTTCATATTGGAAATGCTAACAGTACTTAGTGAGGGTGAGTACCAGGTCAAGCAACTTTGACCTTGATAAAGGTCAAGGTCATCAAAATTGACATGAAATCTTAAAAACATGAAAAATGAGGTATTTACTTTCAAATACACTGTCATGCTTTTCAGATTATGGTTTTATTATAAAAGAATATATCTAAATATTACCCTCTGAATACTCAGAAAAGCAGAAAACTGCTTAAATATAGAATTTTGTGACAAAAGTTATAGGTATTTTGTGATATCAGTCAAAATATTCTAAATTCCCAAAATTATTGAGTAAAACGACTTTTCTTTTAAAAAAGATACTAGCCTGTCCTTCATTTCCTTTCTATTGTGTACAAAGCTAGGGATCATTATAGTAATTGTTTGAGTGGTGTAGATTGGCCCTACAAAGGTCAAGGTCATTTGATTTGATAGGCTAATCGTATGTTTCTCGTAACAATTTGTGGCAATTTATCAAAATCTCTTTGTCTTTGTGGCTAACTGACTAAGTAACATTTGAAAGTGATTTCTGGGGACACCTTGAGGATTTCAAGGAAATACCATAAGCATAAATAGTTTGCTTCAAAGATGCATTTTATGTATGAAGGCCATTCAACATAATATGCTTGGTACTGATTTGCTGGTTCCCACAGGTCCTTAATAAGTAGTTTAACAAAACAGCGACCAGATGAACAGACTGGTAGAAGCCTGTTGTGCTGGTTCTTGGTATGACTTGAAGTAAGTTCAGTGTGTAGACTGCTACATGTGAAAGGATATCATTTTAGAAGTAGTTGGGTAATGACCTTAAGAAAGTTATACTATGACTGTAAAATTGTTGATTATAGATAAATGGTTGATAAAGAGGAGAGTGGGTCCCCATGGACCTGCTCCTGTTCTAATATAGCATACTAGAACAATTGCAAATTCCTTTAGCGTACCTACTTGTAATCTCCTACCAAATAGTGGGGCAAGTTGCAGATACTAGGATTGAGCTTTTGATAGAATGGAATAAATGATGCCATGGGCTTCAGAATGATGAAAGAATTATGTTTCTAACTGTATGAGAACCAAAGTTATAAATGATTAAAGTATTGCACTTCAAACACTGTTTTAGGGAAAACTTGTTGTTACTTTATAGATACCAATTGCAACTATCTTGATGGTAATGGAAATTATATCAGACTTCACCAATAACCATCAGGATAATCTATCAATAGCGTATGATTATTCATTCATTATTTGGAAATTGTAACAACAATATAGAATTAAGCTATTTTCCCCCTCTTTCTTTGGAAAACTCAGATTTTTCTGAAATTTCTGATTTCTAACTTTTATCCTTATTTTTTCATCTACTCCAAATAGTTTTGAGTGACTTTTGCCTCAATTAGTGATTGGAGGTCACACTTGCATCTTCCTTTCTTATATATTGCACTGCAACGGCTCCTTTTTGTTACCTATCTATTTACAAGGGTATATCTTTAAAACTAACCTAGAAGAACATTGAGTTATGCTTCTGAAGGAATCCTGCAATAATTGGAGAGTTTCAGTATATGTATGGTTCATGTATGAATGCACTATTCACATGGGTATAATTATACGAGCAGTAACATGCAACAGTATATCCAATGGTCCTGCTGATTTTACTCTATTGAAAATAGCCATAAACATTCTTAGAAGCATAATGATTTGGTTATCATTACCCCTCTATTGTTATACTAGATCTTTGAAGCTTAGGCGAATTCAGTTCCTTAATCATAATAGACTTAGTATGTTTTGTAATATCTATCCTTTTGACCCTGCATGAGTTCTAAAATATTTGCTTGATTTCCCTAGGAATTCCCAACTCACCTCCATCCCCAAAAATGAAGACCTAAATTGCATATAAATTGCAAAAGATATACATTTATAGATATAGCTGGAGTAAGATAAAAAGAATTAATGTATGTGTAAGTTTCTAAACAATTTATCTGGTGTTTTCCTTTATCTTTTAGGTACTAGCCTGCAGGGCTAGTGATTCACCAGTGATATATACACAAATCTAAATGTTCTTGTCTGAAATAGAATTGGATGAGAATTCATCATTCAGAATTAACATACAAGATTTAAATCTCAATTCTGGGACATCATCAAATTTGAAGCCACCTACTTGACATGTATTGAATTTTTGCATTGAGCTACCAGGTACCAACCCTGAGATATTTGTACTAGTACCTGTTACAAGTACCTCTATGTTAAGGCCAATCTCTGCTATTGAATCAAGCTTTAATGCTTGATATTATACAATTTGGGCTTGGCAGTCAGATTTCAAAAAAAGATTTCTTCATGACATTATTTTCACATTTATGTAGAATCATCAAATCAGATGACCTTGACCTTGGTAGGGCCAAAATACATCACTTATATAATCACTAGAATGATCCCTAACTATGTACTTAATTGAAATAAAATGAAGGATGGGCTAGCATCTCAATTAAGAGAAAAGTCATTTTACTTATCATTTTATGAATTCAGAATTTGTGATTGTAATCACAAAAATATCTCACTTTTGTCACCAAATGCTACATATGAACAGTTTTCTGCTTCTCTGAGTATTCAGATGGTAAGATTTAGATGTATTCCTTTATATAAAAACACAATTTGAAAAGCATGACAGTGTATATGAAAGTAAATACCTCATTTTTCATGTTTTTATGATTTCACATCAATTTTGATGGCCTTGACCTTTATCAAGGTCAAAGTTGCTTGACCTGGTACTCACCCTCACTAAGTACTGTTAGCATTTCCAATATGAAAAAGCCTGATGCAAAATTGACATGTTTATTATAAGAATAGATATCTTGTAGACAAGTCAAATTTCTGTCATAATCGCCAAACAAAATGGTGGTTGTCACAGCCATGCACACCTTCACAGAGTGACAACCGGGCTTAAATGGTCTGCAAGGGACCCCTCTACAACCCTAAAATGGTTTTAGGTATAAACCTTTCAGTGCAAACGAACTCCCAAAATAAGCTACTTTCTCTAGCTTGGCTGCCAGACTAATACAATGTATCTGGTACCGTATAACCCACATATACAATTTTAGGCCTCTATCTATAGTAGAAGCTGAGATATGGGGCGTCCTACATGCAGGACCCTAGCATAATCCACTACTGCAATTTATATAGTATTTAACCCTTTACTAATGTTAGACAAAGCCTCAATAGCAAATATTATGATAACTAATAAATCATATTATTATTTCTTAAAATAAGTATTCTAACAATCCATTTGATGTAATGCCACTCACCATTAGATCATTCACTTTCAGAGGGTCTGAAAAGATTGCATTATTTTGGGTCTCGAGACCTTAAAATTGTTATTTCTGGGAGCAGTCGAGTGACGTAACCGTTCTGAAACTGTGGTTACACGGATCCATTGACATGTGACTAATAAATCGGGATGCTAACAGTTTGAATTCAGTTGCTCCCACACCACTGACCTGATCAGATCGATGAATTTTAAATTTTAGCTTTATGTAATAGGAGGATTAAGTCAATATTTCCCATATTTATTTATGTCCAAACTCATTCATAGTTGTTACTTGTTATTCATATTTTGGCTTATTTATTAATTCACGATACTCTCTGGTAAATACTTCTTATTAATTTTTTTTGGAGTAAAGGCAAAACAAAAATTGTTCTGAAATTCAGAAAGAGCTTTAAAGTACTAAATACTGGACTTTAATGGGCATTTACTGCATGATTGCATGTAAAATGTGTAAGTAAATGAGGACAAAACTTCAAAATAATGTTATATCATGTAATATCCACTTTGATGCAAGGGACAATCTAAGGTAGTGGATTATGCTATTGTTCTACATGTAGGACAGGAATAAAAATATTGTTATCTCTGGACATGATTATTGGTTAAATAAAGATTAGTAAACAAATGTAACTCCATAAGGTCTATCTACAATGCAAATTTCGTCCCAAAATATTTATTATATCATATCATGATCTGTAGATGTTGAGGTCATATTTACTCTAAGATTTTAGATTGTATTCATATTTTGACTTACTTCAAAAAGAAACACAAAACCCATAGTATAGGCGTCCTACCAGTAGGAAGTTAGCATGATCTAGGATAACCGGGTACTATTATAAAATCCTGATAGAACTTGTTGTTCTGACGAAGAAACCCTTTAAAGTTAAATTAAATCAGTTAGAAGCATTTGAAAATCCTTTCTTCAATTACATCAAATCATGGTAATGCTATCATTCTGTTTATCACTACGGATTGGCATAACGTTATTACAGGTCACACTGGTCTACTGAACTATGTCAAATAAACATCCAAAGTTATTTCTCGTTCCCAAGTAGCATTAATTAAAGGGGTTTATTAGGCATGAAGATAATTATATATTTGGGTTTTACTTGGCGTTCTAATGGTACACAATACACTTGTTGTAGGTTTAGGATTATCAGAAATCACAATAATTTACTATGATTTGTCATGAAAATGCAAGTTTTTGTTTTTTGTGAACAAAGTTGTATGTCTGTAAGTGTTCATTTCCTTTATATTTGCCTTATATCTTTAAAGACCTTGTATGATAAGTTATCTTTCAGTATAGTAAATAATCGTTACATTCTTAGTACACGAGGGAACCCTTGAAATATTTAAAGTGTAGCAAATCATGCGGCGTGCCCCTTATCAATCCTTATCACCTCGTCCAGTGCTGACCGGCCTGGAGATTATATATTCGTCCGCCGGGTCGGGTCTATTGGCACTCACGGCAGACTGCGGCCTTGGGTTGGGAGTCTTTGTGACTGAGGAGTTGGTCCACACCTGTCCATACTCAAAGATCGGATTTGTGAAATATGATATCTTGACTTGAACATCTGATTTATGATTACATTCTCGACTTGTTAGTTATTTCTTATAGTATATCATAGTTACAAGGAACCCTGGGAAAACAGCCGAAAAATCTCATTTTGAGGTAGGATATGTCAGAAAAGCAAGATGACAGTGGTGCCATGGTGAAGAACCCACCAACAGATACCTGCAACTCGGCTGGGGAGCACTCAGGGTCTATCCGTTTGATTTGATTGCTCAATGTGATAAAGGTCACATAGTGAGTAATTGGCAAGCATTCGCTTTTAGATATTGCTAGCCAGCATGGCATGGAATTAATTTAATATTGGTCTCTCTCAACTTGAACCGGCGATTTAAGTTGAATCCTTATCTTCGTCGCTGGCGCTACACCACAAAATATTTTTTATCTGCAACCAAGCCGTCTCAGTCGAGTCGTAAAGTGTGAGCGGTTCCTAATACGGTTATTGCCTGTCGGTTTTGGCTGGGTGTGAGCTGGTCCACCTCGGCGGGTCCTTGGGGCCGCTCCCAAGGCCGCGGACAAAGGACCGCGTAGACGACCCTTTACTCCGCCGACGAGGGGCCGCCTATGTTTAGTACACACCTATTGGGTCAAGATCCCCTTACAGGCTACCTTGAGGGGAAAAACTACAGAAAGCTTTATTTTTTTAACATGGCCAAAAAGCACCAAGGACAGATCTCGCAACGTTGACTGAGTATATTGAGAAAGGACCGCTGCCATTAACTAAACTAAACAAAGGAAATGCATGAATTGTCCATGAATTTCTGGTTACAAAATATCATGAATGCAATGCAAGGACTAGGTTAGTTACTGAAAGGGACACACACAGGTGTCTCATGGCTTGTATGGACACATTTTATGGTTCATATATGCATTGTAACCTACCACCCATTCTTTCTACACCAATGTCTACTGAGTCACTAGCACATCATGCACAACTAAAATGAATGTCATATAGTCTATTCAAATTAAGTGGAAACCTTTAGGAAACGTATCAATAAGGTGGGATACGTTTGCTTCATTTCACTTATAAGGGCAATATTAAGAGCGGTGCTAAACTTAATTCAAGTAATACAAACATCGGACGTATTGCCAAGGAAACACATTTTATACCAAATGCAAGCAAATTACCAAACGCAAGTCAAACAGCACACAATGTAATACGGCATGAGACTACTGACAATAGATAGGCACCTGTCGCACATCACAACTTGACGACAAGTACATACGTACTGCTTGTGGGGTTGAGATGTGCTCAGGGCACCTGTTCTGTCTGGTTCAGAAATATGTGTCGCTGGTGGATGTTCCCATGAGTGACTTGTATCATGTAAATAATTAGGTCAACTTCTTATTTATATAGTATTGCTTAGTATTATTGGATTGAACAGGCATGTCAGTAACTGGGTGAACACAATGTGTACAAGGTGTGACATGCACAGAAAGCAATAGTAATGGACAATGCATGGCTCGGTCATCGACGACACAGGTGGATATATAATTATACAGATTGTCCAGCTCCTATAACATCCATCTAGTACAGGTAACATCACTTATTATATATGCTGGATATAATTATTTATAGTCCAATAATACATGCCATGTTGTAAAATAAACTACTTATGACGAACAGTCCAAAAATACATACCGCTACCGAATCGTAAACTCAATCTGTACGGCTGGCGGTATTGGCAATGAAAACAATTTCCGTGTTACAATATAGGTTTATAATGTTTTCCTGTATATCTATAAGTGTCGGATGCAATTAGGATGCATCAATTTAGAGTAGTACTATTCTATCCAGAAACCTGATGATATAATGGGGAAAACGATCAGTTCCGTTAAGAAATTGTCTTTATAGTTCTAGTATGTTTACATTTCCAAAAGGTTTCCCTTCGTTTCCCTCGAGCGTTCAAAAGAAGTTCTATTTTAGATGTGAGATATATATTCTAAAAGTGATGATAGAATGTTAAGTCCGGCCTTTTTCTAAAATTAATTGCCGAAAATTGTTATTTTGTGTTTCGATGAATAAGTTATGAAATTCTCATGACGAATTAAGCTTACACAGTTAATCTTAATGTTCAAGGAGAACGTCTGCGCTCACTGCCTCAGAATGTTTATCGCAATCTTAGAGACATAATTGACTGGTACGTTTTACCAGGCAGTGGTTTTTACTCCAATAAATTAATTAATGAAAAATCGCTTTTACATTATTTGTATTTTGAGACGGACGCTGAGTCATTTGGCCTGCCTTGGAGCCTGAATGAATCAGGGACCCACGGTGTGCGTTTTACAATTACAGACCACAAGGTTATTAACAGTGTCTGTTTTGGTCCTTGACACCTATTCTTGTTCCTTGACCCTTTCCGCAAAGTGGGTGAGTGATTGGGTTTTACGCTGTAGCCAAATAGTGGTCATGTAGCTATTTTAAGGTGCCTTTTTGTCTTTGTTTCTATCTTGTTTCTGGCTGAGGTATAAAGAGCACACCTTGGTAAGAAGGCAAAGCGTTTGTTGCTTTATGAACCAAAGGTTCATATACATTGAATGCTTTCAGAATGCCTAGGGGGATTCGAAAATAAAGATTCATAAAGTTCTCGGTATTTTTCTCAAAGGACTGCTGCACATTGCTGTCCAAATTGTATATGTGCTCTGTTTCAACTGTATGTAATACAAATCATTAGGCCCTATAACATGTAACATGTTTGTTCGGAATTCTTTTCATTTCAGCGATTAGTTTAAAATGATAAAATTCCCAAATAAAAATCAGGGGTTATCATTTCGAGAAAAATAAGGTGTAAGGTTTAGAGTCTCCCAGAAAATGTCTATGTGTCTACGTTTTCTCACCCCCCTCTCCCCTATTTCTCGCAGCACATTCTCTCCTCTCCATTTCTCACAGTACCCTGACATTAGACACCCCCACCCTGCTTCCGGTGACAGGTACCTCAGAAGGAGGCTGCGTCCTGTCTCACCTCCGTTCTCCCACCAGGGGGAGCTGCGATCAATACCCGGAGGGCTGTCTACCCGGAAGGGGGTGAGGGAACAGGCAGCACAATAGACAGTAAACCTATACCTAAGAAGGCTGCATGCAGGGCATAGGAGTCTGGGAAAACACCACATGCTAGTCTGCCTTTCCTAAAGATCAGTATACTAAAAGCTTAATTAGGTCTGAAGGTTTTAAGTATTATTATGATTATACCAATGCCCATACAATTATTATTGCTGTCTTTACGTTAAGAAAGTATAGAAATCCAGGACATTATAGTTATACTGGTATAGACGTTGTGCAGATGACGTCACACACCTCAAATTGGGATGGCTGCCATGTTGGTGATCAGTTTAGATGTATCATTATTCACATTCACAATTCTACAGCATATATATGCTGTATATTATTATCTATTTTATCAAATGAAACCTCAATCACTCATGATTAACAATTTAATCTATAAACAGCTGATAAATTATGGAAATATTTGATAGCCATGTGGTGTGATGAGCACATGGTGATCACCAAAATCTGGTCACGTGACCCTGTCTGCACAAGGTCTATGAGCAGTATTATTCCATCACGTGCCACCCTACCCCACTGTTTAGCCAGAATTACCTTCATCCGTTGAAAGTGCCTACTCTATATATAGGGTCATATTGCAGATCTATATCACCTTTCCCAGAAATTGGCGCCGGCCTGTCTCCTTCTCTCATATAAGCATTTATTTATATCATTTCACGTCTTTGTGCCTACCTTTAAAGTTTTTAAGGTATACCTTTAAGATATTAAACTACAGGAACATTACACAGGATGATGCCTACGATGTGCCCGTGATAATTGTGCAATATGATAGAGGACACGAATAGCAGTTAAACCCATATCGCATGTTTACCCTATGACACCATTATACAGGGACAACACATGTATGTATTTTGACTGTAGGAAATTAATCATTTGTGGAGTCAAAAAAGGTCAAACGTATACCCGGTAAAGTTTTGCATGATAAATGTCAAAATATAAAAGTGACCAACTAAGAGAATGAAGACAGCATTGATTAGTTAACCCATTACTCATTTCCCCGTGCACAAAAAAGCAACCGTTCGGTGCTGGCCGATAGAACCTGAGCTTCGCAGAACAAAACTTGCTCTTTCCCATGCCAAGCAGTTAATTAAAGTTCACTTTATTGATACAGTTTAAACGACAACTTGTGTTAAATGTTTGCCAGTCTCACGTATGCCCTTTACAGACTAGCCTAAGCATGCACACTGTGTCTGTTTTGAATTGTAAATCTATGTAAACTCTGAGGCTAGATATAATGCTGTTGTATTCTTTGTGAGTGTGGAATATCAACATTTTGATGCCGGTCGATAGTACATAAGTTCCGTTTGTTATGTATGCAATACTTCGTGATCGCTATATTAGAGAATTATATGTCAAGTCACGTGTGTGCACCACTACCTGTGTGTCACCGTCTCAAACAGTGAAACTGCTGTTCCGACGTATAATCAAGTATAACGAGCTCGCGTGGTAAAGTGCCACTAAACTTCAAACTTGATGCAGTGTGTAATTTACGCATCACTACACGGTACACCCACTGCAAAAACAGCCTCTAGATTGAATTAATGGAGCCACAGATCCAGCCAAAATATAGTTTTATTGATTGGAAAGTTCCCAGACACTTTGGATAAGTTCTTATCGAGGCATAAAAAACAGTAGTCCTATTCATTCACGGGGATCAGTATTTGTTTCCGGGCTGAAATATTTAAAGTCGTGGCAATAATGCCCAGTATTGTTGTGCTCGTTCAACACATTATTTTCTGGCTGGGCCCCAAACCCCTGAGCCTGTGCTGGAGTGGCCGATTTGGTGCCCCATTGCCCGCTGTTACTGGCAGGCCTAAACCACTTTTCTCTGAGCCTGGTTTACCCGAGGTCTGGCCTGGCGTCACGTGTCGAGGAGTGGTCTTTATGGGGAGGTAAATAGCAAGGTAAGCTGATCAACCTTTAACAAGGCTAACGAGGAGATGTTTCAGACATGCAAGTTTCGGTATATACAAGTAGCTACAACATACAAATATATAGGTTTATCATACAACAGTAGATTTTTCTAACAAATAAATTTGTAAATATTCTAAGCAGTACGGTAAATGTTTTAGTCGTTCGTTGGGGAAATTTAGCATCCGGTCAACCCTTCAGGACCCTTACGAGACTCCATAAGATAATGCTTTTCAGCTGTTGGTGATCGTATGTGTGAGTTGAGTTAGGGAAAAAAAATAATTATAGGTTAATTTATACATTTGAAATAATGATTCCCAGTTACCAAATCATTCATCGCGTATTTAATCTATGATGCAATATCATAATTGTATTGCTTGCAATTCCACGATTATACTTATAGGGTAACTGTGAGTAGATAGCTCCGTTTTAGGACAGATTCGATTAATTAGGTTCTGATGGTTGAATGGGCTCTAGATTAGAAAATAGAACGAAATGGGGATCAAGTAATGAGGAGGGATTCGAAGGTAGCACAAATGTATAACCGCACAGTTTGTGTGCATATGTATATTTTGTTTAAACTGTTGTGTTAAGGCAAATGATGTCTGAGTGGTCCCGTCAATGTGATTTAATCAAGGAAGATTTAATGTTGTCTTCCCAATGGTCCACTGACGGAAGGCAAACATTCGGACCCTCACCATCTGATTATTCTGTCACTACTTTCAGCGGACAGAGAAGATTTATATTGCTGTTTAAGGTAAGATCGGGCAATAAAAAGACCTTCCAGTATAATAATCTATAATAGAGATCTATAGAACACTCGATCGTTATCTGTTATTCGTATGCAGAAAATATGAGTAGTTGTTATTTTGATATAAAGGTAAGAGCCTTATACCCCTTTCATACTTGACATGGGGAGCGAAGCGAAGCAACCTCAAGCGAACCGAACCGCACCGACGCGATGCGTATCCCAGAAGATGGCCCGTTCACACTGCCATGCCCTCCGGTAAAATTCGTATGATAATATCTAGGATTCGTATAATAACATCCAGGATTCGTATGATAACATCTAGCATTCGTATGATAACATCTAGTATTCGTATGATAACATCTAGTATTCGTATGATAACATCTAGGGTCCGTATACTAAGAATATGGTTCGCTTCGCTTCTGCGCTTTTCAGACAGGCATCAGGAAGCGAAGTGAAGCGAACCGCATTCTAGAGTACAGGTCCTGAAGCGAATTCTAAAATACGGTTCCAATAGGCTTCGATGCGCATTGGAGAATGCTATTCCTTTCAGACAGGGCCAAGGAAACACACTGAAGCGCTTTGAAGCGATTTGATGCGCATTATAGGCGTAGGTCTGAAAGGGGTATTATTGAAGAATAAGAAGCTGATAAAAACAGCCCCATTGCATTAGGTCGGTTTCGGAGCACCCGATGATGCCCCACACAAACCACTAGGCACCCATACATGGACCATGATTTAGGGGTCCGGTAGCTCGCACAACCGTATAACTACCATGCTGGAATAGCCATTCTGTGTGCAGAGCCCAGCCCTATTGACACTGCACTACTTGAGCACTGACCACACTTTAGCACTGACCACACTTTAGCACCGACCACACTTCCAAGAGAGTCGGCCAATGGACGTACACTTAAGGACAGTGTCTCAGGAGCAGCAGTTAATTTTTAAACATTTTCGGAATATCCATTCTGTTCTTAAATGTATGATTCTGTTGAGAATACCATCAACATTAATTTTATGAACTTTCAGGGAAATAACTCTCCACAACCCATCTCGATGGAACGGGCATGTCTCTTACAGTCATTCACACAGCTTTCGTCACAAATGAAAGATCCACATTCGAGCTGCACAGCAAATACTGCTCAATACTTGTCTGGACTCTAATGGTCGGCCTAAAGATCGTTGTCATGGCGATGATGCCTTCTCCCCTTCAACAAACAGGTATTGTTTGACATGCTCTTCAAGGCAGAGCCTCGGCAAAAACATGCGCGAGGCCTAATGACTTGTGTGCATTGGCCGTGCGCATTATATCAGGTGCAACCTGCATTCTCACATGGTGGTCCTGTATAAATATTACTGATTGCTCTATTAGCGTTTACATTCATATGCAATCTATTTATCTCAATAAATCATGTGCCCCACTTGTCTCGGGTCGAGTCATAACACAGTCAGACCCCGGAAGGTCATCAGAATCACTTTACATTTTTTCTAAGAAGAACGTTGTTTTTATCTTTTCAAGAAGTCCTACAATGCCATAATATTTGTGCTACCTTTACCATGACCTCAAAAAACATATTATATTAAGTTGTTATGAGAAAAATCAATTTTGTATTTTGTATTGGGGATTTAGCGCCGTACAAGGTCTTTTGGTGGTTGTATTTCTCATTAAATCTATGTGAGAGTAAACATCCTGACCCTACCCTGTAAAGAGGGACTGAATATCTAAAGTACTGTGTATAATTTGTGTTAAGGAATTCACTGTAGTAACAAAATCATAGACTTTTACTGCAAAACTACAGTATTTTGCTGGCAGCAACACCTTTTACAGTCAACTCCTTTTACGAGGCAAACATCATTTGGTGTTCAAGGCCCAATAGATAAAGTCCAAAATACCTTATACCATTCATAACCCTGTTGGTATCACCAGATGAGCAATTTCATGTATGCAATGTGCAATGGTTTCAATAGTCTCATTCCGTGCACCTTAACATTTACGGTAAAGTCCGCTGGCAACCGTAATGGGCCTCTATTTGACTTTAATTACACGTGGCGATGTAAATTGACTGCCTTCTTTTAGCTGCCGTCAAACAAGGGGCACACTAGGTGGGAGCTCCCAACGGGGGAGACCACTCAACGCGGAGAATAAGGACTCTGGGTCTGGATAACAAAATGTTTTGACAACCTTAATCCACAATGCAGAATCCTTCTTAAAAAATAGACTGTGCTTTTCGGGACACAAATATTTAATAAACTGTAACAGCTAGTTGCATCGTTCACTGTGCCCTTTGGTATTTATTTCTTAAATAAACGTGTACCTTCCTGGGCCTCCTCTCGAGCCCTCCACGTGTAATCCCCATGTACACACGGCGGACTGGGCAGAGTGTACCGACCAAAACAAGGCCAGGCCCAACACGGCACCATTAACGGTCTTAACCGGATTTCCCTTCTCTACAGCAAAGGTCTAGCCTGTCTCTAGGTTAGGATCTCTGCATAGGACTACAGGATGTATTCGGCCATGTACGGCCGTCTGGACGATGCATGCCTACCGTCAGTATAATACGTCGTGTGTGTATGTGTGTACCCGTATGTGCGACAGTAGTGGATCAAGAATTTTGGAAGAGAGGGCTGTGCTGTTTAAAAAAAAAACCCAAAAAACTTTTGATCGTTATTTCAAATTAACGCAGAATATTGTGTGAAAAACATCGAATGGGCACACACCCCTGTCCCTTCTCGGCCCCTCTACCCGCTTATTCTTATGTGTGAGTAGCACATTATTTTATTAATATTTAATGGGAATGTGTAAGTAGCGCAATATTACATCAATTGTAAAGGGAGTTGTTGTCGCCGACAGGTGCACAGCTTATTATTTCACGTGACAGATGACATACCTCGCTCCAGAGATAGTTGGACCTCATCACCTCTTCTCATTCTTTTGAGCATAACACACATCTCATTCTCTTGCAGTCATGTTATTATCTATTCATAACCAGACGAACCAAAGTCAGTTTTTGTTCCATATATATGAGAAGCATTCACCTGGTCTATGTCGTAGGTCTTAATCACCAGCATAGAAGGGTAATGAGTGGCAATACACCTGCCTGCACCTAGAGAGACGTCCTTTCTGTACCGAGGAATGCACTTGTATAATTTCAAACGGACGGCAGGACTTAACTTGTTGTCCCTGTGTTTGTTTTTACGAAAAGCTAAAAGGCTGAAATGCACCATCTGACAGATTGAAATATTTTTGAAACTGATATAAAGGCAATGAATTCTTATTCAACAAAGAATCAACCCCTTCCGTGACTATGTCCAGTCCGGAGTGCATATGAGTTAATTTTATACGTTGAACCCATATCATTGCCAACATGATAGGTCCGTACGTGAAGCTAAATGCAAGAATTTCGCTTTTAGATGTACGGGCGGGCCAATTAGACTGATCAAGTATATCTATTCAGTTGTAAAAGGCATGTTGGAGGGGCATGTTGAAGTTCGGTAAAAACTGAAAAGGACTTTTTAATACAAATATCAATATCTAATAAAAAAAAGAAGATGATAAAGCATCCCTGACAGAAATACGAGATAACAATAAAGGTGTAGGTGACTGACCTGAAGTCCTTCTTGTGGTGGACGATGGCGGCGGGGCCGATGCCGGCGGCCGAGCTCTCCCCGGACACCCCCTGCTTCTTGGTGCGCACCTCCTGTCCCACCATGGTCGCCTCCTCGTGGATGGTGGACAGGATGTCCGGCTGGTCCTTGTGCACCGTCGCCTGGAGCACGCTCTTCAGTTTGTGCACCTCAGCTTTGAGTTTCTCCACGTCGACATCGCGGGCTCGGAGGGCCTGTCTGGTGAGGGTCAGCTCCGACTCGCACCGCTCCAGCATGGCATCCCGCTGTTTGAGCTGCTGCTTCAGCTTGGGGAGCAGTTCTTTCACCTTGGTCAGGTTGATGGGCTCGCCGTCGATGACCAGCTGGGTGGCGCTGGCCCCGTTCCCCATGGTGTTGTGGCTGTTGGCAGGGGGTGCGGCTGGTTTGGTGTCTGTGCCCTGGGTCCCTCTACCCGGTGACCCTGAGCCTTGGGCCCCTGTGCCCTGGGCCCCCGTGCCCTGCCCCCCTGACCCAGCAGGGCCTCGGCTGACCCCTGTGCCTGTGCCGGCCCCCTTGCCGGCCCCTGCGGCCCCTGCGGCCCTGTGGCCTGCTGGCCCGGCTGTCCTCCCCTTGTAGGGACTGACCGGTGCAGGGGCCTTGCCGTAGATCCCCTCTAGCCCTGTGTTTGGTACTCCAGTGCCTTTCCGTCCGGCGCCACTGCCATGGAGCGGAGGCGACTTGTTGATAAGCCTTGTCCCACCTGTGTTGGTACCTCCTCCTCCGGCTGGTCTGCCCGCGCCAACTCCACTACTACTACCACTATCGCCGCCTCCTCCAGTCGGGCCAGCTGTGCGCGCGCCGCCTCCCTTCACACCGCCCCCCTCCCCCCTCGCCGACCCCCGCCCACTGCCCAGGGGGTCGGGCTTCACAGGTAACGGCATGGTGACGTCACTCGGCAATGGGCTCTAGCCCTGCTGATCAGCACAGCACAGCCCCCTCCCTCCGGTCTCACCCCCTCCCTCCCGCCCGCCAACCTTTACTTGTCCCCGTGTGGTCTTGTTTATTAGCGCTGCTTACTGGCAGAACAAAACCACCAGCGCCAACGAGCTACTTCAGGAAGAAGTGCCGGAAGTCCAGCCGGCCTTCTTTCCGCGTCTCCTCCGGGCGTCTGGTCGGCGTCACCTGGAGAGATATAGGGGAAAGTGGTGCGGGGATGATGTTAAAAAACATCCCGGAATATGGTTCCACCTGTAGAAAAAGACGTTTTGTCCCGCCTCCTTATAAAAATCCACATCAATTATTTAATATTTGTTGTTCTTTTGTGTTTTCTTAGGACCTTAGGAACATGTGTTGATTTGTTACTTTGAGAATGGCCTTATTAATATATTTTTTAACTACCTTAAAACAGCAAAACATGCAAAGTACGTTTGAACAGGAAGTTTTTCCCCTACAAACACTTCCAACAATGGGACTACATTTTTAGAGGTATGAAAGGATCCCATTTTAAATAGATTGGTTTTGAAACAATACCAGAAAAGTAGATCATCTGGTTTTCTTTCTTGAGAAAGAACTCACCTCTTCCCCTAAGGTCAATCTAACTGCAGACCCAAAAATGTATAACGTGGCTCACAGTTTTATTACGGGATTTATATCTATTCTTTGCAGTTCCTGTTTTATAATAGTTAGCACAACAGCTGCAGGTAGGCTGAATTGTATAATTCTATACAAAGGGCGGAATGAGGTGGGGTCTGGGTGCTAATACGGAGTGTGTCCTGTGATAATTAGGTCACCCTCCGATCCGTCTTACAGGTGTGCTCCACGCATGCGCCAGGTACACCTTCCTCTGGGCGGCGCGTCTTGGCGTCTTCGACGATGACGTCACTTCCGTATTCGGCGGCGGTCTACAGGTTCGGGAGGACTGGAAAGAAAGAAATAACAATCAGACTTAAAATCTCTGTGCATATTGGGGCTTTCAGATACATTGTATAAACATAAATAAACAGAAAATAAAGAGAAAGCGAATTAAAGGTAGGGTATCGGGGCGTCCGGTACAGGAGCGGATGACGACAGGTAGAACGCGCCTTACCGAAGGGCAGACCTAGTTAATTTGGCCCACACTCTTCTTTTTCTTCTGCGAGTTCGATGAAACAATAATGTAGCCTAACTACACTTTTGTAATGATACGCTTAACTATTTCATGATCATGACATCATTCATAGTAGTGCTATTAGGCGAATCTTCAAATATAGAATGATCAAGAAAAAAGTATAGGCCTATATCTGTATATGCTCAGCTTAGACCATTAGAACGTCTTTAATTAACTGCACTCGGAATAAAAAGAGTCAAGGTAAAAGCAATGTTCTGTAAAAACAATGTTCTGTGGGGCCAAATAACGGTGCCAATATGTAGGCTTGACTGCGCTGACTGGTACTAGACATGGAGACACAGGTGACACGCTGAAACCAGCGGCGCTGCGACCAGTGATATACCCACTTATACTTATAACCATAGAGGTACATAAGACCTATATATATATGTCTATGTTATAACCAACTATCAAATATGATAATACCTATAATTGACGTGATAAGGTGTTTTGTGCCAGGCCGACCCATCCGCTTCCTACAGCTTTTAGCGAGAACTCTCAATTGTAGAAAAATTATACATAATGAACATAAATGCTATGAATATGACTGCTTTAGCTTAAGTAGAATCATTGGGTAAGTCAATGTGTTAAATCTATGTTCAATGTAGGCCCTGTAAAATGTTGGAATCTGTCATCAAAGCATAATTCAATAATATTATTTAGGCCTACCATTTTTGAATCCCTGACATGATACTGAACCTTTTTAATAAAGGGCTTAATCTCCTGTAGATATTTTTAAGGACAAGATTTATTTTTGACGGTTTGAACAATTACGACACCTACAAGTCAACCTACCTATGGCCCTCCAAACTGAATTCATATATGTATGTAATATGGTGTTTGTATAATTTATGGATAGGCTATGCAGTTTTTATGAAGATCACAAGTCCGAGAATCCACTCAGGACTGGAAGATGGCTTACACATAACTGGCTTATCAACAATTGCATTTTCTCTTTGCAAACTTGCGTTTCAACTAAATAAATGAAGATGGAAATGAAATGGCATATTGTGGGTCACCATTTCATTATCAATAGACTGACTCTGCGTTCACATTCGTATCAGACAGATAACCATTGAATTATACAATTCCCACGAGTCTGCGATAGTGGACCGTCTTATAGACTCCTTGCACCCAAAACATTAAGCTTGGTCCCATTGGATTAAAATACCAATTCATCAGTTCAAACATATCCTCTAGCAGGGCGCCACACTAACTGAAAATGTGTATAGACCAATGGTATGACCAACTCTTAAAGGCAGTCTCACTCTTCGACATGGTAAGAGGCGGTGGCGCCGTCTGACGTTTACAACCGTGGCCGGCTCCCTTTTTTTTGTCGGCCAAATTGTAGACTATACGAGTGATGCTAGGTGACGGACGGACAACTTTAAAAGACCTTAATTGCAAACAATCACCACGATTTTCTCTTTATCAGAAATCGAAAAATTGCTTTCATTTTCCTGGCAGATGAGTTGGGCTTGTTAGGCGCCCGATACCGACCAGTGCCAATAAAGCTAAATGGTCAATCTCAAGTTTGTGCCTACCGTTTATCTGCAATGCGCAGCAATATTTTGGGACTGCATGAATCATTTTAGGTTATCAACAATCTTGTTTTTTAGAATCAAAGTCCGAATCGTTTATAAAGCCTTCTTAACGTTATGAGACCTCTATAGGACTTCCATAGTTCTTTTTTCCATATACAATTTTCCCGTTAGTGTCTTGTTTTACTGCTTTAATTTCGGGTAATCAAGGTTTACCATGGAATATTCCTATATGCCAATAGAAGTATCATTTTAAGGTGCGACATATGCAGGTAAGATCTAGCTATTGAGGACCGATTACCTTGCCGCTTAGGAGCACTCGCGTGTATGTGCCCTAGAGATAGATATTCACCAATAATGAAACGTTCATAGAAACTTATGATAATAATTAGACTTTTACATGTAAACGTTCAAAGCCTATGTTTAAAGTAGATTAATTCCCATGGCCAGCTTTATTAAAAGAATTGATTATCTATTGTCATAATGATCTCCAAGACGTTTTACAGAAATTACAAAATATGTATAGTTGATCACAAAAGTTTTACCTACACTGCATTGATTTTACTATGTCTCTTGTGATTAAATATTGCCAATGTACCCATACTATGATTGTCTTGTGTCCGTTCTGTCAATTATACTAGCTAATCCCTCTTAGTATAAACGACAGACCATTACCTGAAAATAAACCAGTGTCCTTAAAGGTGCTCAACTGTGAACACCTGAGTGATCAGCTGTTGTCTCATCATTGGGAAAAACCTAATAAAACATACATATCTTTGTAAATGATACATTTTTTATATCTATTAGAATACCAAATTCATGTAATGAACTTGTTTGAAAATGGAAAAAACGGAAAAAAATCGAAAAAAAGGAAGTCAGCAGGTTCGTGACCACGAACCTTTTACAAACCCAAAATTTGGAATCGTGACTATTATTGAACTTCAGATTCGTGAATCTTTTTTGGTCGCCCCCCTGGACTTGGAGATCCTAACAACTTAGTAAAGATGTTTTTGAATTCTGCATACATATGCGCATTATGTATAAGACATATTTGAAAATCTACTGTAACATAGATAATAATATCATACGAAATGTGATTTTGTTTATTGATCATATGAAACTGTACCTTATACAAACTAACATCTGGAAGACTAGGGTTCTCACTGAAGTTGATTTAAAAAATAAAAGAAAAGAAAAAGTGAATTGAACACCTGCGGACCAGAAGGCAATCCCGACAAACTTGGGACCCCAGTGATGGTGCCTCGAGGATGGCCACGAGACAACAAGTAACCACTAGTATGTAAATATTAAAGCTCGAAGATAGACTAGATCTCGACATGACACCCAGTCTTTAGTTCCTTAGTATCAACTCTATGATGAATATCTCACCCAACTCCCATGCACGAAAACTCTTGAGTCCCACCTCTGATTGAGGCACCTCTGATTGCTGTCCTTACACTAACTTTCTCGGGCATATCCATACTTGGATCCAGGCGTTTACAAGATAAAGGTGAAGTTTATGGAGTAAACACTATAGTTTTATGGGGGATATGTCATCTGATATGTTTTAGTCAATCAGCATTCACCTGTATCCTATAAAAGGTGGGTCATTTCCCTGAAATAAACCAGTGTGTTAGGACGCTATCCTACAAACAGATGCTATCCCACAAATACCACCTAATTGTCACTTAACATCCACGTCAGGACACTATCATGCTAACATTCACTAAACCACAAAGCACTTTGTCAGTTAGCAGCACCCATATGCTGCTAAGCTACAATCAGATGCTATCCAACAAGATGCTATCCTACCAATGGATGCTATCCTACAGATTTATGCTGAAAAATAGCAAACCAATTTTGAAGATTATTTCATTGGGGTTTGGAAGAGGGGTGAACTGCAAACTGCTAGAGGACATAGGACTAACCTTTTTGAATTTTCAAATATATAATTTATTTAGGAAAATTAAATCACACTTTCATTTTGCAATTTCTATTCCATATCAAAAAAAAATTGAATATTGATAAACTATTAACAAAATAAATTCAAGAAGCAAAAATAAGACTTGAGTTGTTCAGCCCCTTGTCACTTCATAGCAGTGAAGGATAATAGATAAAGATAAACAAACATCGGTTTGTTTAGAATGATAACTCAGTCATTTTAAATGATTCTCCCATTTGCAGGACATAAAACCTATTTTTGTATAACTAGTTGTTAGTTGTAGCACACAACCCTTTTTTCACAAATTCTGTCAATATTCTTTGAAGATCATACTAAAAAGACCAAAGTTTCAGAAAAAGGTTAATGTCTATCACCTCTCATATAGTGATAACTAAAAATTGTCCCCTGAATCATCCCGACTCACTGAAAAATGCATTATTTTCCATGATTTCTCATATCACATTTCCCTGAATAGAAAGCTAAAAATGTTTAGACAAAAATATACTATCCATTTTATTGGACATTTTTAAAAAATAAAGATAAGGAACTTAACGTTTTGAGGCATAATACATAAGAGACCTGACACCCCCTTTCAATCCTACAGAAAAGGTAACTTTGCTGTAAAATACTTTAATATAGCTTTGTGCAGAGATGCTATCCCACAAATATTAAAATTTTGTGACTTAGCAGATATGTTTGTAGCTTAGCATCTTGTGGTGATGCTAAGTCACAAAAGGATGCTAAGCTACAAATATTTATGACTTAGTGTCTATTCTTGGAAAGATGCTATCCAACAAATATTTTTGGTTTAGCATCTGTTTGTAGCTTAGCATCCTGTGGTGATGCTATCCGGCAAAAAGTCACTAAACCACAAACATTTGTTGGATAGCATCTGTTTGTAGGATAGCGTCCTAACAAGTGTTCTTCAGGGCGCTCAACTGTGAACATCTGATCCGTTGTTGTCCTATGCTTGAAAAGTATGCTATTATGGCCAATACTTACACTCGAGGACGTGCCCCAACTGGAACACAGAGATCCTCAGGTAACTTGAGCACCTGCCCACCTGAAGGTGGCCCAGGCCAAACGTGGGGCCCAGGAAGGCCCCTCGAGTGTATTGATAACATGGAGATTTGTGATACAATATGACTTTAAAAATCGTCTCAGCAAACCTTAGATAGTTTCGATTTTAAAAACAGCATGAGCATTGCAATCAAGTTAGAAACATATTTACAGATGAACAACCTACGCATGCTACTTACATCCACGCTCAAGAAAGATGCTTAACAAAATGATTTCAATTGACATTCTCGTGTATACACCCCTATTGCACCATAATCATTTACAACGCTATATCAGTAATTATTTTCTAAACCAAAGGCTCTTGAACTACATTGGGAATTATCACCAATTCTTATATTTCCCTTGCTTTTCATGATCATAAATATTTGCAAACCCTGTGTTCTAGTTCCCAGGCGTATGGAAGGAACCAAACTCCTACCTGTGTAAAACGATAATCTGTTGCATAACGTCCTAGGGCCTGTGCAGATGTTCCCAGGAGGACGGTGACAGTGTCATCTGGTGGGGTGAGCACCAAGCTGCGGTATGCTCAGCCCAGCACCAGGCTTGGCCGGCTAGGTCTTAGCTACCAGACATTGCAACCAGAGGCCACGTGGACGAGTAGCAAACATCGCAACACTCTCCATTCAAACGTGGTCTATTTGTTCTGTCGGGTACTGAAATGCATATGTCCTTAAGAGGAACCCACCAAGACATTCTATGACATTCAAGAAAATATTGATTCTAATCTAGCTTTCCTGTGGATACTGTATGCAGGGTTTCTTGAGATTTGATTCATGATATTTCATGTTCTTGTCAAAAAGGACACACCATCTTCTCTTTCTGCATCTAAAGGTTCCAACTATAAACATATTCTCTACTCCCATGATATAAATACTGTTACAGAGCGACTAAGATTCTTTTGGTATATCACACATACCTAAAATACTGCAAAATGAAAAAAAGCAAATCAGAGCTAACCGAAAACAAATATACCAAAAGTAATATAAAAAGACAAACTAATCAACCTTCCCCCTGAATCTTGTCAATTTTTCAAACCAGGCTTTACCACTGTGCGAGTGTCTTGAGCCTTTTCCCTGCTCATGCACGTCAGAAGTAGAAGTAGTCGTGATGTAACATTAACCCTATTTAAATAGACAAATCAAAGCCCCCAGTTTGTCCTCTCACCCGGAGTAGGTAGTCCGAGTGTGCAGCTTGTTTGACCATTCTCAGCGAGCGTCGGCCTCAACCTGCCACCTATTGGTAGTACATTAAACTACAATGATGTTTAACACGTGTTTGGGGGAAGGTGGTGTATGTGAAGAACGGTCTGAAGTAAACTAGCATTTGAAGGAGTTCTGATTGTGTGGGGTGATACCACTTCAGACAATTAATACAAGATGTAGTCACATATATAGACCTCTGAATGTGCCGATTGTAAATTAAGAGAAGCCCGGGGAAGTTTCACACTGCTATTAAAATTCGTGATAGTGAATGGCGTTAAGTTCCATGGTTTATGATAGTTGAATTTCCAACCAACCTTTTCTTAGACAATCGAATTATACCTGACTAGGTCTCGTTAAGTATTTTAACCTTTTGATACAATGCATTTTTTTAGGGGGGGGGGGGGGTATCGTTCTTTAGAGTTGCAATGTGACGTTGCAGAAACACGTGACAAGTATGTAATTTTGTGACGTCACAGACACGTGATAAGAATGTTATTTTGTAACGTTGAATTGTTGGTCTCAGAGACAAAATTGGGAACCATCAAATCTATATCTATAGAGCGTCAAAATGCATTGTAAAAAGAAGAACCAAATGATGAAACTATAACATTATTATAACGTCCTATTCTTGCCTGGGATATGCTTTTTTAATAGAACATTTCAGATGACATCTTAAGTGTTTAAAATTGAAACTATTGTTGCAGTAATTTCCTGGAATGCCCTTTCCAGCTAAATTTAGCGATACGGACAGTGACATGTACGTGTATTAACACGCTGAAAATAGACAAGTAATTGTAGTATATAGAAAAAGAAGACAGCAAATTTAAAAACATAATATCCGCCATTTCTAGCGTAAAAGCTAAAGATAAATATACAAATGTCCATCTCCGTTTCTTGAAATAGCAAATTATAGTAAGCCTTTTTCAATACTCATGGCAATTGTACAAGGTGGGGTTGGAGTGGTTGCCTTATTACAGTGGGAGGTTACCTGAGAGGCGTATGTAGCACAGAGATGTTCCTTGGGAGGATTTTGTCTTTGAGATATATTCTCAAGAGGTAATCATTCCATTTGGAAGTTGTTCAATAGCTGTAAGGCCCTGAGGCATGTGTGCTCCAGTGTGCTTGCCATGGAAATTTCCGATAGCGTCGGCAGAAACTAATGTGGGACAACTGTATCAAGTTGTCGGTTTTGTGGTGCAATGTAGGAGGATAGCACATGTACTATGGTGGTGATGACGAAGAAGGCAGGAGGCTCAGCTTCCGGGATTTGCGTGAGGGTCTCCAGAATCACCCCCTGAGCCAACCATAGTGAGAGTGAAGGGGCAGGACATAGTTGTCACTGTGTGTCTCGGCTGTCAGCTTATGGTTCTCTGTTTAAGCAGGTAGGGTCTCTCCTGAATAAACCAACACTAGGAGTACCCTGGAGAGCCATCGTGACTAGTGACTGACACTTCCCACTCACACCAGCATACACATAGGGTTTCTAGGCAAATATAAAGTTATGCGAAATAAAATTAATCATGCATAGACTAATATTTTTTGAACTAATTTGGCTTATCAGACATTTTATGACAAGTGTCTTTTGTTAAAAGATTTCATCCATTACATCGAATATGTATTCCTATACCACTTTAAGGGTTTTGCATTGCCATAATTACATTCATTACCAGATTACATATGATTTTATTGATGATGAGACGTTTAAAGAGAGGGGCCAGTGAAAACTTTGCTTTCGTTAAATATACGTTTTAGAGTTAAGGTTAAATGCTAGCAAAGAGATCCCTCACCTTCCCGTAACTCTAAATACATGTAGCCCCTTTTGATATAAGATAAATTCGCCTTTCTCTGTAGGTTCCTCTTTAGATTATTTTGTACTCCTTCAAGCAGAGAAGCCGTTATAAATTATTCAAAATTCAAATCTATAAAATCCTTAAAAATCATATTTTTGCATATTTCTTTTTTATAAACCATTAATCATATTTTTTTCCAAAATGATACAAAACTCATTTAAATAATTTAAAACACTTATATCTTGTTTTATTCTTGGTTTTCTATATTCAACCTTGTGGAGTTCAACCTAAGCCAGGGATACTGAATTTGCTTTAAAAAATACCCTAAAAAATATTGATCATATGAAGAAGAGCTTTGGTACAATGTATCGATCCAATGGCTGGTAGGGATCACAACAGTATGATAACTTAGAGACACTGACCTTTCCCTGTAATACAAAAAGCAGGATTAGCCTTATCAGTCACAGAAAATATGCCCCTGCAGTATTAAGGTTATGACGAAATATTATCAATATTTATGTCATTATGTAGTCATGAAAGAAATGTTTCGGTGGTGTCAGAAGGGATATCCAAACGATGAGGCTCGACCAGAAGTGATGTCCCGTCGTTAAGTGAATACCCCCTCCCCCTTTAATCTTTGTAGAAAGGCCTTTATAGAAAATGATAAAGGCCGTCTCCTTTACCAAACTTCCAAAGATGGGATCGGTTTTTATCACAATTCCTTTTATGCTCATGACACGCTTTTGTTGCGCAAGACTCTTGTGCATGGAGGGCTTCCACAGAAAGAAGTATTGGCTAGTTTTTTTTACCACATAGGCTGTATGGACGGCATCAGTGATATAATCCACATGTTCAGCCGTCTCCAAGTGATAGTGACGCATGTGAATAGATAAGGAATAGAAATATAAAAGGTATCTTGTCGCTATTCATGCTTTTTATGCATACATCCCGCCTACTCTAATGCTGCTTCAGAGCCGACATTATTTCTACCAGCCCTACCACAGAACTATACTTTACATGAATCAGAAGAAGGCATAAGGATTATATATCATGGCTAGTTCTGTAATGAGTATTTTGTCTATTACGCCTGCTTGTTAGTATCCTCTGCTCATGCGTAATAGTCATCTCATTATTATAATAATTATAGGTATTGTTATACCTTGTTTTGATAACAAAAACATAATAATTATATATAGCATGTACATTGGAACCAGTGCTGCTTCCAAATTTCGTAAGAGTGACCCTTCAAAATGGCTCCACGTAATAACATTTCTCCCTGCCACGGATAGCTGAATTTCAGCATTTTTAAGGACCTCCAGGCTAATTTGGGCTGATTTTTTTTCGACAAAACTTCTAGAAATACTATAGAAAATGATGAAATAATTGCTATTTATCCATGTATAATGAAATAATTTTCAAACAACTCAAGATATAGAAATATATATTTGTACTAATTTAAAATGATTGCTGGATTTAGTCAATGGTAATCTACAAATAATTGCACAATTCATGAAAATGTCTATGCTAAAACCTTGAGTTTTGTCGACATATTACCCAGCATGCATCCTGTTCTAGGCTAACCTGCAGGTAGAATTCAAGAAACTGGCTATCCGTGGTTGGGAGAAATGACCTCCTGGGGGAGATGTTGCTGTTGGATTAGGACTTTGTGCATTGCGCATTTTGTCCAAACTCTGTATCGTTTGTTAGAACGGCTTAGTCCATGGACTTGTCTTGATATCCGTATCCTTTTCAGGATGTATATCGAGGAAGTCATAGGAGCCACTTTTATCGGTTTTTCTTCATCATGCATGGTTGTCAAACATAGGCCCGACCGTGGATGTACACAGGAGTTATGGTGGTTCTTGGGGTCCTGCCCGCAGGACACGGCTATCGTATGATACAGAAAACTATGACTGTAGCATATTATAACTAGGGGGCAGAGTATGAAAGGTTTATAGGCCTTGCCAAATGTTATATGACAACAGCTATTTAAGATGATTACGATTAATTAATCAAGAAGATCTTTGTGTAGGCTAATTATGTAGGCTATTATTATGCATTTTCTCTATGCACGGGGAGTGGGAGTGAATGGGGTGTCGACAACGCCCGGGGAAATACGTACATCCTCTCACGAGCCAGTTGCAAAGTGACATACTCTGCAAAAATCACCCTATGGCCTCAAATATCTAATACAGGAGATGTATTGGGGATTCAGTATTAGAACCATGAGAACCACACAATCACATGTCTTAGGTTTATTCTTCAGTAAGCTAAGTTCTGATCTAGTCTATGCATGATAAACAATGTTAAAAATACATGGAAAAACACGATATGTACTGAATAGATCTATGGCTGATAAAAAAGAGAGCGATTGTGGGTCTAATGCATATGGAAACAGAACATTATGACTGCTTGTTGTGTTATGTGATATGGACTACCTAACATTTTTCGTACAGACAGTTGCTGTTGGTCATAATTATCTGACCGATTACTGAAAAAACAATTTTGGTCAAAACACACAAGTTTGACGAAATACATTTAGGTACTTGATACATTGGGGAGCTAATAATAATATAAAGGAGGTATCACCATCTGCTTGTTGCCATGGTTAGGTGACTTTTCTGGGCCGTTGGTTATACAATATCTAGTATCCAGCGACTCAGAATAGCATTGCCCTCTCGTTTAGGAATACATATAATTTATTTTAAATCACAGACGGTCGTGGGTGTGCTTTAGGAGTGCGCACCCACTTACCAATGTGATGTAAAACCTACTAGGAATCCAGCACGGTAACAGTGACTCAGCAATCTGCTGCTCCTCCAGCACCTGAGGTGGTCCTCTCCCGGCGGACTAATAATCCCCGGGCCGTCTTAATAAGGTACCAGCCGTTCGTGACAGGAGGTTTAGGTCAGTCTAAAGATGACTGGTGATCAGTGTCGTCACAGCTGCAAGCTACAAATCAGAGCCTCCCAGCTACTAGGATTATAAAAGACCAATCCTTGGCAAATTAGGGCTGTTGCTGGCAACCTATTCTGTCCGGGAAAGCATAATAGTATTTAGCCACAGGTTGAGAGAGCTATAGGCAAGTCAAGACTATGATATTATTATAACGATGCGGTGGAGCTAATACATAATTATTGCGGTCTATGTGAAATGACATAAAGGTTATAATTATGAACGCTGTTCCCAAAACATGCAGTAAGCATGCAGTTATTCTAAACAGTTTGGTTTTTACTTTTATAATCTGAACGTCAGCTTCTCTTTTATTTGAATTACCTAGTTGAAAATTTAGATCTTAGTTCCGATTGTATAACATCTAGAAGCAAAACTGGTTAGATAACATGGATTGTATAATTCATTTATAAAAGGTTTAAGGTTTTTGTGACATAAGTAAAATTTAAAACATTGACCTGAAATATTTTAATTATTGGTTATTCGTTTTGTTCAATAGCATATTAGTAAAAACAACGCAAATGATTCGTCAGAATCACCATGACAAACAATCGTTGTTTATGTATTCTCCCTACAGACAAATTAGGGGGTGATTTCCTATTGAAATAATCGTTTCTAATATAAGGGACGATTGTCTCAAAATCCACATTCTAGTTTCTAAATGTCTTATGCCTGTTAGGAGTTTGTCCCACTCTTTCCCATGAGATGCATTTTATTTCTCTTGAGGTTGCATTAGACAATAATTAGCAGATTCATGCCGTACACTCAGTTTGCAGTGGGCGATTTGTTCTTGGAGATTCATTGCAAGCTTGGCCATTCTGTCGATCTTAAATACTGAACATTTTATCATTAATTTCGACGAGGAAATCGCCTACAGTGAATGGGCTCTCACTTCAATGCAGACCCTGTCTCAGGGATGAGTCGAAATAATATCCAACACGGTGGATCATGTTTGTCTTTTGCATGAGATCTTAGGTATTCCTTGTTGAAATAGCACCATTCAATCGCATGGAGCATGGTTGCCTATGGAAAAGGTTTTCTGTTGCAGGGAGCTGCTAAAAACGTTTATCATGCGTAAGAAAATATCCGCATGGCGGTGGAAAAAGTAGCACTTACACTGTGAGGGCCCTTGGGATCAGATGGGATTATTTCCGTAAGGCCTCCCTCCCCAGATTTTCAAACAAGAGACAGGAAAATACTGTTTTGGTGTTAGAATGTCCTCTAATAGCTGAGTGATAATATCCGGCAGGAAATTGGAATATGCAAACATATTTTTGGCTCTATATCTCTTATGCTGCTTCCCCTATTCTTCAGGCTTATAATGTATATTTCGCCTATTATACATATCATTCTAGGTAACTTGGTCCTTATTTTGGCAGTCTCATATATAATGTCTTATATCATAACAACGATCAGATTATAAAAAAGGTACACATTTGTCAAGCTGGGACGCATATGATATAAGTGTCCTACCTTAATGAATACGTAAAGAATATGTATGTAATACCAATGGATTCTGAAATCCGTGGTCAGCTGCTAGATACACAAATACAACTCTACAGCTAATAGCGTACCAGATGGTGTTCCCAACGTGTCCAGCCCACTAAAGCCGTGTAAGGCGATGTCATTACGGTGAGAGTGCACCTACCTTTGAGCTCCATGCCTGCAGTGATTGCCCCTTCTCCGGGCCTCCCACCCCCGGCCTGCTACCTGACACCAGCCGGCCTCCCAGCAGCAAATAGAGCTCGCCTTGACTCGCTCCTTGACTCGACTGTTGGCTCGGCTAAGTGAGAGCACACAGTGGCTTAACACGGATCCCTCAGATCTGCAACCTGCAGGCTGGGGTAAGCCCCGGGTCAACTCGTGTCGGGTGATGTCAGCTCGTGTCGGCCGACTGGTCGCCGTGAGCAGGCGACGAGCAGTGCCATGTGGTGGTCGACGGCATGCTGCAGGCGGGAGGGAGGCGGCAGGTATCAGGAAGGACTGGCAGGTGGGGGTAGGAGTGGGGCTGACAGGTGGGGGTAGGGGTGGGACGGGCAGGTGGGGGTAGGTGTGAGGTGGGCAGGTGGGGGTAGGAGTGGAGCTGGCAGGTGGGGGTAGGGGTGGGGCGGGCAGGTGGGGGTAGGAGTGGGGCTGACAGGTGGGGGATAGGAGTGGGATGGGCAGGTTGGGGTAGGAGTGGGATGGGCAGGTTGCGGTAGGAGTGGGATGGGCAGGTTGGTGTAGGGGTGGGGCGGACAGGAGGGGGTAGGGGTGGAGCTGGCAGGTTGGGGTAGGAGTGGGGCGGACAGGTGGGGGTAGGAGTGGGACTGACAGGTAGGGGTAGGAGTGGGGCGGACAGGTGGGGGTAGGAGTAGGGCAGGCAGGTGGGGTAGGGGTGGGGCGGACAGATGGGGGTAGGAGTGGAGCTGGCAGGTGGGGTAGGGGTGGAGCAGACAGGTGGGGTAGGAATGGGGCTGGCTGGTAGAAGTAGAAGTTGGGCTGGCAGGTGGGGGTAGGGTGGGGCGGGCAGGTGGGGGTAGGGGTGGGGCGGGCAGGTGAGGTTGGCAGAGGGAAATGTGGATGAGGACTGGGACAGTGGATCAGGAGGTAGGCATAGGTGTGTCAGACCGTCAATTGACAGTGTCCTACTGGTATGTGGGAACAGGAGGCAGAGTGCAGGGGATGCAGAGGGAACAGCAGTTGTCGATTTAATTGCTCACTGGGATTGCTTTGCGCGTAACAATCATGACGAGGCGGGGAAAGGGGTGGGAAAACGTCATTTTGTCACACAGGTGCGGAGCCAGCCTCGGAGACTATATAGCTACCTCTTCACTCTCCCTCCTCGCAATGTGATATATATGATTATGTGCCTAGTCCTCATTACACGGAATCATGATAAAAATACTGTTTTTAATCATCTGTAAATATGTGAATGCTCTTGGTTTTTAACAAGTTAGCATTTTTAAAGACAACATATAGGTAGATAGCATCTAACCGTATGATCATCCATGTAACAATATTGTAAAGGACAAAGTTAACACCTTTCACTTTCAGTAGGTTATGTTAGCATGTGAGTATTGGCAATTAGGTGTGCGTATTGACATGCCCTAGTCGCTGAAAGCTAATTAAATAAGCAGCTGATAAGGGCACATCGTAGTGACAGATTGTATTAGACCGTGGTGCCTGTGAGTGACTGGGAGGTCGGAGGCTGTCAGGTGGCCCCGGGCCCCGTGTGGTCAGGGATGAGAGCAGCTAACTCAGGGGATCAGGTGTCATCTTTCCCAAAATACCTTTATGGAAAGGGTTGGGACACCAAAGGGTTTTGGGATTCTAGACTGACGTGTTCACAATGCTGTATCTGTGAACTATACAGAAAACATGCATTTCTGATGATCTAAATTGTATTTTTCAACTTTTTTCTTAAATGATGAATAACTTGAGTTGCCCAAACATTTCAGCTTGGCACCTGGCAGATTTGAATTTGGGAGATTCTGGAGATGACCTGAGGGTGTGGTCAATCAGTTGACATAGTACCTGAATTGATTGTTTCTAAGAAATATTGTTCATAAGAATTTTGCCATTTTGCTATAAAGCCACTCATTCGCAATGTGAAGTCATGTGCACAACGTTGATTGGAAAGGTAGACACCCTGTAGACACATGACTTAGACTTGGATGAACCAACAAGAAGGCGTTAATGGATGAACACAGAGATGACACTGCTTTATTCTTGATACCTGCCCCTTTTGATAGGCAGGCCTGCAGGACACATGCCAATGATTGGTTAATATAGGTCACATAACAGGTACCAGTGAAAATGGTCGTGTTGACTGACTTTGTCATTATGATATTAAGGTCTAATATTTTCTATACTAGTTACAATATTACGAAACTTCGTGTTGAGGTTTGGGGTTTTAGTTACTTTAAGGCTTCATGTTTCATGTCATAACTTACTTCGAGGCTCCATGTTTCATGTCATAACTTACTTAATTATCTATTAAACTATTACAACCATCAAAGCAAACATAAGGATCGCGTTGATTTCCAATGTTGGAAGAGAAGGGAAACACAATTCTTAAAGAATATGCATACCATACACACATGCATAGGCACAGGTAGGCCTACATAGTATTACCTGTCAAACCAGTTACATCATAAGCTGATAAAGGAACAAAAGTATACAAAGCAATAAACAAATAAACGTTAAATATCAAGGAAGACCATATATATGCATGTGTTTAAAAGCCTCAACAGAGCTGTGATACATATTCGTTAGGATGTCATCCTAAGGGTTTATTTTGAGGACAGGGGTGAAACTCAACAGCGTGTCGTTATAAGAGAACTTACTATGCCTGAACAGAGTGTAGCTCTGCATCCATCTCGTTATCAGGCTTTCAGGCTAACTGGCTACACGTATTATACACCTGAGGGTGTGGCCGTTTGTGAGGAATGTGTAATTTGTGGTTATAGCGGTCACACAATCCATCCAGGTTCCTTCATTAGAATATGTCGAAATAGCAACTATACTACAATAATTTATAATATCAGGTCTATTGCGCCAAGGTTCCAAGTGGGGGCTACATCTTTGTAGCAATATATCTTACTCTGGTGCGATAAATGTTTTGTCACAACCACGTTATCGTAAGGTACGATATTCATTTGGCATGTGTGATAATTTCATACGTTCTGGTTGTATTTCAATGGCAGACTCAATGGCGATGTGACGGTTCTGCATGGCACAGCCCTGAATAAGGTGGTTGTATGAACGGTTATATGATATTAATATGTGATATCTTTATTTTCATCTCGTGTGTATAAATGCATGGATGTCTATGTTACGGCTGCGATATGGCTGCGACTTGACTAGGGGGAGGAATTGATGACACATCACAACATGCAAGTTATAGGACATTTACCCCCCAGACACTTACCCCCCAGACAATTACCCCGGGGACTTTTACCCCCGGACACTTACCCCCTAGGACACATACTCCTAGGACACTTACCTCCTGGACACTTACCCCCTGGACACTTACCCCCCTAGGACACTTACCTGCTTACCCTCTAGGACACTTACCCCCCAACCTTGGCTTATTATGTAGAGGAAATTATGTGGTAGGACTTAGTCTTTATATTGGAAAGCAAACTGAATAAATATCACTCTCTCCTAATAGATGTCTAGGTTCATACTGAAAAGGCTAACTCGTCCCTACTCAACAGTTAGTGGATTGAGAAGTGTCAAAACATTGGTCAGAGTTCTCCAAGGTTGGGAGGTAAGTGTCCTAGGGGGTAAGTGTGCTATGGGGTAAGTGTCCTAGGGGGTAAGTGTCCAGGGGGTAAGTGTCCTAGGAGGTATGTGTCCAAGGGGATAAGTGTCCTAGGGGATAAGTGTCTGGGGGATAAGTGTCTGGGGGTTATAAGTGTCCAGGGGTAACCGTCCTGGGGGGACTGTCCAGGGGTAAGTGTGCGGTCACCAACATGGTTACATAACAAGCTGTGATATGATGGTAATGTCGCAAGCACCTTATTGCATAGGTGTAAAAACACCTAATGTGTTCCCCCCTTTTATTATTAACAACAGCCTAGCTGTTAACAGCTGAAAAGTCCACTATCTAGAGCAAATGCATCTATAAAATAGGGGTATGATGTCTTCCTATTCATCTAAACTGTTGGTAGGAATAGGGTAAAGATTCAGGCTGTTGTTCAAAGGCGTCTTACCACAATCTTTATTAGGAGACTCAGACGCAGGTTAAAAAATCAGAGCATCGATTACAGGGCATAAAAGTACGAATTAATTGCACAATGTGCGTACCATGGCAATTTTAATTAGGTTACAGCAATATTGAACTAATCAGTCAAACCACAAGAACAAAATCTATATAATTAATACTACTGCTGCCTGTGGTGTCATATCAAACATGTTTGATTGTTGTGAACACTTTGTCATGTATTCGTTTTTCCAAGTTGAAGTGAAGTGATTGTTCTTAGGGTGTGGTGGGGGTAGCTGTGGTGTGTTCGGTGGCCGGGAGGAGAAGAGCGACGGCAGTTACAGTTACAGTTACAGTTAGGTGTTCGGGAGGCCGTAGGCCTCCCTGGAGCAGTGGTCGGTGAGACCTTGCTCCTGAAAGTTTGGTATGAGATGGGTGGTGAAAAGGTGGGGTGAGGTGAGAGAGTGTGAGGGGGTACCTTGCCACTACGAGAGCAGTGGTTCGGAGCTCCCAAGGATAGGCCCTTGGGTGCACCCCCGCCGAAGCGGGGATCCCAGCCCGACTACTTACCGCACTGCGTGAGCAGATGCGGAGGTCAGCGGGTGGGGGACGGTAGGCTGGCGACTGTCGGGGGACGGAAAAGGAACACGGTCCTTGGTCTGAAAAGAAATGGAACGATGTAGGTAATTAGTGCTGTAACGGAAAGGAGCGACGGCCGGGTGCCTGTCCCTTATATAGTAGTAGTAGTAGTAGTAGTAGTAGGGTGCTGCTGGTTCCCGGTGGCCTGGGGTAGATCAACTGGTAGGTTGCAGTAGTAGAGAAAGGAGAGACATCTAGGCTCTAGTCCCCTGTCAATAACTTGCAAATTACAAATTAGACACAATGTACAAAAAGTAAGTGAATAGAAGTGACCCCAGCAAACGGTCAAAGTTACCATGTGATGTTGATTAGCCAATGAGAGGCTGGTTTGTGGCTATAGAAGAGAGTGATTTCATAAGAATAAACAGTTCCTTCTTGGTACTCACTGTGTTTGCACCTCCTTTCTTCCTGGGAATGGACCACAAGAAGACTTGAAGAAGACACAAGAAGAGCAACCAGAGATAAGGGTCCGAGAAGTAGAATTAGACCGAAGTTAGGCATAACAGAGAAGTTGGACTTCTAGAAGAACTAGGGACAGTAACACAGGACGAACTCAGGCACACGAGAATAGGTACAAGCTGACCGAAGGCACAAGTTAAGGCAAGAACTGACATTAGGGATGAGATCATGGGGGATCGGCCTACACGCTATCACCTTTTCAATTTTTTGGACATCATCCCCATCTTGTGTCTAGAATGGTCCGTTACATGAGACTGTTAGAAGCCTGGCACAAGACCCCAAACCCAGGTAGGGTCCGAGCAATATTAGGGAGGTTAAGCAACACCAACGCATCTAGATACGTCAACATATCTCTAAAATGTAAAGCGTTCTGTGGGAAAATGAATAAATGATTGTTAAAAGTTGAATCAAAATTACATATCTACACACCAATCGCAGTCACTTCATGGTAAAATATTTTGAAGTTTCTAAATAGTGAGTGAGATAAGAGATACGTTACGTTTACGTTACGTGATGCGTTGGCGTTGTTTAACCTCCCTAATGCCAACTCTCGCCACCCTATCCCTCTAGGACCGAAAGCCCCATTGGTGCACAAGCCCCACAAGACTTATCCTAACCAATGTCCACGTTTTTATCAAAAACGAACATGAATTGTTTTTATTCTAATCAAATATGTTTTTAAGAGAATTGGATTCGATGCATGATTATTTTGTCCAACCCGGAATGATGGATAGGTTCAAATAGGTTCTTGTTATGCAGATTACAAATATGAATTGCAAATCTAAATTTGCGACTTGCATGAGTATCACACTTTCTCCTTGTCGAAAATAGTTTGTCATTTGTGATTAGCCTTGACGAAGCTAATCTTACAGCACATGGGACCATAATAAGACGGTAAAATAGATGGGTTGTCCATAATTGTGATCAGAACTAACTTAATGCTTCACAGCCAGATGGAGAGATGACTTCGTCAATAGTGTCGTACAACTTGTTTGTTCAGCCTAATCGTGTGAAGTCAACGAAAGGTATATCCTTTAGTACAGAAGGATGACCTGTAATACCAAAGATTTCATAGTCATTAACCCTGCAGGTGATATTCCGCTATACATGATATCGCTTGCAGCAGGCATTCTACTGGCTTCAGTTTCCTTGCTACTAATTAGAAAGTTATGATGAAATTCTGTTTTGGTTAGGTCTCAACCTCTCAGATAAATAGCATAACAGTTACATATTAGTAAGTATCAGACAAAACAAAAATGAATGGTTGCATAACGTTACTGTTCCATTGCACCTTGGCTGAGACATACCCATTCATTCAAACTGACTTGTTATCATATCTGTAAAATTTGTGCCATTTGTAGTATTAAAGGGGAGCATATAATTATATCATCAAATGAAATACAAGGAACACAATTAATTCTCTAAAACTACAATCCCATCTAGAACCATCTATCTTTGTCCAATAATGCTGACCTCACAATTTACAAGGAGTCAGAAGAAGCTTTCATACCCTTAGTGTAACTTAACTTCTGCATTAACAATTAGGTCTCAGGGCTTACAGGTGCTGAAAACAGTCGTTACTTTTGACCAGACAACTGGCATTTGTGAGTAGGCCTAGTTGTGAATCTGATCATGGAAGAACAAGCCTTATAAATAGGAATCATGGAGAGATATATGTAAGAAAGTGGTGTTTGATATCTACTTTAAAAGATGCCTCCATAAACTACAATTTAGACCAAAAACACCACTGTTTCATTCAACAAAGATACACATAATCTTTCACTATTCACAAGTTGGAAATTGCTATTTCTTCAAATGCATTTTATATCGTTGAGCTCTCCATAAAATATTTGTGAGATATTTGTGAATTCCAAAAGTCAGAGTTAGAAATCAACCTAAGTGTTGCAAAGTTGTTAGTTACATAAAGTGTCTGCTCCGCATCTTTATATGAGACAAATTCACAAGGGCAAAACATTTAATGAGCTGAATACCTTCCACCAACGACAATGATGATGCAAGTTAATGCATGTATGATGCATCTGTCGAGAAATAGATAGTTTTATTGAACTCAGGGGTGTGCCCCAAATTAGATTATGTAATAAGTTATCTTCAGGTGTATTATAATTTGTAAATCACATTACCTATCATTCATACGGCCTGATGGTACAAAGAAAAATTTAATTAAAGGTTGTTATGCATGACCATGCTTCAGGAATTCAGGAACTAGACCCTGCAGGTACTAGACGCTTACCTGTTTGGAATCCTATAGTGAGCTTAAAATTTGCATCTGATCCCATCTTTAGATCTAAAAACGCAGGTGAGCACTGGTTCATACAGAAATGGTGTGTAGATCTTATCAACCAAACAAGACTTAATCTATATCCTTAAACATTATTATCATTCCGAGTAATGGTTTTCTCTTAATCTAAGCTAAGGTAAAGTACATAGCATTTATGAACAGATTGGATGTTCCTATGAACATGGCATTGTGCTTCCTCACCTGTCACCAGGTAACACAGTGCGATTGACAAGCGCTCGCCCAGAGAGATAGACATACGGAAATTGGTCTGTTGTTGGGTGATAGCTGGGTCGACCAGATGAGCTGTAAATAAAACGTGTCTGCATCCTCACGTTATAAGTATGTTGTATTTCTTCAGAATAACTTCCAGTACCTCTAAAATGATCCATTAGACAACTACCTTAATTAAGGAAACATAATATTATACAACTATTCTTTGCACAATAATCACTTTGAAATGTTCCATTTACTTTTAAAAAGTTGTATATTCGGGGAACCTCAGGCTTTATTTATGCAACAATGTGCATTCTATAAAAGAAAAACTCTAGTAATTTGTACATTATACAATACTTTTGAGGACCTGCATGCCAATTTTGAAAGTTGTTTTGTATCTTTCGGGTTCCGGTGGCCAATAATAATACCGTTTTTCTATTATTAGAATTATTTATTTCGTTGCAGGTCATAGCCGGAGAAAGATAATCTTAGAAGTAGTGCAATTATATGGTGTCATTTGAGAAGAGTTATTTGGAAGGAAAAACACTCTCTATCTAAATGAAAAACAGTGCTAACCTGTCCACTGCCAGATCGGGGCCTCTATCACGGCCCAACTTTAAACCCCCTTAATCTGAAAATAGTGACAGGAAAAAGTAAATCCATGCACTGATAGTAAAGCTATCTTCAATTTTATCCACAACCTAAAAGCAAATAACATCCACCAAGTTCATCACAAGACAGTTGTTTATATCTGGTACACAAACCCCTTGAATAGACAGAAAACCCCTTGATTATCTGGCAGTGAAATGGTTAATCATATTTAAAAGCACTGTTTATCAGACTGAAAAACACCGTGTGTCTATTGAAAAAGACTGGAATTTTGACCCGAAGATATGTTTATAACCATATGAAAAAGACATGAAAAGAAAATTGGTCGGCACTTTATCGCACCGTAGATCACTGGTTTGTAATTGTTAAAGATATATTAATGCCTACTGTTTTAAGATATTTACATTATTTTGTTGAATGAAAAGACGGATAAATGAACACACGTCTTGAATGCTTCGAACAAGATTGTATTTTCAAACAGAAGATGGAAATTCCTTACATCTGCTCCTAGTCACCAGAAATAGAACAGGTCGCAGTTCCCGTGCCGGAAGGAGGCCTCTAAACAGCTCCGAGCAATTAAACTGACAAAAGCACTCGGCCCAATCAGTAAAATCCCATTCGCCCTCTGCCAATTTTCTGTGTGGTTTTATATTTGGATTACTTGGATTTGGAAATTTTACGAAAAGAGCATTGCTAACACAACTGTAAGGCATAGAAATATTATTTTATAACTAGGCTCATTTTAGATAATAAATAAGTGGGGTTATCTAGGTCCCTTTGCCATCTGCAATTATATGCAGCGATGTGTTTTTTGGTTGAGCAAAAATCATATACTGAAAAGAATTGTTCATGAACAAACGATATTTATCACAGCGTGTTAAAATCTTAGGCCAATTCAGGGTGCAAATGACAGAGACAGATCCAACACGTTGGATATCAATTTTTGTTTCTCGCCGATCTCTTACATGTACAACAGCTGTAATAATGTGTTCATATCATCTGAATGCGATCCGTCATTGCAATCTACGTCTAAGATATGATTACAACTTTTGTTTGGATTAATTTCTCTTGCATGAGACACATTTTGTCAGTTCCCTGTGGAAATACGCCTTCAGAAAAAAAATCGCACGTGGCGTATGTCCCTATAGGCGCTATGTGGAAAGTAGAGAAACAGAGAGCGTTATCAATGTGGTTGGAGGTAGCAGTTGACGGGAATTCTTTTTAGCAATATACACCTTCCGACGTGGGAAAAAGACGTTCGGAGAACTGTGTTATCCTCTGTAAAGATGAGTGTTTAATGATGAATATAAAAGGAGAACTTCATGTACAGAGAGAAAAAATTGTAGCAGAACCTAATGACTATGTATGTTTTATTACTGAAATAAAGTGCTCTGCTCAATTGAAAAAAAAGAAGAAAAAGTATTATCAATTCTTGCTGTCTGGTGCAAGGGACACAGAACTCCTACGACAGAGCGACGGACTGAAACAATTACTGTGGTAAAGAGTTGAATCAAATGCAAGATGCAGTACTGGGTTCTGGTGATATGTAATCCCTTCTTTCCAGTTCCTTTAGGAATGTGCGGGGGAAGAATGGTGGTGGTGGTGTCAATGATATGCATAGATTGTTGGAAAGATATACGGGGAATTACCCCGGGGGGATAGAATCTCTCGGGGCATCCAGCGATCTACGACTAAATTTAAGTTTAAGACAGTTCTAAGAAAACTAAAAATGCCTTGTCAATGACCTACCGTATTGGATTTATGTCGTGCTTCTTTATCCCTGTTGAGTATACTGATAGACTAAATATAATTATGATGACTGTACCCAATTCCATGTAAATGTAATATTGTCTTCATCACATTTCATCTCATCGACATCATAATTATACTGTACTTATTTATATGTGCATTTGGATTTATGTTAACCTAGTTCATCTTTGTTAATTTTCCTTTTCTTTTTTCTCTCACTCGATGGCTTGAAGATCATGTAATAACGTGAAGTCATGATACAATAAAAAAAAAAAAAAAAAGTTTAATTATTTCCCTTTCACTGCCGGATAATCCAGGGGATACTTATCTATCCAAGGGACCTATTTGTTTAATGCACATAATCCTTCCCACGAACAGTTAGTTGTTATTTCCCCAAAATAATTGAACACATCAAAGACTGTTTTGCTTTTCCTGTAATCATTTGTGATTTTTTTGAAATTTGGTTGCCATGGTAACCAGGTAGCCAACATTAACAGAAAATTGGTAAGTTTTGCACATTTTTCATCAATTATTTCTATTTTTGACCAAAACATCTATATAAATGCATCATGTTATACTCAGAAGCTCTGCAAGGCTATCTAAATCACATAGACTCATGGAAGATGCATTTCATAAGTCTAATGTGTCTAAAATGATTTTGGAAAGTCATTTTCTTGACTTTTTCTGGGATGATCATATGCTATATAAATGTGCAAACTATTCCTCAAAGTACTGAAATATCCCTAAATCAACGTGATATGATATATTTAGGATATAATCAAATGAGAAACATCAAAAACAAGCAAATTGAGGTTAAATTGGGATAAAGGTATACTTTTGAAGCAATTTAGGTGATATTGTGAAATTATGAGACAAATTGGGGGATTCCTGGGGATTCCCCAGGGATTCCCTGGTGCTATATTTAGCTCAAGGGGGTTTCCCCTTTTGGCCACTATAGCGGCCTCTGGCAGTGAAACCCTTTACATGTCAATTAGGTGAAAAGGCATCCCTCAAGTCCCCTTCCTTTGCATGGTTATATAATCTAAGCTCGTGTTAACCTCAGTCCGAAAAAAACACACGCTTGCATAAGTAACGGTGGGGGGTGGGGGCGGAGGGTAGTCTATACCTGCTCTTGATTTGTTAATGTAGCCTGGTCCGCCGGGCCAACTGAAAAGAAGCATTTCATATTGAGGCTGTGGGCCCAGGCTATTGTTAATGCACATATGCATGCATACAAACAGAGGAGCTCAAGCTTCTAGAACTGGACGCTTGGTGGCAGTACTGTTTAGAATTTCAGGTCGGTGTTCTGAATTCTACCACAACATGGCGCCTCTGGGACATCACCCTGCCGCTGAGTAGATATTGTGATACGCATATTTGATGCCGTCTATATTGAAGGTTTTCTACGTTAGGTCTGATATTAAGAATTTAAAAAAGTACTTGGTTAATCAGGTGGCCGCATATTCGATTCCATATTGCTATTGAGCTTCAACTGCATTGCCTCAACATCGATCTACAAAAAGCGCTTCTCAAAAAACACATTTGCATTCTGATGTTGTTTCTGTAACGTGAGACACTGGATTCTATAATGGAAATGCATCTGGAAAAAGGGGAGTGTATATTCGAGGGTAGTTTTCTTTTCCCCCCAACGCCTGCCGAATTGGAAGTGTATAGGCCTCCCGGCTGTATGTTAGTGTCCGGCATAACCAGCCCACTTAAGGCGCTGCCACAGGACTCGTGAAGTATGCCAAATATCCCAACTCTATATTCTACTGTACAGTAATTCATGCAGGCAACCGATAAAACCTTTCTTGTGGGCAGAAGGTATACATTTGTTATGCAAGTGACGTTAAGAGCTCCTATGGGGGTTGCACCTATTAAACAGCTTTTCACAATCAAGCGATGTTATTACTGTCTAATTGGTGCATGTCAATGAATATGCAAATCAAAATTTCTATTTAGATTAGGATTCATTAGTCAACAATAATGAGTCTTCTCAGTATGTAATTACCGATGTGAAGCCTAAAGGGTGTTTGCAACGTGCCGACAAACTTTGACATCTTCGACGACTTTCAAAGACAAGTATAATTATGTCGTTCATTGATATAACAAGATGTCGTGAGTGGATAAGTATAGTTCTTCTGCAAACAAAGGACAAATTGGGGCTTCAATAGTTGTTGGCAGACAATTGGAAAGAGAAGGAATTTATATCGTAACTTGAATGCCAAATTGTAAACCAAAACAGTGTTGGAGCCGACATCATACAGACTTGGGTTGACTTTTACCTCAGCCATGGCATCCCATCTCCATCGGGATGACATAATCAAACATGTTAGATCGTGTTTGTCGGCGGTTGAGACAATATTATGTCAGAAACCGACTTGATTCAACCCATACCCTCTTGTCGCTGTACGTATACCAATTAGGGTATCCCAACCTAACAAATGTACTTTATAGCCAGGTTTCCACAGATCGACCAACTTCAAAAACTAGATGACTATTGGCAAAAACAAGCATTGGTCGTTGAGGATTGAAAGGGTTAACACTCAATGGGTGCCAAAAAACACGTGGTTTGTCGTTCTGTGGACACCTTTTGTCATCACCCTACATAGTCTTTGTAGTTCATCAGTCGCCGACCCATTGTCGGAAAGGTATGGTGTTCAAGTGGAAAACAACTTTTAACACTAGGGGAGCCTATGAGCATGAAAGGTGATTGGTTAGGAAGAGTCCCATACCCTATACAGACGGTATTCCACTGGCCGATGGTATTCACAATTTCATAAACCGTACAGACGAATGCGTGTTTATTGCACCGTTTAAATACGCGCGATGTCGCCTCAAAAAGCGGTATTATTTACGTGACATTGTTGTGTGTATTGATTCTATCATTTACGCGACATCTTAGTAGTATATGGAATTGGGGATGTATAGATGGTTGCATCATTTTCATATGATCAACGGATGCATGGCAATTTATCATTACATTGGTAGCACATAGAGATGGGAATTCGGTAGCTGCCGCCTGCATTGTAATAATATCATGTGAATTGATTTTGTAATAATCATATAATTATGATGGAAAGTAATTCGTGATACTAAGTGATGTTAATACATGAAAAAACAACTAAAGAAAAGTAACTAGAAAAAAAAGTACTCGAAAATAACCGGAAAGTAGGAAAATAGTTTAGATGTAACATGAAACACAAGGTTTATAGGGGATAACACAAGATTTATGGGGTTATGTCAAATGATATGGTTTAAGCCAATCAGCATCTGGCTAGGTAATTGTAGCTTATTAAAGGTGGCTTGTTTACCTGAAATAAACCAATGTCCCTAAAGCCCCATACCCACTAACTGACTGGGCGACCGTTGGCGCCGACGTCGGCACGGTCGTCGGCGCCGACCATCTGCGTCAGCATAAAATTATTAAACATGTTTAATAAGGATCGGCCGACGTCAGTGCCGACCGTTGGTGCCGATTTTGTGTGGGTATGCGTCCAAATAGCGTCAGTGCCGACAGCCGTGCTGACGTCGGCGCCAATTCTTGCCAAAATCGCCCCGGAGGTATACTGCTTTAAAGCCCCATACCCACAAGGCGATTTTACCGTAGCCGGGTGATGGATGACTGGAAGAATGGCCGTCGCCGTCGTCGGGCAACAGCAATATCTAGGTTTGATATTTGACCGGTGATTTTACCGGTGATCATGTTGTGCATCGCCCATCGCCCAGAAACAACACCATACCCATGTGGAATCGCCCGGTGATTTGATTGATAACCCAGTCGCTGGGCGACTTTACCGCCTATTCTCCAAGACACACGTCGGCAGTCGCCGCTACAGTAGCTTAAGCGCCGTACCCACTAGGCGACTTTTGGACGAATCAGTGCCGACTTTGGAACGGCCGTCGTCCGACTGTGATAGATAACCCATACCCACACATAATCGGCACCGACGTCGATGTTGGCGACAATCACACCGAACCTTATTAAACATGTCTAATAATTTTACGCGACACCAACCGTCGGTGCCGATTTTGGCCAATCGGCTAGTGGGTATGGAGCTTTAGTGGGTATGGCCCTTAAGGCACTCAAATGTTAACACCTACCTGTTTTTGACCTATGCTTGGGGAAATGTAGCAGTATGACGATCACAAACACTTGAGGATGGGTCTAATCTGACATATGGAGATCCTACGATGACTGAAGCACCTGCTGACCCCAGGGTGCCTGAGACTGAACATGGGACCAGAGAAGGCGTGCTAAGGGCATCCCCACGATGACCTGGTCCTCTGAGGAAATAATGGCTGTGTGAAGGTAAAGGAAATAGAACATGAAAATAGAATAGTTCCCCGACACCCCCTTTCAATATCTGATTATAAGAGTTTCTTGAGTAAACTCCCCTGAGCCCTAATACATGAAATCCCCATGGACCGCAAACAATCACGAGTTCCCTGAATCCAGTCCATCCCCATTTTTCTTGAACACATCCGAACAGCAGGCCAGGCGTTTACAATTTTATTGTATACACAACATTTCATGCTATAAGTAGTATGAATGGGGATTTGATGTTGAGTTCATAAATAATTATTCACTATGTGCACATGATTTTCATATTTATCATATTTTACAGAGTAAATATAAATCATTTAAGATCAAAATTCACATTAATTAGTTCAGAAATTGGAAACCTAATCCAGATCATATACACAGCATTACATAAATCAGTGACATGTGCATATCATAGAATACACTATGATAATAACGCTTAGCAATTGAACAAGTATCTATGTTCTCATTTGTTTAATATCTAAAGACATGTTTTAAAACTAAACATGCATCTACATATCTAACAGAAGATATCTTAACACGTGTTTTATTTTACAACGCCATAAATTTTAACAGTGTATTATATTATAAACTACCGTCATTTGCAAAATAGTCTGTAAATAAAATCGATCTGTGAGACAATATCTGCGAGATAATATCATGTCCACTGACCTTGTTGCGTGTATTTATCCTATTAAACATGTGATACTTTAGTAGATGGAAATGGTAATTTATAGATGGTTTGACTGTTGTTGAGTGTACAGTTAGACTTATACGTGAGACGTCGTGTATACATTGTCTCCAGTATAAACAACGTTGTATGAGTGACGTCGCGTGTATAGCCGGTTTGGTGTGGGGGTGGTGCATACAAAAACTTGATACCATTAGAAAGGGATTCAAATTCTCAAATGATATGTAGGCCACATGGTCTTATCATCAAAGAAAAGGTGTAAAATACCAATCAAATTATTTTACATTCCCTTTTGATTTAAATACATTTGGATAACAAATAACAGCCAACTTGGCAACATTAGCCAACATCAGGAATAGTCTCTACATACATTATAGGTCTGGCAGCAAGAAACAGCTCATTTTCATATGCTCTTGGTTTGGACTCATGTGATTTTTGAGTTTAGGTATGATTCTGATTATTAAGTTTGGAGACAGATTGTATAATGATATGAACAGAAAATACACCATTTTGTAGATTGATTTATTCTGACTGATATTTGTAGTTTTTTTTAAAAGTATAAGAAAACCAGAACAGAAACACAGTGAAGATATGGCAGGCTGACTTTCAAGTTTTTAATTCGTTTCTTGATTCCCAGATGTATTGACCACCAAGTGGAGACCGGTCATGATAGAACTAGCACTGGCGTCCTTGTTAAAAATTCTGAAATATGTCCCATGCAAATGGATAAATAAAGTTTGGTGGCAAGTTTAGTTTGAGACAGACCCACTAGTTCAATATGGTAAAGTTGGAGTCAGTGGTTACACCTCTAGTTTTGACAAAGTGCATTGGTTCAAATTTCACAGAATGAGTCCAGCCATGTGTGAATTTGTGACTGTGGCTCCCTGTCCTGGCCAGGGTCATTGGTGTTCATAATGCTTTATCGTGAGCGATCTATTTGAAATCCATTTATGACCCGTCCTCAAATAGATTTACCCCTGCCATTATACCCCAACCTTCACCCCCCCCCCCCCGACATATATATATACTCCCGAATAATCGGAAGGAATATAGTTCAATACAGGTGGTTCAATATGTCAGAGACTAATGTGAATATGGGACTCTTCGTGTTCATTGCACATGACATGATTCAGAAGGATTTATAAGACTTTCCTTATTCTGCCCCTCACTCACCACCATTATGTCAGCTTTAAGGTCTACACAACAGAAAAATAAGACAACCATAAAAGGTGGTACTCGATTTTGATGTGATATAATATGAAAAACCTTGAGCGTTGTTTTACGTGCTCTCAATGTTATCCGATATAAGAAGGCAGGTGCAACCCTTCGTTTAATGCTGATTCAGATTTTATTTTACATCAGTAGCTCAAACAATTTGATAAACTGTTTCCAGTGAGAATCTGTATCAATTCTGTGCAGTCCGACCGGTTCTGGCAGATGTCTAATGTGTATTTTTTTCTCTGCCTTGAAAGTGGAAACGGATGAAGCACTGTTATAAATTGTAGTAGCCTCCTGTGGCAAGCAGAACGGGTAAAGTTTGATAAACACTGTTTTTTGGTTGTTTAGGATGAAAAATAAATCCGATTCCAAATGGAATATTACTAACAAAAAGTATAAAGTGGTATCACTCATAGCAGGGAACCTCAGATTCCGAATATGATAAATGTTTAGAATAAGTTGAGTCAAATGTTGTACATGCTTAAAAGGTTTTCAAGATCAGAGTTATGAAACCTAAAATTCAATCCCTAAAGCTGGTGATCCACGTTGCGACATTTTACAAACCGACAAAAAAATTGTGACTGAGCCGATTTCCGGACCGACGGTTTTTTGTCGGTTTGGAATCGGTTGGATAATTAAACCTATTGGTCCTAGAATTGGTCCAGAATCGGTCCAGAATCGGTCCCCTACCCATGATCCACTGTGAAGCTGAAAACTTATTATTTTCTTGTATCTTGAGTCACAAATTATAAGGGAAACAGTGAAAATAAAATCGGTTGACTAAATTATGAACATTTTGCAAATATTTTAATATTTTATGTCTAAATATGGTCAGAAGAACCACAAATATATATTATTTAAGCTTTTTGATTATTAATAAGTAAAATAGTAAAATACTTGTTGAAAAGCATTAATAAATAATCATGTGAAAGAGAAATCATTTTGATATCTTTTGGTACCATTATCGTTCTATTATTTCCAAAAATAAATGAAATAACACTGAAAATACCTAGACATAATAAAATCAGTCCAAAATCGGTCCATATCGGTCCAGAATCGCTCCAAAAATATTAAACAGGTTTAATAATTTCGTCGGGCCTTTATCGTTTTGAAATTGGTAGGAAGAATTTTTTATTTCAACTCTCGGTTCTAAAATCGGTTTGAAAAAGATCGGTTGACATGATCCACGTCACGATTATTTTCTAAAGGACCGATTCTGGACTGATTCTGGACCGATTCTGGACCGATTCTGGACCGATTTTGGACATAGAAAATATTTTGAAAATCGGTTGAATATCGGTCCACTTTTGTCGCAACGTGGATCACCGCCTTAAGAGGCTGTACAAACTAGGTCTTCGGTAGCTTCAGAGAACAATACTGTTGCGTTACAAGAATTTAACCAAAACATTCATGTGACCCCTTCCAATACAATTTGCAAACCCTCTCTGAGCCTTGCTATTTGTCTTGTGACTTTGGTATCGCGAAATAAGTTTGTCATGCTTCATAAAGCATAGATTAAGCATACGGTACCAAAGACATGCATTGTTTAATACGCTGATACCAATCCTCAGTGTCTCGCATCTCTCTTTGTTGTTAATCATTGAACGTGAGATTCCCCTTGTCTATCAAATAATAAGACTAAGTTTCTGATGGCTGGCCGGAAGCTGACAGGTAAAGCCGGGTTTCCACCGAACGACTTTCTTGGTGAGTTTCTAAGGACCATGAACGACATGAAAAAAGAAAATCTTTGCTAATTTTGGTCGTTCATAAAGCAACTATTTCTTGTTTCCACTGAACGATGAAAATACTGATATTTGAACGACTCTTGGACGATCTGGACGACTTTTTCAAATGACAGGGGTCAGAAAAGTCAGGGAACAATGGATTTAATAGCCTTTAATTACCTTAGAAAAAATCGTGAGCAACTGTCGTCCAGAAATATTAAACAGGTTTAATATTTGGTCGTTGGTAAATCCTTCACTTTGGTTGTTCACAAATGTCGTTTGCAGTCATTCACAAATATCTTTGCCAACGATTTTGTGTTTCCACTAAACGATATTCCCAAAGACCACCAACGATTTCCTAATCTTTTCATGTCTTAGGCTGTCTTGAGGGAAATGTCGTTCGGAGGAAACAGGCCTTTATTGTTACGTCACCTTCTATGAACAATTCTGCTCAGCCGATCAAGGACCTTAAAAAAGACAAAAAAGTAAAGGAAATCAATCAAACTGCATTTTATGTTTACATCCACTGAGACAATCTTCAATGATTTGCTGTTTAAGCCTATGTCAGAAGCAGACTCTTCACACTTTCAGATGGTGAAAATGGCACCCGCCGATATGCTTTTGGACCCATGAGTCTTTTGTCAGTAGGATTTAGAACAAGAATAGTAAAAGTGCCGACTCCTGGGCGTATTTTGGGGTGAGTAGGTTTGGCACCAAATGCTCAGAGGTAGTTTCTACACGCAGAGGTTCACCTCTTCTTGCACCATTTACATCAAAGTGCAGTCTTAGGTGACGAATGATATGCACCAAGGGGCGCATTCACAAGTTCGAGAAAGTTACTTCAGAGAATGAGCTTTGTCACATGACCCGACGTAATATTGCACACCTCCTTTCCCTCATGTGATTACCTATCCGTCTGTCAATTATATCTTTATCTTTGAATATATTCGAATTAAATGGATTACCGTAAATTTCGTGTTATTAAAACAATTCTTTCCAGAATAATCATAGAACATTTCAATGCTCTATAAAACCCCTATAAAATATAAGGGCGGCGCACTGACAGTCTAGGGAGAGCAAGGAATGTTCGTTCTCGTGATAAACACATAATTCGCACTTTAAAATCATAACTCATACTATAGTGTAAACTCGGTACCTGTATGTCTTTAACTGTTTAAGCCAAGGTGTGGGAGGTGTGGGAGGAGACGTGAGCAAACGCCAATGTGTTAACAGCTGGAGAAACATGGGGGACCTGCAGATCTACCCTGAAGTCCTCATGTGTCTGAAGTGTTGGTCTGTCCAGCCATGTATTGATCTATATCATAGGGGACAGCCATTGCTATAGTGTGTTTGTGAACACGCTGGGGATGGTTTATCCAAACTTCAGGGCTCGTAATAAAGCTGGAGTGAAACCAAACCATATCTTTAACTGAAACCAATTCAAAAATACAAGATCACACCGTACATTGGTAGTTTACTTTAAATGTACCCATAAAAGCACATTTTCCAATACTTAGGCCCGGAACCATTTTAAAAAAGGTAATTGGCGGGGGTTTGACAGCCACTCCTGCTGGTAATTAAAATCCTGGGCCAGAAAACATGCAAAAATCTGGCATGGTAATTTGGCAGGGGCTGAGGTACGTACGGTAGGTCTTTGATGGCAGTCTGGGCCTGTCAGAAAACACTTTAATCAATCAGAAACTTCTTAGGACTGAAGATTAGAATTCTGGCCTCCTTACGAGAGTCCCTTGGCCTGTCAGGCAATGACTATACGTATGCAGAAGACAGTGTTGTCATCAAAAGAGATGGCTGCCTCATCCAGGATGTCAGTAGCCATAACTGGGTGAAGACGAGCAAATAATAAAATATTTGACATTAGATTTATAAATAATATATGCACAATGCATCTTCTATGTCAATGGTTCAATAGCACAATTTTATGCGCAACTCTGAATTTGTCATAACAATTATTATGACATTACAGACAGTTTCCCTTGCTAACACTATAAATTCAAAGTATATAATTATCTTACAGGTATTACGTACATTTTTAGGGAATAGCGCCCTGATCATAGCTTACCCTAATTTTATTGGAGAAAGTCTGACTTGACTATTTTTTCTGCGTATGTATGGCGAGAAACAATCACATTTAGGGCCACATCGAACATTCTTCAGTGTATCTTGAATAAAGGCTGTCAGCAGCTGGTCAGGATGATTGCCGAAATGCAGAGAGGTTGGCTCTCTGACCCAGCTTCTAAGCCAATCAGATTTTATCTCGATCCTTTATGCTGATAGCAAGAACCAGTCTTTGGCAACTCTGTGGGTGGAATTGAATGTGTAGTACTTTCCTAATTGACCATGACAGGGACTAACATAAAATACAGAACCAAAAACCTCCCGACAATGAGCAAATCTGAGGGGAAAAACTCTGTGAAATGAATGAATAGGCGCTAAGATTATTTAATATCTTATTCCCTGATCAGTTTGTAACGTTTTGAAGAATAAATAAAAGATGAAGCAGAGTAATTAAGACATCGATGAATGATGTAAAACTATTAATGAGGTGATCAAAACTTGGAATAAAAACAACAGTTGCAAATTCATCATTTTGGGAATGAATGAGGAAGTGGCAAGTTCAACAATCCTGGCTAAGGGATTTTGCAATGGTTTTACAGGGCTTGGGCTTTTGCGCGGTTAGAATAAATGATAATGACGACATCTTGAAAGCAAAATCAGTTGCACTGAATCGAGTTTTTTTTTTAAACAATGCCTCTGCATCTTAATAAGATGAGTCCTCATTATCTTGTCACCTTCCGATAGTTTTTAATGTACCTTTTATTGAATCATTAATGTGATAAAAATGCTAATTGAAGTGATACTATCTTTGTTCATTTCAGATTTACTCCTTCAACTCATGGGCTTTGATATCTTTGATACGTAGATCCTTCCTGTGAAATTTAGAGAAACAAATTAGCTTCATATCATGACTGCTGCCCACCCCCAGACACAAGAGATGACGGCAGACTTGGGTGAAATAAATTTTTATTAATGATTCAATTAATGATAATAATAGTTAAGATTGCTGTTGGATAATAATAATAGATAAAAGAGGTTTTATATAGATGATGAAAAATATTGTGAAAGGAGTGGGTGGGATGGTTTTGTGATATGTTGATGGGTTGGTGGTGTAGGAGATAATGGAGGAGAGTAGGTTGAATTGTGGGTTATCGAAGGGTGGTGTATAGGGATTGTGTGGAGGGTAGGAAATGTGGGTATGTGCCAGCAGGGGGAAGCAGCAATGACCCAGCCTAACGCCCAAGCGTATGCTGCAAACATTTCGTGGGGCTTATTGGGCTTCTCTCCGTACAGAGTTGCAAATAAAATTATAGGTCTTGATTATCTGATCATAACTGGAACTCAAACATAATCTAGTTCAACACGTTCATCATTACTGCTGACACCCCCGGACACAAAAGATAACGGCTGGCTTGGGTAAAGTAAATTTTATTATATGAAATAAAATTTATAATATATTGATATAAAAGTTGAAGATGTTTTGTTTTAAGAGAATATAATATGAGAAAATGATAATATGAAATAAAATTATGTAATAAAAGGTGTGGGTGGGTGGGTTTTGTAGATGTTGATGGAAGGTGGAGGTGAAGAGTAATGGAGGGAGAGGTGTAGGGAATTATGGGATGTATGTGGAGGGTGTATGAGAAATATTTGGGGTGTGGTAGTATTGAGTGCCAGAAGGTGGCAGCAGCAATGACCCAGCCTAACACCACAGTGTATGCTGAAGACCATTACTGCTGACACCCCCGGACACAAAAGATAACGGCTGGCTTGGGTAAAGTAAATTTTATTATATGAAATAAAATTTATAATATATTGATATAAAAGTTGAAGATGTTTTGTTTTAAGAGAATATAATATGAGAAAATGCCAAACCAGCCATGGAATTTAGGGTTATAAGATGGGGGGGAGGGGTGGAGAAATTATAAAATTGAATTAATAAGAGTCTTATTGACGAGTGTGTTTGTATCGTCTGTGATATATGCCTTGTAGGCCGCGGATCTCCATCCGCCGAGTTTCTGAATTTGAGTCTCGTTGCATCCCGCACGGAATGCCTGCGTCGCAGCCGATTTTCTGAGGCTGTGTAGGGTCAGCCCTTTGGTGTCGGCTCCAATAGCCTGGAGGGCAGAGTCCCATACCGCCTTTATGGTTGGGACCGTGATCGGTGGCCCGCCCGCCCTTGACATGAGGAGGGGGTCTGTAGGTGAGGCTGTTGGGATCTGGTCTAAGTGAGATGTGATCATGTAAACTGGGCATAGTCTCCGATCGGGTAGGGCCGAGAGGGCCACGACCCTGAACTGGCCTACCTTCTGCATGTTTTTCGCCCATTTTATGACGATCCGGATGGCATCTTGCGAGATTGTCACGTCGGCTCGTGTCGGATGCCTGGTCGGGTCGTATCCCCGGGTGGACGTCGGGGCCACCTCCGACTGGCGGAGGGCCCCGAAGTACATGATTAGGACGGCGGCCTTGACCGCTATCCCAACCGGGGTGTGTGGAATGGCGAACAGCACTGACCTGAGAGTCTCCATTGGGACTGCCCTTTTTACCCGTGATGTGTATGTCATGTCTCGGAAGACCGCGTCCAATGCCCTGCTCACGCGTGCATGGTCCAGGGGGGCGGTAGGTGCCCCGGCCATCCGCATGAAGGTTCTGATGTGTGATAGCTTGTTCTTGATAGTGCTTGGGGCCGGGATGGACTCGGCCATATATTCGATGAACGCGCAGATCATGTAGTGGTCTGGGGCCATAGGGTTGAACCCCACCCTCCGAGCGAACGCGATGTATGTGGCGACCGTGGATCGCTGGTTGGCTCTCGTGCCGGGCGCTCTCGCCTGCTCCTGCCGCGCTGCCGCTCTCGTCAACAGCGAGGCGACGGCCCGATCTGGAAAGTACATACGAAGGCATGTTATGGAATGCAAAGAGACATGGCTGTATAATGTCAAGTTCCCCTTTAGAGATGATATCCCTAGCCAGGTCCCGGTCAGCGCGCGAGAGGTGGGCCCTACTGAGTCTGTCGGCTACTTCATTATCTTTACCAGGGACGTGTATGTACGTAATATGTATGCCGAGGACGGCCTGTACCATCCAGGCCGCCCTGGCGCAGTCGAGGAGGATACTGTTGCGCCCCCTTCCAGACTGCAGGACCTGAACTGCCGCATTGTTGTCGCAGTGTATACGTATATGAGTTCCCGTGTCTCGTTCGTCAAGTAGCGTGTGAAGTGCTACCACCACGTTGACGGCTTCAAGTTCCGTTATATTTGCCGCGCCGTCCTCCAGTGGTGCAACCTGACCGGCGTATGCCCTCACGCCGTCTGACGCGCCTATACCCGACAAACATGCGTCCACATATATGTCTCGCGTGGGTTCCGAGTCAGGAATGTATGATCTCCCGTTCCAGTTAGTACAAAACTCTTGGAACCACCTGAAATCCGCCCTCATGGAAGCGTTAACGTTTATATAGCGGCCGGTAGCCGCGCGGAGTGCTTCCAAGAGCCTGGATATGAACAGGCGCGCCGGGCGCACACACTTCGCGACATGAACCAATTGGCCAATGATTGACTGTAGTTGTTTGGTGGTCATGGAGCGCGCCTTTGTGTACGTGCTGACGAGGGTGAGAATATCCGACAATTTCTCGGCTGGGATGGATAGGGTTCTGTTTACAGTGTCTATATTGACCCCTAGCCATCGTACCACTTGTGCCGGAGGCTGAGCCTTTTCTGTGGCCTCGGGGAGTCCAAGCTCTGCCAGTAAAGCCCGAGCGCGCGCGAAGTCCGCCTCAGCCTTGCGTTTGGTTGCTGACGTGATGATCAAATCGTCAAGATACATAAACGCTTTTATTCCCTCGGCCGCCAGGACATCCACTATAGCATTTGCCACAGATTGCATGTGAAATGATGATGCCCTGGCGCCGAACGGGACGGTTATGTCACAAAAATGCTGGCCCTCCCATGCGAAGCACAGGAGGGGCCAGTCGAGCGGGTCGGAGGTCAGATTCTTATACGCCCTTGATATGTCCATTGTGGCCAGGAAAGCACCCTGGGGATACAACGCCAGCTCTCCCACCAAGATGTCTACGGTGGGGAGGGAGTGTTCCATTTCTATACCGAACACTCCATTCTTGACCACGTAGGCATTAACTGAGACATGTTCTGGAAAGGTCATGTCTGTAATCACTCTCCTGTCCGCAGACTGCGCCTTGGGACGAGACATTAAAGGTGACTCGTGACACCACGGATAGAACGGGGGAACGTCAAACGGGCCCACGACACCCCCACGGTCTATTTCCTTCCGAAGGAAAGCGCGTATGTGGTCAGGGTACTCTATGGCACTTGAATGGTTTTCAACCCCGGCTGTATCCGACACGGGTCCGACGTATCCGAGGGGAAAGCCGAATGTCAAGAAGTCCATAAGGACAGGGCGTCCGCCCACACGCTCCAGGTACTGGCGCCATGCGTGGAGATTAAGGTTTGTGGGAACGGGGAGCCGAGCGCCCACGGCGTTGGGGAGACCTGAGCTACGCACGACGTCATATAGCTTTGCCAGTTCCCCGGAGAGCGTGCCGGGGGCAGGGCTAGGCCACTGTTCCTTCTTATACTCAGCGAACGCAATAGGGCGTAGATCTATATTAGCTGATTCATAGTTACCCTTGCCACATACCTTGCGTATCCTATTGAAGTCCGGGCCTGCGTGTTGTTTACTTTCGCGCGCGCCGGGGCGTGACGGGGTAGTCGGTACCGTGTTATGGTGGGCGGGGGAGGGCCGGCCGCCTGCCGGCCCCTCAACCCCTTCCCCGCCATATGCAGTCGCGTTGTCCTGGTTCCCTTCCTCCAGGGGAAGTGGTTGATGGGTGTATGACTTGACGTCGACACTGATGAGAGGCGGGTGGGGGGAGAGCCGGCCACATGCCGGCTCCTCACGCCGCTTACCAGCACTAGGGTTGTCGGGACGTCTAATTGTTGTGGGGGGCGGCGGAGTGGGTGAGAGCCGGCCACATGCCGGCTCCTCCAACCCGTCCGCTCGGTAATCGGGGCGACTGCGTATGTTGACTCCCTCAAGGCCGTCCGCAGCTGTGGGGGTGCGGCCGCCGCTGGCACGATCGTTAGGTGTGGGCGCCACCGATCCTAATAGGGTCGGGGCGCCTGCTGCGCGTTTTTTGGCTGCGCTAGATGATTAGGGACCTGGATGTCCGTATGCGTGTTCCTCCACAACGTATTGTGGACCGCCGGATTTTGACGCGGGGGGTGTTGTGGCCTTTGTGATGGGAACTGCAGTTTCCTCTCGCAGGCATATACACTATGGACGCAATGACGCGACACCGCATCGCAGAATGCGCATATATGCAGGGCCTTGACCGGACCCTCCATGTGATCAGTACGGTGCTTACAGCCGGCCTTTGTGTTAAACTCGCGGCACACAAACTCCTTCGTACCGCCTGTGTACGCGGCCTTCGGTCTGTCGGCCTGCATGGGGGCCGTGAAGGCGATTCTGACCCTTTCATTTTGTATGGCCTGATAGTCGTGCCACACCAACGTACCCCTCTCGACCTGATCAAAGATCGATTGTGACCAGCGCCTAACCGCTGGCCAGGGCCTCTCGATAGCGTCGTGTGACACGTCCCTCAGATGTCGTAGGATGTACACATGGTCCCGAGAGGCGTATGCGTTCGTGTCGAGTAGGAGTGCTACCATAGCATTGATATACTCCAACTGCGACAGTTCGCACCTGACCTCTAGTCTCTGCTTATTTGTCTGACACGACTCGCGGTCGATGTACATGTAAGGTTTTCGGGTTGAATAATCAGGAATGTTATCATGAATGTCGATCTTACCCTCCACTGGCGGCGGGTAGAAGCCATCCTGTCGGGCGATCCTATCCACGTAGCCGTCACGGTTTTCCACTGACCGCAGGCGGCGTGGGGGAGGGAGATGTTCGACCGTATCATCCAAAGATCTGGGGAGTGACTGGTGACGACTTGGCCGTCCGTGCATGGTTTGCTCGTGTTGCCCTCGCGCGTCGCACGTAATTCCAACGAGCCTATCCAGTTTTGAATTTATCCCGGCCATATCGGACCGGACCTGCTGCACCTCGGCCTGTAGTTGTGCGACCCGGTCGTCCTCGCGCTCCGAGTCTGACAGGGAGCCCAAGCGGGGGGCCGGAGTCGATGTAATATGTCCCTCTATGTGGTCGTCATATACCTGGTCCACAGTTACAAGCCCCGCATTAGGGAAAGAGACCTCCCGGTCGGCCACAAGCCTTCTGAGTCTAGCCTGCGCCTTGGCCTTTGCGACTCGAGACGTGGTGGCCCTCGTGGCGGCCGCCATGTCGTATCAATTGCTATGTTCAAAAATTACTGTTCACCGTATTCTCCACTTACCGACGAACACCATACACTATGCGTAGCTTTGGGGTGGTAATAAATATTTACCCTTTGATGTAGAAAAGCTGCTGTTTGTAGCGGAGACGCGGATGTCTGCCGATAACCAATTTTGTAGATGTTGATGGAAGGTGGAGGTGAAGAGTAATGGAGGGAGAGGTGTAGGGAATTATGGGATGTATGTGGAGGGTGTATGAGAAATATTTGGGGTGTGGTAGTATTGAGTGCCAGAAGGTGGCAGCAGCAATGACCCAGCCTAACACCACAGTGTATGCTGAAGACAATTATAATTTGCAAAACTTAAATTTCGGTGGCTCCAGATGCAGATCTAGGATTGTCAACGGCTTAACATAGCATGCCTAGCACTTATACCAATACTATTATTGACTCTGCACGACTTTTACTAATCGCTGGCTGAAAGTATTGTAAAAACCTGGTTTGCTATTTGGATGAGCTTGAGAAAATTGGGGTTTGATTGGGATCTGGTGGACTGTTTGGAGTAAGATAATTTTATCATATCAGGAAATAATCAAATATACTCTCTTTGGGAGCAAGAGTCCTGTTCCTAGAAACAATTATTCATCAATGAATGGCAAAAACAGATCCTATATATGAAATGTCTGTGATTTCTTGCCCATAAAATCTTGAGAGTAAATAAATTAATCTAACATTTCCTTACTGCACAGACTTTCTTCATAATTACAAAGTAAAAATGGCTTGAAGAATGCCATCCTTTTGGCTCTAAGCAGTGTATGAATAAGATGCTAACACATTACTTTAATAACTTTGAACTATTCTCTCGTGAAAAACAGAATGGGAATGAAGCTTTAGGTATTTCTTTCTTCAAATACTTCATGTTATGGAAATAGGTTCTTCCCCATTATGTTGTTTTGAAAGTATGCCAAAATTAGCCTGCAGGTTTATCAGTTTATACAAAGCAATGACCGTTCCATGGATCCTTACTCTTGTTACAGAAAGAATGTAAACTGGTAAATCATGTGTGTATTTGCTAGATTCGCTAATCCAGTCTTTTGTCCCTGCATGGCCTTAGCCTATTGTAACAATTAGATAAATTATCAGTAAAATACCCAAAACATGAAACAAAACTGTAGGTGACTTGCGATAATTATTAATCTAATACTCTAAATATGACATGAAGTTGTAAATGGTACTCATACTACAGTTCTAAGGCTTTCCTTTTACTGGATTATTGTCGTTCACGTATGTACCTACGAATTAGTGTGTGTTTTCAAGCAGAAATTACCTTCAAAATGTCTCAATTTCAAGACGACGACTCTGACACCACCCGTGGGAATCTTCAAGGAAGGGACGATCACAGGATCATTGCATACCTTGAAAATGTCCGGCAGTGGTGTAATTTGTCGGCCCTGTCCTTACCTCGTTAAGTTTCTAAACTTTTGATAGCACTCTTGATGGTGACAGGACAACTACCTCTGGGACAACTACCCCTGGGACAACTACCCTGGGGACAACTACCCCCTAGGACAACTACCCCTTAGGACTATTACCCCCTAGGACTATTACCCCCTAGGACAACAACCCCTGCGACAACTACCCCTTAGGGAAACTACCCCTTAGGACAATTACCCCTATGGGTAGGACAACTACCCCTATAGGACAACTACCCCTATAGGACAACTACCCCTCTAGACAATTACCCCTATAGGCAGGACATTTACCCTTAAGGACAATTACCCCTATAGATAGGACAACTACCCCCAATGGTAGGACAACTACCCCTATGATAGGACAACTACCCCCTTGATAGGACAATTACCCCCATTAATAGGACAATTACCCCCATTGGTAGGACAACTACCCCCATTGACAACTACCCCCAACTACACCCAAATCAGCTCCCCATGGCCTTCCCCCTCTTTTGCCCAGCCCTGGACACCCAGGGCAGGTCCTACCAATGGGGGTAGTTGTCCTACCTATGGGGGTAATTGTCCTATTAAGGGGGGTAATTGTCCTATCTGTAGGGGTAATTGTCTCTAGAGGGGTAGTTGTCCTATCTAGAGGGGTAGTTGTCCTATCTAGAGGGGTAGTTATCCTACCCATAGGGGTAATTGTCCTAAGGGGTAGTTGTCCTAAGGGGTAGTTGTCCTAAGGGGTAGTTGTCCTAAGGGGTAGTTGTCCCAAGGGTAGTTGTCCTATGGGGATAATAGTCCTATGGGGTAATAGTCCTAAGGGGTAATAGTCCTAGGGGGTAGTTGTCCCAGGGGTAGTTGTCCCAGGGGTAGTTGTCCCACGGGTGATTGTCCTAGAATCCTTTTGATGATTGTCAATCATTGATAAATTATGTAGTTATGAAGAGGTAAAATGCAAACCTATTTAAAAGCTTTCAATTGTTTAGCCTATTTCAAAATACCATGCTACATTAGTTCATCTCTCAATCAAAAAACGTTGAATCATTAAAGAACATGTCCTGATTCTAAATCAATTGAGAACAAACGTTTTAGTTCCTTGATTACTGGCAGGACAAGTATTACTTTATCGGAGCCCAGGGTCCTGTTGGTTGGGAACCAGGCCAGCTGCTGACCGCACTCTGATTTGATGCCAATATTGGTAGGCCGCCAACGGGAAATTGTCATAGGATGAGCGGGCCGAAAATACCCGCCGCCTTATCTGAAAAATCATTATAGTACGGCCAAAAAGGGAGAACGAAGGCAAAAGTGTGACGCTCCTTCTTTGGGGGTAGGGATAGACGGTGTATGCAAACTTCCAGCAGATCTCTTCATGAGGCCTAGGGTGGACTATTTCTGCGATTGGAGAGTGATGGAATAGGTATTTGCATTCTGGATCTTGTCCCACTCTATGTTCTAACAATTGTGCCCATTTATATAACATTCATTTGTCATGTTGTGAGGACTAAAAATATCATAAACTTAACTATAGACACTGTGCAGATGACGTCACAATGCCTAGAAATGGGCTTGACGCCATATTGGTGATTAATTACATCCCATAAACATCTGAAATACATATTTATAAATGCTTAGTTATCTAAAATGTTTATAGGATTTTATGGTAATATTACAATATAAGATCTTTAGATTTGTCCAAAGAAGGCCAACCGTAAAACACATTATCAAGAACGCGGCTAAGTCAGAGAAAACTGGATTGGTCGAAACGATATCCTTGTAAGACTCTATATCATCCTAAGCTGAAACTATTTTGATTATAAAGTTGTTATTCAACAGGCAGAGACATTTTTCAACACTGCAAATGATCTTGCCAATGTAATCATATTAAGTTTTTTTCCTGTCCTCCGAAATAGCCCACGGTCCCCTATGTTTACCAATGACATCACAATGGTCACACGATGCCAGCTGTCCAAAAAGAAGCCAATCTCATTGTGTCTATCGCTGATGAAGGCAATTTATCTCAAATCGCCTTTCTGACAATTAGGTTGGCAGCAGGAGCAGCTGCCTTCACGAGGTGATCTCCCCAAGGGAAGAGCTCTGAGGTGCAAAAAGGGGACTTCTCCCTGAAAAAAACAGGACCTCTCTGTTAAATAAGGGAGATTTCTGAATAAAAATGATGACCATCATAAAAAGGTACAAGAGTTATTTCCTGGTTTCGGGTGGGTGGTAAGGCTCTGATTTATTCTTTCTCAGACTACCCTCGTTTGTCCTGTGGCAGTTTGTGCTATATAGATATGCACATTGACCAACCTTGACAATATTTTTGGGATAATATCTCAGCCGTTGACATGGTGACATAGACCATGGAGAGTAAAATAAGATCGAGATTCACTGATTCGGCTATGAGGAAGGTGATGATGGGATTTGTTTTTAAAGTAGAGACATCAGCAGGTGATCAGTCACTGGTCACACATGGCCCTCACATCTGCCTTAAACCAGATTACAAAGAGGAGAAGGGAAAGCCCCCATATCCTATGATTAAATCCCTTTAATTTTTTGTTTTGCTAAAGTGAACTACTACAAAGGTAAATTCATTTTAGAAACTACGTGGCGCATTCTCGTGCTCAAGTGCAACGTGTTTTATGCTGTGACACTTTGTCAAGTTTAAGACCCCAACAAAAAAAGGTCAGGACCCCTCGAATCCCCTCAGTGGCGCATCGCATAACCAAACCGTCGCAACAAGGACGTCCTTAAACAAGGACGTCCCTGTAGCGATGGGTCCCCCTGTTGATTTGTGGCTGTTTTAATGAACCGATTTTAATTCTGTAAACGGTTCTGAAAACTAGATATTTAGATCTAAAATCCCTGAAATTTTCAGCCTGGAGAAATTATTAGAAATTGGTGAAAATCGATGCTGAATTTTGGCACAAGAGGGAGAGTTTGACCATGTGCCAAAAATTGTTCCTTATTTTTGTTATGCGACGGGGCACAGACCCGACTCTTATCGATTGTGTCGAAATCCGGAAAGTTAGGATCAAAGGAGACTCATCACTCATATGTGTATTCAATGTTGTAAACAAATATCCTAGCTGATAGAACTTGAAAAAATACATTTCATTCTCATAATTATGCTGAAGTAAACTTATTGTAGACACATGCACAAACGGTTCCAATGTAATGGATTTAATTATAAGATGGTCAAAGAAATGAAGTTTAGAGGCTAGATGCCCATGGACCCGGGGGACTGTAGTCACTATCAGGGAATGTTGCCAAGCCCAGCCTACATATCGGAATGAAACGTGTCTGCTCCTGACAGATATGGCACCTGACCGAGTGAGGACTGAACATGGTGTACTGTCACAGATACGCCCAGCCTATTGCTATGATTTACACGAATCTATTTTAGGGGCTACCTAAGAAATTCTTTCAGATTAGTGCCACTGGCTATACCAGTAGACCCCTACCCATTTATATTCATATAACCACAACTTATATGTTATATATATATATATATATATATATATATATATATTTCTATTGAATACATGTAGTATTTCTGATAGAATTGAGCTATACAAAATGATTGTTTGAGAACTTGTTATGGAATTAAAAGATGTGACAAGGTTAGTTTTGAAAAGCTTCATAAGGACCCACATTTATTGTCTATTGAGCAGCGTCAAAGGATGCAGCTATTGTATCTTATGTATTCACAAAGTTATAAGGAAAATGTTAGAAAGGTTGTTGACAGGGCAACAAGGTCGAGTAACAAATTTATAAATTAGACTGAAAGGAAAATATGCAGGACGTATGAAAATAGTCCATTGTTTAAAGTTACAAAGTTATGGGATGAGTTACGTGCTGATGATCAATAGTCTCCAACTATGTCAGAATTTAAACGAATAATTAAATCCCAAAAAAGAATTATCTAAAGCTTATTTACATTTGATTGCATAACTATTGGATTGTATACTCCCAATTTATGTATGGAAATGTTCAGATGTCAGACATGTCTTAACCTAGCCTATTATTACTGTATTCCCTATTGTATAACGTCTGGAAGACCAGGGGGTTACCCTGATGATGTTTTTTTTTTTTAGAAAAAAGGAATATATATATATATATATATATGTATGTATATATAGACGTTGTGCAGATGACGTCACATGTGCCCAAAATGGACTGGCCACCATGTAAGTGATCAGTTTGATGTCATTATTATGAATAATTTAAAATATCATTTTGTGTTTTTTCCAATAAGTAGAGTTTCCCTGAGTGAGACTTGAACGCTTGTCATCATTTAGAATTTTTAAATTATAATTTGTTCCATAGCCATGTGTTCTTGATCACCAATGATGTGATCACGTGACCACGTCTGCCCGAGGTCTATATATATGTATGCAAACATAAATATTCATATATTTAGAAATGTATATAAAACATACACCATTATACATAGATTATATTGATGAATATAAAAAAGTAGGGTAAGGTCAAATTGTACTGTATGATTCGGGATTAATATCGTCTAGCCACTAGCTCGAGGCAATGACAGAGGAACTACACAGGTTTCCTTTTCGTGGCTCTTTGGAACAGAAAAAGTGACAGGATTCATAGCCCAGTGGGTCTGACGCACAAAAGAAAATGCTGGAGAGCAGAAGTCTAGATCTGCAAAATGAAAACTCTGCAAAAGAACATCCCTCACACGGATAGCATATCATATTGCACAGGTCTCTGTCAACTCAAGTAGAAAAATAGCAGTTCGACAAAAGAAAAACAACTGTGTAGTAAAGAAATAAAGGACTTTGATGAGATAAGAAAAAAAGCCTTTTCTAAAGATATGACGTTTCCCTTAGGGGAACCGTATGAAAGTCTGCACAATCTTTGGAGATCTAATAGAGGTCGAACTGATAGAGGGAGATAGTGTGGGGGCCGTGTTTTCTTGTGGTTTTATTTTATAGGGGGAATTGAAAAAGATAATGACACTCTGTTTGTAAAGAGGCGGGGAGATTGCCTTTTCCTGCTGGCAATGGCTGTCTGGCAAATTTCCATCTTTATAGAGAAGAGGGTCACAGCTGTCACGTAGGGTGGATGTAGGGGGACGGAAAGGGGCAGGACCTTTTGGCGAGCAAAGAATACATGAAGGTATAGCAATGAATCCATTTCGGAGCCATATTTCTCCCCTTTAAAATGCAGCTCAATATGTACTAGGAGTCATGATCCTGAATGGGGAAAATGGTAAAGTAACTTCATGTCTCCTGACCTTGCAGCCCCCTCCCAACACTAAAGGGAATCTTTCTCTTTGATATGACACTAAACTTGTAGATACAAAATAAGGATTGAAGCATCCTACAATATTATTTGACCTTGAAGGTTTCTTTCAAGATCAAAAAATTATCTTTATTTCGCAGTTATTGTACTCGAAGCTATAATTGGGAGCATATTTGAAAAAAGGTACCTATTGACATAATTATTTGGCCACCTCATGGGCAACTACTTTGGGATTGAGCTCAAAGTGTAGAATAATTATTGGACATTTATCCCAAAACTATGTCCTATAATGTTTCTGAAATCCGAGAGAATCTTCCACTCTTTGTGTTAGCATTCCACCATATCTAGTTCCTTTCCATCTCTCTGTACAACACAGCACATTACATCCAATTCAGGCCTAAATCTGGAAGTAATGCCGGTACATATAAATAAGGTGCATGTATTATGAAATATATGGACCTAAAAACAGTGAGTAGAACAAGCACGCCTATAACACGGTATTACACTTTTGCTACTTTTTATAATTATAAAACTTACTTTTTTGATCAAACGTAATTTACATTAAAGTAACCATAGCATGGGAACAAAGAGAATAACGAATAGGCATTCTTAATGTATGAGAGGTAGCTAGGTTCATACACCATATCTCAGCCTCTGATAGGAATGTAAGATGGTTTTAAGATGGTTTGCAGCATTTGAAAAAAAATAGCTACTCTACAATCTTGAGGTATTGTCTTTAGCTGTCACTTCCATCACTCATCCTCCATTAAAAATGTATTCACCTTATTTACAAAACCTATATGAACTGGTGATGCACCGGGAGGATCATTTAGTAGTCGGAAGATACAATAAGACACCACGTTTCATCAACAAAAAAGGAAAGCAGTTAGTTCACATGCAAAAGGCACCACTAAGGTGAATATGAAGAAGAAATCAAAATTATTTGTGCTGAATAATGAATGTTCAGCCTGAGTTCTTTTAGATATGAAACTGTACATTGCCTCAAACTATGTCATTAAACCTCAGCCATTGCTCCTCATAACACTCTTACCATACAGGTCTTAGACCTTAGTACCTAAGAATGGAAAGGCCTATTGGCCCAATGATAAGCAAGTACCTGCACCTATATTGACATGCCCTTTTAATCTAGTGTGTATTGGGAAACTAGGGAGGCAGAAGACACTGAAATTTAGATAGCATTTATCTAAGAGTTGGACAATAGGTTCATTTTCTCAAGGTTAAGTCTCATAAAGTACCTAGACATACCCTGGCCATCTAGCTGCCGCTTTCGCCATTTACTGTTGTTAGAACTCGTACGAGAGTGTCACTCTTAGGATTTCCAAACACAAGGTAGGTCTCAACCATTAGCTATTACTGGAGAACTATGTACAAAACCAGATGAAATAGGTAAAATCTGATCCATCAGTGGCAATTTGCCACGGTTTTCCGTATTCACATAAAACGCTTCAGTATCTTAAATGAAAAGACCTAAATTAATTGAATTCTTCACGCGTGTAACCCTAGCCCTACTGGGGGTTGTTTTCCCTACACGTCGGCATTAGTCGAGGTGACCCCAAGGTGAGGTGATGGGATCACGTTACTGGCCCTCTCTGTCCGTCAAAACACCCCGCTAATTACCCCAGGTATTTTTGTCACACTCCCAGCAAAGCTACTGTCACGGCCCATTAGCAGTGACGGCTAGCTCTATTCAGAGTAACTTCGGAAACATCTCAAGACGGGCATACATAGATAAATTGGTACCAACCCCTGAGGTTCTAAGATGGATCTAGACGTAAACAATTAAACTTAGAACCAAACACTGTTAATATTACTAATAGCATTCTGAAACTAACTGGACCTACCGTTAATGTTAGAGAATTGCTTTACGTCGTAGACGTAAGTCATGTTTGAGGGAAGGGGAAGTTGAACGAGAAGGACTGATACACGGTTAAGTATGAGGGTTAATTTCTATCATTCTTCGTGTTATTTACTTGTGAAATATTTACTTCAGTTGTGTATTAACTAACCCCCTAAAATATCACAGAAAGTACCGAATATTCATTTTATTTGGCTCAAAAAAGTAAATATAGATTTGTTCATAAGCACTCCGAAAGGTAATATGTAGCTCTAGATAATTCATACAAAGGTATGACAACCACACATATTTGAATTTCAAACATCGACACGGATTAATGGCATAGCAGGAACAACGGCCCAGTCTTTTATGACTAGGTTCACATTGCCCTGCCTAGATGCAGAGATTATGGCGCTAAAACTTATTATAATTGTTCCACGTCGTCCTATCCAATGTACTTAAAACACTGCAAAGGAAACGTAATACTAATACTTCCTGTCACGGCCGTGAAGACCTCCTGTGTAGCTTAAAGGGATTGGAATTCTGCCATTTTAAAAGATAGAGCCTTTTAAAAGGTAGAGCAGGGAAGTGCTGAAATAAAAGGAGCAAATTTTCATTCAAAATTTTTTCTCAGTCTTCTGCGATAGAAGAGACCTGAAGGGAATAGCACATGAGTATTTTGTCGCTTTTATTCTCTTCTGTTAAATTGACGTTAGCAGGCATAGAATAGCTAGGGTTAAGAAGAAGGTGAAGAGGTAGATTGATTAAACCTAAACCATACCAAGCCCCTTCTGGGTATCAAGCCTATATAGGTGTCCAGAATAAGTTATGAACCTACCACCTAACCACTCTTAGGTTATGAACAAGCTTGTCCCATTAAGTATAGTCTAAGTGTGGAGGAGAGGAAATTATTCATGTATGTTCTTGGCATAAGGATGCAGGAAAATGAGTTTCAAGATTTTAATATTGACCTTAGTTTATCTTTTCTAAAGTATAAAGATAGGCATATATAGACTACTTGCCTTGCCTCGTCTTAGAATGTTGAGCCAAGATATGTGTCATTTCAAAACCTAACCTCTGATGGTTAGCGAATTTTCCTTATTCAAAGTAGAAAGGTGAAAACGTCATTGTTTGTATTTGCAAGAATGATATGATACATAACCTTTCTTTGTCGTCTACACATTGCACATAACCTTCGCCATCCTTATCAGTCTCCTACTAATTGGGATACATTTTACACTGTTACATGATATTAAAATGTTTCCTTACTCTTTGGCCAACTTGTGACTGAAAGAAAGTTCCCTACCGAATAATGCGCATAGGCCTAATAGTTAATGTACTTATGATGTTCTCAAAGGATTACTCCCCTTATTAAAATTAATGTGAATGACCCACATTTGTGACAGCATGGAGTTTGCAATTTCTGTTGTTTTTAGTGGTTCCACCATTTTATCATACGCATATCAGCCTGAGGATGATTGAAGGAGATTTCCAATAAAGCTGGCCTCAAATGATTACTAACAATCTATTGCTTTGTAACATCTAAAACTGATAGATATATTTTCCTTCATCTGAAATGTCGATGGGTACCGACTATAGCTTGTAACGAAGTTCATGAATTTAACTATCATACGGTAAGAAAGGATTCACCAAAGTTCTTGATCTTTGGTACACTTTTTTCTGCCACTTTATTGCACTTTACGTCCAGATATCCCCATCAATTTATCCTTTGGAGCATCATCTTCATTGTGCAGGTCGATATAAAACTCGACCTTCCCAAAAAAAAGCAGGCAGGTGGGCAGTGATGTGATCTTCCGTTTAATGGCCAAGCTTTAACGAATTAAAGTTCCTGCAGCGAACCGTGGTCCATTAATTAGCGAACAGTGTCCCCTGGGCCTTGTTCCCAGCCCCTGACATCACCTGGACAAGTGTCTTTGCAATTTGGATAATGTCTTGGTGTTGGCAGGTGGATGGGTCTTATTTCTGTTTGGTACTCTATCATTCATGAAGGGAAATGTCATAACAGAAATTCTATTAGTAACATATCGGTGTTCTTTGTATTGTTACTTGAATTCAAGGGTGGTATGGTGCTGCATGGGCTTAAAAGCAGGCCGGGTGAACGACATCATAATATGTGAAGAAATTTCAGATGACTGGATGGAGAAAGTCAAACTGAATCGTCTGCGGGCTGAACGAGAACCTAGGCCTCCTAGGCCCCTCCGTATGTATAGGCCTAATTACGTTATCTGTAAAGCTTCTTGTAATGTCAATCATGACAAAAGATCATTTTGTCTTAATATCATAAAGGAATAATTTGACATAAGTTGACAGTTGGGTTCCTATGCATATACTTTCAGTTTTTCACTGACAGAATGGACGGGATTGAGTACATTAAGTGGCATTCCTATTTAGTCCGCTGTATTTGCTAAAACGGTATAAACATGGTATGATTTTTAGACATGTTATAGATAGCTATATAGGCTTTTATCTTTCTGTGAGCGATTACGAGAAATTTGAAGTTGGTTACCTTTGTTGTGTTCGCCAGTTCTTTCCGTATTTAATGATGTGAAATTAGCCCACATCTTTCCCTCATCTAGAGTTTATTTTTGGGTAATGGTCTGCCTTTTATAGGCTACAAGTGAATGCTATACCATATCATGTGACAAATCCATAGAAATCCTTTGTTTACCCCATAAATCCCGAGTTTTGTGTTATCCCAAACATTTATGTACCTTTCATGATATTTGACATTTCAAAGTATTTTGTGTATATACATACTTAAGGTATTTCAAGAAATCTTCCCTAATAATTGTGTAATTATTACAATAGGATAATTATTTAACAGGCTGATTGTTCTAGAAATAAACCAACTTTATATATTGTTAAACCCTCTACACCAAACACTGCTGTGCAATAAGTATAAGGTTGTCAAATGGAAGTATTAAGAGTCTTGTATGAAGAAAGGCAGAAGATGCTAGTTTAGAATGAAAGAATTACAAGTACATGCAAGGGACATGAACTTTAAACTAAATTCGGACGACATTAGGTTTGGGGATGCTATCGGTCGTTGACTCAACAGTCGTCAGTCTCCTGGCTTATCAGTACCACTCTCTGTACATGTAGGCCAACTGCAAAATTGTTTGACCTCTCTACACCCTTGACCTCGGGTTGCAAGAAAATTGGTGACGGCGACTTCGGAAATACCGTGTGGTATTGTAATGTCTACGACTTTGATGAAACGATTTGCACTTTAATGTGACGTTAGTCAAATGATTGGACATCAATTTACCTCCGATTACAGGCTACTTGCCGGAGCCTGCCATCGGCTCTCTGGTACTTTCCGTGTTGGTCTGGGTAAGGCCCTCCTGTGAATACTAACAAGGTGGTGGGGCGTGGTGGGGCGGACAGCGGCACGACCACTGTTACATAGTAAATGACTTATAGTTTCTCATGAATATGAATAAAAAAAAATGTTCTCAATAATTATCAGTAGCAGCTGATGCAGTGAGTGCAGCAATATAAATTATATATACATATCCGATTTCTTTGCAATAGTAGAGAGTGGAATTTTGTCAAACGTCTAGATCCCACACTTACAACAAAATATCAAACTTGTTAATTAAATCACATCAAAATTGATTGCAGCGGATATGCCCTCAGATCTCCGTTGTATCCCAGCGTAGGGGGATACATTGATGTTTGATTTGTCATTAATGCTAATAATTTACCTTTTACATGTCCTAAGGGAATCAAAGGGACTGTCCGTATTTCACCACTTTAAATTTTCATCATTAATACTTCGCCTCGGGCAATTGACATTAGTGGAAATGTCATATCTATTTTTTGTGGAAAATATAAAAGACCTACATCCTGTTTTATCCAATTCTTAGTGCAGAAAGAGCTACTATTTTTTTCTAATACGCCCTATTCCAATAATGGTCCTCCATCAGGGCACATTAACTGGATAGTATGGAACAGAAATTTACTTTCAGAATGAGCTACTGTTGCTTCCTTATAATATAGGGAGCCATGTACCATTCACCATTCACCGCTTACCCCAGTAGTGCTAAAAAAAATAAAGAAAGTCACTTAGTGTACTGTTGAGGCGTAAAAAAGTATCAGGGATTTTCTGCTGACGCCCCTGAAATATTTAGTGCTGGTGGATTGAAGATATATATAGCTTCTTGAACATCTGCGCAACAACGCTTCGTCGTCTTATAGAATTAAAATAACAAAGCGTGGCGGGATTTAAGATTAAGATAAAGTATCAAAAAATATATGTTGGTCCCAACTCCTTTTTCGCCAGCTACATACACACCCACAGCACACACAGACACCCTTTCAGGTCACTCTCAGAAGGCACCGACGGCCTTTAGCATGGCACGGCCGGCCGTCCGCACGCAGCCAGCGTCTCAAAGTTGAAGCCATAGCTAATCCTGGTAACCCCGCCCCCTGTCTCTGACCACAGGACCCAGACCAGACAGCCACAAAGACGTCTATTTCCCACCATCACCCGTGTGGGGACTCTATGTTAGGTACACGTGCCATACGGCAAATTTGTTAAAGAGTGGCATCAAAAGTGACACAAATTTTAAGAATGGAAGACGGTGGGGGGAGGGTTGGCGTTAGGGGAAAGGGGACAGGGGAACTATTTTATGTCAAGAATTTACAATACAAAAAACCCACTCACTTACCCATGCCCAGCCTGCATCGTCTGACCTTCGTCATGCAACAGCCAGACAGTTGGCGGCTCCGGGGAGGAGGGGGGGGGGTGTACAGTGGGTTTAACCCCCCCCCCCCCTCCCCACCTTTTGATGGATCCTTAAATTTCAAAAACAGGGGAAAATGTTGCGTGTGTGCATGGGAATGTACACAATTTTAGTACTTAGTCTTTAATCATGCTGACCAGTCCCTTTCGGCAATCCTGTATAGATCTGATCCTGGTTGGGAACAGTACCGAGGAGTGAAACCACAATGGTCTTTTCCGCCTTTTCCGAAACAAGCGTGCCGTCCCAGTAAGGATTACTATACTTGCCGTGATGTTATAATATAAAACGTTCGTGAAATACACGTCGAAAACATAGACATAATTTCTAATCTTTAATACTGGTTTAAAAAAAACTGTATAAGTGATCTTATGGTTTAGGCTTATATCATGAATTTAATGATAGTCCCTGGACTGGACATGTTGTTTTCATGTTCTAGACCCCTCGTGCCATCGTGTGATATTTCACTTCACATGCACTCCGCTATAACTCACACGGCATATGGCAGCCGCTGTGACCCCGGCCAAGGCGAGCCTCAGTGTAGAGGGCGCTCCGCTTACCATGGGATGGACAGAGGTCAGTGTGAGGGCACTCATCACAGGGTACGTCTACGTCAGGGGGAACCAACTTTACCTCGATGAAACTTCATACCATACCACATATTTTTGTGTGCCTACTTTCTATGGTATGATGCAGTGGGCGCGGGGTAGGGGGGGGGAAGAGGGGAAGTCCCTTATCTTCACATGTTATTTTAGGCTCAAATCGACTGAGGAAAGCATCGAGGAGTGAGCGAAATATGTATTACTTGGATCAGAAAATATGCCCTTGATAGTTGTGTTTTCTGTACATATTACACATGTCAGTACTCATAATGCGAGGTCCACTTGTATGTTTTTATCACAAAAAGAACCGTTGTGTTCCCACTTAGCTTAGGGTAACGGTGTTTTAAGCGCCACAAGGGTATTTCTTATTTCATAACCTTACGTGTTTGATCTCCGTATATCATGGTTAAAATTGGTAATTCATTTATGAGATTATATAAAACCTGATAAATCAGAGAGCCCACGGCCCACCTATAACAGATATATAAAGCGCTTTAGGGGATAGCACCCAGGAAAGGGAAGTGATAGATAGAGACACATTTCCCCAATAACCCAAAGAAATCATTCTCTCCGGGCCCGATAATCAGTCATACAGATGGCTGTGTGGTTTTTGCTGCCGCCCAGCCCAGTGAGCTCTATTTCGGGCGGTTTTCGTTCAGACCCCAATCAGACGGCTGGCCGGACCGACTAACTAGGTCCGATGTGATTTCCACACCAGTCTCAGCCGAGCCCCAGGGACTATGACTAAGCCAATCAGGGATTTCAATATTACCCCACATCTCCAGGATGAGGGTCGTTACATGGGCCACAGCTAATTCGAAACTCACACTCCCGCTTTAAGGGCCCACGGCAATTTTTCAGCTTTAATGGTTGCATTCCAATATACGTACGGACAACTGCTCAGTCTGTTGGCCTGTTGGCATATACAGAGATGTATTCTAGAATCTGACAAGATAATTGGAACGTTGACAACCTTATTCTTCCAGTCATTACTGCTTCCCCCGGACAAAGAAGAACAGACCTGTTGGCAAAATGTATTTTATCACATGAAGAATATTTTCTTTGAAAAATAAATACTTAATTTTAATGGATATTCTTGACATTTTACGATAAGATAAATGACGTCGATTGGAAAATATTATTAAATAAGAATAGATAAGCTATGTGTGTAAATTAGCGAGGTGTTACAGGTTTAGGGGTGAAAGATGTATAATGGCGATCGAGAGGGTTTGAAGTGGGGAAGTATGGGTAATGCGTGGTGTATATTATTGCCGGTTGGAAGCAGCAATGACCCATCTGCACTCCTTTTACCTTATGAATTAGAATAGCCAGGATTATGCATACTCAAAATCGTTTTGAATATATAAAAGTGAAAGTATGTTTTTAATATAAATCATCGTTTGGGATATGCTCTGTTTGAGACCAGCTACTGGGTCTTACTAAATCTCATTCAACATCAAAATAATTGCACGTAGACAATTTCATAACATTTATTCATGTTCTGGGAAAATAGAGATTCACAGAAGCAATAACTTTTCTGACACTTAAAGAGTATAAACAACACTATGAAAACATTCGTTTTTGTCGCAATAATTCAGCAATTGCAAGAAACAATAAAAGGATCTCATATTATGAATCCTATATAAGATGCATCTTTCAATATTTAATTCAAGTTCTACAGGTTATCCTGTCTTTGTATTTCAAATAGAGCGACAAATCCGTGCACCAGACAGCCGCTGATTTAGTTTATATGGAAATGAGAAATAACAATCTGATGACAAGACACCGAGGGACAGGATAATTGAAACTGAGGGGCTGAATAAAACACTATACATTATACAGGGAGTGCCAAACCACCAGTGGATAAGTATTAAGGCGCATTGACCCTATGCGACAAGGTGCCTGCGAGAGTGGACAGTTGTGTCCAACACTATTCACAGTCGGATCAGTCTGTGTGGTTTGCAGACGATTAACAGAGATATATTTTCTCAATTTCGAATGCGTTTCTTTCTGTCTCATGAGATTGAACTTCTCTTGAACGAAACACGTTTTCGTAGCTCTTTGATTTACAACACTCCAACATCACTGGTCATTAGAGCAAATCGCATCATTATGGCGAATGGTCCTTCGCCCGAATAGTCACACTCTTATAAATACTCAACCATTCTGCCGGTGAAAAATTGGAATACACTTTGGAGGGTCAATTACACAGATGCCAACTTCAAATCTCCGGATATAGATTCCCTTCAAACCAGTTTCTTTGGACGTAAACGGGTTCAGAAAATCCTAAATGAGTAGTCCCCGTTGTAGATGTAGTCATTTAACTGCCTGCTACTGGCAAATATTGTTTCCGACAGGCGGGAATAATCAATATCATGAAAGGTTTTCACATTGCAGCAATTATACTTGACGGATCGTCCTGTAGATATCATTCCTATTTATACAGCCAGGAATAATGACTCATTCTTAATGGCTTTATCCATAACATTACTCAACAATCAGAAATCGCGAAGTGAGATTCAACCTGAGGACTGAAGTGGTTATTAATAATCTGGAGACATATAATCCACCACCTGTTCAACCTCCTCCTCCCCCCACTCCCCGTGAATATTCATGAGGCTTACAATAACACGCTTAATAGACTCATTGTTCTCATTAGAGAACCAAGTCCCCCACGCCTCAGGCCTTTAATTACACCTAAATCCATCAGCAAGGTTTGGTGTAATTAATGAATTGTCAATCTATGGGTCATTCTATGAAACAAGCAATTTTGGTTCCTGCTTATTCAACCAAAGTTATTTTCAGTGCAGGAAAGCTAGGCGAGCAGGATTGATGTTTAAGTTTTGCTTGTTTAGAATAACAAATTTGTACAACTGAACTTTTGAATATTATCAAGTTACATGAAGTTATCGGTGTTTCATTTTTTCCTATGCATTCGCATATTTTTACCAACACTTATTAGAAACACTAATAGAAACACTTATTCTAAATGTCATAAATACAGAAACTTTTAATGTCCGTACGTATCACATTTCTGTAGGCAATTTTGTGGAAAAAAATGTGCTAGGTTTTTCTACATCTGCTGATGTTCATTTAAATTAACTTTGCTAGATACAGATCTGTGTCAGGATACTGAACAATGGGTATAGGGTGACGGAACACTTGTTAAGATGACATTCAAAAGTCAGCTTTAAAACCAAGGGCAACATGGCTGACTGGGGTTCACAACTGTTTACCGTAAAACATAACTGTTGCTGCAGATACATCTTTTTAACATGTAGGCCTAAAACGAATAATGATGAGGCCTTCCCTTAGGGGAGTGGCTATACGCCACGGGCGTCGCGTATATAGAATTTCTTATACACGCGGACACAAAGTCGCGCATATATATCTGCTTACATACGCAGACATAAGTTAAGGTGGCGTATATTGTATTTTCAAAATCCTATATATTATGTACAGATATCAGAAAAAACATAGGAATAAGACAAGAAAAGGGGGGTTCGGGGGCTTATCCCCCGATTTACAAATGATATCATGATGCAAAAATAGGGTACATCCGCGTATATTACTATAATTAAATACGCGGCCACAATGTCCGCATATGTAAGCAGATCTATTTATGCGGACTTCACGCCCGCGCATACAAGCAAATCTGTGAGCGCGAACATTTGCTGCTATGTCCGCGCGCATAACTCCAGCCTTCTCTTAGAGGTAGTAAGGATGTAAGAGCTCTGTCTGAAAGCATAATGATACTCTTGTAGAATTATCAGTGTTTATGTTTTAAAGCAATTTTTATAACTTTAAAACTATTCAACCGATGTTCATCCAATGAGAAACCCATAGAGACCTATAGCGCTGGACATGAACCGGCTATACACTGATACATGCGATGTTGTGTATATATAGATGATTGTGTTTACACTAAAGACAGTATTATGTCGATATGTGACATAAGCTCATATACGACATGAACTATTGGTTATAAGATGTAATATGATAAGTCTTGTTTGGCTTGCAGTTGCCTTGAATGTAACAAAATTCAATCATACAAAATACAATCAACATACGATCAGTATAATTGACAAAAGTTAAAAAAACATGAATGATTCCCATTTGCCAATCCCACTAGCATGTTGCGTGTGCACGTGATCAGTGCCGGCGGTGATGTGTGCGACCAACTCTGAATCCTATTTCTGTACACTACTCACATAATCAGGAATTGTCGTGCATACAATAGAGTCAATTCAATCAATGTTGTCTATTGTCGCATTAATAATGAAGCCTGCGTAGGCGACGTCAGGGGTATAGCTATCTCAGTCCTGGAGAATACCAACAGATCAATGTTATGAATTATTGTGTATACAAGTGATCATCAGATCATATGAAAAAAGTCATGACCTTCTATAAATTCCCATTTCCCTTTACTACTAACTGACTGTGTGTCTTGTTGAATTAATCGATGCCGAATTTTTTCTTCTATTGTAAATGAATTATGGCGATGTTGCTTGTATAGGCAGTGCCCTAGGTGGCAGTCAGCAGACGGTATTGCTGAGCATTACTAATTTCGCGTTGTGTATGTTGACATCATTTGTGTATACAATTGTTACATTCGGTCCTATTACCATATAACACTGTTCAGTAAGGAACATGGTATACATGGGAATGGGTCGGGAGGGGTGCTGTCTATACACACGACGTCACTAGGATTCGTCCCACAATACAAGCGACAATATCGCTTGGCTTGATTCTCCTATCCAAGTGACACAGTATTAGTATGTTGAAATGAGAACTTGAAGCAGGTCGCCAATATTGTGTATCCTATTTAGGTGATGTCGCCTGATTAGGATCCAGTATTTAGACAACAATAACATGAACATATCATGTCTCATGAATTGTCGCATACATTGTTTCCTTATACAGGCAGCGTTATGTATACCATTCTGCCCATACGGGTGACGTCGCTAAAATATGTTTCACAATAATATGTCACTAAAGCCCCATTCGCCGTGGCCAATGATTGTATCGCTTGCAGGTCTGAAAAATTTGTCGCATTGAGAAGACTACCATCTAAGGGCTGATAGAATTATCGGATTTAAGTGAAATTGTAGCATATAGCATTCATATTGACAAAAGGGGTCCCTACCGATTGCAAACGAATTTTTTTTGTAAAAGTACTTAAGTACTTCAAGTACTTCAAGTACCTTGAAATCGGCTGGAATTCAAACGATTTGATCCAACATGTTGGATCTGATTGGTTGTGGATCTGTCGTTCGCAATCTCGTTCACAAAGGACCTAAGCGATCTGTGCCCCGTTGCACAATGGGTTTCGTAACAACGAAAATATGATAAACAACGAAAGAATTTGTTGTTGCTTAATAAATTATTTGCAGTTATTTTCGCAACAACGAAACTTTTGCTAACAATTTTTTTTCTATATTTAGAATACCCTCAAAGAGTTGTAACTTTTACTGGTTTTCCTCTAATGTCTTGGCTTTTTATATCAATTTACAGAATTCAATTCCATTAATTAGAAGGTGAGATATTTATTATTTAAGTAAGAGTGGAATATTTTCGTAACAACGAAACATTTCGTTGTTAAGCAAAAGTTCGTTGTGCTTTCGTTGTTTTATCCTAACAATGAAATTCTATTGTGCAACGGGCCACTGTTGCACAATAGAATTTCGTTACTAAGATAAAACAACGAAAGCATAACGAACATTTGCTTAGTAACGAAAAGTTTCTTTGTTACGAAAATATTTCCACTCTTACTTAAATAGTAAAAATCTCGGCTTCTAATGGATGGAATTGAATTCTGTAAATTGATATAAAAAGGCAAGACATTGGAGAAAACGCATTAAAAGTTACAACTCATTGAGGGCATTGTAACTATAGAAAAAAAGTTGTTAAAAAAAACTTTCGTTGTTACGAAAATACCTGCAAATAATTTATTAAGCAACAACGAACACTTTCGTTGTTTACAATATTTTCGTTGTTACGAAACCCATTGTGCAACGGGGCACAGGGGAACGAAAATCCAGCGTTTCGAACGTTCGCTCGTCGCTCAAACCCTTGTCAGCCATGGCGAATGGGGCTTTAGACTGATTTTCCAATACAAGTGACATGCGAGTAGTATATTGAAATGGGGATTTATAGATGGTGTACTAATAGCTTAGTACTTTTAATATATTATCATATTGTATAATCTAGTTAGGATCAGGCCTAGCAAGTCTACTTCTAAGAAGAGGTATTTTGCGCTCCTAGCGCCACCTGTTAACCAGTATAAAAGGTGTTGCAAGGTAGGGAGCGAGTTAGTCTAGAGTTTAACCACAGAGTTAGTGGAGTTAGTAACAAGTAAGCAACGTTAGCTGAGCTGCTCGGAGCTATACCTACCAGCTCCTGCGGAGTATACTGGAGTTTACCGATACCAACTACCTTGGACAAAGGATTGTGATAGAGCTAAGCGCTAGGGTGGTCTAGGATGTGCTGGAACAACTTGTATTCTAAATATGGTTGATCACTGAGTAGGAGATGGGAAGGCGGACTGATGGAGACTTATTCACTGTGGCTTTGACTCGGGATGAGATGTTTACTTCAATAAAAACCCTTTCATTTTAAGAGCTTCCTCATCGTCCATTTCTTTTGAACTATTGGGGAATGGATGAATTAACTTTGAGCACAGTCTGATTGGCTCAATAACTTGAATGAACGACTCATGGATAAACTAATTATACACATCACACAGTCTTAAATCAACACTAACAATAGCTCATTTGGTGGAGATTACCCGAAACATGACTTTTGTTGTTTTGCTCATCCTTGATGTCAGCCACCGGTGACTTTGAGGCTTCTTCTAACGCCCAGCCTCAATCTTTGCGGCCCACAGGACACGATGTGTCAACATCATATACAGGAAATGTGGAAAACCGCCACCAGGTAGGTGATCCCTTAGACGGGGAGGCACAGAGACAGGAGGTATCAGCCAGACCCAAGCAGCTCTGCCCCGAAGGTGTTCATGATTACCAGACCCGTGGCAGAGGTAAACCATTTTCCTGGCACCTAGGGTCCAAAGATAAGCCGGTTCTTGACGAAGGACTTGAAACCCTAACACACTCGGGACGAGTTGAAGGGTGGAACCGTCTCGAAGACTACCAGCGATATTGGAATCCGAGGTATGTACCACCTACGGGCCACGAACCTGGTGCTAGCTCTCATTCTACTTATGAATCCGATGTGAACAATCCGTGGTGTAGTCAAGGAGTTCCCTATCGTTTACTACCTGCAGCAGGGGGTGAATGTGAACAAGAAACTTTCGATGAGGATTACTTATTTCCCTTGGGGAACAGGAAAGACCGACAAAACATCGCGGATAACTCCAGCCCATCAGGGAGGAGACGCCCCGCAAATCCGGTAATTCTACCTGATGGGAGCTCTCTCACCTACCCACCTCTCCAACGACTTGAGTCTATCAGTCACCCGCTGGTAACACAGACTCACCCCAACCCGGGGGTGTCCATTCCTTATCCCACTGTAGTTAAAGGAAAGACAGTAGGTAGGGACAGGGGAGTGGAAAGGGAAACAGAGGGAGACAGCGACAAAGTAGGCAACTTACAACCCTATCGGTTAACCTATGATATTGGGGAGAGCTTAGATGACGCTGATGAAGGAGCAGAAGCTCAAGCTCTGAATCTGGAGTTGGATGGGGATGGTTCTAACCCAGCAGAGCTGATAAAGAAGTTAGCGGAATCAGGCCCCGAGGAGCGTGAGGAGTTTGACAGGTTAAGCGATCAGGATAAAGCAGAAAATGTAACGCTAGAGACCCAAAGTAATAGGGAAGTGGAAAATAGAAATGAGAAAGGTAGTGCGGTAAAGAAAGCCTATCATATAGGGGAAAGAGATATTCAAGCCCGTGAACCGTATGATAAAAACGAAAGCGAGGACGAGGAAGAAAATAGTGAAACAGAACAAGCAGCCGCAGGTGTTAGAGGAAGTAGTCCTAATAGAAAATTAGCTAGAGGAGAGAAATCATCTTCGTCATCATTTGAATTGATAGACGGGGATGTTTTAGGCGCAGACAAGAAAACCAAACCGGTAAGTGAGGACGAAATTAGTGAGGAGGAAGTCCCTGTGAAAGAACAGTGGGACAATAACGACATACAAAACCGCCACGAAGATAATATGGCGGAGGGAGGTGAACCATTGGTGGATCTATTGGGAGAAGAGCGTGACCAAAACCAACTTCAGCAACCCGGTGAAGGGGGAGCTGGGGGTGTGGATCCAGGGGCACTACAACCTAATCGTGGGATAGACCTTGGGGGCCTACGGCAAAATATGCTGTATCCTTTCCTATTACAAGCGATGGGAAACAATCCTAACGCAGGTCAAGGAGGAGCGGGTAACCAACAGGGTCAACAGGCTCTGGGAGGCCAAAATAATCAGGCGAATCCACCAGGGCCTGACCCTCCTCTAAACCAACCTAACAACCCTCCTCTAAACCTTCTCAATAACCTTCCTCTGAACCAACCCAACAACCCTCTTTTGAATCAACCCAACCCGCCGGGACCGCCAGGTCCGCCAGGCCCACCAGGGCAGAACAATCCGCCAAATCCCCCGAATCCTCCACAACCCAACCAGCCAGGTCCGCCAGGCCCACCAGGACAGAACAATCCGCCAAACCCTCCGAACCCACCAAATCCTCCAAACCCTCCAAATCCACCGAATCCACCATATCAACCAAATATCTGGGACATCCTACCGCAGCTGGGCGTAGCATGGGGTCAAGCGCCATCGCCAGTGCGGGGAACGACCCATAATGGTCACCAAAGAGGACCAAATATTAGGTTACCTTGGTTTAATGGAAAGGAAGATGAGCAGATAGAAAAGTATTTCAGAGAATTGAGACGACTGAAAGCTATCTATGACTGGTCGGACGCCCATCTCCTGAATATGGCGCTGCTAGGCCTAAAGGGAAGGGCAGACGACTGGGCAGGAGCTTTAGCTGAAAGTGAGAAAGATACATTTGAGAAACTAGAAGCTCAGATGACAAAGATCTTCGGTGACCGAAGAGCTAAGTGGCAGAAACACGCAGAGTTCTGTGCCCTTAAACAAGGAAAGGACCAGAGCGTGATTGAGTTTGCAGGTGTCTTGAAACAGAAGCAGGTTAAGGCAGAAGCGAGCGAAAGCATGATGTTAGCCGTGTTTTTAGAAGGATTAAAACAGGGCGTAGCCAGACAAGTAGCTATACTGGACCCTAAGTCGTTCACCGAAGCGGTGGATTGTGCAATGAGACTAGAATCATTGGACAAAGGCAAAGGGGGAACCAAGATATCCAATGCAGTGAGCGAGCTGGCTGGAGGCCAAGAATCAGAGGAGACCGCGGCCCTGAACTCCATCTCTGAGCGGTTTGGTGTGGTGCTGGCCCGATTGGAGGCCGCCCCATGGTTTCAGAAACCCAAACCGGGGCAAAGTGGATCTCCCCAGAGCAGTGGTGGTTATAAACAGCAAGGTTATGAAAGAAAAGATAGGTATGAAAGTCAGAAAGGCGAAAGGAACTTAGACCAGAAGGCCAAAACCAATAACACCCCGAGCAGAGAAGTAGACAAAGGAAAGAATGTGCAAACTCAGCAGAAAGGGGAGAGGCCTAGGCTACCGTTCGATGAAAGTAAGTTCTGTATCATTCACCAACAGCATGGCCACTCTACTGAGGCGTGCTTGTGGTTGAAGAATAGATTGAGAGAAAAACCACCGCGAATGTATAAAGATGGGAAGTCTAGTGGTACTGAGCAAAAGGGCCAGGGAAACTAGAGGAAGGGTCCGTTCATTCCACGATAGGATTAGGCGCAGTGGACGGACCGGCTAGAAGAGAGATAGGAGACGAAGCATTTTTCTTAACGCTAAGATTTAATGACCAGAAGGAGGTTAAGTCTTTGGTAGACACAGGGGCGAGCGATTGTTTCATGTCTACCTTTTGTAAGCAGCAGATCCCTAAACAATGTATTTTGGACGAGTGGAAAGTAACGAAAGGAAACATCAGCTTGGCAGACAATTCATCCCAAGTGATACTAGAACAAATCCGATGTAAGTTTTCAATCCAGGGGTCAGTGGTTTGCTATGATTTCAACATAGTGGACGATCTATGCCACTCTATAGTAATAGGCAGAAACTTGCTGACAGTGCTTCGTTCAGATCTATCTCTACCAGGCGCAAAGATAGAGGTGTTTTGTGGAAACCCTATAGTCAGTAAAGAAACAGTGAAAATCGCGCCGGGAAATGAGTGTATCATACCGGTTACCACCCGAGAGCCACTGGGGATAGACTCACCAGTAGCCTACTGCTCACCGGCAGTAACCGCACCTGTCCTAGTGGAGGGGTGCGTCAATACGGTGGGAAGTCAGTGGTGGATTAAAGTCATGAATCCGCTAGACGAAACACAAATAATCACTCCATATGAAGTGTTAGCTTTTGCAGAAGAATGCACAGTGCCTGAAGTGCATCAAGATCAGATAGAAGAGTTCCTAGACTTGTGTTATTTAACTAAAACAGAGACCCCAATGTCCATCTGTAGGATTTCTGTAGAAGTAATGAAAGACGCAGTGCAAATGGAAGGTAAATCCTCTGAGGAGGAACCCCGAGGAGAGATGGATGAAAATGTAAGCAAAATAGACCTAGCCGAATCGTGTTTAGATGAAGAACAAAAGGTAAGGTTTAGACAATTGCTTAATGATAACAGAAATGCACTAGCGTTCTCAATGGAAGAGTTAGGGCACTGTGAAATAGCGCCGATGAGAATTATTGTGGATGAGTCGCAGGGAGTAATAAGTTCTAGACCGTACCGATACTCTCCACAGAAAATGGATATTATCGATGAACAAGTTAGGCAACTCATAGATATAGGTGTCATAGAACCCAGCGAGTCGGCTTGGCGAAGCCCGCTGGTGGTAGTGCAGAAGAAAGATGGCAAACCTAGGCTCTGTACAGACTTTCGCATGCTTAATCAAGTCACTTTCAAAGATAAATTTCCAATGCCCACAGCTCGATCGCTTTTCTTATATATGGCTTACAAGAAACCCACTATGTGGACAGCTCTAGATCTGTTGAGCGGCTATCACCAATGTGTAATTGAAGAAGACAGCAGAAAATATACTGCCTTCGAAACCCCGATGGGTGTGTATCAGTACAAGCGCGTACCTTTCGGCTTAGTTGGCGCGCCTTGGCAGTTTACCAAGGTGATGGCCATCGCGCTAAAAGGCTTGATTCCTAGAACATGCTTAGCATATTTGGACGATGTGATCGTCTACGACACCACCTTTGACGAACACCTGGCGAGTGTTGAAGTGGTTCTCCAAGCGTTAGCGAAAGCCAATCTCAAACTGAAACCGTCTAAGTGTGAGTGGTGTCGTAGTGAGATTAATTTCCTCGGCCACGTAGTAAACGCAGAAGGGGTGGCTACACAAAAGGTTACCACAGAAAAGATCACAGCCTTTAACCGCCCGCATAATGTGAAAACTATTAAATCCTTTCTGGGGCTATGTAACTACTACCGGCCGTTTGTCCCTAATTTCGCTGATTTAGCAAAGCCTTTAAATCGGCTGCTAAAGAAAGAAGTCTCTTTTGAATGGACAGAGGCCTGCAAGGAGGCGTTTCAACAGCTAAAGAAACTGCTGACCTCACCGCCCTTACTAATTCATCCAGATATAGGAGGGCATTTTTATTTACTAACAGATGCATCAGACGCCGCGTGCGGTGCAGCGGTTTGTCACAAACTAGATGAAATCTATCGTCCGGTTGCTTTCTGGGGATGTACCCTCCGTGACGCCGAATTAAATTACTCGGTGACTGAAAAGGAGGCTCTGGCAGTGATTAAAGGTATTAAGAACTATGAGGACATGTTGCAGGGAGCTAAAATCACAATAGTGACCGATCACAAACCGTTGATTCCCCTGCTACAGAGTGCCTACAAAGCCCCGTCAGCCCGGCTGAGACGGTGGGCTTTGGCGCTGTCAGACTTTGACTTTGAGATCATTTATGAGCCAGGAGCGACTCATTTTCTACCGGACTATTTGTCTAGAGTCTATCATGAACATGTCCCAGGTGAGGAATATGAGCCCGCTGTGGGATGTGAATTGTTTGAGGCCGAAATTCAAGATGAAGAACTTTCTGTGGCCACGATAATAAACGCGCAACTCCAAGATGCAGAGTGCGCGCAACTGATAGATTACCTTCAGGACGGAGACCTACCGCCAGATCCCCTTGAAGCTAGGCGAATAATGGACCAAGCTGATTTTGTGGGAATGGTAGCACCGGGAGTGCTTTGTAGGTTCAACGTAAAAATGTATAACAAACATCAAGACCAACTGGTAAGGTTAAAACCTCGCATGATAGTTCCAGGAAAGTTAATTCCCAAAGTCCTGAGGCTGTTACATAATGACATTCTAGCTGGGGGACATGTGGGGATTAGTAGCCTAACTACCAAAATCTCTGAGAGATTCTATTGGCGGAACATGAACGCCGACATAGTAGACTATGTGAAAGCTTGTGAGACCTGCTCTCTGAGGAGGCGGGCCCCACATTTCAAGGCCTTAGCTAAGTCTTGGGAGAGACCAACCCGACCCTTTGAGGTGGTCCAGTGCGATTTTGTTGGGCCACTAAAGAGAGCTAGGGATGGGTCAAAATATATCATGACCTTCATAGACTTATTAACCGGATGGCCAGAGGCTTTCACCACGAAAGATTCAACCGCGTAGACCGCGGCCAACTGTTTCCTAACTGGAATAGTGTGTCGGTATGGACGGGTAAACCGCCTGCACACTGACCGGGGAGCAGCCTTCATTTCGGGGCTATTCAAAACAATTGAGAACCTGATCGCATATTATATTCCTGATGATCACTGTAACTGGACCGATCTGCTTCCCATAGCGTTGTGGACGGTCCGATCCACGATCAGTGTACGGTCGGGATACAGCCCTCACACCCTACTGTTTGGCAGAGATCCAATCAGTATGGGAATGCCTGAGCAGGGAACAATCCCTGAAACACTGAACGATTGTGAATTTTTCATGCAAACAAAGGACAACATTGCTATGTTTAGGAATATGGCAGAACGGGTAGTTCAAAACTATGAAAAAGATTTGAGGTTACGTATTGATGAGCAGGCGCGGCCTACTCAGATGTATGAAGGTGACATGGTGTACATGTATGATCCTTTAGCTAGTGAAAACAAAGCGTCTAAGTTCTCAAACAGGTACACTGGGCCCTACCGGGTGATTGAAACTAAGGGGGATCATCTCGTTAGACTAGTGTCGCTGAAAACTGGGAAACAAATACCACACTTAGTGAATATTTCGAAACTTAAGCCTGCACATGGGCCTTGGTCCCCCGCTGTCCCTCATATCATTCCCAAACTGGTGAGAGAAGCAATAATCACTAACTCAAAAGGGGCAGATCCTGACCGAAACCCTGAATTGCATCACACCCCGACGGGTGAAATTGCTGAAAAGGGAGGCAAAACAAGGGGTGCTGAGACTGAAAACTCATCGGGAACGGCCGGTCCCCGTGAGCATGATGCAATTCCAATGGCCGGGGAGGTACCTACACAAAAACCTGGTCCAAGTCCCACTGATTTAGCAGAGTCAGATGGGCAATTCACTGATGGTCAGGACGCCAGTGCGGACCCCGCACTGTTACCAAACTCATCCTTTGTTCCTAACAAAGCCGCCTGTGAACGGGGAACAGCCGGCGCTAATGGACAGAGGAAACGCAAACGAGCTAAGTGAAGGGGCAAAAGCCAGCCGTTGGTGGGGAGATCCCCTCCAGGCAACAACAAGCCCATAAAACTGCCATGTGGTGATGCACCGATCTTGGATACATCGGTGCTGAGCCCGGGAAAAACAGATGAGGGCCATGTCCCGACGAAAGGTGGCTATAACCTGCGTCGGAACCGTCGGCCTAACTACGCCGCTCTGTTTAACGACGGGGAAAGCGAAGACATGGATGATTAATGCAGGAAACCATGCCGCCCTGTGAAAATAAAAGCTTGGCGGAGCGGCACCATTAGCAGCAACGCTAATGGAACAGGTGGCCTACCTCAAGGTCACCTTGCCACGCCCAGGGGTGTGGTAGGGGGGTGCGCAAACCAAGGGAGATGCCAGTGGATGGCGTCATCTCCTGGGACTGGACGCAAGCGTTCCCCACCTGAAACAAAATGCGACTCCAAATATGGAGGCGACACGAGCAGGCGGATCTGTTATAATTTCGTGGGATCCGCGCCGATCTAGCAGTCGGCCCGCAACTCTGCTCATGTACGGTCACCATTACTTCAGGTGATTGCCTTGCCTAGCCCAACCACTGGAGGAAACGGAGATAGACATTGATTCTATCTCCGGGCAAAAGTTGGAGATAGACAGTTTTCGGTTTTCAACTTCTCCTAGGGCAGACAGGCGAAAACTCCAGCCGGAATACTGATCCCTCCGACTCATGGGGAACTGCCTGGCCCTCCGGCCCCACAGTAATCCAAAGGGAGCTACAACTTTCCCTGAGGATCCGGAGGGGAGGATCATAGTCCCTCTGAGAAGGAAGCGAGTTAGCCGCCCTTACCAGCGGGCGGTGCCCGCTAGAGGGATGTTTGTAGGACCTTTCTTCTAAAGCACGCCAGATGAAAGAAAAGGCAACTGAGAAGGAAGGTACCAAGAAGCGTCCACCCCAGAATCTTAGGCGGTGGAGCTGGCCAGGCTGGGGCGGTGTCCGCCCGGACTCTACCGACACCGGAGTTGCCCGAAAGAAGCCAAGGACATCGGCCCGACGGCCCACCAAGGCAGCCACCGGAGGAGCTAAGAAATCTACCGGAGCAGCAGCCAAAAAGAAGACAGCGAACAAAGACTTTTACTGTCTATCTGAGGTGAGTGACTCGGAGCCCGAACCAAAGCTGACTGTAGTGGCAAGGCCAGCCCAAAAGGGGGACATTGCCGCCAGACCTGTACAGATCCAGGCCGGGTGGTTTTGGGATCTAACCCGACTGCTGTTCCAACTATTTGAGACTGTTGACGAAATTAGGCGGACAGTGGGGCTCGACGTGCCTAAAGTGGATAAACAGTTAGCTGAGGTTAAGGCCCAGGTTGCTCCCTTTGTGCAAAATCCCATCCAAACTCCTAAATGCGTCGGGGAAGACGCCGGGCAGCGGGCTACACGAAGCGGTCGACCTCTGCCCATACAGGAAAGGCAAGCGGAGCAAGAACAACTGGCCGCCGTCGCCCCGGGAACAAGGGTGGAGGCAGTGCACGAACAACACGCACCAACCCCACCAGTGGGGGCCGAGCCGGCAACGACTCCCCTCCTCCACCACTTGCAGCCCGCGGACCCCGCCTGTTTGGACTTGAGCAGCTTGACGTCGAGCTGCAGCGCAACTCCATCACAACTGCTATGGAATCAGCAGCAATGGGCACCAACCAATCCACCGGGGGGACCTCTGTGGCCGAATCAGCCCCTAACGACAAACCCTCCACAGGTGCCGCAGCTGTTTTCACTGAGTCAGCCATCGTACGAACCAACGGGGGCCGCCCAGGACTGGAGCCTGCTGGCCCCAAACCCCTCGTCCCTCGTCCTGCGAACGCATGAGGAATCTAAGGATTATGGTTACGAAGGACGAGGACGGTACCGTCAGGCGCGTTGTAAGTAAGAACGGACGGAGTCTCTATGAACATGTCCCGAACTAAGCGGATTAAAAGGCCTACAAGGGAGGCGGACTTTGGCGCGTGGCTGATAATTGTGCGAAGAAGAACAGTGGCGACTTAATTGTGATAGTGTTCCTGGGTGTTTTACAAACTTTGGCTTCCTCGGAAGTATACTATAAACAGTGACAATGAGGTTGTTAATACTATTCGCCCTGGTCATCGTGGGAGCCATTGGGGGGCTACGAAATGACTCCAGCCCAACTGATGGGCTAGCCCCTAATGCTGAAACTATAGCCTTAGAACAATATGGGGTGGTGCTAAAACCTGGAAAGCTAATGTCCACTGCGGATATCACCCATGTCCGACAAGGCTTTCTGATCACCATTCCCCAAAAACGCTCCTACGTCAAGGCTACCTTTGGCCAGGTCTGTCATAGATACCCAGAGGGAGGAGACGCTCTTGACCGAGCCTGTTACCGTGTCAGGTCGCTAGTGAATTGGATGGATCAAACATCGAAGGCGCTCAAAGGTCGGTATAGGGGAATTCTCAATGAAACCTTAAGCTCCCTAATTAAGAACACCCGGCAGAGGTCTCAGGCCCAAGGGCCAGAACCAGATTCGGGTGGAAGGGTTAGAAGGATGAAGAAGCTACCCCTCATGATAGACGATCCGGGGTGGCCATCCTTCCCAATTCCAACCTCGTGGAACAGGGGGCTCTCTGCTGACGTTAAGTACAATAGGGAACTAATTAGGGTGTTACAGGAGTCCTCTGACCAGATGATCGAAGACCTGGCACTAATGAACGATAAGCATGACGAGGCAATAGAAAGAGTTAACCACGTCGTGATAGGTCTATTGGATAATCTGAAGTCGCTAAATCAGGCACATAATGGAACTCGCCGAAGAATGAGGCTCGTCCAACATAAGGTGGACTGGATGGAGTTATACCTGAACATGATACCAGTAGCTCTGGAATACAAACTGGGAGAGATGGTCTATCTCCAATCATTAATCGAGCAAACGCGCGTGTTCAGGAAAGGGGTGCAGCATTTGACACGGGGTCAACTGACCATGGATTTGGTACCTCGGCAATATATGGTGGGAGCGGTCTTGGAAGTCAACAGGTATCTAAAGGAAACCTACCCCAGGTTCCATGTGGCATTCAAGGACCCCTCTTTCTATTATGAAAACAGCCAGCCATCATTTGAATTCGATGAAACTACCCAAGAACTAATAGTGTATGTACGTGTGCCAGTTGTGGCCGACGAACACTTGTTTAGGGTCTATGAGGTGCTGACCTTCCCTGTGCCGGTACCAGTTAGGGGACGACAAAAGAAGGACGCTCTCCAAATTGTTAACCTGCCTAAAAGTGTGGCTATGTCTATGTCCCGCCAATACTATGTACCGCTGGCTAGCGGCAGTTGGTCAGGCTGTTATGGGCAAACCATCACGCTTTGCAAGGACCTGCCCTACATGAAAAAGATCACGGATAATACATGTACTGCCGCACTGCTGAGGCGAGATGACGCAGCTATACAGGAAAAATGTAAACTGGACTATCTCTTGGAAGCGGATTTTTGGGAAATGGCTGTGTATCTGGATGATGGAGACATGTTAGTGGTCAGTGCTGATACTCGGGGTCACACCAGGATCACGACGGTCGTGTACCCTCATAACGACCTGCTGGAAGCGGCGCGTCATGTGAAGGGGTGGGACACGAACTTTACTAGGTCCGAGCATGAACCTACCACGCTAGAGTCAGATCCTATCCCTGAAATGATTAGAAAGGAACTGTTAGAGATCGAGGAGAATCTTAAGGTCAGGATACCTGTGCCCTCTCTGGCAAAGCGAATCCAGAAGCACCGGAAGGACTTGGCTAAGGGTATTAAGAAGGCTACTGACCGGTATGAAGTGAACAAGGATGCCCCATGGTTCTCTATAGGGAACTTTGGGGGCGGTTTCGGTCTTCTCACGATCTTCTGTATAGTAGTGGCAGTAACAATAATTGGGTGTATCCTCTGGAAGTGCTGGAGGAGACACCAGGGTAAAGCTGCTCTCGATGGACTGGCCATGACTCTGCCTCGGGCCATGGCCCTAGAGACAGCCGATCCAAAAGAGTTGTTGACCCAGGAAAGAACACTCACTGGATGCCCGGACACTACAGCCAATCCAACTGCGGTGGCAGTACTAGCTATACTGTTGGCTGTACTGGTCATCGCCATAGTGGTCCTCGTGTGGCGCAAATGGAGGCACATCAGGCGGAAAACCGTGGATGGGTTGTATGTGCAGTTCGTCAACCCACATCTTATGGAGACAATCTTTCTGGGAGAATTGGCCATGCCTTCCGATCACACATACACCGAAGACTATGTGCTTATCAGGGACGTGTTGGTCAACCAGCTGTGCCTGAAATACACCCTTACTGTTACCTGGGGAGCGCAGCTGATGGGAGCAGCGACCAGACCAGGACAGCGACCATCTAATGTGCCGTTACCAGACACCTTGAGAGTGTCCAAGAAGTTGGCCCGCCTGATGATGAGTAACTTAAAATACAACACTAGGGCCCGACTCTTGAGGTATTCATCTGGCTTAGCCACTCCAGTGCCTATGGGAGTGCCACGCCTCGTCGACGCTGGCTGGTCCGATATCGGAGCGGACTGGCCCCAACAAGTGCTGAAACATAGTGCGGTCCCAAACGCCCCTCCTAGATCGACCCCGTCTACTTCCACTACAACTGGACCAGGCGCTGCTCAGAAGACTGCAAGACCTGGAACATCTGAGAAGGACTCAGGGACAGTCTATGAAGTTATTATATAAATAATATAACGAATGCTTACGCTGATCTAATGTCTGTAGGAGTGATAACAGGTAGATCTAAGAAACAACGGTATAAACACTGAGCTGGGTTGTATCAAGGAGCTCGATGGAGTCCTGTCAGCCTGAATAGGCAGGACCCCTTCGACTAACTCATTCAGTAATGAGTCGTTAATCAGGGAAACCTGAGTCGGGTAGGCTGGTCCAACCATCTTCTATGGACCCATGGGTTATCTAAATTTCTGTCAGATTGAGTGTCCCATGCCCGGTAGCCTAGCTCAATATTCTTATCACTAATTCGGCGACTCTCCTAAAGTAGGGATCCATTCGGAAACGATCCTAGTAACTCAAAATTTTAGCACAAAAGAAAAACACAAAATTCTATAAAATACCTATGTGCGCTCAATGGGACCAACGCTTCCAACGAGCGATGTGGATTTCCCCAGGTAAGTACCATCCATACTTGGCCCCTGTGCTGTTGTCACCGCTAGGATCGGGCTGCGGTGCAGGAGTCACTTGGGGAATACCACAACCTATCCTTTTAATGTGTATATATGTACGCTCCTCAAAGATGGGAGAGCCGCACGAATGGCAGGAGCCCGGCCACACGCCTGGTGTCGGTGGTGCCTGGCAGGAGGCAGGTCGTGTGGGGCTACGCGCCACCGATGCTCTGGGAGGCACTGGGGTGGGCGCTCGAACATGGCAGCCACTATGCCCCGGGTGGGACGGCTCCTGACAGCGGTTCTCTCATCACAAAAAAAAAAAGTAATATCAAAAAGTTTAGAAAGGAACTTACAAAAAACTAATATAAAGCAGTCCTATGTTTATTTAACTAAGAGCCCTTCCTCAGGGAATCCTGGGCAAGCTGTAGTAAAATATGAAACGCCGGATACATAGTACCAATCACAGGTGGAAAACTCTGTGACAGCGCACGAGAGCACACTATACGTGGCTCGTTTACTTCTGATACCCACATGCTACACTGGGCAGTGACGTGTGCCACTCCTGCCCGAGCCATGTTACACACAGAAAGTATAACGGAGGTCACAAGGAAAAGGGGTTACGGGAATATACGGGGAACTGGTGACATTCACAGGGTGCTCAACTCTCCCCTTCATAAAGGCGACTTTCCCTGTGGGGGGGAGCTGTAGCTAAAACTCACAAGGGGGTGGGACGTGGTGCTGTCCAGTCAAGTAGTCCCATCACCTTGGTTATGTGTAATGACCGCCGGATCACCGTATCCCCCAGTCGTGGGATCCTCGATTTTACTATAAATCAGGGTCCAGCGAAAAGGTGTAGATGGAATACAGCTGCCCAAAGGCGTGAGACTAATACATTTAGGCCATGTTTAGACCAATTTAACCGGGACTTAGGCAAAACAACAAGAAGCCAAGTTTCGACCCGGGTAAAATAATAATAAAATAATAAAAGGACGTGCGGCTTCAGAGTTGACCGCCGTCGAGAAAAAAAAAATGAACAAAAGGAAACTTTAGTCTCGACCGCCGTCGTAACACAAGTAACCGGGTCCCCGCTCAACAGTTGAGCTGAGGAGGCGGGGAGACGGATTACTAATTCCCTGACGAACGGCTACAAACTTGGTTAAAACCTTAGCAGATAGTCTACCCGTCCTATTAGTAAATAGTCAAAAATCCTAAAATTGTCTTTAGCAGAAAATTCCTGCCCCTCGTGCGCATAGTTAAAATAGGCTGGGGGTGGAGTCCTTTCAGGAGTAGTCTCGGCTCTCCACAAGAAAAAAAGACGGGCAAAGACCTTGACAGAATACGGGTTTAACCTGGTACTACAATTCGTTAAAAGAAGGCCCGGCTTAACAGGTGCTGTCTGGAAGTGATCTGGAGAAGTGCATTTACACATCTCTTAAGTTGTAAAAAGGGGTAGAGTGCATATTAAAGGAAATGTGCATGCTGCTCCTAATTATAACAATGTGAGACTCGGTGCCCGCCCATCTGGCTCCACAGAGTGGGGGGTACCGACGACCCACGTATAGCTGATGAGGTTCGGTGTTCAGACCAGAAATGGACCTGAGTCTGAGCCGCGATCCTCTCAAGTAATAAACTACGTAACATATAATCAAAATACTCCCTGTATAGTTAATACTCAATGTCATTTAACGGCATGTATACTTGCGGAGTGAAAACCCACGGTATTGTACACATTTTAAAATGGGAAATTATTGCTGTGTATGCAGGCAGGATAATTATCCAAGAAATTGTCTGGTGGCGGGGACGCGCCTACCTGTTTGGAAAGGTGGGACGTCAACTGCCCAGTGTAAATGGTGGAGTTTGGCGCTCAACCCCAGAACAAAATTAGGAGGGTGAACGCCAAGCTACCACTCTGTAACTCAATAATATGTATCTGATAATATTTACAAATTACATATAAGACACACCGTTCAAGCAATGGCTCTTTAGAAAACCAAAAGTAGTCTATCTATAAAACAACAATAGACCCAGTCCTAATCATCATTTCTCCCCCTCCCATCTGGACGACACTGCACAATAACATTATCTACAACTCTTATTCTAACACCACGACACTGACAGTCTTGGTATCGCACTCAAGACTGAACCGGTGTTTGTAGCCTTTGCTACAACCTCAAAACTTACCACGGAGTCGCCGACGGTCAGTCGGACGACTCTACCTGGGGTGACCACATGAAGCGCCTACGCTTTATAGTCACCAATGGAGCGTTTCCATTACCTAGTAAGGGGAACGATGAATCAAAGAATTCTGTCACAGCCAATCTAGTGCTGCGCAGTCCAGACCAGAATGCTTGGTCACATACAGTTCCACTAGTGCAGTGTCAGTCAACTAGTAGATAATAATCATAAAATAATATTACAAAGCCAATACGGCAAACACTACCCGCACACTGAGAGCCTGCTTGAACCGGTAATGTCAACAAACCACTAAGTCAAGTAAAATCCTCTATTATCGCCCAACCCGCGCGCGAGATAAATAACACTTGATCATGTTCGCCTAACAAACCCTCCCACTAAAGTATTCAGCCTGACGTCTCCCAGTGCCCAACACCGTCATCTTATCCTATCCGTATTATTCTAAACCACCACAGGACCTGGAAAAGACAATAAGTTTAGTACACGAGGTCCTAGTTTCCGGCCCGCATCCACCATCTTGTAACCAAAGTAAACACCAGGTGGCCCCACCACGCTACCCGTTACAAAATCACCAGCGAAATACCATTTCTGGTTCCGGGAGTGACGTCAACTTCCGGAATACAACCATGAGAAGGCGAGCCGAAAACTGTTAAGGGGAATTTTGGGCCAACAATCTCCTTAAACCTACAAGTTAGTAACCTATCTAACGTGCCTATAACGACGGAAAGAATCAAACTTACCAGGAGCGGGGCGGCAAGGAGTAGGGCCGACGGTCAGAAGAAGGGCGGCACCCGGCAACGGGCGAGGGAGAAGAACGTCCAAAGTTCCCGTACAAACAGTCCTGTGATCCGTGTTCCCGTAAAAACAAACTGGCTGGTGCCTCTTGAATATAAAGGGTGCTAAAAACTAGTGTCCTAGGCGTTAACTGGGAATTGAATTAGAAGAATCACTTGGTGGGAATCACTCCAAAAAAAAAAATCAGTATGTACAAGGGAGTGCCGGCGGTCTACCGCGGGAGCGGCAGACGGACTACAACTCGGCCCAAGGCCCGGGCCCAACGGCGCAAAACTCGGGCGGACGGCGTGTAGCCGTCCACTAACTCCCTAAAGTCATTTACTGTCATTATTCCATCTGCCACTGTCTTGGACAGGTGAAGAGCGTGGCCGGTGTTGACAGTGGGGACCGAGTACCAGTCATTGGCCCGCTTCACTTCCCGGCTGATCCGCGGGACGAGACGATTAACCCATTTTTGCAAAGAGCCATCACTATCCGTCAGTGGCCACCTCCGGGCATCGAAACCCGAAGGGGTCGCCAGAATAAGGGTAGCCGGGATGGGATGAGCCTGGATGTTGAGGAAGGCCCGGTTAAAAAGTTCCGCATAGAAAGTCACAACGGCGTCTGGGTTGATGAAGAGTGGGAGATAAAGGTTTAATTCCTGGTCCCAGGTGAGGATGTCCAGTAGATTGGTTAAAACGATGAGTATGTCCTCCGGGTATAACATGTGATGAGCAAAGGCGTGCCCTGCCAATTCCGCGGTGGTCGCCTCCTCACAAGGGAAAGTCACGAAGATATGATCCGAGTTGTTTAAAATCAAATCTGGGTAATCTTGAATCCCGGCCTCCCGCTCGGAACAGAAAATGGCCACCCGAACCATTGTGACTAGTAAAAAGATGAAGTTAGCAAAGACAAAAAGTAAACACGTCCGTTCTCTACAAGAAACGACCGCCGGGAAACCCCCTTTTTGATCCGAGGGATCCAAATTTTGAAATCGGCTAGCATGATCAAACCATCGTGTAATTTCTTTCAAAATCTGCGCTAAATTAAAGTTTAGGTCCCCAACCAACATAATCAGGTGATAAATTTCAGTTATCACGGCACAATAATTCATATCGGGCGTGCAAACTCGCCGAATTCATTCGAAACAGAAATTGCCATCCGGGCACTTCGCGCCTGGAGGAACCCAGACCGAGGTCGGACCCTGGATGGGAACTCCAGTCAAGCGTCCCGCTAAGTACACGTGTACTAAGAGCGGTGGGTGAGCGCGCGCTGGTTATGGTGGTTTATATGTGTCAAATTGCTTGATGATTGATCGGTCTACTGCATGGATCTTGTATTCATTGTAAATAATGTCATTTTAGTTGAAAATTGTTCGAAAATCAACCTGCATTGTATAATGAAATCCGATTATTCAAGGTGTCCGATACCTCCGAAGTCACTTGTTCTTGTGTTAACTCGTTCTAGAATTGAATTTGCTGTTCATTTGATAATTTTAAAGGATTAAGACAACTTCACTTTGTATATATGTTGAATTTTGTTGACTTTTGTTCCAACCGGATAGATTAAGAATCTGTACATGTATGTACTAAGTTAATACTGAAAATGATATTGACTCGGAACAATGAGTGCTGCTACAGTTTGCAGGACAATCTCCTTCATCTCAATGATCATTTCACAATCCTCTAGACTTTCTTTGTCACGGTTTGCATGACAATCTCCTTCACTTTAAGGATCATTTCACGGTCCTCTGGACTTACCTTGTTACTTTATGAACGGGTTCCGCTGACCTTAAGCCTCAGCACGGGGCTGACAACACAATGAACTTACCTTGTCACTTTATGAACGGTTTCCGCTGACCTTGAGCCTCAGCGCGGGGCTGATAACAAAAATGTACTTATGTAGTGAACAATTCCGTTCATAAGGTTGTACCTTTTGGTTACGTCTCCGAATGACCAAAAAATGGAATCTACAATTATATTGACACTGTGCTGTATGTACCATGAGAGTCAAAGCCACCCAACATCAATTTGCTTTACACTTTAAAAAAAAAAAAAAAAAAAAAAAAATATGTCCAATAATCCAAATTGGGAACACAATCACATATGGCTGAATAATCCTTATTAGGTTTGAGCTATGTCGTCCACCTCCTCAATCTCAAACATCTGACCGCCGTCGAATGTACTAATAGCTTAGTACTTTTAATATATTATCATATTGTATAATCTAGTTAGGATCAGGCCTAGCAAGTCTACTTCTAAGAAGAGGTATTTTGCGCTCCTAGCGCCACCTGTTAACCAGTATAAAAGGTGTTGCAAGGTAGGGAGCGAGTTAGTTTAGAGTTTAACCACAGAGTTAGTGGAGTTAGTAACAAGTAAGCAGCGTTAGCTGAGCTGCTCGGAGCTATACCTACCAGCTCCTGCGGAGTATACTGGAGTTTACCGATACCAACTACCTCGGACAAAGGATTGTGATAGAGCTAAGCGCTAGGGTGGTCTAGGATGTGCTGGAACAACTTGTATTCTAAATATGGTTGATCACTGAGTAGGAGATGGGAAGGTGGACTGATGGAGACTTATATATTCACTGTGGCTTTGACTCGGGATGAGATGTTTACTTCAATAAAAACCCTTTCATTTGAAGAGCTTCCTCATCGTCCATTTCTTTTGAACTATTGGGGAATGGATGAATTAACTTTGAGCGCAGTCTGATTGGCTCAATAACTTGAATGAACGACTCATGGATAAACTAATTATACACATCACACAGTCTTAAATCAACACTAACAATAGCTCAATGGTTTGGTTGTTGTCACCTACATAGATTGTCTTATATAGGCGACGTCGTTTATACATCATTTATAGACTATCTCTTGTAAACACAACCAAAATTTGTTTCACCATATAAGTGACAATCTATGATAGATTGGAGCTGAATGAATGCAGTTTTAAGGGAATTAAATTCTATAATAACTTTTTATTTAAAATGTCTAATCTGAAGGGGCCACACACATGTTTTTTTTGTAAAAGAAAAGTTATTTTAGAGTTATCATTTATGTGATTTTCTTATGGGACCTTCTGAGGTTCTTTATGATAATATGTATTTACACTGTTTGAAAAAGAAAAAACTTAGAATCATTATTTTTTCCATCACATTGTACATTGTACAATACAGGTGGTGCGCCTTGTCGCTTTTACATATTTTCTTATACACGCGATATGTAAGTAGTATAAGGAAATGGGTATTTATAGATTGTTTATTGCTGTCGCTTAATTAGTTTCTCTTATCGAGCGACATCGTATGTACATAGTCTCTTGTATAAACGACGTCGCATAGGCGACGTCACATATATGGCCGGTTTGGTGGGGGCATGTGAGTGTGTGTGTGTGTGAGTGTGGGGGTGCCATAGAAGTGATTAGTTCTCACATATCCGTGGATCCTATGAAAATGATGCAAGTTTTTATGTTGAGTTGATAGTCGAGTCTATTGAGGTAGCATCGCGGATATAGGCAGCTACTGGATATAGGCAGCTACTGGATACAAACAATATGCAAGATTATCAAATATATGTACGTTTTCATGTAAAAGTGCACACTTAGAATTTCATTTTAAAGTCTACATGTAAATAGACCCCAACCCCGCAGGCGTATGTATATTTCCTGCAAAAATAGATTATAAAATAAAAGACTATCAAGGTTAGATATTTCATGTTTATGAGGAACTAGCAATGAGCTTGTTTACTGCTGTCTTTTGTAACTGACCAGTGAATACGTGGCCAGGCACAAAACGGCTGTACTACAGTTGTTGGCTGCAGATATAGGATTTTGTATGATTGCACGGCTGCAATCTTTTGGTTGCTTAAAGGGGTATATCCGAATATTCACATAGTATAATTTTTCGCCATGTTTTCAACCTATGTTGGTCTCATTGATATTGTTATCTTTACAGTTCTACAGTCTGATATGCTTTCTATATTGTCTCAGGGAAAATCTGCGGTAGACAAGGTAGTTTGGGAATATTTCGTTCAAGAAGATACACACTATGATGCAGTGTTGTAAAATCACACCATGTGCAAAGACGGTAAACACTATAATTGATTCATGCAGCAACCCCGCGGGTACCACCCACAGATCACATTCCGAAATCACTGAAATGCCATGATAATTATAATATAGAAATTGTGGATTATAATAGATTACCACCATATCTTATTGCCACCATTTCCTATAAATAACTGATGATATGGATTGATAAAATCTTAATTTCAACTTCAGCTAATTCTACAATAACTGATTAATCTACAAAGTAATCAAAATGTTCATTTCCAAAACCATTTCCTATCCTAAAAAAATGGCACGGGAAGCTAGTCAACTCAGTTTGTGTCCCCAACTTGTTAATAAGCAAATATGATGGACCACAAGCATGCGGTGGCCAATTACAGTGATTTTGGGTTGAGTAGGAAAACAGTATTTTGCTATGCGTTGCTGCATTGATAAACATATTTACGACATAAGCAAACGTACATCAACATGCTGTGACCAAATAGGTTTGAATAAAACGGTAACAACCTATTCAATAGTGAGTCTTTCACATGTTTCAAGTGGAATTAGATTACAAGGACATGTATTTCTATAGAGCTATAGCATATTTCAGGGCAGAATTGTGGACAGAATCATTGTTATAATATAGTTCTATGTTGCCTCTGTTGTGCGGCTTGCATTGCATCATATTAGTGAATTATTCACTGTGATTTTAGATTATTTACAATATTTGCATTAACTTTTTGCTATTTGATGCTATTTCATTTGTCTCTCTCCGACTTGCCGAAGATAACACAAATTGCAAAATAAAACAGAGAATGGGACTGGTTCAAATTACTCCAATATTCTGAAGGCAATTGCAGAAGAAAATAAGAAACCTCTCATGTCAACATCGATTTTGGTCTCTAATTGAATTGTCTGGGAATTCCCCTTTCTAGACCTTCCTTTGGGGATTTAAGATAAACAGCACCAGATATAAAAAAAATCTGCAAAATTCACCAGCTCAGAAAAGAGAAGACGAAAGGATTTAGTCCATGTATTGCTTGTCATCCAAAGCAGTTGGTTTTAAGGAGGTTTTGCTTGGATGAGGGCTATTGAAAGCAAAGTTTTCCTCTCAAGTATTTAGTTACTAAAAAATTACCAATTATTGGAAAGGATTGCTGGTTCTAGCCATAGATACAAGAAGATATTGGAAAAGGAAACAGATATAGGGATAGGGAAACTAGGGGAGGAAGGTAGTATGCATTGGAATAAAGCTGAGATGATATTTGAGTTTTAGTTTTCAATGAATATTAGATAATATAGCAATTACAGGTAATTGCAATTAGGTAAGTTAGCTGTACCCCAGATAAGTTTGTCCCCACAGAGGCAAATCGGTTCCCACTGCTCACATACTCGACTTTATGCTTGCTATATTACAATGATCACACCTATAAAAAGCTTATTCATCTACTGTCATAGAACACACACACATCTCACATTTACATAATCTTATATTTCTTCTCAGCATTCTTTAACATGTTCTCTGAAGAAATAGGCTGGGACCTGAAGAGGTGTTTTGCAATTGTCTCATAAGAGGTTCCTGACTAAGATTCAAAGAAACAAGGTGGAATTAGCCCATCCCACATTGGGTATATCCCAGGGTTGGACAAGGGTTGGACAAAATTACCGGATAAGCCATCCTTGTCCCCTCGAGTTGGGGTTACTGGAATAATTCAGAATTATGTTTTTCTGAATCCCCAAGTACTGACAAAATGTTATGATTTCTTGAATATAACCAATTGATAACTTTGTAGGTTTGCTAGCCAATCAAAATGCTGTATTTTAGGGAAAATAGGGTTGGACATTATAGGTTGGGCTGACAGGCTTTAACATTGGTTCCTATGGGGAAAAGGCCAATATATAAAGCTGTATTTTAGAAATTTTAGGAGCAATTTCTTAACCAATCTACCAAGGTTAATTTTGTCTTACACTTCTATCTTTGGGGATTAAATTAGGAAGAGATTGCTGTGTAATTTCATGGTGAAATGTGATGTTCATGTATGCTGGGATGGGCTTATTGAGAGCAGTTTAAATACTATGAAATACGTACTAAATTGTCAGTAAACTAAAATGTTGCAGGGGAAGGACGAACTTTTCAAAATTATTTCAAGAATGAAGGCAAACTAAATGGTGTAACAACTTGGAGGTTATCTTACAGGTGGTTACTATTTTGAATTATCGTGAAATTCCCTTTTCGCAAACAGGACAGGGGGGCCACCAAAAAAACTACGAAAAATTGCGTCCACGAAACATTATAATACCCACGATAGGCCCACTGATCTATCGTGGGATTTAAGAATCAGAAAATTTCCGTGGATTTTTTCCCTATTTTTTTTCTAAATTTCACACTCCCAAATGGTCCCAATGTATTTCAAACATATATTAACCCAGATTATGCTAACGTCCTACTGGTAGGACGCCTATACCACGGGTTTTGTGCTACTTGTTAAAGTTAGTCAAAATATGAATACAATCTAAAATATTAGTGTAAATATGACCTCAACACCTATAGATCATGAAAACATTCCAAATATGAACATATCCCATGCAACATCATGTTGCCATGGCAACAAACAATGAGGTAAATTGACAAAAACAGATGATAGAAAATTTGACAAATCAATGTATGCTTTACCTATGATATAATAAATATTTTGGGACAAAATTTCAATTTTAGATAGACCTTATGGAGCCCCATATGCATGCTAAATTTTATTCAAATCAATTAATAATGTTCAGAGATATTAAGAATTTTCTATTGCCGTCCTACATGTAGGACGTTAGCATAATCCACTACCTTAATTTTATGCCCTGCAACAATGTGGATACTACATGATATAGCATTATTTTGAAGTTTTTTCATCATTTACTCACACATTTTGCATACAAAGTATGTAGTAGATGCCCATTGAAGTCCAGTATTTAGTACTTTAAAGCTCTTTTTGTATTTTAGAACAAATTTTTATTTTGCCTTAACCCTTTAATGACGGATAAAGGCATATTATCATAGATAACCAATAAATTGGGTTGTTGGTTACCATGGTAACCCCAAAAATAAATAAGAAATAATTTTTTCACACCCTCCGAAAGTGGATTTCATAATTATGAGTGGCTTTCCATTTAATAGATTGCTAGAATACTTATTTTTAAAATTAATAGTATGATTTATTTGTTATCATATATTTGCCAATAAGGCTCTTTTTAGCATTAGCAAAGGGTTAAATACTATGGAAATTATGGTAGTGGATTATGCTAGCGTCCTACATGTAGGACGCCCCATATCTCAGCTTCTACTATAGATAGAGACCTAAAATTTTGTATGTGACTTATTATCTCATATATAGTGCCAGATATAAGATATTTAGAGTTTTAGATCATAATTGGCACTTTAGTATAATTTGGGTTAAACAGTATTTCAGGGGATTTTACATATATAATGAATGTTTTCAGTATGATTATCCCTTTTCACAAACAGGACAGGGGGGCCACCAAAAACAAATATGAAAATCACGTCCACGAAACGTGATAATAATCCCCCCCCCCTTTTTTTATATATATATATATTTTAATAAATTTCACACTCCCAAATGGTCCCAATGTATTTCAAACATACATTTAACAGTATTTCAGGGGATTTTAAATATATTATGAATGTTTTCAGTATGATTATCACTGAACTTTAATGTCCATGAAATTTTCGTATATTTTTTTCTGGGGAGATTTTTCTATCGTGGCCGTGAAATAAGGGTAAAATCACCTCTACGAAATTTCGTGACTTTTTTTGGGAGGCCCCCCCTCCCCAATAGACCCTTTTCAAAAGCCGCTTCTGTTTACTGTATATTCATCAGAGAGCTCTGTTAAGACGCTATCCTACATACAGATGCTATCCAACAAAATCCAGTATTTGTCACTTAGCAGCAGTATAAAGATGCTATCCTACATACAGACGCTATCCAACAAAACATTTTGTAGGATAGCATCTGCCACCTGCTGCTATCCTACATACAGATGCTAACCCATAAGGGAGAGGTGGTGTGGACCGTATACACACTCAATCGCAATATTACAGTTCCAGGGTATGGTTACTGTACATAGACCTAAAGTATGGAAAAGGTATGCAAAATAGGATAGGGTATAGGGCTCAGAGAATACCCAGGGTACAGAGTATGAGTGGTATAGAAAACCCAGGGTACAGAAATAGTATATGGGGTATAGAATACCCAGGGTACACAGGGGGTATAAGTGATAGTAAACCGCCGCGGAGGTGGCGTTTATGGTATATAACCTCCGAGGCATCAGCCGAGGAGGTTATATGCCATAAAGGCCACCTCCAAGGCGGTTTACAAGCTTATACTACGTCCCATAACCATAGGATACAAGTTTTGATGTAGTTAGAACCTTTATATATGGCAAAATATAGATTGTTATTATATATATATAATTTATATATATATATATAAACAAGCTGTATGATATATTTTTATATAATATTATATGTATCTTAAGTACAATTTGTGCCAGTCTGCCAGGCATGGCTGCTGTAGTCTAGTGGTTAGCATGGGTGTCTACCATGCAAGAGGACCCGGGTTCAATACTGCTAACACCTCACATCCAGTTTTATATTACTTTAAACAAATGCACATATACTAAACCATATAAAGAAAACGTTAGCTTATTTTGTTTATTTTCTTATTAATGCTTTTATTTTTATTCTATGTAAAAACATCTTAAATATTTTGAATATCCTTTATCACATTATTCATATATTAGATACAGATATATGCCTGTTCAGGTGCCTAACATCTGCCTCCATAGGGTAGTGGTTAGGGTCTTGGATTCTTTATTTGAAGGTCAATGGTTCGATCCTTGGCTGTGCAGAACTATACATAAAACTTTTCAAAAATTTCAGAGACTCCTTAGAAACAAAGACCTCTATTTCTCAAATAACCTCCTCAGGAGGTTATCTGTATAACCTCCTCCGGAGGTTAACCAAATAAACCTCCTCAGGAGGTATATGTGACCAAACACTGTAGGTTACGTCCAGAAACCTCCTAGCAGAACAATAGCGATGGGTACCGGGAGTAGTATAAGGGGTAGTATACCCAGGGCATGGATGGTTTTTTTACAAGGGTAATGTACCCAGGGTATGGAGGGGGTTTTATGGGGGTTAGTGTACCCAGGGCATGGAGGGGGTTTTACGGGGTAGTGTACCCAGGGTATGAAGGGGGTTTTAGGGGGGTAGTGTACCCAGGGTATGGAGGGGGTTTTAGGGGGGGTAGTGTACCCAGGGTATGGAGGGGGTTTAAGGGGGGTTAGTGTACCCAGGGTATGGAGGGGGTCTTAGGGGTGGGGGGGGCAGTGTACCCAGGGTATGAAGGGGGTTTTAGGGGGTAGTGTACCCAGGGTATGAAGGGGGTTTTAGGGGGGTAGTGTACCCAGAGTATGGAGGGGGTTTTAGGGGGGGGCAGTGTACCCAGGGTATGAAGGGGGTTTTAGGGGGTAGTGTACCCAGGGTATGAAGGGGGTTTTAGGGGGGTAGTGTACCCAGGGTATGGAGGGGGTTTAGGGGGGGTAGTGTACCCAGGGTATGGAGGGGGTTTAAGGGGGGTTAGTGTACCCAGGGTATGGAGGGGATTTTAGGGGGGGGGGGGGGTAGTGTACCCAGGGTATGGAGTTTCAGGATGTAGCAGGGTGGAGCCTTGGGTGCCTGGCTTGATCTACTGTACCCTGGGTCTCCACAGACCATTCCCTGGGTCTGAAGTTGCAAATTATCTAGACCCAGGGTCTTTGCTCACAATAGCCTGGGTCTATTCTTAAATATTGAGCCCTATTCCCTTGTCCTTGTCTGGGTCTCCTTATGCAGACAAATTGGAACCCCTTCCATACCCTTGGTACACGACCCCCCTAAAACCCACTCCATACCCTGGGAATACTATACACCCTCTAATACCCCTCCATACCCTGGGTACACTTTACACCCCATAAACCTCCTCCATACCCTGGGTACACTATCCCTCCATACCCTGGATACACTACCTCTCCATACCCTGGGTACACTACCTCTCCATACCCGGGGTACACTACCTCTCCATACCCTGGGTACACTACCCCCTAATCAAACCCTCCCCCTCCCCTTCCCCAAAGGTTTTTTGTCACTTAGCATCATTTTGTGGCTTAGCATATGCAGTGGATGCTAAGTGACAATTGTTTTGTCACTTAGCAGCAATTTTGTCGCTTAGCAGCTTGTGCAGCTGCTATCCTACAAAAAGATGCTAAGTGACAAAATTTAGTTGGATAGCATCTGTATGTAGGATAGCGTCTTAACAAGCTCTCCTCGAGGGAATATTGGAAGAATATGGTAAATGGCCGATATCTCCAGCGCCCATAGTGCAGGATTTGGGAGAATACACACAGGCGAATACGGCCGTATTGGGTTTCAAAGGGTCACAGGGTACATGAAGAGCGATAAATCCTACGATAATCTAAAACATAATGCAGATCCTTTACATTGTCATCTGGAGGGGATCCTATAGGAAATGACTATGTTCATACCAGGTAGGAATAGCCGCAAATAGAGAAATGATAAACCGAAAGAAAATTACCTTCATATGAGAAAACAAGATGAGTTTCCATGGTTATCCCATTTTCTAAGTTCTACAAGACATGTCTTTCAGCACTTATGGCTGAAACTATTACAAACATAGCATAGAATTCAGCATCATAAATTCTGTATGAATTCAGAAAACCGTTGGTATCTATTCAGCGAAGTCTGCCCCTTGGGACCTGTCCGAGTAAAACCCTTTCTGCTGTAACATCTATAAGAGATGACTCTGACCTCTGACCGAACTATTATGTCCGGCCCGCGCAGCCCACGCCTACCGAGCCCTCAGGTACCCAGTCCACCCACTCATCACCAGTTAAGGATAGACAGCTGGAGGGATAACCTACAAGTCTATGTCAGTAGACTGCACCTAAAGAAGTAAGCCCAGGTGTCCCAGTTACTCAACCACCAGCACACCGAAGACGAGACCTAGAAAGCAGGCTGAAGCATTTGTTCCAGCAAGAGTGACATCTTGATACCCAAACCATGAATGTATAATCGCTCAATAGCCAACCGAACACCACCCACTCTCACTATAACTTGAACCCAAGACTTAAAGGTTCACGACCCATCCACATCTTTCCCTAAGTCCCATTGACACACAGGCTAGGAATTAACGTTGTCAAGGTAACCAAACAACTTGAGACATGCACAATGTCTAAGGCTTGAAAGGGTTGATAAGGAGAATATCGGCAAACAAACAGGGAGAAAAAATCGCATGACACTGTTGTCTATCTTTAAAAAGCCCTCAGTTCCAATAAAGTTGAACGTATCCTAATGCCCATAACGTTTTAGTCACTTTCACCCCATGACCCTTCGCATTGCGACACGCCTACTTATAGAGCAAAGTATTAAAGTGAATATAAAACTACCGAAATATTGCAAAAACCGTCATTAATATTGCAGTTCGACTTCATAGTATTACATTTTTTATTTGTTCCATTGTCAAAGTAATGTGTGTGGGTTCCAGGTAGCCTAAATCCAAGGGGTTCTGTCGTACATTTTTTTGATGAGATTTCTTATATTTTACTCATATTTGAGGAAATCAAGGGAGTTCCAGACACCCAGGAACTCCCCCCTTTTTACGCCACTGTGATTTTCTTTCTTAAACCTACAAATTTGAAGAACAACATGTCCAAAGATTATCATTATCCATGAAACGGTTGACGGCTACCAAAAAAATGCTTAAATAGCCTGGTTTAAACCTTTATTCAGTAATTAACATCAGAGTTGCTTCTGTTTTTCAGTTCATTACAAAAGTGAAATAATGATAATATTATTATGTCAAGCTTTCTTTCATCACTGGAAAACGAGGGAACAAGTATGTTCATACAAGTTGTATGCTGTATAAGAATACCATTTTTTATAAACCTCAGAGACAACATTCGTCCAAAAGCATCGGCCGCAGGCTTACCGGAGCATCACACGTGCATCAACTCCAAATCTGCCCGGCCATGTTTGTAGCCTATACCCAATTTCAGGAAGATGCAAAACTAATCTGGGGTGTGCCGCCTCTGTTGTCGCGGGTTTTAGAGAACAGGATTCCCTCTGTGGGACTCTCCTAAGGCTCACGTGACCTCTGGAGGTTCACCGTTTCTGTGCTGGTAAAGTACACCGTTATATCGAAGGGCAGGTCGTTGAAGAAAATACATTAGGAAATTCGGGCAGTGGCCTAGTTTAAAAGTGGTTTAGAAGTTCTGCAAAAATGACCAGGGGGAAGAACGACAGGGAGAAAATGAGAAGTAGGCAGTGATTATATGGTATAATCTACCAGTGGAACAAAACGACTTCACATAAGTCATGGCACTGGGCGCCTACTATTGACGAGAGCTGCATCTAACATAAACCTTGGATCCCTCCCTATCAACACTTATCCTTCATTGTGCCCATATATTGGAAGTACACCCAGGGAGGCACAGCACGCGCTCAAAATAATAACTCTTTTTCCATCCAGGTTTACAATTTTGGGTGCTAATTTACCACCAATGTCAACAAAATAACTGTTGACAAGTAATAACTGTCAGGTAAGTCAGTCTCTGGAATTGGAGTATTCAGATTTTTATCTATTAGACAGATGGTATGGAACTTAACTTTACTGGGAACCAAAAAAATTATAATGTCTGTACAATAAGAAGATACAGGATGCCTCGCTTTGTCAATAAATGTATAAATTCGACAGCAAAATGGACTACATGTATATATCTGCGAACAAACGTCTAAGTTGGGGGAAAGAAGGAAGGAGAAAAAACCCTAACAGTACCAGTGTTTGGGCTTGGTGTTCGGCTTAACCTATAGCTAGGCTTCATGTCAAAATGAGAGGTTCATTGGAATTTCGTGATCTTATGGGATAACAAGTTCGGGTATGATATCTAGCTCAACCCATGTCAGGGACACGGTTGTAGTGAAGGTCGAGTTACTGGTGCCTCGGGGCTCGCTTAATTCTGAGCTAAATAACAACAACCAGGTGATAACGGTCGGGTGCCAAAGGTCACACTTTTAACACTGGTTTGTTTTCAACAACGGGTGCCTTTTATAGGTTAATAGGAAGAGACTTCTGATTGGTCCAACGTAGGTTATGTGAACGGAAATATTAAAATCATCTCAATTTCTAATTCTGAACACCATTATTATTACCATAACTTGTTCCATTATGGTTGTTCGAGTCACAATTTCTATCTTGAGGCTTAGAGTCACTATGACTCTGTGTCATAATTATTTGTAATACATGTATATTTTTCTTCAAGGCTTTGAGCCATTTATAGTTACTTAATAATCTATCTAATTATTACAACACTTTCAAATTCATACAGCTAGCAAGATAAAGCACACATTTTTGTGCAATACAGTTAACACTTTAGAAATATATTTGAAACCCTACAGGGACCACTGAGGGAGCTGTGTTGTATAGGTCAATATAGGAACGTCACATTTGTTATGGAACTCTGATCATATCCCTCCCGAGGTGAGCCATCTTCTCCACTGATCAAATGCATTTCGCCTTCTACCTTTTTTCCCTCTGCCCTCAATCCTTTTGCCTAAAGCCCCTTACTTGTTATTTCTGTCTTTGCTGGCTGCCATCTCTGACCCTTCAGCATTGATCCCTTTGACCAAGCAGCCATTAAACATCCCCTTATCCCCACCCAGTTCTGACGTCAATATCCACCAGGTGTCACTAGTGTCACCCTGGAGGTGTCGGTGAGGCCTGGAAAAGGGCAGTCGGAGGAGGAGGAGGAGACGCTAAGGGGGAGGGGGCGTTTTGGTGAGCACCAGGAGGAACGAGGACCTGTGGTAAGGGTGAAGGCAGGGCGGGGACTGGGCAGGGCCATACATACAGAATAGGGCCGCCCACAGAACACCGACCCTCCTACAGGGTGGAAAGATAAACTGAAAACGTGACCTTGTGGATACCAAAGTGAGCACTCTAGGGTTGGGTCACTGAGGCTTGAATTGATAGGCTGGCACCACCAGACCTTTTTTTACCAGACATTCATCTACAGATAGTATTGACGTCATACCTGACTGATCTTTCCACCGCTTTCGACCGGCCATTGGTGACTAGGTAGACTATGTAATATAGAATTCCATGCAATGTCTTTAAAATGTGCTATGTAGATAACCTTTGTATAAGCTGTCTTAAAAGAGATAAAGGGTTACGCATATACTGAATCTATATTTTGTTCCACAAACCAGTTGAGAACAAAAGTTTCATTATTACGTATTGTTCATAGGAATTAAAAGTGTGCATTACTATATAGTGAACTAATAATCTGTTTTAGTTGCCCCTGACAACTGCCAGTGACAAAGGGGAGAGTAGTTTTCTTTTTATTGAACATTTAGTCGCCTTGAAGGTCCCAATTGCAACTTGGTGAAAAAAGCCAGGTTTCCACAGGACGACAAAGTGCCAGAAATGAGTTCAGATGGCTGACCAAGTGTGCTAACCCTTTCTAACCATACCAACAAACACTACCTAAACAACTTTGGTTGTTGGTTTCCACAGAACGACAAACAACGTTTTTTGGCAACCATTAAGGGTTAACCCTTTCCATCCTTAATGACCAATGTTTTTGCCAATAGTTGCCATGGTAAGAAAGGGTTAACGCTATTCTTTGGAGTTCGTGCACAGAATGACCAAGTGCACCGAATGTGCATAGTCGCTGACCAAATGAATTAACCCTTTCCAACCAGGCCAACCAGGCCCAAATGAAAAACTTGTTTGTTCTGGTTTCTAATGGTAAAGGCGGGTTTCCACAGGACGACAAACCACGACTGTCAGCAGCTGTCCAGTGTTAGCCCTTTCCATCCCCTAGGATGACCATACCTTTGTAGGGAGAGTTGATGACCTTGTTTGAAAAGGGTTAATATTATAGTCATTCTGTGAAATCCCGCCCCTTTAAGGACGCCAGTATCTCTCAGGCATCACCACCTCTTGACACCTGTATCTCTAAGGCATCACCAGGCCTAGACGACAGATGCCTGAGAGATACATAGCACATAAAACTTTTTCTATTTAAAATTACTGAAATGAATCATATGATATTCTATCTAAGAATTGCCCTTTGGGAAATAATTATTGGTGTCATGTTATAGCTTCTTATTGGTCTAATTTAAATTATTATGGTATCAGTGGCGTCTTTTGGGCAATTTCTCTCAGTTATTTGGTGTCTATTATGTAATATTTGAAAATTTTGTGGCGTCTTGAAAGGGGCACCTGTCGGATGTAATCGACGGCACGTGGTCGTCCTCTGGAGACCTGCCTTTGCCCTTTCAAACCTCAGCAACTAATGGCTCCAACAAGCACTGGTCGTTGAGGATGGGAAGGGTTAATACTTAATTGCCACCAACAACGTTGTTTGTCGTCCTGTGGAAACTGTCAAAAACCCTGGAAGGCCGCCAACGTGCATGCATGGTTTGTCGTCCCGTGGAAACATGCCTAAAGCCCCGGCTCCATTGGCCAACTCAACTCAACTGAACTGTCGCAGAGCAAAGTGACGGACTGAACAGTCTTAGTAAAAATATCCTCCCTTGCTCCACTGTAGGATAATTTTGTCTCTCTTTATATTTATGCTTGATATTATCATTACACAAAGTAACGCTGAAAACGGACATGAGCACTCAAACATTATGAATAATTCGCTTATGGTAACAAATTGCTCACCAACACTCAATATATGCTGGGTACATCACCAATAGCATAAAGTTTGACCTGCAACTACGACTATTGGGTCGTACATATTCAACATCTCAAGATCTACGACCCGATGGTTCAGTCGTAGCTTTTTGCTACGACTCTAGACGTAACACCTGCTCGACTATGAGACTGAGCCCAACTAGGCTTTAAAGACCAGTTTCCACAGAACGAAAAGGGCAGGAAGTTTAGTTGGCCAACCAAATGTGTTAATCCTTTCTAAACATGGAGATTAATGCCCCCAATAAGCTTGTGGATGGAAAGTGTTTAAGGGAGCCAAAACCAATAAATTCAACAAAATTTTCCAAACTCAAATAATCATGGAAATCCTTTCCTTGAGCCTATTTCTGGCCCATGTTAAAATCTGAACCATGAAATATGATAGAAAATCATTGAAAACACGTTTCAAGTCCTCAACTGAGTTAATGTGCGTCTGCAAAAAATGGGGATTGTTTACAAACAGATGGAAATATGACCACCTCTAATGGAATTCTACTTGGGTTTGAGGTAGTTTTCACAGCTAATACTTTACCATTAATATTGACCCCAGCTAGGCTCGTCTAATATATGATTCTATAATTGTCTGAGTTTTTTTTGTCTGAAAATTTTGTCACTTTTGGCACTCGGTTATTCTCTGGAAACCCTGCCCTACCTTTTTTACCACTGGCAACTAACTAGTTGCCAAGGGACATACTAATTTACTAATCGCTGGGTGGCTATAAAGTTAGTTGCTGGCGGTGATTAATTGCCCAAGTGAGGAATGGCTAAAGCACATAACATCTGGAATATAAATCAAAGTTTGATAAAGAATATAATAATACAAACCGCTTTAGAATCGGCCACAATATAGTTATGGGAACGTTACACAACAGAGGTTTTCTTTTGACATTACTGTTGAGAAACTGCATGAACGATCGACCATGCTAGTATTTAAATTGAAAACATTATTGTAGTATGTAAAGACAGTCATTGTTCTTTTCAAACGCATGGCGAATAACGATTTAGGGAAGATCCTACTTGTTGAATTTGAAGCAACATTCCCGAGCTTCAAGTCCACCACCTACTTCACATGGAGGCTCGTGTGCAGACAGGATCGATGTGATCTAAAACGTGCAAAATCATTATGTTGATCAGGATAACATATTACTTTAATGCGCCCCACCCACTCTGCAATTTCCTGAAATCCCAGGAGCACCTTTGTAGTGAAGCATTTAGGACCTTCGTAGGCGGGATATGGATGTGTTTCCAGTCGGACTGTTCAAAATCTAAACACACCAGGGACCTTATCTTTTATGGCTAGCTGGTAGATAACGCATGCATCAACCTTGGCAGGCCTTAAAGGTGCTAACCCTTTCACTGTATAACAGGCTTAGTGACACGTTGACTTTCAGCCTGATGTATGGGTTAGCCCCCTGCCCCCTATCACACCTCCCATTGTGGGCGGCGTGGCGCGGGGCGGGGCCAGAAACGGCCACTGCCTTCAGACAAACACAATAATGATGATGGAGTCGTCACCTGCCCCGCCTGGCGCCGATAACCTTTACAGGGCCGCGTGTAAAACCGAGTATGGTAATATACATAGTCTTCCTGATGGTCAAGATGAGAGATGAAATTCATGATGAGATGTATTAAGCAGCTGTTAAGCATCGTAATATATTAAATGACAAATTTTAAATATATGTTATTATTACGATTCATTGTAAATTGTGGTTAACTATGGTTCACTTGACTACAGGTCATACATTTGTCACGCTAACGTTATTTGGTATTAAACATGATTATATTTTTCCTTTTTAGAGTACTGTACTTTTTGTATATGGCAAAACCCAAGATTAGTCGTATCTAGCCATGTTAGGATGGGCATTTAGGGAAAGGGGTTATCACTGTGGAAAGCTGAGGTGAGATCCGGGATTAATGAAAGGGGTCAGGGGTACTGGCCCCTAGGCTCAGTACAAAAATGTTGTGCATAAACTTGCACACGTCCGTGACATTTCCCCCTCTGTTTGTAGTTTTGGTGTTCACCAACAAAAGGATCTTGGCGGATCAGCTTGGGGTCCAATTTGAGAGACTCGCATCTAATTAGCCTCATTTCAGCTGAAAACCACGCCGAAAGAAGCGGCAAGAACAATTAGACATGGTTAAGCTAATTTGCTTTTAGTCGATTCTGACGGCTGATGTTTTGGTTGTTTAGAACCTTTTATCATAATTTATGACAAAAGACCTACTTTGGATGGGAATTAAACCCCTATCTATTAAGGTAATACAAGGTAGTCAATAAGTAGTTGGAATAAGGGTAGTCATGAAATTTGAAGGGTTATAGAATAGGCATCACGTACATAAGTAACAAAAAGCAATATGCCTCTTAACCCGATCCTGCATAATAACACACTGCAGGGGTGGACTCAATATTTTAGAAAAGGGGTGTCACTATAATATATATACATAGGTTGAGTACTAAAATGTTGTGCAAACACTCACGCATATGCAACGTTTTTCGTGTTGTCAACTTTTAGTTCCCACAAGAAGGAAGGGGGTAAGGACCCCTGGACCCCCCCAACAAACACACCTGGACCCGCACCAAACGTGTTAGCATAAAGTATAGCCCCACTTCTGGTTATGGCTCATTCGTTAAATCCACGGTCCAACACTCAGACCCTTATACCAGTCCCACCTTTCCCTGGAGACTTGTCCCTTGTTATCGTGCTTGGAACGTCCAGCTCCAGGCCTCTGCAGACTGCTATTGTCTGCCCCGGGGCATTAGGGAAATGTGAACCTTGGTTATTACCACGCTAATAATCTAGATGCCTTTTGGCCCAACAGAAATGCCATAATCACTGTATGAATCCTATATAGTTATGCAATAAAGGAAATGGAGTACTTTGAGAATCCTGAGATTGGATAACGTTCTAAATTAAGACCCTTATCCTGGGATTACATCATTTTCATGCTCAGAAAGGAAGAGCCTTATACAACAGCAAATCTTTTAGTGTACAAAATTAATTATCTATATATCATCCTATAGAAACCTTCAGGAAAGTAAGCAGGACCACCTTAGGCCTAAACCTATTCTCATTGTACATGTGAGATTGATAAAGCCTAATATATATGCAATACGATTAATGAAGGTATAATCTGTGATTTGCATCTATGAGTAAAGCGATACACTTAAACTCAGAAATCATCAATTCTATATTTTAATTGCTGTCAAGGCAAATGCTGTAAACTTACTGCTGTAGGCATACCATACTTGTTGCATATCAACGTCTATTGTAGATCTTGTGACACAGATTGTCCCAGTCAGATGGAAGATGGACCATATGGGGGGATCTAGTTTTTTAATAAGGCATTGTCTGTGACAAAAAATCGCAATATTGTAGTGAAGCAGCCATCTTGTTATAAGAACCTTATTTGAGGACAAAAAATCCCAAGCTGAGTTATAAGAAAGCATGCCATAACTCATTAAAGGGTAAATATTTGATCTTCTTGGGAAGATGGTTTATACTGAAGAACGTTGTTCGTCTACATGGTAAATGGTCTTTGATGCCATGGCACCTCCCAAAATTGATCATAATTTCAGTTTCTGTTCTATTCCTGGTACCAAACCATATATAATGATATCAGTGGACAGCAGCTGGGCTGTACGTCCTACCCTTGGCTGAGCAAGGGCCGCAAGCTCAGTAACTGTCCAGCAACAAGCGGTCAGGGGTGTCCAGAATGATATCGTAAAATGCAGGGAATATGAATCAGCCTGTCTCATCAGGTCACCCTGTGAACGTGGATCGTCTTGACTCCCCAAGGCGAGTTTAAGAGTCAGAACATTTCCACACTCAGTTACACCAAACCAAACATTTTACTGGTGCCAAATTCATCTTACCCGAATCACTCTGCAACAACTTTAGGCCTACCGGTACAAGGCCCGGAAACACCGTTGGTCATAAGGCTGCCATGGAATGACCACTGCAACCGTGACCAGGTTATATTCAACATCCTACACTTACCATTATTTGTTAGTCAGGGTCCTCATCAGCAAATTGGTTCTGTTGGAGAGAGGTGGTGAATAGTTCTATCCTGGAGCTGTTCATGTACCTTTCAAAACTGATCAGAGGATCCACACCTGTCATAAAGGCATTAGGTTGTATCCCCTAATGAATGTCTTTGTCTAAGGCTCAATAAAATCATAGTAATTACCCACAGGCTAGGATCGGAAGGGATCGCAGCTAACAATAGGACTCTGAATTAATGTCATATAGATCTATGTACACCATGGATAGGGTAAGGATACGTTACTCAACCTGGATCTCTGGAGAACGTCAATAGGATAACCGCCCAAGAATAATAGTTTACGACTTAAACACATAGTATTCTAGCAACCTTCGCTGGTCCCGTTTAATAATGATCATCAATTCACCCTGAATCGAGGTACAAAGTGAAACAGTGCAAACTGTATTAAAGCAATGCCGTTTCTGATATGACATCATTTTTGTGTTTGAGTGAAATAGGAAGACCCATTCAGTTCTGATACTGTTGCGATTCCCGTTACACATAACCTAGTAGTCCTACAGACGATCGATTTCACAATGCTTGACTCATATGAATTTTTAGTCACAATCCTATGACTAAAAACCATAATACAAACCTATACGTCGCTTTGCAACGAGGAAAACGATGGATTCGGTATAGCATTGTAAGAATATCAGTATAGATAAATATAGATGTTTAGAATGAGAGAAAATCTAAATTGTGACAGAAGACAATTGCAACAATATCTGTCCTGATTATCTGAAATGTTCCGAACTTATTATAGGCGATGTTGTTGTTCCATTTTACCCTACCGACAATTTCAACATGATAAAATAGATAGTTATGAAGTAACAGTTATTGGTATGATATTTGAGCTATGTTTATGTTTAGGCGGCCATTTTAAAAACCCCCATAAGAGTTGAATCCAGCTACGAAGGTTTTTCAAAAGTTCAGAATGTTAGGATTTTTTTCATATAGGCCCTATGTCTCTGCCTGTTACTTTTTTAGGCAACCTCAACTCTGGAAATAAGCACTTTTCTGCCTTCCCTCTGCTCTACTATTTGGTTTTGTCCTAACCTCACCATTCTCAGGCTCAGTCCAGACATCTTTTACAAAAACCCCACCAGCACTTCCCATCTGAAGTGGAATATATAAACGACACTGGATCATTCTTTTTTAATTGGCTGTTTAATGATTTTTGACAAAGACTGTAATCCTAATCTATTGTGACGTTCCTTGGTAGTTCGGGGTTTCCGGTTTCTACCGCCGAGGGACGTGGGGGTTATTTCGGTTCTCAGCTGGGCACGGAGGCTGAGCAAGAAGCCGAGATGTGAGATCAAGAGTCTTGCCTCGCGCACGAGGGGGGCTGAGTGGGTCGGTCGGAGATCGGTATTCGTTGAAGGGGGGAGGGTGTGTTGGTCAGGTCGGGCCGAGAGGTTGCAGCCATCAAGTGCGGAGGATGGCGGAGGGCAAAAGTGTGTTGTGGTAGGGACCGGGCCGTTTCTTCTATGTCTCTCTCAGGCCAGCTAGGGAGGCTCTACTCCTTCGTCCCCTGGCCGGAAGTCTCGGGCCAATGGTCGCCTATGTTTTGGTAGCGTGGGGCCGAGCCGGTTGCGCCTTGATGCCTCCGGTCATGGGACTGCCGCTTGCTATTTCGGGCTTCTTCACCTGGCCGGTCTTCCTTCCTCAGGCCGTCGGTCGAGTAGTTTCGGGCCTTCGGGCCATGATTTCCGGTCTTTCGGGCCTTTGGACCCCGCACTATTTTAAGCCTAAGTTTCCTAGAACTTTACTAATATTACTTCTATTTTCTATCTATCTAGTCCATATTAACATTGACGGCTACACTGTATACAGGCTGGACAGAGACAAACTTGCAACAAATAAGAAAAGAGGAGGAGGACTAGCTATTTATGTCATGAATGACCCTTCGCTGGATGTTCGCATCCATCTGAAAGAGTGTCAATCTAATGACAATATTGAAATACAATGGGTCACAATCAGTAGGAAAAATGCCAAAAATATCTTACTAGGGAGTACATATAGGCCACCAGAAGGGGTGATTGACTTAGCCATCAAGAAACTTGAAGAGGGACTAAACGCTCTTAGAAAGCCAAACGAGGAAGTGGTTATTATTGGAGACCTTAACATTAACTATAAACATAAAAAGAGTCCTGGTTATAAAAAGCTAAATTTTTTCGAAAAGGCTAACTCTCTGAGCCAGTTAATAGCATCTCCCACTAGATGCACCAAATCAACTTCTTCAACACTTGACATAATACTAACAAACATGCAGTATGTTAAAGAAGTAGGCACTCTTGACACTTTCATAAGCGACCATCAGCCAATTTTAATGATAAAAAAGAAAGCGCGTCAGACATCAACAACTAGTCAGCTATTTGAAGGTAGAACATACAGGCATTATGACAAACAACAGTTCATAGATAACTTAGCAAACAGAAGCTGGGGGAGATTCTATGAGTCTGTGAACACTAACGAAGCTTGGAATATAATGGACAATATTTTAGTAGAAGAGGCCGACAAACTTTGCCCAACCAAAGCGTATAAAATAAATAGGCCAAAGCCATGCTGGATGACAAATGAATTGATGGAACAATTGAAAGACAGAGACTACTTTTACCGTAAAGCAAAAAATCTGGCTGTGAAGATGCATGGAACATTGCCAAATTCTACAGAAACCAAACAAACAAATACATCAGACAGTGCAAAGCTGATTTTATCAAAGATCAATTAGAAAGTAACTCAGGTAATAGCTCAAAGTTCTGGAGAACCATCAAACAAATCATGCCAGGTACTAAAACAAAAAGATGTAGTTCTAACATCAAGCTTAAGGACGAACAGGGAGAGGAAATTGAACCCTCTGAAACAGCAACATATATAAACACATTCTTTGCCAATGTAGGGAAACCGAATCTACTCAATAACAAAAAACACAATATTGGTCAAAAAGACCCTGACCCTACTGAAAATATCACTTCAACTGAAGGCAAATCTGATGAACCAGACGAATTTAGCCTGGAAAATGTCAGACAATTTGAAATTGGGAAGGTTTTATCCCTGATAAACATCTCTAAATCATCAGGCATACCAACACTTAGTACCAGGCTAATCAAGGATGGATTTAATGCACTAATAAACCAAGTAACCTACCTTTTTAATCTCTCTATCAAGACAAACATTTTTCCAGAAAAATGGAAAAAGGCTCTTGTAATACCCATCCCTAAATCTGGAGACTTATCCAAAGTAGGCAATTACAGACCCATTTCCCTACTCCCTCTACCAGGAAAAATCCTCAAAAAAAACTTGTACATTCCCAGTTGACCAGCTACTTAGAGGGTAACAAGTACTTCTCTGAATTTCAATTCGGTTTCCGTAGACAACGTTCAACCATGCATGCAATATCTCAGTTTGTAAACCAAGTCTACACTAACCTAAATAAGTCTGCCATTACAGCAGCTGTCTATATTGACTTCCGCAAAGCATTTGACTGTGTCCAACACCACATACTCCTACAAAAGCTAAAAGGCCTAAACCTAAACCAAGACACTATGTGTTGGCTAACCAGTTATCTGGAAAACAGGGAACAGAGAACCTTAGTGAATAATGTCTACTCACCATATCTTAAAGTAGAACAAGGGGTCATCTGTTAAGACACTAAGTCGCACAAAGACACTAAATCGCAATTTGTCCCAAGCCTTAAGTACTGGTAACCTGACGTTCTATTCATAGCCCTGTGGTCACCATGTGGACCTCATGATCAGGAGGAGGGGGCCCCAACAACCATGATTCAACAGGGGAGGGGGGGGGACCAAGTCCTGTCCGCAAATAATAAACGACATGACAGGAACCATATCTTAAATTCGACATGGGACATGAGTTGGTCTTACAGGTGACATGGGACATGAGAAATTAAGCGACAAGGGACATGATTTCATTAATTCAACATGCGACATGGGGACATCCACCCCCCAATCAAGGGTCCTAAACCAGTTTATATATATATATATATATCTTCTCATTACAAAAAGTTCTTCCGATATCGACGAATAACAGTGTGATAAATACAATAATGAACATCATGAATATATACAATGGTGCCTTATACAGAATTTTTAACTATTCCATTTTGTCATACTATATCTATTTTATATCACCACATTAATTCGATTTTTATATACAGTTATATCTTATGATCTTTGTACAATCTAAGACAATTCATTCCACATCCGTACTTCTTCTCACTCTTTCCTTATTTGAGTCTTCTATTTTTAATGCTATTTTCCCACTACTTCGTAACACCTTTACAACATCCTTATCAATTACATTGGCAGACACAAAATGGTTCTAATTGCCTCTGCAACCATAACGTCAGTATGTGTATGAGGGGCTTAAAACACGTGCTGCTCCAGTCCCGGTCAAAAACTGGGTCACCCCTCCTCCCGGGCCCCCTCCCCGGCGGCCCTGTGAGGGTGGACCACCCCCACTGCCTGCCTCCTCCCTCCCATATCGTGTCATTTTGTGATTTAGTGCCCTTCCACATTTTGTGAGTTAGTGTTTTTAGCATTTAACGTTTTTTTGTGCAATATAGTGTCTTGACGTGGCTCTAAGTCACACAATGGCACTAAATCACAAAATTGTGTGATTTAGTGTCTTTTGCGACTTAGTGTCTTAACAGGGTCCCCCAAGGATCAGTCCTTGGACCTCTCTTTTACATCATTTATTCAAATGTCTCTTCCTGGTGTGAAGAAAACAGCATACACATCAACGTAAATAAAACTAAACTCATGATTTTTGGAAGTAGGAAAAAGTTAAAGAGCATTGATACTCCAACACTCCAAATTGAAGGACAAAAGATTCAGAGGGTTAAATCTTATACGTATCTGGGAGTAACCCTTGATGAACAGTTATCTCTCGACACTCATGTCAACTTGATTATCAAAAGAGTCTCAAGCAAAATTTATCAGCTCAGGAAAATAAGACCTTTTATCACTAAAAAAGCAGCGACACTGATTTACAAAAATATGATACTGCCAATTTTGGAATACGGTGACATAGTCCTGACTTCAGTCTCCAAAGCCTTGAAAAAGAAATTGCAAACATTGCAAAATCAAGCCTTAAAATGTGCATTAGGGAAAGAAAAGACATATAGTTCTGTGAGACTTCATGAGGAAGCTAAAATACTCAAATTATCTGAGAGAAGGCAGCAACATAATTATACTTCTTCACATGTACCAGGTGTCACAGTTTGGTAACTTCAACCTCTGGAAAAAAAGACATCCAACCAACATCGGAACTAGATCTAGCAAAAAGAAACTACTGGTCATCAAACGGCCAAAGGTGGAGAGATTTAGGAAGAGCCTATCATACCAGGGTCCAAAGTTATGGAATGCCCTCCCAGAAAATATACAAAAGATCCCAGACTATCATACTTTTAAGACCCAACTAGCAAAGCGCAAGCCTATCAAAACAAAAACAAACACAAACACAACAAACCCAAAACACGCTCTCAAAAAACAAAAACAAAAACCAATAATAAACAAATGCCAAAGGCCTAAATTTTAATAAATCCAGCAATCACTGGAAGACCGGCTAGTATCAAACTGCCGAAGTGTTGTATGTGCTTTTGAAAAGTAAACCAAAAAAAAAAAAAAAAAAAAAGATCATCTTATCGACTGGAACCCTCTTAGGGAGCTGCTAGAGGAAGAAGACACGTGTGAACACCAGGAGTACTATGAAGGAACTCTTTATTTTCGGGCCTCACCGCCCCTTTTATACAGGTCTTAGCGGTCAACTCTGATTGGTTATTTCATGTCACGTGGTCATAGTGACGTCACGCAGTCATACTGACGTCATTTCCGGTTTACATTATTTCTCGGGTTTCGGGTTTCATTCCCGTTACACAATATACTTAAATCTACCGCATTATTTTACATTCACATTCTTGCTTTGACACCTGATGAATAGACATTCATCACACTATAAAGGAAAGGTCGCGTAGGTTATATTCTGACTGTTCTCGATTCCACGAATAAAGGTTAGGGATACTGAATTTTGGCCTTATGCTGAGCGGCATCGCGTAGCCAAAAGTTGGGCTCCATTAAAAGATATTGTCACCCTCTTTGGCATCGGTACTTATGGAGAAAATGGGAATCCCGCTGATTGTGTGACATAATACCAAAATGTTAAGCCAGTGATGGTAGTGGATCAATTCAAAACTTTTTTCTTGCTTACTTTATGAAAGTTAGAGCAATAACTGAGATATAATCTCATTTCTTCCAAAGAAGCCTGTGTTAAAAGCATCACCAACTATACCGGTACTGGTTGTCCTGACGTTTTGCTGCGCGATGCCGCATTTTGAGACCCGCATATACCTAGTATACACTTTGAATAGCTGAATGTCAAGATGTAGCAGCATTACCTTATTCCTTCGAGGAATGGTTACAGATGATAGGAAGGGCTTTTGTTTTTACAGGAAATCAAATTGATGAAACTAAACATACAATTTAACACGATTTATTTCTAAAGTTTTGAAGTTTACAATGTCCAACAGTTTCTTGTGGAACGGGTTCTCTCGCTTTTTTGTCAGGTGTGAGATAGACACTGCAAAAAGACAGCTCACTTTGAAATCACATACTTCATCTGTCACTTGCAAACCTTGTTGCCTTCTGGGCACTTCATTATAATCTCAATGTTTTTCACTAATATACAAAGTCGGTCTTGTTGAAGCAGTATGGTAGAAACACATTGTGAAATAACCTATCATATACACTGATATAAATGTGTGTGTGACTTATATTATATCGCACAATTCGTCAAGAACAACAAGAACTCTCAAAAATTGGCACGATTGGCTATTTCTTTTTTCAACAAACATACATTTGGTTCAAGTAGAAACATCCACATTTTTTCGAAAATATATTCTTTCTCCGACACCACATATATATGTAAGTGAAAACTCAACATGCTTCAGCCTTGTTTTAATTCACCTGTAATATAATATTCACACATCATTCATTGTTTAACATTGCTTCTTTTCCTGATGAAGGTGATTTCAAGGCCCGTAAACAGGGGTGGGGATTGGGTTTTAACTAACCCCCCCCTCCCCCCCCCCCTTGAGAGAATTAGAATAATCAACCTTTCCCCCGAAATATCTTTGTAAATGCCATTTACAATAGTTTAAGCATACTGGAAAGTTCCACTTCTTACAGTTCATCCAAGCCCCTTTTCGGTTTAAAATTATTTAAATTGTAATTAACAGTTCCACTCAAGAAGACAAATAGTCTACGTAGTGGTATAGCCTGTGGTTGTCTCTAACAGTTATCCCAGTCCATAATATTTCTATGACCATTGATTGTTTCTGATTAACCAACGCTAGATATTGTGCCACAACATGCTGTCAAAATGTGAAAATAACTTGAAATTACAATGTTGTCAAAACGTCTTATCTTACTCATGTTTGATCGACACAAAATAGTAAAAGTAAAGGAAGAAATAATCATTCAAGTTCAATGCTGGAAGCTTTTAATTCAACACGTCACATAAAATACATCAAACATTCCGATTTGTTACAAAACTAGTTTTTTTCGGCCTCTACAAATAGAATTTTCAATTAACTTGATCAAAACATAACAAGAGCGGCACGAAGTTGCTCGGATACACAAGGGTAAACATTTTAGCATGGCATCAAAGACTCTTTCCTGCGCCCAGACAGTATTTTGTGTCCATCTTCACATTTCATCTTCACATTTGGTACCCGAGTCTCCCATTAGTTGAAACACAGAGAGACAAAACTGGGCCAGGGGAAAATTCCTCCCAAAGCATTGTTTGGCTATTCCTTTACATCCCAAAAGAGGCTGTACTGACCAGACAAATCTTATCCCTATCCATATTATGGGAATCCCTATCCCGTAATAATATTGTCACTGTTGTTTCAGGAAAACGTCCAAGATCATAAATACGATTTTTATAATAATATTTGATGAGGCATTGAATCAAAACATTTATTATAAGTGAGACAGCGATAAAACCTTCTGTCAAAATTAAATGGGCACAGAGTTTCCTTCAACTGCGGAAGCTCCTCAACCTTTCAGCTAGGCTAAAATTAAGAACGTGTTTGGTTGTTTTATTTCATTTACTGAATCCATTTAGATTTGTAGCTGAAATTCAAAATAGATTTTGGGTGATTTTAACATTAATAGTAGAATTATACGAGACTTACCTTGGTAAAAGTTGAAGTAGAATTATGATTTTACCGAGGACAACACGTTGTGTTGTAGGGAATAGATGAGAAGAGAATGCGCATGCGCGGCGTCAGTCTTTCAAGCTGCGATATTAATAAAATTTAGTAAAATCTAACCTAATTCCCCCCCCTTTTCCAACTGTAGGACAAATCTCATTTCGTCCTGACACTTAGGGTGGGTTACTTGGGACTGGGCATCTATTCCCTACAACACAACGTGTTGTCCTCGGTAAAATCATAATTCTACTTCAACTTTTACCAAGGTAAGTCTCGTATAATTCTACTATTTTACTTCGGACAACACTCTCTGTGTTTCCGGAAGTCGATGAGAACTTCATAGCGTTAGATTTTTTCCCTCTAAATTTTTTCCTCATTAATATCGGAAAAAACTTGAGTCATCAACACCAAGTACAACGACCAACCTTTATTTCCTCAACACAAGTCATATGTTTCACAACATTATGTGTTCCTCAACAAAGCCTGTGCCACCTGGCCTGGCTCTTGTTCAATGTCCTTATTATAGAACTTGGCGAAGGATTGTGAGTTCCTCCAACCCGCCTGCTTCATTATTAAGTTCACACTTATCCCCAACCGTCGTGCTGCCGACGTAGTAGCCCCTCTCGTAGAATGGCTACCATACTTTTTGGTGTCTATCCCCGCTTTGTTCAACACAAACAGGGTCCATCTCGACAAGGTGTCTCTTGTGATCTTACCATAAGGCGGGGCAAAGCTCACCAAGAGCTGTTGTTCCCCTTTCCTTTTTTCCCCCGTCCTGGAGAGGTACTCTTTTAGTGTGTTCACCACACACAGCCTAGAACAGTCCTGATAAGGCTTCAAAATAATAGTGGACAGTGAGTCTCCCAGTCTATTGTGTTTCAGAAGGTTCTTCAGTTTGAACACAACTGGACCCGAAAGGTCTAGTCCATCCAACGATAACGACAACACCGTTTGGCCTCTTTGGGCCGTAACCAACGACAGTAATACCGCCAATTTCATTGACAACAATTTCAACGTTAACTTCCTATTCTTACCCCACTCTTTAAAGAGTCGGAATACCTGATTTACATCCCAAAACACATTGTATTTCGGAGCTGGCGGGTTCCTTTCATATGCCCCCTTAACCAGCCAGCACACCAACGGGTGTTTCCCCAGAGAATATCCCTCATAGGATGGTAAGATAACTGCTAGTGCTGATCGGGCTGCGTTCAGCGCTCCATAACCCAGCCCCGCCTGTGACAATCTCCTCAGAAATTTACAAACCTCGGGTAACTTTGGCGATAACACTTGTACTTTGAACTCTGCACAGTAAACTGCCCACTTTTTAAGGTACGTAGTATAAACCTTCTTTGTTGATGCCCTCCAAGCATCTGTGATAAGATCGATAGTCTCCCTATCATAGCCCAGTTTTCTTAGTTTTTGGGCCAGAAAAGGCACGCCACCAACTGGCAGCTGACCATGAAGTCTTGATTTTTTGGGCGCCCCCACGGGCGCAGGTTTCCCTTCTTTCTGCGGAACTTCAGTTTCCTCCTGCAGTTGTTCATGAGAGTCGCATACCACGCCTGTGTTGCCCAGTCCGGTACCACCAGCACCGCTGTTGCCCCGTCCGTCAGGATCTTCCGGAGGACTCGACCCACCAGGCTGAAAGGAGGAAAAATATACCAGAAATTTTCCGTCCAGCTCAAAGCAAATGCATCTATTTTCCATGCCTCTGGGTCCGGGGCCCAAGAGACATAGCATTCTAGCTTTCTATTTAGTCTAGAGGCAAAAAGATCCACATCTGGCCTTCCAAAAATCTTACAGATTTTGTCAAAGATGTTTACACTTAATTCCCATTCGATGTTATCTGAGAAATTTCGCGACATAAAGTCTGCCAGTGTGTTTTCAATACCCGGTATATGCGCTATGGTTAACCACAAATGTTTGTCCTCTGCCCAAGCCCAAATCTCTTGGGCTACCTTGTTACACTGTGGGGATTTCACCCCTCCCATGTTCCTAACGTACGCTAAGGCCGTGGTGTTATCCGTAAAGATAGCTACTCTCACCTCACTTTCATACACTAGACTCTTCAACCCAAAAAGGATCGCTTTCAACTCCAACACATTAATATGTTCCTGTCTCTCCATTTCAGTCCATCTGCCCCCTGCAGTGGTCTGTTCCCTATGGGCCCCCCAACCTTCTGTTGAGGCATCTGTGTAGATGACAATCTTTGGCTCTAGGACCCTAAGGTCCCTGTCAGCCTCGCCTATATTATCTAACCACCACTGGATGTCCTGCACTGCTTTACCTTTTACCGACATCGGAGCATCAAAGTTTCCTGCCGTTTTTCTTAACGCCTCATTCTTTTGTAGTTCTAGTTCCTTTACATGTACTCTCCCATACTGTACTGCCGGTGAGTAAGAAACCATCAAGCCTATCAAACCTGCCACTTCTCTAATGGTAGCCTGGGCCTTTGCTAACAGCTCCGATGCTGCCCTCGTCAGTTTATCCCTTTTCTCCTCTGTAAGGTAAACTCTCATTCCCACTGAGTCCAGATGGAAGCCTAAGAAGACTACATCCTGTACTGGATCGAATACCGATTTCTCAGGGTGAATTACAAACCCTAGCCTATCCAGACTTTGGCACAAGACCTGAATTGAGTGTTGGCATTCCTCCTTTGAATCCCCCACTATGAATGAGTCATCTATGTATGGGAAACATTCGTGTCCCCTTTCCCTTAACTGGGCGAAAACCGGATTGAGAATTTTTGTGAAAACCCTAGGTGCACATGCTAACCCATTTGGCAAGGCCACAAACTGGAATAACTGGTCATCCCAAAGGAATCTCAGGTACTTCCTATCTTTCTCAGCTACCGGGACCGAGTAGTATGCATCTTTCAGATCTACTGACCCCATCCAGCAACCTTCCCTCATCATGTCAAATGCCGTTTGTAGCGATGACATTTTGAAATGTTCATACTCTACCGATCTGTTCAAACCTGTCAGATCCAAGATCAGCCTATACTGGCCGTTTGGTTGGGGTCTCAAGAAAATATTCGAAACTACCTGACCTACTTCGGGGACTACCCTTTCCACCACTCCTTTCTGTAAGAGCTTCGAAATCTCCTCCACGACTATCGCCCTTTCCTCTGTATTCATACAGAACGGCACCGCCGGCCTCAGCTGCTCAGGGTTCTCAAAGAAATTAATCTCTACCCCCTGCACCATGGCTAGGACCCAAGGGTCCTTAGTAACATCAAACCAAGCCTTCACATGTCTAGCTATGTTACCCGCCCTAAAGTTATCGGCCGTATTAACCAAACTGGGACTCACCTGGCCTAGAAGCGAGGTCCCCGCTTCTGAAAATCCTGATGACCCGCCTGGCCTCCAGCCTGTTGCTGCTTCTGTCCCTTAGGACGATATTGCTGCTGGTTTTGGGGTTGGTGCTGCTGTTGCTGTTGTTGCGATGGGGCATAGTATTGTGGCTGACCAAACTGTTGCCCCCCTTGGAAACCCTGGTAGGCTTGCGGCCAGTACTGGTGCCCAAAGACTGTTGCTGCGGTGCCTGCCAGGCGGCATTGTTATTGTATTTGTACCGCTTCTGTTGCTTCTGATTCTGTCCCTTCTGAGACTGATTTCCTCCCGCTTGCTGTGGGTTAGCCTTCCTCTTCACCAACTTGTCCGAGACACGTTTCTCTGCCTCACACTTCCTGGTCGCCTCTGACAGATTACCTCCGAACAACCATTCCGGCGCCCCATCCTGGGTTTTTGTCAGCGCTCTGGCGTAGTGAACCTGCATGAAGGGCTTTATAATTTCCTTCCGCCTGCTGGTAATACCCGCATTGGTCACCGTAATCAAGTGGATCGCATCCAGAATGTTATCCCCAAGATCGTCCAGCTCCTTATCTCCTTCACCTCTGTCAAGATGTAACGCTGCTAACGGCGCCATGGCTGAGACCGCTGCCACTAAACCTCTCTGAAGGTTCTGTAGGGCTATGTCCGTCATTCTAGTATTCTGGTCCACTGCTGAGAAAAGTTCATTTTCCAACTTCGGCACCACCAGATTAAGGTTTTTAACCCTAGGGTAATCCTTCGTGAGCTTCTCCAACTCTGTTGCCGCCACCGCTTTACTCTCCTCAAAGAAGCCATTAACGATCACGGCTAGCGCATCATTTGTCGGAGCCGCCAATCTTTCTGTCTCCGTAGCCTTTGCGTGTTGATTTTTGAGTCTTTCAGCCAACTTGCCCTTTTTTAGACCCAAAAATCCACCTCCTTTTCTGGCCTGGGTTTGACCGAAGCCGTCGAGACCACCGAGGCCTCGTCACTATCATCATCCGAGATTTCGTGGACCGGCCTGTGACTCTCAGCGTCCCAGTCTGACTCCGCCCTCTCCATCATGATTGGCGGCCCCATCGGAGCAGCCATTCCCGCATACTGCGCCATGTTAGGGGCGTAGAATTGCTGAACTTGAGGATTGGGAAAAAAGTAGGGCACTGGTTGAGGTTGCAACAACGGTTGTTGCATTATTCCAAAGTCTTGACGTAACGTCAAGCCGGGGTCACCCGGTGCAGCTCCACCTCCGCCTCCGCCTAGTAGAACTGGGTCAGACTCCTCACTTGTTACACTGTCTCCCTTCTTCGGCTCGGCCGGCCGGAGCTCTGTTACGTCATCATTTTTGGGGGTATTTCATAACAAAATAATAAGAAACGGGTGAATCTTAGTACCTGAAATAAGATATTCTGAATTCAAAGTTGATGTTGAATTGTACAAAGATGCTTTTTAAGAATCGATTGATTCTTAACATCATGTTATGAAATACCTAGGTAAAATTACTTTCTTACCTGTGTTTTGCCATTGATATAACATTGACCATACTGGGTCTAAGATCAGGTTGTAGGTCTCTTTAATGAACAAAGATTTTTTATACAGCCTTTACAAAGAATTCTTTTTTTCTTCTTAAAACCTCTCTTATCTTTAAGAAAATCTTATTACAACAAAGAAAAAGAATCTTTAACTAAGATTTTGTTCTGAAAATGCCTCCTGGATCCTGTATTCAACAGCCGAAAGTATCACAACAATGACAAAAGTTCAAGATGGCTCTTTTAAGAAAGTATCAAAGAACTTTCTTACATTTTATTTTATCTTAAGAATATTACAAAGATTCATCCATTTCTTAGTATTTTGTTATGAAATACCCTCCTGCAGGTCGTCTTATGGCTGCCCTCAAGACACCTTGTTGGGCCCAATTTTGATCTGGGCCACCCTCAGGTCAGCAGGTGCTTGAGTGACCTTAGGATCTCTGTGTTCCTGTTGGGACCCATCCTCAGGTATTTGTGATAGTCATAATAGTCTGCTTCTCAAGCAATAGCCAAAAACGGATGATACCTTCACAGTTGAGCACCTTGAAGGACACACTGGTTTATTTCAGGCAAATGCCCAGCTAATGTGCGACATAACGGTCACTTTATATGACCATACATTTTTGGTTCATCTGTTACTTACTAAATTGTCACGTAACTGTAACATTTTTTTTTCTGGGAGGTTGAGACCTAACCAAAACAGTACGTTCTCATAACATTCTGGTGAGGTCAGGTCAAGATAAAATTAAAATAGAACACCACTGTGACGTTCTGATTAGGTGAGGTCCAGACCTCACTTAAACAGAACATTGTTGTAACCTCCTGACTAGGGGAGGTACATCAGGTCTTAACCTTACCTAACCAGAATGTTACTGTGACTATCTTATTAGGTATGGTGTGAACCTAACCTAAACAGAACGTTATCGTGACATCCTCATTAAGGGAAGTCTCAACCACACCTAAACAGAATGTTATTGTGACATTCTTATGAAGCATCAGCCTCATAAATAACATTACAAGAACTTTATTAGAATGTCACAATGTAGCATTGCAACAGTTGGTTGCAGTGACGTAAATGGGAGTCATCAAAAGAATGTCGCTGTAACCTAACAGTGTAACGTAACAAGAACCAATCCAGAACGTTGCTAGAACGTTATTAGAACGTCATATCCTTGGCTGGGTGGTCATCCTTTTATAGGCTACAGCTGTATGCTAATTGCCTAAAACATATCCCTAAACTTTGTGTTATACTGACTATTATTGCACTTTTTCCGTGATATTTAACATTTGGAGTTACTTTCTCAGTATTTTGAGTATCTACCTAATTCAAGTATCGACATAATTTGAGTATGTTGACAAACATTCCATAATGATTATACAATTATAACAAGATCAATGTGGTGGCATTATTTAACAGAACTAAACAGAGATAAGGGAGAAGGGTCCCTTCGACCTAAAAACATGTTGGCAACCCAAAGGTCCCTGGACACCAGATAAATCTTTGCGAGAGTCTGTGCAGTCTTACAAAACATGGGGGGCGTTTATTGATAAGATCATGGACGCCACTTTGAGTGCTTTAGAACGAAACAATTCATAAAAAGCTGCCATTTGTCAAATAAACGTGAGAGAGTCTTTTATAAAAAAAAAAGAACCATAAAAAATGGATACTGCATTATGCTGATCAAGATGTTCTCAATATTAATTAGGCAAGATAGATCTATTTTAACGGAATTTTAATTTTCAATATATATATATATATATGTATATATGTTTATACATATATATTGTATTGTAAATAGTGACCTAATGTTTGATTTGTTGAAGTTGCTCATATTTCGTGGCAAAGACATAATTATTTCTCATTGGACCATTCTTAGCAAATTGCATCTTTTCAAGCTACTTGTTACCTGCTGGTACCTTACCCATACACCTTAACGGTTTTACGTTTACTTACGGTAAATAAATCTCGTCATGTCTACCCAAACCATGGTATAAACGCCTTTGGCAGTTTACCCATGTGTTTCCTCAGATCTTTTATCCCTCCAGCAGGCGGTCGTAGATTTCGCACTTAGATCAAAGGCGTCATTTAACGTTAAATAGATAGGGGACCATTTCACAACCACCTAGCTTCCACACAGGATAGTTAGCTATAAACTGATCCAGTACTTTTAATTTGCTTATCTACACAGTCGTTGTTATTATCTAATATAGAAAACGATATTCATATATATTGAGACATTTTTGGATGGTAGTTTCACTATATAGAAGGAACTGTTGGAATTCAAAAGTGGGCCATGTGCAAATCTCCCAAATAACTGACCAAATTTGCCTCCATTGAACACATGCTAGAATGAGGCAATTTTGGGGCATACTTCCCCTTCTATCTATTAATGAAATAAGCACACCAAGATGTTGATAAATAATTCAGTGTAACACTAATCTTCTCCTAATTTTTGTTTAGATTTATTATTTCTTATTTAGATAGATAAAGGTCAAATCTTTTTGCTTAATTTCAAGAGGTCAGTATCAACTCTATATATGCAGGTTGGTCTATGTTACACTGAATGTTAGCCATCCACAGAATGCAGCAATCTGGTTGGCTGAGGTGCACTCCATCCAAGTATGCTAGGTGGCAGCACCAGTATTAGCCTGTACAGTAGCCACTGTGCAGACATGATATGCAGGCTGGACTATGTTCCACTGAATCCACAGAATGCAGTAATCTGATTGGCTGAGGTGCACTCCACTCAGAGTTACTCCATCAAAATCTGGCAGCATCAGTAATAGCCTGTACAGTAGCCACTGTGGAGACATATGTCTGTGCAGTAACCACTATGTAGACACATATATCTGTAGACTAGAAATCCCTACGAGGATGGATCTATCAGAGAATTCATTAATCAATCTCAATGTAGTCATCACATCTAACAAAATTTAATTTGAAAGGAAGAGTTTATTTCTTTTTCAACCGTTTTTTGTCAAATTTGCCGAAGGCACTTGTTCAATTGTAAAAACCTCTCGTCTAAGATATTCATGAGACAAAATAGATTTCTAATTGTTAGGATGACATGGTATCATTTGAACGCCTATACATACACCACTTCCCCTTAAAGTAAAGGTATCAATCATAGTGTTTTAGAAACCAACAACTATTAAGGTAGAGTAGATAATAGACATGATAATAAGTGTTCTAGTTCTGCAATTATTAGCAGCAAAACGATGTTTGATAGAAAGGGGAGGGGCCAATATTAAAAAAGTCCCGGCGCCCATTCCAGGGGAGCCAGTTTTACATTAGAAAATTTGATATTTGGCCAAAATAAGGGGAAGCGCATGCCCCATGTGCCCCCACTAAATCCATCTCTGAAAGGGTTAAGGGGCAAAATACTTTTTATGGTGCGTTTTCACCAAACGATTTGACTATAGATTCACGTCGAAAGTTACTGCCCAAAAAATGGTCTTGAATACAAATCATAAATGAATATCTTAAGGAAGCCTTTGATAGAGCAGATAGAGCCAGAAGGCTCAGGGAACAATGGATCTAATTGGTTTTAATTGGGTTTGAAAGAAATCTCTAGCTACTGTCATTCAAAGATATCTAAAATATCTAAAGGCCTGTTTCCACTGAACGACATTTTGCTAAAGATGGTCAAAGACGCCGAACAATTTACAAATCGTTTGGCATCGTTGGAAGTCATGAGGGTAAATCATTTGGTGGAAACAAGAAATCTTATATCACGACAGATACTCACGACATTTGCTCACAACAAAAGTGAATGATTTACCAACGACCAAATATCTAACCCGTTAAATATTTCTGAACGACAGTTACTCACAATTTCTTCCATGGGCTATAAACAGCTATTAAATATATTGTTCCCTGGCTTTTCTGATCTCTGTCATTTAAAAATGTTGTCCAGATAGTCCAAGAATTGTTAAGTTATTAGAGTTTTAGTCGTTCAATGGAAACAAGAAATCATTCCACTCTGAACGACTAAAATCACCAACGATTCTAATTCTTTACAGTCATCTATAGTTGTCAGCAACTTTCAAGGAAAATCGTTCGGTGGAAACCCGGCTTAACAGGTTAAATATTTTGTCGTTTATAAAAGATTTTTTAATTTCTGCGGTCATTTTCTGTTGGTGCAGTTGTTAGATGTCCGAAGCGGTGACAGGACAACTACCCCTGGGACAACTACCCCTAGGACAACTACCCCTGGGACAACTTCCCTGGGGACAACTACCCCCTAGGACAACTACCCCTTAGGACTATTACCCCCATAGGACTATTACCCCCATAGGACAACTACCCCTGGGACAATTACCCCTATGGGTAGGACAACTACCCCCATAGGACAACTACCCCCTATAAGACAACTACCCCTCTAGATAGGACAATTACCCCTCTAGATAGGACAATTACCCCTCTAGATAGGACAACTACCCCCATCGGTAGGACAACTACCCCCATCGGTAGGACAACTACCCCCATCGGTAGAACAACTACCCCCATAGGTAGGACAACTACCCCCCTTGATAGGACAATTACCCCCTTTAATAGGACAACTACCCCCATTAGTAGAACAACTACACCCATTGGTAGGACAACCAATCCTATGATAAGACAATTTCCCTCCTTCTCTGGAGACCCAGGGCAGCTCCCCGTGGCCTTCCCCCTCCTTTGCCCAGCCCTGGAGGCCTAACCCTCCTTTGCCCTGGCCTGAACACCCAGGGCAGGTCCAACCAATGGGGGTAGTTGTCCTACCAATGGGGGTAATTGTCCTACCATTGGGGGTAGTTGTCCCATCTGTAGGGGTAGTTGTCCTACCGATGGGGTAGTTGTCCTACTGATGGGGTAGTTGTCCTACCCATAGGGGTAATTGTCCTAAGGGGTAGTTGTCCTAAGGGGTAGTTGTACCAGGGGTAGTTGTCCTATGGGGGTAATTGTCCTAGGGGGTAATAGTCCTAGGGGTAGTTGTCCCAGGGGTAGTTGTCCCAGGGGTAGTTGTCCCAGGGGTAGTTGTCCCAGGGGTGATTGTCCTAGAATCGTCTGAAGCCCCATTTACCCTGGTCGATGTTTCTGTAGCAGAGACCTACGAAAAATGTAGCTTATGTATTTACAAATAATTACATTTGCAAAAGATTATTGCAAGCTAAAGAAATTGATCATATACTGTCATACCTAAATGTGGGTAGGACATATCTATACCCTAAAATCCCTTATCTTTCAAATCTAATAAATAAAAATATATAATTATAAATATGGGAACACTCACAATATACATGTTTTACACTATTTTAAGGTTTTACAGTTGTTCAGGTGTAGGCTGTGTTAGCCACCACCTGTCTTAACCCTCATATTTTGATTGAAGGGGGGAACCTACTGAGCGACTAAAAAAATTCTGGTTGTTTCGATGGTTCTTTCGACCAGTTTTGGTCATTAGTGTCTGGTCAAAAACGACCAGAACTGGTCAAAAACGACCAGAACTGGTATTCCCATTATGTGATTCAACCAGAAATCCACTTGAAATCACTAAATCGCTTGGAAAATATCTAACAATGTTAGATATTGGTCGCTAGCGATCTCTGTTTCGACCAGAATTTAGATCGCATCGCACAGTAGGTACCCCCTTTAAGGTTAAGCTCCAGGTAGAACCATCTACCTTGCATTGTGAAGCCAGGGAATTTCGAATACTTCCCTAGGCAGTGGGAGTCTGGACCCCAAGGGGGACACATGTGCTGTGTGTAGTGCCTAGGCTTAAGCCTTTGGTTAGTAACCTGCGACTGAAGAAATAAAACATCTTAATAACTACTCTTGTCTTCAACAACTCTTCATTACTCCCCTGAACAACATCCATAATCAGAAAGTACTTCGATAAAATTGACACTGAAAAGGAGGGTCCCTCGTAATCATATTGGCAAGCAATCTCGTCTTGGATTGCAAAGGATCTCTACAAAAATATAAAACATGTTGAATAATTTTGCAGGGGATCAGGTCACAGAGGGCTATGATAAACCAACGTTTCCAACGTTCACAGATTGCAGAGGCCTACCACGTGCACAAACCACGTTCGCCAGGGTGAATCCACGGGGCTTCACTCACAGATTATAAGGGGGGGGGACCCTTTGAGCTATTCTACTAAATCTTTGGTTGTTTTGATCGGTTTTGGTTGCTTGTTTCTGAAATGAACAGAAATACTGTTTCCATTGTGCGATTCAACCAGAAATATACTTGGAAATGGTTGATTGCTTGAACAAATATCTCAAGGGGGATACCCATTTGGCAATGCGACTAGAACTCTGATCAACTGAGAGACCTCTTGTGTCCAATATCTAACATTGTTTAATATTTTCTAGGTGATTTCTTGTTTTTAAGTGGATTCCTGGTTGAATCGCTTAATGGGAACACTAATTCTGGTCGTTTTCAACTAGATCTGGTCGTTTCAACCAGAACTGAGCGACCAGAACTGGTCAAAACAACCAGGATTTTGGTTAATTGTACAATGGGTTCCCCATTTAACAGATATTGTCCACTAGTGACATATATTTCGACCAGAATTCTAGTTGCATCACTCAGTTGGTACCCCACTTTCGTGTCCCACTGAACGGTTGTACCAACAACCACAAAAGATAAGTGAATCGTTCACTGTCATTCATACTCGTTAGCATGTCATTCGGTGGAATCCCACATTGACCTGCAATCAACCTAGATGTTCTTTCATGTTAGCTCACCTTTTCATGTAAGGTGATATTTCTTTAAAGAGGAACGCGCAATCGAAAAAAACCCAAAACTTTTATGCATATAATAACGAACTGGAAGGATAAAGCATCAAATTCAAAGAAAAATTGAATAATATCTCATTTTACTATTTCCAGTAATGTATTCTTCACATACAATGAGAACATCACCTTTAATGTCTTCAGTCAGTTTCTAATTAGAGGCAAATACTTTGAATGTCCTCTTTCTTCTTTATTCACCCACCATTAATTACCAACCTAAAGCTCTAAATTAAAATGTTCATACCGCCCTATCTGGTGGGCTGAAATGCAAATATCCGAGTTATAGGTAACACGATGCACAGTTTTATAGTATTAAGTGTTCCAGAAAAGCTAAGGTGAAAGGTGGCAGGTGGAACCTTTTCAAACCATAGCATCATATATGCAGTGTCCTGAGCATCATCTCCAGCCACACCAAGGCCTCGCTGTTTTAAAACCTTTTGTGTCAGGTAATTGGAGGAACATGATATCTGAGCGAAATACTCGGGGGTCATTAGCTAAAGGGTGAAATATGAATACCTCACATATTTCAGTTTTTCTATTTAGAATCTTTGGACGTTAAGCATATTGCTTCATATCTTTTTGTATCAGGCTCTCTGATTAATCTTTGGAAGTCTTTGGTTTGAGCGCCATTCTGAGTCGTCAGGTATTTTGGGTGATAAAGGCCTGTTTCCACCGGACGACATTTTGCTAACGATCATGAATGATTCACAAATCTTTTGTGGTCGTTAGTAAAATCGTTTCGTGGAAACACAAAATCGGTGGTAAAGACATTTGTGAATGACTGCAAACAACATTTGTGAACAGCATTTGTGAACGATTCACCAACGACTAAATTTCTAACCTGTTTTATATTTAACCTGTTTAGTATTTTGGATAATGCCCTGTTTCCACTGAACGACTTTAATTTCGTGCATAGTTCCTAACGACCATGAACGACTGTAAAAAATGAAAATTTTTGCTCATTTTAGTCGTTCAGAAAGGCACAGTTTCTTGGTTCCACTGAACGAATAAAATTCTGATATCTGAAAGATTCTTAGACACTCTGGACAACTTTTTCAAACGACAGAGGTTAGAAAAATCAGGGGACAATAGATTTAATTGGTTTTGATTGCTCTAGGAAAAAATAGTTGGCATCTGTCATCCAGAAATATTTAACAGGTTTGATATTTGGTTGTTTGTAAATCTTTAGCTTTCTGCAGTCGTTTAGTGTCATTTGCAGTGGTTACAGATGTCTTAATCAACGATTTGTTGTCTCCACTGAACGACTATGGCAACGACCACTAAAGATTTGTGAATCTTTCACTGTCTTTCATGGTCATTAGCGGAATGTCGTTCGGTGGAAACAGGGCTTAATAACACTGCTGCCTACTATACTAACGTTGTTCACACCGATAGTGTGCACATATGGCTAATTTTCGTTCCCATTTCGTTCTATTACATTATTTCATTATTAGCCAGCAATTACCACATTATTTATTATAATCATTTAATTATATCCGATTTCTAGCTTTATATTTGTCATACCATAATGATTAAATAGGCATTTCATCACAAAATACTAATTTAAGCTATTTGAAAATGCAGGCTTAGTAAAGGCGAGATTCTACCAAAATGATTTTGAGCCAAAGACCAAGAACTAAGGTCTACGATTCAGTAATCAGTAGGGGTTATAGAATATTATTTGGTGTGAACTAAGATAAACTAAGTTGGTTAACTGATGGTTATGCCAACTGTAAACGACTACAAATTGATAGTTAACGACGTCGACTGCAGGAAGGAAATGATTTATGGAAAACCAAATATCTAACCTGTTTGATATTTATTCCGACAACTTAAGCCAATGATTTCCTTCAAAGGCAATTATTGGCAATCATTTTTCATTGTTTACCCTGTACCGCGCTGCACGTTATAATATAGTCATCAAGATTGTCTCAGAGTTGGTCAGCTATCAGTATTGCATTAAATGCAAGATGAAAGATGTGTTGTTTCCACCAAACGACAATTTTTGGATGATTCTAGGACATCGTGGATGATTATTTCCGAAGACCTGTCGTTCATGGTCGTTAGCATAATGTTGTTAGGTGGATTTTATTCAGTGGATCAAACAAATCACGCATTTTTTTAACAGTTAAAATGGCTGGCGATGCCATTTTTTACAGTTGTTTGCAGTTGGCAAAAGATTTTTTATGAAAATCGTTCAATGGAAAAGACCTTTAGAATTCTGTTCCACTGTATCACTTCTCGTCGGAAAAGTAAAAACAAGACTGAACGTTGCTAATTTGTGGAAAACCATATAAAGGCACGTTTCCACCTAACAACATTATGCTAACAACCATGGATGACAGGTCTTTGGAAAAAATCGTCCACGACTTCCTAGAATCATCCAAAAATTGTCGTTTGGTGGAAACAACACATCTTTCATTTGTAAAAGATTTTAACCCCCAACCATTTGCTAAAGATTAAAATTTTTTACTGTTGTTTGCAGTTGTCTCTCGTTCTCAACCAAAATCGTTCAGCGGAAACCCGGCTAATGCCCTGTTTCCACCAAAAAGACTAGATCAAAATTGCACGATTCTTTCAACAGACAAATATATAGACAACTTTATCTTGGGAAAAGATCGTTCATCAGCAATGATTTTTTGGACGATTTTCTGTTTCCACCTAACGACCATAAAACGATTTGACAGACGATTGTATCAACGATTTTACCAACGATTTTACCAACGATTTAGTCAAACATTATCTTTATTTAGCAAATATGGTTTGATTTATTATGATAGCATCTACGATTTATATTTATTGTCTGGTTTTTATTATATATGTGTAATTTGCTGAATCGTCCAAAGAAATCCTGTTTCCACGAAAAGATGAATACAAGATTTGTCTAGGAAAATTGTTCAACATGCCCAAATCGTCCAAAATTATTTAACATGTCAAATAATTTGTCTGAAGTCTGTGGGGCACTTTGGTCGTCCGAGGGGGCCAAAAGTCGTCCATTGGGATCGGTCGTTCAAAGGATTTATTGTTTCCACCAAAAGATTTCTTGGACGATTTACAAATCTGGACGATTTTTATGTTTTTTTTTGAGTTGTTTCAAGAATAATCTTTTGGTGGAAACAGGGCATAAAACTGCGTACATGAGCGAGAAACTTTTTATCTGATTAATTCAATGTCTCCAAATAAGATTAGAGTAGTTTCTTTTTATAAAAGAAATGACCTTCTCTCACGTATCTGAAAGGAGAGCTTTCATACAAGATGATTGCATTTCCGGTTGTAAGTGCTGATAACAGCTTTTCATTAGCCGTACTGCAGCTTTTCATTAACTGTACATATCAAGAAATGGAGGCGCCTTTTCCAAGATCAAGAGCAAGGATACAGCTGGCGGCTAAAAAAAACCCCAGAAGTGTGCTGTTACATCAAGATCAGCTTCACGAGAGACTTCAACTTTTTTTTGTTAAATTTGGTTGCCTTCAGCTTGCTTTGAAAATGGGTTTCACTTGAACAGTAACCACTAAAGTCTGCAGAAAAGTACTTATAAATGCTCCTCTGAATATCAACAGATGATCAGCCACCTTAATCACGTGTTAAGCAAAACTGATGGTTTAACCCTTACACTACCAGATGAATGACAAACAACGAGATACGAGGACCAATGCACCGATCTACCATCTGGCCAGGAGATGGGGATTGAAATCGATGCTTCATACCAATAGCCACTGCATGGGTAGGGTCCTTTTTGTTAAGACGACTTGGTGAGAAAACTGAGTCTACGGCCAGCCACTACCATGGTCAATGTCATAGAGATATCGACTGAAATAACCTTTGCTTTGATTTGACAGCCTGAGCTATGGTTCTGCAGGCCGCCACTTCGTAGCTTCCAATCTAAACAAACCCATTCTGGATGGACGTTTGGGCGTTAGGAAATCATCTGATATTCAAGAATACACGAATACACATCACCCATTCGATCATGCTTAGGGGTCATCACCAATAGACTGCTCTCATAAAAGATATAAACCTAACGGTCTGAGGATATAATTATATTGTACAGGCAGGGACGGCCAAATGAACCCCGCGCACCTTTAATTCCTGGTGCCCGCCAGCACGGTTTGCACACTATGGGCTTACGACCTGATCCGACTGTTGCAGATCGTCGGGACTATGCACACACTGATTATATTGTCGCAGACTGTCAGGGATTGTCAGGAAAATATCAAACCTGTCAGATATTCCCAACCGTCGGGTTGTACTTCGTCGTATGGTCTGTGGCCGGCCTATAGTGGTGTCTGTTAAGGTCATTTTTTAGTGAAATCGTTACGCGGCGGACAAAAGCATCAAATTTGGTATGAGGCTCCTCTGAGGCATAACTATCAAATCTGGAAGGGGAGCCACCTTGAAATATCAATAGGACGGATGTGGGGGCCAAAAAAACAATATGGCCGACTTTGGCTATAAACAATCTTATATCTTAGCTTCTAAAATGACTAAAGAGACATGGTTGGTGTGAAAATTGGGAGATTATGGGTCAGAGAATTCAATTATGTACATTTGAAGTCAATGCAGAAATCCAAAATCCAAGATGACTGACCAATTTTGAGAAATACCATGGTCTTTAGCTGCTAAGGTATTTAGACAATTGGAAATGGTTACAATTATCTGTTTTTATAACCTAGAGGGCCTAATATTTATAATATCTATCCAATACAATACCACAAATCTCACAATGGCTGAATCTATTAGCATAATACCTCTGACAATGACTGCTGGTTTCCACATTCATTTGACCCTTTCAGGACGTCTGTATCCCTCAGGCATCACCAGGCCTAGATGCTTTATCTCTCAGGAATCACCAGGCCTAGATGCCAGATGCCTGAGAGATACATTTCAGAATTTTTCAAAAGTGCACAAATTTGGAAAAAAAAAAGACATTATTTTTTTGTGAAATCATAAATAATGCGCTTATACATGCCAGATCTAACATATAGATATTGAAAAGTATCAATTTTGTTTCATGTATAGCAAAACTTGGGTCATGATAGGACCATTCTGCAGCATAGTGGTATCTTTAGGGATTATTCACTATGGTAGATTGGAGGCTTTTGAACCCTGACTGAAAAGCATCTGGCGTCTTGAAAGGGTTAAAAGAAAAGTTTATAGACTTTACTCTTTTGTCACAATATTTCTTCATTTCATTTGATATGATGATCCCCTGGAACCCCTTCTTTGAATCTGAAAGGAGAGCCACCTTGAAATATCTACACAACCCCAGTCTGGGTCAAAAATCCAATATGACCAACTTTTATTGAAATAATCTTATATCTCAGCTTCTGAAATGCATAGAAACGCATTGCTATTGTCCAAATTGGTAGATCGTAGGACAGGGAATTCAATTATTTGCATTTGAAATCTTTACAATAGGTCTAATCCAAGCTAGCCAAAATTAAATACCTTAAATTTCAAATGCTAAAAAACATAAACATTTTGTCAAATTTCATTTTGATATTTCAAGGTGGCTCCCCTTCTAGATTTTATAGTCATGCCTCAGAGGTGCCTCATGCAAAATTTGGTGCTTTTATTCACCTTGTAACGAAAATGTTGTTAACAAACCCCACTATTAATATATATCACATTCAAAAGGTATCTTAAACTGGGTTTCCACTTTAGGAGGAAATCATTAGCATTTGTCTTGAGAAATATTAAACACATTTGATATTTTGTCTTTGATAAATCCCTTACTTTTGTCCTCAGCAAATATCGTTTGCAGTCTTAAAAAATGTCTTAACCAAAGATTTTGTGTTTCCACTAAACGATTTTACTAAAAACCACAAGAGATTAGTAAATCTTTCCCTGTCGTTCATGGTCATTAGCATAATGTTGTTTGGTGGAAACAGGCCTTTCAGCTTGGATTTCACCGAACGATATTATGCTAACGACCATGAATAACAGTGAACAATTCACAAATCTTGTGTGGTAGTTGCCAAAATCGTTCAGTGAAAACAACAAATCAATGGTTAATAACTACAAAAGACAGTAATTAAATGACAGCAGAAATGAAAAGATTTGCAAACGACCAAAATCTAGCCTGCTGAACATTTGTGGATGAGAGTTGGAAACGATTTCCTCCAAATGCAATTAAAAGTAAATAAATTCATTGTTCTCTGTGTTTTCTACTTCTAATCATTTGAGATAGTTGTCCATGATGTCCCAGAATCGTCCAAATATCTTTGTTCATTTGAAACAACAAATCTTTGATTATAGTATTATTTTGACAGACGACAATAATTTGTTGGCAATTACAATTTTTTACAGTAGTTTGCAGTTATCATCTTTTCTTAACGTAAATCGTTTGGTGTAAACCCACATACCTTTATATGAGCTGGCATGGGGGTGAAGGATTGACAATGTCACAACGTGACAGTTGCGTGTATTTATACCACTTGCACCATAATGGTTGCAGGCCTGTTTCAGGTGAAATATTTTAAAGAGTTTATTTTTGAAAGACACTAAAAGAAAACAAACCAATAGAAAAATAGCTTTGGGCAACTATTGTTCAGTGGCAACCAGAATTGAAAGCATCTGAGTGATTCAGGATTCTAGGGCCAACATACACAGCTGATACATAGATAACAGTTAAATTGATTACCTTTAATTGAGTTTGAGGATTCTGCAGAAAGTAATGGTTCACTTTGTGTTGCAAACGGACTCTTATGTGCACATGTAATTTAAAAAGGAAGGAATATTTTCCGTATGCACAGAGGTAATATTACTTTTTTTCTGCATCTCAAGATATTTAACTTCTAAAAAAGCAATGAAATGATCATATAATATTCATAGCGAGAATAAGGCGAACATGGGAACGAAAATCAAGAAAATATGGTACATCTTCTAACCTCTCTAAAACTGGTTCGGAGATTTGGACAGTCTCAGACATAGAAATAGTTCATCTTTGGATAGCACTTTTCCGAAATCGACTATTGACGTGTTATTCCCAAGGAACATTTGACGCCAACAGGAGCGCCCGTAACCCAAGAAGGACATAGATCTATTTGACTTTTTCGAAAGCCCTTGAGGCACTTCTGACTTATCGTGACTGCGAATGGGGGCTAATGGGGGCGCTTGAGTAGACATAAATAAGGGGGTTTACAACTATGCGACTCGAGCTGCGTCATTGGCATGATATCACAAAAGATTAACACACATGAGTGATATCGTCGTTTAGAATTGTCTATTTTGAGTATATCGCACATGTTTAGCCAATAATGAAATCTCTTATGTGCGACTTCACTGCGACATCATCATATCACAGCTCATATCACATAGTGTAAAACCCCCTATATTCCCCGATTGGCAGTTTGTTACTGCGAGAATAATCTAGATTGTGAAGATGCCATTACCAGAATCACTTGACTGGTAATGACACCTCCACTGGGTTCTGGTGTGGGTGCAATGTGAATGATACTGAATCAGGAGGAGCTTGACATTTTGTTGAATCTAATTATAAATGAAAATAATATTTTCCTTAACTATGCATTCTTATGCACTGAAGTAATAATCGAGAAGACAACTAGATACTAGTAAACTTCGCCATCAGTTCAATCGGCTGTCATTGCATTAAAGGAGAAACGCAAAGGCAATTTTAATTTCTACATTTTGTTGAATCTGTGTTTCTTAAGACATATCTACAGATGTAACTGCAAATATACTATAGATAAGAGCAAAATTGATATTCAAAAACTATTTTGTACAGTGGCTTCAGTTTGGTGCATGTGACGTCATCTAGGCTCTGTTGATTTAGTAGGACAGGCTGATAAGGCTCTTGCTATGGGTGACTGCACACACATACCCCTGTGACTTATAGCCTAGATGACATCACAACCCTGTGATCTGAGCTCTGTGAGATAAGATGTGAGAGTGTATTCACACTCCCAACAAAAGCTTATTTATACTACTGTATTATCTCAAAGTGATGATAATATATCCAACTCGACGACTGACTCAGTGACTGGTGGACAGATGTTGTTATAGATTTATTAAAAATGAATAAAAGTGTGGCGTGATCAACATGTTTCGACTGGTCAAAGTCTTCTTCATGATCTGTATTATCTGTATATATATATAATATTATGCTGATTTGAGTCAAGTAATGTTCAACATATATAACAACTATCTGTTTTTTTACTATATTTGGGATTTTCTTTTTTTCCTTTGCGTTTCACCTTTAAGGACGCTCCGTTCCCAGAGGTACATGCATGTGTTCCACATTGTTGGGTTTTCAGTAATAGTAGCATGAGGATATCAGAAGGTGTCAACTCAGCGTACACGTATAGACTATAATGTACAATGTAAAAGAGTTCACAATAATTATCGCAAACTAAGTGATGTTCGGTATAATTTTGTTATGTATCATCAACTGATCAACATACTGCATAATCCCAAACACAACCTCCTCGCAATCCAGACCACCATTTCCAAGGGTATAACTTGCAAGAAAGGTGTACCACTGTCCTCTGTCTGACCATTTAATCATTATATAAACAATATTACACTATCGTATACTATCGGCAATTGACATCTATGTCCTCATGTAAAAAGCAGTGTATACTCCTGAACGCGATTACCATGCATGATTATGATTTCTGAAAAGAATTGAACAGGTTCATATAAAGATCCGCATTTATCGCCCATTACCATAGAACACTCGTCTTATTCTAGTAGATATTTTGGATACATGGATTCAGATATGGTCAAAAAGAATTGTTGTGTTCAGGTAACATAGGTTGAAAAAAATAGGGTAGGTAGGTAAATTTGTTTTCTATTTTCTTTTTTTTTTACTTACCAGGGAGACCCGGACAGTACTTATTCGAAATAAAAAAATATTCCAAATATCCTCTAAAAACATTTTAATCATCTAAAATAGAGGTTCTTAGTATCTATGTGCTGTTTTTAAAAAAATTATGAAAGAAAGTTAGGGTAAGGCCAGAATTAGGGTAGGTAGGGTTACCAAAACACAACATTTATTTATTCATTTATTTATTTTTTTTTTTTTTGGGGGGGGGGGGGGGGGGGGCTAATGGCGAATTGCACTGGTTTAAAAATGTTCATGCGTTTATTGATAGGACTAAAGTGAAAACGCCCTCACTAAAACCATTATATTTATGGAAATTATCCTTATATCATGTGTATAAGGAAGGCTGGAAATGAATCGTTGCAGATTTCAAAATTAAAGCTTCTAGAGGACATGCTTATTCTAACAAGTCTCTGCTGACAGGTACCAGACGATCTCAGTTCTCGCCCCAAGCCACGACCATAAGACTAGTGGAGGATGTGCCATGTTTAAACATACAATAACATATGAACAACGTTGCTGCTAATATTCTGGGATTCCGACAAGTTTCTATATTAATTTTTCTTTTGAATAATCATTCGATATGTTTAATGAATAATGATTCTTCACTCAAGTACAACTTTTTCAGAATAACTTGGAAAATATATTTGAGTTAGTCACAAGGTTTTCTGATTTCTATAGATAAATGTGGACAATTATTTTGAAATGTTTTGGCGGATTTTCAAAATGTGTAAAAATGTTCCTGAGAATCATCGCGAAGGTTAAGTGTTTTGATTTACAACAATGCAATCATGATATAAGATATTTTTTTAGTTCGCGATATTAAATTTTTAGTTTATATTGTTATAATTTGATTAAAAATGTTAAGTCAATATTATGTACCAAGCTTAAGGTAAATAATTCTCAACAAGTTTGAAACTGCAAATAGATGCAAAACTGCACGATGCTTGCTGTTTGATGAACATTCTGCCCTGTACAGAAGCTCAGGTTCTCACTGTACACAATTATTGTTTCTCCTAATGGTTTCCCCTTAGGCAGATGGAGCCTGGTTCATTTTCACAGTTGGGATAATTGCTCTGTGGAAACTTCGAATTTATTGTTAAAGCCTGTTTCTGAATACCGACTTTCATGGAGATATGTCGACGACTATGGACGACTGTAAAAAATAAGGCATTGCGGGTATTTTGGTATTTCAGGAATGAAAGATTTGTTGGTTCAATTGAATGACTAAAATAGTGATTTGTGACCTACTTATCATCTTGTGATGACAAGAGTCAGAAAACTCAAAGAACAATTAATTTAATTGCTTTTAATTGCCTCGAAAAGAAAACTTAAGGTACTGTTGTCCAAAAAGAACTAGCAGGTTGAATATTAATTTTTGTCATTTGTAAATCATTGTTGTCATAAGCAGTTGTTTACAAAATTTAAAGCCGGGTTTCCACTGAACGACTTTCATGGGGAGTTCCTAATGACCATGAACGACTAAAAAAAGAGAAAGTCTTTGCTAATTTTAATCGTTCATAAAGCAACTATTTCTTGTTTCCACTGAATGATGAAAATACTGATATTTGAACGACTCTTGGACGATCTGGACGACTTTTTCAAACGACAGAGGTCAGAAAAGTCAGGGAACAATGGATTTGATAGCTTTTGATTACCCTTAGAAAAAATCGTGAGCAACTGTCGTCCAGAAATATTAAACAGGTTAGATATTTGGTCGTTGGTGAATCATTCACTTTAGTCGTTCAGAAAGGTCCTTTGCAGTCGTTCAGAAATGTCTTTACCACCAATTTTGTGTTTCCACTGAACGATTTAACTAACGACCACAAAAGATTTGTGAATCGTTCATGGTCGTTAGCATAATGTCGTTCGGTGGAAACAGGCCTTAAATAAGGCGCTGATTTGCCATTTTCACTGAACGGTTTTGTCAATGACCACCACTGATTTCTTAGACTTTCCGTCTCTTAGGCTGTCTTGAGGAAAATGTCGTTCATCCTCAGGTATAACAAAGATTACGACTTACAGTTCAGTTTGTTTCTGGTCTGAGGAATAATATGTATAACATTTTAAAGATCATCTAAAGCCGGGTTTCCACTGAACGATTTTGGTTTAGAAACGTTGACGACTGCAAGACTGTAAAAAATTGTAATGTTTAGCAAATGGTCGGATGTAAAAAATCTTTTGCAAATGAAAGACTGGTTGTTTCCACTGAACGACTGAAATGTTGTGTTCTGGACGATTCTTGGACATTCTGTGCAATTTTTTCTAACGACAAGAGGAATGAATCTCTGGGAACAATGGATTTAATTACTTTTAATTGCCTCTGGAAAAAATCGTTTGCTACTGTGCTCTTTAGACCCCACATATTGCAATAATGATTTGCTTGATTTCCCCAGGATTTCCATGGATTTCCCTCCGGAATTCCCTAAATCTCTTTTAATTGAATATGTTCAAAGGATGACCCCTCCCTTTCAAATAACTTTATAGCAATGGGGTTTGTAGGACTGGAAAGGAAATTCAATCAGCTTTCAAACGATATATTAACCATTTTTGTACCTTGGAAATTCATAAAACTGTTCTCTTTAAAGTAATTTGGAAAAATTATGGAAAAATTTCCGTTTTTCCGGGCGGCTACGGCCGGATTGGGGAAACTACCCACGGGCGGCTATGGCCGGATTGGGGACTAAAGGGACAGGTTAGATATTTGGTCGTTGGTGAATCATTCACTTTTGTCTTGAGCAAATGTCGTTTGGGGTCGTTCAGAAATGTCTTAACCTATGATTTTGTATTTCCACTGAACGATTTTCCTAACTACCTTCAACGATTTCCTAATCTTTTCAAGTTTAGGCTGTCTTGAGGAGAATGTCGTTCGGTGGAAACGGGCCTTTACAGAACTTGAAATGTGCTGTTCTATTACATTCCGTATATGACCTGATGATGTATTTGATTTTACTTTTTGGTTAAATGTCGGCCTGTATATTAGAAAATGTATACTCCTCCAACAATAGATAACAATAAGACAACGCATGAACTTTTCATTATAAGCAACCCAGTCATTTATTGACAATAAATTACAGTACAACAGAAGTATAAATCTTTCTCCGATACACTATAACTATTTTAGACCCAAACAGGATTTCTTAGTGTGCACACTTATATACAAACGCCTTCACAGGGTAGGCATGGAGTTATATCACCTCTGAGATTAGTAACAGTTAGAAGAATTGTCTCGGCTTTTCTGAGAATGCACGTTTTGAGCTCAAAACAAAAATCCACCATTATTACATTGCCAAATGCCGCAGAAGTGAGCGACCTTGTTTTTTCTCCTCTTAGACGAACCTTTATAAGGCATTTCATCCACACTAAAGATTATTGGTATGTTGGTTTTGTGAATTAGATTAACCTGCCATAGTAGGTAATTGCAAAATAATTGTCAATTTCTTCAGTAGATAATTGAATGGGTTAGAACAATTCTTGTGACATAATTGAGATTGGAAATTATAAACCACTTTTGAAACAGTACCCCTTGTTACTAGATTCGGTAGGAGAAAACACCAACAGTGATACAATTCGGGATTCTCAACAGCAATAATGTTTCAGCATGTTCTACAACAAATATTTGTAATCATAAAACGTATGCGTGCGTCAATTGGCGAACCTGCATGAATCAATCTTTCCGGTAAGATTCATTTTAATGACTTTCTCTTTAGGAATTTGATACCAAATATAATGATGTATTCAATTTCTAAACAAGATTATTCCGAAAATAATTAATACTCATGTATCAGGTGTCATAAAAATAATGAGACTCGGCGGAAGATTAACTGAGCCTTTGTATGATTCATTTTGTTCAAAATGGGCACCATTTGTGATTTTGATTCAGATCCTATGACGTCTACTTAGTAGTATTCTGCGTTCTTATACGACAAGATGAAAGGCAATATCCATTTGTTTTAGGGATTTCATCAGTGATTTTGTCCTTGTGGTTGATGCAAAAATAATCTATTGTTCTGTGTCATTTCAAATTATCCTGCAAAAATACGTTGCTATCGAGACTTGTATACCCTAAACCTTATAATATATTGAGAGACCGCTAAGGCTTGACAAAGAAAATAAACTGGTGCATTGGTTTAGATAGCAGGGAATCGGTAATCTTGGTCACCTTCATTTCTGTATGACCAACAAAAAGATGCCTGGGATTAATATGTTTTACAATCGTACTTGTTTAAACAAACCGAAGAATACAACGGGGTAGTCAAAGGGATTCTATCCGAGACTGTAGGGTGAGTGCAGCTTTTATAGCTCGTTAATGATTCAGCCCGGACTATAATAACTTGTATTTCGTTAGTACCTTCAGGCTAACTCAGCATAATTTTCATATCTCTATTTGCATTATACATAATCATTTTGTTCCATGATGTGGAAAATTTTAGTGAGTATTCATTCTCTTTCCGTATCCGTCACTTTTAATTATGTTAGTATTAGGGATATATTTCCATTAACAAGTTTTAAAATATCGAACATGCTTAATTCCTTTCGTTTTTTTATGTAATTGTGTATAACTAAATGCGCCATCATTAGCCTGTATGTACATGGGATATTGGAAAACAGGAACTTAGGTCCGACAAATTCAGTGTCAACAGTGATACCTCAAAACGTATATAATTCACACGGTGTGGTATGCATGCTTCATGAGTACCTCAATACTGGCACATGTTTATGATTTCTTTGTTGAGTAGTGAAAATAGAGGCGCCTTCCACTAGAGGGAATTAAGTATGAGGGCACGCACAGGGAAAAGGGAGGGTACATACTGACAGACCGCAATACCAAACATCAAAGATGAGACAAATAAAAACGGAGTTTGACCTTCCACACTATGCAGGATGAACAGCCCCGACGTGGATGACGTCATTTGACATGTGTGACGTCACCGTGACGCTGACGTGGCTCATCTGTGACGACAACACTGCAAGCCTAGTGTCATGATTGTCAATATCTTGTTAGACACCTGTGACTACTGACAGCAGTGCTTGCATGAGAGTTCAAGTTATTACATCATGGTCCACCTACAGTACATTTTTGTTCAACCAAACCCTCGTCGTATTATCATGGTTTCTGAATAGACTTGTATTCCAAAAGAATAACTGTTCCTGTTAGTTTTGTTTGACTATGTTCCCTAGTTCTTGTATCGTTGTACAGGCTATGTTTCCACTAAAGTCCCCCATGATAATGATTCTCTCAGAGAAACTCTTACTTTTAGTAATGTAAAGACAAGTACGGATTAACCCTTCTTTATTTCCATAAACACTTTCTAATATTCCCATAATCCACATTCCACGTGTCAGAATTGTTAGATGATGATCTCGACTGCAACATTCTGCCCCATGGATAAGTACGCCCTCAGTTACTAGATGTGACATATTGAAGGGTTAAGCACTCGAAGGTTGTGACCAATCATTTCCTCCTATCTGCATGTCACCTACCCTCATTGTGTGTAACATATTCTTCCCGTCTGTAATATTACCTTGACACATACGACCTGTCTTCAAAAATGTTGCTGCCTTACCAAACCTGACCTTACTTTCTGCCTGCATACGTTTATAATTTAATTATTTGAAACACCCTTCCTCAACTTCTATTTCTTTCCTCTCAATAATTCATACACCAACCCCACTAACTCGCAAAATCGTATAAGTATGGTCCCTAAGCATCAACCATCCATCCAATTCTCATCTCACGTAGTCTATTCTGATAATGTATTCGTTAAAAACAATATAACATACACAAAGGATACACTCCGATGTTGAGAGCGCCCACTAATGTACGTTGCTGGAACCAAGTCAACCGGATGGCAGTACCAGCTACCGGCTCAGCCCCAAGTGAGTTGGGCTGTCCAAGTATGTACAGTGCCCTCACATCTAATGTACATTTCATGCATAATCTATATATCGTCAAACAGCGCCCACGCAAGCTGGCACGAGATCCTTCGCATGTGTCATCCAAACATGCCACAACAGCAAAAAAGACAGCTTGGTTCACTGCTGATTCAACACATTTCTTTTATCATGATAGATCTCTCCCTTTTCCTCTACAATTGGTCCATTCTTACAGTTGATATGTAAGAATTAGTCTTTGTTCTGCTGGGAGTGGCAGCAACCAGTTCCCCCTACCCCCCACTCTCCGCCCCAGTTGGCCTCAGGCACCTGGGGGCTGTCTGTCGGGTATCCGCCGGACATAGGAATCCGGCCTTTTCCTCCCAGACGGACACTCAGATCCCCTGATTGCTGCGATTTACACCTGCTCGTACCGTCAGCCTTTACACTGCACTGACATCCCACCGGCTACCTGCCATTCAGATAGCCTCCCATTGACATACACTGGTCGTTATTTAGGATTTTTTCACATTTTTTTTCCATAACATTTTTGCCCATGGGCCGCAGGCAGTATTAGTCTTACACAATAACTTCCCAAAGCCCCTATGCTTTTCTCTATGTCCAAGAACCTTTTGCCCTTGAAGGTAATACACATATTATGTTGGCCTGATGGCCTTGATCACATTATGTGGGGCTATTATCTGACTGTTAAAAAGCAGGATTGTGTTCGGTGGAAACGGTACGACTAGACTGGGCCAGTGTGTGAAGGCTGGAGGGAATCCATCAGCTCCTGCATTGCTCTTTAACCGTCGGAAACCACGCCAACTCCCATCTCATCTCACAAGAGTACCACTATTCTTTAATCAGAGGACTAGCTCTGCCCAGGAGCAACATCATTTCTCCATTATCCCGCTTCTAGAACCACCTGCCTTACTTACCAAACCCTCTTATTCCGGATTAAAGCTAATTGAATAAGCAGTTGCTTTTGTCATTACAAGTAGCTCTGATCAGTGGAGTTGGTGTCGTTGCGACTGACGCGCATGTACTTGCGCAGCTTGCCACCGTTGACGTGTATGCGCGTCTCGTCGTGGATGACGTAGCTCGTCTTACGTACACTGCCCACGTCCGTGTGCTCCGTGAACGGCTCCTTCGACGGGTCTCTGCGCATGCACCGACACGGGCACGTCCGGAACAACTTACGGAAGGCATGCTTGAACTTCTCCTGCAAGGGAAATGACGTAAAAAGATTAGAAGTGAAATACAATCTGACTGTCAGAGATCGTCCCATCGTTTTTGTTCTTTTTTTTTACATTTCCATTTTGACTCCACCCTGTTCCTTATAATTAGGCCCATTATCAATTTACTCTTTGTTGATTCTGACTATGTATGGGAATGTTTTTATAGGCATGCATGAGACAGCTGTGCCGGATCACATAGCCACCGCCGCCAGATTAACAATAAAGATCCCAAGTTACTAGGTTCCATGAAACATGGCCCATGTATAAATCATCTTGTAGTTAGATCGCTACAGTGACAAGCGCTTCTGGGGCTGCGTCTGACTGTTTTAGGTATCTCTTACAGTAAGCCCGGCCAAGATAAATTCACTGTACCGATATTACAGCCCTTACGATATGACATATTTGACGGGCTCCGCACTCTATCTGGACCCACTCCAGCCACCTACCACTATAAAACATTTACCCCCAGCCATATGACCAACACTTAATCACAATAAAAGCCCCACACAGATTGCCAACCGTTATATATCCCCTTTATATGGCGCATAGAATGGCCTGAAGGCATTTATCAGTCAGTTGTCTGGGTGGGACCAAGAAAAATGGTAGGCTAGCACAACAACTTCACTTTCATGAAAGTTTACAAAACAATTGATTTGATGTAAACGTGTCCAAAAGAAGACAAGGAAAAACATTGTCTTTACATGTAAGATTACAAAGACGTTTCAACTTGGTGATGAAGGAAATTTGCTCATTTGTTGGTTAATGTATCTTTCTTTAGACACTCTCACCATCGCCATGACCAATGACGCTTGACTCTGCTTCGGGCATGTATGCATACACTGAAAGTGCTGAAACTGTAAAAAGGTAGTGGCTGTGGGGAAGTTGGCTGTTTTAATCTTACACAAATCATAAAAGGCTATGATACCTCCCCACAGGACAGTTATTGTGATGACAAAGGGAGCAGTTGGTACTCACATTAAGCAGGCCATAGATGAAAGGGTTGTAGCAGGAGTTACTCATCGCCAGCCAGTTAGAACAAAACCAGATAATGTTTATGTACCGGTACCTGAAAAGACACAAGGTTTTACCAAATTAAGATAAGACCAATTAACAATCAATTATACATAAACAACATACCGCTGGTCAGTTTAGAAGGGAAATAGACGAATCACAGCAAAATTAATAGATTAAAAAGCACAATTAAACTGATATACAATTAGGTTACAAAGTGTTTTTGAAATTTGGCCTTTGTTATCAGACAAAATAAGACAATTACAAAACCGCGGTTGATTATCTTTTAAAATAAAAGCCCGTCGTTTTTCCATTAGTTCAAGTCCAAATCTTAAAAGTCATTTGGAGGAAATCAGGCTTTATTGGAGTAAGGCATGCCAGGATTTTTCAAACATATATCCTATCGTACAAACATCCTGTCTATTCCGACAGGAGGGGAGGAAGTTTCTCAGCCATTGTGGCTTCCCTATAGTGTTTATCACATCAAGGTAGATTTCATAGCTGTCAACAAATGAATATATCGGAACCTCGGTGTTTCCGTTCTTGTTCCGGAACCGGCTGGTAACGGGTCCTCAGTTTCAGAGATTTAATGTCGTTACCTAAAGGACATCAGTCTTTGTTCATTTTTGAAATTAGAAAACTGCAATCATCTCCCATTATGGCCAAGATTGATGTGCAGTGGATGCTATAAAACTTAGAAAACGTCAATTCAGAAGATTACAAAAAACAAAGTATGATTGAACTAGATAAAGTTGTTCTATTGGAATCTGGGATGACATCATAATAAAACATTTTCCTACAAAACAAGATTGGTTTTATCGTTGTGAATGATTCGTATAAGGACTATACAACTATCTAGATCACAACCAATCAATGTCTCTGTTCCTATGCTTGTAAAGACATGTTTAAAACAGAAGAGAGCGACTTTCAATTTGTTTAGCGGAACATTGAATACATTCAATTTCAGACAAGATGAGTTTACGTTATTTGCCCATTGATAAAAATGAACAATTGCAGCGTAAACCGGTGTGCATAAGATCTCCTCTTGGACTCTGAGGACAAATGCGTCTTCTGAGTTGATACTTTTTGAAGTTATCAAGCGGACATAGTTTTTGATATTCAAAATATATTATTTGATATTCTTATGGAAATCCGAGGTATTGTATGTTACTATATATGTTCGGATAAAGCCTAGCTTATAGAAACAGATAGCAGAAATAGGGTTTTCCTAATGGTCGTGGTATGGGCACAGTACAATCAAATAGCACTGAGAAGATTCATTCTAAAATAATTGCATTAGCTGTCCAGCATTGGGGAGGGCACTATTCAGGGGAATCCAAGATGGTTGACTACATAATAATTGTATGTATAATATATATTTGGATATATATGTATGAGAAATATAGTGTCCGGCTAACGCGAATGAATTACTGCAACTGATTGGTGATACAACACATCCTACGAGTACAATTGATACAATTATTGATTTGATTTTTTGCAATATGACAAATGTTAGTGCTTCTGGTGTCATTGACTATTTTATTAGTGACCACTTGCCAGTCTTCTTGATAAAAAAGAAACAGGGCCTTCCAAGATCAAAAACAAAGATAACAGGTCGAACATATAGTAAGTACACTACTAACAAATTACATCGTGAACTTGAAAATCATCTTGATCTTGATAGAGTGTATTTACAACAAAACCCAACTCACTGCTGGGCACTTTTACATAGAATCCTGATTGATCTAGCTGATTTGCTATGTCCCTTTAGACATTATTATATTTTGAATGATAGGCCAGCATGGCTGACGGATGAATCATTGAGTTTACAAAGGGACAGAGATTACTTTTACAATAAGGCTAAGAAAACAGGTGATGCGGAATACATGTTTCTCGCAAAGAATTTAAGAAATAGAACCAATATTGCATTTAGACATGCACGTAGTGCCTTTATTAAGGAACAATTGGCTGAAAACAATGACGATGCTAAAAATTTTTGGAGAATTATAAAGTCTGAATTACTTAAAACCACTGAATCAGCCAATGTTCCTTTGAGAAATGAAGAAGGCAAATTATTACCTGATGGAGAAATAGCACAGATTGTGAATCAATTTTTTGTATCCATTGGACCTGGGTTATCGCAAGAGTTTGGGTCAGATGTAAGGCTTGATCACCTGGACGGCTGGCAAACTGTAAATCCTATATTCGAACTAGAGGAATTTACTATGGAGAATGTTATCTCTAAGTTAAAAAATCTTAGTATATTTAAGTCGTCAGGACTACGCGAGTATGGTACACGTATTTTTAAAGATACTATGTTGTATAAACCAGAATTAATGTTTTACCTTGCAAACCTTGTTAGAACAACCTCCCAATTTCCTGATTCATGGAAATCTGCAGTTGTTATTCCCTTGAACAAAGTTCCAAACCCAACTTCTCCTAATAACCTTAGACCTATTTCACTATTACCTGTAGTTGGGAAAGTGGTAGAGCAATTGATTCATGACCAGTTAAAGAAATTTTACGAAAATGTTGGCTTTTTTTCTAAATATCAACATGGTTTTCGTAAAAACCACTCTACTCTTTCTGCCGTATCAAAACTTGTGGATGATATTATGTTAAATCTGGATAGTGGAGAGTATGTGCTGACAACGTTTTTGGATATAAAGAAAGCTTTTGATTCAATTAACCATGAAATCTTGCTAAGGAAGCTCTCCCTTAGTGGGGTTTCACCTCCTACTTTAATGCTCTTCCAAAATTACTTGAAAAATCGTACACAAACTACTTTGTATAGGAGTGAGTACTCTACTAGGGGAGACCTTTTTACGGGCGTTCCGCAGGGGTCAACTCTGGGGCCCACAATGTTCTTGGTGTATATTAACGATTTACCTGATGTTTTAGAGAACTCAAATTGTATTTTGTTTGCTGATGATACGGTACGTATACTGTACTACTCAAATAGAGATTGTGCGTTGGTTTATGATAATATGCAGCAAGACCTTAACAGAGTTTACGATTGGTGTATGAAAAATCGGATAACACTCAATGTTAAAAAGACCGAATATAGGGGGAATGTGGGTTATATCGCGCACCTACTGCGCGATATAACAACAGTAGAACATGCTATACAGATAGATGAACTCAAAGATATATATCTTGGGTGCTAAGATCAAAAGTTGTTTACCTAAAAATGATCTATTTTAATGGATGCACTGCGACCCATACCAGCCTATGATTATATATAATACTGAGGGAAGTACCTGATAATTATCAATTTTTAAGTATAGAAATCACCATTTTCAAAGCTAAAATTATAGTCACATTTATGAGAATCAATGTCCTGTTGTTGTATCGCGCACTTAAGTGTTGTATCACGCATTATAGACATCTATTTTTGATATGGCGTCAGGAAATAATTGACAACGAATTCCAGATTTTTTTTTTGAAATCTCGAACACATTTACCAGGACATATTTGTAAAAAAATAAGTTTGCAAATAATATCAATTTAATAACATTTTGCGATGGAATGTTTGCAATGAACATGTTTCTATGTTTGAGAATTGAAAAATTAGCAAATTTGGTCTGAAAGATTGATTTCCTGCGATCTAATTATTTGTAAATAAGACAATGATTATATTTTTCTCTGGTTAATTTTAAATCTGCGTTTGACATAATTCATGTTTGGTACATGAATTAATGAGACAACTATGCTATCAAAAATACTTTAAAGCATGACTTTTTGTCAGAAAAAAATGAAAATACATTATTTACAGTCATATATGCATAACTAGTAATTAACTGCGTGATATAACAACAGTAAATCCACGATACAATAACATATGAAGTTATATTTTCTCCTTGAAATTTCATTAATGAAAAAAAAGATATCTTCATAGGAAAAAAAATGTCCATTATCATATTGTACAGACTTTCATTATAAACAGAGGAATATTTCCGTATCAGGCTCATTATTTTGGTATAACTACTTATATAAAATCAGAAATTAACTAAAAAATACAGGAAAAACGATAGAAATATATAATAAGATTCATCCTTGATATACCAAAACTTATCTCATAGATAATTCTTATTCAGGTATGATAGACGTTTTACAGACGATACTGCACATATAACTTTTTGAATTTTGATGATTTGATCAATATTGAATTATTTATGCAGCTTTATGTATAGGTGCGCGATATAACACACATGCGCGATACAACCCACATTCCCCCTATTCATTATACTTATCGCAAAGATAAGCCTGAGAACATGGGATTGAAACTAGGAGAGGGTACCTTGAATTGTGTTGACAGTTACAATTATTTAGGTACTATGGTTGATAAAAAATTGTCAGGAGAAGATCAGTTTAATAAGTTGATTAGGACATTGACCGTTAAAAAGGTAACCTTCTCAAAAATTAGACATCTAATGTCAACTGATACTGCTTTATGTTTGTTTAAGTCAATCATTCTTCCCTTATTTGACTATAATGATTTCTATTATTTGTTCCTCCCCCAAGAGAAACAGGAACGACTGCAAGCATTATTTAATAGATTCACAAGGATTGTATTTGGCAATAAAGTGAATACTCTGGAAAGAATAGGGAGGGTTGGTATGGGTGATCTAGCTCAGAGAAGGTCACTGCATTTACTTGGATTAATGTATAAAAGATCCAAAAACCCTGATTATCTGGATGAGAGAGAACTCCCAACTAGACAATTTGACAAGGTTGTATTAAAAGTTCCTGATGTGTCATTAACTAAAACATTTCAATCACCGTCATACCTGGGTGGTACAATGTGGAATGCAATTCCAGCTGAGATACAACAATCAGTATCCTATGTAGAATTTAAATACAAGTGCAAAAACCATCTTGGCATTAATTAACTTGATTTACATTGGTGTTACATTTGTAAATTGAACCAATTGTAGGTATTATTTTGGTATTCTAGAGGTTTGTCCTCCCACCACCTGAGTCCCCTATTTTTTGTTACATTATTAGATTATGTCCATGTTTTGAAAAATGCAAGACAATACAACCAGCCGACATGTGATTTGTTGATCTGTATTGTAGAATCATGATATAATTCAGTGTATGATTCTGAAAAGCAGCGCTTAGCGTTGAGAATTGTCTTACTGTTCTTTGTGAAATAAAAAAAAAAAAAAAAAAAAGGATTCCGAGGTGCCTTGAGCTTATTGTGGGACTCAGGGAGTTGTTGTGTATGGGAGTCCGGGGAGGAATTCACAATAAGGTTGACTTGGGAACTGAGAATGGGACGTCTTAGGTCGAGATCTTCGCTGTCTTTGTGTTTAACTGTTACATATTTGTGGTTAAGCTAGAGCCATTGGTTATCTCGAGGCACCTAGTTCCAGGGGCCCACAGTCTGGTCCGGGCTGTCCTTGGGTTTGCAGGTGCGAGTCTTACTTTAAAATCTCTTTGTCCAAGTCTTTATAAGCAAGAAAGCAACCTATGTATGCAATCTTTCAATGTATGTACATCCGTCCAATCTTATGGATTAGCAGCCTTACATAATAAATATTCTTCCCGTTTCCCTTTAATATTGATTCTCTGTCCCATGGTATAGTACCATTTCAGAATTGAATATTATCGCCAAACATAGCAGAAATATTCGTGTGAGGTATGCAGCAGAAGGCTTTCCTTATGACTTCAAAATGTTTGTCTGATTATGGGATATACAAAGGCTTGAAGGGCACCATGAATGGTATTATAACAAATAACCTACTTCCTTGCCATGCAAATGCATTTTCTTGACATTACCTCAGAGCTGCTGTTAGTGTCTCACGGTTTCTCTTGGTGCCACTTAGCATTCCATCATGTCTACACCAAGGTAAACTGATTCCGACTACCAGCCATGCTAAGGGCCCGCCCACCAGCAGGGTCACGTGACCAGGCATGTGGTGCCACCAGGTGAGAGTTTTTCTACAAATGAGGTATATTCTGTGTCTATAGCTATGTGCACGTGGCTCTTGTCAAGAGGCCATTTGGTGGGGTTTGTCAAGGGGAGGCTGCCGGCCGACTAGACCCCTCACAGAATATTTCAGCATTTCCAGTATCTTTCTCATACATCTCCGTTTCTCTGCTATGCTTCTACTATAGCGTTGTTCTGAAATTCTGCGGATGATCAAGACATTAGTTAAACTGCACATAAGCAGCATTCAAATTTTAAGACAGAGGGTGATGACAGTATAGCAAGTTAGGTTTAGTAGACATATGCATAAATCTGCACTATAAACTAAGTCAAAACTCTGAAAACGTCGTGCAAATTTACAGACATGTACATGTGAATAGCATACCTTTTAACGACCCATGTGTATAATTGTATGTACATAATTTAGTACATGTATTATACTTGTAATACATAAAATGAATATCTCTGTGTGTATAATGTATATATATATATATATATAACAGAAGTAACTATTCTATCTTCCATGCCATATTGTTTTCCATAGACCTTGGCACTTGTCACATTAGCCGATATTTACTGTGGCTTGTCCTTACTATCACGTAGAAATTTGCACTCGCCTTACCACTAACTTCAAAGTAATGTACATGGCTTTCCTTGGGGATCGCTAGACTGATCTGCTGTAATGTTTATAGGATCTAATGTTTATCGGAAAAGACACTGTGTAGCTATTATAGAGTCCATATATTTCTCAGTTGACTGTGTGCGCTAAGGAGATGGTCGCGTTTCTTTGCCGCTCGATACTTTAATGTGCTAAAAGCCAAGCAATGAGAAATGGACTCGTTGGGTCGTAACGCCTTCCAACGACTATTCCCCCTAATGAGTCTGTCCCGGGAAGAAGGCAAGGCGTGTGCAGTCGATGGCGGATGCCGCGGGCCCTTTATGATCGGTGCGGATTAGGCAGAATCGTTGTAGTCGGAGAATAAATTGTAAGAACGTCTATATGGGAGAGAGGGGGTTTGGTAGGTGATATGAAGCAGGTTGGTGTGTGTGTGTGTGTGTGTGTGTGTGTGTGTGTGTGTGTGTGTGTAACTATGTGTGTGTGTACCTGTTTGTCTTGTCATTGAATATTCAAGAAGAAAGCACCGTATATTTCTGACCACATGATGGCAACTAAACCGTTTAGTTATAGAGAGGTATCGTTAATAACGATACCTCTTTTGCCAGTGTTTTGCTGCGTCAGGTAGGTCGACCCCTCTTTATTGACAGGGCAGGGCGGATCATGCCTAAAAGCGCAATCAAAACAAGACCAAGATATTTTCGAGCCAGGATATTGGATGTTTTGAAGCTATTCATATCTTAGTAGGCGTCAGTTTTGCTGACCGGGGTGGGGGGGGGGGGGGGGGGGGGGGTTATGTGACAGTGCTGAGAGGGCGAAGGCCGAGACTCACCATGGTTAATCAGGGGCGGACCCAGGAATTTGTAGAGGGGGGGGCCCAAAAACATGAATGTACAGGGGGGTGGGCCCCCCATCAAACATGATTTAACAGGGCAAGGGGGGGGGCCAAGGCCCGTCCGGCCCCCCCCCTGGATCCGCCCCTGGTTAACCCTTTTACTGTGGGAGGCCAACCAGCTGTAGGTAGGTCGATCTATGATAAATTGCCAACAAAAGGGGACGAATGTAGATTTTTTAAAACTTAGATATGATACTTTGAATATTAATATTGTAGCAACAGTTCATTAGAACACAATAGAATTCCGGTGGAAAAACATGTAGCAATATACACATATCAGTTTTTGCCATGATTCTCTAAAAGAACCAGAGATTCACTGTCACATAACAAGCGAGGCAGAGAAAATCATAATATTTTCAAAAAGTCATAACTTTGGTTTCATCTATGATAATCATAAACTGTATTTTCTGCCAAAAAAGATAATTCTTTATGTTCTCTTTGAGGCAAATAAGAAAAGTCTCAACAAACCAAACTCTGTCCTAACACTCTTTGAGACAAATAAGAAAAGACTCAACACAACTAAACTCTGTCCTAACACGTGCAGGTCATATCTAGCCTGCTCTACACGTACACTCTGATGGGATGAATAATAAGGCCGGCATACACAGTGCCACTGGTGTTAATATTAGATATGAATATAGAACTATTTCAGGATGACATGTCTACATGTGATCCTAACTGAGAAAATATTCAACAGGAGGTTGAAAAATAGATAATTCGAAGTTTTTTTCGATATCCTTATATGTTTGGTATCATTAGGAAGATGAAAATGCTACCGTTGATGTTAAACTACTAATACTTGCTATGCTGTGTCAAAATAATTCGGACAGTAAAGGTTGATTTCCTTTATTGGACTCTGTGCTGAGTGAATAGCCCTAACTGTCGTTAGTAGGCAAACCATCTGATACCAGCAGAACGTCCCTTTATTTCAACATGAAATTCTCTGTCTTAAGCGGAAGACTGTCAAGGGGACGACGGAGAGATCTTCTCAAAATTTAGTATTCTCTGTCTTAAGTGGGCAACCCTGCCTGTTTTACTCCTCTGTCGGCCTCCAATCAAAGAGAGAAGTCCTGTCAGTCACCTTCTGTCATCTCTACACCCCTGCTGGCCTCCCTACATAGGGAGAAGTCCTGTCAGTCGCCCCCTGTCCACTGCACACCCTACTGGCCTCTAATCAAAGAAAGAAGAGCTTTCAGCCACCCTATGTCCACTCCACACTTCTGCCGGTCTCCCATCAAACAGGGAAGCCCTGTCAGCCACCCCCAGTCCACTCCACACCCCTGCCGGCCTCCCATCAAAGAAAAAAGCCCTGTCATTCCTTCCCTGTCCACTCCATACCCCTACCGTCTCTCAAGGAAGAATTTCTGACTATCACCAACTGTCCGGGATGCCATGTCAGTTTCATAGTTAAAGTGTAATACATCCTGAAATAATCATTACCTAAGTATATAACTTATATCTTGATTTTTATCAGTATGCATATTTGACGTTGTTATATAGACTGACTCTGTTAGGCGGACCTACGTCTTAAGTGGACAAATCTCCTGGTCTCGTCAGTGTCAACTAAAGACAGAGTCGACTGTTTAAAGAGAGATACGAGTGTTGCATCGAAGTGGCGTAGAGAGGCAGAGAAGAGAGAACAGGGAAGTAGTAGGAGTAAAGCCCCAAACCCACTGGGCGATTTTGACTCAAGTCGGCCGATTCATGGGCCCTAAAATGGGCCAATTCTGCTCGTAGAATCAGCCTATTCTAGGGCCGACTGGTATCAAATATGTATATTTCAATATACCATACTGACTAGTATTCTGAATTGATGCTAGAATTGGCCGATTCTATGAGAATAATCGGCCGATTCTAGTCGGCTGACTCAGGCAAAATCGCCTAGTGGGTATGGGGCCTTAAATACTTCATTATGGGTGGAGGAGTGTGTAGTTGTTATTAACCTTGAAATACTGAAAACCGACCCGAAGAAAACAACCTACAGGAAAATTATGTCTAAGAATTGAAAAAATCTAGAAGGTCATGATTATGATATCAAAAGTGTCTTTAACACTGAATGTATTTGTGACACAATCGACCCGTGAGTAAAAAATAGAATTCTATCAAAGCCTTCACCGCCCATCCCCTTTGGACCTAAATCCCATAAATACGTCATGGATCGCCTGTCTCATTTCCGGCTTTCTGTCTGTTTCCGCTTCGACCTCCTGGTGCAGGAAGCAGCGGTAAATAAACCCGTTACAACAGGTTAAAATGGCGGACAACATCACCTTTCTGCCTTTTGGTTAGAAGAGGGGTCACGGTTCAAGCTTTTAGAATTGCTTTGCCATCAACCTCCTTAATTCATAAATTGTTGTAACAGGGGAATGTATGGTAACTGATCCTTACCAGTCCATTAATGAATACTATTCATGATAACATTATAGATATGGTGGTATCTCTAGATTTCTGAAAGAAAATATATATTCATTTTACATAAATACAATTATGATATCGATTTCAGAACCATAAATCTGTGGAACATTGAGTGACGTTAATTTTCAAACAGATGTACCTAAAATGCATAGAAATACATAACAAGCAGCTTTCTGTTGGTATACATTATTGTGGCACACGTTTTGAAAATGATCTTGTGTATTTTGTCTACTTTTTAGATGTTCACTTCTAATGCTTAATAACAATTCTGAGGTTTGCCTACGTACTTTCTAAGGTGTGCTTAGGTACTTCGCCCTTCTGTAATCTCAGCCAACTTAGCTCAGATGTTTGTAAAACACCAAAACAATGAATTTAGGAAATATTTGACTTTCAATTATTTTTTTCTCTTTATTGATGAATAAACACCTCAAAAGCTATTTAATTGCTTCTTTAAGCCAGGAAAACTTATTTTTATCGTAATAGTACAGTTAACTTTGCTAAGTATAAGTTTTCATTCCAGTATCATCAGAAGCATGCTGTACTAGAGTGTATTTCTATCTACAAAAAAGGCCGGACCCTTGCATGTGCTCATGCTTGTGTACATGGACTACAGCTTTACGTCAGTTTCACTGCCAGGGTATGTTTTTTAATGCGACCATTAAGGTACATCAGGCATAAAAGCAAGGATATATCACTCTCCTTGTGGTCTAGGTTGATAGCATATACTAATGAAGTACTTTTAGTTTTTGTGTGTAGTACTTTCAATGTATAATTGTTGAGGGGAGTAATGAAGAGTTGAAGACAGGAGTAGTGTTGAGATGATGTTGTATTAAGTCTTCAGTCACAGGTTATTAACCATAGGCCTAAGCCTAGGCTGTTACACACTAGACATGTGTCCACCTTGGTGTCCAGACTCCCACTGCCCTCACAGCAGGGGTGCACTTCCCCACCTCACCTTTGGCCTTTGACCCAATTAGATTAATTAGGCCAGTTGACCACTAGGGGGAGGGGGAGTGCTAACAAACATTCTGTATGGTGGTTACCATAAACTCTATAATGTAGCATGTATATATTTAATATGTATTTTAATCATTGTTTATGAAATTATGATATTTATATTAATAATTATTATATGATAAATTTGGTAATTAGTTGTAGTTGTTAGAGGAAGAATATGCCATGCCTTAACTTAGGTATGACACTAAAATGTCACTAGGGCCAGTGAGACTTGATATTATCACTCACTAATCTGAAACACATGCATGTGAAAGATACTCGTGCGAGACCTCGTGACATAAAACATTGAGTTCAAGGCCCCATAACTTATGTAAAAAACTAGGAAAAAATTGCTGTTTTGTCCTTAAGTACCTCCTCTTTTTAGTTACCCATTAACTTTTCAGAACTCCATCTGTGCAGTAAGAAACAGTATCAAACATTTTATGTTTTTGCTTACCCTACTTACATGATTAAATGACATTGGAATTCTCTAACAATAGTCATTGATGTTGTTCAAGCAGAGAGCTTAGTAATGGTAGGCACAGGTTTTTAGCTAGTTAAATCCTCTCTGTGTCAGAACATCCATGAAAAAAACCAAAATTACAGCGAAACACGAGTCACAACTGGCCGGGTAGCAGAGCATTGCAGTAATGGGGTTCTTTTGTGACATTAGCCTTTGTATCAAAGTCCAAATGTGTCCTGCCCGGCTGCACTCCGCTGACCCTAATCATTGTACCCTTTCCAATCGAGGTCCTGGTCCCAGCTTACTCTGGCTTATTATACCTCTGAGGTAACAGTACCCGTGAGCAGGCCATGCCGTGTATCCCGCTCAGGTCATTGTGGCTGTGACCCGACGAGCGGCCGGGCTTAATAATGTAGGGTTAGGTCGGTAACGGGCTGATCTCTTTGGTCATGTGAGATGGGGACGAGGGCTTCAGGTGGTAAAGGTTTCGGGACATTGATGTTTCCATTATGACAATACCTGATGTGGAAGTATTCGGTCAGATGGTCGCTCTACATACGTGGTACGTGAGACTAAGATAAAATAGTCACGTGCCAACGGTCCTCCAGGAAAGAAGAGTTGGAAATCAGGGTTTTAGATGATTGTGTTGTTCTAATCAAAATGTTGCACCCATAGGCATAAAACGAATAGTGAAGACATCATTCCGTTTTTTATTTTCATAGATAGAGCGATATTGTGTCTTTCTACTTCATGTTTATGTTTCATTTGAGTATATATTCGATTATCTTATTACACAAAATTATAATGTATCATGGAATTTGTCCAATATTCCAAATAATGTATTTTGTCTTAACAGACTGTGGAGTGTTGAAAAGAAGTACTTCGCATACAAACAAGATAAACATATCTACAATGTTTCTCGCATGCGTGAGCGATGGTTGTCCCTAATAAACTGTAAGAGGCAACAAAGGCATTTTAACCTATTACCATGCCCCACCAGGAAACCATTCCACTAAACCCACTCCTCCTACCATCAATAGTGTGTATGAGCCATGAGTACTGACCACCACGACTACAAGGGTCACACACAGCTAGGGTAGGGGTTCAGGAAGGGTTCCATGCATACACTGCCATGCGCAATAGTTCCATGCATGCACTGCCATGTCATGGTATGAATACTTAGTGCCCTATCCAACTTGGAACTGCCCACCTACAGCTGACAGTGGTTGTTCTAATGTGAAGGGGCAAGGGCTATTTGACTCAGGCAGTGATTATGTAACACACTTCTGGCTTCTCACACTACTTGAGTTAAACAAGAGTTGGAGGACAAAAACCTTCAGCTGCTAATTAACCATGACATTGTGTATCCAGTGACTAAGAACAAATTAAAGAGCATTAAATGATTATACACATGACTGATTGACAGAGTAGCCACTAATAGCTATATATATATTAATATATATATATATATATATATATATATATAAAGGAACTCCAGCAATATTGTCCATATTTAGATTGAGGAACACCTACAAAAATGGAGTAGGCTATATGGCGCCTTGGCATAACCTCTTGAAACATTGCCTTTTACTTTAATAGTTTAAGATCATAATCTCAGTTAAAACGATTTGTTGTTCACTGCTTTCATACTTTTCCCATTTATTACACATAGTCCCATCTCAAATTATGGTCCGGTGCCCCCACCCACTACCCACAACCATCGCGCATGCTCCACGTGGGCATATCCGGTGTCGGCTGGTTCCCGACCGCTCATTAGAGGTTTGGAGCGAACAGGCCGATCAGCGGACGGTCACGTGATCGTCCGGCCCAGGTCACGTGACCCTGGCCCTCCCCCTGGTGGCTGTGTCGGGGACAGGGCACACCCTGGTCTTTGAGATGGCGCAACTGTGGTGGACTTAATTCAAAGTGTGGTCGTGTGGGTGTCGGTTTACTGGGGGGTGGTAATAGGGAGGACGTCATTTTTACCGCTCCATGTCTGCTTGACTTCCGCCAAACTTGGGTTTCACTGAAGGGGAATATCCTGGATAAGATAATGTTGTCTTCCGAATCACATAAGGACTCTTTGCTTTAATTCATGAACTGTGTTTTCTTTTAATGTTCTCAATCTCCACTACTCAGATAATATATGAGGGATAATGCTTAACGCTAATGGATCTCAAAATTAATAATGTTACATTTGGACATAAATTTTGTCCTCCATGTTCGTTAAAGCCGAATCCTTTGGAAAAACTCACGGCTATTCTACAGTTTCGAGAGATGTTGAGGATAAATAGCGCAAATAATTCATTTGTCAAACGTGGAGACAGACCCAATTAACTATATATAATCAAGTCAACTGCATTATGAGGAATAATTTAACATTTTTGAGAAATCAATATTATTATCGTTCTTGGTGTCGATGGATTACTTTTCAGAACAATAGAAAAAGTTTACTGAAGCCAATGATGGCTTTTGTGGTCGTTTTCTGGACACAGACCATAACCTGCCACTAACTGTCAAAAACAGGCAGCAGGGTGGATGCTGCGGCTCACATTACATACTGCTGCAAACAGAGGGACGGATGATTTGACACAGCAGCTGAGATGTGTCACTGTCAGAAGTAGGCTGCAGTCCAGGGGCGTACCCAGCCCTAAAATCTGAAGGGGGCTCTGGTAAATCCGAGGGGGTTCCATGCAAACCTGAAGGGGTTCTGACCAGTTATTCTGACAAAAATTTCCTATATTTGATATTTGGTCCTTCATTATAATTATAAACTTTCAGAAAACTGAGGAGGTTCCAGACACCCTCGGACCCCCCCCCCCCCGGGTAAGCTACTTGCAGTAAGCGAAGCTCTCCTCTATAGAAAGACAAAATATGAATATTGATGGGAAAACCCTTCTCGCTTGCTAATTAAAAACATAACCTGTTAGCGTCAGAGGAGACTGCGAAATTGCCCGCTTCTGACTAATATTACCCTATACTACTTACAGAGAGTGTAAAGTATAAAGTGGGAAGCCTGGTTCAAACTCTTAATTTCCCACCCTTCTCACATATATACTCATAAAATGAATTTTTCTTCTCTCATACCAAACGTTCTGTACATGACTTGTAATCACCCAACAAACAATCAGTAAGGATTGCTCCAACAACAATGAACTTGATATTCTACTTTTTACGTTTAACTAGAGGTTATTACGTATTATAGGAATATGTAATACAAAATATAAAAAAGCTTTGTTTATAGCTCGTTGAAAAACAAAATGATGTGGTTTAACACAGATAACAATGGTGTATCAACTTTGTATCTAACATCGATCCTACAAATGCTAACATTTTAGCCTGGAGATCAAGAGAGACCAACAGCATTACATAAGTTTGATGACAATCTCCAAGTTTAAGAGGCATCCAATACAACAAAGGGCCAATTAAGCAAGCCAACAGTTTCGGCAGTAACCTGGAGTAAACAATTCTATCTGAATTACAGACCACAAATACCAGCATTTAAACTCATTAGAAGTTCAATCCAGTCTGGGATGGGACACTTTGTAGGAGAAAAAAGTACAATCAGACTACTCAGACTGAATCAGGACCCTGAACGTCAGTCCATTTGTCTCTTTGACTGTCTCCCTCCTTTCCTACCGGTATCCTATAGTCCCAGAGTCAATTAGGAAGCAGGACGGACATTTGGGGTGGTTTGACTGGACAATGAATCCTTTAGGTCGCGTTTAAGTGGAAGATGTGTATCTAAATGGGAACTCTCTGACTATTTCATGATTGCAAGTTACACTGAAAAAAGTGAAAAGTTAAAAAGTTATTAAAATCTCTGTTTAACCCGTGAAATTCTAGGTCAGTCAGTGATAGTCTAACTGTTCAGCCTTTCTCCAGGTACATCTTTCTATTACATGACTAACCCCTTAGTCACAATGACTAACTTTCCAACCCAGGTTAAGTCACCTTTTTAACTATTTAACATTAGTTGGCTTCTTTAAATGCAATATAATGTGTAACACCCAATCATTATCATACAATTATAATTATTTGTGAATTCCAAATTTGAAATCTCCTTAGTCAGATTGACTAAACTTCTTACCTAAGGGTAATGCTTATTTCTTTCATGAAATATGCTTTTACTCGGAACTTTGTTTGGGGAGAACACAATAATAGGCCTACTGTTAGCATATATACGGCGAGGACATACTCAACTGACCAACAGTGATTGCTCTGAATTAGGTGTAAGTTTAGTATATCAATCTCCAAGCGCAAACCGTAGCTTTTTTGGAAATGGATAAATGTCTAGACATGGCCATAGGTCCTGCACTTTTGCGTGTATAGTTCCAATACGTATATTCTCTACTCAAAGTGTAGCAACAAAGTCGCATGACAGTAAGCTATAAGTAACCGGTGGACTGCCCATGAATACTTAATGCCTACAGGAGTAAATCAGGTGTACAGGGAACAGAGAAGTTGTTTAGGCCCATGTTAACTTAGGGCACTGGAGACAAATCGGGCAGGCAAATGGCCACGTTAAAGGTCCAGACGGTATTATGTAGTCTACACACCAACTGAGGTGTCGGCTGCGCTGCCACAACTTCACGAATATTATGTTGGACGCCTCTGGCGCTGGGCTGAATCATGTTGGTGCCACGACGACGTCAACGTTCCCAAAATGATATACATCTGAATGGGTACTGTGTGTATCTTCGCAGACTCTTGAATGATTCCAGTGTGAATGTTGTCCGGTTGACCAATGCACTAGAAATCCATGGAAAAGGAACATTATCGTGTCTACCATTGGTCGAAAAAATGAATTCAAATAAAAAATGAGCTACTGTAGAGTCTAGTCTTAAAGAAAAGTTAGTATAGACAGTAAGTCTGGGAAGTAAGTGAACTTTTCCTCAAAACTATATTAGTACGTATAGCTATCTTCCTTTATCTGTGATTCAATATTTTATCATTATGTGTTATACTTGCTGAGAGAGTGATGTGTCTGCATTTTGTTGAACAAATGCAGCCATAATCCTAATTTTCTTTGTTACCCAAAGCGTGATAATCTAGGCCTCTAAGTCTTTGTGTCCTAAGTTATAGCTGTGATAAACTGATAAACCCAACATGTTCTGGAGGTTAGATCGGTCTGCAAAGCAGCTGCTGCTACTAACCTTTAAGGAAGCTTTTCTACTACGCGGCTTCGGCGAGTATGTGTAGTCTATTCTGTACTTTGGTAAATCATCCATTTACGTATACGTTGATACTTGCATTCATTCATACATACATATTCATACATGCATACAGTCATGTGCATAATATATACATCCAGATGCCTATTTCCATTGTCAAATTGTGTTGAATGGAAGCAAGAGAAGATTATTCTTTTGTCATAGGGCCGGCTCTACTCCCATGTTTCTTTGCATGTATCCATATCTGGCATTCATATTGCTACTATTTGCCATCTCGGTCCTGTCGCCCATCTATCCCTCATCAGTCGTTGACCCTCCCTTTCCCCAACTGTTCATGGGCGTGTTTCAAACTGTTTCCATATTCGTGATCGATGTTGTGTCAAATCGGATTTCCGAAGGGCCCAGCAAATTATAGGCCCATCCCGTTTTCAGCACGCGCCTTGACAGATCTCCAAAACCTGTGGACTCTTGCATCTTGCACGTGTGTGTCTAGGTAAAAGATAAAACAAGTAGACATGGCGAGGAAAACACGCCATACGCCTCAGTACCCTTAATGGCTTGATTACCAGATGAAGGTGCACCGTTTCTTTTGTTAGACCCTCTTTTTGGACGTTTTATCACCAGCTTCTCCATATTCAATGGGATTTTTCTCTCTTCTTTTTAACACCTCTGCTGGTGGACTGTTTTTTAGTGAGACTGCCAATAAATCAGCCTCGACCGGTGGGATCGACCTCTTGAGGAAACCACCGTCTTCTATTTGGTTTTTGGAAGATTTTTCTTTAGTTGATTAAAAAGATGTTAAGGCAGCCAATCTGGCTATTCAACACAGCCCCGTGGCTGCAGGGTCGGCAGCTGATTCTGAAGTGTGTCGGCTTAAGCCTAAGCCCCATTAAGACGTGTTTCAGGGGTAGTAAACATCCGGTTTATATACGTCATACAAGTAAGGAAGATCAAAAAACTCAAAGATAATGTAAATGAATTGTCTAGGCTTCTTGGCTATCTATACTCTCACGATAAATTATTGTTTCATTCTCAGAAAATAATGCATTTCACTTAAGCGAGATCGTGAAGAGATGTAATTCTTGCACGAATGCAGCATTATGCAAAAATAGGTGATATGATAACACTTTATATTTCCCCCTGAATTTGTGAATTCTTTATATTACATTTTAATATGACGAGAGCGTTTATACAACAACGGCTTATACAACAATCTACGATGTGCTCCAATCGCCAAATATGTGTGCCTAATCAGCAACTGCCTACCCTGATGTTTGGGTTCGATGGCATCTCCTTCCTCATTATTGGTCATATAACTTTCAGAGTGATTTCTACTAAACCCTGCCAAACCAATGCCCCCACTTCTTTACAAATTGAAAAATACAATTTTGAGCAATAAAATAACATGGACCAAACAGAAATCTAGACATCAACGTTTTATCTTAATAAGACATGTTGATATTCAAATCATTGCTTTTTCTAGTAATGAATTTAGTTGAAAAAAATAAATATCGAAAAGGATAACGTTGTTGATTACGGAGAAAGTTTAAATCAAGTTTAATGATGTTTTGGAATAAGCTGTTCATTTTATTCATTACACCTGCATATGGCGTGGCGATCAGGGTCTACTCCTGCACGTGGTACCCACACATTTCCAATATACTTGTATTCACTAATCCAGAAACCCTCAAGTGGGAACAATTTACTAGTCTTACTAGTTCAGCTGCTGACTGTGTATTCCAAGAAGATCAATAGCGTTACAATATCAATTTCTATCAGCTTCTTGTATACAACAGTCACACTATATTCAATGATCACTACCCATGGTATTTTAGCAAGAAAGTGCCTAGTAGTGACAAGCTACCGGGACAAGGTTAATCACTCCGTAGAAACCTGTCTGAGCCTTAATCATTGGTTGACCAGGCCGACTCACTGCCCCATGTAACCGCCGCTGTGATTGGTCAAACCCAGAGGGAAAAGGGCTGAGGGCACGGGATAACAAACTCTAAAGCCCCATACCCACTAAGCGACTCTAGCGGCGACCGGCGACCGGCGACCGGCAGGATCGGCGTCGTCGTTGATAATCCAGTCGCTCGGCGACTCTGCCGCCGATTCTCTGGATCGCCGGTCGTCGGTCGCCCGGAAGATTGCTAAGTGGGTATGGCCCTTTAGTGTGGGGTTGGGGTGCGTGGGAGTGCCACTGATGTGGTATTTAGTGCCCTTACCCTCAGTTAAATAAAGACACACACAAGTTTCCCAAATTTAACTTCCAAAAATTTTAACCATTAGGCCTACTCACTGATTCAATGGCGGAACATGATATATTCCAATGAAATAAACTTCTAACTAAGTGTCATGGAAGATCATTTTGTTTTATCAATGCAATGTTGAGAAAAGTCGATTTTTTTAACACTAGACAAGAGATTCTTTTTCGGAAGTATTGTACACACAATAATGATCAATGATGATTGTTTCCATTGCTTAATTTCTTAAAAACAACCAGGAACTGGAGTTTGAATGATGTTAGACCGTCAATACGAATCTCTGGGTGTACGACATGCACACGACTGTAATGGGTACACCAGCCAAACCTGACGAATGTTTAAATAATTGCAGTCTTAGCTCCTGACGCCAGGGCTTACCGTCTACGAGCATATTGACGCAGGCTGCGATCCCACTTCGGGTCCTCCTTGACAGCAGACTCAGGCTTGAGGATATAGATTTACCGACCTTCAACACCCGTCAACATCTCAGAGCTCCAGTACACTACATGACATGAGCTGCGATGTCATAAGATGGCAATATGACCAGATTGCGATGCTGTCATTATTGCATTGGTGTAAAGGGATAAATCGCAGTGGGCTATGATATCAAGGTCATGCTTTTTTTTTATTGCAACCATATATCATGGAGAAAATTGTTTAAGGTTTAACATAAGCCACAGGAGTATTTGACGTGTTTGATAATGCCATGGTGATATGTTGAAAATGCCTTGAATTGCAGTCCATGCCTATATCTCATGCGGTATAGAACAGGACTCCTGTTATAGGACACTACGTCATATACACAACCGCGTGGAAAAAATCGCTGTCTAGTGTAAGACCTTAAATGGTGCAATTAGGCATCACTACGATATACACATACAAGATTAGACAGATTGATGCCTCCTCCTGGCATACCAGGGAATGTTTCCGTGTGATAAGTATGGTTCTTACTCATAGGATTAGTCATTGCAAGTTGTGATATGGATTTTAGAGACATTCTTAACCGTGAAGAGAGCAAGGAAAAAAACCGCTTTTATGAGTATATTATGTCTCCAGAATTAGAACTTATCTATGAAATCAAAGTGATCATATATTTGAATTGCATCCATTTGCATCGGATAATATCCCATAAGTGTTACCAAAATGTACAAAAAATGTGTTTTATGCTTTTTGGTCGCGTGTTTCGTCCTACACTTATCTCCAAGCTCTTTCCGCGTGAGTGCATCAACAAACACTACTCTGTTAATGCTCAAGATGCGATTAATGGACCAACTAATCATAAGTAGCAAGTTCAGTAGTATTATACAGCAAAAATGGACAAACCGTCCTTTAAGCAATATATCAAGTGTAAGTGTACCATTTCCAATCGGGACCAATTTACCGATATTGATGACAGCTTCAAATTGAAAATCTTAAATTTAGATTTAACTGAAAGAGAATGCAGATGTGAATACCATTCCTTAAACAGATTATACAATGAAGACTCATTAACGAACAGAAGGAAAGTGGCTGATCCAGCATCAATTGTAGATGATCCATATGATGCGATTTGTGTAACGATGGTTTACTGATTTGGGGAACTGGTTTCATGAAACCAGATTTTAAGATAATTGTTTTGTGCTGCTCACGGAATCCAAATCGTGGATTTCCCACTGCCGAGTTGCGCGTCTTTGGACATCGCGTGCTCATACAAAATAAAATTTGTTATGCCATTGTCTGAAGACTTGCTTTATGAGAGAGATGGTTATAAAATCAAATTTCCCCTCATAGATAACCACATTAATTTATGCCCTAAGACCAGCTCATTATGTCTGGAATGCCAAACTTAAGTATGAAAAGCTTTATTGACTGTATTGTCACACCTGTGAACTAAAACTAATTAATAAATATTTATTTAACAACCACAGTAAAATACACCTAGCCTCCCGCGGCAGTATCAGGAAAACCCCGCACCGTAATTGCCTTCATTTATGGAAATAGAAGCTCCTTGACTATTTCTGCCACCGACACGATTAAAGAAATGCGTCTTTTTGTGACCGAGTCATGAGATTTCTGGGCCAGCTCTCAGGTAGGGACCGATGCCTCGCAGCTGTTTCAAGAAGGTAATTCCTTTCTTGGCAGCAAGTGGTTTTGTAACAGTATCAACAGCACTTCACTTCCGCATCATTCGTTAAAACAGGACAATAAAACTCTGAGAATCCTTTTGGAAGGATATGGAAGGGATACGAATTGCGCGATAATTATGACATACTCATTTTGACCATGCTGGCCTAGGTACTTTTGATAAAGGTATTCGTTTTGAAACTGAGCAATTTATGCTACGTCCTTTGGTTTTTTTATTGAAGATAGTTGGAATACGAACGTTTGAAAAATATGATCTTGGAGAAAAAAAATAGAAGTTCCACTTGTTTGTTTTTGTAGGGAATCAATCCTACGGATGCGTGTCAAGTAAACCGATAGGCCCTATAAATACCGATGGGCCACGAGCCCGAGGCCATCAGAGACAATCGAGCTGCATGTGGGTCAACTTTTGAGGGCACAGCTGGTTGACCAGTTGGAGCAATAATTTTGTAAAAGAACACAACACAAATTACTATCAAAGTATTTTTTTATGTTAGCCTTTCAGGCACCAATCAAATTCGCTGGCCTGTCTCGTGTATACGAGACACATATCCTGACGAAGACTTTCATACAGTCGAAACATGTTGATCATTGTGCAACCTGTCTACTAAAGTAATAAATATTATCAAGTCGTCCATCCATTTGTGCTTGTCGAGTTTGGTATCTACTTCACACTTTTAAATAATCCAAGTAAGTAAATAGGTTTATCCAAACTCTTTTCCTTTCACCCATATGCATGGACCACTTTCATGGCCGAGTTGTCATGCGGCATATCTATAATATCTACTTGAAATCTTAAAGTGATGACTCATTCTAACATTTACAATTAACTCACCTTTATATGATTCGTTTCTGGTTGTAAAGAATATGCAGCTAATTGTTGAGGACATTCCCAACATCACATCGGAATGGTGACAGGACCTTTTCTCTCTGGGCCTTAGCCCCTGGACTTTTGCCCCCCGGACTTTTGTCCCCCTAGGACTTTTTCCCCCTGGGCTTTTTCCCCCTGGACTTTTGCCCCCCCCAATACTTTAATATCATTCTCATTACAGGGGCCCTTGACATCCATGTTGCCATGTTGAATTTAAGAAAATCCATTATCACACGTCACTGAACCTTAACAAGGCCGGTGACACTGTGTAAAATCTAAAGGTTTGAGGGCAATATTACATTGGGCCCAACCAATGTATCAAAGGAGGTGAGACGGGAGGGCCAGGGATGGGTATGGTATTAGTAGGAGGGTAGAAAGGTGCCTTGAGAGGCACAGGAGAGGGCCGGGAGGTGCAGCAGGGGGAGAAAGAGGGAGCAGCCTTTTTAAAGCGCGGATGTCAATTCTTTTCTAAATCTGTTTAGGTCGGCTGGCAACTAACAAGGATGACACGCAAAAAGGGCCCAAAAACAAACTATTGACCAAAAGTGAAAATATATCGTAAACTGAATTCAGGACATACAGACAATCCTTCTGTACCCCTATAGCAGACCTATAACTAAATATAAACTATGAAAACAAGTTTAAACATTATTACAATACCTCAATTATAGTCCGCTTTCATTACTGCAACCCCATAATAATTATAATTCTCCTTTACTTTCAATAAAATTAGAATGGCATCAATCCTCTAGAGTTCTATAACGTCTTCCAAGCTAGGCTTTAGATCAGAGATTTTCCAAAAGTCCGGGGGCAAAGGTCCGGGGGGCAAAGGTCCGGGGGGCAATAGACCTAGAACCCGTCGGAATACATATATTTAGCGTGAGATTGGTACCATGCATTGGTACGCGATGGTTTGAATCTTTCGATATTCTCAATAGAAACGAATTTGTACAAGACAAAACTTAATTCTAAATGATTAATCTGGGTGAATGATCTTATTTCACAACAATTTTGAAAACAAAGTATAAAACGAATGAGATATCAATTAAAGCCCCTAGTCTCTTTTAATCCTCCTAGATTGAGTAAGTCATTAGAAGATTTAATCAAGGCTTTTAGTATTGGGTAATTAAACGAGCGCACAAAACTTTTACCCACTCACCGAATATGAACGAGGGGGGAATCCCTACTGAACAAAACGTCTTACGTCAATAAAGATTGTTAAATTGATAAAGCGTCACTCAATTACTGTAGAATTTCCATCGAGGATGCTAGTTCGCTCACAATGAAAGCAGCAGGAGGTTATCATAATATTTAGATAATATGGTCTTTCTAAAGGGAGATCTTTTGTAGTACTAAGCAGACAAATCAGAACAACCCGAAAGCTCCTCACCTTGAGTATCAGGTTGTCAAGTAATGTAATATTGTATTCTATAAAAGGCACAGTTAAGCCTAGAATACAAAAAAATGCTTGCATGCTTGAATTTTAAGGGCTCACACTACACAATAAACAAGCACTATTCAGACATATTATGATAAAGTGTTAGGTCTGAGGAGACCTTTAACCCTGAGTTCACCGTGCCCGGGGTGAGCCCATTGTAAACAGACCTATTACACCCCGGCCGCCAGGGGGCAGGGATCAAGGGATTGAACCCATCGGGGCGCATGCGCACTGGGCACGGATCACAGATCAAGGGACGCAGCCGGAAATTGTGATCAAGGCACAAAGACGACATGCAGTATATCAGGCCGTGAGAGGGCGTGATTCGGTAACCCGGGTATACCCACTGCTACCGAACAATGCGATGCTTGGACGTGTTACTTGTGGCAAATCAACCAGTACTGTAAGCTTATTATGATAGCATCAACATGCAAATGCTATAATAGGGTCCAATGGGTCTGCGCTTCTTAATTTGTACTAATGTAAATGTGTGGACGTACCTAGATTTAGGCATCTATCTGCAATTGGTATTTTGGGAAAAAAACGCTCAGATTGTGTACCTGATTGGTTCCTACTGACCATGCAAGGCAGTGTCCCACATGACAAAAATTGGTTTTACTGATCCAAAGGCCAAGGGTCCAAAAGAACATGCTTGGTATGTTGTGCCCTATGACTCCTCAGTCACGCGTTACTCATACAAAGGTATAGGCCAGGCCTCTTTTGTTTCCCTGGTTGGTTTATAAAAGTAACCTGCAGCATTGTGCCAGAACTGAGATTCAGATAACCACCCCAGGAAATTATCTAAATAGTCTCCGGTGAAGGTTCAAAGCCTACAGAATTTTCAGCTTCTAGAATTTTGAATGGGATTTTGAATGTAATTAACCAATTAGAGAGTCAAATCCGGCATCATTGCATTTTAGGTCTGATATGTTGTCCAATTTACGACCTGCTAAATCTCATGTAACTCTAGATGATATTTACAGTATTAATCTTTATGAATTATCACGACATAGGACTCCATAAGATTTGCAGTTTGCGTGTACTTTGATAATGGATACTTACATAATAGGCCTATAGCGATCTGGAAAATCTCTTAACATCATTGTGTGTATAGGAAACAAAAAAAAAGCGGAATACAGAAAATATGTCCATGTAGGGAGAAGGCCCTAGACCTTTAACACGCTAAACAAGTTCCAGACCCCTAAGCTACCACCGGTGGTACTCGTAGATCTCAAACATAATAAACTTATCTTATACGGTTCACCTCGCCATACAACTTATTGTCAACAGTGATGTTTCCACATACAATCATTGACTACTGACTGGAAGCAGAACAGCGAAGAAGAACATCCTCATGGGGATAGAAGCCACTCGGCTGCCATAAGAGTGAGCTACAGCGGATAAGACTGGTGGACACAGTCAGTATAATGCGGGGCTCTTTCCAAATTCTTATTAACAATACTTGTTGTTAATTTTGATCATCATTTACTAACATTTAAATTTGTATTGTTGGAAGTCCAGCTGAGAGCCTAGCTCCACCGTGGTTTCCCTTCACCAAAAGTTGTGGCAAACACTCAATCAAAACGGGATCTGAACGAAACACCTGCTATACTGTATATCTTACAGACTTTAAAGCCATAGTCAAGGGAATTATCAAAATAATCTACAGCGTTCGGTAATTCTCAAAAACAACATTGCCTCGCTCACTGCAGCGGGACATGGCCTGTTGCCGATACGTCAGTATCATCATACACCTCATAAAACACCTAATGTACACCAGCCAAATTACTGAAACCACCTGGAGCTTGATTTCCAAATAACACACCTTGATGATATAATGCCTGTGCCCGCCCGACGGGATAAGACTGTTGGGAATACAGTTTTGTTCACTTAACTGAAATATTGAATGAACAAAACTTCATGGCGTGCGGAGAATGACTTCTAGGTGCATGGGCTCATGAATACTGAAAATTTAAATATGTTTATTTCTGTTGAGCTTTTCGATAAAGATTGAAGGGTTTGTTTTTTTTACTTGCGCCGGAAAGGGGATAGCAGAGAGGAAACATATCAGGAATTCAGCAGTCGAAACTTTGTTAGAGTCAGATAAGGGGCATGGATAACGAACCTACTGGCCTCAGGCTAAGGGTACTGGGTTAGACTAATGATCAATCTTGTGCAATTAACACACGCTGCCGCCTCATTCGCAATTAAGGCTCGGACCCTGCCTGCTGAATGTAATGGCCTCGGACAGATTAATGTTACACCGAATAACGTGCTTTTTAATTTAGCCCTTGCTGTGGCCTTTTCTCCCCGTCAGGCAGCATGAGTTACCCACCACTGAGACGTCTGGGAAGTAGTCTAGACTAGAAACCTCCAAGATGCTGGAAACGGTTTTTACTATTAAATGTTTAAATGAGATCTAATGTGAAAGGTGCTTTTGAATGTTTTATCGGACTGCTGAAGTTGGAAATGGGCCAACTAGTCTTCACATCTATTAATCATTCAACTCTTTAATGGAACACAATTTTATTACATTTCTGTTCTGTAAAGGTAACCGTGGGCGGTATTGAATTAAACAGGAGCTCCAAATTGCTGGCTTGCTCTTAAGGCCTTCCGAGAATTCAAAAGACACTTCTTCACCTCGTGTTTCCAATAACGATTTATTGTGTGACATCCATGAAACTATGATGGATTAAGGGGGACATCCAATAACATTGGATGGGGTCGAGGGCTACTGGAACAATACCAATTGGTAAGCTGCTCCCTTTGATAGATTGTCACTGGAGAAAGGAGGGTGACCTTATTGTTAAGGTGGAGAAAACTTGGTTTACCGAGCTCATGGTCACGGGAGCAGGACGCGATATACGTGATAGACATGAGCAGTAGACATGATTCAGAAAGCACAACTTGCTCCTTTGATGCGAGATATACAAACATAATATATTGAGACGTTTTGCCGACATGCTCTAATATTAAACAGGACTTCCATCCGTTGGTGGTCTATGTTTCCGCCTCGATTTAACTCAATCGCATCGCTTCCACAACTGTAATGGTGAAGAGAGTGCAATTAATCTGGCTGACTGACTGCAGTTCAGTGGGCTCTGACTGACTGACTGACTGACTGACTGACTGACTGACTGACTGACTGACTGAATGACTGACTGACTGACTGCACTCTAGCATGCCTCACCACACTCGGGGGGGGGGGGCAGTTGTAATAAAGATAATTACAAAGATTGATATGGGAAGTAGAACTGCAGCTGATCTGGCATTTATGTTATGTATTCGGGTCTGGACTGGTGCCCTAACTGACCATGGCAGCCCGGGACACCCGTCTCGAGCCTCATGCGTTGTCTTAATCACCCACAACAAATGACATGCCCCTCTCCTGATTTTATCCCTTATCCAGGTACGAAGGTGGTATTCGGGACAGGGGTCTTGCACCTCTGCAATTAATCCACGACTGTTTTCCTGTAGTGCATTCGGGGGCACTTTAAAAACCTAAAGAACTAAAATCGAAAGTCACTTTAATTGATTGATGAAAGAAAGCGTGTTTTGTCAGTACAGGCATATCATTCTTACAATGCTGAAAGCTTCAATCTGTGTTAATGCGGTGTCAATTCAACCGGTTTTACACAAAATTTAACCTGCTTCAAGCCATCTTGAACCAACAACGTTAACTGCAAACCAGTCCGTTCTCATTCTAGGGCAATTTGCTGTAACCGTTGCTCCTGATTTGCCAGCGACTCAGTCTCTGCTAACTACGTAAGGTAAATCAATGTAGCCTTTGGGTAAGCACTACCAATCGGGTCTCTGCGTATTAGGGTGTGGACCAAGTAATCACACCGCAGTGTCCACTGCCAATGGGGCTTAAGCTTAAGGAGCCGAGGTCCCTTTTCACCCCTCCAGCACCTGATCTATTGTCAGTTCTGATGCAGTTTCACCAATCACGGAAGGAAGATTGGGTGCTTTGTGTGCTCAATTTACCTATGCCCGTTATCTCCCTCCTTCCCTTCTCCATCCCCTCATGGACCCTTTCGTAACTGTCCCAAATCATATGTCAAGCAAAATGAGACCTTTATTGCTCTTTAGGTAGTGTGAATAGAACCATTAAAGTTCATTATAGGTAATGAAAGGATGACATTTCCAAAACAATTCGAAGACTATTTAGGTGACCTTTGAAATTCTGAAAATGGATTGTAATGTTGTTTAAAAGGTCAAAATTAATAACCTATACCTTAGATGTGGACTTTGTACAATTTATGGAGATCTGGTCAATAACGGTCAGTTTTCATGCAATGACACAGTTTCCTTCCTGACAAACATATCTTATCTCCGTTCTTCTGTAGGGTGTTTCACAATGATATACAGGAGTATAATCATTGAATTGTCTTGTCTGTCTGTCTCATCTAGGCCATTCTCCACTCTCAACATTGGTAAACGGTCCTGTTCCCTGTTTATTCCGCCATTGTCATCTCAGTGTCATTCTCGTTTTCTTGTTCTCTTTTGCTTTGCGTGTATAATCTACTTTGCTTTGACAGATGATGTTCAGCTAATAATGACATTGGATATTACGAGCTTGTAGGCCTAACATCAAGCACTGTGATTAGGATATAAAAACTGATATTCTAGACGGAGAGTTCAAAAGCAGACGAACGATTGAATATCTACCCTCAGGGTCATGAAGTTTGGATGACATCCAGTACATCTAGAAAAACGTCTAGAAAGTTAGTCAAATCAGGCCTTTGCCAGATGAAATGAGGTTTAGATATTGCCACTAACTTGCTAACCTCCTCTGAAAATGTTTGACTGACCCTCATTCAACTTAACTAAGTTTCTAACCAATAGATTCATCAGCGAGTATCTCTAACAATTTCTACTATGTGACACTCTCAATCAAAATTCCAGTTTTAGAATGGATCTATCACATAATTCAGATTTTTGGATTATTTTATGATATCCATTTTTGCACCACATGTAGTCAAATGCTTACCAGGTACTAGACATTAATTTTCTAACAAAAATCCTTACCCTGAAATATCATAATTCAGAGAACAATGATAGCTACATTGATAAACACCTGTTCGGCAGTGCGTTTCCTCTGGTCAAGCCATTAAAGGCCTTCTGGTTGGAAAGGCACCTCGTGGAGGAGGCAACTGCTGTCAAGGCAGATGTCATGTACCTTTTCTAGCTGCCAATAAAAAGTGTATGTTGTCCACAAATAAATAAAACCAATATCATCATTGATGCTCAACCGTTAATACCGTTTAACTTGGATATTGTGATAATTGTACCGTGGAGCCACGTAGTTTTGTCTCGTAATTATATATTTCGTGTTATTGTGTGTCACAATTATTTTGTGACATAAGTTACTTAGTGGCTTTCAGCAATTTACCTAATAATCTAATTCATTGTTAAACCACTCTACATTGTGCGCAACTCTCATGCTTTTCAAACATTGAGAAGGATAACATCCAAACATATTTATGTTTATAAAACGTTCATACTTTTCCCCTATGATGCAAACAATATGACACTACACACCTTATACTTCAGACCCTCAGAATCCCCTCACTCTGCCACTCCAGTTGTCTCCTTCTCCCACTTCGGAGTACCCTTTGCCCAAGGCCTTGTCCTATCCCGGTGGGCCTAGCCGACAAGTAAGTGCGGACTTTCAAGCCCCCAGTTGCCAACACTCGTTGATCCAGCCCTTTTCTTGTATCTTCCCTGAGAACGATGTAGCTGCTCTCTTTATAATCCTCCTTCTTCGACCACTTGGAAGTGATCAATATTTAAGCCTACACAATGGTGAAATGTGAGTGTTTCTTGAATAATTAGTGCCACTAGATAGAGGTTATTTGGGATGTTATCTTAACAAAGATTCACATCAAGATGAACTAACTTCAAAGAATAATCAAGCGCAGATTTTCTTTTCATCGACCACTTATTGGGGTACACACATATTCAGCAAGGTTGTCATTAGGGCATTGTTCCAAAGAAGGAATGCATTAAAGGCCAGCTGACAGAAAACGACTGACTTTGTTTATTGGGAGCACTGGGGAGGAAAATGATTGACAAAGAAATTTAACATTCTTTCTAGTGATTGCTCGCTTAGCTTTTTATAACCAATGTTTCCATTATTAAATACTATTTTCTTATTTTCTCCAACATCTGTTGATGTTGATGGCATTATGTTTAAACGATCAAATCCGGGTTACTAGAATTAGCTGAATCACTCTTGATGTTAAAGCCAGAACCAAAGAAAGTATTTTGGAGATTCTCTCACTAGAATGAACTTGTAAAGTATCATAATTTGCCATTATTGTCAGTTCTGATGCAGTTTCACCAATTACGGAAGAAATATTGGGTGCTTTGGGTGCTCAATTTACTTATGCCCGTTCTCTCCCTTCTTCTCTTCTCCATCCTCATGGACACTTCCGTAACTGTTCCAAATCACATACCACCCAAGGTGAGACATTTATCAACCTTTAAGAAGTGCACTGTTAAAAAAACCCCATAACTTTCACAGTTATATACTGTAAACCTCAACAGTATAATACTGTATTTTATTTTACAGTTATCTACCATAATATCATTGCAATTTACAGTATATAACTGTATTTATTACTGAAATTAGCCTCACAGTAATATACCGTATTTGGGAATTGTATACTGTATGGAAAAGAAAAATGGACACTTTGGGATTAGAACCCACATTCTCCACATTCAAGGTAGATGCCTAACCAACTGAGCTAACTTGGACTGCATGAGGTGTACACTGTCATAGTCAGCACCAACGAGTAGGATCAGTACTACTATACAAGTGTTCAACATTAGACAGACATTAAGTCATTACTTTCATACCCCTACTTATTCAGTTAAGTAGCAAAGCTAGGCTCTGTCTACCTACAGGCCTCCATAGCTAAGTGGTAGAGTACAGGCTTCATATGTGAGAGATCCCGGGTTCAAACCTCAGCTAGTCATGTTATCAAATTACTACTATGCAGTAATGGTACTATAAATAGTAGTGGTTTGCAGCATGCCCTCTGTATTTTTGGCCATGATTAGTAAAATATCTTCTTCATACATTTAGGAATTTGGAACTTTGTGATTAAAAATGTTAGATTTTTAGGTTTTTATAGCGTTATTAAGATAATCACCTCATTGGCCTGCTAATTTTGGTATGGCCAACTAACCAGAACACCCTAAAACATTTACAAGATGTTTTAAAACAACTTTTCAGTAGGATTAACATGTAGACACCTTTTTAGTACAAGAACTCAGCTATAGCCCTGTAGGTTTTACCTCTAACAATCAAACAACCCATGCAAGGCTAAACCAAGAGGAAAAGGATGTACTTGGTCATTGGCTAAATTATCCTGTAGTGTGATTACAGGAAAAATAAAACTTTCAATGCTGCTAAAATTACTTCAAGTGTAAACTGTATGGCATTTTACCATAGTATGTAGTACAGTATATTATTGTTGAACTTAAACGGTTTTGATCCATAAGAATGAAAGTCTGCCGTATGTATTACAGTATATTACTGTAGAACTTAAATGGTTTTGATCCGTAAGAATGAAAGTCAACTGTACATATTACGGTATATTACTGTTAAACTTAAGCGGTGTTTACCTGTAAAAAATACGGTCACACAGAATTATGGTCACCTGTTAAATTTACGGTAAAAGTTCGGCAACATAGTTACCAGTACATTACCGTAAATTTGACGGGATTTTTTTAACAGTATGTGAATGGGACCACTGAGGTATATTAACGTGCTGAATTAAGCAAAATACTCTCAATATTAAAACCAACACCAAAGAAACTCTTTGGAGATTTTTCAATTGAATGAACTTGTAAAGTATCATTATTTGCCATGGTGTAAGGTAGCCACAGATATAATTTGTATGTTGGCAAGACTTTTATAATTTTGGCATTGACTGAAAGGATAATAATATTATCAACGTCTGCTCGGTATATTCCATATAACATAGGATTGGTTTCCCGGCTTTGACTGTGACAATGCTTATGTGCTAATGCCCCCCGCAGCATCAATGTTATGGGGAATGTATAGATTAGGACATAAAAGCCTGCCTCCTCACCATGTCTGGGTGAGAATGGCTTAAGTCGATACACTGCCAGCTGTACCTGGGAGAATCCCTCCGTCTGCAGCTTAATCAGCACATCTGCATCCAGCAATCTTTTCACCAGAGGAAATAGTCAATATAGATATCGTCGAGGCGACTCTCAACTCACGAGTCATTCAGAAATAGTCCGTGAATGGAGCAATCGTATCTCAGCTTAAAGCTTGGCTTTATTTGTCACTCCCAGGAGGGCGGAGGACGGGCTGAGAGACATATCTCCGCGGCTGAGACGGGATAATTGGTAAAGCCGGTATTCCCCCCAACACAAGCAGGTTCCGAAGCCCACACTACAATAAACATAATCATGTTGTTCACAGTGGCTGTCTCCAGTAAGGAAAACCGATATCTCTTTCACCTGAAGCTGGCAGTCTTCGTTCTCTCCCCTCCCCCCACGACCCCTGAGCAGTTATAAGCTATTCATTGTCACCCCTGAGCTGCTCCCTTCGTGCTGCACAATGAAGGGGTCCTTCAAATAATGAACAACTCCTCCCACTATACCACAGGAGCAGCTGCCACCCACCTACACTACACACTGCCTACTGGCCATTCACTCATTCCACATACATCCTCCTGCCCCCCCCCCGCCCCCCACTCCCAGAGGACCCTCCTCCTGTGCCTACTCCGTCTTGGCCCCGCCTGAGTCACTCATCTGCTCCCCACTCCTCCCCCAGGGCCCTCGGTCCGGCGTGGTCCTTGTCACTCGGGTGACAAAAGACAGCCCTACAGGTCTCAGGGCGCTGCTTGTTGCTTGGAGACAGGGGAAAGCTGGATCCAGGGCAAGTAGCCCGGGACATGAACATCCAAAATGGCAAGCCCGGTGAATTATTTCTGTTCAAGGTATAGTAACTGTGATACCTATACAATGTATCATTTTCAGAAAGGTTAAGGGCAGCTTGAGAGACACATGGAGAATGTTAATTCCCGCTTTTCGTTTTAATTTTCAAAATTATTATTGTTATATCTAACACTTTCAGTTGTACAGGTAACACATGACGAAAGCATCCATGATGGTTTCAATTACATGTGTATTCTTCTTTTACGCAGCTCCTGATTCTAATATATCCTACTAGGAACTTAGTATTCAGCAAAAATTTGAAAATTGTCCTTTACAATATTATAGGGCAAAGAAACAGCAACTATAGTAATCTCGCCAATGTAGCATTGGAATGCCTGTTTTAGAGATTAGTCCGTGTACCTTTCTCTCCGTGTGCCATGGATAACCTTGACCAGTTAAGCCTGTATTCCACTATGCGTTCATAGACTTGCGTTCATCATTTTATTTGTGTTTATTGACATGAATGCAAGTGAAACGCAAGCAAACGCAAGCATTTCTAGGAACGCATAGAGGAATATAGAATGTGTCTGCATTCAAACTTGTATTCACTGAATGCAAGTACGAACGCAAGCAAACTTTTATGTAGATTTCTATGGAGTACTTGCATTCAGATACCAATATGTTGGTATCTGAACACAAGTGAGCTTGCGTCAATACCTGAACGTTAACGTGAAGGCAAGTGTCACTGAACGCCTAGTGAAATATAGCCTTTAGATTTGGAAGGAGCCCCTTTGCCCTTTAGGCCCGCCACAAACGAACCGGCTATAGGCCTATACGCGACGTCACGACTGTGACGTCAATTATACTAAAGACAGTGTATGCGAGACGTTGCGTGTATAAGAGAACAATGTACACAACAACCATAAACCCATATACAAATCCCCATTTCAATATACTACTTACTTATTGCGCGAATAATAGAATCAATACAGGCGACAAGGTTAGTGTAAGAATGGCAGGCGTGTATGGCAAGCCGAATGGGTAAACTTTGAAAATCACTGTTTATTTATCGCTTGTATAATAGAATCAATACATGCAACTTCAACTCATATATATGCACGTACCCCCACATATTAGGCTTACATATGTTCTATTTGCCAAATCTGAGTTGGCTATGCACACAATATCATGTTTCCAGCATCATGTATACCAGGTAATTGCCTACACGATGCAAACAATGTATACAACAGGCATAAATTTTTCATTTCCTGATGCTACTTAAAAATCATAGATTGTTGTGTTTACACATAGGTCAATTCACGCAATGTTTTCATGTACATAGTGATACGTATTGAAGGCAGTGTTATGCAGTCAATGTAACCTATATTGGTGAGATTGTACACATGTATGGGTACACATGACATCTTTTTATCCAGTATTAAGCAATAAGAAAAGACTTTCACAGCTGTTTCAGGCATAATATTATGATTAAATCAATTTACACAATATTATCACATAGATAGTGGACCTAAAAAAAGTAATCCCCATTCCCATATACACCTTGGTGCGTATACAGTAGAATCAATACAGGCGACATTGTCACATATAATTATAGTGAAGCTTGTTGAGGCGACGTCACGTGTTTAGACACTGCCGTGTACACGAAGTTGCTTTGAAATAATGTGGGCTATGTACACAACAAGAATCAAACCATCTATAAATTCCCATTTCAATATACTACTACGACATCGCGATCATGTCGAGGTATATAGTGGGACCTATTCGGGCGACGTTGCGCATATAGGCACTACCCTATACAAACCATGGTGAGACGTGCCATACCCACTAAACGATTCACAGCCGATCGGTGCATGTGTCAGCGTATGAATAGGCACATTGCATCAGCCGTCAGCGCCGACGCTGTCCATACCCATACACAATCGGCAATCCCGTCGGCGCCAACGGGACCACCGATCCATATTAAGCATGTTTGATAATTTAATGCTGACAACGACTTGATGCTGATCGCCGATGCTGATTGCCGTCGGCCGACCCAAAATCGCTGAGTGTGTATGCCCCTTTAGTCTCTATTGTCATTGATCCGCCCTCGGGGCTCCGGAACCCCAACCATATTAAGATGTCGATGTCGCAAGGCGTCATAGTGTGATGATTGTCAGCATTATGTCTGGAGGAAGAATCCCGCTATACCCTAACCAAAGAGCCCGGATGGTGAGTTAGGCTCAATTCACGCCGTGCGACAAAGTTCCTTGAAAACGTTGCAATATCGCAGCCCTGATCACAGTGGTTCCAAAAATGCAAGAGAAAAATAACTGACATGTTGGATCCATTTTGTCTGGCAACATGCCTACTTGTCTCATAGGGCAGATGCTATTATTTTATTGAATTACATCAGGCTTGCAATTGCACAAATGCGCAAACACATTCATTTCATTGCAGCTATATGGTAATTGTTGCATCCGAAAGACAGAGATTGTCGCAGTAAAAATAGCATTGCACGAATACGCCGTTACGTTGGCACAGCAGTCCAGCGTTTAAGAGATGAAGAATATGAAGCGTGCTGCATATGGTTTGATATACAGATTTCCGAGAAATGAGCATGGGAACGATCGATTTTCAACAGAGGAATCAAAAACATTCAGGGGATGAAATATAAATTAGCTAATTACGCCTATCATGAGGCGGATAAAGGATTTTAAAAAGGTTGGAGGGGGTACTCATATTATAGGTATATACCAAGTACTAAAAATGTCCGGACTTCCCGGGTGGACCTCCCCTCCCCCCTGTATCCACCCATGCTAAACATCTGCTGAAAATGCTTTGAATGGGTGTGCTTTATAGACGATTATTTGAGGTGGCCATCTAACTATTCTGATAATTGAGCGTGTGCGTTATAAACCTCTAGGTATAAAAGGTGAATACCTGGCACTTTTTACTGACCAGCTGTTGAGTCTGGATCAGAGATGTCTTAGTACTTAACCTATGACCCTCACCGGTTCTCATTTCCACCCGTGTGAGGTTTCTGAAAACAGGTTTTTCATGAGGTTGGAGTGCGACGACCTTAGGACCGATTTAGGGAGCGGTTTCTAGTAATGAATTATAATAGTTCACATGGCATACCTAGCGGGTTCCAGCAAACCCCAAACCTGTGTACACTAAGCCAGCTGTCTCTGTGGCGCAATCGGCTAGCGCGTTAGACTGTTAATCTAAAGGTTGGTGGTTCGAGCCCACCCAGGGACGGAAATTTTAACTGTGTTGTATGTTTTACCTGACATATGGGTTTCTCCATCTCATATGGAATGACAAGTATTAGATTTTCTAATAGGATGATTGGTAAGTTTGCTTATCCTGGCTCCATGTATGTTCTTGATGGTGACACTAAGAGGTAAGCTCGACCCAAGCCAGAGCGTTTCCTGAATATTCCTTGCCAGATGTTTTCCTAACCCATTCTGAACATTACTTCATTGCATAACTTCGACTTTATGGCAAAATCCATTATTAAGGGCATTATAGCCCATAAACTTAACAATCATTATTTCTATTTTCACACATGAATGCAATATTATGAACGCTTTGTACAGCAGGCCAACGCCGGCTGAATAGTTAAGTGATTATGAAAGATGCAATTGAGACACGCATGAAAGCTGCAAAAGCTTTCTACTCTCCTTTCCTCTATCTTATACACTCAGATGAAAGAATAAGCAACTGAGCCACGATACATCCCTCTGCTCACTGAACACTGAAATCAGTTCTCTAACTTTGAAACCTAACCCAGCCCATCCAATGCACATTTTAATGAGGCAGGCTAATACTGGCTGGCGAGATGTGGCACTGTGGGTCTTTTTTCTCGAGACAGTAGTCTGCCGCCTCTCAATAGACTCGTCAAGACGGGGGCAGATCTCGGCGAGCAGAACTCTCCTGTCACGGAGGGTATTGTATGCCGCCTTCCGGTGGACCCACGTGACCGACCAGCGGTGTGGTGTGACATGCTGCCGTTCACCAGACAGAGCTGCTTTAAGAGTCTCTAAGCTCTAACAAGACTTTAAACTGCGCTCTAACTTTAGGGATTTATTATGCTTTCATTGTTTCAGGCCACGATCCAAGATGCGATAAATCTTAGCATGTTTTCAAAACACCTTTGCCTATAATTCCCAATTGTATTGATCTTGCAAAATTAACGAAAATTGTATTCTAAAGAATATTCTCAGTACAAATTCCCTTTCTGTGCGAACAATTTCTCATGATTTATGATTCATGTGGGCGTTGGTATGACCATGCATATTGTATTTGTATACATGGGATTTTTGGACAGGTCACCATAATAACTGTATAGACCTGACTTTTCCAAATCTCCGCTTAGTATAGTAGGTCAATCGTTTTGTTACGAACCTTACCTATAGAAGACTAAATTACAAATACTGGCTTATTATGAGTTTATCAAACTCACGGACGATCTTACCAGAATGTTGGACATTGCCGCCACCCTGACGAACCAATACATATTCATTATTAGTAAATCCAACTGTAATATACCAGGTAGTCCTATAGTGCGATGTCTAATTTTACCTTTAAGAATCACAGCAGGCTCTCTTGCCCGGAGATATATAGCAGGCTTAGTGCTTGACTTCTAATCGATAAGTCAGGTAATCCTACACAGTCCGTGGTTTTTTAGTCTGATATTGCCCTAGATCAGGTGGTAGAGGGGACAGGCCCATGGAGTAGGGATGATAGATCGACCCTAAAATTAATCAACTCTCTACAGCTACCATTGTATGTCGGGCTAAGTGTAAGAGATATCTCTAAAAAGGTCAGGTTACCTGGCCATAAAATGTCAAAGCCAGCACAAAAAGTTACTAAGTCCGCTGTACACCGAACGAATAAGAAAAGAAAGCCCAAGGGGGCTTCCATATATATTTAAGCTCTCAAGATGGGTGGGGTCTTGAATATTTGAAATTTCCTTTATGTTCCTGTACATAATTACGTACTGTGTCCAAAGGGAGAGAGTCGGGGGGGGGGGGTAAGAGACCTTTGGAACTTGGAAAACACAGGTAGAACCTAAAAACATAGGAACTTTTCTTGCAATGATCAATCATGTTTGGTATGTAATCACAGGTGAATATCCCCTTAGATTGCAAGAACTTTCCATTTGTAGTTATAATAGACCTGTCCACTTTTGCAGTTTTTGCAAAGTCAGGCACTGACACAAATCTGAGTGAATGAGTTAGTACTTGTGTTTTCTAAGTCAATAAGGTGTTGATAAATGAGGATGAATTATTATTTTCTCTCAATTAGCTAATTACCTCCATTTCAGGTGAACCAAAATAAAGTATGCTTTTGTGATTTTAGGGTTGGGCATTGTGAGCAAAGCTGAAAGGCTTTAACACTGTTCCCTATGGGAAAATGCCATTTTTGCTTTCAAGTCCTAGAGTTACATGTTTAACATCATATTGAAAGTAAAAGCTTATACAGTTAAGTTTTGGGTAATACTACTAGGTAAATTACTGTGAATCAAGTATGATGAACATTTTTCTAAAAATATTGATATCATAGAAATAAGGGGGTGGGCTAGCTGGCAAAGTGGACAGATCTATTATTATTTTCCTCAATTATGATAGAGACTAACGCCCTGTTTCCACCAAAAAGAAGCAAAATAGCTACAAAGTTTTGCTCATGCATCAGCGATGGTCGTCCCTCAATAAGCTGGAGGCCCTCCTACAACCAGTAGGCTATGTGAAATATGGGCTATAGGTACTGACCACCACCACCACTCCTGCTGTCACACACAGCTCAGGGAGGAATTTAGAAAGGGGCTGCTACTAGGTCCCTAGTACTGAGTGACCTATCGCTCACCCACCTGGGACTGCCCACCTGCAGGTGACAGTGGTGATCCTAATTTGAAGGGTGAGGGCTATTAAACTCAAGCATTGGTTATGTAACCTACTTCTAGCTTCTCACACTGCCTGATTCTCACAACAATTGGAGGACAATGCCCTTCAACTGCTGAACATGAGATTGTGCAACCAGTCATTGAGAACAAAGAGAATTAGATGGCTAAAGACATGACTGATTGATGGAGTCCCCACTATTAGCTATAATACTATACAGATATAACTAGGGACTCCCAGTAAGATGATATTATATTGAACAATTTTTCAACAGACACATACTGACAACTTTATCCTTGGAAAAAATCGTTCATCAGCGTCGGGTTAATTGGATGATTTCTGTTTCCACCAAATGTCAAATTATTTGACATGTTAACTAACTTTGAATGATTTTGGCTCATTGGACGACTTTTCTACACAGATCTTGGATTCATGTTTTGGAGGAAACAGGAAATCTTTAGACGATTCAGTATATAACAAATGTATAATAAAATGAAATATATGTCAGATGAATTAAAACATAATACACCATTTTAAATACAAAATTTAATAATGTTTAATAAGATCATTGGCAAAATGGTTGGTAAAATCATTGGTAAAATCGTCTGTCAAATTGTTTTATGGTTGTTTGCTGGAGACAGAAAACTGTCCAAAATATTGATTATGTGGCTGATGAACTATTTTTCTAACAATGAAGTTGTCTATATTTGTCTGTTGAAAACATCATTTAATTTTGATCTAGTCTTTTTGGTGGAAACAGGGCATAAGATCACAAAGGTTTCCATAAGGTGCAATTCCTTTGCAATTCGAAGCCTGTAAGATAACATCCGAGCATTCTGTACCTGAGTCCAAAATCTCAGAAGAAAATACGATTTGGGCCTCGGCAATCGTATTTTCCCCAGATTGCCCGTCAGTATGATGTATTAAGATAAACATGTTTGATCTGAATCGCTGAGAAAATCACCTGACGATTCGTCCAACTATTTTATCAAACATGGTCATTTCAATATAGCATACTGACAGACGACAAATGATTTATGTTTTACGGCAGATCAAACAGATCAAGTTTGAATGTCTCTCTCTATAAGTCTGTCAATTTTTATTAACTAGTACTTCCACTTTAATTAAGAAGGCTGGTGATTGGTTTTCATGTATATTTCAGTTGATGCAAATAGTTCTTTTTGGCAACCGAAATCCCAAAGAAACACCGACAACTTTGGATGATTCCTTCAAGAGTGTATTCAATTCTATACATCTGCATTCATCTCAACCCAGACGGTGCAGAATATGCCCAAATCTCAGTAAGGCAGGGACCAGTGGGGTCCGGGTTTGTCTATCTCAGGTAAGAGCCTAATTCGTCCCCCGTGGCTAATCAGCTGGTGTGGAGACTGCAGATGGCCCTGATCAGGCATGATCTGAGTGTTCATGGGGATAAATGCTTCTGGGTGAGTGTGGGGAGTGGTCAGCTTGCAGGAGTATTGACTACTTTGAACTTGACCCTGAATATTCTACCGTTTCCCTTTTTTTGCATGTATGTGCCAGGTTCAAGAGAGGAATAAACTCTTTCATCAGGTTCTGAGATGGTGCAGACCCAAAACCAATCAAAGTATACAAGTACTTTCATCTTATAAGATCTACAGACATGAGACTAAATAAGCTAGTAACACAAAGGTATTGATTTACTGGGAAATTTAGGGAAACTCATCATTGAAAACATTAGAGAATGTACATAGTCTGAATTGAGCATATTCGGTTTGTTGGGCAAATTCTAAGAGAGTGATGTCATCACATCTTGCTGTAAACAAGTAAGAAGTTGTGTGGATTCACATTAATAGGGTAAACACAAAAACAAAAGCCATTTTAACGCGGTTTAAGTTCACAGCCTATATTTTGCCATAAGCTTCAGTTAGACTTAACAAGTGTATTTAACCAGCAATTGGAACATAAACCATTTTGTCACTATATCAGGCCATATTGGTTTTTGGTTGCTTTAAGTCAATTTAGTTAAGGGATGGTTTTGGGGACCAGGCTGTATGTAAAAAAAAGTATTTTTTTTCGATGGAATACTTTGCGTCCCTATAATGGTTGAACAGTTCTATGGAAACTATATGTGTATAGAGACAGCTTGTAGACCAAACTACAATTAGTGCACCTTTTGACCTTCAGACCAAACGATCAGACTGACCCAAGGGTCCCATTAGGTGCTATTACTGTCTCAGGACAGAAACACGAAGAAGGCTACTTTTCTTGTAGATGGATTAAGGATCCAGGTACACAGAGTTCCTACTGGAAGCTTGCCCAAAGGTTCGGACGGACGGAGTCTCTGTAGGTGGTAGAAAGGAGTAGAATTTCAAGATCTATGTTATGAAGACCCTTATGACGAGAGATCCGCTAACCGCCGAATTTGAGGCCAGATTGGATTCATACCAAAATGATTTAAGTTATAATTCTATAGTGCTGTTTATTCATATTGCTGGATGCAAATTACCCGAAAGGTTATCATGAATCACTTATATAGTTCAACAAAAGGAAAGGCATGCTGAATAGAATGGCCTTTTACCGTCTGCTTCATAATAGCACTTTTCTGTTCGATGTGGAAAGATTCGGTTCACCACTGAATGTTATGGTCGTTTCATGATAAATATTATTGTCTCAGGATTGATGACTGTCCTTGGACAGGATGAGGCGACGGTAGCAAGAAACCTATCCATCCTGTATACATATAAGCTGAAAAGTGATAAGGGTCTCCGAGCAACCATAGTGAGGGCGCACCACAGCATGATGACTTCAGCTGAAGAATGGCTGTCCCTCAAGAATGATTCAAGCCGGGAAAGAGACCAACCAACTGCTGAGTGATAGTATCAGAAACCTGATTACACGAAAGGAGTACCACTGAGTGTGATGAAGGGAGACGTACAACATGGAAGTAATATACGTGATTAATGACATAGACTGAAGATTGCAGAGAAGTATGTAATTGGGTCAACAATAGATGAGCAGTGTGTCAGGTTTGGATAGAAGCCCGTTAATAAGCCTCGGCTCAAAAGGTGGTATATAGGGCACATGTAGAGCAGAGCTGTAACTGTTTCAGTACTTCTCGCCATATTTTAAACATCTTAGATGACTATTAGAATAGCGGAAATTGGCTAAATCATTTACAGTTAAAAGATGTTCAATGGTCCAAAATCGTCTTTACGTAAAATGGAGCGATTTATGGTGTCTCAAATTGAAGGTGAAGCTTATAAATTTTACTATTGTACAGATGGAAGGTTGCCGGTAGCATTGCCTCTATGGAGGCAGTCGTCACTTGAAAGTATTCCGTTTGAATTATAGGTATTGCATGGGATGTTCTTCAACGGACCATGTATCGAAAGAGGATACAGAAAATGCTTTTGGTTGGAAAATACACCCTTTTTTGAACTGTTCCACCAACAAGTTTTTTACTGAGAGACCGATACGTGCGAGGATTCCGCTCCGCAGAGCTCGTTCTCGTAATGAACACTTGCATACATGGACCTTTACAACCAACTCCAATTCTTGGAGAACTCAAGGAGGACGTTGTGAATGTGTAAGAGAAATACTGCATAATATGTTCTCCAACATTTAATAGTAAAGGAAAATATCTATGTTGAAAAGTATTAATATACAATTTTATTGCCTTCTCCTGTTTATCCCGGTTTCCTAGATTAACAATAACATCAATGTCACCATAAACTAGCTGATATTATCAGACTTTTTTCAAATGCATAACATTTCTGTATTGACAAAAAAGCCTGAGTTATGTGGGAATACTCACAGCTGTTGCAAAGCATCTGCTGATAGGCCTACTTCTACCTAACATTAATGACTCCCTTAACAAAGACATTTTTATTAAAGGTCAAGTTTGATGTAGTGCTAGTGCTAGTGCCCTGCCTTTAGGACATAAAATACCATTTGCTTTGTCAATGTATATCGCCTCATATGAAAAAGATTAACATTTTCCTGATGGCTAGGGCATTAAACCTCAAGAGCAAAGTCACTAATCTGATGACGGATGTACGTGAGCCGATATCATAATTTGAAAATTTCATTGATAAAGCAAAATACTTGCATGGTGCATAAGTTTTCAGTCAGCGGGCCGTACAAGGGTCAGTGCGTATTGACAGGCTGTACATACTGCTCCTTGTTTACAGTATTTTACACATATTTACAGAATTGTTTGGGTGATAAAATATAGAAGACCCTTAGGGGCCGTCCTCGGGTCTCTGTACGTCCTCTGACGGCCAGACGGCCTGCGGGCTTCGCCCTTGGGCGGTCCGGCCATTGGTGGGCGATACAGCGACCCGAGGACGGCCCCCGCGGGTCTTCTTATATTAATATATTAATATATATATATATAATAATAATAATAATAATGATATACAAGTAAGTAGCATGCTACACTATTTGTTTATTATTTTCAATTGTACGCCCGCTGTGTAGTTCATTTATGAGTGACAGATATAGTCATCGTCTATATCCAGACACTACATCTACCCAAAGACCCGAATACTACATATTCGAATAATAAGCACATGTAATGATTATTAGTTTTACATTAAGATACAATTACCTCAGCTTGTATCCTGATTCAAAAGGATTCTTCAGAAATAGAAACTGTCAACTGAACATTATGAGACTGATCTAATTTCCATTAAGACATACAATAGCTTTGAATAGGCCCTGTCGTCTAAAAATGTTAAACATCGAAACTACCCTGTTCATAACATTTGACAACAGTCCCACTATAACTAGACCAATGTAGGAAATCAGTAATACATTTAATTCCTTTGTTTCCATTTTTTTCATTTTGCCTCTTTCGTTTAATTTCCTACCTGACATTTCAGCCAACCTCCCGCATGTACCTACTCAGCTGCTTCTTTCTGCACTAGCTATTACCTCTCTCTGTTCTCGGCCTCTTTAACGGCAAGACATAGTCGGCTTCTGTCAGCACAATCCGCCTGGAAACTTTGATGAAATTCGATGTGAAGCAATGTGTCTCTTTTCGGGGAAATCCCCACAAAAAATAAAGAAACTGTTAGCAATTCAATACAGAAAGGGGGTGACTGGCGGGGCTGTAATTTCAAGAGCATGCCAAATTAATCCAAATAATCAGGTCCTTTTTCCTCCTAAAATTGGATAAAATAATTCCCCCATGCTTTGTCTGTGTTTTCAACAGTGGACAGTTGAAAACCTATTCAAGTGTGTTGAACGTCGTGAATGACTTGAAGATTCATAAAAGTGCTGTAACCAGACCGCCGTAACCGCGACCACCTACTCAATGGACCCTTGCTTGACCATGTCTATCATTATTCACATTTTGTCAGAACTGACAAAATATCTAGATGTACATTAACTATGTCAATGTTTGATCTGCTTCAGAAAGAGAATCACATCACTCAAATATGTGTGTCAACTAAGGTTATTTGATGATTTAAGGGGGGATCCTACAAGGAGAGACAAGAGTAAAGTTTCGTTTGGCAATAGCGGTCAACAAAATTGTAAAATAAATTATTCATGGTTGATCGTCATGCTCATGAAGCCAAAACGTCTAGCTAGCAACAAATAAAGTGTTTCCAAAGTGCCACCTTGCAACACGGCGGGCCAATACCTCGGAAACACATTTTTGTTGCAAAACATTGTGGCACCCTGGAGCTGACACCCGAAGTTTCATTTTGTATAAGATTGTTGCTCAGCGTTGCTAAGCAACAATTTACGTGTGTTTTGACAAGTAATAGGCTTCGCCCCGCCTTTCAGTGTAACCTATTTATTTTTCTGCGTTCTATCAATGTGTATTGTGTCCTGCATAGTTAAGATTTGGAAAATGACCAGTGTTGGTGAGATTTCTTGAAAATAGCAAATAACAACGCCCTTACTCAACCGGTAAACAAATAGCCATATATGACCAACTCTGCGAATATAGGGCTTATATTAACATACACTTTGATAGGTCTAACATCAATAACCAGAAAGGAATTGACCAAAAATGTTAAAATACGCTCCAGTGTGACTAAAAATGAAATTTTGTTTAGTCTGATATGAAATGAAAACTTTTTGAAAATGTTGCATATTGTTGCCATGGTAACCATCTGTTAATAGAACAAAATGTAGAAATACTGCTGAGAAGAAACATTTGGTTTCCATGGAAACCAAGTCATGTGACAATTGTTTTAGGAGAACCATATATAAAAGAGAACTTTCAAGCTGCATCACTTGAAAAACAGTTTGTAGCTATCTTCATTAGAACAAAAATGACAGTTTTTGTTTGTAACAGGATTTATGCAGTTCATAATTTACTCAATATTACTGTATCTACCTTTGTCTATACCTTTGTCAATACCAGCTATCAGGTAGTTTTGGTGAATGTATATATGTACGGTGTCTGACCAAAAGAGTATCATGTTCAGAATTCCAAAACTCATTATGTAATGGCACTCTGTCCCCTCCTTGCTTTACATGGGTGCCAACCTGCTTTTCTAGCAATCATGACACATTCCTGTAGAAACTGTAGTTATAAAACCGGTATATATGCCACAGGGAATTGTTATGGAACCACCTTGCTATGCTAACCCATGTGTTTGAATTAGATATGGATGATAAACGATAATGCATGTCACACATTAAGAATCTCACAAAATGCCACTTTGTCTCTAGTAAGATGTTTCTTCATTATCACCTGCGACAGTAGCATGATGGGTTCCATGCATATAGACATTAGACAAAATTGTACAGAGCCGCTCATCACATCATCTATCCTGGCGCCTGAATCCTGCTACAAAAGTTTGATATAAGGCATGTCAAGAAAGAATAACAATGTTCACAAAGTTGAGTATCAAGCACTGTAATCAAGACACCTCAGCAAAACTTTTTGTAGGTTTACTGGATAATTAATGGGATGTCTAGTAGTATTTAGTTTGGACGAAAAACACTTTACAATACGCCAGAAACAACTCCTATATTTTCTAGTCACATAGATATAATCATCCAGGAATACATAAGAGAAAACATTTCAATAGAGTTTTCAATTTCTTATTTCTTAAACTGTAATGGTTTTGTAATGGTAATGTAATGAGTAATGGTTTTCAATTTCTTATTTCTTAAACTTTTCTTTGTATCTTTAGAAAATCGTGAGAGCAATGGCAGGTTAAGAGAATGAGGGAGGGGCCTATTTTTGGACAAATATTTATTTCCATTGTGTAGATTGAACAATGAAAAGTGATGAGATACGGTACTTCTTGAAGTATTAAGAAAGCTGTCAACTATTTAACCCCTAAGAAGTCTTGTATGAGCATTATTAACTTAATAGATCCCAAAACTAATGATGTTATCCCCCTGGATGATACAGCTGATTATATAAATGATTTTTTTGTCAATATAGGTAATGATCTTGCAAACAAGATTGATACACCTATGGAACTATATGACTATTCATCTGTCCCCTTGGCATATATGAATGATTTGTTTACTGAGGAGGCCAATGTAATGAAAGCTATCCAAGATATCAATATCTATAAATCGTCTTCTGTACCACACTTGTCATCCAGGATCATGAAAGATGCATTTCTTGTGATGATTCCCCAATTAACCTACATGTACAATAGATCATTCAGAACTGGTATGTTTCCTGACTGCTGGAAAATTGCTAATGTTATCCCCTTATTTAAAGGTGGTGATAAATCACTGGTTAATAACTACAGACCTATATCATTATTGCCACTCCCTGGCAAAATTGCAGAACGGCTTGTACATGGACAGTTGTCTGAATTTCTTGAGAGTAATGGTTTTCTAGATGTAAAACAGGGTGGATTTCGAAAAAATAAGTCAACCATTAATACTATTGCCGAGTTTACTGATGATATATTACTAAATTTGAATGAAAAAAAATACACTGTCGCATGCTTTATTGATCTAACCAAAGCCTTCGATACAGTAAATCACGAAATTCTAACAAGAAAATTAATTACTTTTGGTTTTTCAATGGGTACTATTTCCTGGATTGAAAACTATCTACTAAATCGTTCTCAGAAGTGTTCAGCTAATGGTCTAGTATCAACTGAATTGCAAATAAATTGCGGAGTACCTCAAGGATCTATATTAGGTCCGCTGTTATTCCTATTGTATATTAATGACCTAAAACAACATCTGAAATATGCAGATATCCATTTATATGCAGATGATACAGTCATATATATGTCTGACAAAAGTGAAGCCTCAGCCCATGCTATTGTAAAGAATGATCTAAACGTCATGGTTCATTGGTGTGAGCAAAATAGGCTGACAATCAATAGTGCTAAAACGAAAATGATGGTTTTTGGTACGAGACAAATGGTGAAAAAATCTGAATTGTATAATGTAGAAATTAATAACAAGAATCTTGAATATGTAAATGAATTTACATATCTTGGAGTCAAGCTAGATAATAAAATGACTTTTGAATCACATGCAAAGGAATGTATCAAAAAGGTTGTTCACAAGTTGTATAACTTTTCAAAGATCAGAAAATATATCTCAAATCACCAAGCACTGACTGTTTATAAAAGCAAAATTCTGCCTTATTTTGATTATGGTGATATGTTTTTGATTAAAACCTCTGCCAAGACCATAGACAAATTGCAAAAATTGCAAAATAGGGGGCTGCGTATTGCCTTGAACCGTGACAACCGTTGCGCTGTTGCAAGATTACACTATGATTGTAAAATTAATTACCTATGTGAAAGAAGGAATTTTCATTTACTGAATTATGTTTTTCAAAGGCAATATGTTGATAGATATGTTGAATTACAGCCAAGAGAGTTGAGACGGTATGATGCAAGGGTGTTCAAGCAAATTACTAGCACAAATAAAACATTTGAAAGAAGTTTACTGTATCTAGGTGCAGTTGCATGGAATACTCTACCCGTTGAGACCAGACAAATTCCTACTTGTGAAAAATTTAAAGCGCACAATAAGCAAAGATTATTGTTAAATATTGAAAATTATATCATATAATGTTTTGCCTTATTGTAGGTACTATATCTTTTCTGTTGAATGAACACCCAAAGCTCTCAAAATTGTTAACCATGACCCTTGTAGTTAAGTAATGTCTGTGTTTTGCTGGTATTGTCATATCCTTTAAACATATGTTGTATTATTATTTTTATTATTTTTATTATTATTCTTTTCTTTTCTTTTCTTTTGCATGTGTTGTGTTTGTCCAAATATGTTCGAGTCTCAATTCTTTAATTCTTTGTACTTGCTGTATTCTTTAATTGGTTTTCTTTGGGGGGTAAATTAATATGTGTTTAGATGTAGCCATCATTAAAACTGTCAACTGTTTTGTCCGTCCAAAATGAACTTTTTTGTATATGATAATTAATGTGATTATCTGGAGATCAACGAAAACTAGCACCTGAGTGCTAAATTGTATCATTCAGAATAAATAAAATTACCTAAAAAAAAAAAAAAAATAAATAATACTTATCTGCGCGCAACCTGGAATATATTTGGGCTGAAACCCTAAAATCTTGTTCAAAATGCTGTGCAGAGAGGGGGCATCTGTTTCATTTTAAATGTTTGAAATTCTAAAAAATACCCCTTTAAAAGCCTTATTTGATAAAATCTTTGTTTAACTCTCCCAGAATATTCCTATTCATGCTGTGCACAACTCTACAGTGCCTGAAGAAGTAATGCAGAGAGTGCTTCCTTTCATTTGGGGAGAAGGGAAGGGAGGAACGGGCCTCTGAATTAATGAATACATAAGAGAAAACATTTCAATAGAGTTTTCAATTTCTTATTTCTTAAACTTTTCTTTGTATCTTTAGAAAATCGTGAGAGCAATGGCAGGTTAAGAGAATGAGGGAGGGGCCTATTTTTGGTCAAATATTTATTTCCATTGTGTAGATTGAACAATGAAAAGTGATGAGATACGGTACTTCTTGAAGTATTAAGAAAGCTGTTACCAATGCAATGCTATAGCTTTCTATGAAACACCCTCCAACTGCCGTACAATGCAAATGGATATCGCTGCCACATAACACGCCTTAAAGCATCATACAAATCCGATATTTTCCTGTTTTTGCTGACGATTAGGCACGATGTGGCATGTGATAGACAGTGTGCGATAATTGACTTAAGCCTATCTAATATCATGGCAAACTTGTTAAATTACAAGAGTTCTCATAATACAGAGAATAAGACATATTATCACCTGAATTCGAACAATAGGATCTTTCCAGCACTTTGACATGACAATTAGAAATGCAACTGCAATTTTGAAAGTGTGCTGTCGCAGCGAAGGGCGGTTTGTGACATTTGTGATACTATCATCAGCGCCACCAGATGTGTACGACAGGAGGCCACGTTACACCTTTTCTGTGTGACATGCTATTGGATATGTTGAATAAAATATAATGTTGTCACTCAAAATAAGCGCTGCAATAACTGTTATATGATTTATAATCACTTAAAACTAGTATATTTTCTCCTATTTACTAATACATAAATGCGATGACCGCAGCATCCCAGGAGTCTCTGACTCATAAGCCCCATTCACCGTGGTGAAAGTGGTTTGTCATAGCTCACTGCGATCTGTGAACGTTGGAAACGTTGGATAATTGTAGACCTCTGCGACATAATTCCTTGCAAAATTATTCAACATGCTTAATATTTTCGTAGAGATCCTGTGCGATTCAATACGAAATTTATTGCGAAAATGATCGCAAGGCACCCTGAATCCCAGTGTGAATGCATCACGATCATTTTCTCTACCTTGCGATCATCTTGGCGCACCTCAGATTATTTGAAAATCCTTAAGACAATTCTTTCGCAGGTCTGTACGACGGAACATTCGACCACGGCGAATGGGGCTCAAGCCACGTTACAGCACAAGTCGCATAGGCGTAACGTAGCCCATAGTGACCCTTCACCTGCAGCCAATGTACTTGGTGTATCGAGATGATGGCTCATTGAATTAACATTGTTACACCATTCAGGAAGATGGCTCTGTCATGTGATGTGTTTTATACTTGGTTTACGTAAAAAAATGAAGCAAAATAGTACTTACTCATTGATGTCTGGAGCAATGTCTGAGAGGAGGTTATATGTTTGTAGGGGAAGCCAACAGAAGGCAAATAGGGCCACGACTATCAGTAGCATCTTTATGACCTGCAATGACAAAGTGTAACATTTGAAACAATGAGGCATTATAGTGCTAATGTACTTTTATACTATCAACAACGTCTTTCTCATATTAAGTGCCATAGGAAGCATATTTCTCATAAAGGCTATTGTATAAGTACAATATACACCATTCTCATAATTTTTAATGATAAAAATTTAGCGGAAATTATGTACAGTGTTAAGATAGTGTAAGGTGATTAGTCATGTAATATGGACACCATTATCCCCATCATGTTGTGCACAAAAAGCTTTGACAGCACCTCCTTGGTATCACTGGAAATATGATCATGATCGCACAGTAACCACTATCAGGAGTCTAATGATTAATTAAGGGACATTAATAGGTATTATGAACAAAGTAAATCATAATAAAGAGACGACGTGACCGATGAGCATTTCGCGTGAAAAACAAAGAAATTTAAACAGTTCTTAGTGTGCATTATAAGTTGGTTCAATACTTAATGAGGAAACAGATAAAGAGAAAAAGTGATTGACTAAATATAGTTATACTGTGACTTAAAGGGCTGACACTCTGTTGATTGGATTTTCAACAGTGACTATCTATGTTGAACACCTGACATATCTGTATAGCACCCTATAGAGATTAAAATGACCAACAAAATATTCAAGAGGCTGACTAGCGTTTGTCAAGGCTATTCATTCATACTATGATGTTTGCCACCGTCAGATTTATGCACTATCTAGAGACTGTTTCTGACAAATTTATACTTATCATAACCGTACTGTTACCTCTAAAGGGGGGTATTGAGCGATGCAACCTAAATTCTGGTCGAAATACATGTCAGTAGCGACCAATATCTAGCAATGTCAGATATTTTGCAAGCGATTTGATGTTTTCAAGTGGATTTCTGGTCGAATGGCTCAATGGGAACACCAATTCTGGTCTTTTTTGACCAGATCTGGTCGTTTTGACCAGAGCTGAGCAACCAGAACTGGTCGAAACGACTAAAATTTTATTATGATCGCACAATGGATTCCCCCCTTTAGATCGCTTCCATTGTGAAACAGCACTTCTGATAATTAGTTACACCTAAGTAGCATGTCTTAAGTTTCATGGCTCATGTCCATAATTATGGGTTTTGTTTCCTTTGTCCTTTCGATGAAGTTTCCCAAATTAACCTTTGTAATATCAACTTTTTAATTTCAGACACATGTCTTATGTTTCGATCTTTTCAAGAACCTGGCACCAAGAAATTGTGCCAAAACAGGCATTTAAGGGGGGTACCCACTGTGCGATGCGACTAGGATTCTGGTCGAATAAGAGATCACCAGCGACCAATATCTAGCAATGTAATTTCCAAGCGATTTACCATTTTCAAGTGGATTTCTGGTAGAATCACTCAATGGGAACACTATTTCTGGTCGTTTTCGACTAGTTCTGGTCGTTTTGACCAGAAGAAAGCGACCAGAACTGGTTGAAACGACCAGAATTCGAGTTCAATCGCACAATGGGTTCCTCGTAGAAACACTGAGTAGGTAAAATGATAGTTCTCAGGGGTGTTCCTTTCCCTGCAAGACTGGCCAATTGGACTGAGGTATCACCACACAAATGAAACTCTTCTTTTGAATGCGAGATTCTACACCCTCTTTCAGCGTTACGTTTTGAAAAACATTTTTCCATTCCATGTTGCCTTATTAGTTATCATATACAGAGTTATAGATAAAGAAAACAGTGGCAAAGAAAAGACATTGCACAGCCTACTAATGGTCAATGTTTTTGTCAATCTAAAATTGTCGGACCCGGAGGTTCCGGATGGATTATTTACAATAGGGCGCCTCTCCTTTTGAAAATCTCTTGATCTGCCCCTGGAGAAGCAAACAAGGGTCACAAACATAGGTCTTTTCTTGTCCTAATGTGTTTCACGTCGTATTTATTTAATCCTGATTATTTCCCGGAAGCTTTTCTCATTACCTAAAACCAAAATGACCTTTGTAATGATACCACGAGGCACGTCGACAGGTCCCCTCCCCCGTCCCGCCCACCGGAACGTGCCAAACGGACGGACGGGCAGGGTTCAGGCAGATTGCTTCACTTTGAAATAATCTTAAAGTCACTTTCAATGTCAAAGAAAGGGAGTCCTACCTGCCAATTCTGACCTTCTTAAAAGGGTCATATCCTATTTTCGTATTGGATTCTCTAAGGCATCAAGTACACTGATTGGCAAAATTAATACTGTCCGTTGTGTGTCCGATTACTGAGACCGATTATCTCGCTCTTTCTGAAAAAGAGGGGAATTATCGTAATGATAGTCCGCTGTCCACCTAATTCTGAATTTGAGCCGTGACGGACAAGTGATAGTGGTTTAATCTAACCGCTGACGTTTAAGCCTGCCTGGAAGAAGCGATGAAATAGGACAAGCTGGTTTCCTAGTTACCCATTATTACCCGTTCTTATTCACATGGTAGCGTAACGTTAATCCATTATTTTCATTTAAGACATGAATGCAATTCATAATAGTATCCTACCCAGCACACACTCGTTCATAGATTCCAAATCGGAATGTTGTGAATAACATGTCAAAACTGTACATGTAGGATAATGTATAGGTCCGAGGGGTGTGTTGCCATTCCAATTCCCAAGAACTACGAGTTTTCGGATTAAATAGTCCACTGTATTTGTTTGTCAGTTAAATAAACAAGTTTATCATCTTTGCCATGAACTGCTGACTTCTCGGAGTCTTTTGCAGTCGTGAACAGTCACGTATCACCGTCACACAAATACATTTTGTATAAATTTCCACGTAACAATTATATCTCAGAGTCAGACCACAAAGGAATTCTTATTAATTTTATGGGCCATCGTTCATGGACCTCGCCGACATAGGTTTAAAGCAGGATAGGAATTATTCGCCATTTAGTAACATTCACATTTATAATTATGTTTCCCTTCAAATGTATACATGTGTTGGGGTACATGTGAATGTTACTAAATGGCGAATAATTCACCAAATTGTTGAACTTCACTGCATGTCTGTCACCTCTCTTTTGGAAACCCAGCAGAAGTGTATCCTTTACTTCGAGGCATCAATTACCATTTGTCTTAGGACTGTAACTTTAATGCTACTTTTTGAACCTATGCCCCTGCAGTTCCGCCGTAAAAACAGAGTGACTGATGCCCGTTCAGCGTTGTAACCCAGGCCCGGGCCCCCAAGATTGACTCTGAGAAATTGCGCCTTAACTCTTACATATGGGGAGCCAAATGTACCACTCCTCAATGTACTACTCCAATAGTGGAATATGGCAAATAGTATGTTTACATCTATATATAACACTTTCCCTTTAGAAAATCGCATGATGAATATTACCAAAAGTCATATAGTCATCCGTATCACTAGGGCCCGACCCCCCCGCCAGAAATTATATGAGGCAGGCTTGGGTAGAATAATTTTTATCATATAAAATTTATGAATATTTATAAACAGTTATGTAGAAAAAGTAAGATTTTAAAATTTAATAAGAGATAATCACTTGAAGGGGTGAATGGTGTGAAATGGTGTGGGTGGGCATGGGTAAAGTTGGAGTAGGTTGGTGATAGGTGAATGGCGGCGATAAGAATGGAGGGGAAAGATGAAAGGGGTTGTGGGTAGTAGGATAAAATGTGAGTGTGTGCTGGTAGGGGGCGGCACCGATTACCCACCCTGCCCGCCGCAAGGGCTGCATGCTATGACTATTGGTTCAAAAAAGAATCCTATCCGCCTTGATGTACAGCAACCTATTTAGAAAACGGTTAGATTTTGTTTTCAGTTCATTTCACACCAGATGCATTACCTGCATGGGCAAGTATAGTTATGCTGGCGAGACAAGTGTGCAGCAGCACAAGGCTATATTATAAGTAAGTGCGTCAGCTGCATAGTGTCCCCTCTTCGGCAATTCACCTTGCAATTATGGTCCGACTCTGAACCAGTTCCTGAAATTGGTTTGACAAAGACAGATTGCTAGTGGAATTTGAAATAATAGATGTTATGGCGTTCGGGTTCCGTCGTCGATCACCGGCTTAATTATGGTAGGTACCAATCGTCATAATTATGTTTGCAAATTAGTTTTAGCTCTCACTTAATACGTACATTATTGCACACTTGGCTACCAGCGCTAATACCCGCATGGCAGTACATGTAGTAAATTGTGAGCAATATACATGCGTACAGTACATCGTTTGATAATTATGAATAATTTATGACCATAGCCGTCATATCTACGTTTTTAAACTGTATGCAGAGACTATGGTGGGCTTGCAGACCGGCCAGCCCAGTCTATCTTAAAACAGATATAAAACAAAGATCAGTTTGAAAGAATACTACAAATTTGGGACCGGAAATTAACAATTTACACTTGAAGAGGAATAAAGAAGGACCCGATCCTCCGTCTACCCTGGGTGGAGTAAACCTTAACGACCAGCCAGCCGCAGCCGGAGAGGCCCGCCATTCTTGTTTACCTATTCGGGGGATAGAGACAGGGTCTATTATTGAGAACATTTAAAATGTGCACGATTAAGGTTTTAATGGATGGGTGCCCATTCTATAGCCTACATAGAATAGATACGCTGGTACGATGTACTATGTAAAATCTCTGCCTTGAATTAAATCATAATGCGTTCCTGTTTATGCTCGGGAAATACGATTGGGAATCGTGTTAGGTAGGTACGTTTGAGAGGTACATTTCTATATCCTAGATTTGGGATTACTATTGAGAGCAGTTTTAGACGTTGATATATATGAAAGACTATACTAGGTGACAGGTAAGTGTACGTAAAACGGCGCAATAACGCATAGAAAGGAGTGCTGTTTGTAAAATGCCGAAAAAAGAGAACTGCGTCTAACGTCTTTGTAGTAGATCTCATTAGTTACACGACGACGATTCTCGACTCCCTGCTATCTAGGTATCCTTTTTGGCTGTACAATGAATTGTTAACAAAAGAACGCGACAGGGAATTCTCCGAGTTAACTACGAAACATTTGGCAACTTTCTCCCTAAAACAAGTGCTTGTCGTTGAAGTGTTATTGTGTCAATATTCTGTTGTGAGACACGCAGGCCTAGGGTCGAATTTAACAGGTACTACAATATTGATAGAGTAAAGACTTTTTACCAGATGAAATCACATGTTATTCTTAGCATAAGAGAGAGGAGCTAAGGATGAGCCGTAGCGACAAGTTTCGATACCAAAGGATACCGAAAGTTCTGGGGAAATTCGCGTGCATTTCAACAATATTTTACTATCTGGCAGAAATATTGATTCTTATAAATGGGATTTCTAACAAGAATATTTTTTTTGAAAAGCAGGGGACTTTTCATCCAAGGATGCACAACTGTGAAGAACTTCACACGAGATTAATCCTTTGACTTTTGTACCAAAAATTGCACGTGAAAAATATATATGGCAACGTCATAGTAATCGATTGTAATCCGATTCACTTCAAATCAGTCCCTGCATATTCGGCCACACTTTCAATACCTGAAGTATGAAGAAAGACCCTGATCTTATTCATAGTTTTAAGATTGATTGAATCAATATCACTCGGTTGGAGTCTGGTGCGGGCTACGCTGGGATAAAGTACATTGGCAAACAGCGAGGTAGGTCAAGCCGGATATTAGAAGGTACGAAGACATGCTCTCTGAGGGTGCTCTGAGAACCAGCCAAGTTATTTTCTTTGTGATTGGAAAACTTTACTTCATCCCGGCGTAGCATCCAAAGCTGCAGGTCGAGAACGAACAGAAATTACTCAGATTCACTCTACAGCTAAATCACTCTAAAACATTTTGGTTGACAGTGGCGTATTTAAAATAAACTACAAGAATCAAGGTATGACCTAAAATGAATCCATATTTAAGTTTGTTCAATATGGAGACAACTTCTTGGTGCTTTTTGGTAAGGAGCATATCTTTGTGCAACGTCTCAATAAGTTGTACTATGTGTCATCATGTCGTATGTTTTATGTATCTCAAATTGTATCCAGATCTTGGTGTAACGACTGAAAGAAGCCGGGGAAAATCCCAAATAGCAATCTGATTTTACATACTGTAAACAACCTGACTTAAATGAAAAAAAGATATGTGTTTTTCCTCCAAACTCACAGTTAGACAATTATTATAATATAATTACATTGAAAGAGTGGGAAATGCCCTTTTCATTGTTTGGAATTTGCACACCTAATCATAGATACTGATTTGTTACTAACACAAATTGACAGAGTCCAAGAAAAATAATAAACTTGTTGATAATGTAAGGTGTTTTTGCGATAGGAGGGAGGGGGGTATGGGTGAGGTACACGTCCAAGGGGGACATAATCGTACTGTGTGCAAGCAAACAATCACACATGGTTTAAATACAATGGTCCTTTTATTGAACTACTCTACGTAGAAAGTTAAAATAGAAATGTAGAATACTACCAATGTACAAGGAAAACTGTTTAATTACCCTTGTCAAACCTGATATGTTTGCTAATTATTAATCAAAAGATAGAATCATATTGCGTCAAACAAAAGTGGTCACGTGGAAAGTTGAACTGCTTCACACGTACAACGCTCGCCTGTTATTACTGAGCATCTCAAAAGGAAGTCATTAAACCCATTTACCGACAACTGTGTGGGACTGTCTTAAAAGTGTAATCCCATTCTTTTAAGTGGCTTACACAAGCTGAAATAGTCTGAAGGACAAATAAATAAATATAAATTATCCTTATTTGAGATCAAGTCACAAAGAAGACTTAGCATGAGCACAAGAAGCCCTAAATAACGCTCTAGATCTAGCAGGCTTCAGAAACGAAACACTTCTGAAGTATGTATGATTGCCTTAGTTTAAATATAGACTTGGAAGCGTTGCCTTTGGCTAAAACTTCTTGTGAGTTTAATCTAACCTGCTAGAAATGAAGAAAGGCTTCTTCTTCAGAAGATGCAGTGACGCAGTAGTTTTTGTAAAGAAGGTTCTTTAAAGACTGAGAGGAAGGATGAGTGGTCCTCTCGGTCCCACACTTTAAACCATCTTTTTCCCCCGCAGTACCGGTATTTCTACAGAGTTTTTAATGAGGGTTCGAATCGATCTTGAGATTGCCTAAAAATTAGTGTTACAATTGTCTGATGATCATTAACGCATCAAGTAAATCTGTTGTTGGAAGTTGTAGAGGTCTCAGAGATGTCTGTCATATCTTTATATTGATTACGGCACAAAAATTATCATTATGATTTGCAGGATAGATGACTGTAATCTGTTCATTTTTTCTTCAAATTGGCCAAAGGGAAGTGACCTTAATGTGAATGGAAAGGATACACGTTCTTTTTAAACCGATCAGAGGATCTTGATCTAATGTGCATAAAACAGATACAATAATAATTGCTTTTGACTATTTCATTAAATTCATGTATATCTGCAAACATTTTGCTGTATCATTTTGAGCCTAATGATAAGTACAAGTTAATGATACACATTTTCCTGACAATGCCGGGTACCATCGAGTGCCAATATAAACAATGATACCACGTTACCATGGCGACAACAAACCGAATGTTCAGATCTTATAGAATAATTTATAGACCATTTCATTTAAGTATACTTTCATTCAGGTTGGGGTAATTGTAACGATGAGACATAATTGCTTTTACTAAACATTGTTTTGTCCAACTATATAATGATATGAAACAATAGAGAAAAAAGAAATCGAGGGTGGTTTAGTGAAGATCAATTTAATCTAAGAAAAGAATAAACAACTTACCAAGGGGTTGGGGTTTGTTGGGTCCACATACCGTGCTAAGTAGTAGGGTACAACTGCAGACTAGGGCGGATAGATGGCATCTACAGCTAGGTGTTATGTAGGCCAACAGATAGCTTCTGTGGGTCTCAATCATGAGAGAGAAAATCGGCGCATACCCTACTAATCATGAGTATTTTACAGTTGCCGAGCCCCTTGCAGTGAATAGAGAAATATAAGGCTGGAACATCAGTGACACGGTTATAGGGTGCAGAGAAGAGCTGCTGCTTGTAGAAGGTCTATACAGCCATGTCTCTGTCTGCAGAGTGACCACAGGCCGGCAAGAACCTGCGGACTGATATATAGTCGGTACAGTGGTATGAGTGTGTTTGACCACTTCAGCCCACGAACACCAACAGCCGGTCAATAGTTGTCAACTAACCCTAACATCTTGGCACAATTCGAACAGTCGCTTCAGTTCCTAGAAACTTCTACAGAGTTTGATAGCAAATTATTGATCTCCTGTCTGTTCCTGAGATCTGCCATGGAAGGTTACTTAGCTACAGAGACACAGAGATGCAGCCAACTACTTATTCTTTTTTTTTTTTATAAAACATATATATGACAGCAAGACAATATCACATTACCAAGTTGGTTTCTTTGGGATGCAACACAGCCGATCAACTGAGAATGATTCATTGATAAAAGTGTGCCAATGCACAGAGTCGATGCTGAAAGGTTACTATAGCCCCGCTCGAGTAAGAACGATGACAATATGTTCCAAGTGGGTTAAACAACGTGTAAAACGTGATCTGAATGGTAATCAACATCTGCCGTGTGACCTGCCCGCCGTCTGCATGCAGTGCATGGTAAGTGGTAGATACAGCATGGGTCTGGGTCTGTAAACTGGTAAGCGCTATAATGTCGAGCCTTGGCGAAACAATTATATCAAGTGCAGACACAAACAAGTGCTCCAGCTGACATATACCACTGGAAGGGGGGGGGGGGGCTTTAATTGCTGTTTGCCTGGTTCATTTCACCGCGTACCTATATAAGAGGGGTGCTACATTGGTTTCTGATCATAAGACACCAGCTATCAGTCCAAGCACAGTGTAAGGTAAACGGTATATTATACTGCTTTTTAAAGGATTTCTGTACTGTATTGGAGAAAGTACGTTTTTTAATTATGAAAAAAAGATCGAGATACAACATTTTGGTAAATTGCTTTTATTATAATAATATCAAAAATAAGCATTTTCTGCATTGAAGGAGACAATTGGTTTCAATATAGTGATATTTTATATCAAGCAAAATGTATATCTTTGGTACTGAAGTACCTTAGTGACAAATTTACCCATGGCCGGGTTTTTCCGTGCTTGTACCACACGTATGTTATCCATAATTGCTTTATCTATGTTATTAATGTGTTCTCTCCCCGCCGTCCTCCCCCTGCCCCTCAACACTGCCCCTCTCCACTTCCCCCTCCCCATCTTGCTCTCCCCTCCCCCTCCACACCAACTCCATTTTTAACCAACAAACCAACCGACCACCCATCTTGTCTATCAAGACAACAAGTGAACCAACCAACGGACCATAGTTGTGGTGGTGGCTGTCACCATTTGGCGTTGCTTGTACGGTAAAGCCTTTTACACTTAGGGGGCACCATTCCAGAACCACCACGCCCCGGTCTTCGTTGGCAGCTGTATTTCACCAGCCTAACATCCTTAAGGGCCGAGTGGACTGAGGACGTGACATGTTTTTTATTCTCGGAGCCAATGTGTAGGCATTAAATAACCGCTACATGTTGGCTGGGGGCGGGTCGACTTACTTTAAGGACTTGGGAAGTAGGGGGAAGGGAATGGTGTGGGAGAAGTGCGATAAAACCAGCAACGCGAAAAACACACAATAATATTGGTAAAGCCAGTACATTGTATCAGCAAGCACACTCATAAAACGCACATTAATGTTATCACTAAATCCGTGCATTTGATAAGTCCTTTCATTAGTGAGTTCCTTTATAATCATTCCAACCCACCATGATTATCTTTTATAGTTGCGAGACATAATTCAACTTTCAGAATTACTGGGATATTACTTGAATATTCCCAGGTCGATTTGCAGGTTATTTTAGCCTCGTTGCCATTACCTATACTTAGAAGCCCATGCTGACCGACCTGTGGACCTTTATAAGAAATTCAGTTGAGCTCAACAAGGACGTTCCTCACATGAACACTGTAAACCTCAATGTAGTATGTACAATTGCCAAATAATTGATAACGATTCATTTAATTGTCCCGGTGAAGGATAGCTCCATAGATAACATAGGGTTCGTCGTAAAATACATCCCTCACACTTGGTCAGGCATTTTTTTTTTTTTTTTTTTAATTTTTATTTTCCTCATCGCTTTCAAGCAGGCTTGATCTTCCAAGCTAAATGACATTTGTTCCTAGTTCAGGACATACCACTGTTATATATATTAAAGAAATGGCAAACTTTTAAGTTTGATACTAAATATAACTTCCTAGTTCAGGAAAGTACTCACTATTATACAAAATACTAACTCATAGTTTTGACAGACCTCAGATAATCATATAAGTAATGAAAATATGATAAATGGTGATTGTGTTGGGTTCAAGCATACACTTATAATAAAAGGTACATAAACGATTCAGTCAATTACAGGATTTTCAAAATCACGCATTTTCTTTGTAATGCTTAAAATGTTTTTTAATCAAGTTTTTAAATTCTGACATTGTAACAGCTGTTTGTTCCAGTTTACTAAGATTGTTCCATAATAAACTACCTCGGTTAATTGGACTGTTAATATAGACTTTGGTTTTTAAAGCAAGTAATTTAAAGTTCAGTTTCTGTTGAGATCTTGTATTCCTTACCCCTGTAATAAGGTTATCAGGGTTCTTACTCCACCAAAACAACATACTCAGTAATTGCCGATCCCATCTTTGAGTCAAGCTCAACATTTTCAACGCATTATGCAATTCAACCCGCGTTATATCTACTGGGTTCCTAATTTTACATACAATACGCAAGGCCCTATTTTGTAATTTTTGTAAATCAGCCTGTTGCTGTTTCTTACCAGATCCCAACAAAAACCCACAATATTCCATAACGGGTAATACTGTCTGTTTATAGACAATTGAAGCAGTATGTTTATCCATGTAGGCATACAATGGGCGCTGTAGAGGGTTGATTAATTTCTTATCCCATCGGTCTTCCCTGTCTACAAGCTTGTCCCCTCGAGCACCTGATCTAGGGCTATATCACGCTAAAAACCACTGGGTGTGTAGGATTACCTGACTCATCGATTAGAAGTCACGTACGATGCAGGCATAATTATATATCACCAGACAGGAGAGTCTCATATGAATTCTTATAGAACCCTTTTGGTTTTCCTCATAAGCATGGAAATAAGAAATAAAACTGTTGCGCCTTCTTGTTCATTGCTATATATGAATACATGTACTAGAAAAAGGAAGTTTTAGTACTAGGTTTCCTGTTTAGATCGTAAAAGATCCCTTAGTCATAATGGAGCTCTTTTAGCCATCATGTAAAGGATTATATTAACGTCTTTAACAAACGCATTTCTTAGCCATAATCTTGAATACAATGTCATATCAGCCAAATATGTAGTAACTAAAATGATAAATGCCAGGTGTTTTTATTCCGCTAATATGTTTAACACGATTATATGGGCTAGGCTTATATCACATGCAGAATCTACATCACGTAGATCATCTAGTCTGAACTAGGCGATAACGACCTATTGTTTGACTGATATCTATATTGCGTATGTATCGTGAGGCCTATCAATTGTTTCTCACGACTTGATGTATTCTAATCAGGGAGAGCGGGTAGACACTTACAGGCGTTAATGAGTCAGGGGGGATAATCAACCGAAGAGCCAAGCCTACGTGCTAATCCAACTGCGATAAAGTTGATAAGTTCATTAACACAGTGTCAATATGGTAAGACGTATCAGTGATATATATATATAGCACTTCTCGGCCCATACAGGATGACATCGGGTAAATGATGGCACTTGGGGATTAAGTGATGACACTAAGTAGGGCTTACCTATGCGTGTTCAGTGACCCGAGGTATTTATGCCAGTTGAGTAAGCTAATTTGAATTGTCGAATCCAATACCACCGAATACCCACGAGAAATTAGCAATACCTACTGTATCTGGACCCTTATCTTCGTAACTAATTTGGCTAATTAGGGAGATTTTGACTACCAAATCGGTCCATCATTTTCTAAACCAAATAATCCCTCCCTGATACATTTTTACAATAACACCATTTATTTTGGTAAAAGACAAAGGTGATGATATTCAGAACCTAATCAAGATTTGCATGATAAGCTTAATTAGTTAAGAAAATATGGGCCCTGGTTAATAAACTCTTAAAATGAGCACTAAGTCAAGAATGAGTGTTAGTTTAATTCTTCACACGGAATATGTAGCTATAGGCCATGTTGACCCTTCACTGGGGTTTGTTTTGTTGATTCTTTGCTAAATCGAAATAGCTGGATACGCTCAGTAACGCTGACTCAATGGCATTCTGTACCCTTTATAATTATAGGTGTTACAATTATGTATATTATGGAATGTTTCATAGGCATGACATTGCAAAATTATAATCAAAATGTCAAATATAATGACATCATCTTGTCTAACAACAAGTTCTGATGCAAAACACAATCGAGGCATTTGCAGATTCATGTTAAACTTTAAGACATAGGTTTACTGATTAATTTTGAGGAAACTCGGGAAAATGGATGATCAGCAACTGGCATAAGTGTCCCTAATTCACAGAAGCACTTTTATTTACATTAAATCACTTTTTTATTCAAATTTGGTCACCTAAAACAAATGGGTTTTTTTTGTGTTTTTTTTTATTGTGTTTTTATCCAGGCTGAGTTCACTTTATTAAATGTTCTTCCACTGCAGTCCTGTGGACTATTTGGGTCCTGTGGACCATTTGGGCACAATTCCGTGCAGGGGTCATCCAAATGTCCTTTTACCAGGCTGCACCCCATGGGACTCGAACCCATGGGGTGTCAATGCCAACGAGTGGTACCAACGCCTCTGCGACGCTGGCCACCCCGACCCCCTGATTTTATGATATTAAAAGATATCATGATTTTTTATATTAAATTATGACATTAAAATTCTGAGAGTTGGGGATGATAATGGAATGAATCTTCATATAATGATCAGGAGGATTAATTTGGAGATGATTCCCACAGTAGCCCTAAATTGCATAACAAAATGTAGTATTTAAGGTTATAACCTTTTTTCTGCTAAAATATGCTCCACGTTGATTGTGGTGATAAAACTCAACATGGAAAAACTCACAGCTACTGCTTCTAAAATAATGCGTAGCACAAATACATTCAACTAACTGTCGAATATGAAATGAATGTATTGGGATTGAAACTGATCACAGTTGTCAGACATCACAAACACGGCAGTCCCTGGAGTTAAGGCCCTTGAATACAGTCGTTCTGTCCATACAACTTTTAGGAGAAACAAATAAAAGAGTACTGCTTGTAGCGTGACGTGTTGTTCTCTGGGTGCCATTTGGACCTCTGAGGATTGCATGGTGCTGCAGTTGCAGCTGGTCCCCCTGTCCTGGGGGCGTGGGACTGTAGTCAGGGTTTCATATTATAACACTTACTGTATGTAGTTTTTGTGTGTGTCAGATTCAAGTTTCATATAGGACTACAGAACACTCTGCGCCCCTGTCTATGACCAGAAATAGATATCTGGAGACAAGCTTGGAAAAAGAAATGTGTACTGCATTGGTGTGACAAAAACTAACAGCAATACAAGTTTATCACCAAGTGACGTTTGCTAACCCTTTTCAAACGACCTCCGCTTCAGCACTATATCAAGTCTTCGTTTTGTAGTTCTGGAAAGGTTTATTTTATTGCTCGGCAAATGTGTTTCTTTAGTCACCCCATAATGCACCAAGTATAAAAGTGCCTGTTATAATTAGGTGACAAACAGGGCAACAAACGAAAACTTAGAATGTCGCCAGACAAAGCTGAGAAAAACAAGTTGTTGATAATTTACCAGGCTATCTATTTTTCATCACCACGTGGAACTTTGGATAGAAAAAGATTTAAGTTGGATCCCCATGAGGTTGGTACCAGTATCCTGGACAACTATCTTGATTGTTTCAGCTGGATTGGTAACCACGAACATCCCAAAGTATTGATAACTTTTTCTTCATCGGGGTGTAGTTTTTGGGTGATGGTTTTGACCTTGTCGCCAACCGATTGACCTTTATCGCTGTTTTTTGAAAATCAAACTCGTGGGGACATGCATGGATTTAAGCTGAGGCCCCTCAAGGTAATGAATATTGCAAAAGTGTCTGGCCTTAACAATGCTACAAGATCATCGAGGATGATGGACAGGGTTACACCATAGAATTATGGAAGCCACAGGGCAACAAACCAAGGCACCAGAGAAAAAAGTTTTTTTGTTACTGATGGATCATGCATGGAGACAGGGCAACAAATTTTAGTTGCTGAACAATAGTCATCTACTAGCAATCAAAGTTAATTGTTTTATCCTATCATGGGAACAAGGTTTAACGCAAGATCCCTATGGAGTGATGAATAAAACACCAAAACAATAGCACGTGTTCAAATTTGGCTGTCGCACATTTGACCAACGGCTAATCCCTCCATATTTACTTTAGGATGCTCAGTCATTGGCCCCCCTTCCTAATTGAGCCCATGGGATGGGGAGGGGAGGGGGTCCCAGCAGGGCCCCCTTCCACAGTTTTTAATGATGAGGAAGAAACTGAAAAATAATTATACATCCCTCTCGTCCGATAGATCTTTAGGATTCATACCTAAAAGGCTAACTCGTCCCAATTCCTAGTCACTGTTTTTCACAGCTTTTAATAATGGAGAGAAACTAAATACATATCCCTCTCTTCTGATAAATCTTTAGGATTAACCCCTTCAACCCTCTATTCCTGAGGATAGTAGATAAAAATATGTGTGGACTACAGAAGAAATGCTTTCTAAAACTGCAAACCGTTTGAAAATATTCCTTTTAGAAGCTTAGATATGGTCGTTTGAACTTCCCTACTTCGTGTACAATAGAAACCCCCAAGTTCTGATAGTCATCTTTGTTTCCATGTTATGGTAACTTTAACTTGACCTTGTATATTTAAAATAAAAAGCATTTCTTTTTCAGAAAAATGTTTAAAATGCAATAACTTTTGATTGACTTGGTCTTTTATCTAACTGTTTGAAATATAAGGCAGAAAAAGATATTTCCCACATTACCCATGAAAATTGTTCCATTGACTCAGAACGTTCTTTTTCTGTAACCATGGCAACCTAATAACCTTATTATATGAAGGAATTCTGTGAAAAAAGCATTCCATTGCAAATTTCCCATAATGCATCACTTGTAAAAGATTTGATATTTTTATGAAAATCATTGAATTCTCAGGAAATTTCTATCTAAGTCAAACTTTTCCACTTTTCCTAGTCACTAGCTAAATATATATCTTAAATTCATTATATACATATTCCTAAATTAGACATTCGAGTTACGGAACACACAATCAAGAGCCCCCCGGTATTCCGTAAACAAACAAGAAGGGATTAGCTGTTGGTCAAACGCCTTCTTCTCTCAAATTTATCGTCGAGAGTGACCATGGAGGCATAAAAATCTGGCCAGTAGTGAAAAAGGAACCTGCAACGTTACTGGGCAACAGAATCCTTACTGATGTCCTTACTGGGCAATGGTTAATAATACCCTTGTCACTGGGTTAGTTTCTTGAAACACCTCACCATGAGGGATCATTCCTTTACAATTTTAGGTCCAATGTAACAACTCAAGGAGCCTGATTATAAGCAAACCCCCTTTTTCTGACTCCTCTTTGCACACTAGCCCAAGAGTGTGTATTGTGACCGCGTTCTGAACTGGTAACATAATGGCCTGCATGTCTGTAACAGTTACTGCGCTTCAATGATATCCCGTGGGTTTTTTTTCGCGCGATAATCCTTTATAATCGAGTTATACTACACTTGATGTAATATTTTCATTCCAAATGTAATATCTCTAATTCATGTCCGATCTTAATTTTTCTAGAAAGTATCACTTCTCTGCAAAACCTGCAGTGCCTGCCCAAGGGCTATTCCGTGCCAAGTACAATCTGAACTAGTTGTAGGTCAGTGCCAGTAACATCAGACGTTTGCTTAATGCCATTACCCCCCGACCCCAAACACCTTCCGATCTGCTCGTCCAAGGACCCCGGGCCCCGGAATGACCTGGCCCTGTGTGGGGTGGGGCTTCAAAGCGGGTCCTAATCGAGTGGTGGTCAGTAATCACACGCCGGACACAACCCGGCTATCGTTCAATCCACCACCACTGCCATGAAAGGACCCATTAACATCCAACATGCTGCAAAGACATCCACGTTTCCGATACGTATGTGCATTTTACTAAGAGATCTAATTTTGGTTCCTCTGGTTGATGTTATATAGGCCTGATAAATCAACTTGGATTAAGATTGGATTGGATTAATAATCAGATAATGATGGAGATAACATAAATACTTGTTGTGATTCGTCAAACCAAAACTAACCATTGTTGTTAAGACTTGAATCCATAATCTAACAAACACATGAATTTCAAGTCGTTAATTATAATTTGGCTAAGTTTTTAAATTTGAATTTCCAATCTCAGATTTCATGGATGATCCTTGAAAGCGCAATTTCATTTGTTCTACTTAGTTTCTTTCTGTCATGAACTTTTCAGCATCCCACCACAGAAACTATTAATTGATAAACAATGTCAACAATAATGTTATTAGATATAGCTTTCTAGATCGATTCCTACCTAAACACCATTAGAATATAAAATATTTACAAGTACACTGCATCACAAGAGGTGGACTTGCTACCAGCTCAATATTCGGCTTACTGATCACAAGAATTTTTGTCAAAAACAATAAAGGACTTCATTCCTCACTATCCACTATTGCCCTGAAATCCCTGACTAAATGTTAGAATTGTCACCAGATCTCATCTGTATTTCGAGTCACGCCCTGACACCTACTTGAATGTGCTCGTCGATGGGTGATAATGAGGAGATATGCGATGTTTTCAAACAGGTTTCAGCGTGTCTAAACAAGGACTCGCCTTTCCTGTCCACAAAATGTCCTAATTACTGGTTTGCAGTGTTGTAATAATACCCTTGGCTCATCAGCTGCAGGTGCCGGCTGAACCCAACTGACTACTGATGGCCATGCTATATTTGGGACTGCAAAATATAGTCGATGGGCAGCTTTCTAGTCCATAAAGTTTAGGTGGCATGGGGGAAAGGTTTATTCTTTTTTTCGTATTTTCTTTATTGGGATAAAAACACGCAGGCAAGTATGTCAGGCGATGTAGTATTGGATTGGACACTTATATCTGACATTCAATAACGTGTACAAGATGACGGGGAGGGGGCGGGGCAGTATTGGCAACTCTTCCCTCGGCAGTACTTCTATGTACACACACCCATGTAATAGTTCCTGCCTGCATGCTTATACCCAGCACCCATATGGTCCAGGCATCTAAGTTATCACTCCTCGGAGTGTGAGGGGAAATTGCATCCCGGCAAACCCATTAAGAGGCTAGTTAGTAGCTTCTTGGTGGAAGTGACTAATCAGCGCGCATCTACTGCCCAGTGTATACCTTCGGTGTGGCGGCTATATTTAGATCGCAGTGTTCATTCCGCCTTGCAATATTGCCATTAGCAATCTAGGGATCAATAGCAGACATTTTGTAATGAACCCTAGGCCTGATATTTTGTAATTATAATCCACCTTCCTGAGAATAGTGTACATGTAGCATTGTTATCCTAGCTCACATAACTATTATAATAAGAAGGACTGCGGGGGCATCCGAGGGTGCATGCTGTACGACCCATAGGAGATTTCACATACCGAGGACATATCCCGAGGTTTTTATTATTCCCATGGGTCGTGCAGCTACCCGAGGATGACCCCAAAGGTCCTTCTTTATTTTATCGCCCAAGCATTATCCAAAATATTGTCAGAGATAATTTATTAATTATGTGGATATATATTATTGGGGAATGCTGCGAGCCTATCTTCATTAATATTCATGTTATGTTAATTAAGTCATGTGACTTGGTGGCGGCAATTCAGTCTCAGCTTGGTCGCTATTAGGCGCAGACATTCCTTACACTTGTATTTTTTTTCTTTTCTTCTTCTTATTTTTTATTACTATTGTTAATAAAAGGGCCGACTTATTTACTTAATTTATATCCTGAATCGGCAAGAGCGTCATTACTGCCTTTGTTTCCCTTTCTTCAATATATATGTTGAAATAACTGAGAATGACGAGCGGTATGTACGGCCTGGCAATATGCACTGAGGCCAATACGACGTACTGCTCGTTGGCCGCGCAGGTGATAAAAGTAGGGAGGTTGACATTTCATCAAATGAGGAAAACATGACTATTAGTCTACAATTGGGAACAGTGTCTTCACCCACAAAACTATGGATGAACCAAAATCGTGTTTTCCTCTTGGAATCAAAGTTATTCTGGAAAACAGGGTATTGAAAAGGGCATGACAATCTGATAAAATCAAGGAAACACTGTTTCCCCATCGGAACAGTGTTTTCCCTCCGAAAAACATTGTCCCCTCTTCAGAAAAAACTGGTTTCCAGCTGGTAAAATGATGCTTTCAAATGCGAATCACAGTTCTTTTTAAGGAAACATCGTTTGCCGATCAAAAACCATGACTTGCCACGATACCTCATAAACCGTATTCAGATTCTGCCCTTTACAATGATATAATACTATTATGTCTGTTTCTCTAAATAAATGTCACATTGTGTCCACCTAGCATACGTACACGGTAGTGGTCAGGGTCACCAGCAGTACCATCGGAACATGACGTATGTGTATATATGTTTGCCTCTACCGAAGCAAACTGATTGAACAGGGCCACACAATAGCCCCACCTTCTGATTCTGCGCCGACTAGCAGTGTATATATATGTGTGTGTTGTGTGTTTATGAGTGCTGAGAGCGGACCCTGGTGTTAGCATAGAGAGTTTTTGCGATACATGTGGATCACATTCCACCGATCTCTGTACGGATCTCAGAGGTTCAAGAAGAGGAAGTTTTACACCATGCATTTATGTTAAGAAATACTAGTGTGATACTTATCAAATTTCTATGTCTTATACAATTATTATGGACGTGCCATATATGTATTATTTCCTACAGTTGCCAAGCCATACATAACGAGAATGAACAATGACAATAAGATAAGGTGATTCAGTAGGGACAATGATATTTTTCATATAGGAAAATGAGCAAACGACCAAGTTGATCTTATTCTTTCATCGCCATAATATTTCTTTTTTAATCATTTTAACTACCCTGGGAGGGGTGAAGATACACTTTATCTGCCTTGGAATTAAGAAAGTGTCACACATTCACAATGCATAGTTCTAAATATATCATAGGGGAATAGGGATGCATTCCGGTATAAACACATCGGGATAGGGAACAGGGCACTGAGATCGGCATGCATTCCAACTCTTTTTTGTTGCTAGCAATGTTGCATACTGTGCACAAACATAAATTATATTTATGTATAGATACAGGTTCAGTAAGTAAAACCATCGCCATACTTTTCCTCCTAGAATATTCACCTTCGCGGGTCCACCTCCACATGTCATTGATATAAGGCAAACGTATATTGAAGAATTAACTGCAATACAAATCATATTATGAATGGTACTACAGAGTGGGTGCTGTACATTCTCAGGTTAAACTATGTTGCTTCTGGCCAAACGAAGAAAAACAAGAACATAAAATCAAGACCCGAGACAGCCATACTGTGACATCTCGTTTTTGTATTTGGGAAATTACCTACATTACGAGGCGAACCACTTAGGGCAGCGGACGGACAGGGGTGCCGCAGGACCAGCTAACGTTCGTCTTCTGGGGATAGATGGGTATGAGTCAGAGGTGTGGGGGTGGGAGACGGAGTCATACAGCAGTCTCTCCTCTTTACGTCCTTATCCTGACCCGTTTTCGTGCTCAGGTTTATTTCAAGAGTCATGGCGTGTCTGGCCCAAGGGTCTTGTGTTATGTTCCCCACAATCAATGAAGATGTTTACATCTTCATTGATTGTGGGGAGTGTAGTATACCCATTTATTCCTATATCTAGCCGGTCTTACATTAGACCCCTGTGCTCTATGCTTGGTTTACAGTGATCATGTGAGTCACAATCATTCTAGTGTATTTTATTCAACTCATGTCTAACATTTATCAGGGGCGGATCCAGGGGGGTGGGGGTCCAGGGGGTCCTGACCCCCCCCCCCCCCCTCTCCTTTTGGTGGGGACTCAAACTTGCCAAACAGGAAAACAAACAAAAAACGTTGCATGTGTGTGCGTGAATGCATGCGGTTTTATAATAATACTTACCGGAGAGCCCCCTTTTTTTAAATCCTGTATCAGCCCCTGAATTATAGGATACTCTTCATGATGTCAAGAGGTTGTTCCTATTTAAATGATCAACTTTGCATACAATAGTTCAAAGGGTGGGAAGTGTATGTTAATTTGTCACAGAATAATGTTGTGCGTGGGAACATTGGAAAGTGCAATTGCCAGGTTGGGGATACTACTGAAAAATGGGACGTCCTGTAGGAACAGGACGTCCTGAAATAACAGGCAATTATGAAAAAGTGTATTATCTAATTATTTAAGATGAAATTATATGTGAATATTACACAAGATAAACATGATACAATACTTCTACACATGCAAACTGCAAAAATGATTAAATTCTGCATTTAACATGAATTTAATGACACTTTCCATTTTGACAAATATATAAATAATAATTTCACGATTAATATTTTTACATAAATAAAATTGCTCAGAAAATGAGGAGGTTGCTAAATTTAAAAAATCATTTGGAATGAAAGTACACATATTTTGCATCAAAATGATCGTTGCATTTTCACATTCTATCGATGCATTTTTTTCTATTGATTTTTATCTTTTAAAAGTTACAAAAATCATACTGAGAAAATGGCCCGTCCTGAAATTACAGGATGGTTTCATGATCCGTTATTACAGGACGTCCCGTTTTTTCAGGCAGACTTTTTAAAACCATTAAAACTAGTATTGTAATGATGGGATTCAATTTTAATTTGACCAAATAATTGTTTGTAATATAGGGTAATATTTTGAAATTAAAAAAATGATAATGGAATGTTTTGAAATGATTTAAAGGGTTGCGTCCTGAAACAAACGGGACGTCCTGATTTTCACATCGTAGCCCCAACCTGATTGCATACTGTTTGAATTTGTGACTATGCAATCATAAACGTCCATATGGACTGTGACGATGATAAAGGCCAATGGTCATTCAGTATCTTATTGAAAAAAAGACAAAACTTTAAGACAAACTGCATAGAATACATGCAAATGAGAAATTGGGGAAATGTTTTTTTTAAAGCTGTGAAAAATTGAAGGTCCGTCAACCGAATAATGGAATTGTGCATTTCTCAAGCAAGTAAGGCGGTCAGGCCAGTTTTGATATATCGAACCAGAACCAAAGATTGATTTTATGACATTTTTGACTCTTTAGTGTGGAGGATTGTATAGGTACATGTTTTAAGATAACCTACCCTTTGAACTCAAACAAAACCATTTACAAATATGCCATAATCTAAGACAGCCCCGCTGAGTTGTTTGAGACACTCCACAGCGCTCCCTAACCACCCTCTATTGGCGTGTACTAAAATTGAGTGTCTGTTCTCTCGATGTAAATAGAAGCTTCGTTCCTGCAGCTATTTTGACCAAAGAGTTGAGGGAAAGTTATGGCTGAGGGCTTATGCACGGCGAAGGGTGACATCAAATTTCAAACGTCGTAGGCCCCAGGCTGCTGCAGGATGTAGCAGCCATTGGCTGAAAAGAACTCTGGCCGACAGGTTTGATATTGAATGACTACAATCAAATTACCAATCAAATCTTTTCAGGTTATTTCCAACATCCTTGCTCGTTATGCTATCGTTTCAAAGTTAAAATGTACTTAATAATAATAATCACAGGAACATCAATTAAGTTGCCTAGCTGCTAGCTACTGGGACTTTACTTACGACTTGCTGTGGTCTGTCATGGCAAGCATATAGGTACTTGTGAACTCTGATGTCTCCCCTTAAACATAGAGGCGAGAGGACCAAAAGACAAAATACAGAGGGAGAAACACATAAAACAAGAGAAAAAAATGGAACAGAAAAAAGGCGGAACTGGGTGTGGTGCTAATCAATGGTATCCCAGAGGAAGTTGCTCTGCCTATATTCCCGTGGCTGGGCGTGGTCGAGCAGCAGGAACTAATCCTGCCGAGACCGGCGTCGTCGACTGGTCAGATAATTGATTCCACTTGACAGCTTCCCAGGAGAGGACGGTGGAGCACGGTATGCGGCCTGCTGAAGTCTACTTCCAAGTCAGGTTCAATCACTTTGGTGCCTTATTGGTGCTAACCCCGCTTATTTGGAGTGGTTCTCAAGATTGATTGACACGTATCGTTCAGTATGATACAGCACGATGCTACCGAAATTCAGGTGGGAAGCTATGGTTTCTCCAGATCAAAACTCATCGATTATGAGAATCAACTTAGACATAATATAGATCCACCTACGTTTTCTGGAGATGAACCCACACATGCCACAGCGATTGCATTCCTTAAGGGTTGATGCTAAAGCTGTCAGAAACTACCAGAAATAAACTTTACCTATCGAAATCAAGTGTGCCCATGGCCATTTTGCGATGGGATAAAGCAATAATCTGCATGCTGCATTTCTGGCATTGAAATACATTGGCTGATAACCAGATTAATGTCAAATTTTGACAAATTGACGGGGTCTAAATCAACAAATTTGAGATGTGACTAGGGTGAGTTACATAGAGAGTCACATTTGACTTAGGTTGGATTTTGTATCATAAACATTAATGTCATTTTCTTGAAACCCTCTCAACATGCAAAATACAAATTTGTAAGATGTAAGACCGGTTCCAGTAATGTACCTTTACTTTACAAAGTAGTATACCCCATATTTATATATGCAACCACATGGAGATTAAACGAGATTATACTTAAAGTAAATCAGGTATTATTAAAATAATACCTGGATCTGAGAGTAACTCGTCAAGCTTTAAAACGAAAATTTAAGATCCCAGCTAAAATGTGTTCAATCTACAGAAATAGTCCTTATTATAATGGTGTTAAACTTTGGAATGAGCTGAGCATGGAAATGCAATACTGTAACGGCTGTATATTGTTCAAAAATATGTTGTGTAAATGGTATTATGTAATGCTGATTTACTGAATAATACTTGAACAATTGTGAACATGTAAATTATGGAATATTTATATATTTTCTAACTTATATATATATATATATGGTTGATTCTCACGAATGGGGGCCACAGGGGATTTTTTTTTAGTAAAAACTTAAAATGAAAATATCTCGATGAAACTTTGTGGACTGAAGGACTGCTTATGTTGAAATGTGTTCTCAAAGTTGGGAACACTAATCTTCATAATTCTTTGAGTTATTAAGGTTTTTAGTTTTGTACTATGATGCAGTATATGTACTATGATGCATTTATAAAACAAAACTTCCATAATTTTACCTAATCTTTTCAGAGATATAAACATAAAATTACTCCTGCAAGCATTGCATGTGTATGATTTAATCATTTTAGGTTTGCTTTTTAGGGCAGCCCAAACATACTAGTTTCAGAGATAACTTCAATTTTGTATATGTACTATGATGCAATTGCATATGGTTACACCTGTATATGTACTATGATGCATTTATTATTTCCATAATTTAACATATTTAAACAATTTCTTTAAAATTATGAATATCAAAAATGTTTCATTAAGTAGCATATAAACATGAGTTTAGTGCACATACTTTCGCTATTGACCATTTGTATTTTTTAAAGAATTATAACACAATTAATTGTCTGTATATGTACTATGATGCGTATATGTACTATGATGCGTTCTGTTATTTTTGATATTATATTTGATACTATTTGAAAATCAAATAGATTTTTTTCCCGATTTTAATGTTAATATGATAATATTAGGTCAATCTATATTGGACAAAAATATTTTCCATTAATGTTTGCATGTTTTAATTTTATGGGATGTTTAATCTGTATATGTACTATGATGCATTTGCTACCCCAACCCTACCTGGATTTACATTTTCTGTTGCCCAATGATTAGTTCTTCATAAATATATGCAATTTCGTCCATGAACAAAGCCAATACATTATTGCATTTTCTTATGCATTTTATGGATCATTTGTTTTATTTTCTTGATATGATTAGGCTGCTGTTTTTTTGTATATGTACTATGATGCATTTTCTACACAATGGATAATTTGGTGAAAAAACATGGAAATTGTTAAAAATTTACACCAATTTTATTCAATTGATAAGAATCAATTTGTTGCTTATAATACCTGAAAAAAGAATATTTGCAGAGCCCAAATTTAAAAAAGTTACATGACTTGATTTAAATGAAAAACATGATTTTGGTTGAAAAATGTGTCAAAAATGGTACAATTTAAGCTATAAATTCTAAAATATTCATATAATTCACTTAAAAGTAGGGTTCCCATTAAAGGTTTGATAAAGACACATCCCTTGAGGCTCTGATAGAATGGCTTTTACTTATTGATGCAATTTTACGAATGAAATTATGAAAATCAGGTCTGTGGCCCCGTTTCGTGAGAATCAACCATATATATATATATATATATATATATATATATATCATTGAAGTTTCTAAATATCACACTGTACAATTTCATCCATATTATTGTAATATCCCGAAAACCAGGGGAAACCCTGATGGATGTTATGAAATAAACTCCATAAAAAAAAAGGCTGCTTTCTGTTTACTTGAAGGTCATGATGTCACGCGGTCCCTGTCAAAATCTAGTCAGTTTGACTATCATTGTTAGTAAATCTGACTAACATTGATGACTCTTTCAGAATTCACACTTGTCAGGATGACCAACACGATTTGGCTATGGTTACATACTTGAATATGACTATGTATGCTATGCCCATAGATTATTAGCAGGTATGTTATTTCATCAGATATAACGGTATTGTAGTATGTGTCAGCATTGGGTAGTACACATTTTATCATTAATGAGCAAAAAGTAGGAAACGTTGAGTCTTATAGTAGGCCTACAGCTGATCCTAGGCCTAAAGGGCGGAGTCGTCCTACTACCATGGCCCTTATTTGAAATAAGATCCGATTCTTAAGACGAAAAACACTTTCAGTTGTATACTTAGATACAAACAAAATAAGGATTTCACATGTTTCACGGGTGGTTAACGGTGCACCTTACGTTTACCAGGAACTAATATTTAGACATCTAGTGAATTTAATTCACACCATGTTTAAAGTATTTTGGAAGAAGTGCTGCATGATTTATAATATGTTTTGATATTGCAGCCAAGTCATTTACCAGGCACTTAGCAACGAATGATGTTTAAATGTTGTAAATATTCATTGGAAAACATATATCATTTAACTATTCCCATCACCAGAATGTATATCATGTTTTGGAAAACATATTAAATTGCTGATTAGATCAGTATGGCAAGATTTTTGCGTTGAATGTTACATGAGTGCTGCATCAGATTACCAGATGATTATATATGTTCCCCCTTCCCTGCAGATAAGGCTTATCTATTTTTAAAGTAGAAACTGCTAGGACATTTGTAATCAGATCATGTCTCAACTATCTGATAATGTCAATTTCTTAGTGAACGTCCACTATATATTCAGCCCGGACCGACGCTGGAAAGGGTGCAGGAAAATGTAATTGTTTAAGGCCCCTCATAACGCTTGAGCCGTTGATCACGCGGGAAATGTGTTTTATGACTCATCATTAAGATGTTAATAATTTTTTACCAATGAAAATCCATTGAGGAACGGTTGAAAATAATATGCTCTCCATCTTTATGGACCATTAGGGTTGAATATAAAAAATATGTAAAAAGGAAATGTGTAAATAAGCCGAAAAAGAATGTACATTAGTATATAAACACACTGACGGACAGACAGAGAGACACAACTTTTAAAAGTTGCCATACTACATGCTCTCAGAGGCTATAGTGGTCAGCATTTCTGTCATGTGTCAGTGGGAAAAAGGACTCCGTAGTATACGCCCCCCAAAGTCACATGTCACTGGAGGCCGTCCCAGGTATAAACATTTCAAACATAAATCCCAGACACAGAATAGACAATGGTAGCGGAAAATGCATTTTGGGAAAGGCGGGATGCGTCTAGGTCTCGGTGGTCAGTTGCCATCATTGTCCACTTGGGGCGTTGCGTGCAACCGTTCCGGGGAAGCTTTTAAGTCCGGTCCCGTCCGGATGAGTGGAATACTTTAGTGCCCACAACGTGTGCGGAAGCCTTTAGCCCACATAGACGCCATCTGGTGGCGGTCCCAGCAGGCCGGAAGTGGCTCCTCCTGCTGGCAGGAACAGTCAGAATGATATGGCCAAGGAGGGGGAAGGGGGGGGGGGGTGTTTAAGGGTGACATGGGTTTTGCTGTAGGTTGTGGGATGGGTTTAGTCAGATAGAGAGGGTGTTTGGTAAGGATATGGATGGGATGACACGAGGATGAGGAAGCATTGAAGTAGAGGCGCTGTGTAAGGTGTTTATGCCGAGAGAAGGTATTGGACTTGAGAGAGATGGGCCTGTGGCCTGAATAGCTATGCAAAGGATGGGGAGGGAGCAAGGTCCAGGGCGATTTGTAGGTGTTCGTCGATAGGGTTATGAATGGGGAAGCTCAAGGTAGGCACTGTACTGGTGAAGCTGGGTTAAGGGGATTAAGGGTTGCATGGGTAGAAGAGCAGGAAGGCACTTCGGCACTTAGAAGGGCTTAAAATGTTGTTGGGGTTTTGAAGTGGCACTGGGGGAGTGCTGTTCTAAAGTTTCCTTATTCCAAAAATAATTTAAGATTTTGTCGTATATCCACCTGATAAGTATGGTATTAAAGCATTATAGTTATATATGCATGGTCGTTTTCAAAAAAGACATTATGACAACTTGTTGGGCCATAAATCACCATACTAGCTCTTACATGATATCATACGAAGAAACGTATTTCCCCGGAACGTGGTCAGCAGATGCTTTGCTGGGAGGTATCAGTAGTGTCGGTTTATTCAGGAAGGTTGGAATATGGAACACAGGAAGAGACAGGCTGAGGCTAAAATCAAAATCAAAACATGGTAAATCTCTTCTCCATCAAAGCAGAATTTCAACCTTCCTTTTACCATATCATTCTATTATTAAGTCTATATTCCACGTGCCGATTTTGCTACATATTTCAAAAGAAACGGCAGTGAGATTGTACTGACATAGCATATGTCTTAATTAAAGGAAGCCACATGCTTAAGGCAGTGTTAAGGCTGAGAGTGAATCTCTTCTTGTTTTGCTTGAAGATATTTCTCGCTGATCCCGAAGGAAGTTTTTTATGTTATAGATTAAGTTATGGCTGGGGGTGAAAAAACAATGGAATAATCCAATTCTCTGCCAGGGTGAATAAAGATTTCCAGAGGAAATTGAACAAATGAAAAATCGTCAGGTTCAAATTCGGCAAATTCAGGCTCAAGGTACAGCTTTGGTATTGATTGCTACTGCTAGCCCTCGTAGCAGAGATGTAAAGCCTTTCATCAAGCATCGGCTTCTCAATGTGAACATGTCTTACTTTAGGCTCTAAGGGACAGCAGAAGGGACGTGTATGTGAGTGTCGGTTAGAGTAGTTTAGGGAGAGGAACGGGGATTAAAAAAAGTAAAAAAGGATGTTAAGGCCAACGGAAGAAAAGTGATATTGGGGATAGTGCCAGTTGGTTGGGTACCAATTAGGGAAAACGTTTGCTGTGAACTTGACTTGAGAAACGGAAATAGGTTGGCACCTGCTAGGGCAACTTAATAGTTTAGTGACTTAAGCCTTGTCGCCAACGGGAAAGGAACCTTTAGGTTGTTCGTGAAGATGCTGCTCAACTTTTATCTATAGCAAGAATAATACTTCTGCTATTTATAGGGGACGGAGTGGTACAGATGGGATATTACCGATACCTTGATTGCCAAGTGGGAAAAGGTATATAGGCTTCCAAATCACTTACAGCGTATTATTTCACATCAAAAAGATATGATATAAGGGAAGTTACAAACGTCTTATTCGTGTCTTGTGATCTCTGTAACTATCTTCCACCGTCGTTCGGGGGATAGTATCAGTAATGGCTGGCGTTAAAGGTTCTACCGTGTTATCGCGACTTCGTGATAGCTGCATCCTTACCTTTTAGGTGTTGTATCTGATACTAAGACTGCCACCTAAAACTAGAAGAAAGGGAGTGGTTCTGCAAGGATATATGATATGACAGGCAGTATTTAGCGCGCACACCCCTCCCTCCCCAACCCGCACAACTGCAACCTAGTCTTTAATTACGCCTCACGTTTCATGTTTGTGGGATTCATTCAAAGGCAAGCCTTAATTTTTCTTTCTCAGGAGATCATAAGCTGATATCGATGTTATTGTATAGCTCCATGCTACCTGTTAAATGTGTTGGTGGATATCACGACACACTGGATGCAACAACTTTGGCTAGAGGCAGAGTGAAAATCAGTAGTATCCAAGTCAATGTTGACACTCATTGTTAATGAGGAACAAAATATTCAATGGGGTCATCGGGTCATGGCGTCATTAATTTGGTCCGAAAACCTTCAAGCCATATTTGGGAGCAAGGATGTTTGAAACGACTTTTATATAATCATTTGTTATGTAAAATTCACATTTTCTTATATCTCTAAAGGTAACTCATGAGGCTCATAATAAAATCAGAATCACTCTGCGGAAAATACATTGGCCTGGTTCATGAGAACTTTCGGGAAAATGTTCAATTTCTTTATTGTTGAAATTACTGGAGTTCCATAACCCTTGGATCTTGGTTGTTGAAAGGATCAGGAGTTTGATTACCTTACGGAGTTTAAGTTCCCCTAGAGGAACTTTTGGTCCTCCCTAAGAATCTTTAGTCCCCGTAGAGGAGTTTTGTAGGCCCAAGTGGAGGTTTTACAGGCCCAAGCAAACGTTTTGTCTGTGAAACACTTTTTTCCAAACCCTTCGGTTTTTTAAAATAAAAACCTTGAATGGCCCATAACTATACGAAGATTCTTACGAAACATAGCCAGAAAATGTATACGATTATGACACTACAACATAATTATTATGATTATGATTATAAATTAAATGCTTTCATCAAAATACTCTTTCATTATGATGAATTACCTGATTACATTCTGGAATATTCCATCATACTCCAAATTATACAAGCAAATCCAATGTCCTCGCCCCATATTTTCTCATCAATATCTATTGATGGGAGCGAAGTCTCTCCAATAGCCAGACCAATAATAGACTGACCAAGTACTGGTGTATCCAAAAGGGATACAGGTCGAACGTGGTTTCCCCCCCCCCCCCCCCGAACTATCACTTATAATGATGTTGTTTAAAACTTGACATAAGCATTAAAGATGTTGAAGATATAACAAACTTGTTGATGGACAACTTTGATTATTTATTCAATAAGACATTTGAATATAATTGCGGCAGATCGAAATGTTTAGACTTTTGACAGTCTTCATCAGGATCCACATTAACATACAGTTAATATTATGATTAAATACTAAACAGTTAATACTAATACCCTTGAGGTTGAGAATTTGAACTGTCTCCCATAGGAGAACCAACTACCGTAAGTCCCACTCTGCATTACCGCCCACTTGTTTCCCACCAGCCGCCTTCGTACCAGAGAGGTGGTGTTTTTGCCCAATATAGAAGGTCGATAGCCATATTGTCTCATATTTTCTAGACCAGTAAAAGTAATGTTCCCACCAGCCGGCTTTAGTTGCTCTTTAAACAATCCACCATGTCTGCAAAATCAAATGTTTACCTACCGATAATTTTCCTGCTTATTAAAGCTGTCGTCTTTGTCTCAAAAGCTAGGCTAGACCGTCACTGATTCCTACCGAAGATTTGTAGGAAGTTTCGCGGGAGTGTAAAGGCGGGTTTCCACCGAACGATTTAACAACGATATGGGTTAGAGATAAAAGTTAGTGGTCCCAAAAAAGAGTCTTGAGTAAAAATCGTAAGTAAATATCTTTAGGAAGCTTATGTCAAAGTGTTTCCACTGAACGACTAAAATACTGATTTGTGAATGATTATTTGACATTCTGGACGACCATTTCTAACGACAAAAGTCAGAAAACCCTGGCAACAATGGATCTAATTGGCTTTAATTGGTTTTGAAAGAAATCGTGAGCAAATGTCGTCCAGAAATATTAAACAGGTTAGATATTTGGTCGTTGGTAAATCGTTCATAAATGTCGTTCATAAATGTCGTTAACAGTCGTTCATAAATGTCTTTACCACCGATTTTGGGTTTCCACTGAACGATTATACTAACGACCACAAAAGATTTGCGAATTGTTCAGTGTCGTTCATGGTCGTTAGCAGATTGTCGTTCGGTGGAAACAGGCCTTTAACTATGTTAATAGTAACTGAGAAAGTTTCAACGTATATGACTCAGAATAAGTACTAGTAATGCTTGACAAAAAAATGTAGTATAGCCAGCCAAAAGAACATTAAACCCGTCCTGAAGTTAGGTTTAAGATAAGCAGATAAATGCATTCCGTCTATGTACTTGTATATTGGCACCTGCTAATAGGCATATTGTTGTTGATTTTCCTTTGAAGCACCAGTAGAAAGATAATTTCCCTACCATGCAAGCTATCCTAATCTTAGGTTAGTTTTTAATATGAGAGTACCACAGACAGGCAAATTGCTTCGATAATGTGAGAAACTAACCTAAAAATTTGAGAAGTTCGAGAAAAGACACATCCTTTGCAAAAAATGAACCTTTCCGAACAAGTTAGCGCATAGGCCCACCTCTGTGTGGCCGAGCTGCTCTTTGACAGGTGGTGACCCGTTTACTGTGCAGCTCCTTACTGTGACAGTGATAGCTGTTGGTAAGGCCCGGTACAGATGAAGCACAGTGTGTATTGACATGGAGCCCGGAGCTCAGACACTGTCAACACGGGCCTCCTTCTGTAGTGTGTGTGAGGACGGTTAAGAGGGGACGTAAAATAAACAAATGTTGTAGCACTCATGCTACCACACCAGATTTGTACAAATTATCAAACGGTTACCACTTAATGTCAGCGATGTGCACGGTATTTCCAATTTCGCAGTTGTGCTAAATACCAATTAGTATTCCGCCTACGCAGACTCTTTGATCATGCATTATTGATCTCGGCAATGGTCAATAATGAAACTTCATTTTGATATCAACTACAGAAAGAAAACTATAGGACTTCAGAGCTGCAATGCGTTTCATATTTAGCCACAACCGGCCCCAGCCTGCCGCAGCTGCGGCAATATCAACATGCACATAGCTTTAAGATCCAACCGAACAAATAAGGGTTGTCTATTCTCCTCCATGATTTGTGAAGACGTTGCACTAGTTTGTAGACATATGCGAGCTTGGAATATGGAGCACCTGGGTGATCCTACTGGGACCTAACCCTTATGACCTATATTCAGACATATCCTCCCAAGGGTAACTGCATGCCCCTAGAAATGAGGGCTTCGTCAATATTTTACTAATTCTTATGGGGAAAACACTTAGGTATAATGATAATCTTGTTAATACTTTAATGAATTCTCGAGCTTATTCCACCACAGGCTTGTACAGCTGAGAAAACGCTGTGGGTTCGTTACATGGAAAATCATTGAAAATCAAGTATTTCATTATAGACATGATACGCTATATTGCAGTTGAAAATGCAAGCACGTTCAAAACCACAGACGTAAATGGCAAACTTAACTACAAATTTCTCGAGCTAGAGAAAATGATATCGATATTAACGACTCTATTGGTATGAAAGCAGGCACTTTACCACTAGACCATAGAGAATGCAGATACTCATGCAGATATAACTCTTGGTAGCATCTTGGTAATAGCTTTATCTATATAATAATAATAATAGAATATCCAGTGAAAACCCAACAATTTCATATTGACATCTTGCATTACAATTTCTCTCATTATTTAATACAATAGTTGAAAATGTCTGAATTCGCCCCTGAAGCAGATATTTATACAACACCGGTATCACATGGATTTGACACGTGCCGAGCTGGGGAATACACGTCCCCATTTGCTAGGAGTATTGGTACATTGCCTGACCGGTCAGTTCAACTCCTCTCCTACCCAAGTGAGCCTCCGACTTGACTGCATACATATTGACGCAGCATCAAACCCATTTCTCTGAGAGTTGTCCACGTAAAGGAAATCGTTAGGTGTTGCTCGTGCCGCCCCCTCTCCCCCTATTACCCTACATTACCTTTTATGGGTTATGAACGGGCCGTCAGTGGCAGTACCCTACCCCGTGCGGGGCTATTTGTGACCCCCGCACGCAGCGCAGACTTTTCGCCTATTGGAGTTTACCTCTATGGCAAACTATCTGTGAAAGCTCAATTTTGTTAATGCGGGATGCCCTTGAAAAAAAAGCTTCAGTGCTACACCAATGTGAATAATCATAAGTTTTGGGTTGCAATGAGGGAACTGACAATAAGCGTCAATGCATGCCCATATCCATTTGTTTTTATCCGGTTCTCTAAAGCACAAGCACACATACCGGTCGTCTATGTGTCATCGAGTACTATAAAAAAAGAATCGACTTGATCCTCATCAAATTGTAATTTGAGTGGCGGCTCAATATCTGAGAGGGGAATGAATTCGAATCGTGCTATTAATCTTGCTATTAATTGTATCCCACAGAGGATAAAGTATCACCTTGGATAGCCTGCGGCAATCACTGACTTTGAGACTCGTTCAACGGGATATGAGGCCTCATGGTGAAACAGTAATCATGGCTGTATAGCATCAAGGGAAGGAACTAAATATTAGCTCCCAAACAGTTCCAACGTGGCGCATAATTGATGGTCTCCTGCTCTCCTGATTACCTATTAATCAAGGGCTAGCTAATAAACATTTTTCAAAATAACATGCCCCACAGGTTAAAGACAAAAATTACAAAGTCACCGAACTTTGTGTAAGTCATATGCCTTTAGTCGATAAGCTGTTGCACGAGGAAATTCCCCTATAGATAGTGACTGCAGATTTAGTAAGATTTACTAGGTCTACAGCCCGACCTCCCTAGCTAAGATTATCCCCACCAGGCACTTCTGCACCCGAAAAGATAGCGACTTTCAGGAACGTGCAGAGATGTCAATGCTAACTGCGTAAAGAGTCCGCTCAAAATAGAATATGAAAGTAGGGGTTGGAGGTAAAAAATGACGAATCCATTTTCCCGAAGGAGCATTTGTGTTCTGCTTTAAAAACCCTCCAGGCCTTTGGTGGAAAGGAAGGGGAAGACGCAGGGCAGGATACGTAGAGATCACATTTCTCAAGGCTAAATTTGATAGCTTTCTTGCCCAGAAGATGAGAAAGGGGCTGTGCTCTGAGGTTTGCAAATCAATTTCTATGTATAGAATGTAATACGTTCAGCCTCCAGAAGAAGGTATCTGCTTTAAGGCAAGTGCAGATAAAGTAATTTTTCGGGGACCGAAAACATGGATCCTTTTACACTTTGTCATTTCAGTGCTTTCAAACCTTCCAGGAATCTTCTGGATTGGGGAACTGGAGATTCCTTTCAGGGCGAGAACCCATCGACCTTAAAATGCAATAAAATGTGATAAATGACACACACTGCCAAGAAAATCGTTTTAGGAAACTATGACAGATTCAAAGCACGACTTAATATTTGAGATTAGCTGTTGGCCCGCTTATACTGCTAATATACCACACTTAATGCGATTTCCAAGCTTTCTATTTTAAACATTGGCTCATAGGCTTACAAGGTTGTATATTCTCACAACATTCCACTGATTTTGATTATGGTCTTGACATGATCTCAACTGTCTTTTATTGACCAATTGAGTCATTTTAAGAAAAAGTTATGTATTAGCTGATTAGGTGGTACATTGTTAGACACCAATAGTTACCTGTGTATATTGTAATAACAAGCACAGGACAAACAACTTATGTCTAATTTTTTTTTTCCGATGAATTACAGCAGGAGAAATGTCCCAGCTATTTCGGACATTCCTCCAAAAAGTTGCTATTCTATACTACCCATTGCACATCCGAATGATCAGTCATAAAGCTTCTCTGTTGGTTGTGGAATTTAATAATTATTATTAAAAATAATGTAGAAAATACAAATGTTTTTAAAAAGTTATAATTCAATCTGTTAACAGAGCTAAATCGTATCATTTTCCCTTTGTTAAATGCTCAGATTCAGACCAACACCGCCCAGAGGCCCTCCCGGTATATCAGTCCTCCAGAATCCACTTCCAAAGTCGGTAATTATCCCCAAGGCAGCCTTTCCTACATCTAGATTAGCTGGGGTTCCAAGAAGCCAGCACAGAGGAGGGTGTCTGTGGCAAAAACACCGGGGGTAAGCTAATCCCCTTTCAATAGTGAAGGAGGAGGGAGGACTAGTGGGGAGGGGGCGGGCCATGCTCATCTCCTCCCTGGTGCGCCTGGCAGTGTAAGGTGGAGTTGTATGGTTGACCGAGTATAACTTCTGCTAGACGAGCAGAATGTGAAGGCATGCATTGCTGGAATATACTGGAGTATACTTAGTCTTAATGATACAGAGAAATTGCAAAGGTGCTTGTGTGTGGGTAGACTCATGTTCATTTACCAGTGCATTGTATCTTCTTATATACGTTTATCTTTTATGTTTTAGGTATCAATTTCTAAAAACGAATACTGATAATACCACCATGAAACATTGTTATGGCGTACATCGTCAGTTTATTTTGGTTTATGAAGGAAATTGTGAATACATTTTCCATTACTGCCCATCGGAGAAGAGGCTAGTCAGGCGTTAAGTTTCAGAGATTAAGACTTATTGTTGAATTTAATGTGATAAATATATGGTAATTTATTATAATTATTAGAAAAATCTTGGACCTCCTGGTTTTATGATGATCAAAGTTAGTTATTTGGTTATCCTCTATAAGATTGTCAAACTAAAGAAAAAGAAAGTGTATAAATGTGGCAGCATCCCCTAGTGAAAGAAGGTGATCCATTTTCTTATTTTTATTTGATCAATTTTCTTCAGAATAATTATTTATGTTGATGAATGGCATTTATTCAGGTAACTGATATAGTTCTGAATCAATGAAATGAATATGGAAACATTACAAAATTCTTCATGTTGGTGGACAGACAACATGGCATAGGACGATTTAGCAATGACAGTGTCTACCCTTTAATGTGATCGTGGGCCAGTGCTGGCTAAACTAAATCAATAGAAGCAGGGCATCCCAGACGCCTGGATGAGAAGCAGAGGAATCTCTCAGCAGGAGTGCGTCTGGCTACTGTTGTTTCAGCCGAGATGTCCATCTAAGTGAGGTCTGTCATACATCATAAATAGTAATATTATTCATCGCTCCATACTGATGACATTTCTTTTGGTATAAATGTCAAAGGTTCTGTCCAAGTTAGACTACAAGCATTCATCTTTGCCTAGTGTATTAGATATCCCACATTATTTTCTCCATGGAAATGGCTTGTAACTTTTATGGGAAACTACGAATTTAAGAAAAACTAAGGCTAACATTCTCAGTATAGTGAGTCATTTACTTACAGTTGAACAAAAGTTCCTCTTACATTGATGGTTTCCGCTAAAAGCCCGTCTCAAGGACCAGACTTATTGTGTTTCACATATTGATCTTCAACTCAGGGGACCCAGAGAGCGACAAAAAATGTTATGACTTCCATACTTAGGTTTCTGCGACAGGTTAGCTAAAAAGAAAAGGCAACACTATCCTTAATGCACAACCTTTTCCTATTGCTACACTCCCCAAATCTAATACAGGGGTAATTATCATGCAATGTTTAGGAAGGCCAAAGAAGACTTTCTTCTTATCTTAACCATATGCTATAACGTCACCGCATTCCCTTCCACAACAGCAAGACACCGCACCAGCCACGACTTTGCTAAGTGATGGAGCCACTAATATAGCCAACTTACGGACGATACCACTGTATCAGTATGACTGTTAAGTTTACTTGATATTATGTAGCTATGGCCAGAAGACTTAAGAATACATGTATTACAAATTCCCCTTAAAAGACTATGCTACTCTTCCTTCACGAAAGGATGTCCATTGTTATATCTCTTTGAAAGTATGTTGACTTAGCTGAGGTGGTACAACCCGGTTGTCATAGTGCTGACAGCACTCAAAGTGATATTGACCATAAGTGCAAATTGACAAAGCTGAATTCACCTTGGCGGCAGCTTGTAATGTCAAATAGTCTACGCTGTAGACCAATTCCACCACAAGTTGCAGAGTTCACGACTCCTGACTGTCTGTTGGGAGATCCGGTTTGGTACAAGAAAACAATGACCAAAAAGGAGGGACAATTTTGAGGGACCTGTCCAACGCAGTTTACGTTAACTATTCCCACGCTCGTCCTTCGTAAATGTAAGGTTTGATATGGTATGATCTATATCTACTCAACATCTATCGTTCTGGATATATCTAAAAAATGTAACGACACAATGGCAAAACAACTAAATATAGATAGCTTGATGCAAATAAAATACTCACTTTGACAGGCATATTTTGCAAATAGTTGTCAAGGATTGGGTATTGCTTCAGATACGCTGAGGGAATTGGCAACTCTACTCTACCCCGAGTTCAGTCCACATTGTTTCCTGGTGCCATCTAGCTCGGGGCAGGCTTGAGCTAATGAGCCATAGTACAATTATCGGACCTTGGTTCCTTCAGTGATGTATGGACATAGGCCCGGGGACAGGGTCCAATAGGCCATTAGCCATATCACTTCGCCTAATGTGACATGGATCGCTCCCGCCTGCCACGTCGAGTTCACACTGAACAGAGGATATGGTTGTTAGCATTTGAAACAATAATAGGCCTAATCATTATAAGAAACTATGTCTATCTTGCAGCTCCATGCCATTGGAGCTTGCAAAATGTGTTCAGACTGAATGCATATTTTGAAGGGACGATAAGGAGTGAATGTGAACGAACGAGGCAATTTATCAGTTGAGGATAACCATGCTATGTTAATATGTAGCAGCAGACACAAACAGGATCCTAGTGTCAAGCGGGTGTTGAGCCTTTTATTCAAAAAGAAAAATAAACGCTCACAAGGTAACAGATTGATTTGTCACTATAAAGATAAATCCTGTGTGGTGATGTTTAGTTTAAGGTTAATATAATAAGATCTCCTCATTACTGATCACCTGCAATCTGGCTAAAAGCTTGGTGAATCTTAATAAATTGTGATGGGGGAAATATCATTTCCCCATCAGAATTTGAGGAGGGACATGCTTGATAGTGACATTATCATTAAATAGGCAATTCAAGTATGACGGGTAAAGCATGATGAAATGAAACATAGTTCGTCTATGAACGTTAACTTTAAAATGTGTTCTAACTTTGAAGTTTCAATGATTTGGAAAAGTCCACCAAATCTCATTGTAGATGTCTTGATTTTATTACATCATGGACCACTGCCTACTTAGGTGGTTCATAAGCTAGAGAGTGCTGAGGCAGCAAAATTAGAAGCTCAGGCTTTTTGGTTGGATCGAATAATGTACACGTAATGCAGACATGGATTGTTATTATGCAACACATCGTTGATTGCTTTTTCAGGATTATGGTAATAGACCAGGACTATGTAAAAGGTGTTGGCAAGTTAGACATTATGATAGGTACTTTACAAGTTTAGACACTCTAGGATAACTGACACATTTCTTTACTTTATATTCCAAAGACGACTGATTCAATCCCAAAGGGCAATCTTGGAAACTTACACTGACGGATTGAGACAGAATGGGCTTGGATCTAGAATTCATATTCAACTCTGACTATTATCATTAAAGCAGAAATACCTACAGCATCTTTTGCAAGTTTCCAAGATTAATTGACCGTTGAAAAGTGCTCTCCAAATAAAGGATGAATTCAGGAGGATTGTATGTATATCCTTATGTCTAACAAATATAGTTCACAGCAGCTGCATATTACAGCTCTTATTGCTTTCACTTTCACTTTGATAGACATGCTAAAGGATTTCACCTGTCCGGAAACTATGAACCGTGTCTTTTTTCAAACCCTTTTAGCATTTAGTTAGTATATTATAATTATTCTTTTATTTGTAGCATCATAAACCTAGCCCAATATGTATTGTCGAATGCCTGTTTAAAAGCAACAATAAAGGAATGTAGGTTTTGAAAGTGACATAATTTTTGCGGAGATAATTAAACACGATTCGACAGCTTACGGCACAATATTAGCCACAATCATGAGAATTCAAACAGAATAAAAACCCGTCTAACAGTTTTTTGCGGTTCAAAAGTAGTCAGGTCTACTAAAAGGCCTACTTTTTATGTTTCTAGATTAAAAGGTTTTAACGTTCGAACACTACGAGGGCAACGTTTCACTGGTAGAGTCCAGGCATTCCGATACCAGTATGAACCTAAAGTAGTCTACACCACCCTTCCTATAGCCCGGTATGCGCACACAGCTAAGGCCTAATCTCAGTGTGGAGCGAGCTCATCTTCGCCTTGTCACATTTCGTTGGGGATCTATATCCCTTCCCCTATAGTGAGTACAGCAGTAGTGAAGTTGTGGGACAGTGCTAGTGACTCCCCTTCCAGACACACATGTACCCAGACCCAACTTACATCAAACGTCTGCTTCCCGAAGCTTTTTGATATTTGTGGCTGGGACAAAGAGTGCCCATGTCAGAGACAGTATCTTTATGGGGATTTTTTCAATACCGAAGAAGCAGCAAAGCATAATGGAAAGCATAGAAACAAAAGGAAGTAAAACACAGATGTTGAATGACAGAATACTGCAAGGAGGCTTCAGTTTTTAGTTATGATGCATAGATCCTATCCGTTCCTTTTGATTTGGTTTCATGTGTTACCAGATGCTTGTTAGCAGTCTACTAATCGTTAACAGCAGGTCGGCGCAAAAAATACCATCCCTCAAGCTATAAGCAGCACTGTGGTCACACACATCAAGTTCAGTATTCTGTGTTTCTTTTAGTGCACAATTATCATCGAAGGTTGAGCTGTTCCCCGAACTGCTCTCTATTAGTAAGATCAACCTGTCTATCGAACCTAGATGGTGACAGGACACTTACCCCCCGGACACTTACACCCTAGGACACTTACCCCCTGGACACTTACCCCCCGGACACTTACCCCCCGGACACTTACCCCCCGGACACTTACCCCCTAGGACACATACCCCCTGGACACATACCCCCTGGACACTTACCCCCTAGGACACTTACCCCCTAGGACACTTACCCCCCAACCTAAAAACGGTGGAAAATAGTGACTAGGAATAGGGACGAGTTAGCCTTTTTGGTATGAATCCTAAAGAACTATCAGAAGAGAGGGATATATATCTAGTTTTCTCCCCATTATTAAAAACTGTGGAAAATAGTGACTAGGAATAGGGACGAGTTAGCCTTTTAGATATGAATCCTAAAGACCTATCAGAAGAGAGGGATATATATCTAGTTTGCTTTCCATTAGAAAGACTAAGTTCTTACCACACAATTACCTCTACATTATAAGCCAAGGTTGGGGGGTAAGTGTCCTAGGGGGTAAGTGTCCAGGGGGTATGTGTCCAAGGGGTATGTGTCCTAGGGGGTATGTGTCCTAGGGGGTAAGTGTCCTAGGGGGTAAGTGTCCTAGGGGGTAAGTGTCCGGGGGGTAAGTGTCCGGGGGGTAAGTGTCCAGGGGGTATGTGTCCGGGGGGTATATGTCCTAGAACCCAGTAGATGCCTGCTGGTCCCAACCCCAGAGCTATCCTCTGCTAAAAACGTTAAAGGGGGTTTACACAGGCCGTCAAAATGCTTACGGTAGTTCACTAACGATAGCCCCGACAATTGTCTTAAGCCCTACGATAGTTCCGACAATGTTATCGGCCTGTGTAAACCCATTTTAACCTAAGGATTTCATTTTCTTAAGGTTGTCTTAAGGTTGTCAAAAGGGTTACGGTGACTAATTCCTTACGAAAACGAAAATTTCAGACGTGTTTGAAATTTGTTGGAAAAGGCTTAGGATAATGGGCTTATGACAATGAAATTGAGCTTACGATAATGATTTTTCTTATCTTAAGAGCCCCTGTCAGCCTGTGTAAACGCCCCTGTGGTATATTTTAAAGGATTGTTATTACCCTTACGATGACCTTTATCAGGCTATTATCTGAAGGAATTGTCGGACTGTGTAAACCCCTTATGACCATAGACCATAAGACAATTGTTACCGATAATGTCAGTAGTGACCTATAAAAACATTTTTTGGCTTCCGTTAACCAATTAACGTAAGGCTAACATAAATGATTTTTCCTAAGGATCCGTTGTCGGCCTGTGTAAACCAGGCTTAACCCAGCAGTGACCAGCAGATATATGCGTACTTACCCTCACCCCTGCTGAACCGTAACCAGCTGCAGTCGGGGACTGCGTGCTGAGCTGGAGACAGACATAGTCATAATATTTGTTGCTGGACAGCCTATAATTCTGATAAAGGCCAAATCGAACGATGTTTGGCCATGTTTTTAGACAATGAAAACCATTTAATAATATTGCAAAGAATAATTATGCTGGTGAAAAAACCTGGCCTTCCAGATAGAGTTCGTTTCTTATCTGACAATTAACCACTGAAGAAATGGACTTTCGAACCCACCCCATACATTATTCAGCGTCCGTGGGAATTAAACAGTTCACATCAATATTAGCATAATTCGATTACCCTAAAGATCCTATTCTCTCTAAGGATTGGAAGAGCCTCTCCCAAATATTGTCCTTATACCAATACAGGTTCCTGGTGAGACAGCACACTGGTCTAAGCCTTTAATCGCCCATCAGAGAGGTCAGGACTAAGTAGTTTGCAAACAGAACCTAGGAGTTGCATAATATTGGGGACAATATCAATGTCTCCCGCAAGTTTGACCCGGATTGGCGACAGGAACATTGTGGATACCACTGGGGTCAACCATCCGTCGGATGCGATCTTTGAAGTGATTCCATCTGTTGCATGAACTCAAACTGGCTGCCATAAAACATGTCAAAGTAGTCCATTTTACGGTCAGCATGAGAAAATCATATTCATTCTTCGAGACAGTACCATGAAAGGGGAAACAACCAGCTTTGAACGCGATCTCGTGATTGTATACGTTGACGTGAGCTACTATATTTGCGTGATGTGGGGCTACCACAGAATGTTTATACACATGGACGATATCATTGTTTCAAATTGGCTATTTTGAGTATTTTCTAGTTGCATATATAACCAAAAGATTTATCTCGAATGTGTGTAACTTCATTGCGACAGCATCATATCGCATTGTGTAAAACCCCCTTATTAGAAGAAGCGTTTACACATAACCATGTGCGTAACGATGTTCTTAATAACCGTTTCATAAGTCACACATCTCTTACACTGCACTATATTATACATAAAATGGCGTACACAAAGAATCAGGTATGCATATGACTTGTGCTATATGCCGTTATCAATATAATGATGGATTTTGTAATACTCAAATTGTCAAAAGTGAAGTCGTGTGCATTATACTTCCACTGTACACGACAAGTACCAAATCCCCATGACATACAACTACCTCGTTATTATATTGTCGCATTTACATTTAAGTCAATCTGAACGTTGTGAGCATGAATATGTTGTTGAATGTTTTCAGGCAACGAGTTTCAAAGTCCCATTTCCATACCCTACTTACATGTCGAGTGTACTGTGTGATCAGCGTATCACAACAACAAAGCATGTTTTGTGAATCAAATCTAGGCAACTTCAGTCTAAAATGCAGGGTCATTTAAAAAAGGCTATTTCTAAAATGAATGCCCCCACTGAAATATCTTGCAAATACAGGTACAACAGTTTGAATATTCAACTGAAATAATGCATTAATTTTATCTTTTTTTTCTAATCTCAGACACACGCCATAAATCGATGACAGAAAACAAATGGGATGGACAGCAGCTTGAATACTAATCGTAAAAGCAGTGGCAATCAAACGGTTTTTAAAATGCAGCATACAATCGCCGACTTCCTGATGGAGGCCCACCGGCCAACCAGACGGCCTTGATGCCCTCTGCCGTGTCGGCGTGATGAATGTCTGTTTGTGCCTCTGTGGATAGCGGACCAGGAGGTGTAGAACAGCGGCCTCTGGCTGGGCTCCCATATGGCCGTATGCACCGGACCGGCCCGTCCGATCTCACTATCTCATCCTTCTCCTATCTCAGAGGGGCTGGTGACCAGTAAGTGATGGTTGTATCCCTGACCCTCACTGAGATGCTTATCCCCTGTATACATCTTGGCTTCTGCTTCTGCCTCTCCCAGATACCCTCAGGGGTATATGTATGTAAATCCCGGATCACAAAATATGATGTTTTTGTGATCCCCATTATAAGCTGCCCATTCACACTATGGTTCACAACCTGCACATCATTAGCAGATGGCCGCTGGTCCTTATAGTTAGCACCTACTGACTGCCAAGCTTATTTCAATCTCAATTGAGCATTTCAGCCGTATCAATGTTCTCAAATGCTTAAGTAATAAAGTTGGTCAATTATAGGAAAGTCGTCTAGGGAAATAACCACATTTGCCTTAGGGGAAATTAGATTTATAGACGTCAATTTACCGATTGAAGATAGATTATAATAAACAGAGAACAATGACTTTCAGAGGTATGAAACGCTACTGTATTTAACATGTTAGCTCTACTCGATGTAAGCCTACTTACAAAATCCATCCCATAACGTGACTGGAATTCTATGATTTGATTTAAGGATGGTTGATAGATTCACAGGTTTAATTGTGATTAGCTAGAGTGACCCATAGGCCTATCATGAGTTCGCGTGACGGACATCTGAGAGTAGGCTAAAATTAACGTCTCTGTTGGTGCTTGATTCCCTTTCCAATCGCAGTATTCAAAATATAGAACCTATCAAATTAATATAACAACATCTCAATTCCATCTAAGAACTGGAACTCTGACAAGTGGTTGTCGTATGTTTTTGGCACCAGAAGTGGACCTTTTTGGGGCCTTCCGGTCTAATAAAGTTAACGACTTAGAGGAAAGCCCGGGAGATGGAGTCGGCTCATTACCGAGCCCTACAGACCCAAGTAGGCCAGGCCAGACTCATGACGCCCACGAACGGTTTCCTTTACCACTCCCAATCATTGTCATCGTATGTGGCGCGTAGGCTGGCCGGCCTTATTGGTATGGACGGTATAGTTCAATTGCAGGTAGAGCACCCCGCTATGTTTATCAGCAAATGTAAAGGCTTATAATAAATACGTCCAATTTAAATTCTTTGCCCACTGCTAACATACCTCTTAGTATATTATGCGGTTTGGAGACACTTTAAATATGGGACAATGATGAAGTTGCTCCCTTTGATAATACGGCGCTCAAAACAATAAGCCAGCACCTTCAAAACACGTTTTCTTACCAAAAGTGAAAGCAGACCGTATTCAAAATCTTTCAGACTCCATGATGCAAAAAGAAACTTTTGAGTAGAAACCACACTGGCCCTAAAAATGATAAATCCATCTGTATGGGCTTTCCCTTTGCAAATAGCCTATTGGTGCATGGTCGGGGATGGGTTCCATTATTCATGGCCGGACGTCTGGCCAGCTGGCCGTATGTGGCCATGAACGTCACCCACCTCGGTCGTTTCTCACTACCGCCGATTCCAGGCCCGGCTGAAGGCGATGGACCACGCCATTGGATAACAAATATGGCCCAAGACGGGCCGCACAGACGCCAACTTAGGGTAGACTGGCATTAATAAGGGTGAGCGGGAGAATTGGTATCATAGGGCACTCAACTAGTGTGCTTATGAGAAATGGGGACGTCTTTACCTTACACGGCAGATTGCTTGCCAAAAGATAGTATTGTGCCAATCTCAATGCACTTTGGTCAAAATACAATCCCATGGGATCCATTTTATGATGATTAAAGTTTCAGTCATTATGCATTATGCATATGATTTCCCTTGTTGCGGGTTCTTAATTTAATACACAATGCGATCTTTATTTTGAGAAGGGTTGATTACTTCAATTAAAATTGTAATGATGAAAATAAGACAGAATGCATTATCTTAATTTACGATTTAGGTTTCTTAAACTCTGCTTATCGTATTTCTAGATCTGTATGAATGGCAATATTATTACAACCAGTTGCAACCTAAAAGTCATATATTTCCAGACTGGTTCAAACCCAGCCAAGAAATGACGTAACACTGATATCCTGTGGCTAAACATTTTAGGTCAATCTGTTCCTTGCAAAGCCATATCGCAGAAAATCAGTTGCACTATTAAGGACAATCACGCCATTATAGAAGTAGGGTTGAGGATCGTTTCAAACTTTACACAGTGAAAGGTATATCTATTATGAAATTTGGATTTATTCGCTAATTATTATGATAGTAATAATATGACAACCCTTTTAATGCATGTTATGAATGCGTTCATATATTCTCAAGTGAGAAGGAAAGACATTTGTAATCATATGATAGTGTCGGGTTAAATGCCAACCATAACTATGTTCACCTTGATATGGCATCCTAATGAACCAATAGGTCAAAAACAAACCTATATGTGTCCAGGAGGGTATTTCATAACAAAATAATAAGAAACGGGTGAATCTTAGTACCTGAAATAAGATATTCTTAATTCAAAATTGATGTTGAATTGTACAAAGATGCTTTTTAAGAATCGATTGATTCTTAACATCATGTTATGAAATACCTAGGTAAAATTACTTTCTTACCTGTAATTTGCCATTGATATATTATTGACCATACTGGGTCTAAGATCAGGTTGTAGGTCTCTTTAATGAACAAAGATTTTTTATACAGCCTTTACAAAGAATTCTTTTTTTCTTCTTAAAACCTCTCTTATCTTTAAGAAAATCTTATTACAACAAAGAAAAAGAATCTTTAACTAAGATTTTTTTCTGAAAATGCCTCCAGATTTGTGACTTTAAATAGGGTTTGGATGGATCCCCGATGGGCGGGAGGCGGGGGGGTCGGGGTCCGCACTGGTGTCCTACCTTTAAGAAATGATTTTCAAATGAAAGGGTCTTTACTTTGAGATTGTACTGTTTCAGATTCGTCCTGAGGCTTCCCGTGAGGGCGACCGAGGGTATTTTAAAAGAAATACTAAGAAATTAATGGTACTTTCAAGATTTGCTTGAGGTACAAAGAAATGTTTAAGAGTTTTCTTAAGCATTTCTTGAAAAAGTCTATTGTAATGTTTTCTTTGTTGTACCTGTTAATTCATATGTCCCTTCCTCCCTTCCACTCTTCCCATGTGAAAGGAAATGACACTCTCCATCACATTTTCAGGGTCAATATAGCATTAAAGCTTTAATGTATGTATAACATGTTGATGTTAATAAAGTTGCATTGTTTCATAAAAAAAAGCATGAATAGATATATTGGGAGAGTAAAACAACGAGTTTGTAATGAAAGGTTTTTAAAAAGAACTCTCAAAATGTAACTTTAAGAATTTTATAAGAATCAAATTAAACAGAAATTCTGGTCTTTGTTGAATTTTTTGGCCAAGAGGTCCTTATGAATTACCAAGGTCAGAAAAGTTTCTTACCAATGTATAAACCATTGGAATTTGAACCTCACAGATCACATTTTAGCTCATCGCAGTGATTCTATATGAAAGGATTAAACAAAGAATTCTTAAAACATTTTCCAAAGAATTTCTCACATTAACGAAAACCAAACAAAGATTTCTTGATATAAGAATTATTCTGAAATTACCTCCAGTTATCTAAATACAGGGCATTGGGCTATAGCTGATGTGTCGCTGTGTCCATCACCTATAGCACTGAGTCAAAAACCTGGAGGGGGGGGGGGGCACCAAGAAAAAGTTAAGAAAATTATCGTAGAGGCGTTTTTACCCATTTTCCGTGGCTACCATAGAAAAACCTTCCCAGAATAAATGTACGAAAATTTCGTGGACGTTAAAACTCAGTGATAATCATTCTTAAACCATATAATAATATTATATAAATCCGCCTAAAATATGTGTTTAATATATGTTTGAAATACATTGGCACAATTTGGGAGTGTATAAATTTGGAGAAAAAAATGGTTTCTAAAAACCAACGATAAGTCCTATCGTGGGTTTTATAACTTTTTGTGGACACGATTTTTCGTAGTTTTTTAAATGCCCCCCCCCCTGTTTAAACATTCATAAATGAGTTCTTTATTCTAAAGTCTGGTAATTCGAGGACAAACAGAAGGCTTAGCATTAGCGGTATTAAAGTAACATACTGTGTTCCATTCTCTCCGATCCCCTGGGTTTTCTCTCTTTAAAACTAAGTACAAAAATACTAAACTACCCTGTACAGCATCCCTAATCCCTTTCCATTATTACACCAGACTGAACATAGACGTGAGGGCTGTGGTCCTTTCAGGCTTTCAGTGGAATCCTCCGCCTCGGCAGTTTGGTCACAGCCACCAGCCTCCTTTACCGGCACTCCAGGGCTTTCAGTCTATTCTAGGCTATCCCACCCTGCCATGGGTGAATCCCTATCAGTGGGAGGACGTCGGTTTCCACATTTCCCTAACCATGGCCGGAAGTTATATGTTTTACAATGTATCTTGTAAAGCGTCATATATTTTATTAATTTATGAAATGTAATAAAATCCTGCATTTTTAGTAACATGAACTTATGAATATATCTTTAGAATTTGTATGTATTGACCTTTCTATATTTCATAATATAAAAAACAGGGCCTAAATTTTAAAAATGTGAGATACAATTAAGAAATGATTTATTTCCGTTGAACAATAAGATACACATTCTGGTCAACTCATTACTAGATCAGATATCATGTTTTGATGTAGGTAGCAGACATAACCTATTAATACCGTTCTGTATCTTTTTGAAGAGGTGCAATACAGTATGAGTAACATAATCTTATAATATATTTGGATTTTGAAAAAAAAAAAAAAAACAATATCCAAAACGTAGATGGTAATTCAAAATATTTTTGACTCATTCTATTTATGAAGGCCTACTATATGACAATCTTTACGTATCAACACGGCGCGTCATTATGAAGACATGAAAGTCATTTTGTTAACCCTAAAAGTATGTGCAGGAGTCTTTGTTCAGAGACTATGTCGCGATGTTTTAATGTGAAATGGTGTATCAGGTTCCTTTGCAATGTCTATCAAATTGCAAATTGCTTCTGTCCCTTTCTAAGCGCAACATTGGGGGTGGCTGATAAAGCATACTGACATCTTATTTTTAGAGTGAAACACAATAAAAAGCTGGAAAAAAATATACATTAATTTAGATGTCGATGAAACGGTCCGAGAATTGCAAGGCTGTCTTTCATATATCTTATACCAAATATGAAATTTAAGAAACTTCTGAAGAGGTCGTCCCTTTTAAATTTGTGCTTTAAAATATGAAAAAGGGATAGTTACAACTGGCCCCCTGCCTTTTCAAAAGCAGCGGCTAACTAGATGTGTGCAGTTCGTAATTTGTCAGGATTGTCAGGGCCCTTCTGTAACCTGAGTAGTCACAGAGCCCCCATGGCATTACATTCCAATCCACCTGTCTAAAAAGTGTAAACTGATCAGAGGGCAGGCAATTTCCGAGCAGCAACCATACCCCTCTGTACAAGGTGGGCGGTTAATGCGGCCCTTACAGTCTGACCCGCACAGGAAACGGATACTGGCCTCTCAGGGTATTTTCAAACTATCTTGTCTCTTTGAAGAGACGTGAGGAACCTTTAGAGGTGTTATAGGCTATTATGAAGTTGTGATAAAATATGCGTTTGGAGTATCAGACTCTAAGACGTCAACTGCGTAGTCCTTACAAAGACAGAAGTGGGGTTTGTTTAAATTTCTTTCCATAGGTCGGTTTGATTTAAAATACAACCAGTGATTGTAAATATTTTGATATCTCTACTCGTAACCGCAATATGCGATTCAAATTATCTTAAATAATTGTGGTCTGCCCCTTTTGTAAACTCAACAAACTGATAGTTTATCATCTATAGCCTAATCCTGATGTGCAAAAACACGGAATACCATAGGTCAATATAGTATGTGTCCTATTTCATAAGGCACGCTGATTGTGCTGCCTAAAGGGTCGAAAAAATATGTCCGTCTTATAATTGGATTACTCAAATGATTCTTATTCAGAATCCAATTTACTTAACTTTTTCCTGCTTTCACAGAACATACGGAGGGTCCGATCGTCTGGTACTCACCTGAAAAGACAAGAAACATGGGGTTAAAACTGGAGCAGACTAGAAGAACCACTTTGATGAAATAAAGAAGAAGCTTGACATGTTCAAATTGCGGCGGTTAGTTGTCGTTTATATGAAAGCTGCGAGGTACAAACCACCTCTTCCACCCACCCATATGGAGAAAATCCTAAGACTTCTTCAGACTATGGCTAAAGCCCGTTGTCCAGTAATATACCTTCATCTCAACACCAGAGAACCACTAAATTAACAGGGATTCGACTCAGATCAACTGTTCAATGCAGTTTCTATATTATGGTCAGAATTTAGTAGCCTACATGTAGTTTACCCGTATTGTTTAGGTCTATCCCCTTCTCACCTGTCATTCAGAGCTTTCCATGACGAACATTACAAGGTAACGAGTCCCAACATACAAAGTCTCACAGAGTGTATGATGGACTTAATGTGCCAAATGAGATTGCATATCGAAAACACAGGGCCTATAAATGTAAAGGATGAGGATGGGGAGGCCTGTGATGCTTATCATATTAATGCTCCTGTATCATCGAATTTCACCGGTTTTAAAGATGAATTGCTCTTTTATTTTAAACCAATTTAGCGATCATTTGGTACGAAATTGGTATGCAGACAGTAAAAACTCTTGCTTTATATCGGTCCGGTTCCTCATTTCACATTATTGTTATTTAACATTTCAGATAATTGTTATAATGTTAAAGATTATAGTCCACATGCCAATTTTGTTCATTTGCAATAATTGAAAATCACAAACCACTATCGCTGGCATTTGTGAAATTGGTATGCAGACAGTAAAATCTCTTGCTTTATATCGGTCCGGTTCCTCATTTCACATTATCGGTATTTGACATTTCAGATAATTGTTATAATGTTAAAGATTATATTTCACATACCAATTTTTTTCATTCGCAATAATTGAAAATCACAAACCACTATCGTTGGTATTTGTGCGTATTATGTCTGCGTTCGTGCATGGTGAGGTTAAACAATTCAAGAAAATGATAAGGGCCAGGCCCTGGCCAACTTCTTTAAGAGCCAATTTTTGTCAACATCCGATGATTCCTGTTAATGCCTGGTAAAACGCTATAAGTGTCTGTCCTTCCTATTGTGATTGATGATAAGGTCTGGTGACCATGGTAATTGTAATTCCCACCGAAAGTAGTGAAAATGACCGGGAACACTGATTCATAGGGACACACAATTCATGCAGACAAATCATAAAACAGGCTCTGGGGTACACTGCCATCAACAGATGTCAAAAAGGCGGTTGTCGATCCAGTGCAGTGCGCGAAGATGACCCAGGGGCATGACGAAGCACCCAGCGAGACGCGCCTGCCGGGGGCACTAACATCCCGACACCAGCGTATTGATCAGACCTGGGGTGGCCAAAATGGCTGAATCATGTTGTGGCGGGGCCAGCCGGCCAGTCGGTAAGCCCCCGAGGGGAGACCCGAAAGCCCCCAAAGGCAATGGGCAGCAAAAGAAATGAGCTGGACCAATGATCATTGATTCAAAACAATAAACCAGTTCGTGGTCTATCCCATCTGGCGGCAAAAATATGCAGCATCAAAGGAATTTGTCCACATCTACAGTGGGAAAACATGTTATCTGCGGTGGTTTTAGTGCCTATTTAAAGCCCATACGTATTAGTAAAAGCCAAAATAATTGATAAACGGTTTGCGTTTTATATAGAACTTTGGCAGTTACATCTAAATTATCTTAATCTAGTTGAAAAGGTTGAAAGAAATCATTGTACATATTAAAAGGGGTGGTTACACTGGCGAAGTTTGCACTTCGGTAGGCTGAACCACTCTATGATTGACTTTATACACGAACCTAATCAATTCAGTGATCATAATATCATTGCTTTTACTTATCTTAACCTCTAAAAGGATGACAGATGCCTAAAGCCCCGTCCCCACGGGCATCAAAACTTTGAGAATTCTGTCGGCCGACAAAGGGTCTTTGGAAGCCACAGTCCAGTAGACAGGCTGGCACCAAGTATTTATGGAAGCCACACATTTTCCAACGACTAAAAACGGCCGACAAAGAACGGCCCCTCGTCGTCGGAAATATACATATTAAACAGGCCTAATATTTCTATCGCTCAACACAGAGTTTAGGCATTCAATTTTTATTTTTTTCATCGTCAACGATGGGATTTTCGAACGATAAAAAATGCATTATAAGGCCCATTCGCCGTGGCCGATAATTGTGTCGTTTGGAGGACCGATAAAGTTATCGCATGGAGAAAACGATGATATAGGGGTGATCAAATTACTCACACTGTTAAATTTACGTTCAAATTCACAAAAAAAGGTCACGTCCAATAATTTAACCATCCCTATATTATTGTTTTCTCCAAACGATAACTTTGTCGGTCCTGCAAGCGACACATTTTCGGCCACGGCGAATGGGCCTTCAGTCTTCCGACCACAACGCATTTATCATTGGCAGATTTCCCTCTTGTGGGGACGGGGCTTTAAGCCAGTCCCCTGTAGACAGCCTGGCACCAAGCAATTAAAGAAGCCACAGGGTTTCCTGACGATAAAACCCGCCGACAAAGATAATTCCCTCATCGTCGACGATAAAGATATTAAACAGGCCTAATTTTACATTGAAAAATACCAACGATAAACGGGTTTATCGTCCGCCACCCTGGCGCCTTTTTCTGGACCATAAACACTTCTTTATCGTTCAAAATTCATCGTCCATCACGTCCCAACGAGTCTATAAACTTTCCCGAAGTCGACGACGGGATTTATGTCGTCAACGACGGGATTTTTGTCGTCAACGACGTGATTTTCGTCGTCGACGACGGGATTTATCGGCCGACAAACGTTTATCGTCGGAACATTTCACTCTCGTGGGGACGGGGCTTTAGGGATACATTTCAGGGGTGTTTGATATACCCCAGCAGGTCCTTTCTAGAGAACTATAGATTAAATTTTGTTGTTTTAAGAATTAAAGTACTATCATGGTATAATACATAGCACATAACCTATCAAAAATGTCATGGATATTGAACGACACAATGTCATGATCAGGAGCGCTGTTCCACAAAAATGTGTATAACTGTCATGGTTCTACCTTGAATTTATGCGTAAATAATGTTTGTAAGGAAAAGTGTGCATAATGTCAAAAATGTGATTACTTACAATTTATACACAAATTGGTCACTATGAACTGAAGATATGTTAGTAAAGATTCTAAATATCTTCATTTTTCGTTGATAGCTCCCTGAATTCTCAATGAATTTCAAATTAGTTTTCACCAAATAATTCCTCATTAGTGATACCCTATATCATATTATCGTAGCCGCACCGCAATACCTGTCTCAACTTTTAGGAGTGTATGCACTGCAATACATGTCTCAACTTTTAGGAGTGTATGCACACTTTTGCATACCTCCGTACAGTACGCAGACATGACATTTTTTGTTTGTGTCTTGCTTCTGGAACGAAATATAAATGATAACTGTTCATAACTTTTCGTGGAATGGCCTCCTGATGATTTTACATGGTTATGGCCAGCTTGTACCAGTACATAGTAGGGAAATGGTATATAGTACTCTAACTCAGTGAATGACAAAGCTTCCCTAGCGTATTACAAAACATCATCAATACCATTATTAAGGTTAAGATTTATTAGAACCAGTAAAACATAATGCATCAAACATCGATAGACTATGTCACTGTTCTAAAATAAAAGCATTGGTAAAGCCCCATACCCACTGGTCGATTTACTGATGGCCGGCACCGACGGCCAACAGTCGTCGGCGTCGGCATTGGCATAAAATTATCAAACATGCTCTGTGTGGGTTAAGCCCCGTCCCCACGAGTGGGAAAACTACCGACGATAAACGCGTCGTCGGCCGACTTTTGCAAAGTCGGCCGATAAACGCGTTGTCGGCCGACACTAAAAAGTTTGTTATCGTCGGAAAACCCGTCGTTACTCGTTTGGACACAACCAACGACCAAAATGCTGACGATAAACAGTGAATATAGCCACAAAACTGGTGCCATACTGTCTGACGATAGACCCCTTCTATCGGCTGTCTTATCCAACGAAATATTAGGCATGTTTAATATGTATATCGTCGACGATGAAGGGGCTATTCTTTGTCGGCCTTGTTAATCGTCGGAACACAGTGTGGCTTCGATAATTACTTGGTGCCAGTCTGTCTACCAGGGTCTGGCTTCACCGACGATATACTCCAGTTTATCGTTCACAGTTCACCGTCAACTTTTTTCACCCGTGGGGACGGGGCTTAAAGCCCCGTCCCCACGGGGAACAGAACTTGTAGAATTCTGTCGGCCGACGAACGGACCCCTGAAGCCAGGACCCTGTAGACAGGCTGGCACCGGGTAGTTATTGAAGCCACACTGTTTCCGACGATATACAGGACCGACAAAGAAAGTCCCTTCATCGTCGACGATAAAGGTATTAAACAGGCCTAATATTTGGGTGGAAAAGATCGACGATAGACCTGATGATAGACCCGTCTATCGTCAGACAGCCTGGCACCACTTCTCTGGCTGACACAGGCCTGTTTGTCGTTGGTATTTTGGTCGTTGATAGTGTCCCAACGAGTTGCTAACATTATTTTATCATCAATGACGTATTTTTGGACGACAAAAAAACATTTCATTGTCGGCCGATAAAAAGAAGTCGGCCGACTTGCTAAAAGTCGGCCGATAACGCGTTTGTCGTTGATGATCAATGCCTCGTGGGGACGGGGCTTTAAGGCTTGTTTATCAGAATCGGCCAATGTTGGCGCCAACGTCAGTACCAACGTCAGCGCCAACGTCAGTGCCAACGTCAGTGCCAATGTCCGAAAATTGGTTAGTGGGTCTGAGGCTTAAAGAAAACGAAGGTATAATGCTCTTATAGTACGATACCACTAAAGTGAAGGTTTTATTTTGCATAGCTGTTCGTAGTTTTATCAACATTGTACTGTCCTTTATGTCATAGGTATCAAGCAAGCTCATCATACACACAATAGGTAATATCCGTACTGATTTTTGGGAAATATGTAACTTATCTGCCAAAAAAAATACTGATTTATAATCATGATACTAAAAAAATCCATCAAGAGAACCACGCTACTATATATAAATGCGTCAAAACGCGATAGAAAGAAAACAGTCTATTTACATACTAATGACATCACAAACCAGCGAAGGCAATGGAATCCTATTAATTACGTTCGTAATGAAATCCCCGGGCCTAGACGAGAATGTCATACGTGGGCTGTGGCAGGGATTGACTGATTAAATGTCTGTAGTTACTTTCGTATCGTATAACTTTGTGTAGGTTAAAACGTGCTTGCAATAAAATATGCTACCCTGGATGTCATAGACTGTCATGATTAATGTGGTATGCTGAGATATTACTCTTTTTGCAAAATGCATTGTCTTCCAAAAAACACTGAGATGATTAATAGGAACCAAGTGATATTGCCACTTTTATTGATAGACCTTTGCTACGAAAATGCAACCAAATTGTATGTATTGAATTAGACAAGTAAGACAGACAATGATGGTAATGATAGCAAACGTATCAGTTATTTACGACAATAAAGACCTGCGACCATATGAATCTTATAGAATAAGTAGATAACCTTTGTTTGGATTTGGATTTGTTAAGATTCTTTAGATAAAAGTGAAATTGTACAAAATACTAAAAGAAGAAAAACCTTTTAATGTTCATAAAATCAAGAAATGCATATAACTCCAAGACTAACCCCTCAACTGACAATGCTGCACCCCGTATTTAGAGGGGGCGCCTCACGTTTTCACATAGAGGCGCCCTCCCCATCCTTATTGAAACTTCTTGATCCGTCCCTGAATCCTGTATGCACCCCCGACAGTGACCAGTGACTAATTCATCTATATGTTGGTTACGAACGTCTGTGGATGAAATTAACAACACACGTACGCTTTCTGCTTCCCAGCACACCGACAGTTATCCACGGTTGGTTACTCAAGGCTGTGTTTTAAATTACAACAGAACATACGGATACACATGTATCTGTTTACAAAACCTTTTTTTTTTTAATTAACTGGTATGCCATTATTACACATGTCTCGCGCCACTATACTTGCTAGTATCGGACATCGTTGAAACATGCATGTACGCTCATGTTCTATATCCCTACTGTATATTTACATAGTTCTGATCAATAAATGCACAGAAATACCATTTAATCTGGCAAACACTCGAATAATGGAATGATAAAGTAATAGTATTGGATGCTGGTGAAATCAAGACTTTTCCCCCTACGTTTACCAATAGTACTATGCACGGCAAGGCGTCCAAAGCTGGAGGCATGTGATAAAATACCCCCACTTTGTTAGGCAGCACGTGTATTACCCAAAGTTTTACATAATGTTTGTTGGCAGTCGGAGGCTGGCCGATTTATATGGGCCGATATTTGTCTAATGCTGTTAGCGCAGGTTCAGAACAAACTGTGCCCCTGGTGCGTACACACATCCGCACATAAAGTATTAATGTGTAGCAGGTCAAAACCGTGCATTCTAATTAGGACTGTCTTGCCAAATAAACATGCTTTATCGTGATATAACGCCTAAAACGTGCTCGGAAAGTCTGTAGTTTACACGGTGCTTTACAAAATGCGTAATGCCTATTGGAGACTGAGGTTTTGTGGGGTTGATGACGTACTGATTCAACATGCCTAAAGCTTTAGCCTCCATCAGTCCATGTGAATGCAGATTAAACATGTGCTATTGATAAAAAGTATGCGAATACTGCTACTGCCCATACTCTGTCCATGATGAATACATGTTTGGAAAATCAATGATATATAATATTTGTTCAAGGACAATGTACTGCTAAATGAATTTTACATCTTCGTGTCTTTAGTGAAAGGAAACATGCCAACTAATCATAAGGATGAATCATGACCACTGGGATCACTGCCTCTCAAAATTTAAATAATAAAAAAGGGATAATTTTCATGCACGCCAAGTTAGATACCTATGACAGCCGAAACCGACATACTCATCATAACAATATTTCCTCTAATTATTTCACCTGCGGAAGTATCAAACGCATGTAAACAGGTAAAACAAATGTTGATGTCGTCATTCGGGCAATAGCCGTTAGTGTTTCCCCTCTTTTTGCTGTTTATTCTACTCTTGGTGATAATTTTAAGCAAAATAGATTAATGTTGGCTGGCTTTGTATGAGGGGACCAAACTACTTGTTAACTGAGCCAGTAAACCCGATAGACCAATAATAATTATTATATGGACGCTCGTTTTAATATTATGGAGGCCAAATGTGCATTTTGGATGTCATGATTATGATATTTGGTATACTATTACAAGTAAGTGGAACTCTTCTGTGCTGGAGTAAAGAATAAACAGATTGACAAGATGGCTTCTACTAGCTAGTCAGAGTTCATGTGTCTGGGAGTTTGAACCCAAGATTCATGTGTAAACGATCTACATTTAATATGACAGTGAAGAGTGACATATACCGCCACTCAACAAAATAATCCTATCCTGTAAAAAACTACGCTTCTGATATGAGTTATCCATGATTAACCCGGCCATCAGGTCATTGTGATTCTTTGTTTCTGTCACCCCATCTGCTAGGATCCTAACAATGATAAGGCCATCGTTGCACATAAAATGATCTAGTGCTTTTTACTCATGACACACAACTTTCCAGTAATCGTGCTCATTTGTTATCAATTTACAAGTTTGTTTTACTAGCACATTTTATTTCATTTGTACGGGAAAGATGAGCTAAAATAATGGATCATAAAGGAAGAAAGAAAATGACATACTCATCGAGGATAAACAAAATATAGTCCCCTATGTCCTGAACCCATTCACTCCACAAGCTGACATTTAATGCTAACATCCACATCTTAATTGAAGACAAGAGGCTCCGCCTCTAAATTTTCCAGGAACTTGTCCTACGATAGTACATATAGAAACGAAATGGAAAATATTTATGCTTAAGCCAGCGTTATTTGAAGCAAGCAACTCGCGTGTAATGGACAGCACCTTTTGGCGCCACCCATCTCCACTCTCCAAGCAGAATAGGGTCTACTGCGCTGCATTGGTGCCGTTGCTACGTTCGTCATCATGACGACGCTCAACAACGTGACGGGGCTAACGTCAAGAAAATGGGAGCCACGGATGCATGATCTTTTTACTTTGACGTGTGTCCTGTTAAGTGTATTGAACTCAAAAAGCAAAATCATATATTGCCATTGAAAAAAGTTTGAATTGAAAAATGAATCTCTTTTTGCCGTGAGTTCCCTCCACTGGATGCTCTACGGCAGGAAGCATGTCTAAGCCTTAAGGTATTTTGGCAAGCTGAAACCAGCGTAAAAACATGGCGGCGCATGGAGCAAATCTCGTTTCAACAGCGTTTTTAGAAAGGGGGAACAATCGCTCCATTATAGTTCTAAAGTTGAAATTTTCTTTAAATTTTGGGAAATGGGAGATTAGGGTCTGCACATACCAGAAATGATGAAAAAATAGGGGGTCACTGCACAAACTTTTGAATAAAATGTATCACAAAATGTGATTAATTACTCAAAATTCAGTATTTTCATGAACTCAAACTATATTAACATATTATCTAAAAACAGTGACAAAATCCACCAAATATATTTTTAATCTTCTTAAAATTAATATGAAGCCAATATATGAATCTTTACAGTGTATCCATAAATCTGCAAAAATCAGGAAATAAAGAAACTTTTGATAATTGAAATATTGTAGTAGAAAAGTTAATTTTTTCATAAAAGTAGTAATAACTAAATTTTCAAAGTTGATAATTTCTTTCATTGGGGTAAGTGTTAGCTATCATTTGATGGGAAAAAATAGGGGGTCACTGATCTAACTTTTTCAGGAAACTTGATTTTTCACTTCATGATTTAAGACACAATTTTGAAGATTTTTGGAAAATATATTAACTGTAATTTATACTCATTATGATATTTCTAAGACTTATGGAACCTACCATCACTTAATCATGTTTATCTTTCTCTTGATTAATCAATTTTATATAGATAGTATCCAGAGAAATCCTGCCACATCAGCTTAAAGAGGGGCCTATTTTAGGCCAAAAAACAGGGTATGGCCATTGCATGGGAACTAACAGAGATATGAGCAAAACACATTTTCCCTCCATAGATTCCTATAGTTAAGCATTTTCACCCTTGTCACGTTCCACTGCACACCCATGGGGCCAGGCTGCGCAGTAGATATAGGGCCTATGTGCGTATTAACAAATGGCACGATTGCCCTTAATTAAGAAGTCATTGATAATGCCTATCATGAACATGAACCCTGCATTACCCGCATTACCCGCATTAGAGAATCAAGTATTATGTGACACTTTCGTGGCTACACGATGGAAAATCACCATCTGGGGCTTATTGCTACCACTAATATGCAATTCCCTTCCGGTTCTTGTATAGTATAACAAAGAACAGGAAACTAAATGTACCTGCTATTGCTACTGGATCACACTAGCTATTGTCATTTGAGAAATCACTCATAATGAAAAGTGCTCTTTCATAAGACATGTTACATAACGGAAATGAATCCGTAATTGCATATAGGAAATGAAATTGTCGGAAAGAACCGGATGTACTCACATTGCCTTAAGGCAATATTTGAGTACATGAAATTGTACTGCAGGAAGTTCTAAACAACGGGGCCGGATCCACAGATCTTCACAAAAGGCGAGTGGGGGAAGCACCTTACTGTTGTAATTCCCCCGTTCCGCCTAAATCTGCCATTGAACACACTGGTTGTAACAGGTTAGGGACGAGACAGGATTTCTGCACTGATGCCCAATTTTGCACCAATGCAAGAAATGACAACACCCTTTATTATCACTGATTGTTCCATTTTGATGCATTTCTAAGAATAAAATGTTTCAAAAGTAAATGGAAAAGTTAAAAGTAATCTCTCTACCTGTTAATATGTCGTTTTGTAGCAAAAATTATATAAAATAGCTCAAAAATTTGAGAAAATGTATTCGGAATTGGCTAAAATGTAAGTCAAAGTTTTTTGGGTTTGTTTACATCACGTGGTATCAATACTGTAACTCTATTGGTTAAGAATGCTCAAACCAAAATTTTAGGAAATCTGTACGGTAGAAATCTGTCCTAACTTCAAATATTATCAGAATTACACTATTCTTTATTCCCATACATTTTTTAAAATTCGGCAACAAAGATTAGATGATTTATATCAATTTTATTACTTTTGTTTACATCACGTGGTACAAACACTATGACCCTATTGGTCAAAAATACTTAAACAAGGATTTAAGAAAATCTACATGGTAAAAAATTGTCAAATAATCAAATATTATATAAATTACATCCATCTTTATTCCCGTACAGTTGTTAAAATTCGGCAACAAAAATTAGATGATTTATTTTAATTTAAAGTAAAAATAGCTAAAGTGATGCAAGATTTCAAGACACCTGCGATGCAAGATTTAGCAACGATGCAAGATAAGCCAATGTGGCCATTTTCAGTTTTGTCCCTAACCTGTGTAATGCAATTTTGTTTTTAAAGTTCTAGATGGAGAACAGCTGGGTCACATTCTGCGAATAAGTTAGCAGACTACTTAAGCTGCATGTTACTTCACTGTAATATAAACTCTGCAAATTATGACGTAGAAGTTCAATTACATGAACCTATGATTATCCTAATTATATGAAATTGCATTTTGTCCAACCAAAAGGTACGGTATCACAAAGCGAACCAGCTATATATGCGACATCACGTTTGCAACGTTGCCTGATTAAGAATTATTAAGTACACGGCAACAATAAACCACCTTTGAATTCCCATTTCCGTATACTACCATTATGTCGCGTGAATAAGAAAAGCAACTATAGGCAACAATGTCGTGTATAGTGTGAAATGAATCTGAGTGTTGGCAATGTCACGTCAATTTACTATGAACGGTAAATGGCGTCAGCTATATAATGCCCTGTTTCCACCAAAAAGACTGGATCAAACTTGAACGATTTCTTCAAGAGACAAATACAGACGACTTTTTAGCCAGAAAAAATCGTTCATCAGCAACGATTTTTTGGACGATTTTCTGTTTCCACCAAAAGACCATAAAACAATTTGACAGACGATTTTACCAACGATTTTACCAACGATTTTTCCAAAGATCTAATTAAATATTATTTTTATTTAACAAAAATGTTTTAATTTATCATGAGAGCATCTACGATTTTCATTTTGTGCCAGATATGTATTTTAGTTGATTATATATTTGTAATTTACTGAATCGTCCAAAGAAATCCTGTTTCCACCAAAAGATGAATGCAAGATTTGTTCAGAAAAATCGTCCAACAAGCCAAAATCGTCTGAAATTATTTAACATGTCAAATAATTTGTCTGACGTCTGTCTGGGAATATTGTCAGTCGATGAGGCAAGAAATTGTCTGTTAAATCTGTCTTTTGGAACGATTTTTTTGTTTCCACCAACAGATTTGTTGAAAGATTTGCCAGAATTTAAAAATCTGGATGATTTTTATGGTTTGTTTGGAATCGTTTGAAGAAAAATCTTTTGGTGGAAACAGGGCATTAGCTACACTATGTACACGACAAGTATGAAAGTATGCAATCATAAATTGTTGTGTGTAGAGTGGAGCATAATGCCCTGTTTCCACCAAAAGATCTTTCTTCAAACAATTCCAAATAAACCATAAAAATCGTCCAAATTTTTAAATTCTGGCAAATCTTTCAACAAATCTGTTGGTGGAAACAAAAAAATCGGTCCAAATGACAGATTTAACAGACGATTGCTTGCCTCATCGACTGACAATCTTGCCAGACGGATGTCAGACAAATTATTTGACATGTTAAATAATTTCAGACGATTTTGGCTTCTTGGAAGATTTTTCTACACAAATCGTACATCCATCTTCTTGTGGAAACAGGAATTCTTTGGACGATTCAGCAAATAACAAACATATGATGATATAAAATAAATATCAAATGAAAAATAAAATATCATATGCTATCATAATGAATTAACCCATATTTGTTAGATAAAAATGTTGTTTAATTAAGTCGTTAGTAAAATCGTTAGTAAAATCGTTAGTAAAATCGTCTGTCAAATCGTTTTATCGTCTTTTGGTGGAAACAGAAAATCGTGCAAAAAATCGTGACTGATGAACAATCTTTTCTAATAATAAAGTCGTCTGTATTTGTCTGTCAAAAAATCTTTCATTTTTGATCCAGTCTTTTTGGTGGAAACAGGGCATAAGTTAACGACACAACCATCTATCAATTCCCAATTCCATAGATCACTTACATTGTCGCCTGTATAGTCATTGCAATGACGTCGCGGTTATCGCCAGTATTAGAAGGGTTATAGACCTTTTCTTTTTAAAACAGCTTTATTTTACCTGGTGATCGACTGGATTACTCCAGTCTTCCTCCATCCTCCAGCCATAACTCATCTACTACAATTTCATATTTATCAGCAGACCAATTACTGGGTGAGTGAATACATAACTGAATAAATAGTTGGTGTTCACCTACAATTGTCAGGAAGAATAAATGTATGAAAAGGGGATGTGATGAGATGGAAGGTTATGGTTTAAGTGTGTTCTATTTCACAACATTTCACAATATAATAGGGGTAAAGATACCAGCAGAGAGTCTTCTCAATTCGTCAGTAACATATTCGTTAGTGGAAAATTCCCTAGTTTTGATCTTAAACTTATCATTATGTTCAATACTGCGAATCATTGCTGACGTCGCGTTTAAAAGATTGTTTATGCGACAACCTCCAAAGTACCATCTCCATATACTACTAACATATCGCGTGAATAAAATATTCAATACAGGCAATGTCGCGTAAATAATGGAGCCTATTCAGGCGACAACGCACTTATAGGCAGTGTCGTAATGGGCGGGTAAAGGGAAGAGTGTATGGTATATCAAAGATAAAATGAGCTTAATTGGGAAATCTTTGATTCAGTTCAGGCCAACATCAATAGATTTTCATCCGCACTGACACAAAATTGCTATCCCAGAAATGTGCAACTTTGAATGTTATAAGCTTAAAAGGTCACTACTGCTATTTTGTTGTCATCTCTTTCTGCCGCGGAATAAATGACATTTGTGTAGATCCATATATCAAAGGTAAGGATGGGGATGAAGTACAAATTAGAATACCGAAAGTTAGCGTAAATTTCATGGTCGATGGACTATGCCAGACCTGGACCTTTAAAACAATACTACTAATAAACATTAACTTAATTTGGAAAGATGTGGTTGACATACAAGCAGACAAATAGGCAGCCATGCTGAATATACAGAAAACAAGAAAGTAGGCATGCTCTGAACCGAGCGTGCATCAAAGGGCGAGGAAGGTGGCTAATCAGGGGAGTAGGAAGGCAAACAGATGAGTATGAAGCAAGTCTTCAGAAGCCCGCCTTCAGGAGGTAGCCATGCCAAGGGACCAGCTGCTGGTTTACCGTCGCCCATCCACCCCATGTGTCCCGGGTCACAACCACCTCGGGTTTCACAAGGCAATAGCTTTGTAAGTGCCTCCGTGCCACCCCAGGAAATGTGCCCTCTGGGTCCCGGCTAACCCAAAGAGTCCTTAGCAAATATGCAGAGCGTGCCTGAACTCATGAAACGGAGCCTCCCGAGAGGGGTCAAGTACTGCTGGAAAATTCACTCGGAGACAACTCTCTAAAGGCCCAATATCCTGAGGCCCCTCACGCCGGGGTGGGGCCGGGATGCCTTTATTGTATAGAGAGGGAGGGGAAAACACGGGTCTGGACACGTGCCCGACGCCTCCTGTTTAGTAGTAGGGGAAATGGCCGTTTGGGTCGCAAAGGTGTTGGCCAATGCCTAAACATTGGTGCCATATTAGCGCTATAGAATTTGAATGCAATTTATCTTTGCTATTAGTCCATTCATGTTCATTACGTAAATGAAGTCAGGGTGGATACAGGACTTCCGAAAGAGGGGGGGGGGGGGGTCAGTACATAGACTAGTATTAAAACTGTGTGCATTCTTGTGCATGCCCTCGGAATTTCCCCCTATTTTTGTAGTTTTTGGGTCCATCAAAAGGGGTTGGGGTCAGGACCTTTGGATCCGCCCCTGGTAGTACTTCCTGTAACAAAACCAATTTTCTGGTAAGAAGGCCTAGGATATCCAATAAGTCGAGAATCACGAATAGAACATTAGTTAATCTCTTGGAATGTAATTTACTTTAATAGTATGTCAATATAAAAAAGTGTTTAGGCCAGCACCGACGTCTTTACAATATAATTTTCATATGATAGCATATAGATCAACCATTTGAAGCTAAACTTTTCTGATGCAGGATTTAAAAAAAAGTTATATCACCAAGGTGCACTGCATACACCTACATATATAATCATTCTTATATTCTTAGAACAATTCAGGAACAGAGTCGGCTGCCATACCCCATAAAGTGGGTTACGTTTTCCCTAAACTAGAGATGAAATTGAGTACTTATATCACTAACAAAAAGACTCTGACACGGCTCATAGATTAATATATTATTATGATAGGAGCGGCCTACCTATATCTGACACAACTCAACGTCCCTCACTCTATCTGCAATACCCCCTTCTCTCGGAGAGCTTCTTTACAGACAAAGACAGATATCGATAGGTGGGGTATAAGTGCGCGGGCACTCCTGACCTCATACAACAATCCCTCCACCAAATAGTCTGTCCATAACCAGAACTGATAAAAATCGGTTTGTATAATAAACATGATAAACAGATACGACAAAATAAAAAAAAGTAATACAAAACTTAACATATCAGAACAAGATGATTGGTTGTGTCTATGTCATTTTGTTTAGCACAAGAGCACGCAAAAATGATTGCTTAGAAGGAAAATCAATCCTCTCCAGCATTACCACTTTTAAGGCCTGGATGTTTGTTTTTTTCATTCGACTTTCTATTGGAGAATGTCTGACCAAATCTATGTATTATTATGATGAAGCATAACCGTTTCTGATGCAATCTATATATTATGATGAAGCATTACACTTTCTGCACTCGTCGAAAAACCCTCAAGTAAAAGGAAAAGCATCTCTGCTGCCTACCGAAGCGTTTTAAGTGGCAGCTGAGGGGACAAAACGAGCTAAACAAACAGGGCGCCCCGGTCCTAAATCTGTGTAGGCAGATTTAACTGATTCAAGGCATCAAGTAATGCTGTGTAATCCCTAGATTAGTGACGGAAGGCGCTAAGCGAAAGTAGGAATAGATTCTCAGAGTCGAATTATAATCTCGGTAGAAGCCTCAGCCGGCATTGAGAATTCTGTGCCTTTCTTACGCACTTCAGAATCCTCTGCTATTGGTCAGCATATAGGCTAAGTACCAAAACGCGGGTATGTGCATGCACGTGGGCTGTAATTCCCCCCTCTTCTTGTAGTTGAGAGATCTGCCCCTGTTATGGTTAAGCCCGTGTTCCAGGTACACAGTTTTGTTTGCAGCTGTTCATCACAATTTAAAACTTCTTGTTCTAATTTCATTACCAAACTCGATTGGGAACACATCTAGCTCAATATAATTATGTCATATGAATATAACGCTGGGAAGGTAGTCCCAAAAAGGTTATTCAATGCACTGGTTATGTTTTAAGGCAACAATGAAATACTTCGTCAGTTGTGGTCAATCGGTGCCTTTGCTGGGTCATTGAAATGCTGTGTCTGAAACAAGCAGGAAAGGTCAAAGTGGTTATGATTGTGCAAAATGCTGGATTAGACAGTTCTACCGTCTAAAGTTAGCTTCCTTCTAAACCACAACAACGCCCTACCATAATTAGACCCTGGCCATTCCAAAATTAGACAATTTAGTTCGTCAGGAAAACCACAGAAGTTTCTTTAATTAAAAACAGAAAAATAAGCATTTCTTGTTGAGACTGTTTGATGAAGGGGGGTTAGGGCCCCATGTGCGTCTCGGCATTAAAGGTACTACCGTAGAGATTGCTGATTTGAGGTCAAACTAGCCGACAAGGATATACAAATACATGGCCTCAAAACATAAAGTTTCCCATAATATATATATCCCATACAAATTCATTTCATGGCCAACCTTCTACTGCATGACCTAACCAGGCAAGCAGCGACGTGACTGTCAAGTTCTGCGAGTAAAGCTTGCGCCCCCTCTCTTAAACGACCACGGAAGGAAGGGGGATAAGGTCGGACCAAATTTAGAACACCTGGTAGGACACTAAGTCACAAAAGACCCTAACAACCCCCTATCATTACTAAGAATATCAATGGATAGCGGAAGTTTGTGAATTTTCTACCTTCAAAATGTGTCATCATACTATTCTAGCTGATATAGCCTAAAGTTAATTGAGTAGGCTATATTTTCTTCGCATTTCACAAAATAATTCGGCCTAACCCCTTGGTACTGAGAGGTGAGGTCCATCATTTGGACCTGGCTGGGTATGACTTGCATAACCTGATATCCAGTGCGACGCAGCATTAGTGCGACTAATTATAGGTACCGCGCGCTTCCCTGACACAACCGTCCGATTAAGGCAGCACGGAGAGATATAGTAATAACGAAGGGAGGTATCAATTAGCCCGACCTATCAGGTGGGCTGTTAATTAATCGTATCCTGACTTTCTAAGATAAATCCTAAACTTAGCCCGAACCTGAATACCCAGCAAAGTAGCAAGTTGATACAGATTTGTTATGAGAACAAGGACATAAATTCAAAAATACGTGGTTCCTTCCGTTTTTCTGTAGGATTTTACAAACACACTCCAATCTTTCCGACCCTAAAGCAGAGTGTTAGCGATAGATTGGCGCTCCCATTGCCGCCAAGAAATATAGATATCCATTCCACCAGGGCTGTCCCCTGAAGAAATAATCGTACGATCAATTTGTGTGTTATAGTGGTGTGGAACTAGTTCTACCAGCTGGTGTATATGGTAGGTACACTTCATCGATAATTGAGAGGCAAGGCAGATATAATCATCTTTAAATATCAAAAAATGGGGAGCAATGTTTAAGCATAAACTCAGAGGGCATAAACTTCTAACTGGTAGACAAGATGCAAGCCTATCCAATTTCAGTTTCACATGCAGTAATAATGCTGAACAACCCTTTTGGGTCAATATATTAGAATTCTGAATAGATCAACAAATCCCACAAATAGCTGCACCATCCCCGGTCCCAATCAGCTGAGGAGAAAGGGCTTACCCACGCCCAGTGCGCACGCTGGGGGTGGTAAGTCCTGGCCGCTGTCCCTACATTAAGGGGCCGCTAGGTCATTAAGCCACCGTCAGAAACCCCTCGGGCGTTTCCGGTAATGCCCGGGCGTTTCCGTTAATCGCCTCTCCCAGATTGGTTCAACCTACGGATTACATCGGGGAGCGGCGCGGGGCGGAGGGGGAGGTGAAGAGACGAGCGGGATGAGGGAGGCAGGGTGGGCTTCAGGAAACCCGTCAGGAAATTAGGGTATGGTGGGCAAAATTGGTCAATTCTTAAGAGACCAAGAATCCGCTTTCAAGACGTCGACGTGAGCTTGTTAAGGTCGTAATGATAAAATTGTCCTATTGTTAAATGTATCTTAATGTTACAGATTAACCTATAGGTATGGAAGATGAAGATAGGATAATCATATGCATTGTAACAAAGGTATAAGGAGAAAGTGTCTCAATTGTTTTAGAGCCATCTATGGTTAGTGCAAGCTATATGTAAACACAGGGCTATTATTCTAGGATTTCACTATTTTAGAAATTGAATGAAAACAACATCCAAGTAAAGAATGTCCTTTTAATTTAAAAATAACGATAAGGCGTTTTCTTACAAAAGGAAGTGTGGGGCCCGGGGGCGCCACTGTTTACGTGACGTTGTCGCGTGAATTGATTCTACTATGTATGAGGCATTTTAGTAGTATATGGAAATGTAAATTTACAGAAGGTTTGATAGTTGTTGCATGTATTGCTCCTCTTATCTGCTTATACAGGCAATGTCATGTATAAACCTCTCTAATATAAACGACGTCAGCTGTATAAGAGAAACAATGTAGTTGACAAGCACCATGCCATTTTTAAATTCTCATTTTCATATGCACTTTTAACAGAATTAATATACATGATAAGCTAGTAGTATATGGAAATGGGAATTTGCAAATGGCTTGATCCTTGTCGCGTACATTGTTTCTCTTTTCCAGGCGACGTCGTGTATACACTGCCTTCAATATAAACGACGTCGCCTACGCAACGTCACGTATAAAGCTGGTTCGCATGCAAGGATCCACTCGGGCACATCAACGCCTGAGCTATGAGAGTGATCTATGCACTGAAGCCACCACTTAGTCTGACCCGTTCAATCATGCAATCTTATAATGTTAGGATATAGTTAATGACCTCCATAGCAGAGTCACGTCTCATGGTTGTCATTTCTATGGCTAAGGGTAATCCGCCGCAGACGGGCAAGGATTTCTACCCATAAGTATGTCTTAAAAGCCCAATAAAAGATCATATCATGTGGGTGCATTAGATACGTGGGGAATGGTCAGACATCAAGTACGCTGGGGTTAATTTGGTTCGGGCGAGCAGGGTCCAATGCACAGGGAACAATATATCTAATTGCCCTTGATTTCTTTTATGAAAAAATGTTGTTTTGAGTCATCCAAAAATATCTAACAGGTTAGATATTTTTCATTCATAATCGTTGGCATTTTGAGGTAATTTGTGGTCGTCTGTGGTCGTTTGCAGTCATCCAAGCCACTAACTTTGTGTTTTCACCCAGCGATTATACTAATGACCACAGAAGATTAGTGAATCTTTGAATTTCTTTCATGTTCAAAATAATTATGAATAATGTCGTTTGGAGGTAACAGGGCTTCAGGCGCGGCACTAAAATCATGCGCTTACACCTAAGTTAAGACACATCTTACTCCGCTTCCATATAAAACGATCGTTTACATCGCTCAATTATATGACTGCAATTAATCACTTTACTTGAGCAAGTCCGATAAATCGGTAAAGGCAAGAGAGTAAACAGATAAATCTCATATGTAGATAGTTTTCCAATATCATCAAAAAGTCGTTCAACAAATCTATATTGAATTAGTATGTCAAATGTAAAGATTGCTATGTGATAGATGTAATTGTTTCAATCCTCAAATGGCCAACGCGGTCTAGTCACAGGTCTGCAGGTGTGTCTGTACAACAACAGCCTCTTCCATAATGACACCATACCCTAACTAACTTTGTTAACTTTGAGAAGACAAATTACCGGTATGACTGCAATAATTGAATCAAACATCGCTCTTGCCCTAAGCAGATCGATTGGAAACAGTGTCCCGGGACCTAGAGTTATAGACCTAAATCTAATCCTTATTCCTATCTTCTTTATCATGATGGATGGACCGGACAAAAATACTGACGAAAAAAACACTTAAATGTGACTCCAATCCCGAATGACCTGTCTTTTTTCAGTAGCCTTGATATATTGTACCTCAAGGTATATAGGCATGCATCACAGGAGTTGGCAGTGTGTTACGGTTTGGCTTCAATCAGTTTAACCAATGAACTCTGGCAAGAAAATGATACGCATGCCCTAGAACGTAGTTCTACATGAATCGTATATCTTTACATTGCTTATATTAGAAACATTATTCCAAACACAACGCCGTTTATATCAAAGCATACGCAGTTCTATAAATCACATCGCATATACATGAAGAATTGTACATATGCCAACCTCCTAATTCAGTTTGCTTACATTACTGAGGTACCCTTACTAGGTTGGATAGACAATTAAGTCAAATCAAGTAATCTGGTCGCATGCATAGTAGAGCATGTTTGGGTGACGTCGCGCATGAAGGATGTACAATTTGTAAGACATGCTTAAAATTCACATTTCTATACACTACTCACACAAAATTATATTGTTACATAAAATAGTGAGGCCTTTTGAAGAACGTCGCGTGAATTGCAATTGGCGGCATTGCGAGCTAGTCCAACTTACATCATGCAACGGTCTCGTTGGGCCATCTTTAACACCCGATTGTTGCTTTCTATGTTTCTTTGTAAAGATTAATATAAAAAGTACGACCATTAACAGTTTCATCTCAATTCCATAGCATTCTATGTTGAAGTATCGCTATAATATGAGAAGAACTGAAGGGAACGTCCGAGGGCGGTCGCACAGCTAACCGAGGATGACCTCAAAGGTTCTTCTATCAGTCTATATAGTTTGTAACCCAACACCATTCAAAGTATATTGAAGATCTTGAAATAAAGCGGTACACCTGTTGATATAACAGGCCTAGGGTTTTCGTTCGCCCCATTGACGTAATACAGAAGCAATCAAGATACCTATAATTGCATTGAGATGGTATATTGGCTGTCTCTTCCTCAAGAAACTGCAATATATCCTGTTCTACCTAAAATTGTATCACTTATATGCCATCGCAACACACAGTGATATTCAAGGTCTCATACTATCTGTTTACCTTACTCCTCCACGGCCATTCCTTTACATCCGGAATGTCTCTGTTTGCTCACTACTCACCTCGCGTCCTTCTATTCATCCTTACCCCATTCCAAGTCACTGGGCATAGAATATATTCCCAGAAATCACCACTTCACCACAACACTCAAATGCCGCTCCCCTAGGCACAGAGGGAAGGGACATCCAAGTCACGTGATGTACTCAATCTCTAATGGACGGGTAGCTTAGACTGAAGGGGACAGGGTAATACTGATGGTGTGATACTTCCCCACTGCATCATAATGAGGACAAGGTAATACTGACGGCCTGATACCTCCCTATTGCATTATGAAGGGGAAAGAGTGATACTATAGTATATGAATGTATCCCCACTGTTCCGTGAAGGGTAGCGCAATGTCTGTCTACAATTGATTATTCCACCGATCGGAGGCGGATCACATGACCCATGAACCGACTCATGAACTGATTTTTCTAACTGCTGCACTTTTTGGCACGGCAAGAATCACTGGCTTTAGGGGCTATAAGAGGGAATGCCACCAATTAAGCTAAATGGACAAAGCAGAAGTCGAAAAGAAGAACAGAAAGGAAAAAATGGTAAGCAGAGTCAGAGTAAATATAACCACCCAGGATAACGACAGTGCCGTGAGGTGCACGCCCTATACACTGAGAGCCTCACGGCCAAACCTTAATATCACTGTCTGGCCAAGGGCAGTGTCATGAGGTGCACAAACTGAGAGCCTCATGGGCAAACCTGAATTCAGACATCTTTCCTAAGCAATCCAGGCAGTATGTACACCCTTCCTTAACCGATACATGTACATTGTCATTCTCGCCTATGCCAAAAAGGCATTTTTTAAAATGGTATATATTAACACCATGTCAATGATTACTGGAACCAGTGATCCCCGGTGCGAAAAAAAGTAAACCGATTATAAAAAGCTCATTACAAGAAACTATCACTGTACTATGTGCCATGATTTTATGTTTTATATACAGTTTTAGAACCCACTAAGCATGATCATCATAACATAGCATTTTATAACCAGTTGGAAACTAAATTTGTAATCGATTGAGCTCACAGTGACATTGTAGATTCCCGAATGTATGGCCCTTGGCAAGTAGCTTAGCTTGTCTGAGTAATAAAAAGACGGTCACGATCTATAGAGCCAGTAAATAGTACGTTAATGGGAAAGCGGGCAGTAGAGAGACGGGAAATCAAAAAGAAGAACTCCCATTTACCGAATTTCTGTTGTGATCTAAATGCTCCTTCAACCTGATCAAGAATGGAATGTTTTGCAGACAAAAGAGAAGGAAAAAGTATAGTCAAAGTTTACAAAGAGATTCTTCATGCTAAAGGTCTGGGAAGGGAATCGCAAACAGATCTCAGATTTCTTTTTCATCTGCAATATTGAAGGTGGAATTTTCTCGATGATTATCTTTGACTGGGTGGTGGACAAAGCAGACGGACTCAAATCGACGAGCAGAGCAGGACTTATAGACAGAAAAAGGACAAAGTGGTAAGCAGAGGAGCCGTCATAGTAACCATAGGAACATCCACTAAATATCACCGTCCGGGACAACGGCAATGCCATGAGGTGCAGACCCTAAAGACGCCAAGTCCTGCTGCCTAGACCACCCGGGTCAGGCGAGGAGCCGACGACCTCGGCCAACGGTGGGCGGTCCAGACGCCGCTGACCGGAAGTGATAAAGCCCAGACCGGATATTGACGTTTAAAAGCTGCGCAGACCTCTCATCTCGGGCCCCATCACCGGAAGTGGCCTCCAGCGCCATCTCAGCAGATGCGGGCACCTCACCTGACGTCACGAGATCCAGAAGGATCACGTGATATATGGACAGGGCCAAATATGGAGATGTTAGGGCTCTAAGTGGCAGAAGACCCGAAAACACATTATTTTGTGTTAGTTTTAATTAGCAATTAGCAGGTTGGGGCTACGACGGGAAAAATGGGACGTCCCGTTTTTTCAGGACGTAACTCTTTAAATCCTTAAAAAACATTTCATTATTATTTTTTCAATTTTGAAATATGAGCCTTAAGGACAGATGATTATTTGGTTAAATTAAAATAGAATTTCATCTTTGAAATAATGGTTTTAAGGGTTTTTAAAAGTCTGCCTAAAAAAAACTGGACGTCCTGTAAAAACGGATCACAAAACCGTCCCGTTTTTTCAGGGCAGTTCGTTTTCTTGGTATGATTTTTGTAACTTTTAAAAGATAAAAATCAATAGAAAAAAAATGCAACGATAGAATTTGAAAATGCAACGATCATTTTGATGCAAAAGATGTGTATTTTCATTACAAATAATTTTTGAATTTAGCAAACTCCTGATTTTCTGGGCATTTTTATTCATGTACAAATATTAATTGTGACATTTTTATTTATGAAATTGTCAAAATGGAAAATGTCATGTAATTCATGTTAAATACAGAATTTCATAATTTTTGTATTTTTTGATATGCAGAAGTATTATACATGTGTATTTTGTATGTTATTCATGTGTAAATTCATTTACAATAGCTAGATAATACACTTTTTCATAATTTCCTGTTATTACAGGACGTCCTGTTTTTCTGTGGTATCCCCAACCTCATTAGATTTCATGCAGTTAGAATACTGAGTGACACACAAGACCATTTCAAGACGATAGATCCACCAGGGCCATTTAGAATTGTATTAATTATCAGTATCTAAGATACAACTTAGATGGCTAGTTGTTAGGTTAATAAAGCAGGATGTTATGTCCGGAGTCAGAAATAATCATCTGTAGAAAAAAAAGCTTTCCAAACTTCTGTTCCATATTCAAATACAGATGACGCACGGAACCCACCTGATCAGAGTTCATGATCCCTCTGTTCATTTTAACAGCTAATTATAAGGTATTCGTGTGAAAAAAGCTAGGCTTTGGTGAGAAACAAGTGGTCTACGAAATTTGTATTAAGCCATTGTAAGTCTCTTATGATGTACCATCCTATTTCTATTATCAAAAGAGTTGGTCAAGATGTATCCCCTCTAACAGAATATAGTATACAGACTATGAAAACAAAAGATCTATACAGATAACCACAAATTTGTATATATAAAATTAATTTAGAAAACAAAAGACTTAAGGTCCACCAATGAAAATGAAATTGCCGGAAGTATTTTTTATATTGATGAAAGGAGTTTTTACTGCTGCAAAAGAAATTTTAATTTTCAGGGGGTTTAGCTTTCTAACCAGGTGGAGCTAATGTGCCTATTTAGAAATCTCTCTAATGCTTAAAGCAGACAAATGAATTTTTGAAAATATATCCGGATATTTGTCATTAGAAAACAGGTTCTACCCATGTTCCCGTGAAAATAGCTAATAGAATTTCGAAGTTTGGTATTTCTACTCACCAAGTGGCACTCAAGACACCCGTAATGCGTTTAACTACATGTGATAAGTAATATCTCGGAATTTGATGTCATATAGATAAATCTGAATAAAGTATATTTTTCTTCTCAATGTGATACTTATTGCTCATTCAATTCTCGGAATGCCTACTAAACTAATAGCAGTTCTGGGAATTTAACTATGAATTGAGAATTTAATAGCTTTTTTTATCAATTGGCATTTCAGTATTTAATGAAACCCTCTGCTGTCATAGCTCAAATGTCTAAAATTAAGCAGCGCCCTGTTCTAAACCATTGGTGTACAATTATGGCTGATTTTGCTCCCGAACATGTTGAATACCAAGACGCTTTGAATACTAGTGCTTATCAAATATTACCGGCATTTTTACTATGCACGTCCCCTTGTCTCGTAGGCTGGATGAAAAAGTTTAAATCATTACGGCAAGAAACTGATAAATGTCAAAAAGTGTAATAAGGATAAGGATTCCCTCGCTCCGAGCAGTTAGCTCAACATGATTGCTTTAGTGTGTTTGTGTACCGAAAACGTCTACATCGAAATGACTTTGGAGTGAAGTTGTGTAAAACGTCAATACTCTGCAGTGAAATAAATAATTGCGTTGCTACTAGTCGTGGGTTTCTTTTTACTAATATTTGCTGAGGCCATTTACAAGATGAGGTTTTTAAATGTGATTTGAAATTCATGTTTGCAGGAGGGACGCCCGTTAGGGTGGCGTGCCCCCCTTTGTTGTATTATTTTACTCAATTGCAAATGGAACTTTTATCCTAAATTAATTCTAAAACACATCATTGTTTGACCATTTTGAATTTCAAAAGGAACCACTATAGAGACGCCACCACTTCTCTTTTTTGTACCGACGATTTACCTTAAGCTTGTTACTCATTGTGAGTCATAGATCATCGAGAGAAATAAACTTTATTAAAGTCACCTGTAAACTTTCGTGAAGAAAAACAATTCTGTATAATAACATGTAAACTTTTGTGAACGCCCACCAACAAACTTAAACCGCGCCCCTCATTGGCATAACTCTCAACCAACCTAACCTCCTCACAACTGCCACATAGTGCAAGTTAAATAGGTACCAGTACAAGGTGGCAGTACAGAAGTGGGCGGGGCTGGTATCGTCGTCACTTCATGGAGTTAAATTGAGGGCATCACCTCAGAAGTCAATGTATTGGCGAAGGATAATCAGCCTGATAATCTCATGTCGTTTGCTATGTGGGCTATTGCTTATGGAACAGTTTATAAGAAAATTAAGACAAAGAAAAAAGAAAATAAAAAGGGGGATTTCGTGCACAGCCCCCAATTCACAGCAAAATTTGACTTTTTTTAAATATTTAAAAAAAGTCAGATAATTAAATCAATATTTTGTGTCTAAAAAGTAAACTTATAACTCTTGTACATACAGTTTGACTGGCACCGGCACCTGGTCCTACTCCCTGGGTGTTTTGGTAAGTTTACCAGCGAATGACAGCCGAATTGAGACACCCAAAACACAAACAGGTAATACTAGATAAAGGCCTTAGGTGAAAAGCAATTGTTATGTTATGTTGTCTATACACATAGATCTGTCTTTTTTTGAATTTATGTTCTAAAAATCTATTTTACATGTCTATCACAAAAAGGAATGTACACAGTTAGCAACTTAGCTTCCTTTGGCAGTATAGACCAAAAGTAGATGGAATTAACCACACTGCCTTTAGTGTGTGCAGGTTGTGCAAACACGCCTGAATTAATCAACAAGTCAGAGATATAGCGTATAAAGTGAAGCTCAATGGCCCTTAGTTCCCCTATCTTAACCGTGCCTGCCTCCATGCCCAGGTAACTTAGTTACCACCTTTAGATTAAAAAACGCATAACAATGGAAATAACATCACTGGAAAGTATTTTGAAGCACTAAAGAACGAACCAGAATCTTCGCATAAAAGTTAAGAGTTTTCACGATTTGACAAGGTGAAAGTAATGTTTTCGTGTGAACCAGGCCAGAGTTACAAGACAGTATAGTGGTAAGGTGAGCACAAGGTGGGCGAGCTCTGGGGCTCCAGTGTCAACCGTTCTGTCGATGCCTCTGTTTTATGCCACCCGCTTGTCTTATGACAGACACAATGACCATATTGCATGTGACAGCTTGCAAGTGTGTGCATGCACAAATTGTCTGGGGTGGGCGTGTTCTAATAGGAGGACGCGATTACAAAGAGATTACATAGTTAATCCTTTCCTCACGAGTGGGTTTTGGAATAAACTCAGGTCAGTCACTATCCAGCCCGGGCCCCCTCTTCCATGGATGACAATGTCTAATAATCTTACTCCATAGGGAATGCACATGTTACCCCTTTATCAATTTTCATTTTAATCCCATTTGCATTTTTAATCCGTTATCTTTAATATAGATTAACTTAATGTCAATCTCTTACATGGTACCTGGGAACCACAAAATATCATTTCATGGATGAGAGAAAATTGTTTACCAAAACTCCCCTTTTCTAGAATCAATCGTCGTTAATATGGACGTATGTCCACTTGAAGAAATTTGGAGTAAGTTTTAACATGGTTGTTTTGGACATAGAAAACACAACGTTAACCATGTACGTAGGCCATCACAGGCTACCCTCGTAAAGGCGGTGATCCACGTGACGACGAAAATGGACCGACATTGGACCAATTTCAAAATATTTTTCTATCTCAAGAATCAGTTCAGAATCGGTTCAGAATCGGTCCAGAATCAGCCCACTATGGTCCAGAATCGTGCAATGGATCATGTCAACCGATAATTTTAGAACCGATTTTAGAACTGACAGTGTAAATAGAAAAAATTCCAACCGATTTCAAAACGACAATGGACAGACACAATTATTAAACCTGTTTAATATTTTTGGACCGATTGTGGACCGATTGTGGACCAATTTTATTATGTCTATGCATTTTCAAGGTTATTTAATTCATTTTTGGAAATAATAGAACGAAAATGATACCAAAATATATCAAAATGAATTCTATTTCACAGGATATATTTTAAATGCTTTTCAAGAAATATTTTACTATTTTACTTTTTTTTAATGAAACAGATTAAATAATATATATTTCTGGTCATGCTGACCATTTTTAGACATGACATGTAAAGGTTTTTCCATAATTTTGATAATTTAATCAACCGATTTTTTCCCCACTGTTTTCCTATTAATTTGTGAGCCAGGATACAAGAAAAAAATTAGTTTTCAGCTTCACTGTGGATCATGGGTAGGGGACCGATTCTGGACCGATTCTAGGACCAATAGGTTTAATTACCCAACCGATTTAGGACCGACAAAAATCCGTCGTTCTGAAAATTGGTTTGCTACTATCTTTTGTGTCGGTTTGAAAACTGTCGCAACGTGGATCATTAGCTTAACGTTCCCTTATTTAAGGGCCCACATGAGACTAGTGTCTCCGCCACAAGGGACGGTTAAACCAGACACCCTCATCAAAGTACCTGTCATAAAGAGCCACCTGTCATTGTGTGCTACCTGAAACCCCTCCGGAGCTGTGAATCCATATCAGACCAGACAGATTGGGGCCTTGACAACACAATCAGTGAGACGGGCAACAAAGGTGTAATGAGAAAGAGGAGAACACCTCTTGGTAACTTCAGTCGTGGTGACATTAGTGACCAAATACAGAAATGTTTACCTGCCAGATCGCATTTTATACAGCACAAATCATTTACAGTGCACTATCCTTAGAAATTGAGATATCGCTTTTAAAAGTTATTGGAACATTAATTTTCTCCTTGTTTATTCTTTTTCACCTTTTTATTTTCCCACAAATCGAAATATTCTTTTTCTCTAGGGTGCCCCCGGAGAACACCCACTCAGAACACTTTCGAGGGTCTTCTCATTCCATTATTATTCTCTTAACCCCTACATACAGGCTGCATGGTGTTTACACTATACACTTAGCATTGGAAAAATGGCCATCCCTACCTGGTGCTATGGCAGTTGTAAGTGATAGAGACAAGCACCAGCAATTACGTCCTCTCAGCATTGGCTCACACTTCAGCTACCAATCACAAGTTACAAGTACCTTTCCAACTGCTGGTTTAGTGCACCAGAAGTGCTCTGACCATTGTCATGCTTCAAGGCATGTACTTAAATTTCTTTCTGAAACATCTAAGTGATCATTAATAGATGAAAAAAACACTGGTTGGAAGCCATAGGGGTAAATTACCTTTCTGACATAGCTTAAATACATAATTGATTAAATGTATCCAGAGAAAATATGTTAGATATAACTATAGATAAATACATACACTAAAATGTGCTTAGGAGGAGAAGATACCTCATCGGGTATGAGCCCTGCAGGTGTTATTGCACCAACGGCCTTATCCAGGTGAACACTAACTTATTCCTGGCACTTGACAACATGGTTCAGTCAAGAAGGCAGGCTTGATTTTTTTTTTTTTTGAATTCATTTGTTTATTCAGACGTAAAAAAAGTTACAAGACTTGTTTCCATTTTACATCTGAGTTGTCCTTGATAAAACATTATCAGGACCAATATAATTTGAATAAATCATGTAACATGAATCCATTTAATATAAAACATGTTAAAAGTAAATATAATTATTATAATCATTCATTTATAATTGAATATGTCACCAATTCAAACTGGTATAAAAGACCTTACGGTCCTACAATATTTTGATCAAAAGCAATAACTCATCTAGCAAAAATGCATATATTAACATATTTCAACTAACACATTAAAGGACATAAAATTATTGCACAACAGTCAATAAACCAACATTTTCTCAAGCAGACATTTTTTTCTATTCAATTTAAACTCATCAATAGAATCAATGTTTCTAACATCAGCAGTCAAATTGTTCCATAACATAGCACCTCGATACAATACATTTTGTTTTGCTTTCTCATTGTTTGGTTTATATGTGCTAAAAATTGTTCCCATATTTCTCCTTGTGTTAGCTCTTTTTTCTAATACTAATTCCTTATGACCTTGTAAATTATACATAAAATTTACCATATGAACATCTCTTCTATCAGCTAATTTAGCTACCTTTATATCTTGACACAGTACATTCTTATCGATCTTAGTATTAGTATTATCACAAATTCTTAATCCCCTATAAAATAACTTAGAAATTTTATTTAAATTCGTTATAGAAGTACCTGCATATATGATATCTCCATATTCAATTAAGGGCAGTATCATGCTCTTAAAAACAAGTATACTAGCACTCTTAGTGATATATTTCCTTATTTTTGAGAAGAGATACATCTTGTGTGATAAATGTTGACAAAGGTCAGATGTATGCCTGTTAAAATTTAAACTTTCATCCAAGGTAAAACCAAGATATTTATAAGAACACACTCGTTCTAACATAATATCACCCATTCGGAGCTTAAATTGTAAATTTTTACCAGCATTCACAATATTTTTCATTCCATAAATACAATATTTGGTTTTTTTACAATTCATAGATAACTTATTTTTATTACACCATGATAAAACCCGGTCAAGATCCTCTTGTATATGGTTAAAAGCTGTTTTATAGTCATCAGTAACAATGTAGATGACTGTGTCATCAGCATATAGTGAAATCTCTGAATTCTTTATACAATATCCAATATCATTTATATATATTAAGAACAATAGAGGACCCAGAACACTTCCTTGGGGTACGCCGCATTTAATATATTTAAGATCTGAGGTAATATTATTTGCCTTAGTGCATTGTTGCCTATTAGATAAATAGTCCATTAGCCATCTTAACATCATACCATCTATACCAATTTTTTTTAATTTTTTAACCAATATTACATGGTCTACAGTGTCGAAGGCCTTCCTCATATACAGTATACAAGAATTGATGCGTTTCTCATAGGGGAACTCCCCAACGATACAATTCATAATATGTTATCTAATATCTTATTTACATTCAATGAGCCCATGTCAAAAACAATCCCACTTCATCACATACATGTTACTTATTAAGAATTGCATCTCTGTAGTCACAAATGATTTTTCCTAGCCAATTTCCCTTGGTAACATTTTTTTGCGATATTTGTTTGTGTTCTCCTAGGGTAAACCCACACGAAAAAGAATCACCTTTTGTTGCCTCATAAAGAAAACCAACAGTTTGGAGTAATTTATCTCTCAGGGAATCGTTTTGATCGGATTTAAGTCTAATGACTAATCGCATAACTTTGATTTTGTCTTCCTCCCATTTTTCACTAATTCTGATCTTTTCCCCTATCCTTTTTGCTTGGTAGCCGTCTTGATGCCTTCTTAATTTTGATCAAAGTAACTTTGGTTGAAGGTTACTCTCACAAATTGGGGTTTTTATAACTCAATGGATATCGATACGTGCTGAGGAATAATTATTGTTGAAACCAATACTACCGTTTTGTTTGATGACATGTGCACCATAAGGGTATTTCCTAACAATGTATAAGTTTCCTGATTGGATAATTTGATAGTCAGATTGTATCAAAAGAAATAATGAGGCCCACTGAAAAAGAGCCTGCAGGAAGTTAAGAAGTGAGGCATCAATATAGGTACCAGAGCAAACAACCCAGCTAACAATTTCACGTTGCTACAACGTTGCTACAACGTTACCTTTTGGTTGTGACAACGTTGCAAATTTACGTTGCTACAACATAAATTTGTGGACTCCCAGAAAGGTTGTAGCAACGTTATTGACAACGTTGTACTGCAACCATTTCACAACCTTTTCACAACCTTAAGGATTTTGTTCTTTCCATTTCAGAATATTATTTAGATTGTATAATTCATTTGTACTGCCACATTCCCATTCTCTACTGATGATATTACACATTTTGTGTTGTCCCTGGATTATTAAAAAAGAAATTTCTAACTTTAAATAAAACAAAAATCAAAAGTATTTTTAGAAAATTATATATATATATAAAGTTACTATCTTTATATATGATCCCATAGCTTTTTTTTATTATTTCAGACTGCATTTTGCATCTAAAATCGAACTCATGCATCATTTATGTTAGATCATGTCAGGTTAATGACCTGTTGCATTTACAATTTGAGACTCTCAAGGCTGAATGGGCTATACCATACTCACCAAATAAAAAAGGTGTTTAACTTGATTTTTGTACTCAAAGTCTCAATGTTTATTACAATAGTTAAACATTATGAACATAGATAATGTTCTTTTATCTAGTACACCTTAATCAAGCATTGTATTTCAAAACAAATTCAAAAATCTTGTCTTAAATGGCTAAATCTAAAAAACGTTTTTGAAATATTGCACATTTTAAACAGTGGTGCCACCTGCATGTTATTTCTAAGTTGTCTCACAACGTTGTTACAACGTTGTGAAATTGACGTTGTCACAACATTGTGAAATTGACGTTGTCACAACGTAATTTTGAAACATTGTGTGTATGTTGCAATGCAACGTTGTATATTTGGTTGTAGGAATGTTGCTGCAACGTTGTATTTGGTGGTTGTATTCATGTTGCACAACAACATTGTGCTGGTAGGTTGTAGCAACGTTGCAGGCATGTAACATCACAACATTACCAAACTGCAACCAAAAACTAACGTTGTAATAACGTTGTGTGTTTGCTGGGAATAAATACTTTAAACCCCAGCTTGGAACTCAACAAGGCCTTGGGCAACCTGTTTAAGAAATGAGGTTCATGAAATGAGTTATGATGTAAAAGACAAAAATATCAAATTAATCAATCTAACAGATGAACATACTAAAATGTCAGTTCGTATGAAAATGGTCTAATTAGACTAATGATTATTTTATAAAATATCGGCTCAAGGCTACCATGAAGGCCGGTATAAGAATAGAACTTTGTTTGACCAAATACATTTCACAAATTGCTCTTTGAATAATGGATATTGATGTTATAAGGTCATCAGTGATAGAGAGATGCCTACCAAATATTTAAACAAGCTTTCATGGTGATGATGATCAAACTGATGACATTTTAAGAATCATTTGAAAAAAGCAGTATATTCTATAAAGTGTTACCATTCCATACCCATTCCTACATCTTAAGATCAGGATCAAAGTTTTGAGCACTGATATTTTTAGGTATTTCCCCGCCGGAGATTGCTTTAACCTACATACATTGTACATTTTCTCGTGATGTCATTCTGTGCCGAATGTGTAAGTTGCGGGACCGTGGATTAAAGATATTATAAACAGAATGCGAAAGCACATTTCTGGCTCATTAACCGACCCAGCTAGGTCGATAGGAAAGGAATTACACAATAGGTAAATTAAGTAATAGATCCGAAAATGTAGTTCCCATAACACCTCACGATGGTAAGGTCTGGATAATATTGGTCTTATTAATCATACATGATCATTGAGACGTGTATGGCAGTACGCTAGTGACGTATGTGTACATGCTTTGAAGACATATTTCTACTGACCACACCCTTACCAAGAAGATTGCATTGTAGTAGTACATACAGAAACGGGCTGCTCCTCCTACCTGTCTGCTAACCATGGTCAAAATTGGTTTCTCCTTAATGAAAGGGAATTTTCTTTCCTATGCTGTCTTGAAGTGCTCTGTTTAAACTATAAAAGGATTCTCCAGTGCGCGTCATTGTAGTATGTGTCTGATAAACCCGCGTTTAAGCAGTATTCGATGGTTTGGAATCAGTTGCAACATAAGGAAAGAAAACGATGTTACTGTTTCTATAAACATGTTTCAATTATAGTTTATAAAGAAACGGAGGAAGCCTAATATCTTTACAACCTAGCTACGTACTGCTCATTGAAAGTGTGCGGTTTCCTCGTCATTTCATTTTAGAATATCATAAGACAACTGAAGTTTGAATGTCTAGCAGTGTTTTAGGATAGGAAAATGGCGGATTCTGGTTTAAAAGATTAACGAGTTGATTTACATTGCAATATTCTACTTAATATAGGAGCTATTTTGTACAGAGTTTGGATACAAACAGTTTTCACACAATTGATCCATATAAACCTGGATATAATATCATATATATGATTGCAATGGAGAAATTGTATACCATCTGTCACTATCATCTGGACCTAAAAGGCATACTTTATCATATGACGTTACCTGCTTCTCTCACCAGACATTTTCCATTCAGCTGGATTTCTAGACTTCCAGTTCATCAGTTGTCGTTAAAATGACAGACCGTTGTCTCGCGATTATCCTATGCTCTCTACTCTGCATAGAACATTAGGATCGTTTTCTACCTCGAGAGCAGAGTCATTATTCTAGTGGAAAGCTAGATGGCGTTCCTTATGAATAAACCATCAATTTGTGGGTGAGATTATGAGATGATATCAGGAGAACTAACACTGCGCCCAGTGATGCCCTCCTGGTTTGTTAATGTCACCGGATTTATTCCAGAAGACCGAATTAACCTCACGTCAATCTGGGCAGAGTAAATAACGAGGGTTAACTGTATAATTCCCAAGGGGACGGAAGGTGCCAGGGAAGTGCTTCATCAATGCGCGCGCAAACCGTAAGGACAGCTGGAAAATAATAATGAAGGGACGACTGAACTTGCTTGTGTCTCGTATTCTGACAAGCACTCCAGTAAGCCTGACATCGTCTGGCAGCTTTGGTTGTGTTATTATTCTTCGCTTTGGCTATCCATTGCCTTGGGGTCCCTTGAGGGTGGCCGTATCCGAAGAAGGAGGGGACAGCGGACGGCGAGAGGCGTGCGAGGAACAATACGTCCTCTACAGCAGAGTGGGTGTGGTGGGCTTTGTGGGTCTGCCTGGTAGGTAGCAGCCCAGCAGGGGAGGTCTGCAGTGTAGTTCTCCCTCTGTTTACTGGTACATGCAGGTTTAATTCTATTGTAATGTGTTCCCTTTTTCTCTGTTTCTCTCACTTAAACTCGTACTTTGACTGTAATGTTTTATTTTGGGAAGAAATGATTTATATGTTACATATATACATGATATTAAACTTATACACTCTCACTCACACTATTGAGGCTAGTTGTTTCCCTGTGCGCAAAAAACACCTTTTGTAGATAAAGCTTTAGCAGATCCAGAGGAAATAAGTATTCAGTGCACAATCCCAGTTCCATGCTACATGGTAAAAAATATAGGGGACATGGTTCCCCTGCTGAAGGATCAGTGGGGTTAGGGGGACGTCCGCCCCACCAACCCTCACCCCAATCCATCCCTCTGGCGCGCCAAAACTGTTTCTCCCTCGTCAAACCTGTCCTCCTGTGACTTGGTACCGCTCTTACACTTCCCACACAAACTGGATTCACGTGTACTACCGTAATATATTGTCCCCAATGTGTTAGGCATAGATCGAGGAGGACATAAGACCTACTAAGCACAGTGCAGAGTAAGGCACTTATGATGGAATAAAGTCTGCTTGTCTCCCAATATATCAAATTTAGGTACTATGAAGTTGGCCGTTTGAGAGGGGAGCACACCGAATGGTGGCATGGCCCATTGTTTTCGTTTAACCATTATGTTTGAAACATCACATTCAGTGGTTCTTGTGAGAATCGGTCACTGGTAAATTGAACTGAAAAAGGCCAGACTTCAACAATGTCATGGGACAGAGTACTGCTATTCATTGTAAATGGGGCATTTCAGGGGCTTCAATTTACCCGAACAGGAACCTTGGATTGCTCACTGTTAAAAACAGGTGATTTCCTTTTGCATTGTTTATCTGTAAAACTATTACGGTGCACTTTTTGCGTTGTGTGTGAACTGAACGTCTAACTGGACACATTGGGGTTTCTTTGACTGTGTGAGTGTGAAAAGGGCCTCACAGCCAAATCAGTTGCAGCCTCACGAGGCAGTTGGAGGCTGGCACTAATTGTAAGGCACACGCTAGGCCTGGCTGATTGAGTTAATAACACGGCCTCAGGTGACAGCCCCCTGAACAGCCACATTGTCCACAGCCGGCAGGCGGGCCCCACTGGGAAAGGAGAAAGGGCCTTTCACATGTTTCTTTTTTCAAAACTACAACTACGGTCAAAAACCTTCTACTGCTGTTAAAATGTAGATGTGAATATGATTATGTGGAAAATCAGAGAGGGTTTCTGATTTGGAGCTGAGATTTTCTGATTTCTCGAAGCAATTCTTATATCTAACGACCTTAATCATTTGAATCCCATCATCCATATAAATCTTCTCAGACAGGCACTGGGACTGGAGAAGGGCGTACTCTGTATGGAGAGTAGCTCCATATTTTTAGGTTCGACATGCAAACATGCAAACACGTTTTGAGTCCTGCACCCACAACGGAAAACATGCAAACACGTTTTGAGTCCTGTACCCACAACACTGATCCCCTTCTTTTCCCTGAGTTAGTCCCCATCTGATGATTACAATTAGTGTTTCATGTTTTGTTGAAATTAGAGATTACAATTATCAATTAATATTTTGCAGATATATAGAGTCATGCCAAAATCAAAAGTCTGCTGAAATGATATATTGTGGAAATGTTCTCATAGCTACCTTACTGTCCTATCTTGTATTGGAAAAGCAAACCACCTTTGTACAACCTATGTCGCATCTCATATCAATATACCATCACTACTTGTATCACCTTGATCAACAGGAAGACCATGTAATAATGTGATATTGACAATCACTACTGTTTCAATAAAATACACGTACTAGACAACATCCATGTCAGTTGCTTTCTCATATCCCATAAGCTGTCTTTGATCACTGAGAACCTTTTTAGGTACCCTTCAAAAGTGCTTATGCTTGTGTGATGAATGTCTATTCATCAGATAGGTAAAAGACCGAAATAAGAAAAGTAAGGTAATATGACAAAAGTAAAGTATATTTTATAAAAGGCCCGAAAAAGGCCCGAAAGTGTAAAAGCCCGAAAAACCCGAGAGGCCCGAAAAAGGCCCGAAAATGTAAAGGCCCGAAAATGTAAGGCCCGAAAGTGTAAAAGCCTGAGACCCGAAAGTCCCGAGAAAATATGTAAACCGGAAGTGATAATGTAAACCGGAAGTGACGTCAATTGTAACCACGTGATCAAAGATAGCCAATCAGGGCTGACCACTAGACTATAAAAAGGGGCGGTGAGGCCCGAATAAATGAGTTCCTTTACAGTTCTCCTTGTGTCAACACGTGTCTTCTTCCTTTGGTAACCGATGAGATGAGCCGATACGAGTTAATTAACTAGAAGTTTAAGTGAAATAGTAGAAGTTCGAGGGAATTAGGCGAAAACTTAGGACAGGGGCCCGAAGGCCCGAAGGACCGAAACAGGGCCCGAAGGCCCGAAACTGGCCCGGATGGAGTCCCGGAAACGCAGGCCCGGAATGGCACGAGGGCCCGGAATTAGGGACCGAAACCCAGGATCCGTAGGAACGACGGCGCGACCGGCTCGGCCCCACGCTACCAAACAATAGGCGACCGTCGGACCGACATCCCCGCGGATCGAGACCGAGGGTGGACCGTCCGTAGGAAAGAACACCGGCATCGCAGAGAGATAAGAAACGGCTTCCCCCTACCCCTACCATATTTTCCTTCCCCCGCAGTCCTCCACCCGTCGACGAGTGCCGATTCCCGATCGACCCGCTCAACCCCCCTCGTGCACGAGGCACGACTCAAAATATCACATAGGTTTCTTGCCCGGATTCTACGTCCGTCCGAGATCCGAAACAATTCCCACGTCCCTCTGCTGTAGAAATCGGAAACCCCGAACTACCGAGGAACGTCACACTTGTATACTAATTATATTAGACTAACACATAATAGTAACGGAATCGGAAGATTAAGTAAGGAGTTTGGTTACTATCAAAATGAAACATGAAGCATTGAAAAAATTAATCAGAACATTAATTTAATGTTGATTAGAAAGGTGCTGTCAGCTTGATATTAAGTATGGAAATGGATTGCTCATTTAACAGTGTGACAAAGATTAATACAAAAAGTTTTACGCCTACGTTTAATAGCAAAGCACAACTTTCGCATTTAAAATTAGCCCTAGAATTTGATGTACTTCTTCACATTGCTCTTGAGGGAAGCCTGTTGATTCATGTCTTGCTTGTTATTCCATGCAGCAAAAAAACCCCAGATCTTATTAGTTTTCACTGATGTTTTACATACACATCAAAAAACCTTAAATTAAACTTTCGGAAAACCTTTTCTGAAGAGTATCTCAAAGTGCTCGGCTCTTAGTTTTATAGAATATCAAATTAAAATCCGTTTTCAAAGAATTAAAGATAAGCAATTGATGTATTTTACCTCTCTCGTATTAATCTCTTTTCTCATTATATTACTGCATTTACAGATCCAATTGATGTTTTGGTTACTCAGCTAAATGTTGTATGTTATTGTGCAGGAAACGAGGGCATCTCTCTAACCATGCCCGAGCGTTATTGAAAGAGATAGTAATGGCCTCGTGGATAAAGGATATTTGAGTATCTTGAATTATAAATTGTGTTCAACCTCAACAGAATGAGACAGTGCACACTGGTGATTCAGATCATATTCCCCATCCGGCCACGTCCTCTGAGTATGGTGACAAACTACGTAGTTAAAGCTGCGACCTCTCCTGTCTGAACTAACAGTACCAGACCCATCCCTGTAGCTTCACTAAGGGGATCCCCTACAGTAAGAGGCCCCAAGTGAGCTCCAGAAGGGATTCCCTAATCAGATCGTGGTTTTATGGCTTGCACAGACATGCACCTTTTCATTTGATAAGGCGAATGGCTTGTCATGGACTCTTGCAGACTCTCCAAAACCTATCACCCAGGCCATGTTTGCACAATTTTATTTTCCTTTCAGATACCTATTAATAGAACACATTATTCATGGAGGGATGATGTTGTTCGTAATCCCATTAAAGTTTCTCACTTAAGCCACCTCGGCACATGTTTCGATTTATTTCTGAAACATCTTCCCACATTTCCTACTGCGTGCATGTCTACCCATACGCAAGCTTCAGTCCAGGGCTTCCCGAAACGCGAATGTTCGGATTGGCTTCTAATCATCACCTGCTTACCGGAGAATCTTCCGTGATAGAAAAGTCATAGTTATTAAGATGAGAAGGTTCTTTAAATATCTACAGGTAAAACGAGATAAAGCACATTATTCCTCTGCCATCTGTCATATGTACCAGCTTTTACTGATCTACCTTCATTTAGAAATGTTCTTATTTTATTCAGTTTTTTTCTCAGCATTTCCTTTTAATTCTGTAAAGCCCATTACTGGCATTAGCCTTCACTAGTGCTTCTTCTGCACAGTAAAACCTGCGAATAACCACTAGCTACCTATTTTTGGCGTAATAAAAAAAAAACTTACATCCTAAAATCTGGGACACCCATAGCTTTCACGTGAAGGGATCCCAGCTCTCCTGGGAGGTGTGGCCCTGGATGCTTTAAGGGTCGGTGAGGGGTTGCTACCCATGTTACCCCATAGTAGTACCTGATTAATCCCACAGGGGGCGCGGTGGGCGGCGGGCGTCATTAGGGCGTAATAGTGGGGTCAATCAGCCGTAACATAACGCGGGATCCAGCGCCTTATCGACCTATTATCGACACCTTACCGGAGGAGGTAGCCCGGCCTCCTGCCGCCCCCTCACCCACACCCAGCGCCAGCAGCCATTTTTAATGTTTCTTTTCTTGCCTCTCTTCCCCCCAGAAGGGGTTGTAAATTAGCGTGATGAAGATAATTAGTTTAATCAACAAGGTACCTGAGTGAAATCAATCGAACTGGGTCTGCCCAGCCTGTTCATTTGTCATCGCCAATAGATGACTGAAATGAGGTACATTAATTCATCTAAACCCACCAAACTCGTAACGGGTTTCCTGATTGGTTATTTATTACCGCTTTCTTTATTTGAGTCATTGCATAATTTTATTCAATAAATCAGTCGGTATTGTTCGGAAAAACAAAATGCATCAATGGCGTCATCCATTTTCTTGGGGATAGCCGGCGGTGTTTGTAATTTACAAAAATTAGGGAAAAACTAATGAAATAACCAGCAGGATTGGGAACCCAATCGTACCCAATTTCTCCCGAACAGACTGGCTTGTTTTGCTTGGCTTCCCGAGTTGTTTTTATTTTTGGTAGGGTTCTCTGGTTATTCTCCTGATTCTGTGTGCTCACAAAGCATCCATCTGTTAGGCCTGGAATTAGGGTTTTCATTGGGAAGACTGAACTTGAAGGATTTCCAGTTATGTTAGGAAAGGACATTTTCGAGGAAAATGAAACATATTGTTGTGTTGAGAATCAAGTCGTTGATTTGGTAGAACCTACATAGGCTTCCCATAGGTCTGGATCAACTTATTATGTATGTCTGTGCACAGGTCTTTTGAAAAGGAAATTCCGTCATCCTCTTAATTGTCGTTAGGATTGATAATACATGGCTCTAACCTATCACCTCACCTAAATCATGTGAGAGACTCCCTAAATACAGTGCATCTGTTTTCGTGGAGGAAATTCTGCAACTCCTTCAATAACGAGATAAGGTTTGCAATTGGTCTTATGGTACAATAGTTCTGGCCATATGATTTCTTTTGTCTCTCTGGGGTCGTTTATAGCCTGCATGTTCATCAGATTTGTCTTTGGAAGGGAAATTGATTCGTATGTAATACGATAGAAACTCTTCTTTGTCCATTAGTTATGCTGAATTCCGCATACTTCTACCAACCACGGATAGTATAAATTACTTTCTTAATTTCATCTAAATATACTAACCTATGAAAGACGTACGCTTGGAAATATGAAGACAAGTCTCGATGTTTAAGAATACACATGTTCACTGATCTTGGCAATATCATGAGTATGTTGCCCGTTCGTATCTGTAGAAAATATATTCATTATAGACAGATATTTTTTCCTGGGGTTTTCTCGAAACTATAGTCCAAATGTACCTGCAGGTGTTATAACACTATGGTTCAGCTATCCGTGGTAGGAAGAAATTCATGACGGCTCCAACACGTTCTTCACACCCTCTCAGTCCGTGCACCGTTTGATAGGTGCCCATGGTTAAAGAACACGAGTGCAATTTGATGGCAATACTCGATATGATAGCCATATGCTACACCTTCCCTCAGTCTGGTAAGTGTGAGATTGCAGTACTAATCGTCGCCAGAATTGCTGCCCAGACTGGCATGTCCCATTATGACCAGAATTAATCAAACCTGATCTCGGTGGCACCTATTAGGGCTGGGCGCAGATGGGTGCGGGGTGCTGGGGGGTGAAGAGTGATGGCTGTCAGTGGGTTGGTAACGACGGACTTCCTGGCAATACATCGACCCGCCTCGAACCTCCTCTCTCACGGTACCTAAACCATTCCCTCTTGTTATTTCCGCTCAGTTTCACCTGCTGAGTAACGCCTTGATCTATCATGTTACACTAATGGTGAACATTCCTGCTGGTCAGTGGGTGTACTTATCATAGTTTGATAACAGAAAACAACAAAATGACACTGTGAGACAACTGAAATTAGAACTAACATCATTTACACTCCACCATTAATCACTAATTGGTCTTAGGATGAACACTCTTTTGGATTTAAAAAGGGTTAACACGTCAATGACGTTTTTCTTTATACGAAATAGAAAGGGACATGAAATTCAGTTAAGGTTGGGCTTCTGTGATGTACCGCTGTTTTGATTACCTGACTATAATGGGGCTAATGTTCATGTTTTTACTTAAAATGTGAAAATCAATAAAAAGAGCGACCCATATACACATGATATATAAACAGTTAAAATTATTTCGGATGGAATAATGTTCCAGAATTACTTTAGTGACCTCTTGCGCTGAAAGGGATAAGGAATTTATAAAATTAGTGTAGATATTTTCTAAATGATGAATGAAAAGACACTTCCGTTACGTCTCAAGTCATTTGTGTAAACAGATAAAGGTTCAGGGTCCATCTTCGTCCAAAAGTTAAAGAGGACAAACCGGGTTCATGTTAATCTGAAATCAAATCGAACACTGTATTATGATATTTAAAAATGACACCAAAAATACAATATTAGACCTGTTTTGTTCAACAGTTTTTCCTCAAAGAACCCAAGATCAAGGTAATTACAATCAAGCTTTATCAACTCGAGCCCTCTGGCTCTAGATCTCTGGTAACCCTGCCTGGCTAACCACGTACAATCTGTTGAAACACAACCCTAAACAATGCACACAAATGGCCTTTTCTTATCTCCTAAGATGAATCGAAGAAATCTTTCACTTATAAAATCAAACAATCAATCTGAAAATGCAACTTAAATTGAAAGACGATCCCTACTTTTCTCTGCTTAATGCACACACCCCAGCTCCCCCTACTTTCATAATCATTACTGCTCGCAATCCATCGCTCATCACTGCTGAGGCCACATGCATTTCGGTTTTTAGTACCAGGGTGACAGTTAATTATTCACAGCCCACAATTAGTGTTGCATTGTTGACCATTAAGTCATTTCTGAAGATCAGACAATTCTTACGTGCCCTTTGTTACATCAACAACAGACCAAATAGATACGCTCTTTACCCTCAGTGGTATATCCAAGTGAACTGGACACTACTATCAATAGATAGCTATATATCTGAGCCGTCGTCAACATCGACCACCGCTCTATATCTGCATTGTGTAAACAGGGGCAGACAGCAGAGGCCGGCGTTAAGCACGGGCAGGTCGACATGTTGTAATGCATTTGTCTCCGAACAAGAGGATTTGATGCTGGCATTGCTGTGATGCGTTGCGCAATGATGTGCTGTAATGTAAGCCGGTGACTAACCAGCTAACTGGTCATGCATTGCTCAAAGAGACGGCAGAATAAGAGTCAGTGTATGCATAGACAGGAAGTAGCTTTATCTCTGTTGCAGAGTACAGAATCCTGCTCTAAGAGTACCAGCTCGGTTGAATACCCTGCTTAGGCGCAGATTATTCCCATTACAATAAATGAGATCACACCGTTGAATATGCTGCTCCAACCCAAAGTGTTCACAAAGTATCCAAACCGTGATTTAAGGGTAGCACTCTGCCCTACATTGATATATAAGTCCGAAATTGTTCCAAAGATTTCATCAGTTCTGGAACATAATATAAACACAGTGTACATGAAATAGACAGAAAGACATGTTGATGTTGAATGCTAATTGCAACAACCTAGGCCTCAACTTGCTTGTAAAGGTCACACAGTTTAAGAATAAAAAGAGGAACTATGAGAAAATTCTCAAAAGTTCACTTCAAAGGGGAATCGAAATATGGAACAGGCTGCCAGTTTGTGTCAAGAAGGCCCTGACCAAGGTAAAATTCAAAAATGAACTTACGTTGGTCCAAAAGCTGTAATACAAAAGTGCATTAGCCAATGACAATCATTCATTGTGAGTTGTTACCCCTGATTATCAATTACCATCATGCTTTCATCTAGATTCATCCATATCATCTGTATCATAATCTTTAACCACCTTTAAATCTCTTTATTTACTTATACCTTTATCAACCTGGCTGGAAGAACATGTATATCCGTGAAGCTGGATTTCAATAAAAGAAAAGATATAGTTATGTCATATGGGGTAAATTACATGGACTATCCTATTAATATCAATTTAAGAAGCACTAGAATAGTATTCAGTTGGACTGCCAATATAACGCTTAGGGGATACCATTTGCGCTATTTTAAAGTATCAATGGAATCGAAGGGTAGGGAATGCTTTTTGACCATTATCTTGACAAAACAATATACAAGCGCTCAATATTTTCTGGTCTTTTGGACCAATTTCGATCGTTTTCTGATCATTTCAACGACGCGAATCGACCACATCAGTGCTCAGTGTGTTATGTATAGATGCTTTATAATAGTTACCATAACCATGTGTTGTTAGAACGAACAAACATTCACAATGTCTAGTAAGTATTTGACCTTCAAACACGCAAGCTGTCAGCTGTTGACGGAAGCACCTGCTGTTATTGTATCTGTGAATCAAAAATACTTGTAACCTGATGCCCTCAGAGGGTGTTTGTATTTTATAGTACTACGAGGTTACTCTCCTAATGGGCTTGTCCTACAGGTGTTCACCAAAGCGACTCCATCGACAATAAAGGTCATATTTGTTGTAGACATGTTTTTTAGAACCCATTCAGAAATGTTGTTTTGAAAAGAAAATTTGAGACTTACAGATTGATGGATGTCAAGAACAAAGCTAAACAAACTGACGCCGTGGATACATTCTTGTAAGGCGAAGTCGAGTTCGACCGTAAACAGCACGTCACACAGTCCTGTGAAAGCAGCAGTATGCGGACATATAATCGCGTTCAGAACGGCAGTGGGTTGTGTATATTTTGCTTTGTGTAAATGACTAGGGAAACTGACAGCTTGCAAGGAGCACATATCTCAGAGGACACGAACGTATGTCTCTTCCAGTTTACTACTACTTATGTTTATCATTCACAATTATCTAAAACCAAATTCTTTATAAGCGGATACAGCGATCTCACAATGCCTTTTTACCATAGGTAAATAGAAATCAAGTTTTGAATTAGTCAAATTCCCGGCTCACCTAAACATTTTATTAGTGCACACGTGGCAACTCAGATATACTCAAATTAGAATTTAGTTCTGAAGAAGGCCGACGATTCACCAGACGTGTTGATTCCACCGTCGCACCTCAAACAAACCTGTCTGAATATCACTGAAGTTAGGTATTTCCTTATAACCTCTATCTTTAATACATTTGAAATAGCAAAAAGTGAAACACAGGCTCTCTTTGACACACCAAGTGGCTTTTGCTTATTGCAGTTGCATATTCCTCACCCATCAAACTAAGCAGGTCCGGTGATGTAGGGGCCTGGAGATAAAAGATGAGACTTGGGGTGTGCCGTGCCTGTGGGCCTCGGAGTAAAAGAGGAGTGGGCTAAGGCTATGTAGTTTTATGGGGGTTATAGGGGGTGGGGGCACTCTTAAGGCCCACTCTGTCCCCACTAGGGGGCGCGGCCTTAGCGGTAGATCACCTGACTCCGGACCATCTCTGTAATCAGTCATACCATCAGGGGCCAGGTACCAGTACAGAATAAAAATCATATTTCTCACCATAGCATCCACATCTAGGTCTTGCATATCGTTATGATTCATTTTCCAGTGTTATGAGATTTGCAATGATAGAGCCACGGCAGATGAAAAGGTGATGAACAAAGTTTACGTCCAATTAATTGAACTGCTTCTAATCATGTTTGATATCAAAATTATCGGTTTGTCCTTCTCGGTTTGTGTTTCTTATCCATTTCAATGGAAAAGATAATTTTGAATTATGTTAGTCACAAAGTTAACGTGGTACGCTTCGACATTGCATGCGAGAACTTCTCATATACTAACTACCGTAAATACCATAAAAATAGACCATAATATTGCCATTCTAATCCTTTATGTTTTCACAGCATTAACGCTCCCTCTAGTTCACGATATGATGATAACATATTGGAACTACTTCCTTGCCACATCACTGCAGTGCAAAGCTTGAGGATATTACCAAGTTAAATTTCTTATCAGTGAACGGCCTGTATGACAAAGTATTTAGTGCCTGAAGAATGTATGAGCCTCTGGGTACAGGAGGAATGAACTTAATCTTCTACTCTCTCCCCTGTTTTCATGTTGTCTTGATGGGTTTTTTATTCACCTAAAGTAATTAATCATACAGGGTGCGGCATGCAGGAAGTATGGGTATTCCTTATATAGATCCAATATTTCATCAGGCACCCATGTATTAAAGGGGCCTTATTATACCATTCCGACGGTATGCGTGGATCATATTTGAAGAGGACCCTGACTCTCAAATCATAAATGCCTATCGTGTGGTATGTTACGGTAGAAGTCCATATTGGAGTAGGGGAGTACCATTGCTCTGTACTATGTCGCACCTCTACTTTTGAGATATTCTTGTTAAAATGTAATTCACGACTGCACTATTCCCGCACTATTCCCAATTATTGCTCTATCCGTTGCATTTAAAGCTTTCTCTACAACATAAAGCCTATATAGTGTACAGTCATTTCAAAAACGCCTTCGGCCCACACTAGAATAGAGGTACAGTCTTTAAGAATTAGAAATTCGCCAATCACCAATTAAAAAATGCATTCTGACATGCGCATGACATGCACATAAAGTCCCTAACAATTATAACTCGTAAACGCGTTTTTCTCTATAGGTTACACTAAGACGAAATGTAATTCTTTTCATTGGAGGAGAAGGAAGATTCTTGAAAGGTTCCTTTTCTTCGACCATAAATGCAAAACCATTGCAGCTATCTTGAATTATTTTTCATCATTAACTCGGAATATAGGTAAATATTAAAAACATAGATAATTATACGGTGAGAAAAGAAAAGGGCCGAAACTATTGCCCATAAATATGTGGACTTCAAATTGTGTATTGTTCAAACATTTTTGGAAAACTCAGAATCGATTACAGCCCTGATGATCCAAATAAGAATCTTACTTGAGTCTATGTCAAAACTGTAAAGGTAAAGTATAAGGGACACCAGTGAAAGGAAATTGCTCGAGTCAACTGTAAACTTAACGAAGGGCCCTTTCAATAATGTTGATACAACGTTCAGATCTGGTTGGTTCCTGGCAGTCTAAACCTGTCTGTTATCTCGACCTACCGTCGCGTCCCTCAAAGCCGTCTGCTTCAGTTGGCTAAAGCTGAGGACTTCCCAACCTTTCTTCAACACTAGAGGGAGACCTACTCTATCTAAGGCTAGTGGGGGTAAATAACGTCTCACCACAATGTACTATTAAAGATCAGTCAGTTTATCTAGAAGTGGTTTGACAATGATGTGCAACACGACTTATGGCGATCTAACACCCAACGCACATTGCAGTTTACGACTTCTTTGCAATTTCAAATAATTATGGTAAATCATCACCTATCTGACCACGTCTTGCTTGTTGTGAAGAATTGTTGGTTATATCGTTTGTGTAATCATCATTATCAATTTGTTTGCTGATATTCCTTTCAGACTTAGAATTATCAGCTACTGCTATACAGCACCAGAGGAAATGTAGAGTGCTTGTTATTAACATTTCACAAACATTTAGAACATCTATTTTTGTTACGTTTATCTAAAATAATCATTTCATGTCTTAATGAACAACTTGCATGATATAGAATTCATGATTTCTGCATTCATGAGATAGCCACGTGCTCATGAAGAACACATGGTGATCACCAAAAAGTGGTCACGTGACCTCGTCTGCACAAGGTCTAGAGTCCATTCGAAAATGAGTGGTTAGATTATACAAAGATACTGTGCAGGAGACGCCCCACTGCAGGATTGGTCTTAGAGCGAGTTTCGCACCAGTATTATTGCACTGAGGCTACCTCGTGCATTAATTTCTGCGTTTACAGTACAGTACACTTCAAGCTTAGTAATATTGTTTTACGGCAGATGGAAGGTTAGACGTATTAGGATTGTTAAGTTAGTGTTAAGGATAGACAACACCTCTCAGCGCCCCATTTACAGTAATTGATATTGCGCTGTCTCTGATAAGGCTACAGTTATGTAGTGTATATCAAATGGTAGAATATATTTTTCTCTATCTGTTGATATAAAATATATGATTGTAATGTTAAAACTAGGAAAATAAGAGGTGAAAAAGTTATTTTTGCACTTTTCTTTTTTGAACATTGATATCTCGGCTACCGCTTATTAGATTGTCACAAAATTTTGGGAGCTTGTCAATAACATTTGTATGCAGGGAAGTGTGTCTCAGATTTTCTATTTAGGTCCTGGTTTTCATTTTATGTCAAAAAACGGGAAACTTTTTGTTAATTTTTCAACATTATTTTCTAGATTTTATAAAACAAAAACTAAAACCTAAATAAAAAATCTGAGACACTCTTCCCTCCAAATGAATGTTGTCTATATGCTGTGAAAATTTCAAGCTTTTTCATGGACTATTAAGTGAGATATTCATGTTCAAAAAATAAAAGTGAAAAATGCGTTTTTTATATTCCTGACCTTCTCATACAGGCATATATTTACACATTAGGATGTGAATAATATGAGTAGATAGGGTCATTAAAAGGGCATTAAATGATATAACACTCATATTGATACTATAGATATTGAAAAATATATGCCTACTGAAAGAGAGTCCCGCAAATTGGCCCCTGAGAGGTGTTGTCTATCCTTAAGCTGAAGTGTAGTCGTAGGCAGACATGTATGATAAACATAGATGGGATTGTGAAGAAAGAGATGGTAGAATAATAATAGATTCATAATTGGAGGAGACAGCTAGGAGGGAATTGGTGGCATTGCCACATCTGGGATATGTCAAATAAATAACTAAACCACCATAGCAAGAAATTGATGAGCCACTTAAAAGTTAAGAACTCGTTAATAGCTGAGTTTTAGTAGTTTGTAGTATTTATCTTTATTAATTGAACTTTATTTACCCTGAGAAGGTCTCCAGGTTAAATTGCCTGGTTATCATTGCCTCCCAGCTGGCAGTTACACTCTGGGACTGAATGTAAAAATACATATCTTCTTGTTCAACGGGGTAGAGTATTAGGAATTCGCCATTTGTGTAGGGTTTTATTGGAGTATAAGTATGGACAATCTTATATTACATAGTCAAGTCTAATATTGCCTGTTTTTTTATTAGTGATTTTGTGTACTTTTGAATTCGCACCTGGAGGGTATACTTCTCACTGGTATTGGACCTTTAATACATTTTAGGCTGGAATATAGTCAGGGGCTCATTTATAATTATGAAACATCTATAAGATTCTTATAAAGAGAGCAGGTAGGGAGTGATAAATGGAAGATCAGAACAAACATAATCTACATAGAATGTTTTAGTGGCTCATCAAGGGCAGTCAGAACTAGAAGTAAAGGAATATGTATGGGAGCATAGTGCAAAGGATTTAGTGGGGACATGGTGGTGATGCAGGCTAGTTGATACGAAAGGAGTCGATAGGATGTGAAGTGGACAATAAATTACCAATAGCAGTACCAAGCGAAATATACCATAAGTGATCAGAGTTATATTCATCCAACTGACCATGGGTATTACAATAAGAGTTGGATAGTAAAAGAGTGGAAAACCCGTGAGTGAGAGTACGATCTAAGGAATGTAAAACACAAAATTGAATATTGACTGTGGTTGTACCTGTTATGAAGTAATCTAGGTTATACCATCAAGAGACATCGGTTCTCCTACTACTATCAGGATGTTTCTTATTCAATGAACTTTATTGTACCCTTGCAAAGTGAGTAATCATTCATTTGGACTTGAACTACCCAGATGAGGATAACTCTACCCAATGTGAATAACATCAGTAATCGCGGAGTTATTAATGACATTTTAATGTCATACATAACTAACTACGAATGATAACATTGTAGAGTTAAACAGATAAAGACTATTACTAACACAAACATGAAATACATAGATATAGCAAGCAACTCCCTTTTATACATATAAAATAGCAACCCATTATCATGAGTACATTTCTCATATCTTACATTTTAAGAAAAGATGATTTTTCAAGGTCTCACTAGTAACCCCATATACTATTTATGTATATATATAGATGTATATGACTGATTGTATAGACCTTATCTGAAAGTATGATCTTAGAATTCCTACTAATGTAAAACACACCCTTAAGTCATCTGCAATGGAAGGTACAACACAAGCTTAAATACTATAACAAAGAACGTGAATTATCCATAGTTTATATATCTGTCTTACATAGAAACTTATTTGATTCAACTAATTTCCGACACTCACAATATGTCGTCTAGACAACCGCAAGACATTCATTAAATGTCACAGAAGTCGATAGTAAGATGAAACTACCACATATTACATTTTCCTTTAATGTCAAATGCAGCATCTTAATCCCCTAACTGCCGAAGGCAGATGATATATCCATTCATATAATTGGAAGGTTCCCGCTATCCGCTTTTTCCCCTTGAGCTTGTGTGATACTTTTTAATGAGGACATCTGAATTTATGTGTCTGCGGAGAGTTCTCTTTATACTTTGCTGATTTCAAGTCTTGCTCCAGAACAAGAGGACTCTACTTTCTGAATTGATTGAGAACTATCTATAGAAGCAATGATGTTACCGGTTGTTCTTCCAGACTATATAGCAATTTGCATTCCTTTATAAATAATGAGTTCACTTTCCTAACTTGCCCAGAGCGCGACACACAGTTTGCCGATGTTTTCTTTTCTGTTTTCTGTGATTATGTTATGCATATACATAATATATATTTCACATATAAGAATAGTCTAAGTTTTCTGTGTCCTAAGTACAATGGCACCAATATAGATAGACTGATATCCAATTTATAAAGCACAGTGAAAATATAGTCTCAGATTACATTTTTGTGGAGAACTCACCTAAATAGATTATACCGAATGAATGCTATAAAAAGTAAAAAGGGAATCATATTCTATTTACCTAATTTAGTACAATTTGGTTAATGTGAAAACTGGATATTACCCATATGGAACAGAAAAGGGGCGCGTATAAGGGAAATTACTTTAGGGTCTTGATATCTAAAAATAGAATAGAGATATTATCTCTAGGTCAAAAGTTGAATATTGATCAAATCAAATGCGGAGTGCCATTTTCCCTTGTAGGGTCACATATAAAGTTCTTAGATATTTTGTCAATAATAGTTATGCAGCCCCGCACTCCCAAAAATATGGGCAATATTGTCAATGTTGATGCCTTGTAAGTGTTTTGAATGATTCCCTCTTAGGAGCACAATCAATGACAGTCCAATTCCCACCGCGGACCCCATTCAGATCTAATAGGACTAGACATACAGCTGAGATGTCACATCCTTGGCTGGGATCATACCAGCACTGTCTACTAAAAGATAACATCTAGAGGCAAGCTGGCCACATTGGTTATCTACAGATAAGTTGTCTTTCCGAATCAGAAGGACATTCTGAGAAGTCAGTCGATGCTGTGCTATATGTCTCAACTGAAGTATATCAGAGCTATTTTCTCCATTATCACTGAATCAGAAGTATACCCATGGGTCTACAACAGTGAGAACATCCCCAAGAGACGATTTACCGGCAGCCAGCAGGATCCTTATAGATTCTACTCCTTTAACAACTGACTCTCTCGTGGATGCATCTTACCTAAGATATCATAAAAACGTTTTAAAAAGTTTTATTTTCACTCAGCCAGTCAGTTCTGGCCAAACCATTTTGACACTAAAGCTTTAAGAATTTGATGATGTCGATATGTATGAAATCCCCAAACCTCCAAAGAGTATGTCTGTTGTTAAAGGCGAATTATATTGCCAAGTTACAGACTCTCGTTTGATATTTATTAATTCAGTTGTGTTACCTATTGTATGCCAATCTAACATTATAAAATCAAATTATTCCTTTTCTGTTTGACCCTATATTATGGCATTTAGCCACGATAATTGTGTTTTAAGAAAGTTCCCCTGAGTTCTTGGAACCCACTGATTTTTCCATTAGAGTCCCGATCTCATATTATATTAGGGAAATCACGAAATAACATACAGTATACCCTCAATTAGTTGATGTCTCCCCTGACCATCGATTTATCCCTAAACCATGATGTTCCTGATTTTCGCAAACAAAAACATCCAACATATCAAACAGGCTTTTCTCGTTATTCCCCTCTTTTAGAACATATTGGATGGGAATGATACCAGGTTTCTTATAATTAGAGGACCTATCCTGTGGTTCTGCAGTGATAGATAGTGTGCATTAATACCTTAAGGTCCTTCTGGCAAAGTCAGTGATTAATTTCCTAAGAGGATTAGATTAAGCATCTTGTATGTGTAGAGGCTTGTGTGCTGAGAACTTGGAGCTTGTACTTTTGTCAATTCTTTTCATGAGATTAGAAGGTAAACAGTGTGAAGGACGTTCGAATCAAAAAGTATATTCAAATCTTTCAGTATTGTAAAAACTTATTCAATGGAGTCAGTTTGAGCAGACGCTAGAAATGATCCCTTTAGTCCTTTGTAGATTTGGTTAAGATGAGGGCGCAGAAGATTTTAATCTCTAAAGCATTCATAGGCCTACCTGCATAATAACATTACGGAAAGGGTTTCTATATAATATAAGTAGTTTTTAGATTTATTATGAGTTAACATTAAATACTTAATTAATTGTGATAAATTAAATACGATTTTATCATGATTCAAAACCTCATGCTAAAATACGATGTGATTTGACGACATTATCATGACAGAATTTATGACTCGAAGCCTCGAAGTAGATTAGCCTTGAAGTAGTTGTGACTCAAAGCCTCGAAACATCACCTTTTACAATAGCATATATTATTATAATGACAATATTATTCAAAGTAAGTATACTCGACCATTTTAGTGGTCCCTATCACGTGACTTAAGACTGACCAATCAGTTGCATATATATTTTACTAGCTGTCTGTAAAGGGCAACAATTGATGGCAAATAAACCAGTGTCAACTTTGTAGTTCAACCATTAACAACAGAATGTTCAGTTGACTTTGGATATAGTATTACGAAGGTGAAAGACATGCTCAGAAGCAAGCCCTAGGGTGGCAGTAATTTGAGCCTCAAAACGCCCAAGGACAAGCCCAGAAGCAGGTTCCAGGCGTGTCCCTGACACACATTCAGCTGGATATGATAGGCCTACCCAAACTTATTATCCCGTTATCCCCCTATTTTAACACCTGTGTCAGATACGACCTTATATGTTAATCACCCAACGTCTGTCGAGACCTTGGTTAAGTCGAATTAAAGCCCTGGCCCTACTCAAGGATTTTTCTTATTTCATCTTTCCCTCAAGTCTTGACACGCAGACTGACGTCTACTTAACCATACCTGATACTTTGGTACCCAAGGTCAGAATAATGAATGTAGTAAGCGTTCTCGGTTTTAACACCATTCATGGTATCCATTCATCTTCTTAATTCATTGTACATGATGAGCTGTATGAACAAAATTTCCAATGAATTTGGTGCAAAATTGAAATAACAAACTTCCTTTGTCAGCCCAGGATTGAACCCAGCTAGGTCGCACGTGTGGGTTTTATTTTGTGGAAAGAGCATAAATGCATGCATAAACACGGACACAATAAAGCAGTTAAATAATTGTATTCATGGGACAGAATTCTGCATGACATATGATACTAATGGATTTGGAGAGTGCACATATATGCAGAACGATCATATTTCATTCAGCTGTACGGGACTCAAATGCATAAGGTTGCAATTTGACGCTCTGTTAATTCAGTCAGCATTCTGGGAAAAGCTGCTTTCTGACAAAGATTACGTTGAAGGTAACTTCCGCACTGTTATTTCTTGGCAATAGCGTTCATAAACTAGAAGCAAAGGTTATTTTGGGATCAAAAGTATTTTATCTGCAAGCTATTTCTAACATGTTAAAGACACGATACCTTCCAAATTAGAAGAATAAAAAAAGAAATAATGCTTATCCAGGGGCGGATCTAGAGGGGGTCCAGTGGGTCCTGACCCCCTTTTGGTGGGGATTTAAACTTGCCAAAGAGAAAAATTGCAAAAGTACATGCAAATGCAATTGGAAGCTGTTTTAGTACTTAGCCTAAATCCGGACTCGATCCTCCCCTTTTCTAAAATCCTGTGTCTGCCCCTGTTATTTGACTAACAACATACTACAGCTAATGACAATTTATTGAACATTAATTGCCCTCTTTATGGCAGTGCTTAAAATTCATTCGGCATTCCAACAATAAGCATCTAGTAATTGTAACATGAACTCTTCTCAGCCCAGTGTGTGAGTATGAAGCTACTGATGATAAAGGTTATTGTCAGTAGCGACAATTACACTTCTTACATGATGGAAATTCTGATATCACGCTATATGTGCCTCCCTGAAGTATATCTGGCTCGAACAGACCTCCCGACTCTATTATCAGCCAATCAGAGCTATTCCCCCGGGTCTACAATACTGTCAACTCTAGGGACTGTCACAACGCTATCGGCAAGGTTTAGGTCCAGGTCCCATTCAAATCAACTGCCAGTACCAGAGGAAAACATCTCGCAAAAACATGATTGTGCCTATTCCAACCCCTTACATTGGGATTTCATTCAGGCACTGACATAAATTTGTGTCATCTTGTTATCACAGGCCATTTTCACTCTTCTCAGGAAGACAAATCAAAATTATATCAACCTGTACGAAATGTATTGCATGCATGTTCTACTCAGATTACTTGAAGATAGGATCCTCTGCACGGTTCAGTTCAGACGCACGGGGTACCGCCAATCATCTTTCAGTCGTGCTTACATGTCGGACATACGTGATAATGTAAAAAGTAAGATTTCATTCTAAAAGGTAGAGAAATTGTGACAGACTGCGTCCCTGGGGGATTTGCACAACTGTTTGTAAAAGGGAGCAGATTAAAAGCGGTGTTATCAGCCGGGCCGCTTTAACACGACGAGCAGGGGGATTTGCCACTGATTACAAAACACTTAGCGTCAGACTTAAATGTTTTCCCCTGCAGACAGGCTCACACTTCTGAAGGATTGCCCCACAGAGAACAAGCGCCTTAACGACCATTTTTACAGTCCTTTTCTGGGGTGGATTTTATGAGGTTGAAAATAAGTTTTAATTTTGACAATGCAAACTTTTAGAGGAAGGCTATTGGTAAGTTTATGTTTAAAAAGAAAACTAGCTTATATTTTCCTCTCAAAAGATGCAGCGTAGATTCTTGTAAACGTACAATTAGGTTTCAAGGGCTAAACACAACATGATGTATATTAGGCAGATATTGGAATTTAGAAATGATTACGAAATAATAGGGAAGTATGACCAAATGTAATTCTTCAGAAACTTATTCATGTACATAATGTTCCAGTAGTATACAACCTGCCTTCCGTAAGCTCGGATCAGAGTGTTTCTAAGCCCATAAAACCACGCAGCAGCACGCAAACACGTGGACATGTCACTCCGTGTCAGCAGATCGAAGATGGTGCCCGGTCAGAGATGAGCCGCCCGCATGGTGGCGCCACTGACGTCTGCTCCCACAATGCCCCGCGCCAGGAGAGTCCATCGTGGCCCGAACGGACCAATTACTGGGTGTTTGAGGGACAGAGACCTTTGACTTCTGCAGAACGAACCACTGGGCTCCCAGACGGGAGGGCCCAGCGCCAAGTGTAGGTTTTGATAATTCTTCAATTCTGTCACTGAGGAAAACCTTTTGCCATTGTTTTTTTTTGATACTATGTATATTTCCCCCGTTGGAAGGCCTCTCTCATAAAGGAAGCCCTGATAGCTCAGACGACTGTGACGCCGTCCGCAATGCAAGAAGACCCAGGTTCAATCCCCACTCATTCTCTAGAAAATCCCAACAGTTCTTATGACCTTGTGACAACGTTAACCCTAGTTGTCCTTTAAATTATAGGGCCAGATCCAGGGGGGTCGTGGGGGTCCTGATCCCCCGCTTTTTGGAGGATTGCAAAAAGAGGGGAAAATGCCACGCATGTACGCACCATTGCACATGGCTCTAGTACTAAGCCTCCATGCCGACCCCCTCTCGAAAAATCCTCTATTCAGCCCTGTATTATGAGAACCCTTCAGAATTTTTATGACAACCCATGGTTGTGGATTTTGGCACCATTCACCTAGAGTTGTCATAAAGAGCCTGTGACAACCTTGGCCTGTTGTTTTAGGCCCCACTTTTGACAACTCTGCGTTTTCAGTGCATGTCACGTAGTGTAATAAGGCCTTGAAACTGAACAAGGGCCAGACAGGTGTTCCATTGAGGCTTGTATGTACATAGATCAGATACTTGATCCCAATCAGAAATATGTAACATTAAGTAATAGACTCTGTATTCTGCAGGTCGACTACAAAGACCACCCATTACCTAGTTTTCTTATTACTCTTACTCAAACTCGTACCACAAGACCCTGAATGCGTACGACATCCCTCAAGACCCTGAAATATCCTGAGGTTCCGAGGTCTCATTTACCAATTTTCCTGAGTCCAACCAAGCTACGAATATTTTCTATTGGGAGCCTTTAAATCGAAAGTTGCAATTTCCTCTTCGTTCCAAAGGAACAATAAGCGTATTTTGTGCTTCACTGGCCACAAGCATGTGACTCCTAGCAAGGGATGAGCTCCTGATTAGACCATGATGGTTTCTCTGACATCCAGCCACCGAATAAGAGAGATTTGGAATTACTATCTCCGTTTGGTAATTACTATGGGTTTTGACTGTAAGTTGAGGCAGTTTCACTCTCTTACCTTTGCAAGCAGCTGCACACCTTTTACTAAGTTTACAATGTAAATAAATTCCCAAGACTTGAAGATTGAATAATATTTGCCAGAATCATCCTTCCCAAATGCACATTTCGATCACAGAGACGTTTCTCGTTCATATATTTTGCCAAGTGCTAACGGTTAGGCCAAGGTAACTGATCTTGCACATGGTCCAGGGTCTTGAGCGATGCCCACCTCCTCGCCACCTTCCAGCTGCTACCGTCTGTCCTTATTCACAGTATAGGCTCACCTACTATTCGAACCTAGATCCTCTCGATCAGTACACCAATGCCCGACCCCTGAGCACACTCTCATCTGGACGCTGATTAATATAAACAACATCAAAGGTTCGGGATAGCACCATGAACGGGACCCAAGTTTATTTCCAGACCGAACGTTCCAGCTCAAGCTGATATATCAACAAAGGTTGGATCTGCCATCGCTCGGCCAGGTCAGACACCCATTGCCGGGGTCCTTCATTCAACAAACGTGGCCTTTCACGTGCAACTCTGGCCTGAATGGTTTCAGTATGTAGTTGAATAAACATTAAACATTAAACATGAGACATGCATACTTGTTCTTTCAGGCTTAATTACCTGCTTATCTGCCAAAATCGTTCATAATTTGATATCGTCCGACCATCGTAAATTTCAATACAAACGAATGGTAAGTGTAGGTCTTACGAATGCTCTGTGGCCCATGTTTAAAACCAAGTTAGATTTGGGTCTCTCAACAGTGTCAGAGCTAACGATGGTTTCATCAAACGAGCCACTGTTGTGCCAAAATCCAGCATCAGTTTTCACCAACTTTTGATGATAATTCCACGCTGAACATTTTAGGATTTTTTTTATTATCTAAATGACCTTTTTTTAGGACCATTAACAGAATTAAAATCGGTTAAGTAGAATAGTCGCAAGACATTGCATTTTTCTAACTTTTTGAACAGAGATGACACTAGCTGTTTGACCAAGTCCTCACAACAGCGAGACCCATCATATGGCGGGCCACACTGCTGCAGGGAATCACGGGTAAACTGGGACGTCCTGGAATAACGGGACAACCATCCCGGATGGGCGTTCATCTCCCACAGATATTACCTCCGTGGTATCACCGACCTAATCAACTTAACAGTTGACTCGTAATAACTCTACTTATCTTTTAGGCAACGACATAATTTAATGGGTAAAAATTAAGTCATTAAATTAAGATAGCATTTAAAGTTAATCTATGTCCATGGTTTAATGGGTCCATCTTCTTTACACAATATCGTGTGCGCCATGTCACTTTTACTTTAACACAGCGCCATTCGTAAGAACACGTGACAAAAATCAATGCTCTTTTCATATACTACTCATATTTGCATGCGGCACGACATTCACCTTTGTACAAGCAATCTAAAGCCGTGTTTCCACCGAACGACTTTCTTGGAGACTTCCTAATGACCATGAACGACTTCAAAAAAGAAAATCTTTGCTCATATTACTAAAATCTTTCAACAAATCTGTTGGTGGAAACAGAAAAATCGTTCGAAATGACAGATTTATCAGACGATTTCTTGCCTCATAGACTGATGATATTGCCAGACGGACGTCAGACAAATTATTTGACATACTAGATAATTTCAGACGATTTTGGCTTGTTGGACAAAAAGCTGTACATTCTTTAACTTCTAGGTAAAGGTTGGTTTCATGTAACGAATCGTTTTATGAGGATTTTCATTCTGATTGTAGATCACACACAACGACTTGTAAAATGTAATTATTTGTACGGTGTCTAGATGGCAATGCAGGATTAATGTTACAGTACTAATAGCATTAGAATACAAAGCAGTAGAAATAATGACAAAGGTGCAAACAAACACTGCTGAATCGACAGACTTCTCCGACGTTTTGATAAAAAGAAATCCTAAGAATTCAATTTAAGAAGTACCAAACTTGTGGTTTTCTTCTAGATTTTACCCACTACATCGACTCGTAGGGTATTTCATAACAAAATAATAAGAAACAGGTGAATCTTTGTAATATTCTTAAGATATAAAGAAAATATAAGAAAGTTCATTGATACTTTCTTAAAAAGAGCCATCTTGAACTTTTGTCATTGTTGTGATACTTTTGGCTGTTGAATACAGGATCCAGGAGGCACTGCTTGTGATAGATACATTGACTCAAAGGGTCAAACAAATGAAAGGGTTTTACAAAGAATTCTCATAGTTCACTTATTAAGAATGTGTAAAATGGTGAATTTAACAAAGATGCTTTTTAAGAATCAACTGATTCTTAACATCATGTTATGAAATACCTAGGTAAAATTACTTTCTTACTTGTGTTTTGCCATTGATATAACATTGGCCATACTAGGTCTAAAAGCAGATTTTAGGTTTCTTAGGGGAGTAGATACATGAAGGAAATGATAGTCAACAACAAAGATTTCTTATGCAGAGCTTTTACAAAGAATTCGTTTTTTTCCCCTTAAAACCTCTCTTATCTTTAAGAAATTTTTTTAACTACGATTTTGTTCTGAAAATAGCTCCTGGATACTATTTTTCCCCAGTATACACCGGTTCCGTTTCAGAACCTACCCAGCCGTGCCGTAGTGCAGTATACAGCTACCTACCATCATCACTCTGAAGCCCCATTCGCCCTGGTAGATCTGGTACATGCGATCCCTTGCGAAATTTATTGTTTGCAATTCTGGTACAAACGATAATTCAAACGACGGATCTGCAACCGATCAGATCCAACATGTTGGATTGAATCGTTTGAATTCCAGCCAATTCAGGGCCACAAGTACTTGAGAAAATAATCGTTTGCAATCGTATGGGTCCCCTCTTGTCAGTGTGAATGCTATTTTGTTACATTTTGGTAGCCTCCGATAATTTTATCGGTCCTGAGATTATCGTCTTGGGCCTGCAATAAGTTTGTCGTACCTGCTACCGACACAATCATCGGCCAGGGCGAATGGGCCTTGAAGGTCATTTTCCGCCGAACAGTTTTCGGCGAAATATCTTGGATGACTATCAACAACAGCCGATGATTCACCTACGATTGGTGTTTTATTAGACAATATTTCAGTGGAAAAACAAAATCAGTGGTTTGATCGGGGGAAACAAGTGCAAAACATTGCGAACAACAGTAAACCACTGCATAACTCCAATCATTTATAAACAACGAAAATCGAACCGCGATGATTTTGCACGATTACAGCTGACAACTTCGTCCAAAAATAGCTAGATGTGACCATATGCAGTGTTCTTTCCGTAGAAGCCCCTTAATATCTGTAAAGTACCCGAACCTTTAACATGATACTGCCTCTTTGAATTTCCTGCTCCTCAGTCTCCCATTTCAAGTCACCAAAAAACTTAAAAAGTGAAACTATTTGAGGCTCGCAGGAGCTAACTGGCTGGTTTAATCTCGTGTCGTTGTTCCGTTTTTGCCCAATCGTGGGAGAGCTGGGCCAAAAAGTAGCCCTCGGTTGATCCTGGCTGGGATGTTCGGGTGTAAAAAACAACCATTGTCTCCACAGTTTAGGGTGAAGACTTCATTAACGACAGACGCCAGGAATGCATGAGTTCATGAGGTGCCTCCTGCCAGCATAACTGTCTAAATGAATTAACCTGACAGATTTCCTGTAAAATATTTGGACTTCAGTTGGGCGTTGAATCCGTATGAATTGTCTGGAATAGGGTAATTGTTACTTGAACACAGTAAAGTTACAAAGAATTTTGATAAAGAGCTATCATTCATTTACTTAATTAAGAACAGGCAAGTCACCATTCCCTATAAACTGCTTGTAACTTCCTGATACGTGAATAGTTGCCTAATAATTATAAATAAACACATTATAAAGTGAGAAGTGGGATTTTTGTTATAATGATTCGTCATACCTTTATATCTTATATTATCTCTAGAGAAGCAATGCACATTTCCAGAGCCTATCTATTCGATTTTGTCAGTCTATTATATCCCTACTTTTAATATCCGGAAACTATTATATTACTTCCCGTGTTCTTATTCCATACAATTTTGTAGTGCATTTTCATAAAATACGACTCTCCTGAGATAAGACATTGAAGCCTTTCATTAGATAAGCATGTACATTTTCGAACATGTCGGCCTCCCAAGCCTCCCCTTCCCACTTCCGATTAGTACTCACTACAATGAATGTATGTGTTGTGAGTAAAGGTTAATATAGTGCAAGCTCGCGAAAGAGGAAAAGGCATGAAGTTAAGGACCAATTAAAATGGGGCGTTTGAGCTTAGAGATCTTATTATGGCTGGAGACAATAGTCTGCAATGTTTATTCTGAGGAATGGCAGACTTCGGTAGGGGATAACCATTGTTAAATGAATGATTTAATGTCTTACTCACAATTCTGTGCATGACCAACTGTCCCTTCCTTACATAACATAACAGCCAATCGAAACCAAGGATAGCTTTTAAAAAAAAGACTCTTTATCAACTGAAATACATTTTCAGCATACCCTTAAAACTACAACTGTTCTCTGTAATCAATTCCCTTTCCAAAAAGTTAAAAGCAAGTCAGATTTCCTCCTAATTCTTTATCATTTGTAAGTTGAAGCCTATTATTCAATCCTTTTGTCAACTGCCAGTCATTAAAGTAGGACTACTAATCATAATAATGGCAGTCTTTGAAGAAATTGTATTTCAACAGTCCTCGCAGTTACCATCAGTTCCCCCAGATACTGAGTCATTCTTAAGAAGTGGTTTGCCTGAGGTTCAGCATTGTGCAAACCTTGCGCGTAAATGAAAGTGGCTCACTAGCCTTACTCTTGCAAATTCTTTTTATAGTTGTCTTATAGTTGTCAAAATAGAATTCTCCAATAAAATACCATCCAGTCGATTACTTTCAGAGGTGGTGTGAGGATTGGATCAAGAAAATCTCTCCTCCACGGGGTCATAGTATATAGAAATGTCGATCAATTTTCTCATTTCAGAACCAATTAAGGGTAATTAATTAACTGTTTATCACTAACTAATTTTCTTTTGCTCCTCTCTCTACTTAGCAAGTATTTTCTAACAATCTCTCTTAAATCGTGCAGGTTCTGTAATTCTAGTGGCCTGCAGAAAGATCAGTCAGTTCTGAAAGAAGAAATAGATTGACGAGTGTCTAATGATGTAAAAGTGTTCTAATCGTTTGCTTTGCCAAAAGATGAAGTCTTTTCACAAACAGTCAATTAAAGGCGTGTCCAAGGTGGAAATGGGGCACGCAAGCTAAATATAACTTATAATGGCTTTTCATTTACTCCATGCAATATGGAGACGGATCATGAAATCTATTTGTAGCTTTCACAAGCTTAGGACGAACATTGCTTTGGTTTAACAAAACAATGTCCTTGGCTTATAGGTGATGACAGAGCTAAGCAAATCTCACTTAACCGAGTTGGGTGGTCCCTAACCATCCCATATAGACCTATCAGTGTCGCAGGGCTCCATCTTCCCCAATCTGCCCACACCATTATTGGGTCTTTATTCTCTTGCCTTGTCCCCGCCCACCGTGGTCTGTCAATCTGGGAGGGGGCGGCGAAAGGCCAGACTGTGTTGTCAGCGCCTTGTTCCTAATAGATGACTACACCACCCATGTGGCTTCTATTGCGCTTTTTCTTCAAAGTCTCTCCCTCTCTGTCGTTATTTCGAAGGGGAAGGGTCTGGGAGCTTGATCAGGATGTCATACATTCGGACGTAACTTTTAATGAAAGCTTTCATTAAGATTTATTTCAATTTGTAACACAGTATTTATAGAGATAAATACAGAAGTATTCGGACGTAACTTTTAATGAAAGCTTTCATTAAGATTTCTTTCAATTTGTAACACAGTATTTATAGAGATGGGTAGAGAAGTATTCTAGTGTTTGTTCCTCAGATTTGAAGGACCAGAGCACTCATTAGCCATTCTACAGACAGAACGAGTTCTTCTGCTACGGTATATAGATGAAAGAGACTAGATAGAGATATTGCCAAGATCTCCGTTGCTTCTTTGTGATATTTGACCTGTAATGTCTTATCTACCTCGAAACATCTGAACAGAAATATAATACTTATTTTATCCTTGCATGCTAGATCACCTTTACTACGCTTTCTACTACGATATTTGTCTAATGTTGGATTGTGAGACAGAATATATAATATAGTCAATACATCCTTAAGCATGCGTCATTCGGCAAAGGGGCCTTCCATTAAATTGTCAGATTCAACAGCCATCTTGAGGTAAAATACGCATTGGATTTTTGTCGAAAATAACGTTCATTAAAAAGAAAACACCATGTCTTACATCAACTCTTTAGCGTACGGTAAGCTCCCTCAAACTGTAATCAGAAGCGAGTTAGTGTGTTGTAAAAATCATCCCCCCAAGCCCCTTATTGAAATGTTCATACCTAATGGAAGGCCCCGAATGTAAAGATGCAGCCAGCGTCATGCACAACTATATCATGCAGAGCAAAAGGCCATTGTTGCGATGTGAAACTCTGTTCAGTCTGGCTTGCCCTTTGCATGATATCAACTGGTAAAATAAAATGGACATTGCTGTGAATGCAGTGGATTGAGTATTATATCGCATCTCATTTGAAGTCAAGCGGCCTATCTAATTTATAGAAACCGTTATTGTTTCCATCTTTGTTTTTGCTTTGGAAGAAAAACATGTTCATGTATGTGGGTTTTATGATTGATACATTCAGCATAATATAAATTGTGTATCTTATCTTCTGCTTTGTTTTTGTTTTTGTTTTTGTAGAAAAAAAAATAGATAAAAATAATTGATGTTAATGTGAACTATGATTAATATTTTCAGTTTGTAACAGGCCTGGTGCACATGTCTCTTTAATTGCAAAAGTGCGTTTAATATGACACATGGGAACATTTTATAAAGCAAGTTTTTTACCCGTCACGCTGACCACCTGCATCAATAAAATCCGGTCGGAAAGCCCTCTAAGGGGCTGTTACATTAGAGCCGTTATTGGCTCCCCAATGGAGATCGCACCCATCCCTTTTATCCAATCACACTCTTATTAAACCCACAGATACGGATTATGCTAAAGTTGAGGCCTTTTGCAAGAAGATAGCACTTAGTCTGGTCTTATGAATATTCCCAAAGACTACGAGATCCCGCTATTAATGACACATAGAATCGGTCTATCACGAAGGCCCCGCCCCGTCCCGGCGCCCTCTAATGCTTCCATTCAGTGCCTGCACGAAGCTTCGCATGCGCTTTTAGCTGCAGATTATGTTATTTACTGCTTACTTTGCATTTCTCGTGCTATAGAAGGGAAGTCAGTCTACGTTCAGGTTTGACATGAAGGTATACTCCAGGCAGATTCACACGATATATACAAGTGCGGGGTATCCATTAAGTATACACAAAGTTTGTTTTTCCAAATGTCACACCCCCCCTTCCACGCCTTTGGGCGAAAAGTAGGCTACGCAAAGAATTTATTCAAGAACGTAGCATATTTCAAAACGACTCCGCCCCCACCCCTTTGGTCTAAAATATGCATTGGATTTAAAAAGGAGAGTAGGCACATTCTCAAAATTGTTAAAACCCTTCTTCCAATCGATTCAAACGTACTTAATGGGAGGCCCCAGAGCATCAAGTCGCCGAGAGCCAGCACTCCCCTAGGCTCTACGACCCCTCCAAGAGGTACAGCCTAGCGGAGTGCAAGTGGTATAAGTTTATAGTAGAATCATTAAATTGTAATTCTGTCATGAGAATTGGAGGAGTGTTTTATTTGAACATACTATTATTCGCAAGTCTGAAATAGTCGGGATAGTATACATGTCTGGTTTTCAATAAGGTTAATAGCCCTTTTTCGGGTTCTAGGACACTTACCCTGGAAATCATTTACTAACTAATCCTAAGCCCTACTTAAGCCTACCACTACCATTAACCCAGACCTAACCCTAATCATAACCCTAACCCAAACCCCATCCATAATCTAACCTTTGGGAGGTTTATGCCCGCAGGGTAGGACGTGTCCTAAGAGGAACACAATTCCTTTCAATTGCTGTACGTTTGCACTCAATATCGAGACAGGAACTTTGAGTTCAGAAGATAGCATTCAAAAATAGGTTTTAATTTTTTCGGACAGTATTGTGCAAAAATATTTTAGTTATAAATTACTGTCTTCTGAATCTTATTTTTCCAATGTCTCAGGCATCCGCTTGAGGGGTCTACCTGTATTAAGCATGTCCGTTAACAACACTACTTGTTGTCCATTTAGGCTACTTACTAAATGAAAACCTTCTGCCAACTGCGAACATAAATCAGATGTTGAGTAGGTAATGGCATACACCGTGAACGGGCCCACTTAGAAGGTGACCTGTTCTTTAGTGGCATGATAGATAATGAATTCTCATACAGTGCTCCGCAGTGTTGATTTTTAGTACTAGTAATACTAGTACTACTCAATTTCCTTGATCCTAAGAGGTGGAAAATGCTAAAGGTGGGTACCCATTGGGCGATGCGAATAAGATTCTGATCAGACTAGCGATTGCTACGACCAATATCTAACAATGTCAGATAATTTCCAAGTGAATACCATTGTCTGACAAATTTCTTCTGGTTGCACCACTGAATGGGTACACAATATATGGTATTGTCACTCGTTCAACCAGATTAAGATTCTGATCAAACTAGAGATTGCTAAGACCAATATCTAACAATGTCAGATATTATCCAGGCGAATACCATTGTCTGACAAATTTCTGGTTGCACCACTGAATGGGTACACAATGTCTGGTCACTATAGTCGCTTGTTTAACCAGAATTGTAGTTGAATCGCTCAGTAGGTAGGCCTATCCCCCTTCCTTTTAAGACTACATGAGGGCCAATATACCCGGCCAATATTCAACTGAAAAGCATGAAAGCCATCAAATAGAGAAGCGAAGAGGGAACTAAGAAAATGGAACCCATTGGGCACTACGAATAAGATTCTGATCAAGCTAGAAATTCCTACGACCAATATATCTAACAATGTCAGATAATTTCCTAGTGAATGACATTGTCTGACGAATTTCTGGTTGCACCGTTGAATGGGTACACAATTTCTGGTCTATATATGGTCCGGTCCCTTATCCGACCAGAATTATAGTTGAATCGGTAATCAGTGGGTACCCTCCTCCCTTTTAAGGCTACATGCATGAGGGCCAAAATCTAACTCAATTGCATGAACACCGTCGAATATAGATACGCCAAAAGAGAACTAAAAAAAGGGAAATACAAGGGATTATCGGTGAACATTTTCAGCCACTTCTTTCTAAACTCCACAAAAAGTTCGTAACCGATTTAACACTGTTCAACAGTGAATGAAACGTAACTTGCCATCACCAAGAAGACAATTAATATTCACTTAGGTAAGCAACTATGCGCCCTTTTGCCCACGACGCTATCAGGGACCGTGTTGGATAACTATTCCAGGACATCTTCCAATTGAAACCAGAATGTCAAGCAATGACTTTTATGTCTTGTGCGAAATTACTTCATGTACCACAGAGTTAGACTGAAATATAAAGGAAGGAACATGAATAAAGGTCTCAACACAAAACTGACAAAGACCTGTCACAATAATGAATAGGAAAGTATCCCGTGGCCTACCTTCCTCTTGTTCTTGTTGAGCATCTGGTCGCGGGTGTCCATGGCCGAGCCGGGCGCCTTGTTGCCCCAGATGCGGTGCATAATCCGAAAGTAGGCGAAGCAGATGATGAAGAGGGGGAAGAAGTACTGCACCACCACCGTGTAGAGGCGGTAAAACTTGCCCAGGTCGACGCCGTTCACCACGGCGAAGTTGGGGTAGCAGAAGGGTTTCACCCCGGAGGGCGAGTGGTCGGGGATCATGCGTACCCTGAAGACGACGGCGGCCGGCAGCCCCGACCCCACGCTGAACAGCCACACGATGGACATGACGATCTTGGCCACGCGGCTCGAGCAGCGCGGCTTTAGCGGGTAGATGACGGCCAGGTAACGGTCCAGGGAGATCACCGTTAGCGTCACGATGGACACGTTCACCGTGATTTCCTTGACGAACGGCGCCACGGGACACATGATGGGAGGCAGGTCCCAGCGCTGCAGGAGGGCTGCCTGGAACTGGAAGGGGATGGAGAAGATGCCGATCATCACGTCCGCCACCGCCAGGTTGGCGATGTAGAAGTTGGTCACGGTGTGCATGCTCTTGTTCTTGGCAATGACCAGGATGACCAGCGCGTTGCCTATGACTGTGATCACACTGATAGACCCGTAGAGGAAGGACAGGAGCACCACCAGGCCGGGCGTGACGTAGAACAGGTTCTCGTAGGCCAGCGTGGAGTTACTGCTGTCCAGGTCGAGGGCGGCGCCCTCCAGGGTGGGGGTGACGTTGTAGTAGGGAAGGTCCCCCTCCCGGGGCGGCCAGAGGGACGCGTTGGGCCACCCCCCGAGGGGATCCCCGTCCTTATCGTACGGCAGCGTCATGTTGAACGGGGGCGGCACAGCCATGGGGAAATCAGAAAATAAGATATGTAAGCAAGATAGTTAGAAAAGTGGAGCAGATGAGGCTGTCGCAGGCAGAACCGTGGGTGTAAAGAAGGACTCAAAGTAGATCGATGTTTCAGTTTAACTGCAGGGTCATTGGTAAGCTTTGATTTGTCGGATCAGCTGTACACTTCTAGACTAGAATATTTCCGATCTTCATGACAAACGCTAGTATTTAGTATTATAATCTTCGCACAACAAGTGAGATGATATTCCTATTTGAATATATTCACGACCCCATTTTCTGTTTTTGAAGTACACGGGGTGGTTGACAGTCGTTTGTGTTATATCGATCAACTGACTGGATGGTGGACAGTCGCTGGGAAAATACAATGTTCAGGTTGTGGTGGGGCTGAGGAGAGGTGAGAGGCGTTGTCGGGGGAGGGAGGTGTGGTTAAATGAGGGCGAGGTTACCACGCGGCAGCTCTGCGCGTCAATCTCCGCCCTGTGTCTGAATCGGTCGGCGCGAAAGCATCTAGTGCAATTGCTCCTTAAGCAATGTATATAAGGTAGACGCTCACTAGGAGGTCCTAACGCACAATCTCCAAATACTTCAAATCCCTTAGAATGTCACTGGTAAATCAACGCCATCAGTTTAACTACAGAATGTGTGGCGTTGTGGTGATGATCACACGTCTTACAAATTTACTGACACACTTATAACAGTGAGCTGCTCGGAGCTGCTGGGAATGGCCCCACAGATTGTTGCCCGTCTAAGCCCTCACCTAATCAACCATGCCATTCACCCACTTTGGTGGGAGGAGTCTCTAATCAATGAGAAGTAATCTTACACAATATTGGAGTCAGAAAGCCACCTCAGAATAGTGTGCTAGCCGGAGAAGGTGTCCTATGAGCTTTCCAATTCACAGGGTCTTCCCGAGTTGGCTGTGACTCTAAGTATCTAATTATGACTAAAAGGTCAAAGTTCACTTCAATCCTGGTCCAATCCCATGCACAACATTGCTTTATTCGAGCGCATTAATCATTAATTCCAATGATCATTCACCTTGACAGGCCCCTTGAACGATTAGGTATAGCGCCCCCTACAGCAGCCCTATCACAGATAGTTCAACAGATGTTCATAGAAAATATGGAAGTGACCAATCACTGCAGCGTGGATTTGTCAAACTGTTGTCACATACCCAGATAGGGCAATAAGGTTACTGCAGTCCATCACTTCTCTGGCCTCTGTCGGCGTTTAAGGCTCGGTACAGAGCGGTCAAGGTATACGTAGTGGTTGTTAAAGGCCAAGCAGGTCCTCCTCCCACTTCACCTTTACACAGTGGTACGGAGAACTTAAGTATTCAGGGAAAGGCCAGCAACGCTTCGTTCATAGATATGATGAAAAGCAGCGCAGAAGCCATGCTTATCCTAAATGTAGTCTTTAGAATTGCAGACTTACTAAACGATCCTTGATGAATAACTAAAGTGATACCTCCGTCAGATTGTTTCCGGCCGGCTGATATGTTTGTGGGGCGAGGTGTTGAGCCAGAGATAACCAGTGTAGGAAAGGTGAGCAGACGGCACCTATGACCTGTAGGCAGTACTGGGAAGTCGGACCTTACCCAAGACCACAATTGCAAGTTAGTATTTAGCCAGTCAATTGTTCGGCAATGGCATTGTGTGGCACAAGCGTAATTCACACCGACCTAATGTTTGACGATGAAATTTTGCATGTACTCCCAAGCCACATATATAGTTGCTCCTCGGACTATTCAACAACTTTTAAAAATTTACTTCCTTGATTACAAAATGCAGTTGAAGTTAATTGTTCCGGCGTTCTTGAATCCTATGAAGTTCATTGGCATAGTGTGGTGTTTGTTCCTTCTGTGGCAACCATAAAATTCGACTATGTCGCTCCTGAATTCTTCATGGGTACTTCCAAACAAGCTTGGCTGATCACAGATTGTCCCAAAACAGAAACAGCACCTGAATGGGAGCCACTCACGGCCTTCCACATGTGTCATTTACTTCAGGGTTTTAAACAGGTGACTCCTAATCAATAGAAAGGTTCCTGAGTTATTCCGAAACGTCCTCGAGTTCGCCAAAAGTAATTCGGCGCTTTCTAAGCTCCTCATAAAACTGCGCTAATCCGTATGAGCGCCTGTGAGCGCCTGTGAGCAGCTGGTGACGGGAGGCGGCGCGCTGAGCCGGGGAGCATGTTTGGCGTTAGGCAGGGAGTGGTGGTCTGTGGAGGTGGTTAGAGGCGGGTAGCAACACCAACTGGCACGGACTGAACGCCACACGACCACAGACGCCGGCCACTGCGTCCTAGGCGGCGCGCGCATCGCCCCCAGTGACGTCAGAGTGTCAGGGGGCGATAACCAGGGTGGGGAGGAGAGCCATCTCCTCCCTTATGAAAACACGAATCGGCAAGTCCATCTCTCCTCAACATCGAGTGCTTATTGCCTCCCAGAGGCTTGGAACATGTTGGATTTTACTTTATTCTCTTAGCCATCCAGAGAGTGAGAAGATCCGAAGGGCCCAAAGTACCCAGCCACCTGGTTCTCATTTACATCAACATCTGTTGTAGATTCTTCGGCGTAGCACAATGAGATCACATATTTATTGAGAAGCTCCGTCTAGTAATGGAACATCCAAATTGGTATGCTGTCTATTCAGTTCGAAAGACGAAACGTAAGCTGAGGACAGGAAAGACCAGGTCATAATGATATGGTGATTTTCTAGTTTAAGTATGATATTTTCTTGGCTTTTAAAAACAACTATAAAGTAAGACATTTAAATCTATTGACCTACGTAAGGTTTTCAATGTGTGTGGTCAATGGTCTAAAACTGGCGCTAGCAATCGTTTAAAATCGGGATAACTATGCATGCAATGTTTGCTGATCTTTACCTTGCGAAGACCCAATTGCAAATTAACATACACAGACTAACCGATTAGCCTATAGCCTAGTTTCAAAAGTGCAAATTAAAATGGTTCTTGAACATTACTGCGAAGTGCAGAAGGTAAGCTTTCACCTAGCTATTGAGGTTCAGCGCTATATGAGTTTTCGAATTGAACTTTTCACAAAAAACAGTGTATTCAATGTTTAAATCTGCAAGCATGTTAATCATGTTACTCACAAATATATGTCAGTGTCATAGATTTCTATAAAGTGCGTCACAATCAGGCATTTGCTAGTCCTAATGCCTCCCCTGACCACAGACCTTGTGGTTTACATGTGCAGGGAGATAGCTACCCAGTTTGTAATCTCGCGGAACGTTCTAATGACGTTACAGATCGTCAGAGAACGCTATTAGAACGTTACAGAATATGACTGTTATGGCTTGTACGCTCTAGTAACGTTACAGAACGTCACAGAACGTTATTAAAACGTCACAGAATATGACGGTTATGGCTGGTATCCACTTTGCAAGAAAACGACATCGGTGGCCGCCAAAATACATACGGCGACCAAAGAAGGTAGAAATTTGCCCAAAGTTAAAACTAGTTGGCATGTGGAAACCCCCTTCGCGTTGCTCCTTGGTTGGCCGCTGCCATCCCGCACGATATAATTATGTCCTTAAACTTTGGCTTATGACGAAAGAAGTATTTTCTTTGTTAACATTACTGAATCAAAACAAGAGGACGAATCATGGTGACCGAAATTGCCCTTTCCGCGTCATTTAACCCACAGTTTTGCCATGTGTATTCTTTATCACAAGTACCAAAGTACTCATTATACAATTTATACTAAGTATTTTGCTACATGATGCAAATTTTATATGACAACCGTGTATGCACTTTGATATTCATAGCTGTGAGTGAGCAAAGATGAGTCGTCATTTTGTATGAGAATTCGAGCTGATACTGTTGATCATAAAACATGTTATTATCATTACTAAGAAAGCTACGATTGAACGCGAAATGTAAGATGATACATTATGGTAGCCTCTCCGCCGAAGATCATGGCAGTTTTTGAACAATGAACTCAAATACCAATACTCAAAGGACGGAATGGTAATGTTTCATATGAAAACAGTTCTGGATCAAATATCGAATAAAATAAACGTTATGAGACACAAATAAACTTAAGAGTGTCTTTTCACTACAGCATACCATGGTCCCTACTAATAATGATTTTGAAAATGTACGTTTATGCCCTGTTTCCACCAAAAAGACGAGACAGAATTTTAAAACAATTTTTTCAACAGAAATATATCGACGACTTTATCCTTGAAAAAAATGTTCATCAGCATCGGGTTAATTGGACAATTTTCTGTTTCCACCAAACGACCATCAAACGATTTGATCAGATTTTACCAATGATTTATATTTAACAAGCATAGTTTAATTCATTAGGATAGCATATGCGAGTTTTAGTTTTCATCTCAATAACTATTTTGTTTTATTATATATTTGTTATTTACTGAATGGTCCAAAATTTCCCGTTTCTATACCAAAAGATGAATACAAGGTTTGTGTGGAAAAGATAGTCCAAGAAGCCAAAATCGTCTGAAATTATTCAACATGTCAAATAAATTATTCAACATGTCAAATAAAATGTCCTTAAGGGATTTTAGTCATCCAACAAGGTCAAAAATCGTCCATAAAGATCGGTCCTTTGAATGATTTTTTGTTTCCACCAAATGATTTCTTGGATGATTTAAAAATCGGGAGGATTTTTAGGTTATTTTTGCAATCGTTCAAAAAAAAATCGGTTGTTGGAAACAGGGCATAAGTTACACTATCATACATGTACAACTGCAGTCTGAGCAAAATGGAGATTTAGAAGTTGTGAGAAAAAAGAAATTAGAACCAAAAGGAATTTGGATTATGCAAACTTACGATGATCATTTCAGTCGTTTTTTCATTGATATAAACATTATCACTTTGCAGTGCTTTTAACTGTAGAGGAGTGAAGTTTTACTGACCGGGGATTTGCTGACGGCTACAGATGTACAGATCTAGTTAGGGCCCGAAGCCACGGACGTTTTTTTCGCTATTAATAGATCCCTTGATTTTTTTTTAACAAAACAATTTTTTTCTTCAAAACTCTGTATTGTGGCCGTAAGCATGAACATAATTAAATATAGAAGAAGCTGAAGTTATCTTGTGTATCGTTGGCAAATTCAACGCTGACAATATGGGAGAAAGGCGCAGCAGGTGCCGGCTTGTCCCAGGTGAGCACCAGATGTGAATTGTATAATAATATAATGTCAACAATTGTGAAGACGAATATTATGATTAAAGTAACATGAGTCAGGCGCTAAATGCTAGACTAAAGTCACGGTCACAGCTGGACTCAAGTTTAGGGTTGAATTAGGTTAACTTATAGGGTTTTCTGTGATGGATCCCTTGGGTCATCATACATGGTGAGGAGTTCGAGATACTAGTACAACTCATTTGATGGATCTTATAGGCCCTTTCATGCTAGGCAAAGCATAGCTTTACTTGTAACTCTAACAACGACATTATTCGACTTTTAACATTTATAATTACTACACGAACTCGTATCGTGCCATTGAATTGATTACTATATTCATCACAATTACAATCCCTACATATTGCTTGTATAATATACCCGATTGCGACATTTGTTTAGTAAAAGAATTTCATTTTTATGATTTTCAATACCTAAAATTACAAAAATATGTTACATAACTGGATGCATCATGATGCATTTAGATATAAATAATGTCATCTTATATTTTATAAAATTATTTTATGTTGGTGTCATAACAGTTGCAAGCTGGTGTAGTAACACTCCCTCTCTATTCCCCACGTAATTCCAAGGAATTGATCCAGGTTGGTCAGTTGTTTTTATCCACTAACTGACTGTCAAAATGGTGTCGTTCAAATCCTAAGTTTTCTATGGAACAAGTGTCCTCCTCTGCCACCATGCAGCTTGGGCTAAGTTTATTCTCACCATAAACTACATATTTGACATGGGAATCTAGATTTAATATAACGTATAAGTATGGTTTTAAACACAGATTTTAAAAGGTTATTCCTTTTTTTTCAATTGCAGGTTTTCACATGTTATTTCCTCAGTTTGAGCCCAATTTTCTCAAGCTATTCCCTCAGTTCAAAGTATGGATTTTGACATCTTATTCCCCCTGTTAAAGACACTATATTTACAGGCTATTCCCTCAGTTCAAAGTATATATATGTAACTGGTAGCAAACTGATGGGGAACTTGTGTCATACTCCACCTGTTTTGTCCAGGATACTTAAGACTGAATAATTATATACAGCAGCCCAGGTCTGCTCACGCACCCCTAGCTACAAAAAAGGTGTCCAGGCTATGTTTATGAAAACTAAGTTGCAACCCATTAATGCATTAATTATAAATTATCATATTTCCCTTACTTTTAGAATAAGAACTATATCATTTCAAATACATATTTAATAAATGGGAAAACATTTAATGTATAAACCTTATAATGACGGTTTCAATGGATACAGTTATAGACACCTTTTTTGAGAGAGGGAGTGACCAGTTCTCTGAATGGTGTTACTAGAATAATAATTATACTGTCATCAGGTGTCTAGTAAATGATGTACATCAATGGTGTCTCACTGGTGTCTCATTGATGTCAAACTGTGCTTCTATAAAAAACCAGTTTGTGGATTGCATTATTATGGATTTCAGCATTTATAATTGGAATATAAAAGGCCTACATGCCCAGCAAACATGACAATTAGGAAGTAGAATGTAAATGCTGTATAATAATGGTTATATACCTACATTTTATTTTAAAAAATCTGTTTTTCCCACAGTATAACACCAGTTCATTGAAACTTGTGTTTAACAATAGTATAGAATGCAGTAAAGTATGAGTTTACTCAAAGAAAACCTTGAGCTGAAACCTGTGTCAAAATCTTGGATGGAACACCTCACAGTCTTGTCATTTCTAAAGTAAATAACACGAGTTAAACACTAACATATTCCGACATTAAACTCGAGTTTCAAAAACATGCAGATCACCAGAAAATGTTGTTAACAGAATCACAAGTCCTAGAGGAGTTGCATGCATGTGTTTGACTTCATTTATCTCCTGTCGCACAAATGTGGCTCTAAAGCAACATACAGTAGATATGTATGCATGCACTTTATTATAGTCTCTGGCTAACAGAGTTGAGTCTTCCTCCCGGACGAGCAGAGTTTTTGCAACTAAGCTTAGAAAGTCCAGTTAAGCTGGTAAGTGTAGTACGGCTTTATATGCTGACAATGTTTTAAACCATTACATACGATTCATGAAGAAAAATGGAGTGTTCATAGAATTGCCCTGCTGGACACGAGGAACACGAGAGGGCTGTACCTTTAGACAGTCCGAGTCCACTCCCCACGTACCTGCGTGGACGGATCGATTACACGGCCGGCCAGCAGGCACCACGCCCGTGTAACAGGGCCGTGACATAAGGCCGGATCCCAATCCCCCGCACCAATCTACCCAATCGTGGGTAAACGTTTCCGCCAAATAAACCACTGATAACCAGTGGCCTAAGTGAAAGCTAATAAGAAGTAAACCACCTGTGGGTGGTTCCGTTTGTGTAAACAGTAGTCCGAATCCGAAAGGCCTGACATAGGATGTGATTTCACGTGAGGTGAACAGGGCAATGGGACATTTAATTAAAAGACATTAATACTAACCAGAAATTGCCCCCACACCCCATTAGTGTTTGTTTACTCCGTTAATCGATAAATCGCAATACCCTATACATAGCAAACCCAGACGCCATGTTAAACAGGGTTTATTTCACATAACTGAACTGCCACTGGGCCATGCACATAAAAGACAAAAGCTTTGAATTATAGTCTAATTGTTTTTTGAAATAATTTGATGATGGTTCGTCATGACCGCTGTAGTTTTCTCCAAATTTGTCAAATCAATAAAGTATGATAACACAAGGATTAGTCATACAGTTACCTCTCACATTCCTCACCAGGTGGCAGGCTCAATCATAATAACATATCACATCTCAGAATGATGAGCATACGTTTTTCTTCTTATAATTCTTTCTGCAGTATACATTATTAGATATATGGTCCATTATCAGCTCATGGGTCTTCGAAATGGAAGTCATATGGAATTAACGGAATTAGAAATTAGATAAATGGATGTAACACTTTGACATATCTGCAAAAGAAATGACAATTTCTTATACCCATGAATAGATGTTATTAAAAATCTGTAAGAGCTGGCCCTTAAGTATGTGATTGTTGTAATAGAAGGTGTGTCCAGGATCTCCCCCCCCCCCCCCACACACACACAATAACCCCTACTTATTCTACCTACATTTTGGGTGAATACAAAGCGATTCAAGATGCCCAGCGAACCCTAGACTTCCCTAGAGAGACGGTTGTAGAGGGTTGCATTCCAGCCACGTGCCGTAGGGTTTGCAGGTGCCCTATGGCTACATGATGGCAGCAGGACCTTGTCTATTCCAGCTTTGTGGGCTTTGGGACCACCCCCGGCTGGTTGCATGGTAAGCAGCATGCTTCACTGTCAACACCGGCGTTCGTTAGACAGCCCGCCTCTGAGGGGCAAGATAACCGGCTAGATTGGTACACCCACACTGCGTATCAACAATACACTCTATCATCCTTATGTAGACAACCTGAGATAACGAGATTATGTTTGAAGATCAGGTATCAAATTTTGGTATCGTTAACGTGGAGAGCCCAGGGACGAATCCAGCAATTCCAAAAAAGAGGGGGAGGGGGGTGTTAGACTGTAAAATGAAAATCTGACGCAAAATGTGATTTAAATTACCATAAGTTATAAACATACTACCCTCCTTAAATTGTAAAAATGTAATTACAAACGTAAATTGTAAACGAATGGATGTCAAGCAGGCCTTACATAGCCAAAATTCGAGACATCAAAATGGGAAAAACACTTTATCTAAACTATAAGGGCCTAAATGCAACAATTATATCTTCAAAAGTACTTGGATGGCCGAGTATAATAGTGCAGGCCCGTAGCCAGGGGGGGGGGGGGGGTTCGGGGGTTCGTATGAGCCCCCCTTCCCCCTTGGAGGAATCCTTCTCTAATTGTTTATGTAAAATATGACACTAAATCCAGAAAATACGTTTTTATTCAAAAAACGAACCCCCCTGGGAAAAAAACTAAATAAATAAATTACTACTCAAAAAACGAACCACCCTCTGAACACTGAGAAAAGCAGGCTACGGGCATGTAGTGTCATAGTTGTCACTAGTAATTGGCTTGTTAAATTCAAAATCCTTAAAGAATTAGGGAAGGGGGATTTCTACATTCAAAGGAACTTATTGTTAGATTGTTAGATTGCAATTGAGCATAATGGTAAATGATAATCACCTACATCATCACATATTTGAAAGATAGGTGGGGAGTATGAAGAAGAGACTCCTTGTTCGACTACAAATGACTGTCAGGTAGGTCTGAGATTCCCTCCCAGAATTCGTGACCTGATTTCCCAGGAAATCATTGTTTCATATTTGTATGTGTGTTGGTAACCCCAGGAGACAGGTCTCTGAGTGGTCAGTCCTGGGATGTGACCAATGCAACCAGGTGCATGGCTTCTGACCAGGTCAAAGGGGCCCCGTGGGAGTTTACCATGGTATATACTAGGAGGGGAAATAAGGTATGGTAGTGTATGTTCTGGTTTTAATTTTGATTCATGGTTTTAATCAATAGGATCCCATCAGGAACATATGGAGTGTGTGGATATTATCAGTGAGGAGGCTCAGAAATGATATCTTTATATTTAGGCCGAGCCCAATGCTATTTCACATGGAAATATTTTTTTCCAAACAGATTTGAAAGATAGTTCAACATATGAGATACATTTCAATTTTATCTACAAGGCCATAATGGTTGCACATTGCACATTGCAAATATACTTATATTGCCTATGAATACACCAAGATAAAATGATAAGTACATGTATGTACATACATTTAATGTTTTATTGATAACAGTATTAGGAATGATCCAGTCCACCTCACCGTGCTCAATTGCAAAACACTATCCAGTCCACCTAACCATGCTCAAAACAGGATCCACTCCACCTCACCGTGCTCAGAACACGATTGAGTACACCTCACCATGCTAAAAACATGATCGAGTCCACCTCACCATGCTCAAAATAGGGCAGAATTCACCTCATAGAGAATTTGAGCCTATGAATCCCACCACAATTGTAGCCTAGCAACCAACATTGTTTTGCCCTAATTTCAAACCTTGAAAATGCTTCCTTATACACCACTTATTTGTGAATCACAACCCTGAGGAAGCCTGTCAAAGGACGAAACACGATGGCCAATGACAAATTTTAACACCTTTCACCTACTCAACTGTTAGCATTGGTATCATCTAGTACTAGTATTATAAGTAAGTGAAAATACATATATATATATAAGTGAAAGTTCTATGACCTTCCCATACAGGTGGGACAACACGCCAGAATTGAATAGCTCCTAAGAAATACATGAACGTAAAATATGAAAAACAGGCACTTTGGTGTACATCGTAAACTTGTAGCAGGCATTGCTGCAGACCCTATGAGAGTCGAATCCAGCTTCTTGGGTTTCTACAAAACTTCAGAATGTAGGGATCATTTTGGACTTCATCACTCAAAGGCGGAGTGTTTTCTTCTTAATAACAGTGACCGGAGATTGGTGGCGGGTGTTTACGGCGTCTATGCCTGGGTAGAAATACCCATATCAGATAGCCAATCAGGTCTCAGCTGTCGCCCTACCGCCATCTACCGTCGACTATAGGCTCATGAGGAGTCTGTATTAACGGGCCGTTCAATAGGAATTTAGCAGGAGAGAGTCAATGTAAAGCCTGAATGTGCCCAGTTGTAGAAACTTGCACAAAAAGTACACTAACTACTACTTTATCAGTTTATTATAAAATCTGTTGGACGTTTCACTACCTACATTGTGGCTGAACTAGGCCCTAATGCTACAGGCTAGAAACTGTTTCAAAATTCACTGCCTGCAAGGGGTTTAACACGGCTTCTATACTCCTATTAGTTAGCTAGTTAGGTGGTAATAGGCCGGTTGCTGACCCTATTTTGCAGTTATGTGAATGTAAAGCAAGCCTACCAACATGCTGATTTTGATTCGTGGCGCATCAATAAGCCGAATTATTTTTATTTATTGTCTTCATGCATCCATTGGTCAGACTTTGTGTCTCCACATGACACAGAGGTATGCAATTCCGTAGGCCTATAACGAGCGATCTTATCATACAAAGCTTTTAATAACACAACATATGACACAGATGTTACATAAATATTACAACGCCACAAAAATACCATGTGAAGTACCACGTGGCACCTATTATTTAATCAAAGATGACATGAGTTTTTTTATATATATATATAATAAAGGGTGCACACAAAATAAGTATCTCTTTACAATTAGGAGAATACTTTTCTGGTCCACTGGGTACTAGCAATATAATTATGTCTCAGTGTGGCACGCCGGGAACTTTCTTGGCTGCTAGTGCCTGGCATGTGCACTAATAGCCTATGGTTGGTACCCAGTGGCCCAGAAAGGTCGATTGTTCTCCTCCTAATTCAAATCATTGAGATAGGTACTTGGGATCACAGGGCACGAAAGGTTGGGGATGGGTAACTGTCTGACAGCTGTAAACCCCCTCCCTCGGCTCGTGGTCGTTCTTGATGTTTTATATGTTCAAGATCTTTTCGGCGAATTGATCTGTTTTGTCTCGGAGAGCTATCCTGTATTATGTTTGCCATCTAATCTACCTATCACGACAATAGATTTGTCATACAAGCCTCTGAGAAATCACTGTGCTATATATATACACAAATATCAATGCATGAAGGAATACTCCTTAGTCCCGAGTGGGTGAAAAATGGTTGCTGAAGATATATATCCAGGACGTTTTTGTCAAGTTTGTTCAGTGATTATCCCTGTGGTGTCGGGTGGATCAGGGAGATTAAAGTATCCTCTAGAGTATCCTGCTGTTGTGCCATCAATACATGGGAAAAAAGACTACAATCACTCTACTTCTGTGTAGAGACTACTGTAGCCACTTCAGTTGCCGTGTAGGTGAAACCAACAAAATCATAATAGAAACGGACTCGGTTTCAAAGGACGTATCGTATTTTTAGAAGCTATAGTGATGTATAAGCCTGTGGTCTTATTTGTAGTCGCAGTATTTTGTATTATCATTATTTTTTTAGCAACTTTACATGCAAAGACATTTTGCTCCAGTCACAGATAGTTTTGTTGATATTTTAGTTATAAAATATTAGTATAAAATTAGTAATACACACGAATAATGATCGAATTTTATGGGATAGTTATGTGATGGAGTTATATTACATTGTGCTTTTTGAATATAGGCTAATATTGACATACTTATAGATTCATAGTTGATCCAAAGTCGACATCAGGTGAGCATCGTCAGTTGGATGCGGTTTTTCTTTTCTTCTTGGGGGGATAATTGTATTGATCCAAGACAACACCGTTTTATTGTCATGTCGCTATGAAATGCGATTCTGCAATGGATTGGGACGCTTGATCACCTGTTTCACAAAGTAACCAGAGAAAAAAGGCTTTCCAAAGCGGCTTGAATGTACCACGTCTATCCTGCGTAATAACCCAGTAGTGTGCACTTCTATATGGAAACGTCGCTAGGGGTAACTTCTTTGTGGAAGAGTATTCTTTTATTGTACCATATTTTATTTGTTTCATTGTTTGGATTGATCATTTTGCAGGTTGTTGTCTGCGTATCAGTCTGCTTGAATTCAACAGTACATCATTTCAGCAATGTATTAAAGAGGCATATTGCCTGAGTTAACCCATAGGGTTAATCCCTCGATAAGACGATTCACATTCCTCTTTAGTAGTTTCGAGGCCAGCCGCCGCACCCAATGAGCGGCACCGGCTGACAAGGTCAATTTATTATGGCCTGATGCTGAATAAGTCATAAGCCTCTCTGGTCTATGGGCAGTACTGAGCGCCCTAAACATGATCTCTCCCACGTCCCTAAGTGACCGCAAAGCTGGGAGGCAGATGAGGGGAGAGAGGTGGGCGCCGTATGAATACGTCACATACAGGGGCTGGGGTCAGGGAATAGAGTGGGAAACCTGCTTGCAATTTTAAAATACCACAACTTTCTGTTGAGGCTGAGGATGACCGAGGATGACTATGGATAAGCGAGGTATACATTTCCGTTTCGCATCAAAGTTAATTTCAAATATGTTCTATAAGATGAGAACACCTTACTAAATAAATAGGCCTATATCGCCTGAAGCACATACTTATCTGCTTAGTATTATATATGCTACAGGTAATGCAGGCCCTTCAGGTATTTAACTAGTGCTAGGGTTTGTACTGAGATAGGGACAGGGTAAACTATGGGGTTTGAATTTACTATTTTTAGGGGTCTTTAAGCATTATGCTTTGTTTGTCATTCCAGTGTGCTTGCTTGTAATAATTTCAGTCTTCCTTCCCATCTCAGATGCAGGTCATCTTAGAATGTAGCTCATCATTAAGAGGTGGCAAAACACTCGCATGAAAGAATGATGCTTATTAATCTAAACATAATATATGTCTCTGTGCTACCGTTGACAATCACCTGTCCAAGAGGCCTTGTCTACTCAACCCCATACAACCAACTCTCCTAGCCTTCCTACATGCTGGCCTGATAACTCACACAACAGTAATCAGAGTTCGTGGCCCTGTTCTTGGTCCAAGGTGTTCGCTAACCACTTACAAATCACACTCTGGTGTTGGCTCCCGAGCACCACATCAAACCAGATATATGACATGGCTTTCACTCTCCATCTTTTGCAGAGAGACACTCTTAGCCCTGAGTTTGCTTTCTTCACAAGATGGCTAAAAGTAACTATGGACTGACACCTGCATCAGTACAATGGGGCGGGATTACACAGTAGTTTAAAAGGGGTGTTAGTTTTTCGTGTTTCATACAGTTGCACTCCCGGGGGTCTAGCAGATGGACACAAACAGGGCAACGACCCCAGGGCCGTGCCTCGTGCCCCTTCTTGGAGATTTGTCTGGGTCGCTGCCTCTTGGTCTCATCTGCTATCCCCTTCATGACTCCTGGTAATGACTCTGTGTGTAGTATTCAGACGAGAGACGGTGTGAACGAAGGTCTCAACTATCACATTTTGCGCTGCTTGAAATTATATATATCATCTAGTTTTAATGCCTTTGAATTCCACATTAAAAAATCGTCCTTGTGCTGGCTCTATCACGCTTTCATATAGACTTTATTTTTTATTTTTTATTTACATTTGACCGGAATCTACCTGTGGCTTCTAGTTGAAGGGGAACTATAATGGTAAAGGCTTCACGATGCCTTTTTCAATATCACTTGTAAGCCTGCGGGCATTTTCTACCCCGGGAATTTTCATTTGCGCGACAATTTTTCCCATCACCTTTCGGCACTATATCAGTTTGAAAAAAATATGTACAGATGCAAATGCCCCTTCATACGATTGAGTACCTTGGTGTGGCGTGGCAGATGATGCGGAGTGACATGGCCGTTGGCAGGCAATTAGTGACATACCGTTACCCAGTGTATGGTCACACGAAATCACGCCAAGCGATCGCCACCTGCGCCGATCTATGAAGTGCCACTGCAGTCAGAACCCCCTCTGTATGGCCGATCTGTATATCATCTAAACTGGCGCTTCTCGTTCTCAGGTCTTTACGTATACAGGAGTGCCTCTGGCATTAGATGGATCAGCTAGTAGAAACAATCTAATGTGTCTCTGCACTTGGTCTGACTATAAAAGTGGAAACCTGCTGAACGATGTTTTTATGATGTAATATAGAATAAACATTAAATTAATGCGATAAATGTGTCCATTTAATTAGGGCAACGTCCCACACAGCCTGTTCTAAGTCACATTGCCCTAACTTATGCCCTAAGTCACGTTGATATCTCCGTAGATCTATAGGAAAAACCAATATATCACTGATCACGTAAATTTCATTTGATAGAGCTGTCTCTACACTCCAATCTTTACAATTTTGACATCTCGTTATTTGATTGTTTTCTTCAACCCAAACATCTTTATTCACCCATTCAATTCTCTACCCTGTACATGACAAGCGAACTTATTGCCAATAATTAGAAAAGCTTGCATAGGACGGCCTATCATAGAGACTGCCCGGGGCTGTTTCATAAAGTCCGTCTACTGTCCCACACGGCATGTTTACACGTTCAGAGAGCCCCAAGGGAGGGGGGGGGGGAGTCAGGAAGGCAGATATAGAGACACATATGTGCGACGGTACGGCATTCACCTGTAAAGGAGCCTTCCATTTAATATGTACGCACATTTTCGAAAATATCAAACCATCCCCCCACCCTCTTAGGCAAAAATACGCATTATATTTGTGCTAGAATGTACGCATATTTAAAAAAATATTAACCGCCCTCCTCTACCCCCTTGATGCTTACATATATATATATACTAGTCCAAGAGCCAAATACAAAAAATGAATTGAAGGCCCCAAACCTCAAACTACCATTATATATTAATTAATTATACGTATACGTGGTATTTAGACAAACAACAGATACTAAGTACCATAGACGTGAGAGGTTCAGATACCTACTTGACGCATTGAGGCCAGTTATAATTCAAAATTTGCATGGCTAAACATCCCTTTCTGCCGCCCACTCAATGTATAACACCGTTTTAATCTCCTATAGGGCGCCAGCCCTAGAACAAAGACGGGTAACGGGTATTATCGGCTAGACTGGAAGTAACTAGACACACCCATACCTTATGATAAGGAAGCTGATAAATGAGTGTCATTGAACCTCCTGTCTTAGACCGTCAGACATTGCCTTGAGGGACGTTACCTTCTCTTATAACGTAACTCTGAAAGGTCTACAGGCTCAGGGGAAGAAAACATGTCAGCATCAGCTCAGCGAAAGGTCAGACTACACAAATACATGGCATGCCTGTTATTAAAGTCTTCTCAGTAACTCTAAGTGTATGTTGAGGTTTTTGACATGTCATTGATAGTGTGTGAATGCTGCACTTGAAACAAGACTAGAGTTTACCGCGTGTAGGCCAGAAATATGTGAGGAGACAGCCCTGATCATGCCTACCCTCTTAAGGGGAGAAACCGTATTATAGCTTTCAGGGAATTTGATGGGACGGGTCGAAGTTTGGGGCCTAATCCCCCTCGATCAATGTTTACTTTGCAATGTACATGGGTTTATGCCTCTATGCCTCCTTGACTTCCCCTCGGTTTCACTTTTAACTGGTCTTTGTTATATATAAGCATTTCGATTTAGAATCAATTCAAATGAAAAAAAAAAGTTGAGCTCTTTTAGGCCCTGGTAGGGGTCTACTTCTCCTCCACCCCCACCCCCAGAAGGGGCGTGGAGACCGTGTGGCAGCCCTTAAATGCTGTGGGGAAGTAGGGCTACACATGTGGTATGGGCCCTAGTACTGCGCCCCTAGTACTGTCTTCGAGGCAAATTTTTAATATTTAAACCCCTTTTAACTACAAAGTAAACATTGACCGAGGGGAATTAGACCGGGGGTGAGGGGGATTAGGCTGGGTTGGGTCCCGACCCGACTCAAAAGAGGAAATCTGACATTCCTCGGGGTTTAAATGAAGGCACCCCAACTTAATACCTCAAATTGCTAGTTCCCGTCCCTATACTCATATTAAGGAATCAGAAATGAACACAAAAAAATTAAAATCTATACAGTCATGATCTTTCAAGTAGGCCTATTGATAACTTTGGTAGCTATGCAAATCATACAAAAGTATTATGTCAGTTTATAAAAAGGTCCAACCTAAGGTGCTCATAAATTTGGAATAGATCTTTCTAAAAAGAGGCTCTGCTGGATATCTTGAAATGAGAATAGAAGCTAATCCCACGTCCAAAACCTCCTACATTAAACTCTATTCACGTTGTCATGATTACCATATTGAAATAATGTAGATCTATGTTTAAGTGCACCCTCTGCCAGTGGGCCATGCTTTGAGAGAAGTAAACACTCCGTATACAGGAGAACATTACATTGTTGAGTTAAGTAGATGCGCATGCAGCTCCTCAGCATCATAAATTATGTTTATTCACACTCCTGTGTTGATGCACTTTGTGACAGGCACTTCACCCCCAGAGTCTGCCCTGATATAGTTAGGTTCACGGCCTTAATATCCCCTATACTGCAGGGTGTGTGCCATATGCCATAATAATCTCATAATTCACGACTCACAACATCACCCAATTATCACCGACTGCCTACCGGATGAATGGAAGCAGTGACCTCTTTGTACACCCCTAGCCTTATGGTATGTGTAAATCACCCAGCTGTATAGGCGAGATTTGTGCAAGTTAAATTCCGACAGGAGTTAGTTGGCGGAACATGCATGAGCGGTAAACCAGAAGAAGGTGTGCAGCGAACAAACAGCATTCAGACAAGACGGGGAAGACGCAACATTTTGTAATAGTCATGAAGATCGATGTATCATAATAAGATTATAAATATGAAGTATCTATATAGAAAGTTATACTATTTCTGGAACGACAAAGATTCATAACAGTTTTGTCTTCATACGTCAATACAGAAAACCCTCTTGCTGAATTATTGCATTTGTCTCGGGGCCGAAAAGCTTGTTTAACTCATGTGGAGCATGGGAAAACAAGAAATAATTTATCTAGTTTATTTTCTATACAATAATGTTAGGCACCGGTTTTAGATTAATTCACAACTCATGGGGCTACCAATTTCAGGCACACATAAAATTTCTCATAAGCAGTGGAATTGAATAAATTACTGAATATAAACTGGTCTGCGTAGGCCAGGCCCTTTATTCATCAAGTACGATATAATATCTATTTCTAGCTATGATATTACTGCGACTTGAGGAGATATGTTCTCCTACTCACATTATTATTAGACTTTACATAAAGAACTGTGGGAATTAAGAGTGGGCTGAGTGCAAAAGTCTCCCAAAAACTGACCAAAATTGCCTAGCTTGAACAGATGCTTGAAATAACCTAACTGACTCTCACATATGTGCACTAAGAGCAAACTTTGAAGGGTCAATAGTTTATTGCGTCATTAGCATTCCCCTAATTTTTGTTTAGATTTATAATTTCTTATTGAGATAGATAAAGGTAAAAACTTTTGCTTAATTTCAAGACATCAGTATCAATTTCATAGGATGGTCTATGTTACACAGAATGCAGCAATCTGATTGGCTGAGGGGCACTCCACTCCACTACTTCACCCAAATTAGCTAGGTGGCAGCACCAGTACTAGTCTTCTGATTGGCTGATATGCCACTTCCCTCCAGCTATTTTCATGCCAGTGTAATGAATTAGAAGAACTGCTCAGAACCAGTAAAACATGTCTGCGCAGTAGCCACCATGCAGACATATTGTGTCTGTCCAGTAACCACTATGTAGACATATATATGTCTGGACTAGGAATCCTCATAAGGATGGAACCATCAGAGAATTCATAAATTAATCCAAATGTAGTCATCATAGATAACAGATTTGCAAGGAATGGCCGATTTCTACTTATAACAACTGGATTTTGTTAAATTTGCCAAAGGCACTTAAGTGTTTTACATAAAAGAATGAATAGATAAAGTTAGATGATTTTGTGATTCCGTGTTTGGTATCGGCAATTATGCTACCCATAATTATAATGATCCTTAAACCCAGTAAAGCATAGGGAACTCATTGACCAATGTGACTGGAATTCTGGTACTATTATTCACTATTATGACATATATGGCAAATATGCATAGGCCTATATGATGCTGGTGATGCTTCGATGCAGGCATCAGCCATCTTTTTGCTGGTTATGCTGGAAATTGTTAAATGCCACCCCTTCCCCCTATTTTCCTGCTTGTCCCCTGGTATTGACATAACAATTCATAGGCCTATATATGAGTTAAGAATGCTTTGGTTTCTTTAAAATTGAGTTATCCCAATGCATATGACCCCCTTTGTACGCTGAATTTCAACCAGTGAGACGATATTTTCTAATGCAGTGAATTCTGTCGGAAGTCAATATTGCAGCTAGATCCTATTAATTTCAAATACCTGGTAAGCCCCTCTGACAGCACCCTCCTCCTGACCCCGCCCCTGTCAGTGGCTTCCCTATTGGCTCGGCCTACAAAGGGCAAAGACAGATTACCTCAATAACCACCGACTTATACCCAGCACTTCCGGTTACCCGCATCTCCCATGCACATACGTGATGAAGGCCCTTCGTTGTGGGCTTCTGGAGTAGACGTTATCCTCTGGTCAGGGGGTAGCCATTCACGTCGGTCCTGCTGCAGATAGGCCTGTCTTGGCTCTGACCTAGCACAGCGCACAGCTCTATTGAGAGTTGCCATCGGTGTATGTTGGGGAGGAGTGTTTCTCAATGTCCCGTATTGGTTTAGTAAAGGAGTTTTATGATTTGACCTTTATAAGATAATTTTTCTAGAAACAACCAGGGGCTCATGGGCCTCGCTGACCAGGGCAGATCGGAGAGGGAGGGGGCTAGGGGGGACTGACCCTTTTTGTGGTGGTCACCTTAATGAAAAAATTCAGTGTCCATGTAAGCAAAAACGAGTAATTTTAGTACTTAGCCAATATCCTGACCCTTCATATTTGAAATCTTGGATCTGCCCCTGCGCTGTTTTAGTCCTTGTGTGTGAGCATATTATGTGCGTGAGCGAATGAAGCTAAACCACTGAACCAGTGTCGACCACTGTTAGAAGTCATCAGCTGTATCGGACAGCATCCAGCACCTGCAGCTTTCTGGATCTCTGAATGACTGCCCAATCTCCTGGGCAGTAATTAGTACCACATGGGCAGCATCCAACACAATCTGGGCAGCTCCCATACCCCTGAACCGCTGTCAACTTTAGTTGGCAGACACCAGAACATCAGCTGAGTGTCCAAAAGTTGTATAGACTGACAAATGTGGATTTTAGTAATTCAAAATTATGAAATTTGTACTGCTTTGACTGCCCATGAAAGTTAATAATTTTCCACAGGTATTACTGACTAACTACCCAATACTCATAATCTTGTGCATGTTCCTGTGCCGAGACTGGTCCCCACACATAAGCGACCAGCCTGGACATATATATATATATATATATATATATATATATATATATATATATATATATTTTATGTTACAGAGGCAGTGTCACCTAAGCCTCAAGGTATAAAGTGAATCTAGAGCCAAATCTATCCCCTTCTTATAGGTCCCTATGGCCATGTCCTTAGCATACCTGACATACTTCCAAATGAATGACCTTCACCCAGGTATGGCCTTGACCATCCCCAACCATTGCCCTGTCTCTGGGTCAATGTCAAAGTTGGAGGGACCGCACCTGAGCCACAGGTTAAGGTTCAAAGCCAGAACCTGAGGTAGGCTTAGGTGTGGTCACCCTTCAAGGACACAAATGAATATAAAAACCCCAGCTCTAGCAGAGCTCAGGTAGTCTGGCCACGAAAACTCAGCTTACTCTGCAAGCTCTCCAGCATGATCTTCTGCAGTTACCACCAACAAGAACCAACACACTTCTATACACCATAACTATGGACTCTCAATACATCCTCCTAGTGGAGACAAGGACTGCTTTACTAGGACTTTGAAAAGGCAAGGACTCTGACTGTGAAGCAGGAGGTAGGCACCACTAGGTGATCTGTGTAATTCTTGATTGGTTTGTCTGTACTGTACTGAGGCCTTGCTGAATACTGATACTGAGTGCACCATCTAGATCAATTAAAGGTTTGAAACTCTACTTGGAATAGTGTGACTTATCATTGGACTTAATACTTGTATTAAGGCAAAGGAGTACCTCTGTGCTCATCATAACCCTTACAGTAGCTTTCAAGTTGAGTTGGCTTGTCTGCCACCACGGCGCACTCCATTACTCTTGTGCCATGTCCCAAGCACTCATTCCAAAAGAGAACCATTACTATGTCATAAGAATTTAATTACTCGGGCAATCAAAGATATACAATCATTGGTGGTGGTCAATGAAAACCTTGTAGATACTAAAACTATATAGTCGATCCCCAGAAACTCAGTCTTTAAATATTTGTACTCCTTGATTCACCACAATTTCTTACAAAAGTTGCCATCTGGTTGCCATAGCGATTGGTCAAGTTGTACTGAATTCAAAGTACGTCCTGACATATTGGTACGCCCTGTCATAATTATCAACAAAGTCTGTTATCAAGACCGTACCGTTTTTAGTATTGTAGCCTCATATCACCCTAGTTAGTGGCAATTCATATTGGATATAGGATGTTGTATTTCATATAAGATAAATATCTCATTTTGTAACATGTGATTCTAGTTTTAAGCCAAACTTTCCTTTCATGAAACCTCAGTTGTTATGCCTTTCACTCACCCAAAACAACCAACCATTTTGATTGCTAAGCTACCATGAGCAATGGTTAAATTTTGTAGTGCCTGCAGTGAGTCTTGACTGGTAGTTATACTGACTGAGTTTAGTGAGATAAAGGATGAGATTAATAGTTTATCATAAAGTTTTAAAAGAAAAGGTTTCAGTCAATGAAGTAATTATATTGTAATGATTGTGTAATTATTAGGGAAAGATTCTTAAAACACCCAAATATAGTGGATGGATAAATTACTTAGAGTAACTCAAAATATTAGATAACAAACAAAATGAAATTTGTCAAGCTATTATGACACTCTGGGTTTATAGGGTAAACTTTCGATTATTAGGGATATGTGATATGATATGTTGTAGCTGAAAATAAACAAGTGTCCTCCAATGCACTCAACTGTGAACATCTGATCCACTGTTGTCTTATGCTTGAGAAGTAGACTAATACAGCCAACACAAGGACATGAGAATGGGTCCCGAATAGACTGCAAGGATCCTAAGGCGACCAAAGCACCTGCTGACATGAGGACAACCCAGATCAAACTTGGGGGCCTTGGGAAGGTGCTTCAAGGGCAGCCACGTGACAATCCGAGCCTTTTAGTGATCACTGGTATGTCATGAATAAAGCACAAAGATAGACTAGATATTGACATGATTTAAAGCCTTACAGCCTCAAAGCCTCAAACTTAAACTTACAGCCTTAAACTCTTAGTATTGAGTCTACGGTGAGTACCCCCTCAACCCCCATACACAAAACCTCTTGAGGCACCCCCCGGGGGCACCCCTACATCCTGTTCATACACCGAATTTCTCAGGTATATCCAAAAATCGAACCAGGCATTTACAATATTTTTTTTTATTATTTACTAATCAACTTCACTTTCAAGGCAGTATTATGTTCTTCCAGTTGACTTAAAACCCAAAATGTAGTAATTATTCAGCTAGATGGATAAACCTCTATTCCATGATCAGTTCTCCTAAAACATCTTAATTAATTCAAGATTCTAAGAAAACAATTAGATGAAAAGAAATAAAAAGGGCCTACCACTTTGTGTAGGTGCTGATATTTATATTTGGCTCCTCGACTATCTACAGAATAAGTAGATCACAGGCTTGTCAACATCAAGACGGAAGTGCATAAGCCCTTAAAAAACAATGATTAGTCATTTCCTCCCATATGAGGAAATGGGACTAAATCCTGTATGGCGGGGTCCATGTCAGAATAGATATATCAGTCCAAACCGCCAGTCCCTGAAACCCTCCCAGTGGACATGGAGGCACCAGCCCCCACACTGCATTATAGCTGTGTTGAATCGAATTGTAGAAATTACGTTAAAGTTTCTGTCGTAAGACCAAGTGAATTTATCATGAAGCATTGTCTGAGAATGACAAGTTAATGTAACAAGGGGATATAAAGCTGTCAATATCATTGATAGCTGTTTCAGCAAACGTCAGTTGTGAGCGTGCGCTCTTAAGTGGAGAAAGTATTACCCAATGTATTACATCCATAAATTACATCAATCAACGTTCTCCCGATTCCTGTATTTCCAATTTGCACAAAATTATTACCAATAATGAGTCACCCAAACTATATATTACAATATTTTTGCAGAAAGTACGGGGGTTGCTCGTTGTGCTTCTCGACTTTGGGGATATGCTTTTTGTACACATGTGTCCAGCCATGTCCCAGGACTGGTGAGGAGGTGCTGTGGAGAAAATGTTCAAAAGTTCCACATTTTACTGCTCGCCATCCCCCCTTTTCAAGTTCAAATTATTGGAAATATAGGCAAAAGTTCCACTTATGGAACCTCACCAACCCCCAACAACAGAACCTAGGAACGGGCCTGATGAGCTCATCGTGGCTCAGGTTGTCTCTAGGAGAGGAAAAAGGATGGGGGTAGTGGTGAATGGATGTGTGTGTGAAGAGTATGTACATGCATTTGTGTCGTGGGGGAGAGGGATGCCAGGCCTTTATGGCCTGTTATTCCTGAACTTGGGTTGGGGAGGTGCCTACTGCTCGTATTCTATGTGTACTAACACTGGGTTATGTCTAGCTTTCCGTGACCTAGCATCAAGTCAGCGCCCCAAAAGATAAAGTGGTAGCATGACAGCCACCAGCCTTATGTCTCGTGTCTGATGCCTTCCACATTTGCCTGTGTACCCATGTAAGCTTGTCCTCCTATCACCATGCCTCGTGTTGTGTGCCCAGGCCATCTTGTTTAGAGTCATACCCCAATGTCATTGTACCTTGTGTTTTGTGTCAAGATCCCCCAACTGTCCATTTTTACCATAACTTCTGGTTAATTCCTAGCTTTGTGTTTCATGCTTAAGAAGCTATAACTAGGCCTTAAATCACTTAATCCCAAGAAGCAGAAGACGTTAACACAGTGAGCTCCAGATCGGGACTGTTTAAGCTTGCTTTATTAGATGCTTTTCTAGGTACATTCTGATCATTGGTCAATTAGCTCACACGGCTTCTCATGATGGCACTTCCGGTATTCACATAATTTCAAGTATTAACCTAATTATTAGTATGGATCTCATGTCGACACAAAGATATTTGCAAACAAGCCATACACGTCATTAAACATTATGATATGACATTAAACAAGTTATTCTAGTAACTATATTATTCGTACATTCTTCTTTTGTCTTTAAACTCGTGTCAAACATGAATTACCCACGGATTTATTACAATATCATGCTCACCCAGTAAACAGGACACATGTTTTCACCAGTTTACCACATGTTTAATTACTGTAATACTTGTATTGGGACCATTTCCGTGCGATGTCAGTATCTTAGCAGGTTTTACTATGAGTTTTTCATAGTAGAACACCTATCTCTATTTCAAAAGTACAGCATCTTTTCTGTACCTGATACAGTCATATCCATCAAGGAAAATCTGAGGGCCATTCCATAAAAATATGGAGTTACGAATATATTTACGTCGTGGCTAGATAAATCTAGAGTAATGGTTTTGGCCTGGCAATTTATATAGTTGGTAGCGATGGTTACGGGGGCGATGACGGCACACCTCACTGAAATAAATAATTTGACATAGGTATCACTATACAAATTAAATTTTATACATTTTGAACCCTTTAAGTCAGGTCCCCACTTGGGCGACTAACAATGGCGATTAGTGAAAATTAGCAGCTTTCACTGGCGACCATGGAGATGAAGATAATCGCCAGGTGACTAACTAGTCGAAGGGCTACTAAAACATTAATCCCCAAGTTGGGACGCTCTTGCTATAAATCTGCTGGTGACTAGAGGACACATTGGTTCCCCAGTACAGCTACTAACTGCACTAATCGCCGGCAACTAGAGAAATATATTAAACATTTCAAATATTTTGGTCACAAACCATGGCAACTATTTGGCTAGTTGCCAAACATTACGGCACCAGTGTATAGTTGGTCATCTGGCAACAAACAACCTTAATAGCTGCAGATTTTTGTAATGTAGTCGTCCACGTGGGGACCAGGCTTTAGTGAGTTGGAGTCGTACCACAGTCTACATTAAGTGCTTAGAGAGAAGATGAAAAAGTATGTGTGGGCAGGTGGTTTAAGCCACTTTAAATAGTTAATGCTTAGTCTACTGTTTCGTATCAAAATGAATAGATTTTCTCCAAGAAGCGGAAAAAAAGTACCTACCTGATACCACACAAATGTACCATCCTACACTTTTCCCCACTACATTCATACGTTTTTTTAAGCCTTTATGAATTGAATTGAGTTATAGTTTTGCTTAGCAAAGACTGTTCTTTGTATCTCAAAAAACCGTAATAACTGGTCATTGTTTGGTATATTCTAAAAATCTGTTATAGGCTACTCAACGAATGAGCGTTGCTTGAAAGGGCTTCTGACTACACTACCTTCACTGCACACTCTATTCTTCTACTTTCTTTAAAGACCTCGAAACATTTATCGTAATGGTCTCTCGTCTAATGGACTTTAATAAAACATGTGTCACATCTGGTTACGGTCGACGAGTAAAGTAAATGAGCCAAGGAATTCTCAACTAATCCAGGCAAAAGTAAATAGCCTGATGGAACCGATGGGCAAGTTAAGGGGAGTCGTTAAGTTAAGCTAGGGCATTATAACTGAGCCATCGTTCCTGGAGGGATAATTGGCTCAAGTGAAAGGAAAACAAAGAGATTTGTATTTTATTCAGGATATCAGTTATCGTGAATGCAGGGACATTATGAATAAATTAGACTAAGAGGGGGTAGGCATGGCAGCTGAAGAGTGTGGAATGATGATGTCTGTTGGTGCCTGAGGCCACTTTGCACTGATTTGGTTAACTTCAGCCTAATACTAGATTCCCACTATACCATATCCATTGCAATAGATTGTTGAACTGTCATTACCATTGTAATTAGAATTACAACTTAGAACACGTTCCACACGTGTGCCAAGTTTATGGTCGCATCTGTTAAATATTCAGGGCTGCCTCGAACCCCGCGCAGATATTGCAATGGATATTAAATTTTGATAGCAAGTGTCAATGTTTTTGAATTTATATCACAATGTCTTCTGATGATAACTAGTTTATTAGGGTTCTGTGAAAAAAGATTAAGAAACGTAATTTTCGAAATGGTTCTGCAACATCAGAATTGCACATCAACCTATTTGAAAACTCGAACGCTGCAATACAGCTTTGATAATGATTATAGAAATAAAGCCACAATAGGAGTGAATTAAAGGCTCTCATAACAAAAAAGTTTTATGAGAAAAAGATATAAGGAGGAAGACTAACATCAGGGTATAAATTGCCTAAATGTAATGCACATTTTGGAGAGGGAGTATTAGGCCTGTAGTATAAGGGACTGAACTTAGCATTGACTCGGGTGAAATACCTTTTGCGCTGCTGTACATTATTATAATTGACACGGCATTCGTGGTAAACCAGACTAAATATTGCTGGAAGCCCTAGTGCTACATTGCGAAAGGCAGGTTTATATCGAAACAGTAATTATAATTCATATATTGTTCCAATGAGTGCTTGAAACCTATTGAAATATAGATATTCCGTTGGGAGTAAAGTTGAAGCTCTTTGAGAAGAAATCAAGTCAGATATTTCCGAACACATCGCTTTTTACCAAATTGAAAACAAGATTGTCCAAAGACGCTAATCCAGCTCTAGGAAAGGCAGTCTTGACCAGGGCCAGATGCACACAATCAATATATTAGGGACTGGCATAGTTTCATGAATGTTCTATGGACCCAGGCGACAGTAAAATGGGCAGACACGCAATGCAGGAATGAACGGGAGCTACTAAAAATCCGTTGTATATATTTGCTGTGGTGCACTTCTCTTGTAGCTATGGTGATTAGGAATTTTACTTTCAATTTTTTGGACAACGATACCCCAATATCAGTTCAACGTATTTAATATATATTAGATTTTGAAATAAAACTTCATAATCATGCTCTCAATGCTTATTTCTTTCATCTTATATATCAATTGACTTTTTGTTGAAGTAAAGTACTCCATTTGCATTTGGGCATTCGTGACACAGATTAGAAAGTGAAAAACTAATAATTTCTTTGAATATATTTGCAAGGAGAATCGTATCTCTAGACCGCCGAGGTCCTTTCGGTACGAAGCACTGAGATATAGTCGTGGTTTGCAAAAACCTCTCGAGTCCCACACCATAATTCTTAAACCACTGATCGCTGATCTGCTGATAACTCATAATTATAGTCACTTAGCAATGTTCAGATACCGTGCTCTGCAGGAATAGGCCTACCATCTGTTTCAAAGTGTCTGAATCGTTGACTTCGTAATCATAATATTGCAACCAATACATAATGTTTAATGGCTGTGGATTTGATGAAGTGTGCTTAGTAGGTTCTCTGACAGTTTAATGGAAGTTTTCATCAGACCAGACGGACATCTCTAAACCAACTGTTACAACATTTCCTTGGTAATGCATTACGATGTTGAAGGAGATAACAAAAGTACTTATTATTCTTGTCATTTCCCAATTTCACCTCGGCTTAGGTACTGACTATCGTTGCACTATCTTTTGAATAGCATAGTTGGATCACTGATTTATGCCCTTCATTATGTGAGAGGCAAATGTTAGAAATTGTCATATCAAAACTGAGGTTTCAGTTAAGGTTTCTATGGGAAAACAATAGTTCTTCACCTCTTGAAAACATGTCATTAGCATACTATTATAATAATCCAGCACGGTTGTATATAATCTTTGCTAATTTATTTCAGTAAAGAGGATGGGGTTTCACCATTGAAATCACCCTATAGAAACGTAGATCTTTACAATATTTGTATATATTGAAGAAGAAGGGTAACAAAGGCAGTGTTGACGCTCTTGCCGATTCAGGAATTAATAAATAAAGTCGGCCCTTTTATTAAATAATAATAAACAAATAAATAAATAATAATAAAAAAAAAATACAAATATGTGGGAACGTCTGCGCCTAATGGCGACCAAGGAGAGACTGATTTGCCGCCAAGAAACATGTGACCAATTAACATAACATGAATATTAATTAGGTTAGGCTCGCAGCATTCCCCACTAATATATATCTATATAATATCCATAAATTATATCTGACATATATTGAAGAAGAAGGGTAACAAAGGCAGTGTTGACGCTCTTGCCGATTCAGGAATTAATAAATAAAGTCGCCAATCCTCCAAGAGCTAAACACAATTTTGTTAACCTTTACCATTGTTGTTCTATTTTTTTTTTTTTTTTAATAGAACGTTAGAACATTTGACACCTTTTTGTCCCTGGCAATATTAGAATCTAATGATTCTGTTAGATATAGTAAAACTGCCAGACTTCTCCAATCACCCCTTGACTTAATGTCAATAAGAGAAAAACCCAGTGAATGGAGAAAAGTTGCACCACCACGCCTAAGACTGTGAGAAGTAATACCTGGTATTGCCAGCAAAGAACAACAAGTTCTCAATTTTGCTACAAAAACCGTATATGTTAAAGGAACAACAATGTCACCTTTTAAATAAGAAAAAGCACAGTCTTCACCTGTAACCGGAACAATTGAAAAAAGGCGTGATAAATAAGTGGTGGGACAAAAAATGGAACCAACTGCCTTGCAAATAGGAACCTGAAGAACTCGTTCCTTGAATTGAATAGTCTTAGATTTAGAAATAGTCAGCAAAATACCCCACTCAAAAAATGATATATCTGTAACTTTAAGGGTTTGAGCTGACAAAGTTACATGTGCTTTCCTTAAAAGGCCACGAAAAGCTGTGATAACAGCACACCAAAAGCACAGATCAAATGAGTTAGATAAATCAAGAAGTGAGAAAATACCCCTTAAATTTGAAGGGGTTAGAGGAACAGCTTGGGATGAATTACAGCCAAGCAACCTTTTTGCTCCTTTTAAAGTTTGAGTAATCAAAAAATTTTGCGGATCAACATGTTCCAACCCTTGCATTTTATGCAACAACCAAATAGAACTAAGGTAATTTGGAATAGATACATAACTGAGACGGGTTGACATGTAAGAAATAAATGTGCAAATCTGTTGCACTGAAGCAGGCAGTGGTACTAAACCATAAAGATCACAAAAATTAAAATAAAAATTCCATTGAGATTTACGGGTCCTTATGGTGTTCTCTGCCAATGCCATCGACTGAAGGGAGACTGCCCTTGTTTGTAACTCCTCCAAAGTATGGTGTTCTGCAACAAGGGGAGAGTTCCCAAAATAAATAATTGGTTGACAATTCAATGGCTGAAAGGGCAGGAAACCTGGATAAGAAATCCGCCTTGGTATTGTTAACACCTGACACATGTTCAATGGAATAAACAAAATTGAATACAAAAGACAACCAGAAAAATTCCCTTAGCATGTCCATGGTTGCCAATTTTTTGCTGCGACCTGTTGTTAACATAATCTGGACAGCTGAGTTGTCTGTATAAAAAAGAACATGTTGGCCTTTAAATGTTGGTCCCCAAATTCTAACTGCACATAGAATCGGCCAGAATTCTTTGGAACTAATGGAACCAGTAATATTGTCAAAGGAAGGACCTTTGACTCGGTGAATGCAAGTGGAGGGGAACAACAATGGGTCCCAGGTTCCCCAAAAATAATCATTGTAGTCTGTTCTGTAACCACCAAACCCAATGCCAGACGCATCAGTAAACAGAACAACATTTACAGAAGAAAGTTTGATAATTTTGCCTACACCATTAAAGAGAGAGGCAAATGACAACCACCATTTGATATCAGATGTAAAAAAAAAATACAAATATGTGGGAACGTCTGCGCCTAATGGCGACCAAGGAGAGACTGATTTGCCGCCAAGAAACATGTGACCAATTAACATAACATGAATATTAATTAGGTTAGGCTCGCAGCATTCCCCACTAATATATATCTATATAATATCCATAAATTATATCTGACATACAATCATTTATGTGAAAACATTCTCCCTTCACTTGTCTTTTTTCTCTCACTTTGAATCTAAATTGTTGCTGTGGACAGTGTTAAAGATGCTATTCACCATATGAAAATAAATATTTTATACAGAAGCTGGATGTTAGGCTCCTTAGATTTTCACACCAGGGGGGGGGGGGGGGCGACCAAGAAAAAGCTACGAAAAATCGCGTTCACGAAAAGTTATAAAACCCACAATAATACCATGATAGCTTTTTTTTCTGTCGTGGGATTTCAGATTTCAAAGTTATACACTCCCAAATTGTCCCAGTGTATTTCAAACATACATTCAACAGTATTTTAGGTTGATTTACATATATTATGAATGGTTTTAGTATGATTTTCACTGAACTTTAATGTCCACGAATTTTTCGTAAAATTTTTCTGGGGCTTTTTGCTATCATGACCACGAAAAAAGGGCAAAAACACCTCTACGAAATTTCGTAACTTTTTCTTGGTCGCCCACCCAGGTGGCACTGATGGGGTAAATTTCAAATCCCAGGTGCTGATTATTGAGTATTTCTTCATTTGAATCGAGAGGGTCTTGAAATCGAGCTGAAGGTGCCATAAGCAACTTTTCTCAGGCTAAGTTAATGTTGTCACACTCGGTTTGACGAGTTCATTACATTAGTAAAACATGTACAGTCACTGGGAATGCATCACCCTTGCAGCTGCGGTCTGCTATGTTTGTCCATGGGCAATAGCTAATAAGTCATCATCATTGGCAAATTGATATGACAAGTGAACCGATGCAGTAAAGGAGGGATACCCACTTAGAGATGGGAGTGAGAAATGGATCAAATTTAATAGCTAAGAATTCCTCCTGATCCAATTGAAAGCCATCCTCGGGTAACATCGCTTGATATCTGGAGATGTACTCATGTGCAGTCAATCCGTTCAACAATAAATCAAAAGTGTCCAAAACTATTTCATGGGTGAAAACTGGCGTTCCCATTGTGCACTGCAGGGGCGGATCCAGGGGGGGAGGGGAAAAGGGGCAATTGCCCCCCCCCCCCCCGACCAAAAATGAACTCTCGTAGTTTTGACAAATCTGAGGAGAAATTTTGCAAGGTAAATCATGGGGGGTGGGGGGCAGATACCTTGCCCCTATTCATCTTCTTATTTAGTTTCAACATGTCAATGTCTCAACTGTTTTCCCAGTTGATATAACCTATTTGTCAAAAGGGTGTAAAGCAACTATTACTCACTCACTCAATATATATATGTGTTTTCATAACCCGTATCCTTGTTAATTAAGTATCGAGAAAGACTAGGTTTTCCGACCACCTCCAAATAGCAATAGGGTGGTATTCTCTTGGGTTCTTCTCATTCCTAGACTATCTTCATTACAGACGGGTCTATTCGTCCGATTTAGTGCCTGTGTTGACTGACCTTTACCCCACTGGTACCCATCCTGACATGTGTCAGGCGCCCATAGTCCGGCCCAGCCGACCGGCAACAAGTGACAGGTGTGGCCTATGGACCTGTCAGAGGCTTAGTGCCGTCTCCGGGGTTTCCGGGGTTTCCAGCTTTCAAGGTTCTCCCCTCAGTGGCCCTCATCAGCCTCTTACGTCATGTTACAGGCCACGGGGAATCGAAAGATTGACCTCTGGGGGGCAATAGAGTAAGTAGGGATATCCTAACACACCTCTTTTGTAGACGGAGTGAAATAGTAACGTTCTTATCTAAAATGATTGTATCTTTGAATAAGATAAACTCAGGCAATTTTTAGTTTTGTAGCATAATTATGTATACTGTATAAATTCATATTCCTCTGATTCTATTAACATGATAATGCAGCCACAGATCTAAAGATTAAAAAAGCCCCCCCCCCCAACCCTCTAATCTGTCACTGTAATGGACAAGGGAAGGGACAAATACAATCTATTCCATGTCAATCTAGTGTTTACAGGGGGTTTACAGGCTCTATTGTAAAAGGTATCCTTATAATCTCTTCGGCGGAACTTTACATAAGAATTAAAAATCTTTAAAAAGAAAGAGAGAGATGAGGTGGAGGGGGGGGCTATTTATATTTTCTTATGTAAAATTCTAGAAATAGTGGTTGCCCCCCTACTCTTTCTATTACCGCGCCACTACCTTTTTCAAAAGGCTGCATCCGCCACTTCCCCCCCCCTTCTCACATCACCCTCTGGCCTCCAACGTGCATGACAGACAGAGACAGGTCATTATCAGTAACAGCCAAGTACTAACTCGATATTTTGACTATCGAGTGCATCCAACTACCTGTCATAACCAGATGCCCATCTCACCATTAGTACTCTCTTACCACATTTCCAACTGTACATCTGATAACATATGTCACCCTGGACTTCCTCATTAACGCCTCTTTACCTAATATCGCCAATATCCCCTTGTCATGCTGAATAATCCCAGAACGGGGAAGTTATATAATATTACAAATCATATGTGCAAACAGGAAATACACGTCATAATTGGTCCTCATTCTTGTCGCTTTGGGAACATGTGTATACCGGTACTGATATTCATAATAGCAAGCAGAATATTTGCATAAATCTACATACGTATTATTATTATTATTATTATTATTATATTACAAAGGATCCCTACCCTGCTACCCGCCCGTAGAGTATGGCGTACTTACCGCTTGGCCGGAGCCAAGTTGATAACACTACTGTTCCCTGTTGTTATCAGCAGCAAACCAGGTAATATGAGGTATGGCGACTAAAAAAAAATCACGAATCTTATATCCACCATTCCAGCAGTTGGATTCATGAAAAACAAATTTTAGATTCGTGAAATTCCTTTTGGGTTAAAAACTATCCATTCATATTGAAATATGTTTCTAAAACATAATATGAAGTCCTTTTTTATATGTTATTATATGCACATTTTCATTCACAAATCCATCACAAAACTTTTTTACACCTTCACACATCGGTCTTAAAGCCGCGTCCCCACTTGGATAACCTAGACGGCGACTAACGTTAGTCACCCGACGATTAAGAAATTAGTACGTCGTTGGACGACTAACGAGTCACAGTCAATTAAAAAAGTTAATAGCAGAATCGCCGGCGATTAGTGGTAAATATTAAACATGTCAAATATTTTGTCAGAAAACCAGGGCGACTAGTGGTTTAGTTGCCAGACATAACTGCGCCACCTTTTAGTATTTCGCCGGGCGATTGACAACGTTGGTAGCTGCCGAATTTTGTAATCTAGTCACCCAAGTGGGGACCAGGCTTTAGATGTGTGAATGTTTTCTGGAGCAGTATGTGGATGTGTAAACCAAAAAGGCGTCACCCTAGCGCCCGTCAGTGGTGGTTTAATATCGTAATATTAGTTATTCAGATATACATGTACCAGCGTTGCGGGTTTCAGCATCTCATACTTGTGTTGATTGGCAGAGACCTCACAGGCAAGGTATCGCACACAGGGCCCTGCACACACACACACACACACACATGCACACACACACATGCACACACACACGCGCGCACGCACACACACACACACACACACACACACACACACACACACACACACACACACACACACACACACATCCTCAGTGGTCCATATGTGAGATTCAGCGTCTATAAACTATGCATGGGGTGTGAGACGTCACCTTTTTTAAACTTTGGCACTTTACATTATTATTCCTCTTTGTTATAGAAAAGTACATCACTTTTCATGATATCCTCTTTAGGCACATTGAGAGTGATGCAAAGAACAATACAAATCCCGGACCAACCTGTACATATATAGCAGGCATAATGGTTTGATTATCTCTCAATAGCATGTTAGTAGGATAGTTTCTGTTTGGGGGATAGAGCCTTGTTGGATAGCAACATTTTATGGATTAGTATCTTGAAGGTGTTACTAACTGAAAAAGTATATAGTGATTAAGTAGCTGTTCGCATAATATTGTCTTGACATAGCAAATAAGCAACAATTTTATGGTATTTGTTGCATAGTGAACACCAATGCTGTGGTTTGTGCTAATCTAAACAGTACGACATATATGACAGCTGCTCATCAAGTATAAACAACTGCCTTGGTCTTTCTTGGTAACTTTATTGCATTATGGGTAATCAGAAGCTATGGTTCAGGGGCGGAAGAACCGAGGGGAGTTGTTAGGTCAATTTACACGAGTAGGGTAAGGTGGGGCAAGACGCCCACCTTAAGAAAGCATTCCAATATTTCTGTTCTAAGCTGTAGGATCAAAAACGAAAAGAAATAAAATCAAAGAACTAATGACCTTTTGTCAAATAACACAAAAATTATTGATTTTATTTGAATAGGGTTAAGATAAAAGCAAATTTTCAAAAAGTGGGCCTTTTGCCCCACCCCTAGGGTGTGTGGGGTAAGATGCCCAGGGGTGTGGGGTAAGATGCCCAGGGGGTGTGGGGCAAAAGGCCCACATAAAAATACTATATATCCTAAGAGGGGCAAAAGGCCCATATGGGGCAAAAAGCCCACATGTGGGGCAAAAGGCCCATGGGCATCTTGCCCCATTTTGCCTATTTTTGGGGTGGGCCTTTTGCCCCACAATTTAGAAATGTATAAGACTTGTAAGAAAATGTGTGTATAACATCTTTATATATCCCCTTACAATCAGAAAGAGTGTTACTTTCTGAATACATGCAATTTTTCAGCGTGGGATGACCCTGAAAATTTAGGAAATAAATTCATAAAGCCAAAAATTAACTGTGTAAGGGCCTGAAAAATAAAAATGTTCATAATTCTTTTAATCATGTATATATACATTCAAATTTAATATCTGTAAAGTAATATAGCCCTATGAAGTTAATTTCATATCTCACTTTTATTATAATAGTAAATTATGCAAAGTTAGAGGGGGTGGGCGTTTTACCCCACCTGGGGGGAGTTGCATAACTTTTCCACTAAGAATTCGTTAGATATTTTCCGTTACTGAACCACAGCGAACGGATCTCCATAGTATTGCATAATTCGTTATCCTAAATAACGGATCCGTTAGACAATATCTTCTGTGTGTTCTATAGTATTAGCGGAATTTTCTAGTGGAAATTCCGCTAATATACAGCATTAGCGGAAAGTTCTTAACGGGTTTTACAACACATTGGTTTCCGTTATTCATTTTACAACAGTTAGTATCCGTTAGGTATCCGTTAAATATATTGAAAAGTTATGCAACCCCCTCCTGGGCGTCTTGCCCCACCCCACCCTAACACAAGTAATATGAATACACATATCTAAATACACTGACAGCAATGAATGGTGTGGGGGCAGGAGGGCACAAATGGATGGCTACTGACCCATGTATATCATGAAAAGATATAAAAAGGAGGAAAATAAGGTCCCAAGGCATCTGAAAATAGAAGTGGAAGAGTACATGCAGGAACCATGAGAGACCATCGAGATTGAACACTTGTCCGTCAAAACAAGACAGAATGTCACAGAAAAGACATACATTTTTGTTGGTAACACTAAAATTTGAAGAACATTATTCTATCAAATTTAATCAATATGAAAATACAGGACACGTCTGATCATAAACCACTCCTCACTGCATCATTTTTATGTCAATTCTCCTGTTACTATACGCATATCTTTAGAACGTAGAGCCCCCAACCTATACTCTAAAGTGATAGGCTTAAATCTGTTTAGGGAATCATTTTCCTTAGATATTCGTTCATTTTTCCATAGCTAGGTATTTACACAAGTTTTGTTTGAGTCAGGCATTATCAAACTGAGGGTCCCAAAGAAAATTAGAATTTATCCCTTTAGACCCCAATCCGGCCATATCCGCCTGAGGGTGCATGTACTCTCCAATCTGGCCGTAGCTGCCCGGAAAAACAGTATCTTTCCTTAATTTTCCCATATTTTTCCATATATTATCCAACACTATCGAACATATAAAAACGGCAAATATATTGTTTTAAAGCTGATCAAATTCCCTAATTGATGCTTTAACTCAGATTTCTGTGACTTCAATTTATAGGGATAGGTCTACTTTTGAACTTCCTAAATTATAAGAAGTTTAAAGGCCTTATTCCACTATGCGTTAGGGGGCATTTGCGTCCGCTATTTAAGGGTGCCGCAAGCAATTTGCGGCTCAGATACCAACATGTTGGTATGCCTGAGCAGTGGCCGCAAACAGTGGCTGCAAATGGTGGCCACAAACAGCGGCCGCAAACACCTATATTCCACCTTGCAGCTGCCTACCGGTACCGAAACTCATTTGTGGCCGCTAGTGGCCGCAAACACCTATATTCCACCTTGCAGCTGCCTACCGAAACTCATTTGTGGGCGCTGCAAACTCATTTGCGGCCGTTTGCTTGCATCTGGTGGACACAAACAAGTGGAATATAGCAGTAGGGCCACAAACGCATTGCAGCACCATAACGCAAACGCATTTTTGCGGCCGCCCTGAACGCATTTGCGGCCGCCCTGGACGCGTTTGCGGCCACCCTGGATGCGTTTGCGGCCACCCTGGACGCGTTTGCGGCCGTTTGTCACATAGTGGAATATGGCCTTAAGGAAATTTTGAGGGAAATCCATGGAAATCCTGGGGAAATCTAGGATTTTATAGTAGCACTGTGTGGTGTCTAAAGGGTTAAGTAGATTGATTGTGGTGTCCACGATGCTTCAAGGTCTTGCAACAATAAACTTTGTCAGCCAAGATAGATTAAGTAATGGTGTGACCAGCCATAAATGGTACTCAGCAAAAGAAAGGTATTTTGTTGATTGAGTGTTGCCATGAATTGAGTAGCTCAGCACAGTATAAACACGGCAACAACCAGATTTATGATGGGCAGCACATTTAATTGTCTGTCAACAATTTGTATTACCCTTTGCCAACCTGTTGGTGAGGTTTAGCTCAGGTGTTGTCTGTTGACGGTTTTCTCCCAGCTGAAACCCACTCCCCTCTTATTCCGTAGATGTCCCGTGCAGGCCCGTACCCAGGGTCTGCTGTGGGGAGAGGGGGTGGGTGTGCCAAGGTTCCACAAGTGGAACTTTTGCCTATATTTTCCATTATTTGAACTTGAAAAATGGGGTGGTGAGCAGTAAAAAGTGGAACTTTTCAATATTCCTACTAATTTTAGGGCCTTTTACATTACATTTTGGTAGAGGAAGTAGAACTTTTTGAAAAATTTCCTCGTTGGGGGGTGGGGGTGGGGGGCTGTGGGGGTTGGGGGTGGCCCGCCACCCCAGCCACCCCTGCCGCCTCCCTAGTTACGGGCCTGCTGTGACCTGGGCGTGGCGGTGTTCAGTTCTCTGACATAGGGGCATCTATCACCCTCCCCAGACACCAGAAAGCACGCACTCTGTTGAGACTAGTACCACCATCTATTATCCAGAGTTTTTTTTATGACTCAAATGGTATTTCATCTCATGAATTTGGTTTTATTTTATTGAACTATATGTGGGTTTTGACATCCAATAAAACTAGTGCATTATTTGTAAGTCGTTAGCTCATCCCAGGATATTAGCTAGCTGCCATCTACAGTCATCCTCCATCAGACTGTGCACCCAATACATAATCAAGTTCTGTATTATGCAGAGACATAACATTTGCTTAAAAGGATGTTCTTTATTAATCTCTAATGTGTATGTGTACACTTGACGAGATCTCTTGATGACAATGAACAATCCACAAGGGTAGGATCTGCTCAGCCACACTCAACCAATGCTCCAGCCAACTACAGAGTCTATCAGCTTAAATTCTAACTCCAGAACAAGCTTCTATGACTGAATTTTTTCAGGATATTAACTCAACTATGGTTAACAGCACTCTGACGAGTGCCACACTAGCATGCACTAATAATATGTAATAACATACGGGACCTGACTCCTCCCCTTTACCTTTGATAAAGAGAATGACCTCAGTCCTGTCTCTGAATAGCTAAATTAACACACCAGGATGGTTAAGCTCAAATACGGACTTACCATGCGCGTGAGTATATTATTGCCTACATATAGTGTCTTTTTAAAGCAAACCACAACGCAAATCAGTTATATATTGTCAAATAAAATTTTCAGTGAACTTTGTTTGTTGACAAACCATGTATGATCATGCTTCATCTGATAACAGAATGGTATGCAAAATTCTATTCAAAAACAGATTTAGACTGTCATGAATACTCATTTTCTGACTTGTTTTGGTCTGTTGTGTGGTCCACACAAATACCTAGATTGTTTACCCAAAAACTGATGATGTCATCAAAATGTGATTTCCGGAATCCCCCCTGCATTTTCACTCTGCTAGCAGAGTCTCTAATGAGTATTATTTTTGGTGGAGAATGATGTGGGAATTGAGAGGAGGCAAACATGGATGAGCCTGGCTTAGTACAGAAAGGAAAGGGGAGGAATTGACCTATTGACCCTGAAGATGACATCACTGATTATGGGGCAGTTGGGTCACGTGGGGGGATTCCCCAACAAGTTGATTGCAGACCAGAAAACAAAAACAAACAGATCCTCTTTCCAAGGATCATAATTATCAGACTTCTAGCCACCAATATTTGATTTTAACTGGCAATATGATTTATATGAGTGTAGTCGAAGATGTCAGGATTGATTTAGAAAATTTAAAAAATTTACTAAATTTTGATAATTTTGCATAGTGGTTTGCTTTAAGTGAACAGTCACAGGTTGATCTGTGTTAGTCCAAACGTTTTATCATTTAACCAAGTACTATGAATGTGCACGTTAAGTTTAATTCGTATTAACCCCATGAGGCCAATTTAACAAAAAAGCATTGGAAATTCTAGAGTATTCCGTTAAACTATGGTAATCACTTTGTGCATGAAAGACCAGTCTACTTTTCTAAGTCCTCATATGAAGTATTCCATTAAAGCTGTTGCCAATTGTAATCTTCCATCTCCTTTACCATTAGGATTATCCTCAAACCTAATTCCTAATTCAGGGATGGCGAAGAACACTCGCATGAAAGGTCATTGTTTATTAAGTCCAAACATAATGATATGCACCACTGAGCTTCCCTTGACCAATGCCAGTCTCAGGATTATGTCTGCTCTTCTCCTCACAACAAAACTAATCCTAACTCAAGTCTCCTAAGTATCTCTCTCGCTCACACACCCAAGTGTATCCCAGCACAACGTAGCGGTTTTCTTGATCATTATGCGTTATCTTTTGTGCGAACCCAAGTTTCCAACGCGCCCCAACCGTAGAGGGTCGCATAAGGTGAATGGGCTTTCAAGGAGATTTTAACATCAATTAATTTCTTTGGATCAACAGATGCGTTTCTCATGCTGCATAGTAGCAGTATACACCCTTCTCATGACCCTGCGCATAGCAGTCCTGCTGTGCCCCAGACCAAGGTGGCGGGGGTCCCCTCACCGGGCCACTGCATTTCATATAGGCAAACAGTGGGACCATTTAGAACTTTTTTTTCTCTAAATTTCACTAATACACTCAAAAGGAAACAAATTTACCATTTTAGCACTCATATTAGCATGTAAAAATATTTGTTATTTGCTACAAGTAACCTAATATCAGGATAAAAGATGTAGTTTAGTTATTGAGGAATTCTTCAGGCCTTTCTATTCACTTATTTGAAAGGAGGTCAACTCTAACAACAGGTCAATGACAGGTACTCACCAAGAGGGGTTGTTTTGGCTCTCAGTGAGGCCAACCTGAAGTACCCCTTCTTCCCCTCCCCTTTCACATACAAATCCCACATACTGCTGATAATTAGATACCCTTGACCACCTGAGTGGGGACCAATTCTCATTGCACTCTGCTCCAAGCCTAGTGGCCAGTACTGCAGACTGAATTGGACGGCACTCCCCTCAACAGGGTTCATATTTCGGAGAGGGGGGGGGGGCGCCACCTTTAGTAAGAAGGATGTATACCATCTCACGGATCAACCAGGACTGAACCTACCTAGCTAGCGATATGGAAAATCGATTTACTTTTGAATGATCATTGGTTTTAAATCATGTCTTTTTTATATAATCGGTGGCATCATCCAACACATCTCTGCACCAAAGGACTCTCTCAAGCCATTGTGCAGCTCTTAAGATAGAATCAATTTATAATAACTATTTCGATCTATTGGCAAATCAAGAATGTTAAAGACACAATCTTTTCATGGGCACAGTGGCAACGAAAGCAATTACACAGAAGTAGTCTGTAGCTACTTAACTGGTAGAGTCAAATCTGCACCAACTTTTCTGACAATCGACCTGTTTACAGATTACACGATGTGAAATGAAACTCCGTAAAGTGTTGAATTAGGACGAATTTTCTGTTTAAGTAGTTTCAACAGTCAGTTTTGATAAAGACATAAGGAGAAGACAGTTCTGAGTAAGTGCATTTCATGGTTCATCTAGATTCAATAGTGGGCGATGAAATAGGCACAGAGTGGAGTTGGAAAAATTCTGCCAACAATTACAGAATCTCCTGAAGCACCTGACCTGGATGGCTACATAGAATTGTTGATAATTGTTTTTCTTTTTGAATTGATTCTCAGGCAAAGGCAATGCGGTAGTCAAAAAAGTCAATAATTTTCGAACTGACATAACTATAGATTATTCAGAAATGAATTCCATAGCTAAAGCTTATACTAACGGTCATAACGATAGAAAGCAAGAAAACGTGCACGTTCACGTTCACGATCACAATACCTATATAAGGCCTACTGTCCACTAAGATTCTCTAAGTTCTTTTGTTTCAAAAGAAAAACTCGTTCCGAAAAACATTAGAATTTACAACATATATATAAATTGTGTATATAAACATAATATTATATACATAAGAATAACTAACATGGGTATCATAATTATCTATTGGAATTGTATATATTTTGAGTAAGAGCACAGGTATTACAATATTTAACATGATGCATAAAATCAAAGCATAAGTATGACCTTTCTCTATCCAATGGCGATAAGCAGGTGCGCATTCGGCCCTGACATCCCGTTTACCTTTTTAATTCTAAGCAGAACTATGCTCCGGAAATACCATGTGGAGAAAACCTATTTCTATACTTCTAGGACGGTACTATTTCTTTCCCTCTGGCATATATGTAATTATAACAATCGACAGAGTTGCTGATAGAAGGATATTTTCGGTTTAGGCGAGAACCTTGTCTTATTTTTGTATATTCTATCACATGTGAAAAAATGGGGAATATTTTGACAAAATGTCTAATAGTAGGCCTATCTCTCTGGATTTCATAGATTAAACGTTAGGATGTATACATGTAACACTGGCGTGCAGTTCCTTTTTTGGCTAAAACCTTCATTTTGTGAAGCTATGTAGATACTACAACACAATATCAAAAGTGACCCATTCAACAGTGAAAATACTTTTAAGGCCGTATTCACCATACCGAAAGTGCGCCGCCGATTTGCAGCTGCTATACTTTCGGCGTTGCCGATATATAATCGGCGGCCTTGCCAATAAAATGTTGGTAATTATTTCCTGCCGATTTTGGACTGGCCGCCGATAACGCAATTTCGGCCGCCGATTACGCAATTTCGGCCACCGATTACGCAATTTCGGCCGCCGAAAGTGTCCCGAAAGTTGATGGTCCCGATTTCGAACGTTACCCTGGAGATGCTCATACTTTCGGTATGTGGAATACGGCCTTTAGGGGTCCCACTTACACAATCAATGGCATATAGTAACTATAATGATGATCAAAATATTGCAACCCACCCGAACACCCCTATCTAAATTTATACAGAAACAGCAATTTGTATAATTATATTTTCTTTAGTAACATATTTCACATGCATACTTGCATCCAAGTGAACGCACAGCACTATGTACTCACTTTAAGTTCATCTGAAACATGTGTATATATGTGAATACACCTTCTTCAAAGATATCATAGTAGGATGTTGTGGAGTCACTTATGCCTGTGTTTCTGGTACAGCCATCATCCTACCAGGGCACCTCTGTATGCTTCCTACCCGTACCTTCACTGACCACTCACACACCGGAAGTCAGGGGTCACCTGAGGGGGGCACCTGAGGTCGACCCGCCCCCTAACGGCGGCCCGGCAGGCGGGGGCGGCCGGCCATGACGTTAATTCCACCTACCGTGGTCACGTGACCAGCCGTAATCTCTGACCCCCTGTACTCCGAGAGTTATGGGAGTATGAGGTGAGTAGGGCTAACGTGCGCATGTATGCATGTAGGCGCTCTACTCTGTTTATATGAAAATATATATGTATACATATGGAAACATCAGGTATTTACTAGTTGACCCTTTCTCTTCTCATGTTTTACAGATTATTGAACATTGCATTACAAAAACAATATTAGTTTGCGGTGGTATAACCATAAATGTTGCTATAGCGTTAAACCCCATGGCAACAACCAACGAACCACAAGTTTTAGAAATATTGACAATACTGTCTTGCTTTTTCCTCCGATAATATCAAGCACAGAGAAAAAACGAGCATTGTGAAAGAGCAAATTGAAGATTGAATTCAGTATAAACTTTACTGTGCGATCTATGTTGATAAGCAGTCGATTTGATAGAGAAGGACGGTTATGGGATATAATGTCATTAAAGTGACACCTGTCGGCAACCAAGGTGGAATTAAAGAAGGAACTTAGGGCCATGCTGTTAGCCCTGAAAAACATTACGGTAACCCTTTTGCGATTTCAAACGATTTATATGCTTTTTGAAAATAGGACACATACTGTATAATTACGCCTTGATTTATTTTATTGACTAACTTCTTTGTTAATGTCTTATCTTGTAATAGACTCGGTCCTAGTTTTGAGCTTAGCGCATAAAGAGTTATTATGATAGGTTTTTATAAGAATGTATGCGAAATTAACAATGATTGATGCAAGTAACCTTAAGAAAATTAATGTTATCATCAATACCAAAAGCAGTAAAAATATCAATTTCCTACAAATGAACAAATGAACTCCCTCAAACAACATCAATCTAACAAGGAAATATTACATAACAGTTACAAAACTGTGCCCCTGTTGATTTTAAGAATTAGCTCTCTCACAATATTAATGTCCAAATTAAAACTGACTTGGTAATTTGTAAGTTAATTATCAAAGCTATTATTTGATTATCTGTTGATAGGTCACTGTTTGATGCGACAGCATGCATGATATAATTACCCTACTTCTTCTAAAATGATGTCCTTTCGCATGTTGCTGCCTACATACTGAACTTTCTTCAGCTCTTACCAAGAACCAGCGAAATGGGCCATAACCAACCTGTCCATCTGGTTGCTGTTTTGTTAAACTGCTTTCAAAAGGACCTGTGGGAACCAGCAAATTAGGTCATGACCCCATTTCTTAGTTCCAGCCTCATCCTCCATGGTGTAGTGGTTAAGACCCTCACCTCCAAACCCAAAGGTTGTGGATTCAAATCTTGGTGAAGCCACTTGCTATGATTAAAAACATGAAATTGAAAATTACAACAAAAGTCATTTTTTCACCTCTATTTCTTTTACAAAGATTTTGATTCAGGTATTTACCATGCAAACTAGATCGAAAAAAATTAACCATGGATGTTTAACAATCATTCCCATGGCATATTGTTACAGAATGTTGATCTCGGTCTTTCATACTTTTCATGATACTTGGCACAAAAGAAAATGTTAAAAACTGTCTCATTAGCGGTTCAGAATTATTTTGTTTAGGCACCCCCACCTTTTCTTTTTAAATCTCTGGGTCAGTCACTGAGCTGCTGAGTAGTGGGCTCTGATCGATCAGATTTGTCGTATCATAACGCAACTTTCCAACGATAAGACACGCAGTGCTATCTAGCGGACATGGCGAGAACGGACGATACGTCATGGGGATGTTCCCAATGATTAATGAGGAAGTCTCAAGGCGAGATGCGGCTTTAATCTGCCAGGTGCATGCGTGCTAGCCTACTCTCACTCTCTAGATGTGGGCCCTTGTCCAAAATAGGACGCACTCGAAAGTTCCAAAATGTGGAGGGTGTATGGATGTGCATGCGTGTCGAAAGATGGATTACTTAGCCGGTAGCCTAATCCAATGAAATGTCGGGTTGTGGGTTGGATTAGGGAGCGTATGCACAGTCACTGAACGAGAGAGGACAAGAGACAGTAGCCCAAGGTGAATTTATAGAACAATCATGCACTTAAAGTCTTGCTTTATTGAAAGCAATTTGTATCATAAGGAACCATGTCACTTCTTCAAAATGGGCCGTTTGTCTCATACGTGTTTGGTCAATATTTTGGAAACGTATTAGTTCCACATGTATAATCAAACACATACCTGGGGAAGAAAATTATATTCTTACTAAAAATGAAAGTGGTTTTAGTCCAAACTATTCTAAAATAACAACCACTTTTATCTTTTAAGTAAACGATATCATGATGAATTGCCCATTCATCTATATTTTTAGAGGTACGAACTAGAATGAATTATGTGAAATAAGCGAATAATGGTGTAACAAATGTCAAATGTGAGGTACGTAAAAGGTACGAAAATAGACCGAATCTTGCACGAAAGTACTAAAGTACGAAACCATGTTGGAACCAGATGTGACTTCAGAACGGTAACGTGATTGAGATTGACCAATCAGAATAGAGTAATAGACTATAAAAGGGGACGTGAAGGCCCAAAATAAACAGTTCCTCCTTGGTACTCACTGTGTTCACCCGTCTCTTCTTTAAGATGTCTGGCCCCCGAATTGGCAAAAGTCGAAGATGGCTAGTCTACTACTATTATTGCATATTATGCAATAATAGTAGTAGACTAGCCAGTAACTCTAAGATAAATAACCTAAGTTAGTGGTAAATCAATTAGGTAGTGGCCCGAGAGCCCGAAGATGGTACGAAGACCCGAAGCAGCCCGAGAACAGAAGACCAGCAAGGTATGGAAGCCTGAAATAGTGAGCTGCTGACCCAACACAGCAGAGACAAAGGTGCGACTGCTCGGCCCCACACTACCAACCTATAGGCGAGCGAAGACCCGACTCCAGAGACGGGCCGGTCCGACTATTCACAGACAGACCCCACCTTCCGCCTTGATGCCCGGGACATGCCGTACCCCCCAAAAACACCAACTCCTCCTTCCCCGACTCCCCAACAGTCCCATTTGTTCACCCTCATGCGTGAGGCATGACTCTTAATCTTACACCTTGGTTTCGTTCGACTCGGGACCGAAACAACCCTAACGTCTCCTGGTCGTAGAGCTTGGAAACCCCAACTCATCGAGGAACATCACCATATTGTAACGAGAAATAGTGAAAATAATTTTAGCCAGATTTTTTTATTTATATTCAAACCGTTTGACGTTATAAATCACATAGCTTTTCTCTTGAAATTACGACACATTGCTTTTTAAACAAAATTTAATACCAATTTAGAGTGTTGAAACTACATCGTCTTTACTAATCATTCTGAGGGTGTGTTGGTAAATATCAAGTTATCTTCTGTCAAAACTGTACGGAATGGTATCCCACTGGGAAGTATAATTGGTCCTCTTTAACTGTAATTATGATATAGATGTATATATATATATATATATATATGTTGTATATAATGGGGTTTAGTTACTTAGGGTAAGTTAGCTTGATGTTATTATAGGGTTGTATTGATTCTATCCTTGTAGCCGGACCCATGTATATACGGACGAACAATAGTCTTTTAGTAGTTAACTGATGTTTATTAAAAAGTGTTGGTTCTTCAGTAAAGTTGTAGATACATCATAGACACCTTGGATAAACACCTTCTGTAAACACCGTGAAAACTGTAATGAAAAATTGTGTCTTTTAGTACAAAACAGCTCTCACACTTGGCTATCTGAGTATCATAATATTCACAGAATATACTTTAGAACTTGCTTTATGACATTAAATGTCTTTATAGTGACAATACAGTCACAGGTTTCCTGTACTAGAAACTGCACTTTAACACACTAAGATATAATCTACGCGCGTAAAATAAATGGTTTTACCATGAAATATCATACTAAATTACCATGGGCATTTATTTGGCCCTTATAAAAGTCAGTAGTCACAGATCTTAATTTAAACTGACATAAATCCTACATAGATCTTACATAGATTTGCCTTATATTTGGCACACACAGAAGGTCAATAAAGTGCTCAGCACAAATTCTACATGGCTGGCAGATAATAATACTACTCATTTGGTAGTAACTAACTCTCATGCATACACATTAGGCTGACACTGGATGATAACATTATAAACCATATGTAGGTCACAGATACCTGGCCCAAACTTTTGGCTTTACATCTCAATACAGAGCATGTCAATCAATATTAGGGGAATCATACAATGCAGGGCATACATCATTTTTGTTAGATATACCTTATTGCGCCGTACATAGGTCTGGATGGTTAGATTTCTTGGTTTTGATCCTACATTTTCAGCAATGGAAGCCCACTCCATGTGTTGTCATTTTCCCTCTCAAACCATAACTCTATAGTTTCTTATTTCCATACCAAAGAAAGTACAATAATAATCTTGGTGAGACTACTCATAATTATAAACATACAATATTTGTATTTAAACTAATCGAGTAGAATAATTATTCAAAGTCTGAAAGTCAAGTTTCACAAGTAAATACCAATCTGTGGCTAACTCTGCTTCATAGTAAACATGGCTGCCAGTGACTTGTACTTCTCTGTCACTGCCTAAGTGAAAGCATGGATTATCAAAATACAGGGGGAAACACTACCTGAAAACTACTTTTATAGTCTTATCTAGTATTCTGGAGATCACTAAGGTAGGTTTAACCCAGAAAATCGGACTGGCAAAGTTGTAGTTCGCCAAATTCCTCTATTATCGTTCATCTCGCGGCCCACTCGCCGATACAATCCTGAATCAGTGCTGGTTGTTCAAGTCCAGTATTGAAGAAGCGATTGTTATTAGACTTTATATAAAGAACTGTGGGAATCATGAGGTGGGCTGTGTGCAAAAGTCTCCCAAAAACTTACCAAAATTGCCTAGCTTGAAGAGATGCTTGAATTGGCCTAACTGACTCTCCCATTTGTGCACTACAAGCACACTTTGAAGGGTCAATAAATAGTCCATTGCATCATTAGCATGCCTCTTATTTTTGTTTAGATTTATAATTTCTTAATCAGATAGATAAAGGTCAAAACTGTTTGCTCAATTTCAAGGGGTCAGTATCAACTACAAACGCAGGTTGGTCTATGTTACACTAAAATGTCAGGCATCCACAGAATGCAGCCGTCTGATTGGCTGATATGCACTCCATTCTATGTTACTCCAACCAAATCAGCTAGAAGGCAGCACCAGCACTAGCCTTCTGATAGACTGATATGCCACTTCCCTACAGCTATTTTCATGCTAGTGTAATGAATTAGAGGAACTGCTGGGAACCAGCAGAATATGTCTGCAAAGTAGCCACCATGCAGACATAATATATTAGGTCCGTCCAGTAACCACTATATAGATATAATTGTGACGTTCTCTGGTAAGTGGGGGTTGCCGATTCCTACAGCAGAGGAACGTGGGAATTGTTCGGGTCTCGGGCGGACGGAGAATCCGGGCAAAGAACCGAGATGTGATGTTTTTAGAGTCGTGCCTCGCGCACGAGGGGGGGCTGAGCGAATCGGTCGGGAATCGGTGCTCGGTGTCAGATGGAGGACTGCGGGGGAGGGAAAATATGGTAGGGGTAAGGGGAAGCCGTGGTTCGTCTCGCTCTATCTCTCAGGCCGGTATTCACCTCGACAGGGCGGTCCACCCTGGATCCCGGTCCGCGGGGTCGTCGGGCCGACGGTCGCCTATTGTTTGGTAGCGTGGGGCCGAGCCAGTCGCGCCGTCGTCTCTGCGGACTTCGGGTCTGCGTTCTGCGTTCCGCGTTCCGGGCCTTCGTGCCGTTCCGTGCCTACGCTTCCGGGACCCCATCCGGGCCAGTTTCGGGCCTTCGTGCCTTACCCCGGTCCTTCGGTCCTTGTTCCCGTTCCTCGGGCCGTCGGGCCCCCTGTCCTAAATTTCGCCTATTTATCTCGAACTTCTACTATTTTACTCGAACTTCTAGTTAATTAACTCGTATCGGCTCATCTCAGCGGTTGTTTAAGGGAAGAAGACACGTCTGGACACAAGGAGAACTGTTAAAGAACTCTGTTTATTCGGGCCTCACCGCCCCTTTATATACCCTAGAGGTTAGCCCTGATTGGCTGCTTTTGGTCACATGATCTACAACTGACGTCACTTCCGGTTTACATTCTCGTTTCCGGTTTACATATCACTTCCGGTTTACATTTTTCCGGGTTTCATTCCTTTACACTTTCGTTCCTTTACACTTTCGTTCCTTTACATATTCGGGCCTCTTTTTCGGGCTTTTACACTTTCGTTCCTTTACACTTTCGTTCCTTTACATATTCGGGCCTCTTTTTCGGGCTTTTACACTTTCGTTCCTTTTATGAACATATATACCTTTTGTCATATTACCTTACTTTTCTCTTATTTGGTCTCTTTACGTATTTGGATGAATAGGCATTCATCACATAATTGTATGTCTGTGGACTAGGAACTGTTATGAGGATGGATCCATAAGAGAATTCATTAATTGATAAATGTAGTCATCATAGTTAACAGATTTGAAAGGGAGAGCCAATTTCTATTTATGACAACTGGATTTTGTCAAATTTGATGAAGGCACTTGTTTGAGATACAATTAGTTGTTTATTTAGTCTTATCCATGCATGAGTACATGTCACAAATTCCCTTCTCACTCTGTAAGATCTAGAATCACTTATTTATGTCCACTCAACCTATGTATTCGTAAAACTCAGGGTCTGCAGAGTAGAGGTTGCTCTTACAATCGTCCCCTTCATATATACACTCCCTTATTCTTGATATCAATTGTGATGTCAGATTCACTGGCTGTCATTCTTGTGATCAGCAACTGGGGGTGGAGGGAACCTTAAGCCTGGTCCCCACTGAGGAAAAATTCAGCGAGCGACAAACCGTGTTCATTTGCGAGCGACAAAGTTGTGGTCGTCGGCGAGGCAAACGAAAATCGGCGCCAGTGTGTCTGGCGACAAACTCAGAACGACGGTTTTTGCGAGTGACAAACTGTGATCTGCTGGCGACAAACGCATCCCAAAGGCCGACAACTGGAGGCTAAAAATAGGTTTTGCCGGCGACAAAGTGACTGGGTTTTAATTGTTTTGCCCGTGTTTTATAGAAGTGGAACCCGTAGCCCCATCTGCTCATCTGCTCAGTAGAGAACGACGCAAGCATGGACGACAACGCACTGCTCTTGTTGGCAGTTCTAGTAGATGATGAATTTGGCGATGAGCCCCCCAAGAAGAAGAAACGCAAGCCTCCTGTCGTGTGGGAGCGGCCCTGGCTCTCAATGCGTGCAAATCCGAATTGGGAGAATGTGTTCACTCTACAAAATCGGTTAAGGGAGGTGAGAATGATATGTAATATATCTAGTGGTATATAGTCTCTTGCTGTTACCACAGGTAACACTGAATGACATATACCAAGTCCATGCAAATAATTTTGGTCTGTCTCGGCGACATTCTGTTTCATTTCGACTGAATGCTAACGTAATCTCTGAGAACGATGTATAGGAATATTTAAACTCTGCCCAAATAGCAAATTGTAAGATAGTCTCTTTCTCTATTTCCAGTACCAGGATATTGCTGAATTCAGGCGAATGACCCGGATGGACATTGCAACATATGATTATCTGCTGGAGAAGGTACGGGCAGACATACAGAAGCAAGATACAAATTGTCGTCGTGCCATCAACGTCGACCAGAGACTGGCGACTACACTTCGATATCTTGCCCATGGTATGTATTTTGAATATTCTGTTTAGGCAGTTACCAAGAAGAGAGAACAATTTTTTTCACCGACTACGATTATCTTCTGTACCGACAATAATTATATCCAATGCACTAAAATATGTACAAGTCATTATGCAATGTTTCAGTAGTACCCAACTATGTTAACCAAGTAATATTTAGAAATATATATTGAAATATAATCTATTTGATATGTAGGGCACAGCTGTCCGTCATTGACCCACCAGTACACAGTGTGCAACTCCTCAGTTCACAGAATCATCGACGAGACCGTCCTGGCAATAATCCACGCTCTGGCCGATGAGTACTTATCCGTAAGCATTAATTTATTTGTTCGACTTTTTTATATGAGCCACTTAATCAGAATGATATCACCAGCGAATTCGTCTTTCTCAGAGACGTATTAGCACTTTAAAATAATTTCATTTTGAACTTGATATTCAGAAAAATGTCTACGTACACATGAATTCATATACTATGTTTATGTATCATATCATAATATCATAATTAAATTTATAGTTTGTAAAGGGTTTATAAAAATGAAAATAAATCAAGAATAATTTTTACTTTCCCAGACTCCGTCCACGCAGGAAGAGTGGGAGGACGTCGCCAAAGTATACCAACGTCGCTGGAACTTTCCTAACTGCATTGGTGCTTTGGACGGAAAGCACGTGCGTATACGTAAACCAGACAACTCCGGCAGCATCTACTGGAACTACAAGGCTTTTCACTCAGTCGTTCTGATGGCCTTAGTAGATGGGAATTATGAGTTCATGTATGTTGATGTGGGTGGCGAGGGCCGGCAGTCTGACGGTGGCATTTGGAGAGACTGTAGTATGAGGGATGCTATTGTCAACGGTGAAGCCGAACTGCCTGGCCCACGTCGTCTACCTGGCAGTAATGTCGCTACCAATTACGTCATTGTGGGCGACGACGCCTTCCGCTTAGGACCTCACCTTGTCAAACCCTTCTGCCGTCGACATCTTACCGAAGAGGAACGAGTGTTCAACTACCGATTAAGTCGGGCACGGAGGTGTTCGGAGAATGCATTTGGCATTCTAGTTAGTCGCTTCCGCATTTTCCAAACGGAGATCCACGCCTCTCCCGATCGAGTAACGAACATCGTGCTCGCTTGCTGTGCCCTTCATAATCTACTGAGACGTCGTTGCGGCCGAGGTTACATGCCGCCGGATCCATCGACATGGAGGATGCCAACAACAACATAATTCCAGGGGAATGGAGAAAGGAGAACCAGCTCACACCTATACAGGCCGACCAAAAGAGGAACACCACCGATTTCTCTAAAGCCCAGCGCGTCGCCCTCAAAGATTACTTTGTTTCACATGCCGGCTCTGTGCCCTGGCAGCTTGACAGCATAAAGTAAAGGATAACAGTTGAGAAATAACCAATTAAATGACATGTGTTTTATTTAAAACCTTGAACACAACCACAAGTCGTTAAGAACTTGTTGAACTGCGCTATGGACGACAAGGGAAGACTTAAATCTTCAAACCAAACTAAACAAGTGTTCCATAGTATGTCGTTGTCAAAATACAAAAAATAGTCTGTAAAAACGACGAATGTTATGTTAAAAGATTTAGAATTTTCTTCTCGTCGTTTAGTGGCTTGTATACAGTGAACTACATGTTCTCTGACAAATAGACCACTTTTTTGCAGTTTCTCTGTCTCTGCACACCATGCATAGATATGCCATTTATTGTTAACATTGTTTTTTGTGAAAATGTTGGAAATAAACTTAGCTTATAGTAGATTAGGAAACACCTGTCTTTCAAAAATGAGACAACCGATAAGAGTTAACTTCCACAATTATAATTTTCTTTATCGTTCTAAGGTTCGTTACTGACTGCAATGGGTCTCTTGCAGAAAATATAATCTATAGACTAGCGACAATGGCACTGCCAATGTAATATTTTTGACAATATAGATTTGCGCACCTGTTAAGTCGCCAGACAAAAATAAGCAAGGAGAAAATTATATTTCTCGTCAACAAAGTTGGTTGGAACAACAACGTGAAACTGAAAAGTATGTTGTTAGACAGTTCACTTTTTTGTCTATGTAAGTCCGTCAGGGACATAGTATTTATCGCTCAAAGCGACGAGGCATAAAATAAAGTGTTTACTGAAATAAGACCGCTGTAAACCACAATGCCTCAATTGTTAATCTAGTACGTCTGTTTTAAAGACAAAGCACCTGATGGTTTCCGTTAAAAATAAATGCCACAGCTCTACTACCTATTCACTGTTTTCCTGAGTCTGTTTTCTGTCTGTTATAAAACCTAATTTCTAAATAATCTTAGATTCTATTTAAAGGAACATCAAATGTCACTAACAAGATAAAGATGAACGCTTGCCTTCCTGAACTGTAAGACACAACAATCTAAAATAAAGCACATGTCGGTGAGAGAAGAACAGAGCTTCTACATGTTGGGAAAATGCTGGTTTGGTATCAGGTTTTGTTGCTGGATATCCATGCCAGCTTGCTGGAGATGTCTAAAGTTGGAAAAGACATTCCCGGTATTTTGCTGCAATGGGGTCGCTTGCGGACCTTGCGGAGGGAAGGTGTTGAACCCAAAGTCGCTTGTGGTTCTTGTTGCTGACGCCGACGAAGATGGGAATTGTCGTTGCTGGAATTGATCGGCGTTTGCTCCACTGAGGCCGATATTAACCCCTGAAGCGTCAACCCTGATGGGGTTCATCGGTGGCTGCTCCGGCTGTGCGAATCCACTCGCAGTCCCCCCGCCTATGCGGCCTTGGCGGGAAACATCATGTTGAGGGAAATGCGATGCCTGTTTTATAGCAGGTGAACGAATAATGACGGTTGTCTGCGGTGGAGTGTGGTCGCCAGACGCAGCACACAACGAGCTGTGGCCCAACGACAGGAATTGAGGAGGCTTCCATGTTCCTCTCACTGCCTCTTTCACAACCATATTGATATAGTCCTGGACGTCTTCACATAAGTCTTTATTGTCAATTTTTCGGAGACGACGACATAGCAGCTTGCCCCACACTCCTATGTCAACATCGTCAGCAGCTTCGTCGGCATGTTTGACTGTTTCAGGTGCAGTAGGGTACTGTGGGGGAGTTATAAAGATCTGGGGTTGTGTTGGATGACTACCAAACTTGTCGCTTATGCCCTTCAGGAGATCCACCCTCTGCTGTTCAAAGGATGCTTTAGCAGCTGCTATGTCTTTTGCTGTCACCTTCTTTATATTTCCAGTCGAGTTCCTCCTTGAAGCTAGCACCGACAACGGGTTGCCGGGGACCCTTACTGCAGTCTTTGTGGTTTGCACTTTGGTTGGTGGTGGGACGTCGTTCCTTGCGCCCGAACCACCAGCGCCATCGTTGTCGTCATAGTCTTCAGCGTATTTTTCTACTTTCTTGCTCCTCCCACCTGTGTCGGCTTTGGCCCCACCAATGCCCGAGTCCTCATTGTAGTTCACAAAATTGAATTTCTTCACCACACCTTGACCTGTCTGCCTTTGCTCGGTGGTGTTCGATTGTTGTTGATAATTTGTCCAGTCCTCTCTGAACTTGTCCAGCACATTCTGCGCGATCTGTGTCTTGTCGACTCTTTGCTTCTTTGATCTTATCGCTGGGAGATCATCCTCTCCAGTCTTCTCACCTGGTGTAGGAGAAGACCCGCGCGACTCATCCAGGTCGCTTTCAACAACGACAGCAGCCTTCCGTGCACTTGTCTTTTTCCCGATTTTTGCGGACGCTTTCCCCTTGGGACCGGGCTTACCAAAGTCGTCCTCATCGTCATTAGCGTCCTTGTTGCCCCCAACGACGTTGTGACCATGGCTTGGTCGGTTTGACGCCACCTTGGCAATGTCTGCCAGGTCGTCCTCTAGGGCAGGGTTTACTTCCTGCACTTTGTCGTCCTCGAGGGCTCCAGACTCGTCTTCCATGGCACTCCCCACTACCACAACGTCGCTTTGATAGCCACTTCCAACAACCATAACATCGCTTTGATAGCCACTCCCCATTGCAACAACGTCGCTCCCACTTGTCATGTCGATGTCTTTCTGGGGGGCGAGGGGATTTTCTTCTAGCATCACCACAGGATCCTCTGCGTCTTCGAATTGCCATTCAGGCGGCGGTTCTTCTCCCTCATCATCAACTGATTCGTCCGGATCATAGTTGTCTACGTCGTCTTCAGCCAGTTGAGCTGCTGCGGCGTGCCGTGTCTGAAAAAGAAAATGTTGATCAGAAGGTGCAGACGACCAGTTCAGCGTCATTGTTTTATATAATAATATAACGATTTAGCGGGTGAACATTTTATCTTCTTATAGAAATAATTTTCTGCCACCATAACGACAAAGTGCAGAAAAAAAGGCTTTTTTTGGATGACGACATGTTTTTTCTTCTTACCGTCGTTCCAAGAAATAACTATTTTCAAAGCTCGCCGACAGTTACAAAGCTGACATACACCCATCACAATATATATATGAAAGACAAATACTTACCGACTTCATCGCTAGGTTCGAAGTATGTCGTCGGCCACGCGAGTGCTTCCGCAGGAACTCCAGTTTGCTGAACAGCCATTTCTTGCGTGCAGTCAACTTAGGGAGCGCTCCGCTGCCGCTGGGCGTCGCCCTCACCTCATTTATGTGTTTTGTGTATTGGGTGAGGTACCCCTTCCATTTGGACTTGACCTCTTTCGCTGTAAAAGATGATAGGGGAAACATTAAAAGATTTGTCTTCCTGGACGACATTACTGCAACACATCGTCAACAACTTTGTCGGTGTCCGGTTACATCGCTTTCAAATTTGTCTCTAGCCTCGATTTCAAGTAAGATATTTCCAAACATTTTCGTCGCCTCCAGCGACCTGGAGAGTCTACAGAGTCACATTTGACAAATCGTTGGCCGATGTAGACAATCACTCACTCATTCAACTTCATTCATTCACTCACTCACTCACTCACTCATTCATTCATTCATTGAACTTTCATTCATTCATTCTAGTCGCTGGTTGAAAGATACACTGCACACGCCGAGATCAATACACAGCTTAACGCCGGGTCAAACATCGTCCACAAGTCTATTTATATGTTTCTACCAAAGTATTCTAACATTGATTCACAAGGTTAGGCCTCGATCTGGTATTACATTTCTGAAAACTTACGTGGAATGTTCATCTCCTCGGCTAACCCATCCAGAAAACGATCCTTCTTCAGGGTATCGAGGTAGTCTGTATGCCCCATATCGTAGATGAACGATGCATCCATGACACGATCGATTAACTTCTCCTCCTCCTGAATGGTCCATTTGTGTTTGTTAGCGTAAATCCTAGGAGAAATGTCAACTTTGGCCGGCTGTGGAGGATCTTTCTTCGGAGCTGTTTTTGGCCGCGTCGTGCGTTTTCTCTTCGGCGCCATTTTGAACGCCTTCGTACGGTAGAGGCGTATCACATGACCAAATGCCCGCTTCTGATTGGTTGCTTGCGAGCGATAAACTTTTCTCGGTCGCTGACCCACTTTCGGCGCGTCCCAAAGACCGACAACGCTGGGAACGACAAAAAATTTGGGTTTCTGCCACCGACAAAGTACTTCATCGCTCTTGGCGACAACCAAAAAAATCCAACATGCTCGATCGGTTCGTCGTTCTGGACGACAAACTTTTTGTCGGCCACAAAATTGTTGCTGGCAGGAAAAACATTTTTTTGTCGTTCGCACCTTTGTCGTTGACGCACCCCCACACGGCGATAAACTTTTTTTTTTGCTCGCCGACACAAATTTCCGTCGCTTGGAGCTTGTCGCTGACGTTTTTGCTTTGTCGCTCGCCGACAAACGCTCAGTGGGGACCGGGCTTTAACCTCGTAGTGGGGGTGCACGAAGGACGAGGTAAAGGGTGCTCTGGGAAGGGAGGTTCTTCCCCTTGTCCATCATGTTGATTACTCTAAATTCATGCTGATTTACAAGTAGAGCATTATTGTCTAAGACTCTTCATCTATATCCAAAAAGTGGTCTAAATGGCCTAACCTTGCTATTAATATTTTAGGCATGGTGGTCATTTTTTGTGACTAGCTTTTTCTTTGTTCCTGAACCTCTTGAAATAGTTGGACCCAAGAATGAAGACGGTGTTGACACCTAGAAGGATCTGTTCATTCCATAACAAACTCATGCTTTTATATCCCTGAGACTCATAGTGATTGGCTAATACAGGTCACATAATCATCATGATACCCTGAGATCTCATATCTCCGGTATCACATTTCTGATATCCAATAATCTCAATCTCATGTACAGTCCATTACTCTCATGCTATGTTACAAACGTTCCAAAAGAGAACTTTAATGACTTTACAAATAGAATTACTCGGGCATGACAAGTGGAACAAATTGTATACAAATATAATAATATTATGTCATAACTACATTTGTCTATTCCCAGAAACTTGTTCCCTGAGAATTATTGGTCTTCAACCATTTGTACTCCTAAATTCACCACAAAACAAACGATATGACTAGAGTTCTGCAACATCGGTCTGACAACAATCAATCCCTGCTACACTGACCCTTCAGGGGTGCATTCCAGCCTACATAATAGGAATTCCGTAGCTTCCGCAAGTGTGCACATGGCGTACTTGCGAACTTTTGCGTTCCAAAGTACTCCACAATGTAAAGTTATCAGAGTGTGACGGCTGCTGGTACTACCATTAGCATATATAAACCATTGCAAGGTGTTGCTAGTGCCCGTCAGTATGGGTGGCAGACAGTGCATTCTGCATGTAAAGTTATGGTGAGCATTTGAGGTGCCCACAACTATTAGGGTGTCCTCAGGTGATAACAAACGTATGTGTTACTAAAAAAGCAGATAAACCCAAGTAAGAAACGTTAGTTAACTCAAATATTAGTGTACGTAATAACAAAAAAGAATAGTGAAAAATTTCTAATGTCTAATCAGAAATTGAAAGTTAGCTGGGACTACTGTTTTTTTTAGGTTGACTGTGTTGCAGATTGTGCCTACAGAGGCACTCAGCATGTCCTGGGTATACCAGTGGCGCCAGAGCCTATTGAGCCAATTATAAGGGGCCAGACAGCTGGGCACCAGGCACCTACAGGGTCCAGTAGCTGACGATTCTGAAGCATGGTCACACATGAGCACCCTCGATTTGATTTTTCTATGAGCTATTATCCTGTATGAATGATAAATATAATTAACAAATGATTCACCCAAAGATGGCTAATTGTATGAACTAATTTTGGACGTACCTATTGGTTCAATTAGAGCATCTATTTCCCATAAGATGTATGAAAACATGTATTATCATTATTATAGGTAGTAGGCATTCCCTTCATGAGATAGTTTACCCACGTGTAGTTTTGTCCTGAAGTAGTTACGGAGTTGACACTCTCCATAGCTAACGACTTTGCAATGTCTGGCCCTAGCTTGGACACATCTCCACAAGTATTTATAGTCTGAAACGGCCCTGACTTTGGAACGCACCCCAGTGCTGTTTGTGACGTCATCCAAGCGTGCTATCGTGATCAGCAATACAGAAAGGTATGGAGAGTGTCTTTAATGTTCTTCTCATAGTAATCTTATGCTTTCTTTTTGAGAGAGGTCCAGATAAGTGCTGTAGGCCCATCGATGCATAAACAATGATCAGAAAAATAGGCTGAATTTCTTACCTCCGCCTATGTGTTATCGGCATTAGTCAATAGATGTATGCACAAGAAAATGATTAAGTACAAAGCAGTGTCTTTACTCGCATTGTTGCTTTACTGTAATCTCACGATTTACAGTGACTTAGGGCGTCACACGCACTCCCTGACCCCGGCGGTCTGACCAACCAAGTGGCCCAGCCCCTGCCCACCGTCCATCCCAGCGCTTTCCTATCGACGTCTTTAGCATTTCGCTCCAGGATATATATATATATATGTGCAAACGTTATCTGATTATGGACATGTTATGCCAATGTAACTGGACTTTACGGCTGTTATCAGTCAGCATTGCGGCAACTTTCGGTGTAATAAATATCCGGATCCTTTGGCCTTGGAGAAGAAGATTGCAAGGCTTGTCTACTGCATCATACCTCCTGCAAGTGAGGGGGGGGGGAGGGCAGGCGTGCAGGGCGCAGGTTTACCCCCCCCCCCCCCCCCCACCTTTCTTTTTCTTTTTTTTTCTTTTTTTTTCTTCTTTTGCCCAAAATATTATTTTTTTAAATTCTTGCGACCGGGCGATGGGGACAAAAACTTTACTACAGCACACCCCCCCCTACCCCTTTGTTTTTGTCATACTCCTGATTCACTATCTCCGGGCTTACATTCAAACTTCTATACATTATTTGAAAACTAACTATAATGCCTTCAAGAATGATATATGAAAGAGAAAGGTTCGGTTTGAAGTCACTAACAAAAATTGGTTCGAATATTGTTTATTTTCACTTCAATTATTTTGAACTACGTTTTCAAATTACTATTATAGGCTACTCATCGCCTAATAACTGCTGCTAGCGTAAATTTGATTTTTATTCAGGCCCTAGTCACTTTAAATTAGTTGGCAAATTTTGTCAGATCGATTTTCAAGACTTCATAACTATTGAAACGCCTAAATAATATCATGATTCTATTTTCTGTTATATCTTTGGGAACATATTTATCTACCCCAAGGGAAGTTAAACACCAACACACTATTCCAAATGGATTTGGACTGTTCATGGCGCCACCTCGTGAGTAAATTTGAATGTGTCGCATACCGAAAGGAGTTATAGATTTGACGTGAAGGAGCAAACTGGGAAATAAAGATGAATTGAGGAATATGATATAAGAGGTGCTTTTTTGTTTTTTTCGATTGTAATTTTACGGTTTTCCATCATAAGACGAAATAAAGAATTCTCCATGAAAATTCTCATTGATAGGGAATTGAAATGTTGGCACAGTCAGTTTATTTGATTCTATATTCATACTATATAAAGCTTGATAAACTTAACTTGTTAAAAGAAATTTAAAGAGCATTCGATTAGAATTCGATCAGATCATTTATAATAATGACTGACCTCTTCATTTAAAACAATTACTGTGGAGACAACTCTGTCTCATGTTTACGGAATATTTACATTAATGCAACAGAAGGACGCCGTGACCGAGAATGTGATAAAGAATGGGAAAGGAACATTAGAAAGCACCGGGAGATACAAGCATTTTACTGGAATTTTCGTGCAGTGTTAATTAATGATAAGCTGGTTTTCATTGTTGCAAAGTTTGTGATTTTCTTATCCAAAAGAGAAACAATATGAATTTTTTATATAGAAATATATATGAGATAAACACTACATTTTCCAGTACGGTTAATATTATCATAAAACTTAAAGCTTGAGGTAACTGTTTTATAAAAAAAGAAACAGACAGTTTAACATTAGGGCTATGGGGGGGGGGGGAGCAAGGGACCGTGAGATGGATCTAGACTTGATCAATATGTAGTGATCCGCGGAAGATCATGGAAAGCCTAAAAAGCATGAGTATATGAACAGTTTATTTTAATTGCATTCAGTTGCAAAGTTAGAACAAACTTTCCACAAACAAATTGAAACCCAAGTGAGTATTGGGAAAATAGCAAATGTCCTTTTAATTAAACAGTGTGGCCACTCATTGGGAAGCAGCTAAGTGGTTGCACTGGGACCATTTGGAGGAGCTCACAGACTGCCGCAACCGGAGGCCGCCTGCGAGCATGTTTAATGCCAGATTCCCAGAACGCAGTGATTTCCCCAAAGCACGGGTTACAAAGCTGAGGAAATATACAAGTGCATTAGTTTCGAGTGCACACCAAGAGATCTCTAATTTATTAGATCTTTTCTCGAATCTGTATTATCAATTTTGTGGGAACGATATCTCCATCCAGACAGTTTCAATGCTTGCCCTGAGATCAAAGAGATATATCATAAATTTGTCTTCTAAACGATAAGTTGATAAAAGGAGATCCTCATCATGTGAACAGGGGCCATTATATTTGCGACAACAATCAGGCTAATCGGGTAAATTTTGAATAGTGTCTCATTCATATTCATTCTGTCTGTCAACCAAAGTATCTTCACCTAACAAACCATTTCAATGTTATTTTCAAATTACATCATTTCCTTTGGTGCCAGACAGAATCAGCCATTTTGACACACTAATTAAATTTCACCTGATTAGCCTAATCATTAAAATCAGTTACGAAGATATGGGCTCAGGTAATTTATTATCTTACATTTTCCCTGCAAATGCTGAGGGATGGAGCACCTGTCTACCAATCATCTGTTTTTGTATGACTTTCCTAATTGTATCTTCGATATATTTGCCCCCACAGCCTATGGCAAGCCAATTAAGTTAACACTTTAGACCCCACATATTGCAATCATGAATTGCTTGATTTCCCCAGGATTTCCATGGATTTCCCTCCGGAATTTCCCAAATGTCTTTTAATTGAATATATTCAAAGGATGATCCATCCCTTTCAACTGACGTTATAACAATTGGGTTTGTAGGGCTGGAAAGGAAATTCAATCACCTTTCAAACGATATGTTAGTCACTTTTGTACATTGAAAATTCATAAAACTGTTACCTTTGGAATGATTTGGAAAAATTGTGGAAAAATTTCCGTTTTTCCAGGCGGCTATGGCCGGATTGGGGAAACTACCCATGGGCCGCTACGGCCGGATTGGGGTCTGAAGCTAGTGATCCACGTTGCGACATTTTCCAAACCGACAAAAAAATTGTGACTGAACCGATTTCCGGACCGACGGTTTTTTGTCGGTTGGGAATCGGTTTGGCAATTAAACTTTTTAACCTTAAAATCGGTCCACAATCGGTCCACAATCGATCCTCTACATATGATCCATTGTAAAGATGAAAACCGATTATTTTCTTGCATCCTGGACCACAAATTAATAGGAAAACAGTGAGAAAAAAAATCAGTTGACTAAATCATCAAAATTCTGGAAATATTTTAATATATATTTTTTTTTTATTTATTCCTTTTATTTATACTGGAATGATACATTCGGCTAAAAGTCGATTTTCAATGCCTTTCCAGTAACATCAAGATTTAAGGCAGTAGATTGATTTCGATTCAAGTCGGAAAATAGAATATTTCAAAATAATAATAATAATGTTTAAACATATATACACAAACATACAAACACAATATTATACTATACAAGGGAGTCATATGTAGGAGGGGGATGATCTGAACAATTTATGACATTTAGGGTATATTTTAAAAGATTATTTTCATTTTGTCAAGATATACAATCAACACTCAAACTGTCTAGAGTCCAATGAGTAACATAACATTTTTATACAATTTCAGATTACACTGGAATTTTAGATTTGAGCCATTGCTTCCGATTTAATTTAAATTTGTCATATGATTGTAAATTCCTGGTTTCAGGCTCAAGTCTATTCCAATAATTGGCTGTTTTTACATAGGCAGAACACTCAAATACCCTATTGTTTGATTTCATAGTTTTCAATACTGGAGCTCTGTTGTGTTTTGTAGTCCTTGTTACAGGTAAGACATAGGATTCCAGTTGTGCTCGTTTATAAGCATAATTTTCTATGTGAATACATCGTCTATGTATCAATAAAGGAAGATTACTTAAACCATGTAATATTGGTGTATGCATTCTATTATGAGAGTTTGTACAAATTTTGAGGGCTCTATTTTGCAGTCTTTGTAGTTTGTCAAGATCTCTACAATTATTATCTGCATAGAGGATGTCTCCCTGATCAAAGTATATATGGCAGAATTTTTGTTTTATAAAGCTTTAAAGCTGCATTGGTAGTTAAATATTGTCTAATCTTTGATAAAAGATATATTTTGTGAGAAATTAGACCCGAGATATATTTGACATGACTTCTGTATGTAAGATTACAATCCAGCATAATGCCCAAATATTTATACTCCTTTACACAGCCTATAATCTCAGTATTCAAGGTCAAATCCATTTGCTGATGATCACTAGTGAAGCGCCTAGTGCCCATTACCATTGTCTTTGTTTTCCCTGTATTGATCGTCAATTTGTTTCTTATACACCAGTCTGATATGCTGTTTAGATCTTGCTGTAGGGACAGCTTGGCTTGTTGTAATGTCGAAGATGAGGCATATAAAACAGTATCATCAGCAAAGAGCTTCACCCTAGATTTTTTAATATTTTCATCAATGTCGTTAATATAGATAAGAAAAAGTAAAGGCCCGAGAATAGAACCTTGAGGAACACCACATGGAATTGATAATAAGGTTGAAAACATACCATTTACATTCACCAATTGTTTTCTATTTTGCAAGTATGAAGTAAACCATTGTAAATTAATGTTTACAATTCCTAACAAGCTTAATTTATTTAATAAAATTAAATGATTCACCGTATCAAATGCCTTGCGCAAATCGATATAAGTTGCCAGAGTACATTCTTGCCTATTAGCTGCAAGGGCTATATCATCCGTGAACTGGGCTATGGTATCTATTGTGGAGCGGTTTGGTCGAAAACCATTTTGATTTTTGTTTAATAAGTTATGTTCATCCAGAAAATTCATAAGTTTACTATGTACAATTCTTCCTATAATTTTACTAGGTAAAGGTAAAACAGAGATTGGTCGATAATTATTTATCTGATTTTTATCTCCACCCTTGAATAAGGGTGTTACCTTAGCTATTTTCCAGGACTCTGGATAGATACCTGTAGTAAACGACATATTAATACAACAAGCTAATTTATCAGATAGTACTAATAAGGCATCCTTTAGTATTCTGGATGATAGGTTAATTATTGCAGATGATTTATAAATCTCAATTGTTTTGCATAATTTCATTACTTCATTAGGATTTGTATATACTATCAACAAAACAAGTGATGCCGCTTGACTGAATCCAATTGAAGGACCATTTTTCTGTCACCCCAGTTAGGTGAACATACCTGTCAGCCAGAGAGTGAGGCAGAGCTATGGTCAGTCAGACCCTATATAGACTCTTGCCCCAGTCATCTAGTAGCTGATTGGCCAATACATAACAGGCCTAGGCATTGGCCAGTGGCATACAGTGCCTTGCACACACAAAATGTGCTACCAGGTGGAGCCAGGTGCCCAGCCATGGTCAGTGGCATGATAGGCCCTGCACTAGAGAACCCACCAAAGAGGGAGCCACAGTTCTCAACAGAACCTGACTTGTAATGATAGATCACCTTATAATTAGTGTGAGTATATAATGATATAAACAGAGGGATATTTATATTAACCATTAAAGTTGTTTAAATTAATGTTTGACTGGTTGAACTCTATTTGCTGGACCTCTGGAAAATTTTTGGCCAGATTTGGGCCAATGTTTACAAAATAATTATTAATAAATTCAGGAATATCATTAGGAGACACTTGGCTGCCAGAATTGTCTTTGAGATTTATAGTAGAAGTGGAACTATTGTTTGGTATTAAATGACTAATATGTTGCCAAAATTTCCTGGAATCATTATGATCCCTTTCTAGGTTCTCTTTTATATAGTCAGCTTTTCACGGGAAGAATTTGAACTCATACATTCGACAGGCTCGGGCTTGTCTGAAACCACTTCCTCTAAAACGTGTCAAGGAGTGTAAGTCTTACTCCACGATTATCCCTGAAAAATCATAGTATCATTATACCACCCATAGCAGTGGGCGTGTTAGGTAATACTTTTGCGCCCACCTCAAAGTTTCCCTTGCCCTTCTGGCGTGTATATAAGTGTAAGTCAGGGGGTGTTAACTATATTGTGTCACAATAGTCCCATCCGCTCATAGTTCTCTTCACACGCCCAACCTTCTCGGCGTCTTAACGTACCCACACTCCATTCAGGCACCAATATAATTGCCAGCAGTGGCGTATCCAGTTCCCCCCCGCCCCCCCCCCCCCCCCCCCTCAGGGCGGGAGTGGGGGGGGGTCCCCATGTTCGGTTGACCCCCCTCCGATTTCTCAAATTTTACGCAATTAAACTACCAATAAAGGGAATTATCCAAATTAGGGGGTCTCTGGAACCCCTCAGATTTAGCAAAGTTTCTATGCCTATAGACCTATACGGGGAATGTGGGTTGTATTTGATGGCCGCGCTTTACCAGTGTTCTACTCTCACTGTACTTAGAAGTTAGTAGGCATTAAAAGACTGTGTTTCACTCTGATCTAGTATATTTGTAAATTTAGATGAAACATATATTATGACTCACATTATCTGTTCAATATACTCTGTACGATCGGCCGTAGACTGCCAGGTACACACAAAAGGTACACATATAAGATTCTATGCCCTCGTTATTTTTTGCCTAGTAGCATCATCGAAAATCTATTCCATTGCAGTAGTTGCAGCTTTAACAAAACAATCCCCCCTTTCCAGCTTCAACGTGTTAATTCCATTAATGCGCTTTCCTATCACAGTTAATCTGACAACCTGTATCCAAAGGTATTCTGTAGGCCTAAGTGTAATTAATGGAGGAAAGCGGGGGGGTGGGATATTGACATGTTTTGAATCGTACAGATTTATGTCTCAAACTTATCAACGTATATATATATCTGGTTTCAATACATATTATAGTAAAAACTCACAAAAGTGGCGAGTGTCATGTTGACGCTGGGGAAACGACAATCGTTTTGTTAGGCCGGGCCTAACGAATCTAGTGGGGGTCGAACCCACGAGGGGCTCGAATAATTCATTAGTGGCCCAGCGTCACGGCTCGCCGGACGGTTGTGGCCGATAGAGGCCTTTTATATCCGAACCACAGGACTGATGCAATACACCGCGTCCTACTTCTAGTATAGTGTAGACAATCTGCGGCGAATGACCCCTCCGCGCCAGAATCGTCATCCATGATTCGCAGTTAGCGAGCGTCGAGGTGGCAGAGTGATAGTGTAGACTGATCTTTCCTCCAGCGACACCTGGTGGATTAAATTGAAACCAGGACGACCATGAACGAAAAAAATGTATTCAAATGGGGATTCGAACACGGGCAGGCCACCATCCAAGTAACAACCGGTCTCAATGTTGCTTAACTTACCCGGGCTAGGGACCATCCAAATACCCACCGGTATGAACAGATCGTAGCTTAGTGAAATTGACTGTATGGATTTAAACATATCAACCAGGAGCCATCAAGAGATAAAGTCTAGTATTGATAGACTTGGATACCTGCCAAACTGAATTAAACCTTCTGCATACCCAGTATTATTAGATTAAGCAGTTTGGGGTATTTAGGCATATTTCCTGGTACTGACATGTACAGAACCAGAATTTTGGGGGCGGTGATGTGAGTCTTCCCTGACAAACAAGGGGCCCTTGATGGGGGGGGGTCCCAATGTCGCATGTCAATTTTAAGAAACATCCATGTTGCCCTGTCGAATTTAAGAATTAGCCCTGTCCCATGTCACTAAGCCCAAAAAGGGCCATGTCGCCGTCTCGAATTTAAGGGTCTAGGGCCATAAACAAGAGGTGCACGTGGTCAACTAGAATTTAGGAGGGATCGGTGAGAAAAAGAAGGGGCGGGCGGTAGTTTGGCAGTGGGTAGTATCCTTGAAAGGGCCCCCTTCCCAGTATGAAGTGGAAAAGGAGAAAGTGGAGGATCGGATTCATATGGGGAGTCCCATTGGAATTGCAAATATAAATTTATGCAACATTTTGTTCACACTTTAATTTCAGAAACTAATTTCACATCAGAATGTACTGAGCATTTGTATATATTGTTCATTCTTAGTCCTAACACCAAGGAAAATGTACGTATTTTGTTTGTTTTTTCCATATGAAATATTTATAGTTTTATATTCTGAATTTGTAGTCTTATCCCCGTCATGGGTAGCCCTGTGGTCAGGGGTGTCTGGTGACCAGCTGCAGATGGTTATGTGATGTGGGGGAAGAACGGGGGTTGGGCGATAGACACAGCATGTGGTCTCTGTCCTGTGGAGCATTAAATTATTCCGACAGTGATGATAGAAAAGTCTGAAATCATAAATCAAAGTAGGATTTTTTCTACGGAAAACATTCTTTAACATAATTGTGAACAAATTGATATGTTTAAAGTCAAAAATGAGCAATAATTAAGATAAATACAAAATTCGGAGAATTAAACAAATAATAATATGTTAATACTCGACCCTCCCGTAAATGCATGCAATTCTTCGAGGATGAATTTACACTTTTTTTTTCTCATGGACCACTTTCATCTCTGGAAATCCCCTTAGCTTATTACAGGGGTGCTAAACACTGGTTTTCCCTACCAAGACATATTCGTGAATTAGATAATATTGATATAAAATAGTACAATAATAATGACACTTTAAAATTATGAACAGAAAAAAGGCGTATTGCCGTATGACGGACGATACGTCAAGTTTACCCAGGCATTTACAGGATTCGAACCCGTGCAGAGAAAACACATCAGGTCGCCGGTGAAATGACTTATCCATTTTACCGCCGACTTGATGCTGCAGGTGATTGATTTTCCGACGGGTAGGTTCCTCCACGGGCCTTACGATGGGGTCAAACATTGCCATTTCTCCACGTCTTCACAAATCAAGGCTCCTGCCCCGCTAAAACTAGTAATCTGTCGGGATAGACTGGGAGGGAGTGAGGGAGAGAGCCCTGCGTGATGGAGGATTAATCTCCAGGGCCCGACCCGGGTGCCCGACCCAGAGACCGCCTGACGGTGTAACCCTTACCGGGCCACGCCCCACCACGCCCCGTTGCACTGCGTAAGTAAACCCCGGCCTCAACCGATGATTGGGACGGATTCTGAGCTGTGTCGCAGTTTGCCCCATGAGTTTAATTTGCCCCAGTCTGAGAGGAGCTCTCTGTTGGTCGTTACAGGGGTGTGCACCTGCCATCCGGCTTAAAGCCTGCAGTCTGTAGCAGAATGTATTGAAGGGGGGGGGGGGGGGTCCCATGTTCGGTTGACCCCCCTCCGATTTCTCAAATTTTACGCAATTAAACTACCAATAAAGGGAATTATCCAAATTAGGGGGTCTCTGGAACCCCTCAGATTTAGCAAAGTTTCTATGCCTATAGACCTATACGGGGAATGTGGGTTGTATTTGATGGCCGCGCTTTACCAGTGTTCTACTCTCACTGTACTTAGAAGTTAGTAGGCATTAAAAGACTGTGTTTCACTCTGATCTAGTATATTTGTAAATTTAGATGAAACATATATTATGACTCACATTATCTGTTCAATATACTCTGTACGATCGGCCGTAGACTGCCAGGTACACACAAAAAACATAGTTTAGCGTGAAGCTGTGATTTAAGGTAAATTCTAACCTATAGCTAGTGTTACTATATAAAAACAAAAATAAAAGGACATTTGACACAAAGTGTAGTTAAAATCTAGTGTACTATTTTATTGCTGAATCGATTCTATTAATCTTTATCCTCGGCGCACCACTCGCACAACACCTCGGAGCACATGATGCTGGCAGGCTCGCCCCCCTCACAGTCGGCGTGGTAGCACCGGCCGCAGTAGTTGCAGACCAAGTACATTCTGAAATATTACGGAGGCATGTTTAAATACACATTTTTTTAAATTGTGTGCACGAACTAATCGGACCATCATCAATCACAATTTTTAGTAACCGTACGAAATTCGGCGTTCACTCCAACGTCAACATCAAGATTCTATGCCCTCGTTATTTTTTGCCTAGTAGCATCATCGAAAATCATTGTCGCTATATAATATTATTTATTATGAAAAAAAAACCCGGCGTACCTGTAGTTGCCATCCAAGAATATGGCCTGCGGTTGTGTGGCGTGTTGGTCTTCGGCAAACGTTTCCATCGCCTTCCACCTTTGGTCCGTTAAGTACTCCTCCTGCTCCTGAAAAAAATTGTGTGGTTATAGTTAAATGTGCAAAAGTCAATTTTGCACTTACTACATACCAGCGTGTCCCTCGTAATATTGGCAAATTTCAGAACAATTGTACTCGTGAAATCGCCCCACTCATCATTTTGTTTTGTTTATACATATTTCCCTTCATACGCTTACATGTTTTATTTCCCACTTAGCTTCATCGTGTAAATACAAATGTACCAACCTGGGTCGGATCCTCCGAACAGTAGACGCACGTCCACTCTGATGGGCCGTCCGGGAGCTGTTGTTGGTCGTGCGTCCTGGAAAAAATTTCAAAAATCATCACACCGTCCATCATTTCAACATAGGTGGTCGAAACTACCAAATCATCGGCATCTCAATTTTTCTCATCCAATCTCTATTTCATGTTATTGTGCCAGTCTGACAAATTTGCAATTTTTAAATTGTCCAAAAAAGAGCCTGTTGTTTCAGCATGTTACATGAATTCGAGCGACCACAACTATGTCCGACCGCGAGTCCGTCGTCGGGTTTTAGACAGTGTGCATTATTTGGCATGACGATAGTCATCCTACCAGATAGTAAGTTAATAATTTTCTTTCCATGCTTCTCTTCCATCCCTGTCCATCAACAGTGTTGAACAATTTAAACCTACTTAGGGGTGAACAGGGGCGCGCACTCGGTCCATTCAGGTTCCGTCCAGATCGTTTCCTCCTCTTCAATATTTTTCTCCTCACGCGGTGTCCATGCCTGGGATTCCTCTTCCTCCTCCGACCGCACATGGTTGCTTGAATGAGCCAAAAAAAACAACCTTTAAGTGTCTGGAATTGGTTATCTACGTGTATGGGGAGAAAACGAAAAAAAATGGAAAATATCTACCAAACGTAACAGCTATTATCCACACAATTATACATTTGTTAACAAACACTCTATATATGGAAGTGTAACCCCCAAGTCATTCTCCCGCAAAGCCTGAAAAAACACTACTTCTCTATATAGGCATGTTATCTTATCAAATTATAGGCAAGTTATCTGATTCACCTACCGGGTTTTCTGCGCGGTCGCCATTGTTCACAATGTGGTGCTTGTGTTTAATATCAGCAAACTTCTGCGTACGTACGGCTTTTATGGTCGTGAGGCTGGCGCGGGACTGTGTGTGTGCACGTGGTGGGCACCTCCTTATAAAGCTGGTGCCCCCCCCCCCCGACCCCCCCGGGGGGCAGGGTAATGAGGGGCCATCTAGGTCAGCCGAGCAGCCTGAGCGACCGGTGTCAGGTGTTACATAAGGTGTCGCTCGCGCAGCGCAGCCCTGGCAGCTGGATGTGCACGTCCTGACACCTGACTCAAGAAACCACCCGTAAATGCACACGGCCCCACACCCCCAGCCTGTGAAATAACTTCAGAAAACGTACCTCAAAGTCGCACATCCTGGCACCGTAACCTTGCGAAGTAATTTCCTACCTTTTATTTTAAATTTGAAAGTAGTCACATTATAAGGTTTAGGGCGTAATATAATTATTCCTAATAAAAAAATGTTGCTTTTGTTGGCAAAAGCGTCTAAATCACATAATCCTAACAATGCATATAAAACACCGGACATTGTCCGAAATTAAGCTGCTGCACCCTATAGGCCGGGCCTATAGGCCTTCACCCGGGGATCACACTCACACTCGTGAGTCTAGATCTGCACACTCACACTCGTGATTCTGCACACTCACTGCCAGGTGCGTTATTTTTAAGTTTTGCACTTTTTTTTATTCCCATATATCGGGGGGTGCATATCCAATATTTGTGGTGCACAATCTCATTAATGATGCATACGTTTTCAGCTTAATTTCGGACACTACGTGCACGAGTTCGATATATCTATAGGTCCTCTAGATCTACAAGAAGTCGTGGCGCCGAAGGGGACATACGATCATATTTTCTTGTTCAACCACATATCCAAAATGTCCACTTATCCGCATAACAGGCAGGAAAGATGCCCATGAAGGTTGCTCGAACTTTTCCTTGTGCCACATTGTATAAGGACTTATGTATCTGGATTCGACGGTGCTGGGTCGGTACCACTTCACAGCTGCAAACACATGTTGCCTCTTCTGCCCGGTTGCATTACATTGTATGTAATGTTTCACGTAGTGGGTGGCGATGCACGGTCGCTCCCGGGGGTCATTCTGTCCGTCTTCGTACCAATTTGCCATTAGTCTAGACAACTTTTTACCACTGCTGGAATTTGTGCTGGAATAAGTCATGGGGCCATATTTTACGACTTTAGACTTCACGTAAAATGAAGGCAGAAATGACTTCTCTAGGATCTCCTGTTCTGTGGGGTACATCTTTTTGTATGTTTTTTTGAGCAGCTCAAGATCGTCCGAGTCGATCCACGCCTTTTCTTCTCTAACTGTCTCGAAGCCGTCGGTGAGACTCCATAGGCTCTCGCACCGCGCGAATTCTCGCTCATTGGGTACATCGAGTGTTTCCAGGACCGTTCTTGCTTTCTTCTCTCCTTCTCCCAGCTGGCAGTGTTTGACAAATTTCCCCTCGTGTTTGGACGGCATTTCGGCGCGCGCCTGACTGACACGACTCATCCTGTGAAACCTCTCAAACAATTGTTTCTCTATCTGGCGATTGTTAGTCGGCACATCCCCCAAGTAACCATTATACCGCTCAAAACTGAACAGCCAAGTACTGGGAGCTGGACCATACTCCCGGAGACACTCCTTTAAATGGAGATGTAGATGCATGTTTGGGGTAATGAAATCAGAACCGAACTGGAGCTCTGTGCTCTTGCAAAAGTGCAATAGTTTCCTGTGTGCCTGTTCTATCTCGTGGTGTGTAATACAAGGCTTGCACAGAAGTCGAGTGGCTTCTACGAAACGCTGCCAGCTATGAAGCATATTCTCCGGCAAAAGGCCCTGGAGGCAGTATCCAGACGAGACTGTAACCCAATTCTTCCACTCCTTTGCCGTCCACATCCCAGCGTTCGATTTGATGTTAGTTACCACGCAGTCATCCGGTAGTCCCTCTTTAAACTGATTCAGACGAGCATCAATAGTCAACACCTGATTAGCGCCTAGTACAACGTCATCTGTTGAATTCTTCTTCTTCTTTGACAACTCTTTGTCGGTCCACCTCTTCCACATTCGCTTGGCAGTCCCTGAATCCCAATAATAAAAGCACATATGTGAAATCGGTATTGAAACCCCAATGAACTAATAGTCCAAATTAAAGGCAAATGCAAGTTCCATTTCAAACACATTATCAGTGCTAAACATTAATTAACGTTAGGTCAAGCTTCAACACTTACCCAACAGTACATTATGCATCACATCGATCGAGAGGAACCTGAAGAAATGAATGTAATATAATACAGTTACTGCTAATGGAAACATTTGTATTAATGTTTATTCAAATGTCAAATTAAAATTGTTAATATTTTGGTATAATTCTGTGTAAGATTTGCCTTTAAATTTGTTCGGCCTGGAGATTGAACTTACCTGATGGGATTGAAGTAGGGCAATTCTAGGAGGACACAGGAACGAGCTCCATACTGCTTCTCAAGTTTACTTTTCTCTCTCGGGGTGGATGCAGCTGTAATCTCACTCACTCTCTCCTTGTGTTGGTCCAGAGTACGAGGAGTCCAATTCGCCATGTTGAATCCTCCACGGTTTGAATTCTTGAATTCCTTCAGACATTTTGAACAACCCATGATAGCATTAGGTAGCAGGAAACCGCAGGTCTTCCTCCCTGCAGGCAGGTCGGCAGCAACGTTCAAAAGCGCCAACTTAACGGTCTTGCCATTTGGGCAATCGTTGGTTATAAGCCTTTTTCCCTGATGCCAGAATTCCTTGAGTTCGTTGACTAGGGGCCTCAGAAAACTGGTAAGGTCGGCAGGTTCTTTACTTAAGTTTGGAATGATACCGTATAGTATGACGTTCTCAAGTCTGTACCGCTCATTTCTGGGTAGGTTAAGTATTGTTAGGTAAATGCCCCCTACTGACATTGAAGCTTTCCGAGAGAATGGTTGAAACCAATCGATATTCATCTGAAGAGCCAAGTTGTTTTCATTATCAAGAAAGCCGTCGTTGTTCGCGTCAAATTCTTTCCATACCGAACCGTCGTAGATGTCAGCAAACACTCCTTCAGGTATCCTCCTGCCCTTCCACTCTCTACATTTCAGCTCAAAACCTGGACGTTTCATCATAACCTGCAAACTCTTCTCGAGCGACTGGTAACAGAATGTCCTGACTGGAAGGAAGGTAATTTCCCCCACAATCTTGGTCTCATAAAACAATTTCCTGTTGCAGCGTTTTAAATCATCACCGATGGTTGTACACCTAATGGGTTGCTGATTACCATTACGATCCGTGTAAAAGCCTAGACCTCGCACACGCTCAGTGGTGGACAACACAGAATGCGACAACGTATAACAGGCCGGGCAGCATACACTGATAGAGTAATTAGTCATCGTTAGGTCTGTACCCAACCATTTGTACATCATCCGCATCGTTTTGGGGAATACTGCCTCCGCTGCTTGTGAAACCCGGTCATTACCTGCTACCGTCAATAATTCACAAATGAAGCACATAACTTTAGCCATTTGCGTATCACTGGTGAAGGTGTGGATCTGCCACTGCAAAAGAAAGAACAGAACCCATGAAAATAGGCTTTGGATATTCTTATTAGGGGTACCACTAACAAGCCTTGCCAATGGGCTAGGACGACCCGTCCCGTCACCGAAAACCACTTTTAAGTGACGGATGGCCCTGTTGCGAATCTTGACTGCCTCTGGATCAAGCTTATCATTTTCTTCCGTTTCTTGGGAATCTTCCATGGTACCGTAATAGTCTTGCATATCATCACCTGACTCCTCATCGGCTTCCATGGGTACCGCCTCTTCAACAGGCTGATTGCGACCCACAGGCTGACTGTCTGCTTCTCCCGGATTCCCGACTTCAGCCTGCCGCTGATTAGCAGCTGCAGCTTCTGCCCGAATACCAGCTCCAACCTGGATACCACCTTCAGCCCGAATTCCCGCTTCAACCTGCATACCACCTTCAGCCTCAATACCCGCTTCAGCCTGGTTACCTGCCTCAGCCTCAACACCCGCTTCAACCTGCATACCACCTTCAGCCTCAATACCCGCTTCAGCCTGGTTACCTGCCTCAGCCTCAACACCCGCTTCAGCCTTGTTACTTGCCTCAGCCTGAAAACCTGCTTCAGCCTGGTTACCTGCCTCAGCCTGAAAACCTGCTTCAGCCTTGTTACCTGCCTCAGCCTGAAAACCTGCTTCAGCCTGGTTACCTGCCTCAGCCTGAAAACCTGCTTCAGCCTGGTTACCTGCCTCAGCCTGAAAACCTGCTTCAGCCTGGTTACCTGCCTCAGCCTGAAAACCTGCTTCAGCCTGGTTACCTGCCTCAGCCTGAAAACCTGCTTCAGCCTGGTTACCTGCCTCAGCCTGAATATCTGCAGCTTCGGCCTCAAGACCCACTTCTGCCTGATTGCCAGCGCGTTGAGGTAAACCAAATGGGATTGGTTCTGCAAGACACATGTATAATAATAAATCAAATGTACAGTCGGGTTTCAGAGTACAGACTTTCCCACCCAATGTTGTTTCTCTGACTCAAAAGCTATGATAGAAAGATGCATGGAGGGATACATATATATAACGTCCATTGTTCAAGTCATTCATTATTTGAACAATTGTTTAATTGTCAAGAAAAGATTTAGGCTGGCGATAATTTTCCAAACACTAACTGATCATTAAGAGTATAGTAGGTATTTGAAAATAATATCTATGCGCGCAAGCTAGCTAGGAAGGTTTTGAAGGATATCGATTTCAGGTGAAAGTGACTTTATCCTAGTTATACTATTTATCTGGTACTCACCATGCTCCTTAAGATGCTTCCTGTTATATGTACTTTTTGAAACTGCACGTTTACATGTGTCGCACCATCGGTTTCGGCTAGTGTCCATATTTCTTCTGGTTTCTGCCTGGTCACTGGTCAGACCCTTGAAACACCACGATCGCGAGGCCATGGCGAACTTGAGTTAGACAGCAGCACTTCAGGGCGATGAACCTTCCCCATTTGCGACCGTGACACAAGTATTTATATATGGTACAGACCGACGCCTATGGTCCCACCAGCTGAAAGCCGCGAATTGCCGCGACATGCCACAGCCCCGACCCAGGGGTAGTTGCACTCGAGCTCCTAACCTCAGACACCCGTGTGAAATTAAAGCCGAGAACAGCCTGCCACAGTATTACCAGGAGATTAATGTCGCCTCCAGCCTGGCCGTCACGGTAGCGCGTTGTCGTGATTTGTCGGGCGCGTGAAGTTTCTCCAGCTTTCGAAACGCATCGTCCGCCGTCTGGACTGGTGAGGGCATGACACCTGCCATTAAAACCTAGGGTCTATCCATTAAAGGGCGGTGAAGTTTCCTCAGCTTCCGAAACGCATCGGCTGCCGTCAGGTCGACTGGTCATAGGATTTCATCTGCCTTGAAAACTGAGCTCGAAGTTTAGCTCGAAGGTCAAACCTTAAGCTTTCTGCTACTACTTAGGGTCAGCTTATTTCGTTATATAGTGCGTTTGGTGTACGGCTACGTGAATATCATGAGTGTCAAAATCCTGAGTGCCACCCTTGGTGAGAATCTTCTTAATTACTTTTGTTGTACAAGTGATACGAGTCGATGGCCGACTTTCCAAATTATTCAAAATAGGTAAAACATATGTATTCATTCTGGGGGTCGCCCTTCCTAATTAAATAATATGGCCAGTTTTCTGAATTCTAGGGTGTGGCCATATGGCAGTTATAGTTTATTCTGTCTGTTTGAATAGCCTGGCCATGGTAATTTGGAACGAAGGTGTTTGTTTAAAGTTGAGATGACAACCTTCATGTTCTCTTCTTTCTTTTTTTTTCAATATATAGCTGCCGCGTACTTGGTTCTTGTATCATGCGTGGAATTTGTTCGAGCTGCCAGTGGCGGACACTGGCCTAGGGTCGTTCACAATAAGCCTGGAGTAACCCGTACCCGGTTGGTCAACCTCACTGCTCCATTTACCGGTCACCCTCCACCAAAACACGATGCGATGACCGGCCTCACCTTTCATGACACCCTGCAAGCCTTGTTGGACCAGGACCATACCGTAACTGACACTGGATCTGAAGCCAACCCAGGAGACGGAAACATTAAAGAATTCCCAACTGTGGTACTTCTCTCTTCGTACACTCTTCTTCTTATCCTCGCCGTAGCCATAATTATTAGCATATTCTTTGTTTGCTCCGGAATTAATCGCATCTTCGCAGATGCTCGTTTTCGTGTATACTTGCTTGTCTCGGGCAATCACAGTGTATGGCTTAAAATAGGCACGTTCCCTGGACATTTTGGAGATTATATCTTTCAAACAGACGATCCTATCACACTGACTAAAGCCGAAAATATATGCCTAGGCGCACGATACACATTGAACTGTGTCATCCAAATGACCGACTGCTATACCGGCACATCGACACGACTGCCCACACATTTAAAGGTTAATAAACTGAAGGACATCATGTTGACAAGATTGATGACTAAGGACATTATACGCTACCAGTTGGTTACCATGGGTATAGGCATAGGAGAGCCTGTTCTTTTGGGGAAATACCGGCCCGGTGAGCTTGGAATTAGTACTAATACTTCAGTCGACTTAAGCCGTGTTGACCTTGATTAAGTCTTGTGTGAAAAATGTTGTATTTTTGTGTGTTTACTACCAATATGCTGCCGAACGTGCGTCAATCGATACAAGTGTTATGGTTATAAATTGAATTTGTAGCTAAATAAAATTTCGGTTTTGGAAAGAGCAGTATGACGCTGACAAGAGCGCTTTTACTCTGGCTCGGGCTAGGGTCGACCCCTTAGGTAATCTGCGAGACAGGCCCCTAATTTAGGGGCCTGAGGCTAAACTAGGTCTGCAACCAAAACTAGTAGTGGAATTAAATGTGGTTAACGCCACAATCTGGCGATCGGGCTCCAACCGAAATTATGGCTATAGCTAATTAAGCTATTGTCCCTTAATAAATCTCGACACCTAAATTGACTTGTTTGTTTTTTAAATTATTAATTTTGCAATGTCACAGAAGCTCCAAGTTACCTATACATAACTCCCGGAGAACTCCCACTTTAAAGGGTTACACTATATGCAAGAGGTTTTTTTATTCTCTCACAGAAAGAATATAGGTCACCGTGCCATACAAATCCTAGAAAGTATTTCGGGTTCATCAGGAGACTACATGGTCACTTGTAAATTTTGATAGGTCCTACTGGCAGCGATGTATTTGATCATAATAAAATTTCTGAAAAATTACTTTTGCACCTTACTGCATGGAATCGAACTAAAAAGGATCCACTTGAAAAGAAGTAACAGTTCTTAATTAAAACCGGCTTCATGCAACATTATTTTTTCATGACTGCGAAATAAGTACGAAGAGATGATTCATGTCGCATCATTTTAAAAATCGTATATCGAGCTTATGTTTGTTTAAAATACACTTTTTATGATTGATTTATGTTATTATTGATAACAGGCCTAGGTGTCATTCCATTGCTCTTCTAATGGTAGAGACCTTGTACCATAACACTCATCAAAAAAGTGTTGTATTGTAATCGATTTCAAGTTCGTGGTCTATCTTCAAGAAATAGCACATTCGGGTTTTCAACAAAATGACAGGTCATTATAGTTAAATGCGTTTCGTATCGTAAATAAAAAGTATTCATGAATTTAAGATTCACTTATGAGAAGGACCTGTATAACGCGTACGGTTTTAGACTAATATAAGGCGAGTCTTACCAACATATCTATAGAAATACTTCCCTGCTTATCGAGCATGCCACAATCAAAACAAGAAGCGCAAAGTTCTTTGATAAAAGTTTATAAAACGACTATACAATTGAAGAAAGTACAAAGACCTAACATACAGCGTGACACAGACCATACAATTAAACGTAGTGTAATTATAAAGAAAACATAAAGATGATAAACATAAACATCACATAAAATAGAGCTTTAAACAGACCCTTTAGAAATAAGTTAAATTGGCTGTGCATCGGCGATACCCGACCGATACCCGGGCTTCACCGCCCAGTCTGGGGTGTTGGGAGGAGGCTGTTGGCGTTTTGGATTATCGTCGGGGACATTGTTCCGCTTCTTTTCCATTCTAACGCCCCGCTGACGGCCGCTAATTTCGTCATACTCAATTTCGTCCAGGTGGGCTTTGTAGGCCCTCAGCTCATCGCTCTCCCACACGAGCGGTTTGACGCGGCGGTGATATCGCTCTTTCGTCTTCCCGTCTTTGTCGACCGCGGCCGGATAATAAAGTCCGCGCTCCTCGTCGCTCGTGTAGTCGGGGGTGAGGAGGCGCCTCACGGAATTCTTTCGAGCTTCGTCCCACGTTTTGACGAAATTTTCCAACCCCACTATCCGTCTTCTGAGCTTCTGCAAAGTTAAAAAGACACTTTTTTATTTTAATACAGTTACGACATACTTGGTCAAGAACATCCAATAAACACAAACAAGTTTTTCAATATTTCAGTTGCCTTAATTTAAAAGCTGGTCACTGCAGTTAATTTCAAAAGCGTTGCTTTATCCTTGGTCTCTATAACATACAGGCACTTTTTATTAATTGTGTCATATCCATTCTAATTGTATGTCAAGATTATTGTCCAAGGAAGCAAGTAAGGTTACAGTGCTCTATAAAAATTCATAATGTAAAAAAATTATAATTGTTTCCCAAGTTTCAGTGTTACAACCATAAGATCATTTCACAGCCGGGCCCCCTGTTTTAAGCCAAATTGCCGATTCACAGCTACAGCCCCCGGTATAGTTCCGACCGCAGTTTGTACGTATACCCCTTTTTGAACTGAGTGGGTCCCCGGGAAGTCACACCCCCTACACCATAGACCCCCAGTCTGTCTACTCAGATATCAAAGTAGGACATATCATCGTTCTTCAAAATAGAAAACAACCCCTTTCCACTGACATTTATACCAAAAAATCGACCCCTTATTCTTCAAAACGCAGACATTTAGTGGCCAAGAAATACCCTTTTTCGTGAAATTTCATATTTCCCAGGAAAAAAAAGACCCTTATTTTCATATCATGGATATTTGGGATGAAAAAGTAACCTTTTTTCTAGAAACAAGGACATGTGAATGTTGTCAAACTAGACCCTTTCTTCGCGTTTTTTAGAACAATGATGCGTATCCTTCCACCCAAGGAGTGGACAGACTGGGCATAGACCATAGACATTACTCTTTCTCCTCGGCTTTGCACTTGAAAGGTGTAAAATTTCGGCCTGCCTGAATCGAACTACGTCAAACAATGTTGAGAACAATAGTCCGCAAAAGCCATGACGTCGGGCGGGCCCCTAACGGTCACTGCACGCTGCTCCCGTGCCTAAACATGGGCAGGGCTGGGCCGGGGGTCCCCTCTATGAACTTTAGTAGGACCCAGCTGTCAGATTTGCTATTTCCACTAATAATGCTCGCAAACTTATGAAAACATGTATTTTCATAGGGGAATTATCAATGTGCATTATGATATACTTGAAAAGAAAAAGAGTTAATAAATAGCAAAGTTATAGGCAATGTTATTGTCTGTGTGTACGGGTGACCGTGGTCCAGCCGGGTGTTATCGGTGCCCCCTCCAGGGCGGGCCGGGCCGGTGACCGGGGGTGTAGGGTTACCGGGGCCGGTCGTAAAAGGTTTAGGCCCAACACAGGGCCCAACACGTGTTGCGGGAGGGGTCCGTGACGTCAGACTTTTGTGGTCTATAGAGGAAGTCTGTAACAAAAATTTATTTACCTCGTTCACGTGGTGACGGATGATAGCCTTTTCATTGTCAGCCTTAATTCGGTTCTTCCGCATTCTGTTGGCCCTGTTTTGGAGGGTCTTGAAGTAGGTGTTGGCAGAAGCTAGAAAAAGAGGAAGGACATGAAGTGTGCTTAAAACTGGAGCCATTAAGTAGACAAAGGCACTATAAAGGCAATAAATCAAGGGAATACATGTTAAAAATGCAAAGTGAGGGTCAACATATTATTCACGAATTAAAACCATCATTACACTGGTATTATATTTCTTTGTCCAGATAATAGAACTTACGTTTTTTTCAGATGACTGGGAGGATAACTTAAATTATAAAAGTAACAATTTCCAATGTAAGTGGAGCCTATTTAGACACTAAAAACAGATTTCCAGCATTTCAAGCATGTTAAAATTTGTGTTAATTGAAGGACCAATACTTTGGAATCATGGACATTAGATGCATGAAATGTACAGCTGCAGGTTAGTTAACAAAGAAACTTGCTACCTATGGGACTTACCTAACACCTCTTCTCTGGGGGTATCTGGCCCGAGGCACACGTTGTCAACAACGGCCTTGATGATCGGCGCGTTATCCGGGTGTTTGATCCCCGCCCTGAATGTTGGAATATATTTATATTGTTCAATTCATCGGCATCACGTCAAGTGCTCTATGACTCTATTAACATGAAAAAAAAACAGCAAAACTTATATTCAGCTGCAGCTTCTGGTGTTCAGGAACACATTACCCATTGCTTACTTAAAAACAATATTATTTTCTGTACTATTCATGTTGTTATGACGTAATCAACTTACCCAGGGTTCAGGTTGAATCCCCAACCAGGCTCACCTCTCTTGGCCTTGTAGGCCGAACGAACGAGTTCCTACAAACAATATAATAAGCGAATAATTAATAGTGGACTTCTAACTATATGTCAGTGTACGAAATCATTACGGATTTTCGTTGTTTTCCGGGATGTTCCCTGGCGGCGCGGCAAAGGAGAAGAACATCAGGGCTATACTAGGAATGAGATCATTTCTAAACAAACCGAGAACTATATCAAACGGTAACGTTTTCAAGGTGAGATTATTAGTTAATTATAAGCTGTAAAAACAAACTTTAGAACTTACACATATTTCATTGCGTGGTTTGGGTGGTTTGGCAGCTGCAGCTGGCTTCGCTTGGTTCACGAGCACCTCCACCTGGGCCTTTGCCGCAGCCGCTTCAGCCTCCGCCCTTCGGCACTTCTTCTCCAGCTCCTCCATCCTGGCCAGCAAATGGGCCATGGACGGTTCAGCTGTAGACGTGGAGGGGCCGGACGAGGACGAGTATTCGGGCGTGAACGACCTTTGGGACGTCGTCGACGAGAACGACCCTTGCGATGTCAAGGGCCCGGGCGTGAACGACCTTTGGGACGTCGTCGACGAGAACGACCCTTGCGATGTCAAGGGTCCGGGCGTGGACGACGTTCTGGACGTGGAGCTGGGGAACCATGGATGGGATTGCGACGTGGAGGGCGTCATCCCCCAGGGCGTGGATCCGGAGGGCGTGGAGGGCGTGGAGGGCGTGGAGGGCGTGGACGACGATGCGGATGCAGGACCGCCTTGGGAAGCACCAAGGCTAAGGTCCACGTCGTTGAGGGTGGATCCCTCTTCCGCGTACAGGGAGTCGTGAAGAGACTGATCCGCAGAGAGATCCGGAAACCCATTCTGAGACCCATACTGACGCGCATCCCCAGACATATCCAACAGCAGAGTACCTACGCCTGCTGATGAATCATGATCGGTTATTTTCTCGCCACCCGGTTTGGGGCTGCTGGTCAAGATCCTGCATGAGCTGGTAGACGGGTTTGACAGAACAGCGTCACTATAATCAGTTGACCCGTTCATGGTGGCAGCAAGTTTTCAAGTGATCTATATAGCCATATGCCACGCCGTATTTATACATGCCGGGCAGGCCCCCCTGTGGATACATGATCTGGTGAAAGCGATCTTTTATCGATGAGGCAAGACTTTGAACATAAGTTACGTGGTAGACGTGACGGGGTGTGGACGGGGTAAGAGAGACTTTTACCATAAGTTACGTGCTAGCCGTGACGGGGAGTACATGGGGTATCAGCGACACCCTCACCGCCGCCCCTTGTGAGGCCTGTTACGTGTCAAGAAGTGTTAAGACTACCCCGCGGGCCGCGTGCCGCGGTACTCCTGTGAGGGAGCTGACACAGAAGCTAGTTGACATGCGCCGCCTCAGATGGCCAACAGGTGGACGCGGTCATCACAGACGCGTGTCCCGGTGTCAAACGCGACAGAAGTCATTTCAGATGAACCCCCTGTCGATCGGCTCTCTGAAGAAAATAGCGGCCTATTAGACGTGCTTCGCACTACCCAGTGTAAAAACTTGTGAAGCCCCCGGCTAGAAGAAGTCGTTTTAGTTGTACCTTACCTAGCGTTTAAGTTGTCGACCGAGGGTTAACTTTTCGCTAAAGACTAGACGAAGCCCTTACAGTACCTGGGGGGGTTGTGATGTCATGTGGGGTGGGGGGTATAAGTATGTGCCTGTACTATACACTGGTTCAGAACAGCCACTTGATGGCCATGGACATCGAGCGACTGTTAAACGCAAGTCTGCGTCTGCGTCTTGTTCGGGAGGAAAGGCCAGTGGTGAGACCTAGTCACCTCCAACCCGCGGACCAATCCGACCATCAGTGGCTGCTTCTCTTGTTAGTGATATACCTGGGGTGGAAATTTATCGGTATCTTCTGGAAATTGGCAGCAAGCTGTCGCTCGTTGGCTCAGGGTCAACGTCGGAGGGCTACAGTGCAGTGCTGTCTGAGAATCTACTGCCCATGGGAAACGCTCCTATTTCCACTGGCTCCCATTCCCGCCGAAATGGAAGCCGTAGGAAGTGCTGCCTGCCCACGAATGATCATCCAAAGACCGAGCATCCTGTCCAAGGCCCTGACCGTCGCCTGGTCGGGCCCACTCACGGTCCATCTGAATGGCAGTGACGAACCCTTGACGTTGGAACTCCCGCAAGAAGTCAAGATTCCTCGTACGGAGCGCGTGCGCCTGAACAAATTTTTCAGGCACAGACTTTGTAGAGCGAGCGTTTGCCTGATAAACAACAGGAACAACATGGCCCAAGAACTACTCCCAGCCGAAAAACTGGGCTGCATGCCTGACGTAGACTCTTGGGTGTGATGAACAGTTATATAAAAGTGTACGATATGTTTGAAGTAGATATGGGAAAATTTTAATTGTGAAATGCATATGTTCACGAAGCTTTCGAGTTACATATGTACATTAGTGTATGGTCAGTAAATACAATTATGGGAAAATAGGCGAAACGTTGACACGTGGACATCATAAAACCTTTTCCGCATGCATAACAATAAAACATTTTGATATCATGAACGTGTGTAGTCTTATGTGGCTGTGACTAATTATAAATGGGAATTCATGAGGATAATGTGAATGAATTGCAGCTGTACATGTGTGACGAAATTATGAGGGCGAGTATATATTCTAAACAACAAAAATCGAACATGAATGAGAACTGATAACTTTTGAGCTGCAATAAAAGGAAGAGTTAATAGCTAATGTATATATAACCAACTCAATTTAAAGTCAAGCGTCTGCATGCGCTTTGAATCCTACGTTGTCTGAAATACAGAATTGAGATGAAAACAAAAAGTGCTGGTACCATTATAAAAGTAAGTCCAATGTTCAACAGGTAAACAGTACCGTGCACACTGGGGGGGAGGAATGGTACGTGGGGAAGATGCAAGTCACCACGAAGTTTCTTGTATTCGACCTCATTCAGTCGAATCTCTTTCATGTATGTACGGAGGGAAAGGAAATTGTCTTTTGCTCGCTTAAAAATATCCTCTTGGCGGACTCGCATTTGCGGGCTAAGAGGTAAAATTGGGAATGGTTTATCGTACGAAAAATCCGGGTTCACAAGTCGGCTAAGTGACAGGTTGAGGTGTTGAAGACTAGCAAGGTTGACGGGAAAAACTGTTCTTAAGGGGCCTGCTGTAGAAGGCAAACAGTTAACACTTGAGACTGGAATTTCCCATTCTTTGGCGGACACAGAACAACCACATTCAAAGGCACGAACGCACGATTCACATCCAGGATGGGTTGTTGTTCGGTTGGGGCAGCGCACAACGACCTCGTCTATGTGAGAGAACAAATAGGTCCCTGTTGCAATGACTTGGATGTTCGACCTTCTGAAATTAGACTGAATGAGTATTTTGAAATCACAATAAAGTTTGACAGACTCATGATCACGTAGATAGATAGAAATGAGGCACGACGAGGGAGAAACCCTGCGAAGTGGTAGGTCATAATGACAAAACGGAGAATGGCAATTATCCAGATCTGGGTTGGAGGATTTTCCTTTTTTTTTAAGGGTCTTTTTGATTTAACAACTTTTCGATTACAAATGGAGAGTTATCCTTTAAAAAGCGTAACGTCCCGATCCTGTTTAAAATAAGTTAACAATCAACCTCCTCTCTTGACATGACGATTAGGGTTCAGAGTAGTCCTATCCTTATCATTAATTTGATAATACAAGTCTGATGGATGAACGAAAAACGTAAGGCATGAAGGGGATTCGAACCCGGGGCCGGGAGAGATAGCTGGTAGCCAAAAATCCACCGGGTTCAATAATACGATGACGTCGGAAACCAGCGAAAAGCCGTCTAGAGGTCCTTCCGGTCGCAGGACCAAATACGTCGAAACTACGTTGGGGAAAACGATGACGGGCAATGTAAATTGAAGTTGATAGAGACACATCAGTGACAATTGAGGGCGATCAAAATTAATAACTTGTGGTATTGCTTGTTTTCCAAATCGGAAAACCCACTGAAACACAAGGACCGAAACTACAAAGTGTCTCTTTTTGGTAAACACCTTTCTCGTTGCCCCGATTACACCTACGGTATATATATGTCGCAAACTCTATACGTAATTGGGTCTGGTTGTGCAAACTAATGAAATGAAATGAACTGAATAATGGCACAGATGAATTCGCCAGACCTGGGTGGTAGGAGCTAATCGAACCTCATGCACTCGATTACCACCTGCCACTCCAAATTTTTTTTTGGGAAGTTATATTTGTAATAATGGTATTGAAATGAAAAGATGGCCCACGGGCCGGTCCGGAGGGATGCAGGGGCGGACCCAGGCATTTCTAGGGGGGAGGGGGGGGGGGGGGAGGGGCTAATGCATTAATCTACGTGGGAGGGGCCCCTTTTTAAACAACATTATTTAACAGGGGAGGGGGGGGAGGGGGGGCATGGCCCGTCAGGCTAATATAGCGCATTTATCATTTCTTATGTCGAGAGTTAAATAAGGGTAAAAACTTGAAATCACACAAAATAATAGTTTTATGTGTAGTCAAGGTTATTTAATATTATCATTTTCAGTGAAAACCATTTGCGCTTTCAGCCCTTTCACCCTGTATTTCCAAGAAGTTTAAGAATCTGGTTTAGGCAGCCTGGTTTAACTCCCAAATAATGTGTTTCAAGAAAATCTGTTTTAAAAATGCTATATTTCTACCTGTTTTAGTTAAACTAGTACTGTATCTAAGGGACAGGGGTGGACGGTCCCAGGAATTTGTGGAGGGGGGGGGGGGTTGAACTAACCCTATTTTTTTTTTTGAAATAGGCCTATTGGACGTCACTTTCATGGGATGGAAAACCATTATTGATATGCTATATTTGATAAGTTTTCTCAAAAATATTACTTTCATTTCATGATAAGGGTTGTACCCAACATCATGGGAGACAATTGTTTCATTATTGATTATTCATAGAGGTTATAAAGTTAAATCACGCTTTATCGCTGTTTTTACGCATTTGATTAATTATTATGAATTATTTTGATTTTATATAACTTTTGTTTCTATATGTAAGGGTTTAAAAAACTAAATGCGCTAATGATATAGGCCTACCAATGTGAGCGATACAACCCTGTTTTACCCTAGTTGTGTGCACACTATAGGCTACTCCTTCTGCGCTTCAGCCTCATCTATTCTTATTAGGTCAGGAAACTGAGTATTATTTTTGTTGAGCTTGGAAACCAATATCAACCGGCGTTTATAGATATATGCACAAATGTGGGAAGTGGGGGGACTGGGTACGCCACTGCTGGCAATTATATTGGTGCCTGAATGGAGGGTAGGTACGTTAAGACGCCGAGAAGGTTGGGCGTGTGAAGAGAACTATGAGCGGACGGGACTATTGTGACACAATATAATTAACACCCCCTGACTTACACTTATATACACGCCAGAAGGGGAAGGGAAACTTTGAGGTGAGCGCAAAAGTATTACCTAACACGCCCACTGCTATGGGTAGTATAATGATACTATGATTTTTCAGGGATAATCGTGGAGTAAGACTTACACTCCTTGACACGTTTTAGAGGAAGTGGTTTCAGACAAGCCCGAGCCTGTCGAATGTATGAGTTCAAATTCTTCCCGTGTTTGCCCTATTAACTAACAGTGTACAATTGTTTTTAGCATGCCTAGCTAAATCTATTGCCTCTTTTGTATTCCTACTTTTTGCAAGATTACAAAGTCTGCGCTTGTCCAATATAAATTCAATTAAGTCCCTACTTATCCAGGGTTCATTATTGTCTCTTAGAACCATTTCCTTTAGGGGACAGATTTTTTCAATTTCATTTTCAATACCTTCGGCAAACAATTTCCAATAGAGATTAGGATCAGCGATTACACTGTCAAGTTTTGTCAAATCATGTTCTAATAAATTTCTTTGAAAGATTTCTTTGTTGTAGTTCTTATATGATCTACCTCTAGTACGGATGATATTAAATCTTTCTTTAGGTTTTTTTCGACAGACATAGATCATTTCATGATCACTAATATGAATGTCTGGGTGTACTCCCTTTTGTAGAATAAAATCTGAGTCCGTAAAAATAAGATCTATGGTTGTATTACTATTGTTTGACAATCTAGTCGCTCCTATTATTATTTGCTTAAGGCCTGTTAACTGCTCCATATCTTTAATATCCTTTCTTCCTGGGGCTCTGTTATTACTATAATCAATGTTACAGTCTTCCAAGATGAAGATATCAATATTTCCTGTATAAGTATCTCTGATATTACTAACATGCTCTTCAATCTTATTACAGAAATTAGTGGTGGAGCCCTGCGGTGGCCTATAGACATTTCCTATAATAATTTTCCTTTGATTTGGAATGTTTAGAGTCAACCACATAATTTCAATATCCTTAGAGCTCTCATTTAGATAGGATAACTCGTAACTAGACCTTATATTTTCTTTAATAAACATAGCCAATCCTCCTCCTTCTTTTGGTATTCCTCTGCCAGGTTCGAACCAATTCCTATCCAGTCTTTCTAGATTATAACCTGTAAAAGTCAACATTATAGTCCGGTATTCGATGTGTTAACCAGGTTTCTGATAGTGTTATAACGTCTATGTCTAAGGCTCCTAATTCAAGTTTTATAGTATCAAATTTATTAAACAAGCTCTGACAGTTAAGGTGTGTGATTAATAATCCCTTATGTGTTTTCACTCTTGATATAGTAATTAACAACTAATCTCCCTCCCAGAGTGGCTCCAATATTCTGTACATATTTACAAATGCAGCTATCGGCTCTGTCATGCAGAATTTGCTGGCCAATATAAAGCTGCATGTGTGTTGATGTTGAAAGAAATGGTTCACCGCTTTTGTTTATATTAATTTTAACTTACCATTTTTTGGACAAGGTTTTAATTTATAGAAAAGAATAAGGTTCTGAGCATGATACCACGACTCAGTTTACCACTGGCTTTGGTATAACATGTATGCATATAAAATCTAAACTCAGCTAGTTATACAGTATGTAGGTAGTCCCTTCATCATTGTGAGCATGTTCCACACGACTCACACAGTGATATCCTAGAGAAGAGCACTTCTGATTACATATGAATTTAAAAATTACATTCGTCTCTTGTGAGCATGTTCCACACGACTCACGCAGTGATATCCTAGAGAAGAGCATTTCTAATTAAATATGAATTTAAAAAAATACATTTGTCTCTATCCCAAGCATGTATTCACAACTCAGAAATCATGGATAAGTTTAAACAAGAGATATGCGACTTGACATAATTTAATTTTGGAGTTACAGATTGAGCATGAGACCACGACTCATTCTGTAGTGGGGATCATATCCGGGTGTCAAGCATGCAATCACGACTTGATTTTCTAATTACATGCTTGGTGAATGTTATGATATATTGTGTGTCCAATATTTATACTCAGCCTGTCTTTGAGGTCTTCAGTATAATGGATACCATCGGTAAGGTTTGCCAAGTATCTATGGCTTACTCGTCCGTGTCGGAATTTATGAACGTGATTTCCTATTCTTGGACTAAGCAAATTGTCCTTACGGTTAATGGTGTCTATACAAGTGTGATGAACGGCTATTCAGCCAAAATACATAGAGGTTAAAATAATAGAAATAAGGTAATAATAGAAATATATGTAAGAGAACGAAATAGATGTAAAGAACGAATATGTAAAGAACGAAGAACGAAATAGATGTAAAGAACGAATATGTAAAGAACGAATAACGAATATGTAAAGAACGAATAACGAAAACGTAATGGAACGAAACCCGGAAATATGTAAACCGGAAGTGAAATGTAAACCGGAAACGGAATATATAAACCGGAAGTGACGTCAGTTGTAGGTCACGTGACCGAAGGCAGCCAATCAGGGCTGACCTCTCTAGTATATAAAGGGGCGGTGAGGCCCGAATAAACAGAGTTCTTTAACAGTTCTCCTGGTGTCCAGACGTGTCCTCTTTCCTGAAACAACCGCTAAAGATGAGCCGATCAGAGTAATTAAGCCGAAGTTAGGACAAAACAGTCGAAGTTCGAGATAGGTAGTCGAAACATAGGGTAAGTGGCCCGATGGCCCGAAGAACGAGGAACGAGGGAACGGAGTAGAGCACGAAGGCCCGAAGTAGTACCGGAAACCGAGGCGTAGTATGGTACGAAGACATGGGGAGCGGAACGAGGGAGCGAAGTCCGCGGGGACGAGGGCGCGGCATGCTCGGCCCCACGCTACCAAACAATAGGCGACCGTCGGCCCGTCGCCCCCGCGGACCGGAACTCAGGGGTGGACCGCCCCCCGGCCGACCCGTACCCCTACCATAATTTCCCTCCCCCGCAGTCCTCCGTCGACATCGAGTGCCGATTCCCGATCGATTCGCTCAGCCCCCCCTCGTGCGCGAGGCACGACTCTAGAAACACATCTCGGTTCTTGGCCCGGATTCCCCGTCCGCCCCGAGACCCGAACAACCCCCACGTTCCTCTGTTGTAAGAATCGGCAACCCCGACTTACCAGAGAACGTCACACAAGCATTGATTTCCAGAATTTCTTGGTTCAGCTTTGCTTGGTATTCAAGGAACCCGGATCTGTCTGCATTATATGCGTTATAAGAAAGTCCTACTAACTGACAGATGATGACTTTATGAGATATTACAGAGAGCTTGTCTTTTGCATCCTCGAAGATTGGGATGATGTTATTAAGAATGCTTGTACCTACTTCGAAAGCTGGTTTTATTTTTCGCCATCCTATCTTACGTGATAAGTCATTGACTCCTGCTGTCAGGTAGATGACATCGAAGTGTTTTGCTCCCACAAACTTGATTGTTTCATCTGTTACCTCCTTTAGTGTAGCTCCTGGGAAGGGTCTAACTGTAATGTTCACATCTGTCATGTTATTTTTTATGATAACTTTCTCCATACGTCGATCCATATCCCTTATGCGCGAGTCACCCACCAGTAGTACTTGGAACTTCGCCATTTTCAAATATGGCGCCGTGCCTTGCTTTCGGTTGTCGTACAGTGGTAGGTTAGAAAATTGTTCTTAGTTTACAAATTTAGCTATTTTGCTGGTCCGTATTTAGCTTTGATGTCGTCAAGGATCTTGCCCATCACATTGTTGTTTTCTTTCATGTTGCCCTGAGTCATCTGGTCGGCTTGCGACAACGTGAAGCCAGTGCCGTAGATCGGATCACGCGTTGCCTCGTACATATATCCCTCACACGCCAGCAGTTTCTCTAACAACGCCGGATGAAGAACGTATTTTCTTTCCACTATTTTTGCAAGGTATTTTGTGGCGTTATCATTCCAATCCTTTGTTGGTTTAATTTGCTTTAGTAGTTTCTTGAGGGTATACGGATTTGTAGTTTCGTCGATTTGTTTTCGGAGGCAAGCATCTGCTTTGCATACATCGGCCTTGACCTTGGTCAACATATGTTCAACGCTCGTAGCCGTGACTTCTTCGTCATCTTCCTTGGTGATTTTTACCGGGTACAAGTTACTATGAGGACTTAAATGGCCCTAGAAGGCAGTACCATCAGGAGTTTTAATCGTGGATGCGTTTTCTTTCGTCAGGCCGTGCGGTAAGTTGTTAAACTCATCTCGTGTGTAAACAATTCCTCCAATGACTAAACTCGTGCCCTTTATGGACGCGGTTACGCCTTCAATTCTTCTGGCTGCTGCCTGGAGTTGTTGTGTTTCGCGAAGTTTTAGTAACTCGTTGTCGTCCAGGTCATTTTGAAGATGTGCCTTTTCAAACTTCTTAATTTGATGTATTTTCTTCCATAGACCGAACAGTTCTGACTTTTGTTGTCGTGTGGTGAGAATCAGTTTAATACTTCGCGTGGCATTGTTTACGTTTTGAGTTGGCAGTTTGCCCAAGCGATACGCTCCGTTGGTTGCACTGAAGTTGTAAGAGGCCCCGATTGAGTCGAATATTTCTTTCATCGTTTCGTGCATACGCTCATTTTTCACCTCAGGGATCCCTCGAATGATGACATTTAGTTCTTTTTCTTTCTTCTGCTTGTCAATCAGCTCCTGTTTTAGCATTTGAAATTCGCATTTTAATAACTTGATTTCGGATTCATGTTCAGTGAGGCACTGACGGGTGTTTGTTTCTTTCAACAGTAAATCATCCAGTTTTGCATTCATATTTTCATCCATTTTTGTCAACCTAGCTGTATTATCTGTTGATTTTTCATCAATGATCGTCAGTGAGGCATTCATCTTTGTTATCTTGGATTCCAGACTTTGTAGAATCTTTTCCATTCGTGTCAATCCCTCCTGCTCGTCCTCGGCTGGTTGATCATCGTGTTTGCCCATTTTCACGGCTTCACTAGTTTTGTCAGATCGATTCTGTTTTGATCTCGTACGTGTTTCCATGAAATACTTCGATCAATATGTCCACAATGACTTCAGGTATGTTTTCACACAGATTCCTTGACCGATGGTTTGTATTATCCAAATAAATTAGAGATTACCGCAGTGAACCATTCAATGGCGGCCTTACCTCATTACCTCATTCCTGTTTTTCCATCATTTTATATCATCTCTAAATATTGTCAGCACGACCAGAAATATACATTATTTAATCTGTTTAATCAATAAATAGTAAAATAGCAAAATACTTGTTGAAAAGGATTAAAAAATATATCATGTGAAAGATAATTCATTTTGATATATTTTGGCAATATTATCGTTCTATTATTCCCAAAAATAAATGAAATAACACTGAAAATGCTTAGACAAAATAAAATCGGTTCAAAATCGGTTCATATCGGTTCAAAATCGGTCCAAAATTATTAAACAGGTTTAATAATTTTGTCGCACCATCGTCGGTTGGAAATCGGCTGGAAATCGGCTGGAATAATTTAGTCTCACTTGTGTCGGTTGGAAATCGGCTGGAAAATATTGGTTGACATGATCCACGTTGCGATATTTTCCAAAGTGAACCGATTTCCAGCCGATTTCCAGCCGATTTCCAGCCGATTTCCAGCCGATTTCCAGCCGATTTCCAGCCGATTTCCAGCCGATTTCCAGCCGATTTCCAGCCGATTTCCAGCCGATTTCCAGCCGATTTCCAGCCGATTTCCAGCCGATTTCCAGCCGATTTCCAGCCGATGTCCAGCCGATGTCCAGCCGATGTCCAGCCGATGTCCAGCCGATGTCCAGCCGATGTCCAGCCGATGTCCAGCCGATGTCCAGCCGATGTCCAGCCGATGTCCAGCCGATGTCCAGCCGATGTCCAGCCGATGTCCAGCCGATTTCCAGCCGATTTCCAGCCGATTTCCAGCCGATTTCCAGCCGATTTCCAGCCGATTTCCAGCCGATTTCCAGCCGATTTCCAGCCGATTTCCAGCCGATTTCCAGCCGATTTCCAGCCGATTTCCAGCCGATTTCCAGCCGATTTCCAGCCGATTTCCAGCCGATTTCCAGCCGATTTCCAGCCGATTTCCAGCCGATTTTGGATCGATGAGCCTTAAAAATATCATTCTTCCCGAGTTTCCCATTATCGTAAGGCTTACGATAAGGTACTGTCGTAAGGACACGTTGACGGGCTGTGTAAACCGGGCTTAATCAACTCTTTAGAAGAAAAGTATCAAGTTGTGGACTTATGGTTCAAGCAAGGAGTCTACAGGAGAAGGAGGTTAGCTTGTGTGGGAGGTATATCTGGCCTTTATCTCTGCTAATTGATTTTACCAATGGCTAAAGGGCACAGTGTTCCCCTGCCAGGACCGCCCTGTTAATGACCCCAACCCCTGGAGGGGTGCTGGGTGGCTGTCCGGAGGAAACATTGGGAATTAGGCTAGATTGTGTCAGGTCCCTTTAAGAGCAAGGGTTTTCTTCAATGATATGGTACAAATACTTTTGCAAACATTGTAAGACTTCACCACGGTATACACAGTATCCGTTTAGGCCCTGTGCTTTTAATATTGGAAGCTTTATTATCTCAAGAAAAGATAACCATTTCTGACATTAAATTTTGATTAGGGAATTGTGATGGTATTACCAAATGGCTGTAGCAAACTCCCTGAAATAGATTATTCATAGAATATGACCAAAACATGGCAGTCATACCTAACTTAGACCAAAAAATAGAGAAATATTCAAACCATTGACTGGTACAATTTGAAAATGACTGCAATTTTCACATCATGTCTTTAAAAATGAAAAACTTTTAGTTGTTAACCCTTAACACATGTATACTAAGCAGTCTATTGTTTTACTCCAAGGCCTGTCCACCACTCCCTTTGTAATTATGAATGTCCCCAGATCCTGGTCACCTCTCAGACTACTGTCTTACCCCATGCAGAGGTAGAGAGAACCATCAAGACATCCCCTGAACATGGCCCCACTCGCCAGTTCTATCTCCTTCTCTGAAGACTCCTTGGTTCAAGTAAAACGACATAAGATAAATCGGGAGTTTGTTGATGGACTGTGGCAATCTTCTTGTGATTTATCTGTCAACAGCAGAAATACAGATATCTTGTTCCAAAATTGCACAGAAATAGCATTGTGACAGCAGCATTGAGCAATTTCTGTTTTTCTAGTACTGAGAGTGGACAATAAATCGATATGTGTAATACTTTAACAAGTGTAATGATAAAAATTAATAATGATTCTGGACATTGCATAATAATGGGCCAGCACATTTTAACTTTTAAGGATACACAAAAGGAAACGATGCATGATTCATGCATTTTCTCTACTTCGAATTCCCAATGCAGATTTGAGACAGTATCATTTCGTATTTCATAAAACCAAGCTAATCTTGTCTTTTTTAATTTAGAAAAATCCTTTAATATCTAAGTTAGGTTCTATATAGTAATCCCTTTTTTAAGAATTTTATTTAGACTGAAAGTTGTCGCAATGGTTGTACACTTTATCTTGGCAGATGGGTTTGCGATAATTATAGAAATTGTCCAATAAAATATAAAGATAAATATAAAGATGAAGTGAAATCGTCCGCACACATAATTGATGTTTTTATGTCTGTCTTTTGAGAAATCACGGGTCCAAGAATTTTATATTACAAAAATCAGTATTTTGCCAAAAATAGGGTGGGGAGGGGCACCCCCTGCACCCCCCTAAATCCGCCACTGATATTATTATAATAATCATTATTATATTTTATAAGTTATGGCGTATTTAATAGTCCTATATCAATATATTATTCAACCCTAAATATGAAACGATAGATTCAAAATATATTTGGGAATTTGTTTGTATAAACTGTTTCTTAAATTGTATTTAGTCATACTAATAACATGAATTGATCTTCTGTATAGGTATGTGAACATTAAATGGTATCAAGGTTCAAATTGATATAATACATACCATTTAATACCCAATCAACAAGGTAATTAATGCTGTACGTGGAAGGCAAGTTTAAGGTTTATCGTAGGGATCCCCAATAAAATATCAAACATGCTTGATAATTTATCGGGGCGTTTGTCTTGGAATCGTGAAAAAAAGCCTCTTAAGATGAAATTATCGTAGTTACAATTGCGTACTACGTCCGCAGACGTTACATTTTTATCGTGGTTACATTGTCGTAGTTACATTTTATAAGATACATTCAAAGATTTCACTATTTTACAATACTTTATCCCCGTGGGCGACGGCCTTTACACTATTATAGTTTGACATTACTTGAGTTCATAAGTATGTAACTTAATTCAAACAGGTGGTATATGTACAGGTGCTATATGTAGGGGGAATGTGGGTTGTATCGCGCACCTAATGCGCGATACAACCACACCATGACACTCTGTACAGATGGAGAAACTCAAAGATATATGCTTTGGGTGCCAGAAGCAAACATGGCTTACAAAAAGAAGGATTAATTTTATGAATACACTGCGACCCATATTAACGCATGTTTATATCTAATTTTGAGGAAAATTGCTGATAATTTTCAATTTTTAAGTTTAGAAACGACCATCTTCAAATGATACTCATAACCATGACAGCCAATAGTCTGTTGTTGTATCGCGCACATTTATAAGCATTGTATCGCGGATTTTACATGTTGATATGTCTAATGTTGATATCAATATATGAAATCATTTAATAAGAAATTCTAGACAAAATGATGAGATTTCAGGTGCATCTGTCCTGATTCATTAAAAAAATTAATTTGCAAATGAATAGTCAAGTCATAATGATTTGATAATCAAATATTTTGACAATATACTTTTTATTTTGTTTGATAGTTGAGAAAACGGTACAATCTAAATAAAAGAATAAATTCCTGTGATCTTAACTTTTACATAATGGGTAACTTTGTTTTTTTTCTGTGGCAAATTTTAAATTTATATCTGACATAGTTCACAATTAGATTATCTAATAGAGAGATATTCATAGTATCGAAAATAACTTTGAAACGTAAATTTCATTGAAAAATAAGGAAAATACAATATTTACAATTATATATGTATAACATAGAGTCACCTGCGTGATACAACACTATGTTATGCACGATACACCCAGCAAACAGGACACGTGTATCACCCAGTTTGATACGTGTTAAACTGGTGTAATACTGGTATTGTTGGAAATCTCTGAGTAATATGGGCAATTCACCAAGCTTTACCATCAGTTTTAACATAGTAAACCACTTTCATAATATTCTTTTTTATAACACTAACTTTTTAATGTCATGTAAACAATTTCATTATGCTCTGTCCATAAACACATTTTCATGGCTGTATTCATATCTTTACATTGTGGTGTCATTCTTGTGACAAACTGGTGTAGGGATAATCACCATGTAAACTATGTATATCACACTAGTTTTGACACATGTTATTTTGATGTAATACTGGTGTTGTGTAAAACCCTGTAAATTATCTGAGAAAATCCCCTCTCTGGAACACCAGTGTTTACTTGTGTTAAGTCAGAGTAAAATATCTCTTCTACACGGGTCTGACACGAGTTTTAGTTTAGTTTTTATGAGCCAGTTTACTAAATGAACCTTAGAAAAACATAAGTTTGCACCACCTTTATACATGTAAATCTCAGTGTAAACTGGTGGAAAAGGCTTCTTTAACATTTTAATCAGTTAATTATACTATTTGCAAAGATAAATTCAATCATGATGCAACTTTGAAATGTGCAATTGTGAGATATGCCCTACATATCAATGTTCTCTATAATTGAAATAGAACTGCTCTTACACCTATGACATCTAATTAATTCCTCAATAGCTCAGTGGTAGAGTGTTGGCAAGGTGTGTGAAAGGTCTCCAGTTCGAATCCCTAAGTTATTTTTTCATGGGAAGACAAAAACACGAGTTTTCACATGTGAAAACTCGTGTCACAAACTCGTGTTTAAAACTCGTGCAGAACACCAGAAATGAGGTCCACAGAATCCCGAGTTAAACACGTGTTTAAAGCACGTGTTTGACACCCTGGGTCCCGTTCCCAGAACGTGCACAACGCGTGTCTTTGTTACCTGGGCAATACCATCTAGACTCATACTTTCTCCTTGAAATATCATTGAGAGATCTTTTCCTTTCAATTTCCGAAAAAAAAAGAAAATTTTCAGAATTTCAAGGACTTTCCATATCAATATACGACTAGTGCCCTATCCAATTAATTAATTTGAAAAAACTAAATATGTAAAACAGGAAATTAACTAAAATATGAAGGTAAGACAATAGATAATATGGAATAAGATACGTACTGGGTATTCTATTAGGTACCACATGTAAATAATCTAATGAGGTATTACCTGCCTGTCCCAGATAATGCTGCATGCATTCCCTTTTAAATTTCATCAATTAGGGCAATATTAACTTATCTATTGGCCCTATAGTGTAGGTGCGTGATATAACACACATGCGCGATATAACCCACATCCCCCCTACAAGTGCAGTGCTGCTATTGACTGTTCTGAGACTCTTTGTCAGGGTATAATAGATAATACAACAATATAAACAATATAATAATGAAAATTAACATACTGTTTGTGATCTAATGTTAAGGAATGTACTGATGCGGATGGCCAGTCCATGCTCTTTAGGCTTAGCAGCGTTATGTTCACACCAAACGCACGGTTTAGCGATAACTCTCTGTCAATGTGAGGGAGTTAGAGGAGGAGTCTATAAGTGACGTAACATACTAAAGGGGCGCCCAGCGCTCGAGCTCAGTCAGAGTTAGCTGAACGTTGTTGTGAGTAACCATCCTGGAAAGGTTGAGTCTTAGAAGCTGTAGTCCTGGATTTGGAATAGAAGCTGAGAGACTGTATAGAAAGGAGGGAGCGTTGACTGAGTGTGTTTGAGGGGATTCCATCCTTGGAGCTGTTCATTGTCATTGAGATCTTGTCATGGAACGACATCACACAGGATGTTAGGATGCTATCCCACAAACAGATGCTATCCTACAAATAGTTGACACTTTGTGGGATAGCATCACCACGAGATGCTAACCCACATACAGCTGCTAAGTCACAAATATTTAGGGGAGAGTGTCTGTAGTATAATTGATGCTAAGCCACAAATAATTGTAACTTAGCAGCTGTTAACCAAAACTGATGTAATCCCAAATGGAATCATAAACAAATGGGGTCCGGGTGGCCAACGTCATTGAGGCATTGGTACCACCTGTTGGCATTGGCACCCCATGGGTTCGAGTCCTTTGAGGTGCAGCATGGAAAATAGGACATTTGGATGACCCCTGTATGGAATTGTTCCCAAATGCTCCACAGGACAATAATGGGAGACCAGACACACTGTTTGAATTGTATCCTGTATAAATAAAATAAATTTAAAAAAAAACAAAAAAACCTAAAGTGATGGTCCTTAAAATGATGTCATCCAAAATTTGGGCCAATATCATTGGAGGACATCATTTAGGCCAACATTAATGTCCTTTCTGGTAGTGCAACAGTCACCGCTAGGTAGGGTGACAGCAGGTGAGAAGATATTTATCATGCAAATCAAGAATACTGTTGATCACGGCAAATTTTTGAACTCATACATTAGACAGGCTCGGCCGTGTCTGAATCCACTTGCTCTAAAACGTGTCAAGGAGTGTAAGTCTTACTCCACCATTATCCCTGAAAAATCAAAGTATCATTATACCACCCATAGCAGTGGGCGTGTTAGGTAATACTTTTGCGCCCACCTCAAAGTTTCCCTTCCCCTTCTGGCGTGTATATAAGTGTAAGTCAGGGGGTGTTAATTATATTGTGTCACAATAGTCCCGTCCGCTCATAGTTCTCTTCACACGCCCAACCTTCTCGGCGTCTTAACGTACCTACCCTCCATTCAGGCACCAATATAATTGCCAGCAGTGGCGTACCCAGTCCCCCCCACTCACGATTGGATTAAGCAATTTGGCTCCACAATCTGAAAATTTCGTTTGGAATTTCTTATTAGATTACTTCTCGTGTTCTATCAAAAATGAGCCTATAAAAATCCGCCATACAAAGTTTACATGCGCGACATAACCACCGACCGTTCATTCTTATTCATATAAATACGAATTTACCTTTAAAAAGGGCAACTTCAGGGCTACACTATTATTTATCTACACTGGCCTTCCCACATTTGCGTCATATAATCTATAAACGCAGGTTGATATGGGTTTCCAAGCTCAACAAAAATAATACTCAGTTTCCTGACCTAATAAGAATAGATGAGGCTGAAGCGCAGAAGGAGTAGCCTATAGTGTGCACACAACTAGGGTAAAACAGGGTTGTATCGCTCACATTGGTATATCATTAGCGCATTTAGTTTTAATAGCCCTTACATATAGAAACAAAAGTTATATAAAATCAAAAATAATTCATAATAATTAATCAAATGCGTAAAAACAGCGATAAAGCGTGATTTAACTTTATAACCTCTATGATTAATTAATAATGAAACAATTGTCTTCCCATGATGTTGGGTACAACCCTTATCATGAAATGAAAGTAATATTTTTGAGAAATCTTATCACATATATCATATCAATAATGGTTTTCCATCCCATGAAAGTGATGTCCAATAGGCCTATTTCTAAAAAAAAATAGGGTTAGTTCAACCAAACTTGTAGCTAAAAGTTTTAAGAGCATATTTCCAAAAAGCAAATATGGTTTAAGCCTGTTTTAAACCAGATTTCTTAAACTCGCTTGTGAGACTCGTGTAAGCATTATAAGGCAAAAATAATTTGGTCCCAACGTTAACCTTTCCCAACCTAGCTACTGAACTCAGTAACAGAATAAAACACGCTAACTAATACAATTCACAAGTTATAGCCTCATAAACCTATTCTAAATTTGTATTTCGCCCTATTTATTGTTTACCATTTCAACTAGAACTCTCCACCTTAACTTTGTTTTAAGGTCCTTCATGGGCAGATCCAGGGGGGGGGGGGCCCCCCCCCCCCCTCCTCTGTTAAATCATGTTTGATGGGGGGGCCCACCCCCCCGTACATTCATGTTTTTGGGCCCCCCCCCCTCTACAAATTCCTGGGTCCACCCCTGTCCCTTAGATACAGTACTAGTTTAACTAAAACAGGTAGAAATATAGCATTTTTAAAACAGATTTTCTTGAAACACATTATTTAGGAGTTAAACCAGGCTGCCTAAACCAGATTCTTAAACTTCTTGGAAATACAGGGTGAAAGGCATGAAAGCGCAAATGGTTTTCACTGAAAATGATAATATTAAATAACCTTGACTACACATAAAACTATTATTTTGTGTGATTTCAAGTTTTTACCCTTATTTAACTCTCGACATAAGAAATGATAAATGCGCTATATTAGCCTGACGGGCCATGCCCCCCCTCCCCCCCCCCTCCCCTGTTAAATCACGTCGTTTAAAAAGGGGCCCCTTCCACATAGATTAATGCATTGCCCCCCCCCCTCTATAAATTCCTGGGTCCACCCCTGCAACCCCCCTGACCGGCCCGTGGGCCATCCGGTCATTTTAACACCATTATTACAAATAAAACTCCCGAAAAAAATGAAAATTTAGAGTGGTAGGAGCTAATCGAGTGCATCAAGTTCGATTAGATCCTACCACCCAGGTCTGGCGAACTCATCTGTGCCATTCAGTTCATTGCATTTCATCGTTGGTTGCACAACCAGACCCAATCACCTACAGAGTTTGCGACATATATATACCGTGGGTGTAATCGGGGCAACCAGAAAGGTGTTTACCAAAAAGAGACACTTTGTAGCTTCGGTCCTTGTGTTTCAGTGGGTTTTCCGATTTGGAAAACAAGCAATACCACAAGTTATTAATTTTGATCGCCCTCAATTGTCACTGATGTGTCTCTTTCGGCGGAAAGGCAAGTTTATCAACTTCAATTTACATCGCCCGTCATCGTTTTCCCCAACGTAGTTTCGACGTATTTGGTCCTGCGACCGGAAGGACCTCTAGACGGCTTTCGCTGGTTTGCGACGTCATCGTATTATTGAACCCGGTGGATTTTTGGCTACCAGCTATCTCTCCTGGCCCCGGGTTCGAATCCCCTTCATGCTTTACGTTTTTCGTTCATCCATCAGACTTGTATTATCAAATTAATCATAAGGATAGGACTACTCTGAACCCTAATCGTCATGTCAAGAGAGGAGGTTGATTGTTAACTTATTTTAAACAGGATCGGGACGTTCCGCTTTTTAAAGGAGAACTCTCCATTTGTAATCAAAAAGTTGTTAAATCAAAAAGACCCTAAAAAAAATTGGAAAATTATAAAAAAAAAAAAAAACCTGCTCGAACCCGCCCTCTCCTCAACTACTACTTTTAAACATGATAGTCCTAATGGTAATGAGACTGATCCGGCTGAAATTCCGAATATTATAAATTTATTATATATACTTCTTGCAAACATTCTAAATAACCTTCTTTCCCGATCTTAGCATCTGAATAAACAGGAGACACTGGGCATCACACTTCATTTAAATTAATTGTCTCAGTTAAATATGACCATTAGTTAACAAGTTCCATGTACTTTTTAAGTAACATGACAGAAAGCATTTTCGCGATTCTGCAGCTATCCCTCGCTCCCCTGTTCCCTTGTGCATAACATTTCATAATAAATCAGGTCCATTCCTAACGGCGGCAAAGTTTGGAAGCGTCCATCATGGCCGGCCTTAATCCATTAACACCCATAAGTGCCCGGAAGCACCCCATCTAATCTGTACCCCCCTCTGACATCTGACAAGGGCAGGGGCACAGTCTTGGTAATCACATAACTCACACCAAACCCTCTCAAGAGCGACACAGGTATCATGCTGGGTGTCATCTGAAGGACTCCCCGCCATTATCAGGGGTTAGTTATCGAGTTAACACGGGCCAGAGTTGCCCCAGGGAACCTGCTGGGTCGGGCACTTCCATACCCAACCTACGTTCGCCTGCAAAGCACATGTAGCTAAATCTTTGACAGGCCTATTTCACCCTACCATCCATCGCCCCTTCCACCCGGAAAACCATTTACCCTTACCATCCATAGATGGAGTATTAAAAGTGTTTGAAATTAACTTCTTTTGAAGTCATCCGTGAGAGATGAGATTCATTAAAAATTCATTAAACATTTTCTGTATGGATAAAAGGTACCTCCCGGCCTATATAACTACCCTAAATAATTCACCTTAAACTGGGTCTAAGCTGGTTAGATATAAAGCCGACCTTAAGGTTTGAGACTAATTTCAGCCAGTCCAGACTTAAATCGGCCTGAACTCCATATAAACCACCTGCAAATAAAACCTATAAATATCAGGCAGTAATGGCATTTACAGGCTTTCTCACTTCTCATCCACAAGTTAAGGAACCCCATGCCAACAATTCATTTTGAAGTCTGCCTTCCAATTCAATTAGAACAAGCCGACACCCTAACCAACGAAAGCTTACTAGCAAGCATACGCCTAAGCTTATACTCTTCGCACGGCTTTTCTTTTGGCATTAACGTAAGGTTTCTGCACGGAGGTCAAAACCTTTAGATCCCAGGTGCACGTGGCCACTGTCTGTCTACTCCTTCCCGTGACTGGGAAAAAGTAATAAAAGACTAGAGCGGTCTCTAGCCTGCATCAGACATGGCTCCAACAGTATCCATACTCCTCCTTCGTGGACTCTTTATCCTGGGCACTGTCTCAGCTAAGCCATGCCTATGCACCAGTACGGTAAACCGTTTTCGCACCAACTATGGTGTAGTATTCGAGAGTAAACCGTCCATCCACATAGGTAATGAGTACTTCACTACCGAAGTCAATATCATTTTACCACTTCCTCCTTCTCCCAAACAGGCAGCCGCACTAAATTGTAGACACGGCGCTACCCTGGCAGCCGGTTCAATGGAACAGTGTCGAAAAATCCAACTTATGTTGAATAACATAACATCTATTGGGAAGACTATAGCAGCGAAGGTCACCAACGGACTCCGGGAAGTGCAATCAATTTTGGAATCGACGGCCCAGCCAACACCTCCATCAGCCAAATCCAGGAAGCAGCGGGCTCTGATTCCAGAAATCGGCAAGTTCTCCGAGACTTTATTTGGAACGGCCACACTCGATGACTTGAAGCAACAGACTCGTGCTGACCAGGTAAATGCCGATGAAATTGGCTTCCTCTATGGCAAAATAAATGCAGTCCTAAAGGTAGTTGACTCCACTTTGGAAATCCAACTCCAGGCCATCATAGAGAACACTCATTCCATATACAATTTGTCCCGAGGACTCCAGGCTTACATTAGTAACCGGGAATTGATGGTCAGGTTGATGCAAGATTTGCAAGAATTGCGTCTACTGGATTTTAAACTGGACTATTCCCTTGATGTCTTGCTACAGGCTATTCGCGACCTAACGGAGAACAGGCTGAGTAACTCTTTGGTATCGGAGACTGATATGAGGAAGATTCGGTACCTTTTCCTTTCCAAGTCCAATCGTTCAAATATTTATATTCCAAACACTCGCGACATGTATAGAAGTGTAACTGTTTTAGTCCCCCCGGTTTTACAGCGAAATGTTCTGAAAACTATTTTGAAGATTCCCGTTATTTCCTTAGACAAAATATTTACGGTTCTAAAAGTGCCCATGAAGGACCTTCCCTCTAGCCTTCCATGGGCATTATACTCGCCTCTCCAACACACCGGCTTATTTATTGGTGTCTGCAACCCAATACACGGTATCCTCCAACCCAGATCTGGATAATTGCCATTCTCTGTTTTGTCATTATGACCTACCAATTCGCAGGCTTTCTCCCTCGTCGTGCCTCATTTCTATCTATCTACGTGATCATGAGTCTGTCAAACTTTATTGTGATTTCAAAATACTCATTCAGTCTAATTTCAGAAGGTCGAACATCCAAGTCATTGCAACAGGGACCTATTTGTTCTCTCACATAGACGAGGTCGTTGTGCGCTGCCCCAACCGAACAACAACCCATCCTGGATGTGAATCGTGCGTTCGTGCCTTTGAATGTGGTTGTTCTGTGTCCGCCAAAGAATGGGAAATTCCAGTCTCAAGTGTTAACTGTTTGCCTTCTACAGTAGGCCCCTTAAGAACAGTTTTCCCCGTCAACCTTGCTAGTCTTCAACACCTCAACCTGTCACTTAGCCGATAAACCATTCCCAATTTTACCTCTTAGCCCACAAATGCGAGTCCGCCAAGAGGATATTTTTAAGCGAGCAAAAGACAGTTTCCTTTCCCTCCGTACATACATGAAAGAGATTCGACTGAATGAGGTCGAATACAAGAAACTTCGTGGTGACTTGCATCTTCCCCACGTACCATTCCTCCTGCCCAGTGTGCACGGTACTGTTTACCTGTTGAACATTGGACTTACTTTTATAATGGTACCAGCACTTTTTGTTTTCATCTCAATTCTGTATTTCAGACAACGTAGGATTCAAAGCGCATGCAGACGCTTGACTTTAAATTGAGTTGGTTATATATACATTAGCTATTAACTCTTCCTTTTATTGCAGCTCAAAAGTTATCAGTTCTCATTCATGTTCAATTTTTGTTGTTTAGAATATATACTCGCCCTCATAATTTCGTCACACAGCAGCAATTCATTTCCCATTATCAAAATTTGTTAAGGACCAGTTCCGATTTCATTGTCGCCCTCATGAATTCCCATTTATAATTAGTCACAGCCACATAAGACTACACACGTTCATGATATCAAAATGTTTTATTGTTATGCATGCGGAAAAGGTTTTAGGATGTCCACATGTCAACGTTTTGCCTATTTTCCCATAAGTGTATTTACTGAACATACACTAATGTACATATGTAACGCGAAAGCTTCGTGAACATATGCATTTCACAATTAAAATTTTCCCATATCTACTTCAAACATATCGTACACTTTTATATAACTGTTCATCACACCCAAGAGTCTACGTCAGGCATGCAGCCCAGTTTTTCGGCTGGGAGTAGTTCTTGGGCCATGTTGTTCCTGTTGTTTATCAGGCAAACGCTCGCTCTACAAAGTCTGTGCCTGAAAAATTTGTTCAGGCGCATGCGCTCCGTACGAGGAATCTTGACTTCTTGCAGGAGTTCCAACGTCAAGGGTTCGTCACTGCCATTCAGATGGACCGTGAGTGGGCCCGACCAGGCGACGGTCAGGGCCTTGGACAGGATGCTCGGTCTTTGGATGATCATTCGTGGGCAGGCAGCACTTCCTACGGCTTCCATTTCGGCGGGAATGGGAGCCAGTGGAAATAGGAGCGTTTCCCATCGGCAGTAGATTCTCAGACAGCACTGCACTGTAGCCCTCCGACGTTGACCCTGCGCCAACGAGCGACAGCCTGCTGCCAATTTCCAGAAGATACCGATAAATTTCCACCCCAGGTATATCACTAACAAGAGAAGCAGCCACTGATGGTCGGATTGGTCCGCGGGTTGGAGGTGACTAGGTCTCACCACTGGCCTTTCCTCCCGAACAAGACGCAGACGCAGACTTGCGTTTAACAGTCGCTCGATGTCCATGGCCATCAAGTGGCTGTTCTGAACCAGTGTCTAGTACAGGCACATACTTATACCCCCCACCCCACACGACATCACAACCCCCCAGGTACTGTAAGGGCTTCGTCTAGTCTTTAGCGAAAAGTTAACCCTCGGTCGACAACTTAAACGCTAGGTAAGGTACAACTAAAACGACTTCTTCTAGCCGGGGGCTTCACAAGTTTTTACACTGGGTAGTGCGAAGCACGTCTAATAGGCCGCTATTTTCTTCAGAGAGCCGATCGACAGGGGGTTCATCTGAAATGACTTCTGTCGCGTTTGACACCGGGACACACGTCTATGATGACCGCGTCCACCTGTTGGCCATCTGAGGCGGCGCATGTCAACTAGCTTCTGTGTCAGGTCCCTCACAGGAGTACCGCGGCCCGCGGCCCGCGGGGTAGTCTTAACACTTCTTGACACGTAACAGGCCTCACAAGGGGCGGCGGTGAGGGTGTCACTGATCAGCTGATACCCCATGTACTCCCCGTCACAGCTAGCACGTAACTTATGGTAAAAGTCTCTCTTACCCCGTCCACACCCCGTCACGTCTACCACGTAACTTATGTTCAAAGTCTTGCCTCATCGATAAAAGATCGCTTTCACCAGATCATGTATCCACAGGGGGGCCTGCCCGGCATGTATAAATACGGCGTGGCATATGGCTATATAGATCACTTGAAAACTTGCTGCCACCATGAACGGGTCAACTGATTATAGTGACTCTGTTCTGTCAAACCCGTCTACGAGCTCATGCAGGATCTTGACCAGCAGCCCCAAATCGGGTGGCGAGAAAATAACCGATCATGATTCATCAGCAGGCGTAGGTACTCTGATGTTGGATATGTCTGAGGATGCGCGTCAGTATGGGTCTCAGAATGGGTTTCAGGATCTCTCTGCGGATCAGTCTCTTCAGGACTCCATGTACGCGGACGAGGGATCCACCCTCAACGACGTTGAGCTTAGCCTTGGTGGTTCCCAAGGCGGTACTGCATCCGCATCGTCGTCCACGCCCTCCACGCCCTCCACGCCCTCCGGATCCACGCCCTGGGGGATGACGCCCTCCATGTATCAAACCCATCCATGGTTCCCCACCTCCACGTCCAGAACGTCGTCCACGCCCGGACCCTTGACATCGCAAGGGTCGTTCTCGTCGACGACGTCCCAAAGGTCGTTCACGCCCGGGCCCTTGACATCGCAAGGGTCGTTCTCGTCGACGACGTCCCAAAGGTCGTTCACGCCCGAATACTCGTCCTCGTCCGGCCCCTCCACGTCTACAGCTGAACCGTCCATGGCCCATTTGCTGGCCAGGATGGAGGAGCTGGAGAAGAAGTGCCGAAGGGCGGAGGCTGAAGCGGCTGCGGCAAAGGCCCAGGTGGAGGTGCTCGTGAACCAAGCGAAGCCAGCTGCAGCTGACAAACCACCCAAACCACGCAATGAAATATGTGTAAGTTCTAAAGTTTGTTTTTACAGCTATAATTAACTAATAATCTCACCTTGAAAACGTTACCGTTTAATATAGTTCTCGGTTTGTTTAGAAATGATCTCATTCCTAGTATAGCCCTGATGTTCTTCTCTTTTGCCGCGCCACCAGGGAACATCCCGGAAAACAACGAAAATCCGTAATGATTTCGTACACTGACATATAGTTAGAAGTCCACTATTAATTATTGGCTTATTATATTGTTTGTAGCAACTCGTTCGTTCGGCCTACAAGGCCAAGAGAGGTGACCCTGATTGGGGATTCAACCTGAACCGTGGGTAAGTTGATTACGTCATAACAACATGAATAGTACAGAAAATAATATTGTTTTTAAGTAAGCAATGGGTAATGTGTTCCTGAACACCAGAAGCTGCAGCTGAATATAAGTTTTGCTGTTTTTTCTCATGTTAATAGAGTCATAGAGCACTTGACGTGATGCCGATGAATTGAACAATATAAATAAATTCCAACATTCAGGGCGGGGATCAAACACCCAGATAACGTTGCGATCATCAAGGCCGTTGTTGACAACGTGTGCCTGGGGCCAGATACCCCCAGAGAAGAGGTGTTAGGTAAGTCCCATAGGTAGCAAGTTTCTTTGTTAACTAACCTGCAGCTGTACATTTCATGCATCTAATGTCCATGATTCCAAAGTATTGGTCCTTCAATTAACACAAAATTTAACATGCTTGAAATGCTGGAAATCTGTTTTTAGTGTCTAAATAGGCTCCACTTACATTGGAAATTGTTACTTTTATAAATTAAGTTATCCTCCCAGTCATCTGAAAAAAACGTAAGTTCTATTATCTGGACAAAGAAATATGATACCGGTGTAATGATGGTTTTAATTCCTGAATAATATGTTGACCCTCACTTTGCATTTTTAACATGTATTCCCTTGATTTATTGCCTTTATATTGCCTTTGTCTACTTAATGGCTCCAGTTTTAAGCATACTTCATGTCCTTCCTCTTTTTCTAGCTGCTGCCAACACCTACTTCAAGACCCTCCAAAGCAGGGCCAGCAGAATCCGGAACGACCGAATCAAGGCTGAAAATGAAAAGTCTATCATCCGTCACCACGTCAACGAGGTAAATAAATTTTTGTTACAGACTTCCTCTATAGACCACAAAAGTCTGACGTCACGGACCCCTCCCGCACCACGTGTTGGGCCTAAACCTTTTACGACCGGCCCCGGTAACCCTACACCCCCGGTCACCGGCCCGGCCCGCCCTGGAGGGGGCACCGATAACACCCGGCTGGACCGCGGTCACCCGTACACACAGACAATAACATTGCCTATAACTTTGCTATTTATTAACTCTTTTTCTTTTCAAGTATATCATAATGCACATTGATAGTTCCCCTATGAAAGTACATGTTTTCATAAGTTTGCGAGCATTATTAGTGGAAATAGCAAATCTGACAGCTGGGTCCTACTATAGTTCATAGAGGGGACCCCCGGCCCAGCCCGGCCCATGTTTAGGCACGGGAGCAGCGTGCAGTAACCGTTAGGGGCCCGCCTGACGTCATGGCTTTTGCGGACTATTGTTCTCAACATTGTTTGACGTAGTTCGATTCAGGCAGGCCGAAATTTTACACTTTTCAAACATATTCCGTTAATTTTTTTTTTTCTGGAAAAGTGCAAAGCCGAGGAGAAAGAGTAATGTCTATGGTCTATGCCCAGTCTGTCCACTCCTTGGGTGGAAGGATACGCATCATTGTTCTAAAAAACGCGAAGAAAGGGTCTATTTTGACAAAATTCACATGTCCTTGTTTCTAGAAAAAAGGTTACGTTTTCATCCCAAATATCCATGATATGAAAATAAGGGTCTTTTTTTCCTGGGAAATATGAAATTTCACGAAAAAAGGGTATTTCTTGGCCACAAAATGTCTGCGTTTTGAAGAATAAGGGGTCGATTTTTTGGTATAAATGTCAGTGGAAAGGGGTTGTTTTCTATTTTGAAGAACGATGATATGTCCTACTTTTATATCTGAGTAGACAGACTGGGGGTCTATGGTATAGGGGGTGTGACTTCCCGGGGACCCACTCGGTTCAAAAAGGGGTATACGTACGAACTGCGGTCGGAACTATACCGGGGGCTGTAGCTGTGAATCGGCAATTTGGCTTAAAACAGGGGGCCCGGCTGTGAAATGATCTTATGGTTGTAACACTGAAACTTGGGAAACAATTATAATTTTTTTACATTATGAATTTTTATAGAGCACTGTAACCTTACTTGCTTCCTTGGACAATAATCTTGACATACAATTAGAATGGATATGACACAATTAATAAAAAGCGCCTGTATGTTATAGAGACCAAGGATAGAGCAACGCTTTTGAAATTAACTGCAGTGACCAGCTTTTAAATTAAGGCAACTGAAATATTGAAAAACTTGTTTGTGTTTATTTGATGTTCTTGACCAAGTATGTCGTAACTGTATTAAAATAAAAAAGTGTCTTTTTAACTTTGCAGAAGCTCAAAAGACGGATAGTGGGGGTGGAAAATTTCGTCACAACGTGGGACGAAGCTCGTAAGAATTCCGTGAGGCGCCTCCTCACCCCCGACTACACGAGCGACGAGGAGCGCGGACTTTATTTTCCGGTCGACAAAGACGGGAAGACCACCGAGCGATTCCACCGCCGCATCAAACCGCTCGTGTGGGAGAGCGATGAGCTGAGTGCCTACAAAGCCCACCTGGACGAAACTGAGTTTAAAGAACTTAGCCGCCGTCAGCGGGGCGTTAGATTGGAAAAGAAGCGGAACAATGTCCCCGACGATAATCCAAAACGCCAACATTCTCCTCCCAACACCCCAGACTGGGCGGTGAAGCCTGCGTATCGGTCGGGTATCGCCGATGCACAGCCAATTTAACTTATTTCTAAAGGGTCTGTTTAAAGCTCTATTTTATGTGATGTTTATGTTTATCATCTTTATGTTTTCTTTACACTACGTTTAATTGTATGGTCTGTGTCACGCTGTATGTTAGGTCTTTGTACTTTCTTCAATTGTATAGTCGTTTTATAAACTTTTATCAAAGAACTTTGCGCTTCTTGTTTTGATTGTGGCATGCTCGATAAGCAGGGAAGTATTTCTATAGATATGTTGGTTGCCTAAGACTCGCCTTATATTAGTCTAAAACCGTACGCGTTATCCAGGTCCTTCTCATAAGTGAATCTTAGATTTATGAATACTTTTTATTTACGATACGAAACGCATTTAACTATAATGACGTGTCATTTTGTTGAAAACCCGAATGTGCTATTTCTTGAAGATAGACCACGAACTTGAAATCGATTACAATACAACACTTTTTTGATGAGTGTTATGGTACAAGGTCTCTACCATTAGAAGAGCAATGGAATGACACCTAGGCCTGTTATCAATAATAGCATAAATCAATCATAAAAAGTGTATTTTAAACAAACATAAGCTCGATATACGATTTTTAAAATGATGCGACATGAATCATCTCTTCGTACTTATTTCGCAGTCATGAAAAAATAATGTTGCATGAAGCCGGTTTTAATTAAGAACTGTTACTTCTTTTCTAGTGGATCCTTTTTAGTTAGATTCCATGCAGTAAGTTGCAAAAGTAATTTTTCAGAAATTTTATTATGATCAAATACATCGCTTCCAGTAGGACCTATCAAAATTTACAAGTGACCATGTAGTCTCCTGATGAACCCGAAATACTTTCTAGGATTTGTATGACACGGTGACCTATATTCTTTCTGTGAGAGAATAAAAAAACCTCATGCATAGTGTAACCCTTTAAAGTGGGAGTTCTCCGGGAGTTATGTATTGGTAACTTGGAGCTTCTGTGACATTGCAAAATTAATAATTTAAAAAACGAACAAGTCGATTTAGGTGTCGAGATTTATTAAGGGACGATAGCTTAATTAGCTATAGCCATAATTTCGGTTGGAGCCCGATAGCCAGATTGTGGCGTTAACCACATTTAATTCCACTACTAGTTTTGGTTGCAGACCTAGTTTAGCCTCAGGCCCCTAACTTAGGGGCCTGTCTCACAGATTACATAAGGGGTTGACCCTAGCCCGAGCCAGAGTAAAAGCGCTCTTGTCAGCGTCATACTGCTCTTTCCAAAACCGAAATTTTATTTAGCTACAAATTCAATTTATAACCATAACACTTGTATCGATTGCACGCACGTTCGGCAGCATATTGGTAGTAAACACACAAAAATACAACATTTTTCACACAAGACTTAATCAAGGTCAACACGGCTTAAGTCGACTGAAGTATTAGTACTAATTGCAAGCTCACCGGGCCGGTATTTCCCCAAAAGAACAGGCTCTCCTATGCCTATACCCATGGTAACCAACTGGTAGCGTATAATGTCCTTAGTCATCAATCTTGTCAACATGATGTCCTTCAGTTTATTAACCTTTAAATGTGTGGGCAGTCGTGTCGATGTGCCGGTATAGCAGTCGGTCATTTGGATGACACAGTTAAATGTGTATCGTGCGCCTAGGCATATATTTTCGGCTTTAGTCAGTGTGATAGGATCGTCTGTTTGAAAGATATACCGTAAAACCCCTAATTTAAGCCGCACCCTAATTTAAGCCGCACCCCAACTTTGGGATTCATCTTTGGACATTTTTTTTCATAATTTTTTATTGTGTGCCATTGAATTCAAGGTTATGTGAACCCCTAATTTAAGCCGCACCCTTAAAGTGGAGGGCTATTAAGATTTCATTTCACAAACTAACCCTTATTTAAGCCGCGGCTTAAATTAGGGGTTTTACGGTAATCTCCAAAATGTCCAGGGAACGTGCCTATTTTAAGCCATACACTGTGATTGCCCGAGACATCAAGTATACACGAAAACGAGCATCTGCGAAGATGCGATTAATTCCGGAGCAAACAAAGAATATGCTAATAATTATGGCTACGGCGAGGATAAGAAGAAGAGTGTACGAAGAGAGAAGTACCACAGTTGGGAATTCTTTAATGTTTCCGTCTCCTGGGTTGGCTTCAGATCCAGTGTCAGTTACGGTATGGTCCTGGTCCAACAAGGCTTGCAGGGTGTCATGAAAGGTGAGGCCGGTCATCGCATCGTGTTTTGGTGGAGGGTGACCGGTAAATGGAGCAGTGAGGTTGACCAACCGGGTACGGGTTACTCCAGGCTTATTGTGAACGACCCTAGGCCAGTGTCCGCCACTGGCAGCTCGAACAAATTCCACGCATGATACAAGAACCAAGTACGCGGCAGCTATATATTGAAAAAAAAGAAAGAAGAGAACATGAAGGTTGTCATCTCAACTTTAAACAAACACCTTCCTTCCAAATTACCATGGCCAGGCTATTCAAACAGACAGAATAAACTATAACTGCCATATGGCCACACCCTAGAATTCAGAAAACTGGCCATATTAATTAATTAGGAAGGGCGACCCCCAGAATGAATACATATGTTTTACCTATTTTGAATAATTTGGAAAGTCGGCCATCGACTCGTATCACTTGTAGAACAAAAGTAATTAAGAAGATTCTCACCAAGGGTGGCACTCAGGATTTTGACACTCATGATATTCACGTAGCCGTACACCAAACGCACTATATAACGAAATAAGCTGGCCCTAAGTAGTAGCAGAAAGCTTAAGGTTTGACCTTCGAGCTAAACTTCGAGCTCAGTTTTCAAGGCAGATGAAATCCTATCACCAGTCGACCTGACGGCGGCCAATGCGTTTCGGAAGCTGAGGAAACTTCACGGCCCTTTAATGGATAGACCCTAGTTTTTAATGGCAGGTGTCATGCCCTCACCAGTCCAGACGGCGGACGATGCGTTTCGGAAGCTGAAGAAACTTCACGCGCCCGACAAATCACGACAACGCGCTACCGTGACGGCCAGGCTGGAGGCGACAGTAATCTCCTGGTAATACTGTGGCAGGCTGTTCTCGGCTTTAATTTCACACGGGTGTCTGAGGTTAGGAGCTCGAGTGCAACTACCCCTGGGTCGGGGCTGTGGCAATTCGCGGCTTTCAGCTGGTGGGACCATAGGCGTCGGTCTGTACCATATATAAATACTTGGGTCGCGGTCGCAAATGGGGAAGGTTCATCGCCCTGAAGTGCTGCTGTCTAACTCAAGTTCACCATGGCCTCGTGGTGTTTCAAGGGTCTGACCAGTGACCAGGCAGAAACCAGAAGAAATATGGACACTAGCCGAAACCGATGGTGCGACACATGTAAACGTCCAGTTTCAAAAAGTACATATAACAGGAAGCATCGTATGGAGCATGGTGAGTACCAGATAAATAGTATAACTAGGATAAAGTCACTTTCACCTGAAATCGATATCCTTCAAAACCTTCCTAGCTAGCTTGCGCGCATAGATATTATTTTCAAATACCTACTATACTCTTAATGATCAGTTAGTGTTTGGAAAATTATCGGCAGCCTAAATCTTTTCTTGACAATTAAACAATTGTTCAAATAATGAATGACTTAAACAATGGACGTTATATATATGTATCCCTCCATGCATCTTTCTATCATAGCTTTTGAGTCAGAGAAACAACATTGGGTGGGAAAGTCTGTACTCTGAAACCCTACTGTACATTTAATTTATTCTTATACATGTGTCTTGCAGAACCACCCCCATTTGGTTTACCTCAACGCACTGGCAATCAGGCAGAAGTGGGTCTTGAGGCCGAAGCTGCAGATATTCAGGCCGAGGCAGGTAACCAGGCTGAAGCAGGTTTTCAGGCTGAGGCAGTTAACCAGGCTGAAGCAGGTTTTCAGGCTGAGGCAGTTAACCAGGCTGAAGCAGGTTTTCAGGCTGAGGCAGTTAACCAGGCTGAAACAGGTTTTCAGGCTGAGGCAGGTAACCGGGCGGAAGCAGGTTTTCAGGCTGAGGCAGGTAACCAGGCTGAAGCAGGTTTTCAGGCTGAGGCAGGTAACCAGGCTGAAGCAGGTTTTCAGGCTGAGGCAGGTAACCAGGCTGAAGCGGGTATTGAGGCTGAAGGTGGTATGCAGGTTGAAGCGGGTATTCGGGCTGAAGGTGGTATCCAGGTTGGAGCTGGTATTCGGGCAGAAGCTGCAGCTGCTAATCAGCGGCAGGCTGAAGTCGGGAATCCGGGAGAAGCAGACAGTCAGCCTGTGGGTCGCAATCAGCCTGTTGAGGAGGCGGTACCCATGGAAGCCAATGAGGAGTCAGGTGATGATATGGAAGACTATTACGGTACCATGGAAGATTCCCAAGAAACGGAAGAAAATGATAAGCTTGATCCAGAGGCAGTCAAGATTCGCAACAGGGCCATCCGTCACTTAAAAGTGGTTTTCGGTGACGGGACGGGTCTTCCTAGCCCATTGGCAAGGCTTGTTAGTGGTACCCCTAATAAGAATATCCAAAGCCTATTTTCATGGGTTCTGTTCTTTCTTTTGCAGTGGCAGATCCACACCTTCACCAGTGATACGCAAATGGCTAAAGTTATGTGCTTCATTTGTGAATTATTGACGGTAGCAGGTAATGACCGGGTTTCACAAGCAGCGGAGGCAGTATTCCCCAAAACGATGCGGATGATGTACAAATGGTTGGGTACAGACCTAACGATGACTAATTACTCTATGAGTGTATGCTGCCCGGCCTGTTATACGTTGTCGCATTCTGTGTTGTCCACCACTGAGTGTGTGCGAGGTCGAGGCTTTTACACGGATCGTAATGGTATTCAGCAACCCATTAGGTGTACAACCATCGGTGATGATTTAAAACGTTGCAACAGGAAATTGTTTTCTGAGGCCAAGATTGTTGGGGAAATTACCTTCCTTCCAGTCAGGACATGTACATTCTGTTACCAGTCGCTCGAGAAGAGTTTGCAGGTTATGATGAAACGTCGAGGTTTTGAGCTAAAATGTATAGAATGGAAGGGAAGGAGGATACCCGACAGAGTGTATGCTGACATTTACGACGGTTCGGTATGGAAAGACTTTAACGCGAACAACGAGGGCTTTCTTGATAATGAAAACAACTTGGCTCTTCAGATGAATATCGATTGGTTTCAACCATTCTCTCGGAAAGCTTCGATGTCAGTAGGGGGCATTTACCTAACAATACTTAACCTACCCAGAAATGAGCGGTACAGACTTGAGAACGTCATACTATACGGTATCATTCCAAACTTAAGTAAAGAACCTGCCGACCTTACCAGTTTTCTGAGGCCCCTAGTCAACGAACTCAAGGAATTCTGGCATCAGGGAAAAAGGCTTATAACCAACGATTGCCCAAATGGCAAGACCGTTAAGTTGGCGCTTTTGAACGTTGCTGCCGACCTGCCTGCAGGGAGGAAGACCTGCGGTTTCCTGCTACCTAATGCTATCATGGGTTGTTCAAAATGTCTGAAGGAATTCAAGAATTCAAACCGTGGAGGATTCAACATGGCGAATTGGACTCCTCGTACTCTGGACCAACACAAGGAGAGAGTGAGTGAGATTACAGCTGCATCCACCCCGAGAGAGAAAAGTAAACTTGAGAAACAGTATGGAGCTCGTTCCTGTGTCCTCCTAGAATTGCCCTACTTCAATCCCATCAGGTAAGTTCAATCTCCAGGCCGAACAAATTTAAAGGCCAATCTTACACAGAATTATACCAAAATATTAACAATTTTAATTTGACATTTGAATAAACATTAATAAAAATGTTTCCATTAGCAGTAACTATATTATATGACATTCATTTCTTCAGGTTCCTCTCGATCGATGTGATGCATAATGTACTGTTGGGTAAGTGTTGAAGCTTGACCTAACGTTAATTAATGTTTAGCACTGATAACGTGTTTGAAATGGAACTTGCATTTGCCTTTAATTTGGACTATTAGTTCATTGGGGTTTCAATACCGATTTCACATATGTGCTTTTATTATTGGGATTCAGGGACTGCCAAGCGAATGTGGAAGAGGTGGACCGACAAAGAGTTGTCAAAGAAGAAGAAGAATTCAACAGATGACGTTGTACTAAGCGCTAATCAGGTGTTGACTATTGATGCTCGTCTGAATCAGTTTAAAGAGGGACTACCGGATGACTGCGTGGTAACTAACATCAAATCGAACGCTGGGATGTGGACGGCAAAGGAGTGGAAGAATTGGGTTACAGTCTCGTCTGGATACTGCCTCCAGGGCCTTTTGCCAGATAATATGCTTCATAGCTGGCAGCGTTTCGTAGAAGCCACTCGACTTCTGTGCAAGCCTTGTATTACATACCACGAGATAGAACAGGCACACAGGAAACTATTGTACTTTTGCAGGAACACAGAGGTCCAGTTCGGTTCTGATTTCATTACCCCAAACATGCATCTACATCTCCATTTAAAGGAGTGTCTCCGGGAGTATGGTCCAGCTCCCAGTACTTGGCTGTTCAGTTTTGAGCGGTATAATGGTTACTTGGGGGATGTGCCGACTAACAATCGCCAGATAGAGAAACAATTGTTTGAGAGGTTTCACCGGATGAGTCGTGTGAGTCAGGCGCGCGCCGAAATGCCGTCCAAACACGAGGGGAAATTTGGCAAACACTGCCAGCTGGGAGAAGGAGAGAAGAAAGCAAGAACGGTCCTGGAAACACTCGATGTACCCAATGAGCGAGATTTGGCGCAGTGCGAGAGCCTATGGAGTCTCCCCAACGGCTTCGAGACATTTAGAGAACAAAAGGAATGGATCGACTCGGACGATCTTGAGCTGCTCAAAGAAACATACAAAAAGATGTACCCCACAGAACAGGAGATCCTAGAGAAGTCATTTCTGCCTTCAGTTTACGTGAAGTCTAAAGTCGTAAAATATGGCCCCATGACTTATTCCAGCACAAATTCCAGCAGTGGTAAAAAGTTGTCTAGACTAATGGCAAATTGGTACGAAGACGGACAGAGTGACCCCCGGGAGCGACCGTGCATCGCCACCCACTACATGAAACATTACATACAATGTAAGGCAACCGGGAAGAAGAGGCAACATGTGTTTGCAGCTGTGAAGTGGTACCAACACAGCACCGTCGAATCCAGATACATAAGTCCTTATACAATGTGGCACAAGGAAAAGTTCGAGCAACCTTCATGGGCATCTTTCCTGCCTGTTATGCGGATAAGTGGACATTTTGGATATGTGGTTGAAAAAGAAAATATGATCGTATGTCCCCTTCGGCGCCACGACTTCTTGTAGATCTAGAGGACCTATAGATATATCGAACTCGTGCACGTAGTGTCCGAAATTAAGCTGAAAACGTATGCATCATTAATGAGATTGTGCACCACAAATATTGGATATGCACCCCCCGATATATGGGAATGAAAAAATTCCATGAGAAGTGTGCACATGTATAAAAAAAAGTGCAAAACTTAAAAATAGCGCACCTGGCAGTGAGTGTGCAGAATCACGAGTGTGAGTGTGCAGATCTAGACTCACGAGTGTGAGTGTGATCCCCGGGTGAAGGCCTATAGGCCCGGCCTATAGGGTGCAGCAGCTTAATTTCGGACACTGTCCGGTGTTTTATATGCATTGTTAGGATTATGTGATTTAGACGCTTTTGCCAACAAAAGCAACATTTTTTTATTAAAAATTCGTCTTTAAGTAGTGTATTCATGGGAGGAATAATTATATTACGCCCTAAACCTTATAATGTGACTACTTTCAAATTTAAAATAAAAGGTAGGAAATTACTTCGCAAGGTTACGGTGCCAGGATGTGCGACTTTGAGGTACGTTTTCTGAAGTTATTTCACAGGCTGGGGGTGTGGGGCTGTGTGCATTTACGGGTGGTTTCTTGAGTCAGGTGTCAGGACGTGCACCTCCAGCTGCCAGGGCTGCGCTGCGCGAGCGACACCTTATGTAACACCTGACACCGGTCGCTCAGGCTGCTCGGCTGACCTAGATGGCCTCTCATTACCCTGCCCCCCGGGGGGGGGGGGGGGCACCAGCTTTATAAGGAGGTGCCCACCACGTGCACACACACAGTCCCGCGCCAGCCTCACGACCATAAAAGACGTACGCAGAAGTTTGCTGATATTAAACGCAAGCGCCACATTGTGAACAATGGCGACCGCGCAGAAAACCCGGTAGGTGAATGAGATAACTTGCCTATAATTTGATAAGATAACATGCCTATATAGAGAAGTAGTGTTTTTTCAGGCTTTGCGGGAGAATGACTTGGGGGTTACACTTCCATATATAGAGTGTTTGTTAACAAATGTATAAGGGTGTGGATAATAGCTGTTACGTTTGGTACATATTTTCCATTTTTTTTCGTTTTCTCCCCATACACGTAGATAACCAATTCCAGACACTTAAAGGTTGTTTTTTTTGGCTCATTCAAGCAACCATGTGCGGTCGGAGGAGGAAGAGGAATCCCAGGCATGGACACCGCGTGAGGAGAAAAATATTGAAGAGGAGGAAACGATCTGGACGGAACCCCAATGGACCGAGTGGGCGCCCCTGTTCACCCCTAAGTAGGTTTAAATTGTTCAACACTGTTGATGGACAGGGATGGAAGAGAAGCATGGAAAGAAAATTATTAACTTACTATCTGGTAGGATGACTATCTTCATGCCAAATAATGCACACTGTCTAAAACCCGACGACGGACTCGCGATCGGACATAGTTGTGGTCGCTCGAATTCATGTAACATGCTGAAACAACAGGCTCTTTTTTTGACAATTTAAAAATTGCAAATTTATCAGACTGGCACAATAACATGAAATAGAGATTGGATGAGAAAAATTGAGATGCCGATGATTTGGTAGTTTCGACCACCTATGTTGAAATGATGGACGGTGTGATGATTTTTGAAACTTTTTCCAGGACGCACGACCAACAACAGCTCCCGGACGGCCCATCAGAGTGGACGTGCGTCTACTGTTCGGAGGATCCGACCCAGGTTGGTACATTTGTATTTACACGATGAAGCTAAGTGGGAAATAAAACATGTAAGCGTATGAAGGGAAATATGTATAAACAAAACAAAATGATGAGTGGGGCGATTTCACGAGTACAATTGTTCTGAAATTTGCCAATATTACGAGGGACACGCTGGTATGTAGTAAGTGCAAAATTGACTTTTGCACATTTAACTATAACCACACAATTTTTTTCAGGAGCAGGAGGAGTACTTAACGGACCAAAGGTGGAAGGCGATGGAAACGTTTGCCGAAGACCAACACGCCACACAACCGCAGGCCATATTCTTGGATGGCAACTACAGGTACGCCGGGTTTTTTTTCTTAATAAATAATATTATATAGCGACAATGATTTTCGATGATGCTACTAGGCAAAATATAAAGAGGGCATAGAATCTTAATGTTGACGTTGGAGTGAACGCCGAATTTCGTACGGTTACTAAAAATTGTGATTGATGATGGTCCGATTAGTTCGTGCACACAATTTAAAAAAATGTGTATTTAAACATGCCTCCGTAATATTTCAGAATGTACTTGGTCTGCAACTACTGCGGCCGGTGCTACCACGCCGACTGTGAGGGGGGCGAGCCTGCCAGCATCATGTGCTCCGAGGTGTTGTGCGAGTGGTGCGCCGAGGATAAAGATTAATAGAATCGATTCAGCAATAAAATAGTACACTAGATTTTAACTACACTTTGTGTCAAATGTCCTTTTATTTTTGTTTTTATATAGTAACACTAGTTAACCTCGGGAGCATGATAGCTATAGGTTAGAATTTACCTTAAATCACAGCTTCACGCTAAACTATGTTTTTGTGTGTACCTGGCAGTCTACGGCCGATCGTACAGAGTATATTGAACAGATAATGTGAGTCATAATATATGTTTCATCTAAATTTACAAATATACTAGATCAGAGTGAAACACAGTCTTTTAATGTCTAACTAACTTCTAAGTACAGTGAGAGTAGAACACTGGTAAAGCGCGGCCATCAAATACAACCCACATTCCCCCTATAGGTCTATAGGCATAGAAACTTTGCTAAATCTGAGGGGTTCCAGAGACCCCTAATTTGGATAATTCCCTTTATTGGTAGTTTAATTGCGTAAAATTTGAGAAATCTGAGGGGGGTCAACCGAACATGGGGACCCCCCCCCCCCCCACTCCCGCCCTGAGGGGGGAGGGGGGACTGGGTACGCCACTGCTGGCAATTATATTGGTGCCTGAATGGAGGGTGGGTACGTTAAGACGCCGAGAAGGTTGGGCGTGTGAAGAGAACTATGAGCGGACGGGACTATTGTGACACAATATAGTTAACACCCCCTGACTTACACTTATATACACGCCAGAAGGGGAAGGGAAACTTTGAGGTGGGTGCAAAAATATTACCTAACACGCCCACTGCTATTGGTGGTATAATGATACTTTGCTGTGTCAGGGATAATGGTGGAGTAAGACTTACACTCCTTGACACGGTTTAGAGCAAGTGGATTCAGACACGGCCGAGTCTGTCTAATGTATTTGATCAAAATCTTCCCGTGGTTGTCATTTTTGTTAACAGTTATCATTTTGGTACCCTCTTTTTTGACAATATCATTTTTGGCAAGATTAAGTTTTGATTATGTCATTTTTGACCCTTTTGAACCCATTTGGAAACTTCTTCTTTATACTAAACTATGATCATTAACCCACATTATACTAACGTCCTACTGGTAGGACGCCCATGCAATGTATTTCATATTGCTTGAAAATAAAGGATAGAATATAGACAGAAAATTAATTTCTGCAATACTTTTACTTTCAACACCCATAGAAAATAAAACATTAATAAAATAGAATACATTATGTGTCATCACATGTTACCATGGCAACGCAAAACCACATTATGAGCCAAAATGGCCTGTGGTAAAATCACAAACATAATGTCTATCCAATTCATAACATTACTATCATTTTTTTATGAAATCGTAACTATGATTTGATCTTATATAGCTCTACATCAGTACAAAATTTCATTTAAATTGGATGATAACTTTTAGAGATATTTATAATTTTCTTCAGCCGTCCTACATGTAGGACGTCAGTATAATCCACTACTGAAATTACCATAATATTTAACCCTTTGTATTAGTTAAATATAGCCAAAATAGCCAATAAATAGTATTTAAAAAACTTATATTGATAATTAACAAATAGTGTATTCATGCATTGTGTATACGTGAAAGAGAAATACTTAAATTAATCCAAGCTTCAGATTTTTTTTTAAATGAGTGATTATCAATTTTGCTGGTTGCCATGGCAACATAGTGGGCACTTTTTATGATTATCTGCCTTAAAGGGTCACTAAAGAGTTAAAACAAAATTAAATTCCATTCTTAAGTCTTTTGTGCACCTTAATGTATGATATTCTAGGCATCTATAACAACACAGTCTATGTTTTAGAAAATAATCATAATGATTTATGACAATATAATATTCACAATAGCATAGTATAATGTAGTGTAATATACTGTGCTTAACCCTATTTTGTAGTAGTGGATTATACTAACGTCCTACATGTAGGACGCCTCATATCTCAGGCCCTAGTATAGGTGGAGACCTAAAATTTTATATAAGGATTACCACCTCATGCATGGTCGCAAATATGAAATCTAGAACACTTCTGATTCATTTTAACACTTTAGCATAATCTGGGTTAATGTTGACCCATTTTAATCACTGTCGACCTATTCCAACCGATATTGCCTAGTATGGCCTATTCTCAATATTGTTGTTCTTGATACCTAAATAAGCAATTTGAGGGATAGAGTACATTTGTAGGATAGCAGCCTGATTGTCGGATAGCTTCTTCATGGTGCTGCTATCCCACAAACCAGTTTGAAGGATAGCATTAGTTTGTGGGATAACATCTTGATGTAAATGCTACCCCCCAAATCCTGAATATTTGTGGTATAGCATCTATTTGTTTGATAGCATCCTAACACAGGAGGATAAATAAATAAAGAATAACCATTCACGCGAGTGTTACGTCTTACATGATATGGAACTATGATTATGTATTGGACGACCGCAGTTGAACGAGACGGATACTGCGTTAGGAGCTAGCTATCATCCATAATTAACATCACTAAAATAATGACATACGCAATCAGCGGATAATTAACCTCCAATAGTTCAGGTAGTTAATTAGCCATCGACACGGTAGTCCTTCAATTCCAATTTTCTTTAATTTTTCTATCAAAATGTAGTGATCTACCGTGTCAAAGGCCTTCTTAAAATCAATAAAGGTTGCTATGGTTGTCTGCTTGGAATTAATTGCTCTCAAAACATCATTTGAAAATTCAACAACAGAGTCTATGGATCCTTTCCCTTTCCGGAATCCAAACTGAAAAGGGTTAAGTACGTATTATTTAAGATTTCGAGGGTTTGTTAGTACATATTCTCTTTTTACATAAAAATACCATGTCATGGTCACTCAAATTTGTTGATATTACCCCATGTAACGCAATATTGCTGATATTTGTATAAATATGATCAAGGCATATCCTTGAATTAAATGAACTACGGGTGGGTTTGTCAAAAAATTGCTTAAGGGAAAAACCATCAGCCCAGTTTTTCAAATATTGGAGGCCATTATTCCTTTTGTTATCAAGATAATCGACATTCATATCTCCCATCACAACTTCTCCTTTATGCCTCTCGGTGATGCTACTGAGAATAGTATCCAACTAAATCGGATTCCAAGTAATCAACAAAGGATCTCATATTTCCAAAAAAAAGGGCGGTAGACATTACAAATAATAATATTTTTCTGAAAAGGTCTATTCAAAAGTAAGCATTGTCATTCAATATTGATAATTACTAGTATTAAGGTCTTTAGATTCAAACTCATTGATATCTATAGGTGTTCTTGATAATAAAAAGCAAGACCCCCTGTTAGACCGTAAAATGTAAATGTGACGCAAAATGTAAATCAACGTAAATTGTAAATGGAATCAACGTAAAATGTAAATTCAACATAAAATGTAAACCAGGTTAACCTAAAAGGTAAATATGATCATGTGTAAAATGCACCGATTTAACGTAAAATGTAATTGACACTGAACAACTTAAAATGTAATACAATAGTTTAAGAGGTACAATTGCTAAATGTGAAGTTGAACCTTTATCAGGCTAGGAAAATCTGCATGTCCACATGTCCTCGACAACCAGAAAATGATTTCTGGTCGTCCTCATGTCAACCAAAATTAATATTCTGAAATTATCACTAAAATATTTATCTGTATATTATTGTTTTCTGTCTGTATTGATAGCTTGTTCAAGTATAAGAAATAGTCTGAATTTTCCTAGCCTATTTATTAAGCAGATTTCCTTTGAGTGAATGAGTGAAATATGAGCCATTTAAGTGCCCCTTTTTTGTGCTAGAATTTTGTATTTAAAAAATCTAAATTTGGAAAAAATTAGGGGGAGGGTTGTCTCAAGCATAGGCCTATATGAAACATGACTCTTTAGATGGGGTTCCCATGTTTGTTGTGACAAATTTAAGAATTGCTTGTGTTTTATTTTGCCCTTGTCCTTGTTGCTAGTTAATACTCGATATGTCCCATGTCAATTTCAAGAATTGGCCCTGTCCCATGTCACAACCTTTCGTAACTCCTGCCATATAATATTATTATCATTCCTCATGTCGCCCTTTCAAATCAAAGTAGCTATGTTGCCCTGTCTATTTTAGGGATCTGTTTTCATTATATCTGGGGTGTGATATATATACATTTTACGTTTATGACTGTATTTACATTTTTGCATTTTAGGGCAAGTTTTGGAATTACATTTTACGTCAATTTGAGTTACATTTTACGTCAGATTTACATTTTATGTCAATTTGGATTACATTTTACGTCAAATTACATTTTACGTCAGATTTACATTTTACGGTCTAACACCCCCTCCTTTTTTAATAGATCCGTTGGTGAGCCAGGACCTATCCCAGCGTATTATTTTATATCCAGGTATTTTTAGAATATTTGAGTGTAGTTCAGTCTTGAGCCAAGTTTCAGAAATACCGGATATTTGAAAGGCACCTGTTTGTATGGATTTATGATAGAATGTCAATTTTCGGAAAAAGACTTCGTACATTTATATGTGCTATTTTGAATCCTTTAACGTCCTTCATTAAAGTTGTACTTTTAGCCATACTGCGTTGGGAAATTCAAATATCTCCTATCATGACTAAGGGGGTAATACAGTGTTATTAATAAAACAGTCATGAGACAAAAGACATGAGTACAAATCAGTTCAATAGACAGTATTATACAGGTTTCATACAAGTCACACTTAACCACTTCATTCAAGTATCTGGTATAAGTCATTGCGACCACCAGTACAGGTATATCTGAAGTAGTTAGTGATTGCATATGAATCAAAATTGGGAGTAAGCTCCTTCTTCCGGGAAGGAACAGCCTCTTGACTAAGACAGTAAAGGACCATGGTGCACGAGGCACAAATAGCAGAATTAGGACCAAGTTAGGGTTAATGAACTTAGAAGAAAATAGGCAACACAAGGCACGAGAATGGAAACCCAGAGGCAGAAGAACGGGAGCACAAGTAGGGCAACCACGGGGAATGAATCGATATAACGGGCGACGACCCAACCATTATCCCCCAGCATAGGGCCCTGAATAACCAGTAGTAAGATAGCACGAGATCCAGTAGCCACCCCCCTCAACATGACCCAGAAGGGGAGAACCCGTGCGAGGTAATGAAAAACACCTTCATAATTATAATTTCTTTCAGAGACTTAATTTCCTTTGTGAAAAAACTTCCCGATCGTGATTGGGTATCGTGGGAAACGCCCTTGCTGTAACACTTTATGATGTTTAACACTAAAGGAGCGGAGCTGGAATATAATGAGCAAGCTATGATCCACATGTAATGAATCATTATGGCTCTCATTAAAAAAATTTGATTAACGAGGCACGCCAGGAAGTCACAACCTATTATGTAAATTGTTTGACACCTTCACTATAAATACCGCGCCCTGTTTGACCCATGTGCTAGATGGTGTCTGTTTCTGTATTCCCTACTGTCAATCAGAGCCATGGCTCTACTTGTGGTATTGGTCCTGTGTCTCGTGGAAGTTTCTTCTCTGAAAGCTGAGTATATCCATGGAAACGCTACAACGAAGGTAAAATATATTTATATTTGCTTTGTTTTATTTTGTTTGCTAGCGTATATTAGCAAGAGAAAGAGGAAGGGTTTTAGATAAAAAGAATTAATAAAAGAGTGCCCTTTGTTTGTATAAATCCTTCCTAGTTTCCAGACTAAAGTATCAAAATATTATTGAATGACTTTTCAAAGGTGTTTATTTCATGATAAACATCGGGACCTTCCTTGGTTTACAGTATTATTGATATTTCAACAAGTGGGGATATAATTATTTAGATTGATACAGAACAACCATATTGAAACAATCTCAAATTTGCATGGGTCAATTACCCAGTTCAGTCAAATAATTATGACGATGTATTGGCTGACTTTATATGTTGAATATTTATTAAACTATTTATTAAACTTTGGAGGAAAAATGGAAAAACGGTTGTTTTTCCAGGCGGCTACAGCCGGATTGGGGAAACTGCCCTTGGGCGGCTATTGCCTGTTTGGGATCTAAAAGGGGATATTGTCGGGCTGTGTAAACCCTTCAGCAAAAAAAACCTTAGGATACTTGTTACCGATAGCCTTAAAAATGTTTTACATACACAATTATTCTTCCTGATCTCATCATTAAGTTAAGGTTAACGTAAGGGAATTTTCGAAAGGACCCATTGACGGCCTGTGTAAACTGGGCTTTAGACATTTCTAAACCATGGCAAACAGCATTAACCAACTCCAGAATCAGGATTATCCTAAGTCTTACAACAATGACTGTCATGGACCTATCGTAAGGATTTTGACGACCTGTGTAAACCCCCTTCACTGAAAACACAGAGTTGTCAAAAGTGGTGCCAAAAACGACAACCCAGGGTTGTCACAGGCTGTGTCTGTGCCTGTTAGACAAAAAATCTTATTTATCAATATTTTCATGTTGTAGATATCATAGTCATTATAATGGCATCCTATTATGTTATTACTAGTTATTAGGTGTGGCCATAACACATAGGAGGCCTATGAGTTGTATGGTTTTGACACCATTCACTTACAACACTGGGTTGATATAGACAGAGGCCATGACAACCCTGGGCTGTCACTTTAGGCACCATTCACCTACAACCCTAGGGTAGTCAGGCAGGACTTTTGACTTCTCATTTTCTTCTGTGACAACCCTATGACAACCCATTCTTCATTTTTGCTTCTCTGACGACCTTTTTGGCCTAAAGTAGTCGGGAGAAAATGACTACCTTTGGGTTGTCATCCAGCCTCAAAATTCACAATGACAACCCTCTGACCACCCGAAAGTTGTCAAAGGATTGTCACAAGGTAGTCACACAGCATTGATGGCCTGAAATGAGCCCATGTGATGACCCAAAAGTCACATATGAGAGGCCAAAAGTGACCTGTGACAACCCTTTGACAACCTTGCAGTGGCTCTCTGACGACTTTGTGTTTTCAGTGTTTGCTGTGTGGAGGAAAAATGTTATTAAGTGGATGCCTTTAAACATTAATTAAAAAACCTGTAGAAATACAATTATTCATCAGCAATGAAAAATCTAACCTGTTAGATATTTTAAACAACTGTAGCCAATAATTCTTCCTGAACCAATTCATTGCTGTAAAACCTTTTGTTCCCTGTTTTTTACCCTTCTGGTTGATTGAAAAACTCGTCCAGGACCCCCCCCCCCCCCCCGCTCCCCCCAGAATCATCTAGACACATACAATTGGTCGTTTCGAAAAAAAAGAAGTCAGTCATTCAAGAAGCAAATACAAAAAGGATGGATTATTATCATTTTTATAATTGTTTGCAATCATTAGTATGGGTGAAGACCCTTAAAATTGACAGGGCGAGATGGCCATTTGTTAAGTTTGACATGCAACATTGAGGTTAGTGACATGAAGATACAATGAATGACATGACACAGATCATTCCTTAAACTCAACATGCGACCTGAAGGCTTTTTTAAATCGACATACATATTAAAAACAAGGTGTGACATACCCATAGATTTGCCTAAATTCGATATCCAACTTAAAGGACTCCCATTTATATCCCAAATAGTGGTCTTTAAGGGACAAAACTTCAAAGTCTTTCATTAGAGACTGGACATCACTTCAGATTTGCCTGTATCGGAGTTTTAGCATAAGCATGTTTCAAGAAACCACTAGGGGCAATATCTTCATACCTGCGTTCAATAGTTCGACTAATCAGGTGAATTTTGATTATTGTCTCACATTACTAAAAATGAAACAGGAAATGTAATAAGATAAGGAGTTTTAATGGTAGTTTGGTAAAACGTATAGTACATGTAAATATTGATAAGTCATAACTTTGATGATGACAATAAAATATGTACACGCACGCTAATTGGTGTCCTGTAAGTCCATTGGACAGCATTCACTAGTCCTTTAGTTTAGTGCCCTAGGAATTAAGTAATATAATAAGTAGAGGGCGTTGGCGGGCGGGAAAACGTAATCCAGCAGCTAAGTGTAATGGCTGCGGCTCTAAAAGTGGCGGGAGAGAATCATTGCAATTTGACTGATACCCTTAATTACCATGACTCTTTCAGTGTATATATTCACTGTTTGGCTTTGTTGATAACTTAAACACAGGTTCTATTTTGTTGATTCGAAGCCTGACTTTGAAAGGAAATCTCTTTAATTTCAGTCTCCTTCTTGTGATGGATGTACCAACAGTCCTGAAGTCTTTGAGGAGGATATAGGGGAAAACGGTCAGTATTCAGAAAAAAGAATGCACCAATGTGCTCTTGATATATCAACATCTTAATCTGATAATGTTTAACACAGATAACAGCTTACATCAGAAGTGGTCTCCGCGTCAGCTCTTAAAAGTGACACAATTTAACCGATTGCAGAGTCAGAGAGTTGGATGGTGAGTGCCTGGAAGTGAGACGCACAATCCTTTTAAGACATTGTAGTTCCAGCGAATAACAAGATATGAATGATTACTAACCTGCTAACTACATTATTGTCCCACAAAAATTGTGTTTCTGCTGCTGGCCTAGATAGACCCAAGCAAGAATATGATGTTATTATAAGGTTTCAGCAACGTTCTGTTTAGTGCTGCTTTGGTTCTTGTTACATTATTGTGATGGCACCCAAAATCGCCTTTAGAACCTATTGTGCAACATTACACTATAACATGATTGTGACATTCTTGTTATGTTCTTTCACTTTATGATAATATTATCATAACATTCTTTATTAGTAAAGTCTCAACTTCACTAAAATATTATGTTGTCATAACCTTCTATCTTAGTAAGTTTCAACTTTACCTAAAGTAACATACCTGCTACATGAAAATTGGGCAGGTTACAGACTGACCTAAAAAATATGGTAGCAGAACATGCTTGTTATGTCGCTGCTTGCCTGAGGAGCCACAACAATTAAAAATTGCATTGATTGTACCTATGATTGATTTATACTAAAGCAAATGGTAGTTCAAGACTAAGCATTTTTGTCATTTAGAACTATCTTAGTAGGCAATTCAATGAGCTAAGTCAAAAGATTTGTTAATAACATCATCCGGGCCCATATCTTCAGAACCGATTTTCTGGATTAGCCCAATCAGCTGGAATTTGATTAGCATCTCATGAAGCCTGATTCTGTCCGTCGCCAAAAGTAGGGATATCATTTCAAAATAACCTTGAAACGGAAGTGTTAGGTTTACTTACTTTGACAGACAGAATAAAGATTTAAATAATTAGCCTAATCATTGAAATAAGTTCCGAAGATATGGCCCCTGCTATGTAACATTTCAAAAAATCATTTGATTTTCTTTTCAGAAGCAACATCTTCCACTACTCCTTCCATCTTTGATTTATTTATGTCTCGTGATCCTGAGTCATTTTGTGTAGAACTAAGGGTTAATGAATCTTCATTTGAAGACATTGATAAAATTCTAGTTTTGATCAAGTGCTATTCCTTAGCAATGGATCCATTCACATTCAAATTTACGGGGCGTGTCTTGGGAACCTGCCTCGAGGAAAACTCTGTCCGTCCAGATGACCCTTTACTGAATACCATGTTCTCCGTCTCTCCTCCTGAGAAGTGTGGTGCTGTTACTTCAGAAAGTGCCTCTGGGAAGGACATTCATAATCAAACTTTACAGGTTTGCAATTGTTTTTAATCAGGCCGTTGTTCTGTGTAAAACCTCGATTCTGGGTGCATTTCACACTAGGGGAATCATAAATGCCTTTCTCATATCTTAAGTTTTAAGATAAGATGTTTTTTGCAATCAATGATCTTAACTTGACATATCATATAGCTAACAGCAGGGACATAAGATCATAAGACCAATGTGAAACACCCCATCTATTCTTAAAATGTATTTTGTTATTAGAAATATGTTTGTTATGAACGTCATATAAAAAACGGTCATCAAGAGTTTTACATGCGACTGTGGTCTCCCTTACCAGGTTATTTGCTTACACCACAAAGGAGTCAATGAGCGGATCCGATACTGTCAACCTAGGGGTGTAAAGATCCGTCAGGATAATACGCAAAAAGAACTTGAAAACTACTTTCGGTAAGTTTTTCTTCCACTAATATTCAAGGGACTAGGAATTGAGGATTGTACTCCCTTTGGAAGCCACGGTAAAAATCTATTGAATATTTATATATACGATGGCAAGCGCTTACCAATTCTCTATGGGGCCTTCCATTTAATAGCAGATTTTAAAAAAAATGCGCATTGGCGTTGTACTAGAACGTACGCACAATACAAAAAATTGTATCCCCCTTTAATTTAATGTGTTTGGCACTATTCGAAAGCTTGAGTCATCCTCTTTAATCTTTAGTTTTCCCATGGAGCATCCTTTCCCTATGTTCCGTCACCATTGATGAATGAAAAGGCTTTTACTCATCATTCATTTATGACGACTGTAGCATGTGTTGAAATGACCCAACATTATGTTGCAATCATGCTTTACGACACACTTCATATCTCGAGTTTATGAATACAAATTTTGCTTTCTGATGATTGTGTTTTTTAAACTAAGTAGAAACTTGTAGAAAGGTACTAGAATGTATATTCTTCCCTTTCTTAGGAATAACTGCGGACTGACAGACGAGGAATTCAATGAGATGGTTAAACTAAGGGATGGTGAAACAGAGGTCAGTTTTTATGCAACTGTAACGATGATGGGTTGTCTGAGATCAACCACTGATGACCACACCAAAAAGGCTTCTTATGGCGTTTTCACGAAGCTGATTTATGCTGCCTATGGAATCTATGGGATATCAAGTAAGTTTATTTCAGATTTTATTAACATGTGAAATTCTTGTTATAGTGGCATCTGTGCATAATATTTTGAAGTATTCCTGAGCATCTATGATCTGGTATCGTAATATGGTATATAAGTGTGGTAGAACATAAAACCTACTTCTATTCTGATAGGATACACGTTATTGTCTGAAGTATTTAAAGTATACAATGCAGTGTCTGACTCACCAGTTGAACAATTTGTGTTTCATGACTAGGTTTGTTAAGGCTTTTCTGGATCTATGCAGAATTAAATCTAAATAAATGCTAAACTGAATCTCGAGAGAAATGAATTGCCATGGCAACAGAATTTTCGCAGCTGTTTCTGAAGCATTTTACTATTCCAAAACTATGTAACAGTCACAGAGCGAAACATGATCATCAAGTTTCTTATGCGATTTAATTTTATCTGCTTGCCTATATAGCAAAAGTAACATTATGTTCATAGTGGCATGGAAACATTATTTCTGCCAACCAACAGCTATCAACCTCGATGCGAAAAGGCAATTTTCAACAACAATAAACAATTCAAACGTATCATTTTAGTTGTATGTGCAAGGAAAGGTATCTTATTAATGTGTTTTTTTTTTCTAAAAATAGGCTGAATTAGAATGTGACAGTACCCCAGGCTGTTACCACCTTCACTTGTGTATACCAGTGCAAACAATGGGCTGTGACATAAGGGGAGGCATTAGGCCTCACTGGTATGTAACCATAGATAATCTTTCAATATTTATAATCCTGAAACTTCTCTATGATAAATTTAGGTATAAAACTGATATGTATCTACGGATTCTGAAATTTACATGCTCTTTTGAATTATATTAATTTTTTTGAGCAATATACAAAATCATTTTGCCAATATGTTATATTAGAATATCACGTGACGTCACTGGGACTGCACATGCTTGGCTCTTGCATATCCCAAATATAATTGTGGGACTGGTTTCCCACTTATAAAAATGATCTTGGCAGCTATTGTTTGAACGTTCATGCAATTTGCAGCAAATGATACATCAAAATAGACATTAATGAAGTGCTGTAGGTGGCTATCTTAATACTGAAACATTTCTTTTTGGGTGAACTTTCCATTTGTAACGTCACATACTTACGTCCAGTTTAGGAAACACCTGTAGTTACTCATGACATCATCTGAAAAGAATATTATCACATTAAACCACTAGGCATGCGGGGTGGTGTAGTGGTTAGAGTGTCCGTCTGTCGCGCGGGCGGCCCGGGTTCAAGTCTGGGCTGAGGTGGGCTAGCTGCTGCTCCCCTCTGCATGTCTCCCTGTGACAACAACAGGGTTATCAAAGGCTCCTAGTGGGCCACCGGCTGTTGTGTGTAGGGCCCTGCCTATGGGACCCTGCACATTAAAGAACACCTGCCTCAGTAAATGTATAGGGGTATGGTCTCTATCTTCTCATAGATTCGTTCATTCCATAGATACGATCATCAATGACAGAATTGTCAAACCTTGTTCTCGCCGTGATATGACCTTAGATGTTGCTACAGCGTTAAACCCCAATAACTAACCAACCATTAAACCACTTGGTCCTGAGTTGACTCGAGTTAAGTTGGGAGCAGGAATTTTTTCAGGTATTTTAGTAAAAACAAGTGCCTTCGGCAAATTTGACAAAAAACGGTTGAAAAAGAAATAAACTCTTCCTTTCAAATTTGTTAGATGTGATGACTACATTGAGATTGATAAATGAATTCTCTGATAGATCAATCCTCATAGGGATTGCTAGTCTACAGATATGTATGTCTACATAGTGGTTACTGCAGAGACATATGTCTGCACAGTGGCTACTGTAGAGGTTGTCACTGGTGCTGCTACCTAGCAGATTTTGATGGAGTAACTTGGAGTGGGTTGCACCTCAGCCAATCAGATTACTGCATTCTGTGGATGGCTAACATTCAGTGTAACATAGTCCAACCTGCATATAATGTCTACACAGTGGCTACTGTACAGGCTAATACTGGTGCTGCCACCTAGCATATTTGGATGGAGTGCACCTCAGCCAATCAGATTGCTGCATTCTGTGGATGGCTAACATTCAGTGTAACATAGACCAACCTTCATATAGAGTTGATACTGACCTCTTGAAATTAAACAATATAAAATAATAAGAAATAATAAATCTAAAGAAAAATTAGGAGAAGATTAGTGTTACACCGAATTATTTATCAACATCTTGGTGTGCTTATTCTATTCATAGATAGAAGGGGAAGTATGCGCCAAAATTGTCTCATTCTAGCATGTGTTCAATGGAGGCAAATTTGGTCAGTTATGTGGGAGATTTGCACACGGCCCACCTTTGAATTCCAACAGTTCCTTCTATATAGTGAAATAAAACCGATATCCATTATAGTTTTGCATATTGACATACCATAATAAAATAGGGGTGTAAGGTATCATTGGAAAGGTCATCTCTTCAGCTTGAAGGTTCTCATGTTTGTTTTGTTTTACAACCTCTCATTCCATATGGTAACCATGGCAACACTTTCCTTAGCAACACATTTCTAAAATTATAAAGATGTAGTAAAACTGGGCAGAATTGGCCAGAAAATGCAAAACTGCAGTTTTACAGATTTATTTTGACAAAGAATCAATTGCTCATTAAGTGTTGGTTGCCATGGAAACTTGCCATGGAAACGTATATACCTTATTATAGGCAAAAGGTCAATTAAATTCATGAAAATTAAAAACATTGCATGGTTCTTTGATATGTTATAATTATCTTTTGACAGAAAGCAGGCCCGTAGCCAGCTTTTCCCGGAGGGGGGTTCGTTTTTTGACCAGTACGTTTTTTCCATGGGGGGGGGTGTTTTTTTTTAATAACAGGCCCAAATTTTTTGGGGGGATTTAGAGTAATATTTTACATTACAAATTAGAGGTGGGTTCCTCCAAAGGCGGTTCGTACAACCCCCCCGAACCCCCCCTGGCTACGGGCCTGGAAAGTTACTTTTGTGGCACTTACGGTGGCACCGTACATTATTTTTGGCTCCCTTTCAAGGTGACACAACTGTCATAGTACTTGTACATTTGATTTTAAAAGTTCACTTGGTAAAATAGACTACAATATTGTGTATTTGTATGCCATTGTATACATTTCAGCTACTCATAAATTATTTTTGTAGATTTCTGAAGGTGTTGAAAGAGTTATTATTTTCTTACATGAAGAGTTAGACTATTCCAATCCACCATGGTGATTAATTCAAATATTTTGAACTATAGAGGTTTAACATCCAATTATATTAGGTTACTATTTATGTGTTGTTTACGATTAGTTCCTGTAGATATTAACTAGCCCCATTGTCAGTCTAACTCCATTCAGACTGTAAGTCCAATCCATAATGTAGTTCTGCATTATGAAGGACATAACACTCCCGTGAAAGGAATAAGTTTATTATATAAGTCTGATGTGCAATACCAGTCGCAAGTGCTCCTGTTGACAAAGAACAATTGAAAGGGTAGTCCACTCAACCACACCCAGCCAATGCTCCTGCCTGTCTACCAGTCTATCTGCTTCAGTTCCATAAAAGAACCTAGCTTCCAGTACCAATCTTTTACAGGATGTTTAACCATTGACAGTGAGTAGTGCTCTGCCAAGTGCTGCACCTTACATGTCTACATACACTGCCTGACACTGCCCTTGAGATTCCCAAGACAATACATATCAATAACATATAAGCTTTTTTTATTATCTTCATTGCAATTGACATAAACCTTGTTTAAAGGGAGCCAAACCACATGAATTCAACGACATTTTCCAAACTCAAATAATCATGGAAACCTATCCCGGGAACTTATTTCTGGTCTATGTTATAATCCAAACCATGAAATAAGGTAGAAAATCATTAAAGACATGTTTTCTTTGCTAATCTCAAGTAATGTGGATCCGCAAAAATGGGGTTAAGTCCTCAGAAATGCATGATGTTCAGGTATTTATCCTTTAAGTGTTTAGGTCGTCAAGATGTTTATAGTCCAAATGTGTAGGATTTATTTTGATGTTTATGCAAATGATTCAGGTAAAAGTGATTTGTTGCTTCAAATTGTTTGATTCTACACTACATATGTAAATGCAGCCAATTTCTTTGGTAACTTTCACTGATGTTCTTCTGAAATTTTATGCACCTCCAATTCAAGAGAGGAAAACATGTTTCCTATTCTCAATTCGTCAATCAAGAGGTAAAGTTCAAGCTAGAGTCAAAACCCTTTCAATATCATCATATACAAATGCAGAATTTACCCCTAAACAGGGACCAGATAGTAAGTTCAAGAACCCTGAGACTCATACCATAGTCCCTATGTCTGTCTGTATATGAAAAAGGAGCATTAACAAGGTACGTTTTCGAATACTCACACATGATACTTTTCCTTAAACTCAAAATACATTCTAATGCATTCCATATATAAATTTCTTAGACACCCTACAATGCCTAGAAAATAAGATGTTGTGCAGATGACGTCATATGGTCCAAAAAAAGGACTGGATGCCATGTTAGTGATCAATTTGAAATTACAATAATTCAATACCAAAAAGCATCTTGCACATACGTTATGGTAAATTTGTCTTAAATGGTCCCATTAAATCATAGCCAAATTTTATCCATATTCATCACTTAGATTTGAAAAATTCTGGACATTTCCATTTGTTTTGTGGTTGTGATGAGCACATGGCGCTCACCAAAAAGGGGTCACCTGACCATGTCTGCACAAATTCTATACAACTCTAGATAAAGTTAGGTACTTTGTCCTAATATATTGTCCTAATAAGCCTTATATTAAGCCGATTTTACTCAGTCCGTCAACGTCTTCTTACAAAAAATTTATTTACGTAAACCTTAAAGGAGTGTTCTCGTCTGTGAGTTGCTAGACTTACATACGCCGACATTAGCCTAACAACGTGATGGCCAGCGACCTATTTTCCACTTTTGGAATGTTATCCAGCGACGTAATTGGTCACGTCATGAATTTGGCGCCACTCTGCGATGGTTACAATGTATTAATTTATGTCCCGTCACGGATAAGATAAGTCCCTTTAAGATAACGGACCATCAGGAAGAATTTAATGTGTATCCAGGTCGTTGTTGTGGGTTATCGGTAATAATTGTCATAATATTCAAAAAGGTGCTTAAGGGTTTCCACAACCCGATAATTTCCTTAAGATAATATATCCATGACAACTGGCTGAGGGCTTATGATAATGGCAATATCTAATAGATTTGTATAAGAATATGTCCTTGGACATAAGACAGGTGGGTTTACACAGGCTGACAGCTGTCCTCAAAACAAGAAATTTCATTATCCTGAAGCGGGGTTTACACAGGCTGTCAAAATGCTTACAAAATATTGCCTACAACTATCTTAGGATGGCCTCGACAATTAACCTAAGCTCTACGATAATTGTCAGGCTGTGTAAACTGAATTTATCTTAAGGAATTGTTATTGTAAGATTGTCCTAAGGTTGTCCTAAGCCTTCTGTCAAGTATTGGGAGTATGAATAACATTTCTGACATGATTGTTTGAATTTTTTTGGAAAAAGCTTAGGTCAAAAGGCTTATGACAATGGAATTTGGTTTAGGATAATGAAATTTGTTGTCTTAAGAGCACCTGTTGGACTGTGTAAACGCCTTTGTCTTAGGTCAAAGGACCCATTCATATGAAAATCTATTACATACCTTCATTGTCGTAAACCTTAGGTCGCCCTTACGATGACCATTATCAGCCCATTGACCTAAGGAAAATTATTGGGCTGTGTAAACCCTTTATGACCTTAGCCCCTATGATAACCTACGATAATGACCTATAAAAGACATTCTTTGGCTTACAATAACCCATTAACGTAAGGTTAGCATGAGTGAATTTTCATAAGGACCCATTGACGGCCTGTGTAAACCGGGCTTTAGCCAAATTCCTTTGTCATAAGCCTCCTAAGCTTTTTCTAAAGAATTTAAACACGTCTGAAATTTTCATTATCTTAAGGAATTGTTCGCGATAAATCATCATAAGGCTTGCAACAGCCTTAAAACAATGATTTCTTTATGATAAAATGGGTTTACACAGGCCGATAACATCGTCGGAATAATCGTAAGGCTTAGGTTAATTATCGGGATTATTGTAAGCCTTACAAAAATGATTATCGTGGACTTGTCATAAGGATTTTGACAGCCTGTGTAAACCCCCTTTACCCTTATGATGATCATTATCATCCCATTATCATAAGACATTGTAGGGATGTGTAACCCCTTCAGGATCTCACGTGTTAAGGATAACTATTACCAACAACCTATGATAATCACTTGTATATTACGTTATCAGAAAACTTTTTCCTTATGATAACCCATTAATGTAAGGTTAATGTAAGTGAATTTTTCTTAAGGACCCATTGATGGCCTGTGTAGACTGGGCTTTATCAGTAAAAGTCCAAAAGGTTTTACACATCCCAATAATTCCTTAAGATAATGGTCATCATAAAGCTGAATTTCCATTCATGTATTACTTTTGACCTAACGTTTTTCAACAAAAACTTCAGACATGTCAGAAATGTGCTCAATACTCCTGATAGTTTTAAAGACATCTTAGGACAAGCTTAGGAAAACCTAATGACAATAATTCCTTGAGATGTATTCAGTTTAAGGGGGATTTACACAGGCCGTCAAAATCCTTATGATAGTCCCCCCGATAACCATTATTGTAAACCTTACGATAATCCCGATAATTAATCTAAGCTTTATGATAGTCCTGACGACATTATCAACCTGTGTAAACCTATTTCATCGTAAAGAAATCATTTTCTTAAGCCTGTCGTAAGGCTTACGATAATTATTGGGACAAATTCCCCAAGATAAAGAAAATTTCATATGTGTTTGAATTTTTTTTGAAAAACCTTAGGATAATTGGCTTACAATAATGAAATTGTGCTACTAATAATGGAATGTTTTATCTTAAGAACCTCTGTCGGTCTGTGTAAGCGCCCCTGTCATATGTCAGAGGACATATTCTTCTATTAGGGAGGACCCTTCGTTTTTCACTATTCTTCTATTAGATATTTCCATTACCGTAAGCCCTTAATCAGTTGTCGTGGATATATTATCTTAAGGAAATTATCGGGCTGTGTAAACCCTTTGGCAGATTGAGGCTTATGATAATTATTACCGATATTCTATGACGATGACCTAGAAACACATTTTTTCTTCAAAATATAATGCTATTATAACACTTAGGATAATAAGATGTCGTAAGAAGGCATTGACGGGCTGTGTAAACTGGGCTTTACACAGCCGGACAATTATCACAAAGGCTTAAGTCAATTGTCGGGGCTATCGTAACACTTTAACAGCAATGGTTATCAGGGCATTATCATAAGCATTTTGACACCTGTGTAAACCCCTCTTATTCCACCTTGCGGTAGGGTGCATTTGTCACCGCTATTTAAGGGGGCTACAAGCAGTTTGCGTTTCTAATACCAGCATGTTGATATCCTTGGCCGCAAGCAAACTGTAGTGGCCACTAGCAGAGGCCGCAAGCAAGTGCTGCAACTACCTATATTCCACCTACCATAAATGCGTTTGCGGCTGCCGAAAACGCGTTTGCGGCCGACGAAAATGCGTTTGCGGCCATTTGTTTGCGTCTGGTGGCCGCAAGCAAGTGGAATATAGCAGTTTGCGGCCGCCCTAAACACATTTGCGGCCACCCTAAATGCGTTTGCGGCTGCCCTAAATGTGTTTGCGGCCACCCTAAACACATTTGCGGTAGTTTGCTTGCGTCTTTTAATTGGGCCGCAAGCAAATACCAGATAGTGGAATAAGGCCTTTAATGTGTTGTTGTATACATGGAGACGTTGATGCACTATGTAAAGCAGGCATGCTATTTAGACAACCAATAAACGCCATAATTATTGGAAACTGAAGCTAGAGATAAGGGGGATACCATAGTATTACTTTTGATATTTAATCAAATGTAGATCTATTTAACCTTTGCCTTGAAGAGGAAGTAATATGTAGCTGAATATTGTGTCTATGAATATAAAAGGAAGCTCTCTTATTTTTGCAGCTGTTTGTTCTCTAGTCCAACTGGCTGGAGTTGGTATGCTAAAGGCTAGTGATATCACTTCAATGCATCTCGGTATAGTCTGCAGTTGTATCACAGATATAGTCTATTTCATTTTCTCTGTGTTTACCATTAAGGCACCGCAAATATTCACGGTATACACCAAGTGAGTATTAGGTACCTAATTATTTAACATGCTGGGACATAATTTACATAAACAGCAAATGAGAAACTAGTTTTTCCTCTGCCTACTTCACTTTGTATATAAATTAAGGCATATAAAAGTTATTGGTATGAGTGCAACGCTATTGAATTTCATAAGCTAATGACCTCACATTATTATACACATTTTCAATGCTATTAATGGTTATTTTTTGAGATTTTGCTAAGAGTACTATCTTTTATTCTTGTAGGAAAAACGCGCGGGGATATTTCAACTTCCAATCAGTTGAATGTGAATCATATGCATTTTTTTATACCATTGTCCGAGTCTTCTCCACATTCCTTTCTTTGCTGTATGCATTGGAAAGATACTGCGCCATAAAATACCCACTGAAGTTTAAATCAGTGGCAACCAATGTGTCGAAGATTTGCATGGTGAGAAGTTATCGTGTGAAAAGTTGTATGTGTGACTCATGGAGTACAGATTAATTTATGTGTAGAGTTCGGCTATCATAATCAAAACGTCCCTCAAAATGGAGTGTTTCCTCATCTTTGGCCCATTGCACAATGGGTTTCCTAGCAATGAAAATTATATTATTAGCGAAACCTTTCATTGTTCAATAATAAATTATTTGCAACTATTTTCATAACAACGATCATTTTACAACAATTTTTTTTCTATATTTAGAATGCCCTCATAGAGCTGAAACTTTTACTGATTTTTTTTTTCTAATTTTTCCACTTTTTATATCAATTTACAGAATTCAATTTCATTCATTAGAACCAGAGATTTTTACTATTTTCATAACAGTGGAAATTTTCGTAATAACAGAACATTTCGCTGTTAAGCAAAAGTTTGTTATGCTATCTTAATTTGATCCTCACAATGAAATTCTATTGTGCAACGGGCCACTGGGTCCTCCCTACACGTCCCCTTCCTATGTAAAGGTTTGTATTATACGGTTTAACTGTCTTTGTTTGGGAGACAGCAGAATGATATCTTATGTAAATTTCATGTCATTATTATTGAAACAGTCTGTTGGCTCACAGCACGGTGTGGACTTCAAGTGGTGACAATGATAAGAAGTAAAGTTTAAGTTATTGATATACTTGCACCTTTTCCTTGATAGGTGGTGAACATATAAATGTCAATTTTATTATTATGCTTTTCTTGACCAATTATGTTAAATCTATAGGACACAAAGCGTTAAAGCAACCCACAACCAATGTTTCCACTTAGTTTGAAAAAATATTGCAAGTTCCAATAACTGTTCAAATACATTGTAGGGTTATGGTTGAACACTTTGTATTTATTTCAAACAGGGTTCTCTTCAAGTTTTCTAGTAGATTGATACCATAGGATTACTAATTAATTTATCTACATTAACATCAAGTTTGTGGAAGAAATTTCTCCAATAAGGTATGTTATTAGAATGAGATGCATCTCTAATATGCCAGTAGTTCTTCTAGTGTGAGTGTAGCCATAGTTCAGGCTCCACCAGTGAAATGTACATGACAATGTGGTCAACCATGTACATTTCACTTGACCCTGTTCTGGTTCAGTGCACACTGCAATTAACTCAAGACCAGCTCACTGATGGCAGGGGAGTACTCATGAATCAATGCACTTGAGTGGCCCCCTTTCTTTAGTAATGTATCATTAAAATGCTTGATTCACTTTAATAGATTATTTCTGGAATATGCTGTAATTGTAGGATGGAGAAGTCTTCCAAACTATAGGAGTAATGTAAACCATATTTACAAAATTCAACCCACTACCCCCTTCTCTTAAAATGAGTATCCTCTGCAAGTACTTTGTCAATGACATCATCATTTTTTGGGTGTCACATGGGGTATTTCCCAGAAGTATTTTAGTCATTGAGCAAACCAAAACAAAGCCAAAACTTTTAAAGCATTTGTCTCTATCAGAATGTGTCTTATGGCACATGAAAGAATATGTAGGGCACTTTAGAATCATCAAAGGATGTGTTAGAAATGTTTATACATTTTCATGAATTTGTGACAATTTATGTAGTTGGATTGGTTGTGGGTTGCTTTAATGTGAAAAGTCTCATAGATATTATAGATGTCTTTTTACAACATATTTGATTCTAGAACCATTTATAATGATGACATGATGAAATTTCTGGACAAAAGTTGCATATATTGGATCTTTTGGGGGATACATGACTGTTGTAGGGTACAGTAACTGTTGTTGGCAAGTGTGTGTACACTATGGAAATACGTTTTGTGGAATATTGCATGTATGAATGAATTTGTCAAAAAGCATAGGTTAGGAGTATTTTCCCGTTATGATTTGGCATCAAATAATTGTAAAAAAAATAATGACTTGGAACATTTCTACCCCAAGTCTTTATGTCATTCATTATCATGCAATGTCTGACTGCCTTCTATCCAATAATTGTCAGGCTGTGTAAAGCCTGGTTTACACAGGCCGTCAATGTATCCTTACCAATATTAATTTACGTTAGGCTTAAGATAATGAACTATCGGGAATAATTGAATGTAAATTTAGGTCGTTGTCGTAGATTATTGGTAATAATTGTCCTAAGATTTAGTGGTCCTGAAGGGTTTACATAGTCGGATAATATCCTTAGGATAAATGGGTTCATAATTGTCGTTGTAAGGGTGAAGTAAGGCTTACGACAATGAATGTATCTAATAGATTTGTATATGAATGGGTCCAAGGGCATACAACAGGGGGATTTACCCAGACCAGCAGGGGCTCTTATGACAAGAAATTTCATTATGCTAAAGCCCCATTCACCGTGGCCAAAATTTCATTGCGATCTTAAAATCGCAAGCATGACAAATACATCTCTTCAGCCAATAAGTATCTATTAATGGCCAAATGAAGTTGGAAATTACCTCTAATTCAAGGGCTACGTCCACATGGTGGCCAAATATGGCCTTATCAGGTTGAAGGAGTTAAGATAACGAACTATCCGGAAGAAATGTGAATTAATTAAAGTGCATCTCTTACATTAAGCCTGGTTTACACAGGCCATCAACGAGTCCTTACGAAAATTCCCTTAGCCTACATTAACCTTAAGTTAATGGGAAAATCGGGAAGAATAATTATGTATGTAAATCATTTTTTAAGCCTTACGATAATGACTGTCGAGGACCTATCGTAAGGAGTTTGACAGCCTGTGTAAACCCCTCTTTATTGGTGACAATTATCGTAAGGTCTTATAGTCATGAAGGGTTTGTAAACACAACCCAATAATTTCCTTAAGATAATAAACAAGGAGATGGTTATATTGTAAGGCCTAGGAAAATCCACGACAATTGACAGAAGGCTTAAGATAATGGATGCATTCAATAGATTTTATAAGGATAAGTTCTCTGACTTAATGATAGGTAGTGGTTTAAGGCCATATTCCATTTTATAGTATTTGCTCACGGCACCATGGAAAGATGCAAGCAAATAGATGCAAACTTACTTACGGTAGGGTACCACAAGGTGGAATATTATGTACTTGCTGCACTTGCTTGCAGCATTTGCTTATGGTATTTGCCATTTTACATTATTTTTCTGTAGATTGCTTGTGGTACCAGATGCCAACATGTTGGTATCCAAAACGCAAGTGGGTTGCGGTACCTTGTTTAAGCTGTCGCAAATGCTTACAACGGTCTTAAAGTGGAATATAGCCTTTACACAGTCACCTATTAAAGCTCTTCCCAAAACATTTCAAATGTGTCAAAACTCATCTCTATACTCCAGTTTTAAAGAAGGCTTGGGACAACCCTAAGACAATCTTACGATAATAATTCCTTAAGATAAATTCAGTTTACACAGCCTGACAATTATTGTAAGGCTTAGGTCACTTGTCGGGGTTATTGAAAGGTAGTTGTCTGGAACCTTGCATAAGCATTTTGAAGGCCTGCGTAAACCCTGCTTAATTGCGATGTTTGCTGGCCTGAGAAAATTATAGGGGTGTGTAAACCCTTCAGGACTATTGCATATTGCGATAATTATTACCAATATTCTACGACAATGACCTGGATACACACGCATTTCTTCCAAATATACTATCATCGTAAGGCTTGGGATAGTGGGTTGTTAAATTGTAAGAAGATGTTGACGGACTGTGTAAAGGGGGGTTTACACAGGCCAATGAAATCCTTACGTTAGGTCCCTTAGGTTAGCCTTACGATAATCCCGATAGCCTTACGATAATCCTGATAGCCTTACGATAATCCCGACGACGTTATCGGCCTGTGTAAACCCATATTATCGTAAGGAAATGATTGTCTTAAGGCTGTCATAAACCTTACGATGATTTATCGGGAAAAAATCCTTAAGATAATAAAAATTTCAGACGTGTTTGAAATTTTTTGGAAAAAGCTTAGGTGAATGGCCTTACGATAATGAAATTGGCCTTACGATAATAAAGTTTCTTGTCTTAAGGCCGTCTATCGGCCTGTGTAAACGCCCTTGTCTTAGGCCAAAGGCCTCATTCATATAGAAATCTATTAGATACTTTCATTGTCGTAAACCTTAGGTCACCCTTACGATCACTGTTATCAGCCAATTGTCCTAAGGATATTATCGGGTTGTGTAAACCCTTCATAATCATAGTCCTTACAACAATTGTTAAGGATAACCTACGATAGTGACCTAAAAAGACATTATTTGGCTTATGAAAACTCATTAACTTAAGGTTAACGTAAGGGAATTTTCGTAAGGAACCGTTGACGGCCTGTGTAAACCGGGCTTAAACAAGGTATGACAGTTACATTATTTTAAGTTAGGTTTAGACTCTCCAAGACAGAGTGTTATAATAACATTATTCTGGTGAAGTTGAGACCTTACCAATACAGAATGTTATAATAACGTTATTTTTACTTGAAATAACGTAATAAGAATGTTATAATAATGTCACAGTGCAATGTCACAATTAATGTTAGGTTCTAAAGAAATTATTGGGTGCCATCAACACAATGTAACAAGAACCAAAACAGGACTAAATTGGACGTTACTAAAACATTATGATAGCGTTACATTCTTGCCTGGGATATGTGAATGCCTATCCCTTTTCTGTAAATAGAAAGATGATCTTGTGAAGATTCTTAAAACATTCATTATTCTCAAATAATGATCTAATAGTATTGATTTTCCTCTTTTTTTCAGATCCAATTTTGCACCTTCTTGCTCTCAACAATTCTAGGATCATCGATATATCTGTACACAAGATCACGTCTAGTCCTAGGAGATATCACTTCGAATGTGTGCTCTATCTATGGACCTTTATTTATGGAGACATTTGGTGCCTACGACAGACAGATAGCCTTTGTAGTTTGGTCAATTGTGGTGCAGATAATTCCATGGGTAATAGATTTTATATTGTGCACTCTTATAATTCGCCAACTTAAGAAGGCCCGTGCCTTGCAGGACCGACTTCGGCAAACCGCAGCCAGTGGTCAAACCCAAGTACATCTTACAAGCTCAGATTTAAAGGTCACATGGATAATTGTATGTCACTGCTTGTGTCACCTCACGTCTTCTATGCCCGAAACAGCTTACATTGTAGCTGTTATATTTGGCACAATTCATCGTCAAAGTATTGTAGTCCAATATGTCATATATGTTTCAGTCCTTATCTGCCCCGCCTTTAGAACCTTGTTAAGTCTTCCCTTTACAATAACCTCATTTCGACAAAGTAGTTTAAAAATTGCAGTAAGGCTTCGCGAAACTTTTTCATTTCTGTTCACGAATTAGTAAAGTATAATGAATGTTGAAAGTCTGCGAAATCAATCAAATTCAGTTTCTTATCCTGGCTGGTCATGCTTGTAGCAGTTGAATAGGTAAAATGTCCATGGTTAATTGGCAAAGGAGAAGAATCGAACTTTTCTATGCGACGGTTTACAGATTGCTTAGACCAAGCTGGGACAATTATTTAGGTACCGGATTTAGCTGATCATGGAATGTTGATCAGTATTCCATGATAATTGATCATGTCTATCACAACAAGTGGCGATGTCCTTGTGAAATAACCTAAAAAGGTCGATTATAATGGGGTTTTTTTGGCCATATTGATGATTAAGAAGAGTCAGAGGTACCTCAAACAAATGTCAACATTTCTGTAAGTAGGTGCCTAAGGCATAAAAAGATGAGCAGATGCTATTTAAATGAAAACTGGATATTTTACAGATATCAACAGACTGTGTCATGCACTTTTTAATTATGTGTGAAGGGAATTGCAATGTATGGAATTTATAATTGTTATTTTTCAAAAGTCGATATATTTGTCAACAGGTTCCCATTAGCTCTGCCACTTCTGTATTAGAACTGTCTCGGACTCTTTGTATATGTCTTAGTTAGTTCATGAGAGAAAAAGACTTTTTAGTATACTCTTGAATATTTCTTCAATATCAAAATGACGAATAGCTGTACCTGGTAGAAAACCTAGGAGAAAATACCCAAAGAATGACCTGTTGTTACCGCACGGAACTTTACTATTTTTCATGTGAATTTAGAACTATGAAAGGCAAGTTAGAGATACATTAAGGAAAATAAGCTGAAACAGAAATTGTTCCAAGAATAGTAACAACTTTGTGACAAATAGCCTTATCACTCACATCCCTGTTTAAGACTTGTGTTTAACTCGGTATTCTGTAAACCTCATTTCTGGTGTTTCCCACGTGTTTAAACACAAGTTTTTATCTCGGGGTATTTTCATGTAAATCTCCTATTTTAATATTGTATAAAATACAAAACGTATGGAGTTTCAACTCTAGACCCCTTACAATGCTAGAGCTATAGGCCTATAGAATGAGTTTGGAATCAAGTGTCATTTCATTGTATTTAAATAAAAGGGAAGATTTGCATTTCTGGAAAATCCTCGAAACTTATCAAGATATATTTCTATTAATTTTTGATAATGCCCTTAACTCATTAAAATGCACATACAAAAATCATTCTAATTTTGGAAGAGGAATTCTGGTGTAAACGTATCAACTGCCATGTTGTGACATGTTATATTCTGAAATTGCACGTGTCAAAAACTGGTGTAAAAGAAACAGTTTTCCCATGTAAACCTCATTGTTTTACACAGCACTAGTATTACATGAAAATAACACGTGTTAACAGGTCTTTAACATCTCGTCATTAACATAATAATGTGGCATTGATGAAACTGATTAATAAGTATTTATATGTGAAAACGTATGTTAAAGCCCACTATTTGAAAACCCATGGTAAAGTCCATGCAATAGAAAAAGTTGTGGGTAGCCTAATGACCAATTCTTTGGAAATCTCAATAGTAACACATAGTATTATTTGAATTATGAGCTCGCTGCTATGCTCGTATTCCCTTAAAAAATATTTCATGAGTATATGCCTGTAGGTATATATGCTCATGAAATACTTATTTGATGGTAAAACTAATAGATGTGGCACAAACTCCAGTCTTAACTTTGTGAAAATTATGTGTGGCTTTCTTGTGTGAAATCCTTTTGCTATCAAAACTATAGAAAAGGTCTATCAATTGCATGGTGAACTGTTCATGAACTGCTTATGTTTTTTATGTGAGGGCCACAAATTGTCAGTACATAATGTCGGCCCATTTTGAAAGGTCAGTATTGTACCGATGGGAATATTTTCTGTGTTATGTTATGCTATGATCAGATGATGTTTGGATTGTATCTTTAAGAATTGCAAGGGTTATTAGACAGTGTTATTGTGGGATTGTGGGAAAAATGCATGGTAAATTGAACATTGTAGGATTGTTATGAACAGTGACTAGCATTAAGGTCCCTATATTCTCATAAAGTATTGAAATGTGTTAACCTTAATGTCATATAGAAGTAGAAATGCTTTAGTTCATAATACAGTTGTATCTTATAATGTCATTATAGATAGTGGTTATGAATTGATTCAGTTTGAATTAGCTATTGAACTAACTAATATGCTAGTTTTAACAAACCCTATTATATACTTGATATAGAATTGTATGATGATAACATCATAATTATTAGGGTTGGATTTAGGTTTAAGCATATAAAACATCACTATAAGTATTCAGATAAATATTTATACTATTGTATTTGTATTGTTAATTATGATATGAATGACAGGGCTTGGACAATAGACAGTATTATTGGTGCGCCGATGATGTCAATAATGTCAATATTGTTTTGGTGAGCATAATTATAACCTGCTTACACACCTAGACATATAAATTGGCAAGTCCGAATAAACACTTATAATTTGCACTCAAACTTTCCAAGCGTCATAGTCTCTATTATTCAAACATGATTAATTAATATGTTGTTGAATTAGATTTGTGGGATTCATGATGAATTATTAGTGGGAGTGGGTGTGGGACAATATGCATACAAACCTTTTAGAAGGCCATCTACAGATTTACTGACAATTGTAAACGCCTGGTTTGATGTTTGGATATGCCTGAGAAATTTAGTGTAAGGACAGGATTCAGAGGTGCCTCGAGCTTATTTGTGGGGCTCAAGAGCTTTTGTGTTTGAAGCCTGGTTTACACAGGTCGTCAACGGGTCCTTACGAAAATTCACTTATGTTAACCTTATGTTGATGGGTTCTCGTAAGCCAAAGAATGTCTTTTATAGGTCATTATCATAGGTTATCTTTGACAATTTTCATAGGGACTAAGGTCATGAAGGGTTTACGCAGCCCGATAATTTCCTTAGGTCAATGGGCTGATAATGGTCATCGTAAGGGTGACTTAAGGTTTACGATAATGAAAGTATCTAATAGATTTCTATATGAATGGGTCCTTTGATCTAAGACAAGGGTGTTTATACAGGCTGACAGGTGCTCTTAAGACAAAATAATGTCATCATCTTAAGCCAAATTCCATTGTCGTAAGCCTTTTGACCTAAGCTTTTTCCAAAATATTTCAATCATGTCAAAAAATTTTGTCATACACCCGATACTTTGACAGAAGGCTTAGGACAACCTTAAGACAACCTTAGCACTACCTTACAATAGCAATTCCTTAAGATAAATTTGGTTTACACAGGCCGACAATTACCATAAGGCTTACATAAATTGACGGGGTTATTGTAAGGTGGGTATCAGGAACGTATCGTAAGGATTTTGACGGCCTGTGTAAACCCCCCTCATGGCTCAGGGGAAGTATTCACCGTAGAGTCAATACTAAGGAATTGGGCGTGATTTCAAGATCTGATCCTCGTGCTTTAATCCTTTCACCAAGCGATGCCACAAAAGTTTTATAGTAAATTTCTACAGGAATGGCCTTTAAGCCCTGTTTACACAGGCCGTTAATGGGTCCTTACGATAACATACTATTGTAATCCTTAGAATTATGGGAAAATCGGGAAGAAGAATTGTGTATGTAAAATTTGTTAAGGCTATTGGTAACGATTATCCTAAACGTTTTTTTTCTGAAGGGTTTACACAGCCCAACAATACCTTTAAGATAATAAATCCATGATAATTGACAGAAGGCTTACAACAAAGAAAATATCTAATAGATTTGTATAAGAATATTCAGACAGGAAGGGTTTACACAGACCGACACAGGCTCTTAGGACAAGAAACTTTATTATCATAAGCCCAATTTCATTGTCGTAAGCCTATTCTCAAACACATCTGAAATTTTCATTATCTTAAGGAATTTGTCCTGATAAATTATTGTAAGGCTTACGACAAGCTTAAGACAATGAAATCCTTATAAAATGGGCTTACACAGGCTGATAACATTGTCGGGACTGTCGTAAGACTTACGTCAGTCATCGGGACTGTCGTAAGGCTTACAATAATTGTTGTCTGGAACATATCATAAGAATTTTGACGGCCTGTGTCAAGGTGGGTTTACACAGGCCGTCAACGGGTCCTTACGAAAATTCCCTTATGTTAACCTTAAGTTATTGAGTTGTCCCAAGCCAAAAATTAATAATGTAGGTCATTATCGTAGGTTATCGGTGACAATTGTCGTAATATGCAAAGGGCAGAAGGGTTTACACAACCCGATGATTTACTTAAGATAAAAAATCCACAATAATTTACTGAAGGCTTACGACAATGAAAGTATCTAATAGATTTGTATAGTGAATGGGTCCTTTGACATAAGACAAGGGGGTTTACACAGGCTGACAGGGGTTCTTAAGACAAGAAAATTCATTATCCTTAGCCTAATTTGATTGTCGTAAGCTGCTTCTCCTAAGCTTTTTCCAAAAAATTTCAAACACGTCTGAAATTTTTGTTATCCTAAGGAATTTGTCCCGATAAATTATCCTAAGCTTTACGACAGGCTTAGGACAATGAAATCCTCAGGACAAAATGGGTTTACACAGGCCGATAAGGTCGTCGGGACTGTTGTATGGCCGTCGGGACTATCGTAAGGCCATCGGGACTATCGTAAGGCTTACGATAATGACTGTCGGGGAGTTATTGTAAGGATTTTATCGGTCTGTGTAAACCCCCCTTAACCCCCCTTGAAGGAAGGGGAATTAAGCTATCAGGAGTTGAACGAATTTTCGCAAAATTCCAGTCAGAATAAAAGATAATGGTCATTTGAATATTCTAGCATTGGTTAATAAGAAAATGACAGAATTCCGATTGAACAAACATTTCGTGATTATGGAAATATTAGAATTTGTCTTAACTTAGCAAATATGTCAATTAGTGGAAAAATATTATAATATTAAAAAAGTCATAACTTTGGTTTCATTTATGATAATTGCAAACCATTTTTTGTGAAATGACAATAAATCTTTAATGTTCTCTTTCAAATAGATAAAATTAATATTTCACCAAATGACAGTTGCCATGGAAACTCAAAAATAGAATATAGTGTGGATATTGCCATTAAAGACAAATTAGCGGCATTGGCACAGTGCCAACATTTGGAATGTTTTCATCATAATTACATCAAAAATAATTCTACCAGAAGAATCTAGAGAAAAATTTGAGTTTATGGCAATTTTTGGACTTATTTTCATATTTTTGGCAATATCTCAGTAATTGTGAATGGAAGAATGACATATTCAGGAGTGAAAGGGTTAAGAATTACATAATAATGTTACATACTAATGGTTACTTAAGAGGCTTGGGTTGTCTCATGGCCACCCGCAAGGCACGTTCCTGGGGCCCCCAAGTTCAGTCTGGGTTGCCTTCATGTCAGCAGGTGCTCGAGTTGCCAAGCTTTACCAAGCTTTACCAAGCTACCAAGCTTTGCCACATACTGTGTTAGATATAACTATGTATTCCAAACCAACTGTATTTCATGTAATATGCAGAAAGAGAGGCAATGTCTATTCCTGGTAGGCAAGGTAATCTCGGACTGTTCCATATTAGTAGAAAGGCACGCATGCACCTAGGTGATCCAAGAAGTGTCGAGCTATAAGGGAGTTGATCGTCCTGCTTTGAAGCAGAGAGAGAGTTGGAGTCCTCTGGTAAAGTGGGTGATACAAATATATAGGATCTTGATGGAGGCATGTTTTGTGGTGGATATGAATAGGATCCAACATTGTTAGTGATTTTGCGAAGATCCTGATGTCACTTTATCGAGTGGGGATGTATACCATCTGATGAGACCAACTCAAGTGATGCTATGACTTTTTATACTTTGGAACTAATAGATAAAATCCTCTCATTTGTGCCTACCATCATTAAAATGTTGTTCTATTGAACAATGAATGGACGGATAATGGAAACTAATTAAGGCAAGATCGAAACCATCATTATACTTATTTATTAAGAACTGAACATCGGTACTCAGACATTGTTGAGCTAGCATGTTAAAAAAAACCCAGAATAGTCCAGCATACAAGTTAAATAGTCAGGTGTCAACAAATCCAGAACTATGGTTACAGAACAATGGCATCATCCACCACTCTGACCCTGCAGAAATATTCTTTTAAAGAATCGGACCCCAAAGTATTACATTATGATTCCCCATGTTGAGATAAAGCAACGTGTGTTAATGGTTAATAAACCATGAGTACGGACTCAATTGAAGTGTGAAGATGAGAATCGGTCTTTAATGAGGAGTATCGCGCAATCACCATTTCCATTCTGTGAAATTTTCTAATCACTGTGGTCGGTTTACTTATTCACGTACAGTGTCAATAGTGTCAGACAAACAAGAAGGGATAATTATGTGCGCAGACAAGATATGGGCATCGTTGTGTAACTTCAAGTTCAAGACAGATGGTGTTTTTCACAAGAGATAAAGTGTCACCTAAAATGTGTGTTCGTGTGTCAACCCGTTTTAACTGATGCTCACACATTAAAGCCCACTATACAAAATCATCGTATATACCAGATGCGCATGACATCATTAATATGATTTTGACTATGAATTTAATTATGGTCAGAATTGAGATGAAACTTATCAATCAATTATCACATCTATAACTGTTGAAGGTAATGAAAGATGTTTTCTTGGTAACCCACTTCCTTGTTGCACCAGGAAAGTAAACACATTTTATAGTCAGTTACACATTATTACTTTATACTTTCTATTGCTATAATCTGTAACGATAACAGTTAAGTTAAGCAACATTTGTGAATATCGGATTATGACGAATAGCGGCATGTTAAGCGAATCGGGTCTATATGCCACAAGACCGGTTTCTAACTAAAAATTTTGGAAAATTACGTGTTGACGACTGTTGAAGTGCTGTTTGTACAAAGAAAGGTGAATTATACAGGGCAACCCCGCATGCGCAGTCAACTTCGACGCCACTACGTCCGGGTCAGCCTTCCAGTGTCGCGTAGTTCTTTGGTTTAGGCGGACATCATTAGCGTTCAGAAACATACCTTGAGTTGTCGTTTCATCTCCAAAAACGGGAGATATCTATATTGAAGTGTGTGTATCAGGTGTGTGGGCGAACTTGTCGGTGGTCTCTATAGTTCTAATCTATAGGGTTATAAAGAAGTGTGTGGTGACAGTTTGCACTCACGAAAAGGCTCTTCTCGGACCCAACCGTGATGATGAAGTTTGCTTTACTTCTCTACCTAGCCCTCACGGTTCCATGTAAGTCAACGTGGCTGGTTCTTGTAATTACGCCTCCTACTCGATTATATATACACTTTTCTTCGTTGTATATAATCTCATCTACATTTTTTTGTTTCTAGTTGTTGCATTTCTTGTCAAATGTTTGGAAAAGATAGGAAAGCAAGAAGTGATCCAATCATTATTGTCTTCTCTAGGTACCATTTGGGCAGCTTGCTCATCGGGACGGAAATGTGCTGAGAAGTATCAAGGGTGAGATTAGGTCATATTGCTTGACTCTTTCTGATTCTCATATCTGTGTCATGTCAATTACTCTCAAGGCGTTGTGCACTGAAAAAAAAACAGGTTGTGGGCTCAAGGCGAATTTCACACCAGCAATATTATAAAAGCGTTTCCCATAGGTTAAAGATGGGATGATTAAGGTCTCACTGAATACCGTATAATTATACCATTTGGCTAACATCAGAAAAACATGATTGTGAGTCAGAAACATTATGGATCCAAGTCAAAACATTATTTTGAAAAATACAATCTTTGAGTAATACAGGTTTCACCCCCATCCCACCCACCCCTCTTATTGTAAGGTTTCTCTGACGATGGATTATATAAAATATGGTCCATTATATTATAGCTACTTACATTGATAGAATATTAACAATAATACTTTACTCACGTTTTTCCTATACATACAAATTCAAATATTAGTGTCCCTAGAATACACCTAGTCTAGCCTGGAGTTGCCACTGAGGAGAAGAATTACTTTGCCTTTGGATACCAGCAATAGGTGTAGCACACAGGGAAATTGCTAATGGCCTTTGGCTGATACCCAGTGACTGAGAAAAGTCGTTCTCTTCCTCATTGTAGCTATAGTTAACACCATCATTCTGTCACCCAATAGTGATTCTCCCGTCACCATCACAGTAGCTCTGCCTATAGAGAAACATACATTATTCACATTGTATTGCCCCCTTTCGTATCGCCCCGAAGACATCGTCTTTCGTGAAAATGTGATTCTAAATATGATGAAAGGTGCTGTTGTTAATTAGCTCATGCGACAATAAACAGCAGTAGATATTGAAACTGTGCTGTAATTGTTAGATGATGTGGTGGGATTTTTATAAGACAATCGGGTATTGGTTTCACCGGCTTGGGATTTTTGAGTTAAATCATCTACGTTTCTCTTCGTTCCTTTCAGCTTTGATGCCTACTATACCGAGTCCGACCCAAACGGCCCCAAAAACGGTTATGACTTCAAGAACGTTGGTCCGCTCTACCCCATGGGACCCAACCCCTCCCTGGACATCAGAGTGGACTCGAATCAGAAGTTTCAGACCATGAAGGGATTCGGGGCGGCCATCTCCAACGCCGCCGCCCAGCTGCTGTACAGTAGGACGTCCAACAGGAGGCAGGTCCTGGAGCACCTCTTCCACCCCGTCAGGGGGGCCGGCATCTCCTACATCAGGCTCACCATGGGGGGCTCCGACTTCCAGGCAGTACAACCGTACACTTATGACGACGTAGCCGATGATTTCACACTGAGCTACTTCAGCATACAAAAAGATAAGGACTTTATTATTCCCTTATTAAAAGAGATTCTTGATATTAATTGCAACCTGAAAATCATGGCCACTCCCTGGAGCGCCCCTGGTTGGATGAAGTATAACGGTGGTCTGTTTGGGGGCACTTTTATCGATAACGATAAGTATTACAGGACCTATGCTAATTACTTCGTAAAGTTCATCCAAGCGTATCAAGCAGAAGGAATCCCTATCGATGCTATCACCCCACAGAACGAACCTGAGCATGCCGTCTCCGGCTACCCCACCATGAGTCTACCTGCCAGCCAACAAATCAAACTTATCAGGGAACTTGGGAAGGCGTTCCGGGAAAACAACATTAACACGAAGATCGTCATTTGGGATCATAACTGGGACAACACTGATTACCCCCTGCAGGTGCTGGCCGATCAGGAGGTTCGCCAGTACATCGACGGCACAGGCTTCCACTGCTATGGCGGCAACCAGAACAACGTGTTGAAGGTGGTGAACGCCTACCCCGACAAAAAACTCTACTTCACCGAGTGCTCAGGTACAGATGGATCATACGATGGGGGCATGGTTTGGAACTCCAAGAACATTTTCACTGGCCAGGTGCTCAACTCAGCCGTCAGTGCTACCCTTTGGAACATGGCCCTGGATCCAAACCACGGCCCCAGGGTCGGGGTCAGGGGCTGCCAGAACTGCCGAGGGGTCCTCACCATCAACTGGGACGGCAGCTACCAAAACAACGTCGAATACCAGATCATCAAACACTTTGCCAAGTACGTCAAACCCGGAGCAAGGCGCATTTACTCTGGTCAGTTGGAGCACAAGGAGGTGATCTCAGTGGCCTTTGAGAATCCGGAGGGGGACATTGTTGTGGTGGTCACTAACATGTGGGGTGAGGATCGGACCGGGTCAAGTGGCGGGGGAAGGATCAGCGTGACCATCAACGGACAGAGCTACCAGATTCCACGTATGGCCCGGGGCGGTATGGTCACCTTGGTACAGAAGTGTAGGGAAAGTTTTGACCATTACGTACTCGAACTGTAGCTTTTAATAAAAATAATGAGTATATGCATATTGTTATTATGTTTTCATTTTCAAAAGGAATTGAAGCATAGTGTATGTGTAACATTGATCAACATGTCGGGTATTAGGTCGACAGGTCACTAAGGTATATGCATATTAATTTTCACTGATCATAGAATTATTTGTAGTTTATCACGATCTATTTATAGACAAGAAGCATTCAGTATTTTTTTTTTACATGTATCGATAGGCCTATACTTGATAATTTCTTAGTTGGTTTAATTACAGTAGGCCTACTCTTATCACAGATGGATATATTGCCAATATTATGCAGCAGTATATTTAGAGGGGGGGGGAGCCAAATTGAGCTTTTTTTAAATGTTAAATTCTGAGAAAAAAAAACAAACCAATTTCTAATAGCGCGTCCCCAACTTTTCAAAAAGCTAGATCCGCCACTGATTTGTATATTTTGTACATTTTTCCCTGTTTTTTTCCGACAAAATTAGTCCAAATTAACCTGCAGCTAGGCCAACTTCAAATTGTGGAAATCAGAAATCCTCCTCCTTACAACTTGGGGGTAGCTCAATTGTTCTCCAATCTAGTTCCGAACCTAGAAAAAGAACACTAGGAGCGAGGAGGTATGCTATCCACCTTCCTCATGATTCTACACACTCGAGCCCAACGTCAGTCACCAGCAGACCAATAAAGGTGGCTGGAGTCACATCACCAAGCTGGGTCACTTCACGTCAAATAAGTTAACGGGGAGACAATTTCTCCATGCCGTACAAAAACACACGCTTGACCCTTTGAGGTACCTTGGAAGTGTGCATTTATTGCATTGTGGTCACACTATTTTTGCTCTGAAAAGACCATGTGTAATGCATGCCTCCGGGCAGGGGGGCGAATTTTAGAAGTGCCCATGCAATGATTTGTCATTATGTCTCAACACAAACATAAAGTTTTAAACACATATTATGTATTTAAAACTCAATTATTACCCTTGCATAATCTGCAGAATAGAGATAAGGTCTTTTTTCAAAAATGTGTCTCCCCACACTGAAAGGATGCTCTGAGGGGGTTATATCTTAAGCTCTACAGCTAATATTGAGGGAAATATAATTACGTGGGTAGAAAATATCTTAAACCAACTTTTTGTGTAGAATTCAGTTATCCCACTCTAAACATTCCATTTAGTTTGGAAAACATTCCATTTGGAATGTTATTGGAATGTTTTTTCCCATATATTACCCAATGTTAGATATTTGGTTACCATGGAAATGAGAACATTTTTGGGATTTTGTCAGACATTGAAGCCCATTTGGATAAATATAACTTCATTATAATATTATTAGTCCAAACTAAAATAGATTGTCTTTTCTAGATCAAAAGTTATTCTCATAATAGCTTTTCAAGGCTTGTTGTTAATTTATGGGGAAATTTTATTTTGTTACTAAATATTTAGATAAATGTTCAATATCCGGGCATTTAGCCATTTTCAGGAATAGGCCTACTCACAGTCCTGTGTTCGACAGCCTGCAACTTCCTTGAAATTAATCCAATTTTGACATGTTTGGTATCATTTGAAAGCTTAAAACATCCTCTGTAATGCTTAATTCCAGCATGGAGCATCCTTTCTGTGTAGGAAGACACACATCTTTATTTTATTCTGGACAGTTTTCAGCATGCATACATTACTGGTTTCCTGCACCACCCAGTTTATGGTGGTTCTCAAACATTGCACGTAGAGTATATAAGTTTTTTTTATTACGTTTTATTATACTGAGCTTTCGTCAAACATACATAGTCTGGTCTCACCGTCCACTCAGTCACATGTATAAGTGTGGTTACAAAAATTAAAAAGATGAGATGAAACATGAATCATGAGTACAGCTAGGGAGTTACATTAACAATAACGATGAGGGTTCAAATTATTGTATAAACAAAGTTCTACCAATTTAGGTTACACAAAAATATATTCACGAAGTAGTACCTTGAACTTGTTATATACCTCTTCATTTTTAGATGGCTTGGCAGTTTGTTCCATAACATATAACCATAATTGTACCAAGGCGATCAATATATATTGTCTAATTTTACAATAGGCAAGTCTATATTCTTACTAATTGCTGGTCTAGTTAAATATTCATTTGTTTTGAATGGAAGAAAGTGGTTTAATGCATGTCTATGTATACAACAAAGTAACTGATACTTCCACCTGACACAAATAAGCTGAGTATTGTATTGGCCTTCGCATGCAACTAATCTGTCCTAATAAGGAAAGGATTATATATATTGTAACAACACCTAAGTGCACTATTTTGTATTGGGGGCCTTCCATTAAGTACGTACGCACCAAGGGAGGTGGGGGTGGGGTCTAAAATCTTTGGAAATTTGTGTACGTTCCCATACAAATCCAATGCATATTTTAGCCTAAGGGGGGGGGGGGGGGGGGTCTAGAATTTTTGAAATTTTGCGTACGTACTAAATGGAAGACCCCTTACCTGTAGATCATGTTCCTGTTCAGCAGTAATATGGGGGTAGATGCCTAAATTCGACACGGCGACAGGGGCATTTCTTAAATTCGACAGGGCGACATGGCTGTTTCTTAAAATCGACAGGCGACATGGCAATTTAGTGACAAATGACATAGCCCTTTTCTTAAATTCGACAGGGGACAGGGGCCTTAAAAAGATAGTGACAGGGGACAGGGTCATTTCTTAAATTCGACAGGGGACAGGCCTCTAAAGTCAAGGATAGCGACAGGCGACAGGGCCGTTTTTTAAATTCGACACGGGAATTGGGACCCCCCCATCTACACCCCCAGTAATATGTGTCATTAAAAGATTTACCATAATCAATGATTGGTAATACCATGGTTTTGCATACATCTAAAGCTGCCTTTGTGTAAAGTAAGTTCGTATTTTTCTTAATAGTGATAGTTTAAAAGATGCATTGCTATATGTTTTAGCTATGTGTCATTTAAAAGTAAGATTTGCATCAATAATTACCCCCAGGTAATATATGATTCCTCATATGAAAGATTTGTCTGGTTCGTAGTAATACAATCACTATTATTAAACCGGTTATACAAACATAATTTGGTTTTGTCATAATTTAAAGTTAATGTAACGGCACCTTAAATCAATATTGCTAACATCATTTTGAAACATCCTTATGGATAACTCCCGATTTTGTTGAGTAATACTCATTCTTACGACACATCACAATAAATTATTGAGTCATCTTCAACCCTCCCCCCTCCCCGAAATAAAAGGAAAAAGGAGGAAAAATGTAAGGAAGCAAAAAGAAGAACATGCATATATATGATATTTTAGGCCTATATGGTCAATGTGCTCCACAATTAGGCTACTGGCCCTATGCATGCCCTATGTCACCATGCAAACTTTTCCACTAAAGCAGCCTAAACACGTTAATTATTAAAAAATAACCTTGAAAAATAGATTTTCAAATTTGATTTTAGTTACCCATTATTTTGATAGAAATAATATAGCAACCAGCCTAACGCTATTGATAGATTTGTTTATGTTTTCTCAGGTGAGAGAGAAAGACTTTTGTAAAATCTAATTATGTAATACATATATTCAACTTAAAAATTTGCCAAATTAACTATTTCAAAAATACAAAAATTCAAAAATAAAGTCCCACACAAAAAAAATCTAAAGTTGAAAATTGCTCTAAAAGTTTATATCACATGCATACTATAATAAGAAGACATGATTATGGAGTATGAGGTCGGATATATTTACCCCAGCACCTATTGAACCGCGGCCGTCAGGCCAAGGTTCAATAGGTGCTAGGGTAAATATATCTGACCGATATACGACATAAAAGTGTCTTCTTTATTTTATGTGATGGCTAACATACTGAAAATCATCAATTTATTGGGGAAAAACGGCAGATTGCGGCCGACATTGCGGCCGACATTGCGGCCGACATCGCAGCCGACATCGCGGCCAACATCGCGGCCAACATGTTTGTTTACATAATTCTCTATGCTCATTGGCCATCACCATGGCAACGGCGGTCACATGACGGGTTCTTGCGCTGCGGTGCGTATAATCGGGAGATTTTTACCTCGGCGCTGCGGGGCGTATTTTCCTTCGAAAGACACAATAAGCACCGCACCACCCGATAGTCATTACATAAAGATGTAGGCTTTGAAATTCAGCAAAAAAAATGGGGGGTCACCATGCTAATTTGGCCAATAGAGCTGAATATCCATAATAAAACCAGAAAATGGCTTAAAATTGGTATTTATTTGTTTTCCCATAAATAATTATTGACAAAATATTTTACTCTTAAAATAATATTATTTTGAATGTTCTGTGTTATGCCTGATACCTTCATCATTATTTTGTTACATAATAACCTTGATAGAACCTATATCTTAAGAGATAAAGGAGGAATTGTGGTTTTCATGACCAAAATGGTTTTTCAGCAATTTCAAAATTTCTTGATAATTATAGTCCCGATTCACCATCAATATCTCTATGAAAATTTCTTTTGGCAAATTTTCTATTTCATATCTGAATAATACATATATTATTGCGTATTTCTGTAAAATTTGAAAAAGATTGAAGAACTTTCAAATTTTAGATATCTAGAAAATGGCGCCCTTGTCCTTAAATTGCGCTCTCTCTAAGTTTGGGCATATAGGGTCCAGCACAATTATTATTGCAGTGGTGGAGTGGTGAGGGCGGCCCCCTTTTTATTGTCCAAATTTAGTTTTTTTCAATGCAAAATTCTGAGAAAATCAGGGGCCCTTTGTTTTGGTACGCCCCGACCTTTTCCAAAAGCTGCAATCTCGACTCAAACTGTCTAGATTATAGTAGATAGGCCTAGCTAGGTCTAGGATAAACTAATAAATAAAACTAAACATCAAACTATGGAGCATGACCATCTTTAGCTTTTGATATTTCGTGATCACCTCATCAGCTGCTCATTTTCAGACTCCAAAATGTTCTCGCTATCGTCAGCTGTCCCAGAAGCAATGCACCACCAGTAAGTATGGTGGCGGGAAAAGGAATCCAATGAAGACCGGATAACAAGTTCAGTAAAAACTCACCTGTGGCGCCCTGTTCTTCAATTAAAACACTAGGTGTCGCCACCAGCTTCAGGATCAAAACCCGACCACTTCCTCTTGATGCAAGTTCGGGAAGTTCCCAAAGCGCCGGGATTTAGTTGTGAAACCATACGAAAGTGTCAACTTCAAGAGACGAATCTACCACAAAGAGACAAAAGAGGGAACGGAAGTTAACTACACGTCTGGACGTTTGTAAGATGGCGGAATGCGCTGGAGGCCCGGAGCCGCCCCAGACCACCACGGACGGCGACGGTGAGTGAGAACAGCTGAGACTGAGAGTCAACATCGTAGTCTACTGATAGATCTAGATCTACTCAGTGATCATTCTGCAACACGACGCCCTCGACCCGAGATACAACGTCAGGAAGTAGGGGGCGCGGCGGAGAATGCTCAGTGATAGATCATTGACTTGCTTCTCATATCCCTCAGACTTGCCAGCTCACCGGACACTGCTCCACTCCTCCTTTTTCTTCTTCAGGATTTCCCGATTTTGAGATTGAGGTCTATAGATCTAATTATAATCTAGTCTATTTGATTATTTTGTCTTGTTACTTTTAGATCTAGATCTACTAGAGTTTAATATTTAGGCCTAGGCCTAAAGTGGACAGCCGAGGGAAAAGGGTACTCCAAGGTTTCTATATTTGCTGTCCTAAACCTAATATTTAAGGAGATATGAGTAGATTTATGGAAAATAGTGAAAATTTACTCCTAAACCAACTTTTTGTGTAGAATTCATTTCCCATATCTAAAACATTCCATCACGATGGAATCTTCCCTTATTTGGAATGTCAATGGAATGTTTTAATACGGGTTATTCACTGAATTCATTCTATTTGGTTGCCATGGAAACTATAATTCATGAGATTTTGATAAAATTGTATTAACTATGAGAATTAAAGTATCATTTTCTGGACTCTAGATTGAAAACAGACTACATTTATCATTTCTGGTTGAAAAATATTGGATAAAATAGTGTTTTTGAATATTTATGCATAATTATCATAATTTATGATAATTTATGCAAAATCTCAATAAATACAAGGAAATTAAGCTTTTCCTCATTTTCCGCTAGCCTGACAGTGTCAGGCTTAAGGGCCCATAACTTCCTTAATAATGGTCGGATTTCGACATGCTTGATATCATTTGAAAGCTAAGTACATGCTCTACAACATCAATTTAATATCAAATCCCGCACGGAGTACCCTTTCCCCTCGGCTGTCAACTAATATAAATTATAGAGTCTATGCCGGGAGTCTATGCCATGGAAATTCCAATCAAAATCTTCAGTCAGAAGTGGGAGAGAAGTAGACTAGTCCATATGTCCATAGACATAGACATAACACTAAACAGTAAAAAAAAAAGAATGGGGGGGGGGGGGGGTGATCGACCTACCTAGATCTACGGCCGGTAGCCCTTTTTTGTTCAGGCTAACAGTAACACAACAATTTTATTTATTTATTTATTTATTCATTTATTTAAGAATTAGATCTACTAGCATCTGAAATACATGTCATGTCAGAGCATCTGATGGTATTCTGATTGCTCTTCTTTGTTCTTTTGACCATCGGATTAATCATTTGATAATTTTGGAAAAAATAACCCTGAAAAAAATGTCTAGGGTAGGGCCAATTAACAATTTAGGGTAGGTCGGTTTAGATCCATTCAATTTGATTTTTTTAAGGCCTATTAGACCTATGTATATAGTCTACAGGTATTAAGCTATCCTTGGTTAGGGGAATTGGACTGCAATAGGGAAGTAAGGATCAGGGCTAAGAATGACTCTGAGTAGATCTAGATCTACTAGTACTAGGAATGGAGAGTGTAGAGGCCACATCATCGTTTAAATAGATGTGTAGTGTACTGGCAGTTCCAGAATATGATCGGTAAGCCAAGTAGGCACATCCTTGTGGAGTGTAGCACTGTGAACTCAGGCTACTGACTGGGCAGGTGAGCAGGGCCAGGCTGGCGGATAGACCTCAGGAGTGTTAGTTGTAATTGTATGTGGTTGAGTGGACAAGCCTCTCTGGACTGATATAGTGATAGTGTCACTGTCAACGAGAGCACAGTGACAAATATTAAATGTCTTGGACTAAATAGATAGGTACTATCTTTTCACACGAGTGTTCTTTGTTGCTTCTGAGTGAAGAGCTACATTCTGAGATGACCACTGGTCGAGATATGAAGAAAGTCTGCGATTTACATGGAATAATGAATACACAATAATAGTAATTTATAACTTAATGATCAACTGTAAAGTAGAACCCTATAGTTCAAAATTACAGGGTTTTTTTTCAGTCCAGTGGACTGAAAAATGTGTCTTTAGACTCAGTGGGGGCCATGATTTCACATTGGTATCATTTTGGGGCTGCCAACTCTCCTAATAAAGGTGCATAACTGAACCCATAGTTTGAATGCAGTTCTGAACACTTGACAATAAATGTTATTTCCTAGTGTACTTAATTCTCTGATGCTTTAGATGCTTCACCGATTATCTGGAACCGTGATAATGACAGACTTTGCCTTTTTTCTGTTTCAGAGAGCGATGGATTAGGGACAATGCTGTCTAAGTTGGGAAAGAGAATATCTAAGAAAAGGTGAGAATATAACAACATTGTCATTATGGTTTATGATTTTTGTTTATTGAAATCTACATTAGTAAAATTACTAAAACGTACAGTCATGACTTTCCAATGACTTGTACATAGAAATTAAGGCCTTAATACAAAGTCCTGTATATGAAGTTGACTTTGCCTATGAATGATATATATCCATGTTAAAGATACAAGTTTAAACTTGCATTTAGAAAAGAATGTCACCTAGTTGTGAATATAGTTTTATCTAAATCAATGGTGTCCGAAAATTAAAAGTGAACCCTGCACCCAGGGTGCATGATCTTGTTGCCAGGTGCACAATTTTTAGGGCCGTGCACCCAGGGGTGCAGAGATTTTCCCATATATTAGGGAATACATTAATTAAAGGTGTGACTGAAGAAATTGTTCGGGGTTATGTGGTCAGGTGCATCCGACGTGTGCAAGATTGAAAATATTCATTTATTTCAGATACTGAATATGTGCTCTCATTTCCTGTGATGCATTATCTATTGGATCAGTTTGGTAGTTATTTTAAATGTGCCCTGTTTCTTTCCTTAATCTGTTAATTAGTGGAATGAAAAACAAGCTTTGGTGAGCCACTGCCTTTCCTGGTTTGACCGTAGTTCTGCTGTACTAGGAAAATTGCAACTATCCATTCCATGCGTGCCAAAGATGACATACATCCACTAATTCTTTTTCGGAAAAACTAAAATATACAACACTATCATATTTAAAGCCATGAGGCACATCGTGTAAAGAACCAAGGTACCTAATAACCCGATATTTTCATATGAAACATTCTTTTTTCAGCACTTCAGACGAGTCGATACAAGCCCAGGCAGAAGGTGATGTTACTGACCGAAGCATGGTCTACCCTAGTGGTTCTTCCACAGAGGTTGGAGCCAGTGGCGACTCTTCAGTGAAAACAGCCTCCTCATATGAGTATGACTTTACACACGCCAAACGGGGTGTCGCACATATCTTTGTCAATCAGCAGTTTGATGAGGACACGGGACAGAATTTCAGGAAAGGAGCAGAGCAGGATATGGCCACTTTTTCGGACGCGTTTCGTCGGCTGGGCTATGAGATCAAACCTTTCTTCAATAAGACGGCGGGAGAGATCTTAAAGGAATTTAACATGTGTGAGTAAAGATTACCCTCTCTCGTAGAGAAGCATTGTCTGAGGCCTGAAAAGAAGTTTTGTGTTAAGGTCAGCCGACATACCCTAAATTTGTCGGCCCTACTCTATCTTCTTTTTACCCCAACTAAGACTTTTTAAAAACATTATCAAAATCCAATAGAACTGACCAAACAAGATAGAACAACATATAGATGCTCAGGACACGTATTACAGATGTTTCTAATGATGTTTTGAGTATTTTTTCCAACACTGCCTCGGCCCAGTTGTGTAAATAAAACAGAAACAAAAAAATAATATTGACATATACACCTACCCAATTTTTTGCGCCCTATGTTGCCTGAATTTTTTTTCTGGCCTGGTATTATTTTTGAGAATTTTATGAATGTAGATTTTCAATATTTTGCAATTGGGCCTACCTTATACATTTGTCTTTCTCGCTGGTTCACTGGAATCGTTCTTTAAAAAAGTCATATGGGGCTTTGGAAGCGATTTATATACAGAAATTAAACACCCAATCAAAGTTCGTTCAAGTATTCCATAACTACAGTTTACTTAACACTCATCTGACATGATGAGATAATTGTCCAGGGTTGGTCGCACACTATTTTTTTTAGAGCCAGCTAAATAGGCCATAATGTGTCATGGAAAACATGTAATCCATTTAATGTTGTTGCTTATGTGAGACATCAGACAATACACATGTTCCTTGCTTTGTTGACAGATTGTGCTGGAGACCACTCTGATGAAGATTCAGTCATTTTTGCCTTCTCCACGCATGGCCACCAGCAGGTGCTGGACCGACACCGACAGAAGCACCTGCCGTCTAAACTAGCCTCAGATATCATTTATGGTAAAGACGGCATACTCTCTATTTCGACACTGGCTAAGTGTTTGACGGACGAGAACTGTCCAACTATGGCCAACAAACCCAAGTTGTTTTTCTTCCAGGTAAAAGCATTTTCCTTTTGATAAGTAAAAGCTATAAATAGTCTTGTTCATTGAGAAGGTTATGCAGGCCTAATATATTTTTTTTCAACATTAAATTTTCAACCATTGTGGCTTGAGGCCAGATAAGGGAACATGGTGTCTGATCCGCTGCCCTAGCAATTTTTAACTTTCACTTGATTTGATCAGTGTTAATTTTAGTATCAAATTTCTTAGGATATGATGTTTCTGTAAATCGAACGAAAGAACAAATATATTCTTAGTTTTAGAACCTACTTTTTATAGGCTCTTAACGTTTAGACGTTACATTTGTAGAGGGTTTTAACATCTGATGCTTTTGTTACTTCAAGACTTTGAAATGATGATTACGTAACAGACGGATTTGAACATAGTTCTCATGTCCAGGTCCAATTTTACTTTCTTTAATATTAGAAATTTGGCAGGGTGCGGTATTGATGTCAACTGAACAAGAAGAGAGCATATTCATATACTTGTCAAAGATTTGCTTATACAGTAAATAGTTGGTATGCATTGATGTACAAATCCCCTGGCCGTCGTGTGAAGAAGACCCCCTGCGTACACCTAAATCGCCTGATATTAATTTCTCGCCTTTTCTAACAGGCGTGTAGAGGAGACGAGTTGGCCGAGAATCTGCAGCTGTCGGAGACCGGTGTGTCTATGAAGAGCCTACCCAAACAGATTAATCCCAGCACGCGCCCCGTGGAGGTACCCCTCTACAAGGATTTTTTCATGGCATTCTCAGCTCCACCGGGTAGGCGGAATTTGAAAACACAAGTGTTAAAATAATACTTCGTATGAATGTATATCAAAAGGTTTAGGTATTTCAAAAGATGTTTAAAAAACAAGTGAGAGATCGGATGTTGATTGTCATGATATTCTGAGAGTGCCTTGCGCTGATGGCATGGTTCTCTTGGTAAGGGTTAGTTAAAAAGGTTAACTCACAAGATTGGAGGGTTGATTGATTATGTCCACTAATAAATAATAATGCGCCAAATGTATGATGCTTTTACTCCACCGAAATTTCTCTTGATAGAAAATGCTAATTCCCCGACCATTACCATGCTTTATCCCGATCATAAATGTAAACAGTATGTTCCTATATTCCTAAAAGCTAAATGACTATTATAAGAAGTTGTAAGGGGAACTGAGATCGGCATAATTTAAAACACTTATTCTAACGTTTATACTCCAGTCTCTACAGTCTGCTGTCCAACTCTAACTTTTGTTGTGATCGATACTTGGCTAGTGTGCGCCATCCTGTGTACAGTAAAACTCCTGCCAATTCCCAGATATCTTGCATCTACATTTTATGACATTTAAAAAAAATATTTTGTTTCAGGTTTTTACTCGTTTCGTCGGGCAAAGGGTGAGAGGCGAGGTTCGTGGTTCGTGCTGGCCCTGTGCGACATCATTAAGGAGCGCGGCTACAGCTGTGAACTGATGGAGCTGATGACGGCTCTCAACCACCGACTGGCGCTCGACCCGGAGTTCACCAGCAACATGAAGGGAAACCCCATGTTCGACCAACGAAAGATCATTCCCTGGGTTGCGTCCATGTTGGTGAAGAGTGTGCGGTTTACACCCAAATCCGAGTAGCCTTCACAATCTATGCCATTGTTGTTAACTGTACAGTTAGACCGTATAATACTTCCAGTTAATTTGTTCAGGGTGCTGTAGCAATATCTAACCGTGTTTGCAAATTGTTTATACAAGAAAGTATTAGTAAATATTTGAGATTGCTTCGTACCCTGAGTGCATTCCCACAAGTGGAATTTCTCTTTGTTACAGTTTTTTTTCACATAGGCCTCGGGAAGCATATGGAAGCGTTCTTACTGCAATATTTTCTAGTAACTCTTTCTACGGTTTAATTCTGATGTGCATCTGAAAGGTGCACGTGGGTTTGAATAATTATATGAATCAGTGGTAACATTGTGCGGTGCTGTGTCTGTTGAGCATCTTTATGGATACTATGGATATCATATTCTTAAGTATTGGATACAAGTCAAAGGTATACTTACTACAAATTCGGTAATTATACCCTTATTATTAAATATTAACTTGTTAAGTTTAGATGAAAAGTTTCCACTTTTGTTACTTTAATGAACATTATATATACCCAACTCTACGTTCGTGGACAGGTGAAATTGTGTGATGGAAAAGGGTGGTGGGGAACTAAGCTTGTTGTGCTCCCCCCCCCCCCCCCCCCCGCTCCTAGTTCTTGGTGATTGACCACTTTTGACAGAATCCTTAAACATTTTGGCAGCTTAAGGGTAATTTCAATATGACCCTGATTCATTGCTAAATGTTGTGCAATAGTACATGGTCTGTAAACTTGCTAATTCTCGATAGAATACACAAACTATACTTCCGTTAGAGTATACTAACAGTCGTGGCCACATCTTCATAAATATCTTAGATTAGCTTAAAGGCTCTATTTTGATGCTGCCGATTTTGTATTTGGTTGATTTTCTTTGAGAATATAGCATTGAGGCTGACATCCTATATACTATTTGAAAGAGAAGATCTTTTCAATGATGTATAACATGTCTACATTCAACCCGTATTCCTACTGCCGATTTTTAAAATCTGCAACAAAATCGGTATGTGGAATACAGTCTTAAGTATTTGCAAAATCTGCCACCAGTCAGCAGAAACAAGCAGACCAGTATCGGCTTATTCCACGTCACCACGCCTACCTCTTTATGTAGACCTGATATTTGTTTATGGTGAAGCAATTATTTCTACCGTTGTTAAAAAGATATTCAGTAGATCTGATATTTCAGGTTGTCAATAACATCATAGCCCTCTTTCATTACGGATAATGTTAAGCAATGCTCAGAATCAACGTTATTTCCGACCGGTTCTTTCTCCATACAGCTTGAACATGGTTCTACTCGCAGTAGATGCATCTTAGGCCTTTATTAGGCAAACCCTTCGATATCAGATTAGATGACTAGTAAAGGACACTTATATTGTTAGTAAGACGAACACCTGTACTTTGATAGCTACAGTGAACGTTTTAACAGTACTCATGAAATTATATTTTTATAGAATGTTTTGTATGTATTTTTTTTCTCGATGCAAAAGTATGGTGTGCTTTAAGAATCTTAATCCTGTGATACATTTATACCTATGCTCAGTGGAGAGACGGAGGGTAGACAAAATACGTGCATATATTTAAATAGTTTCCAGGTTCTAGTGAAGCTTCAGACCATTAATAATATCAAAAGACAATGTTTATCAATTCGCCCCATGTGTATTTTGGAAAAGGAATGTCATTATATCATTCAAAAAATAGTCAAGCGGCATGACCTGTTTTGTAAGAATCGTTTGGATACATGAACAAACAAAGTACGACAAGATAAGCAATGTATAGGCAAATCATTGCAAATGGAATTAAACCTTTTGTTCATCATAACAGTTGTACATTTGCTGAGCAAATAACTTAAAAGATGTAAAACTTTATTGAGAATATGGAATGAAATTCCCTGCAATTGGATTGTCCAATTGCTATTTTAATTTGATGAACCTAATACACCATGAAATTGCACCTTGTTAACTGCATCAACCAAGTATCTGTATATGCTTTAACACAAACATGTGATATTAAAAAAATTAATATAATGTACACTTGCCAGGTAATTTGACAACCATCTGTAACTGGTCAGGGTAACATAAACGTCCACCTGAGGTTTATTGGTATTATAAAAAAATAACATAATATTGAATATCCTTGTCACACCAAACTTGACAAAAGATGTACATCCAAACAGACAATCAAAGCTTGAAAAATATCCGAACCAAACGGTGCCTTTGGTTTGTGTTGGTGGTTTTACGCATCTTTAAAGAAACTAATGATTACTTGGCAGAAGTAAGCTGCTTAGTTTTTGAAATATATGTATTTTTTGACAAAGAAAATTGTACATGTAATAAATTTTGAAATATCATTTTTGATATTCTTGCGTTTTATATAAATCTGGAAATATAGTATAACACCTAGCAAACATGCCCATTCCCGACGAGGGGGTTCGACAGTTCATTATTTGGCTCAAGCAGAAACTACTAATGTAAGCTAACGTTGTCAATCTGTTTACGGCCTTAGGAAAGCCTTTGGCAAGAGACGTTATCTACATGTAAATCTGGCAGTTAAACAGTACTTCAAACCTTTAAGACCCTCTCTTACCTGCTTGACCCAACCTGAACTTGGCCGAGGACCAAATGTGCTTAGTTCAGTACGTAAGGCATGATTGGCTCAAAATACATCTGGGAAGCGTCCAGGTTTATTTCCAGATTAAAGGCTCTGCACAATTCGGAATCCTCTATTTTTGTTTATCAACGGAATCATTGAAGGGCAATTTCTTTTGAAAATATTTCAGTTACATTTGAAGGTTGTGGCTGTTCCTTAGTTGACACTCCTCCAGGCTGATATATCAGGGAGTCACTGGTCAGTAAATTACACCCCACCCCCACTCCTACCTAACCCCCCCCCCCCCCCTTAACCCCAAGATAACTATTAGCATTATAATCCATTTCATTCTCCAGCAGTTGCCAAGGAGATCACCGATAAGGTGCAACTCTAAGATGACTAACACCTTTTGTCCCCTTTGTCCCCGGGATTCATCCTGTGCTTGGCATGATCGTTAGACATTATATACAACCAAACAAGTGCTTCGCAGGCCTAGAAGACAAGGGCTAATATAAACTATGGACACGAAAAGGGGGGATGGGGGGTGCCATCCTAGGTCACACCTATCTTCGGGTGATTCTTCATGTCGTGTTCACTGGGGCTCATTCTAGTTAGGTTTTCCCTCAAAGTATCAAACACAAAGTCAGAGATGTCCACACTTTGGGCTACGGCCGGATACTTGTTTTATTCATGCTCAGTCTGGCCTCTATTAGATTTATTTACAGGTCTTTGTTCGGATTTGTTCAATATAGAATTTGATGAGTTTTACTGTACCTGGTACAGTCCAATGAAGTAGCACTAGTTTTACAGTCTCTCATACAAAACTTCCTTCAAGTAACCTATCCCTTCATTATGTACAATTTATACAATATACATGTACAAAGAATATACATGACTAACTGACATCCCTTAAGGCTAGATTTATGTACAACATTAGCATTCTTTCTGATGCTCGTAGTGTATATTGAAGATGTATAGAGATTCAATGTAAATTACTGCTCAATGAAAGTGAAACATATGAGACTGGATTGTTAATAAGTATTTTGTTTTTAAATTGATTTCGAACCGAAGGATGAACCAAGCCTTTCGTTTGTATTTCAATCCAGAAACCAGCTATTTAACAATTAATTAAATTAACAATTAATGCGTTGTGGCAGTGACTCAAGAAACAAGTAGAGGGCATCCCAACATTCCAACCTTTAAGCAGAATACATTTGGTATGGCCCAGGAATCCGAAAAAAATGGAGACAAATTGTTGATAGAATACATAATTTCCTTTCAAAATCTAACTAGATAACGTCTTAAAAATAGATAACGTCCGGCGTTTCACAGTGATTTTCATTTGCATTGGTAACACGGAAAAGCTCAATTCTGTTAAACAGTGAAAGCAATATTTACAGAGCTCTTCTGTCAAACTATAGTCTAAAATCTGTGTACACAGTATTACAGTTTGGCATAAGCCAGGTTGTGTTACACCCCGGTAAAGGTGGATATCATTGCGTCGGACTGAGTTTTCAGATAAAAGTAGGGATACTTGAATCGCAGAAGAGAAGTTGATCTAACTATTGATTTAACTGGTTTTCAAATATCATGGTACGTGGTCACTGGTAAGAATATCAAATTATTAACCAATGAATCTAGAAGAACGAGCTGTTCACACAACACAGGTTGCAATCTTTACTTTGGGGGAAAGGTCATGGGTAGGCTGATCTCAGCATGTGGTTATGGTATTGTATGCTAAACCACCCATTGTGTGTTAGCTAGTTACAGCTTGATGTATGGCCGAGCTCAACATATGGTTTCTGTATTGTACGCTAAGTCCAGTCATCCAGAACTTGAGCACTGCGCGGTCCTCTTCGTTGGCCTCGACCACCTGGAGTAGTCGCCGCGTGTCGTCATCGGACCGACTGCCACCCGCCTTGGTGAACTTGAAGAGCACCTTCACCTTACTGCAGGCAAGATAACAAATGGTTGTAAGTATATTAAAAGACTCGGCTATCTATAATAGAATATCCCATAAGGAAAACTTATGTGAGGATAAATTCACCACTGATGAAATGTTCGAACAAATAGGAAGTATGTATGTACTATATAAGAGACCCTTCCCAATGGCCACCTCTTCAATGTTACTACAATTTTGAAGGAGAAACATTACAAAATCTACTAAATGTAGCTCTCGCGAACGCCAGCTCTCTCATCCAAAGACAACATTAATTCCCCATTTGTGGCCCTATAAGAGGAGGTTTAATGTACATAAATGTGCATAGTGTTTCAGATTTTTATATTAATTGCTGGACAAAGTAAGTTTAACGTAACATCGAGTTAACTAATACCCAATGATGTTACCTTCTGCATGATATAAGGATAGGACCTTTATCAGATATCCACTCAAAAAAAGGGAAAGGCAATTGGAAAAAGCAACATTTTTCATTATCTGTCATCATCGCCATCCCTCATTTCCATTATAAAACCACCTTACAGGTGGAAGAAAATGAACGTTGTGTATGTGAAGTTGTTAATAAAAAAAAAAGATGTATATATATATATATATATATATATATATATATATATATATATATATATATATATAATTATGACAAAATGTACCTTCGAAAACCAACGTGGGTATGTTTTTCTTTTTTTTCAAATTACATCTGATGTAAACTCACTTCATCCACTCCTCCTTGAGACATATCAGACATTGGTCAGTCACACTGTCGGCCAGTTGCTCATTCAGTAAGGATTGCTCGATCTGACACAGCACGGCCGGGGCTGAACATCAAACAAAAGGAAAATTAATGTTAACAGACACATCATTTATGGTAGGTGCGCATGGAAAAATGTATGAAAAGACACCTCAGGTGTTGGAGAACACATCCTTCGGGAATAGAGTTCCGAAATTTAAAAAATGATATCCATTAAAGACCAACTTGGACGATGGCTAAATACATAATTATTACTTATGCGGGACAACCCCCACCTTTGTCCGGCATACACATGGGGGAGGACACGGTGAACGTGTACAGCAGCAGGGGGTCCCTCTCCGGGTCGAAGGCGGTGGCCTCGGCCCCCTCCATGCCCGGGTCCTCCATGTCCTCCACCGAGGTCACGTAGTCCCGTATGGGTTCCTCCTGCTCCTCGATGTCCAGGGTCACGTAGAGGGAGGCGTGTTTCGGCAGGGTCGAGCCCCGTGGCATACCCAGAAAGTTGCACCGCCACGAGTCGACGTATGTCGAGCTGTAGTAAATGGCCCGACAACATCCGCGGGGGAGCAGTGTCTGCCAGAGATTAAACGATTGGAGGCGTTTTTATGTGGGATACAATTTTCTTTATGTTTTTGCGTAAAATTCTACAACACAAGGCGCATGCTTTGTTTGCATTGTACCGGGAGAGTACCTTTGGAGCATAGTAAATAATGAGCTGCGTCGCTGAGTTGGGAACTGTATAAGCAAGAAATAACCGGGTTTTACTTGACCTTTTATTAAACGCTATCGCTTCTAAAGACAGAGCGTCGGGAAAAGTTCTCGTACCCGTAGTGATTCTGCTTACTTTAAAATCGTTTTGAAAAGAGCTCACTGTATTTACGCAACAAACATTCTATGATTGTTTTTTGTGAGTCCATTCTATGAAATGTATCTATATATAGGCCTACAGATATAAGCATAACAATTTGTTACACATATTAATTTCGTTTCTCCAGAATAAGCCTTCAGTTCGCCTCAATATAAAGGACAACCCTACCTTGAGACAGTCGATGGTGGAGCGGACCAGGCCCCGCTGGTGCCCTCTGATGATCACCTGGTTACCAATAATCACGTGCTGCGCCAACTTGTGGAACTCCATGAAGCCCAGAATCTAGTTGTGAAAATGAAAGGGGAGTAATGTCATTCTACAACACTGTCATCAGAAAAATATTAAAAAAACTTCTCCTGGTAACTGAGGCCATATAAAAGTTGAGGGTTAGCGATGTTGCATGTAGAATATAGGGAATGTCCGCATGTTAGCGATGTTGCATGTAGAACATAGGAAATTTCGGCACTAAGAGTCTATCAGTGATGCTAAACATTGCATATCATAACAAAACACGCTTCTTTCATTTTCATATTGTTATTAGCAAGACCCATATCAGACGCTAGTTAGAAACTGAGATGTCATGGTGCCGAACTGTGTTTCGCGGATTTAGTCTCGAATACAGTTTATAGGCTTATGATTAGAAAATACATCAAACACTCAAATAAGCGTCGTCTTTTTTGGATCCAAAACAATCCCCAAAGTCCCACCACTACTGACCATTACAGTACACCCAGCTCTTATTTTCTCCTGTTGACCCATACCAGACACTCCTAGAACTCATTTGCGCTTACCCTGAGGAGGTGTCGGAGAGAGGTGAAGATGGGTCCGTCCTCGCCCGACCCCCCGAGGCCCGTCAGGTCGGCGTCCCCCTCCTCCAGGCTCTCGTCTACCACCTCCTTCTTACTGAACAGTTTCACGAAACCCTCCTCAGTCTCTGTAGGGTATGGAGCAATAACAGTGCATTACAATACACAGTTTTTCCTCTTGTGACAGAAAAAAAAAATAGCTACGGCTATTCAGTGAATAGGTTAATGAAGTGGCGTGCACCCTTGGCGTATTAAAACATACTATGATGCACAAATTGTCTTCTATGCTTAAAAGGCCTATTAGATATAAGGTACTTTAGGACGTACTCAAAAGTAACTTCAGATTAAAGACATAATCGGTCAGAAAATGAATTTTAAACGAGATATTTGGAAACCGCCAATTATTGCACCTCAGACTGTAATACACTAAGAGAAAGTAATTAATTTAGTTCTAAGTTGTTTGTGTTTATTTTTCATTTAGTCAAGAACCACTTCATAATTATAGTAATCTTCCAGCAGTTACAGAAAGGCTACTATATCCATTATGCAATAATGAATATGTACAACATGATGGTAACATCCATCTCTGTTATTCACTTATCAGCGCTAACTCTTGATTCCATCATTATGTTTTGAGAGTCATTACCTTCTTGCTTCTCAAAGTCTATGATGGAGTCCTCGGTGGGCGGTCCCTCCAGCAGGCGCTCCGTGAGCCGGTTACCGCCTGCTTTCAAGATCCAGGTGAAAGCTCGGTGCAGCTTACAGAACACCAGCTTGTCGTTTGTCAGTTCTACCAGGGATCTGAAGGGGACATTCGACTGATATTATATATATATATATATATATATTATAAATCGTTGATGTAAGTTGGGGATGGTACCAAATACAGACATAGCCAGCGGCCATCAGTATTTTATTACAGTCTTTAAGTTCCTAATGATGAGTTGTCATTTATCAACAATATAGCCTTCATACGGCGACAACAATAAAGTCGCAAAATAGGTTTAGGAAGATCAATGAGCTGGTAAAGACCACACGTTGTTTTTCTAGACGTCGGATAATCAAAACATTCAATTAAGTACTTGTATACTTATAATAACTTCTTCTTCGTTCATCTTTTGATTTTTATGTTTCTAGATTTCAGTATCTTTTGTGGGATTAAGTTATTGTGTTTGAGTAGAGTTCACCCAGAGCCCCAAGTCTAAACTCATTCTCTCTATATATATTGAGGGGTCGGGGTGGTCAACGCCACTGAGGTGTTGGTATCACTCGTTGGCATTGGCATTTCATGGGTTCGAGTCCCATGGGGTGCAGCTGGAAAAAGGACATTTGGATGACCCCTGCACGGAATTGTGCCCAAATGGTCCACAGGACTGCAGTGGAAGAACATTTAATAAAGTGAACTCAGCCTGGATAAAAATCCAATTAAAAAAAAAAAAAAAAAAAAAAAATACATCCTTCATATCAATAATATTAGATTTCGTTTATTAACCAAACGTCTAAATATTTACAAAGTTTTCTGATTTACTTCAATAATGCAGATTATCTATTCCCATTCTGGCCATCACCTCTTGCCCTTACCTTGCCGTTTTGTTGGCCCCACCCCTCTGCTGGAGAAAGTTGGACGGGTTCATGGACAAGTTGAGCCGGTGGGCACGGGGAGGACAGCGCGACTTTTCTGTACCATATACGACTTTAGCTTTCTCCTAAAACAAAGAAAAACATGTATCATATTAATATTGGCACATCGACATGTACACGAGTGGAGGCGGTCAGTCCTATCTTCTGTGACTGGCCTAAGCTTTCTCAGAAAATTGGAGGGAGTAATAACATATTTTTGGGGGTCATCAAAGTTTAAGTTTGCTACGTAAAAGTGAGGTAAAGGACACGGCCATCGACTAAGCATTAAGTTCAATTAACGCGATGGTTGTTTGTTTATCAAACCTGTGAATCAAGAATTCAAAGATGGCTGGCTGTGCGCTTATGTGTAAAATTCCTCTTTACTGATATAACCTCCCTCCAATATTGGACCTCAGACACAAGAGGAGTACTCTATCAATGTCAGTCACGATCTTTTATAAATCTACTTTTTTTCAAAATCAAATTATTTTATTTAACAATTTTCAGAATACTAAAATTATTGTAAACTACAAAGTTTCCGAAGCCTTCCCTGTAATCTTAGCCTATGGACGTTAATCAACTAAATCAAGTTTCGTATAGAAATTTACATCTAATTTGTTTTTTTTTTAAATAAATACGCGGATCAACAACTTCGTAATCTCTCTTGGGCCACATAAGACTTGGAGGGTTTACTGTTTAACTGATTACCTGTAATCTGTCGATAACGTTGCGGGTCTGGGCCACCAGGAAGGGCCATGAGTTGAGCAGGAAGATCTTGTCCATCATGACGACGAGGATGCTGTACCAGCGCTGCAGGCCGCGCGCCTGGGCGTCCTGGATGAAGAAGGTGTGCGACAACACGTGACCCCGGTGGTCGTCGCCGAAGAAAATGGGGCCCTCGCGACCGGGACACACCTGTCGGGGGAGAGGGGGAAGTACTGTGAGTAATTTGGTGCATTTCACCATAGAAGTAAAAGTGTAACCACTTGAGAAAAAACGCTACAACCTTGCAAATTTATAATATAAAACGGATATGACCTGTTAGAGCCGATAATCCGAGCTACTGTGTGAGAAACTTTGCTCATCTATTTCTTTATTGTCACTCATATCTATTATCAATTTTGTAATTATTGTCATCAAATTTCATCACTGTTATACTGCCATAATCTGGACTATCTTGTGTACATGTGAAGATGCTAATTAAACCATTAAAGAAAACAAAAGAAAAACACACATATAAGGGGTAATACAGTATTTACCTCACAGCTGAGACTGCGCAGACAGGCCTGGCGCACCATGGAGAAGACCTGAGGGTGGTGGGGGTGTTGGGAGCTGATGTAGCTGACCATCGCGTCGTGGTCGTTACTGATAAAACCGGGCTGACTCGACGGAAAGCTCTGACATGCCTGACGCAGAAAAACGATTTTTACAATGTATATAATCATATTGTACATCAGCCAGCAATGGTATTTTTTTATGAATGGATATACGTGCTAGCACTTAAATGATTCTTAATAGTTATAAAACAGTTGTATAGTAGAGGAAAATTAGGTATATGGCATAAAGACACATTTCTAAATTTCTACAAGTAAGATAATAATTATTGATTTTTAACGTATCTTTTTAAAAATAATTCTTTGTATAAACTACACCTTCTGGCCAGCGGCTCAGATCTAAGTAGCTCAAAAAAATACCAAATTCTAATCATGAGAAAGCACCTCCCTTACCTCGCACTGGTCGGAGTCCTTGGTGAAGCTGGGCAGTGACTGGGGTGTTGTGGGGGTCTCGGGCCCCGCCTCCCCACTCGGAGGCCGGTCCTGGCTGGCGTAGTGTGCGTCCTCTCCGCGTGTGCCGCCTCCCTCCAGGACCTGCTGGGGGTCGTGGGTGTGGAAGGCCTGCGTGCAGAACAGAATGCTCGGCCCGTGAATCTCACAGAAGTGGCACAGCGAGATGATGGCGTTCATGGTTAGTGGTGGCCGGCAGATGCCACACTCTCGGACACAAATGTTGGTGTTGGCTGAAAAGTATAATCAAAAACAGGATATGGGAGTGGAAATATAAAATTGTTTACTCAAGTGATATGACTGTTTACATTATTACTAAACAAAAGATGTTGTGTATGTCTATGGTTAAGGTTACCCGAACTACCCTCATTTCTGGGCCCTATCCTAATTTTCTTTTTGATTTTTTCCCCATTTTTTGTTTTAAATCAAAAAGAATTGACCAGAAAACATGGAACAGCATGGATGCTAAAATTAGTTTTTTGAGGATGTTTGGAGAAATTTTTCCAACTTTGCCCTGGTCTGTTTATTTGATAAGTAAAAGTCAAAGGAAAAAAATATACATTCGACCTAGAATTCTACCTAGAGTACCGGTAGGCTAGATGTACCCAACTTTTTTCGACCTACGTTACCTGAACACAACACTTTCTTTATTTTGTTAGCCTTATCAAGAAGCCGTAGATATGAAGATACGACCACAAAAAGTGTTTTCAGAAAAAGAAATCCTAATGTTTACAAAGATTATAAACAACGGTTTTGCTGAGTTAAAAAGAATTTTGCTGAGTCCTGAGAGGAACGTAGACTAACGTCGGCAACGGCGTGAGTCCAGGACATGCAGACTCAACTCGAACTTCGAAGAGGCCAGTTGTTTTTTTATTTTAATTTATTAAAATTCAAAATGTACCTTTCTATAGACGTTGTGCAGATGACCTCACAACTGCCCATTATGGCCTGGCAGCCATATCGGTGATCAATTTAATATCATGATGATTAACCTTTCTGAATCATTTAACATACAATTTTAGGTTGAAAGAGTCTCACTGAATCATAACTAGCAATAATCATGCTTTAGAATTAATATATTTTGATTTATTCCATGACCATGTGCTCCTGATCACCACGTAGTGACCACCAAAATAGGATCACGTGACCACGTCTGCACAAGGTCCCAAAATTGTTAGTTAGCTATGTGCCTAAGAAGTTATAATATAAACAATATAAAGTCAACGAGCCCTGCAATCATTATTTGTAAGGTGCTAGACCCATGTCAACTAGACTAGTGACTAGACTAGTGACTAGTCACATTGTCACAAATGCCAATTATCAAAGTGGGTTCACAGATATTGTCATTGTAGACCTACATATAACTTGTTAGGTATAGATATATTTTCTAACTTGTGCTGCAGCCTAGATATCTAACTACGGTACTGCCAGTAGATCTACTGGCACATTGACACATAACCGTAACATTACTGACAGTGATTTCGGCAACTATGCCGAACTATGCCGAACTTCGCCGAAGTACGCCGAACTATGCCGAACTTCGGCAACGTTGCCGAGATACAAAACTCACTGCCGTTGCCGACATACAAAAACTAAGGACATGGAGAAATTCTATACAAAATATTGTAAGTATACTTTGGGAGTTTCCAAATATTCAAGCAATGTCTTAACCCTAAGTGAACTGGGGAGATACCCAATACAAATCAAATCTATTATCTTGGGCATACTGTATTGGTGGTGCCTAGAATTTGGCACTGATAGTATTTTGTTAAATAACGCCTTCAAAACTATGAAAACAGAAAAGAACCAGTGGATAAAAAATATACAAGATACTTTATGGAAAATAGGGCTGGGGAATGTTTGGCTTTATCCCTTACAATTGGACAAAAACTCATTGAAAACAATAATATCAAGTCGTTTACAAGACATATACATCCAGAAATATACCGAATATACTAGGAACCCGGGTAACGAAGAAAAATGTAAAGTTATTAATAACTGTCATGAAGACCATTATAAACAGAGAGAATATCTAGAAAGGGTTGTATCACCAGAAATAAGAAGTATTGTAATGCAGCTTAGAATAGATATGAATTGTACCGCTGATAGCCGTTTTAGAAGTTTTAGAAATAAAAAGACTATTAGCCAATCATGTACTTGTGGTGACACGAAACAAGATGTATACCATATTCTCTTTGTCTGTAAAAACACTAAGTTAACATCGATTAGAAACAAATTTGAGATCAATTACCAAAACTACTGTCAAAAGTATAAAGACAAAAGCTTAGCACAGAAAACATCAGAGATCTTGAATGTCACCCCCCACTGTCACAAGAATAACTTAGAAAGGTCAACCTTACTTGTCTGTACGTTCATTAAAAATATATACGCAGCCACTAGGGCCTTAGAGATGTAGTTAACAAAGTTTATTCCTATGTCTGGTGTTGACATAAATGTATCTGTACGTTAGTCAAATAAACCATTTCGTATTCATATTCGTATTCGTATTCGGACTTGGAGGTGCTACCACCTAGCACTAACCGCATTGTTCTACTTATAGATCTACATTATTCTTGTAGATCTAGATCTGAAACCTCAAATCTGAAAATCTACTTTGGTCCCCGGGACACCCGTATGATTCGCGTGTGACGCTACATGAAGCCAGCATAGTCTATGTGACAATGTGTATTGATTTGAGGTGTAAAAATCGAAGCTATTGACATAGTCTATTCTTTAAACAGAGGCTATCTGTTAACTTCTATTTGTATGGAATAACACTCTTGATTGTATGAATAGCTCCATACGAGTGGTAAATCTAGAGGATCGGAATACCACGGGGAAACAGTGTATTAGATCTACTGAAAATCTCTCTAGCATTGTGAGTTGGTGATGCCAACCCGACCTCTTTCCTTTGCCCTTCTAACAGGGACTGGGTTGTGAATAAAGTAGACTTCTAGCTCGGTAACACCATCTAGTTTAACCTGGCTGGTCTAACCTACCTTTACACTGTATGTTTAGAGACACGAGAAACGATTAGTGCTGGACATTTAGGTGTTCCGTCATCACTGTTTGTTGTCATTTCCTCGATCATGTGCCTATTTGTGATGTTTCGTTTGTACGACCGTGAGTCACATGACATCAACATTATCACGTGACCTGAATTTCATTCCTGTTCGACTACTCGGCTAAAGCAAATGGAGGTCGGTCTTCGTCGTGACTCGTTTGCCCTTCGACTACCAGTCCTAGACAGGTGAAAAGGCTCAGTTTGGTTAACCCATGGGCAAATATATTTTCGCACAATATTCTACTGTCTTAGACAACATATAGGTGATAAGGTTTTATTTCAAAAGCGGAAATTGGCGTAATCTAAAAAGTTCTAGAGATTGTCTTCAAACTTGTGCACTGGAGCATGCTGCCGTCTAGCGGTAGGCCCTATAAGTATTAGTATACGTTCTAAACCACCTCCTACCTTCAAGTCCCTGCATGGCGCCATCTCTATAAAAAAAAAAATAGTTAATCGATTAATTGAATTAAATCAAATTGATTGACAGAATTGATAGTTAATTGATTAATTCAATTAAATTAAATTGATTGACAGAATTGATTAGGATTCTGAAAAGGAGGAACGTGGGGCGTACGGCCCACCCCCTTTTCAAAAAAAAAAAAAAAAAAAGGGGGGGGGGGGAGGGGGGGGGAAGTCCTTATAGTTACCTTTTGGCCGAATTTTACATCAAAAAGTTTAAAGTTGGCAAACTAAAATAGATAAATAAATAATTAAAACCAAAAAAATCTGCCACTGTTTCCTCAGGTAGATAGATCTACCTGCAAATATCATTTATAAAATGCAATCATTTTCAATTATACATCTCCTCTAGTAGGTACTACCACACCACTATCATTCAATTCTGACAATTTCTGCATAGATTTTACAATTTTTTTTGTGACCAAAAAAGCACTAGAAAAAAAATTTAAGGTAGAAATCCTTACCCGACAGTGAGATAAGAACTTCGACATGTTCCCTGAAAACTTTTCTATATAAAAAAAAATACTAAAAAATTATCAAATAATGCGCAAATTGTCATCTAAAATGCGCAAAAATGTGTGTATTTTCATGAAAACTGACAGAATTTATACCTTATTTTCACTATTGTTTTGTTAAATATCTCTAGTTCTAGAAAACATAGAAACATTTGGCAAAAAGCATGAGATTACAAATGCAATGCTCTTTCCATTGGAATTTAGTAAAATGCAAAGAGAACAAAACAAAATTTTACGTGGTAGTGACTACCTCTAGAGATCCAGTCTACTTCTATTTGGGAAATTATTCTCTAGGTTTTATTTTGTACAATATCATTACCAGCTGATTACGATACAAAATTTGATCTGGATACTTTGCTCAAGGATTTGTATAGGCCTCGATCTATATATATAATTTGTTATGCCCCTTTATTACCCGCTGGATCGACAAGCTGGGCGTATTGAGGGGAGGGCATATTGCCAAGCCGTACGTACCGCATCACTTCCGGTGGTCTGTTTTTTCGAAAATTGATAATATTTCACAATACTTTAAATGTTTCACAATATTTTCACAATATTTTGTCGGGTAATAAAATAAAGAAGACCCTTAGAGGCCGTCCTCGGGTGGCTGTACGTACCGGGGCCCCCTGACGGCCCCGATACGTACAGCCACCCTCGACGTATGTGCTCGAGAAATGGGGGTTGCGGATCCAGGATTTATAATTGGGGGGAGGGGGGCAAGATTTGGAAAAGTTGTAAGTAGTATATAAGTAAGTTATATGGACGGGTATGGGGGACATCCCCAGGAAAATTTTGAAAAGATAACCTCTCATTCATACAATCTGAGGCATTCTGAGGTACCTTGCAATGGTGACCTAAGAAGATGATATTTTGTACTAATGGCTTAGTACTTTTAATATATTGTCATGATATATAATCCAACAAGGATCAGGCTTAGCAAGTCTACTTCTAGTCTAAATATCTTGCGCTCCTAGCGCCACCTGTTAACCAGTATAAAAGGTGTTGCAAGGTAGAGAGCGAGCAGTTAGTGGTTAGTAGTCACTAAAGTTTTAGTAGGTATAGCCAAGGAGTTATACTTGGAGTAAGTACATCGGCTCCGTGTAACAGACTGGAGTTTACCAATACCCATTACCCCGGACATAGGATTGTGATAGAGCTGAGTACTAGAATGGTCTAGAAGGTGTTGGAACAACTCGTGTTCTAAATGTGGTTGATTGCTGATAGGAGATGGGAGGTGGACTGATGAAGACTTATACATGGTGGCTTTGACTCGGGATGAGATGTTTACTGAATAAAACCCCTTTCATATTAAGAAGCTCCCTCATCGTTCATTTCTTTTGAACTATTGGGAAGTGAACGGACAAACTTTAAACGCAGTCTGAATTACTCAGGCACTCTGGAAAAACAACTCATGAAGACTTGGATATACACGAACCTTACGCAGTCTTAAATCAAACATTAACAATAGTTCATTTGGTGGAGATTACCCGAAACATGACTTTTATCGTTTTGCTCATCCTTGATGTCAGCCACCGGTGATTTTGAGGCTTCTTCTAACGCCAAGCCTCAATCTTTGCGGCCCGCAGGACACGATGTGTCAACATCATATACAGGAAATGTGGAAAACCGCCACCAGGTAGGTGATTCCTCAGACGGGGAGGCACCGAGACAAGGGGTCTCAGCCAGACCCAAGCAGCTCGGCCCCGGAGGTACTCATAATCACCAAACCCGTGGCAGAGGTAAACCATTTTCCTGGCACCTAGGGTCCAAAGATAGGCCGGTTCTTGACGAAGGACTTGAATCCCTAAAACACTCAGGACGAGTTGAAGGGAGGAACCGTCTCCAGGAATATCGGCAATATTGGAATCCAGGGTACGTACCACCTACGGACCACGAACCTGGTACGAGCTCTCACTCTACTTGTGAACCCGATGCGAACAATCCGTGGTGTAGTCAAGGAGTTCCCTATCGTTTACTACCTGCAGCAGGAGGACAAAGTGAACAGGAAACTTTCGATGAGGATTACTTATTTCCCATAAAGGACAAGAAAAATCGACAAAACACTGCAGATAACTCCAGCCCATCAGGGGGGAGACGCCCCGCAAATCCGGTAATTCAACCTGATGGGAATTCTCTCACCTATCCACATCCCCAACGACTTGAGTCTATCAGTCACCCGCTGGTAACACCGACTCACCCCACCCCGGGGGCGTCCATTCCTGATTCCACTGTAGTTAAAAGGAAAACAGTAGGTAGGGACAGGGGAGTGGAAAGGGAAACAGAGGGAGAGAGCGACAAAGTAGGCAACTTAAAACCCTATAGACTAACCTTTGACAGTGAGGAGAACTTGGACGACGCTAATAAAGGAGCAGAAGCTCGAGTTCCAGATCTGGGGTGGGGAGGGTATGAACCTGACCCGGCAGAAATAATAAGGAAGTTAGTAGAAACAGGCCCCGAAGAGCATGAAGAGTTAGAAAGGTTAAGCGATCAGGATAAAGTAGGAAGGGAAGCAGAGGGAAACAGCGAGAAAATAGACAATTTACAACGCTATCGATTAACTTACGGTGTAGAAACGAGCTTAGACCAAGCTGGTAAAAGAGCGGAAGCTCGGGCCTTTGATCCAACCAAAATATTAAAGCAGTGGGCAGACTCAAGCCCCGAAAAGCACATAGATTTAGAGAGGCTAAGCGATCAGGATAGTGAAGAAAATGTAACGCTTAAAGCCCCAGATTTTAACACTCTAACTCAAGAATTGTATGAAGAATACGAGGACGAGTACGAGGAAGAAAATAGCGAGACAGAACAAGCAGCCGCAGATGTCAGAGGGGGTAGTCCTGATAGAAAATTAGCTAGAGAAGATAAATCAACCTCGTCTTCATACGAACTTATTACCGAGGATGTTTTAGACACAGGTAAGAAAGCTAAACTAGAAGGGGAGGACGAAATTAGTGTAGAAGAAATACCTGTGAAAGAACAGTGGGACGATCACGATATACAAAACCTCCACGAAGATAATATGGCGGTAGGAGGCGTACCTTTGGTGAATCTAGTAGGTGAAAGGGATGACCAAAACCAGCTCCAACAACCCGGCGAGGGGGGAGCTGGTGGTGTAGATCCTGGGGAACTTCGGCCACGGGGCCGAGGTGCGCCGGCAGGAGGTGGGCTAAACCTTGGGCCTATACAACAAAATATGTGGCAACCTTTCTTTGCGCAAGCAATGGGAGCCCCTTTGCAGGCAGGTCAGGAAAGAGGGGGAAATCAACAGGCTCAAGGAGGCCAGAATAATCAGGCCGATCCTCAAGGGCCTAACCCTCCTCTTAACCAACAAGTCCCGGCAGGCCAGGATAATCAGGCCAACCCACAGGGACCTAACCAACCTCAAAACCTTTTCAACAACCTCCCTCAAGACCTGTTTAATAACCAACCTCAAAACCAACTCAACAACCCTCCTCAAAACCCTCTTAATCATCCCCCTCCGAATCAACCCAATCTTGGGATAAACCCTGGGGGGCTGCAGCAAAATGATGGGGGTGGCCAACCAGGCCAACAACCCGGCCAAGCCGTGCCAGCAGGAGGTGGGGTCGAGCAAAACGTGTTCCCTTACCTATTGCAGGCGATGGCGGTCGCAGCCAATCTTAACGCAGGCCGAGGAAGAGCGGGTAACCAACAGGGTCAGCAAGCCCCGGCAGGCCAGAATAACCAGCCGAACCCACCAGGACCCAATAACCCTCCCCCAAACCAGAACAACAATCCTTTCCTAAACCAACTCAATAACCCTCCTCCGAACCCACCTAATCAACCCAACCCGCCAGGTCCGCCGGGACCACCAGGACAGAATAACCCTCCAAATCCGCCAGGTCCACCGGGCCCACCAGGTCAGAACAACCCCCCAAACCCACCGAATCCTCCACCGCCCGGACCACCGGGACCGCCAGGTCCGCCGGGCCCACCGGGACAGAATAACCCTCCAAACCCGCCAAATCAACCAAATATTTGGGAAATTCTACCACAGTTAGGTCTGACACTGGGGCAAACACCAGCGCCAGTGCGTGAAACGACTCACAATGGTCACCAAAGGGGACCAAACATTAGGTTACCATGGTTTAGTGGAAAGGAAGACGAGCAAATAGAAAAGTATTTCAGGGAATTAAAACGACTAAAAGCTATCTATGACTGGTCGAACGCCCATCTCCTGAATATGGCGCTGTTAGGCCTAAAGGGAAGGGCAGACGACTGGGCAGGAGCGTTAGCTGAGAGTGAGAAAGACACATTTGAGAAGCTAGAAGCCCAAATGACAAAGATCTTCGGTGATCGAAGGGCTAAGTGGCAGAAACACGCAGAGTTCTGTGCCCTTAAACAAGGAAAGGACCAGAGTGTGATTGAATTTGCATGTGTTCTGAAACAAAAGCAAGTTAAGGCAGAGGCGAGTGAAAGCATGATGTTAGCTGTGTTTTTGGAAGGATTAAAACAGGGCGTAGCCAGGCAAGTAGCTATACTGGACCCTAAGTCGTTCACCGAAGCGGTGGATTGTGCAACGAGACTAGAATCGTTGGACAAAGGCAAAGGGGGAACTAAAATATCTAATGCAGTGAGCGAACTGGCTGGAAGCCATGAATCAGAGGAGACCGCGGCCCTAAACTCCATCTCCGAACGATTTGGAGTGGTGCTGGCCCGACTGGAGGCCGCCCCATGGTTCCAGAAACCAAAGCCAGGGCAAAGCGGGACTCCCCAGAGTGGTGGTAACTTTAAACAGCAAGGTTATGAGAGAAAGGATAGGTACGAGAATCAGAAAGGTGAAAGAAATTCAGATCAGAAGCCTAAATCCAATACCGCCCCGAACAGAGAGGCAGATAAGGGAAAGAATCTGCCAACTCAACAGAAAGTGGAGAGACCCAGGTTGCCTTTTGATGAAAGTAAGTTTTGTATCATTCACCAACAGTATGGTCACTCTACAGAAGCGTGCTTGTGGTTGAAGAATAGGTTGAGGGAAAAACCCCCGCGGATCTACAAAGATAGCAAAGCCAGTGGTACCGAACAAAAGAATCAGGGAAACTAGAGGAAGGGTCCGTTCATTCCACGATAGAATTAGGCGCAGTGGACGGACCGGCTAGGAGAGAGATAGGAGACGAAGCATTTTTCTTAACGTTAAGATTTGATGATCAGAAGGAGGTTAGATCTTTAGTAGACACAGGAGCGAGCGATTGCTTCATGTCCACCCATTGTAAACGACAGATCCCTAAACAATGCATTTTAGATGAATGGAAGGTATCGAAGGGAAACATCAGTTTGGCAGACAACTCGTCTCAAGTAATACTAGAACAAATTAGATGTAAGTTTTCAATCCAGGGATCGGTGGTCTGCTATGATTTCAACATAGTGGACGATCTATGCCACCTAATAGTAATCGGGAGAAACTTATTGACAGTGCTTCGATCAGATTTATCTCTACCAGGCGCAAAGATAGAAGTGTTTTGTGGAAACCCTATAGTCAGCAAAGAAACAGTGAAAATTCCACCGGGAAATGAATGCATCATACCGGTTACCACCCGAGAGCCGCTAGGATTAGACTCACCAGTGGCTTACTGCGCACCAGCAGTCACTGCCCCGGTCCTAGTGGAGGGGTGCGTGAATACGGTGGGAAGTCAGTGGTGGATCAAAGTCATGAATCCGCTAGATGAAATGCAAGAAATCACTCCCCAGGAAGTGTTAGCTTTTGCAGAAGAATGCACAGTGCCTGAGGTAAACCAAAATCAGATAGAAGAGTTCCTAGACTTGTGTTATCTAACTAAAACAGAGACCCCAATGTCCATCTGTAGGATTTCTGTAGAAGTAATGAAAGACGCAGTGCAAATGGAAAGCCAAACCTCTGAGGAGAAATCCCGAGGTAAAATGGATGAAAATGTAAGTAAAATAGATCTAACCGAGTCGTGCTTAAACGAAGAACAGCAGGTAAGGTTTAGACAAATGCTTAATAACAACAGAAATGCACTAGCGTTCTCAATGGAAGAGTTAGGTCACTGTGAAATAGCGCCGATGAGAATCATTGTGGATGAGTCGCTGGGAGTCATAAGTTCTAGACCATACCGATACTCTCCACAGAAAATGGATATCATCGATGAACAGGTTAGGCAACTCATAGATATAGGTGTCATAGAGCCCAGCGAATCGGCTTGGCGAAGCCCGCTGGTGGTAGTGCAAAAGAAAGATGGCAAACCTAGGCTCTGTACAGACTTTCGCATGCTTAATCAAGTCACTTTTAAAGATAAATTCCCCATGCCCACGGCTCGCTCGCTTTTCCTGTATATGGCTTACAAGAAACCCACTATGTGGACAGCTTTAGATCTGTTGAGCGGCTATCATCAGTGTGTAATCGAAGAAGACAGTAGAAAATATACCGCTTTTGAAACCCCGATGGGTGTGTATCAGTATAAGCGTATACCATTTGGCTTAGTTGGCGCGCCTTGGCAGTTTACCAAGGTAATGGCCATAGCGCTAAAGGGATTGATTCCTAGAACATGCTTAGCATATTTAGACGACGTAATCGTCTACGACACTACATTTGAAGAACACCTGGCAAGTGTTGAGGTGGTTCTCCAAGCTTTGGCGAGAGCTAATCTCAAACTGAAACCGTCAAAGTGTGAGTGGTGCCGCAGTGAAATCAATTTCCTCGGCCACGTAGTAAACGCGGAAGGAGTGGCTACACAAAAGGTAACCACAGAAAAGATTACAGCCTTTAACCGTCCGCATAATGTGAAAACTATTAAATCCTTTCTGGGGCTGTGTAACTACTACCGTCAGTTTGTCCCAAATTTTGCTGATCTAGCCAAACCATTAAATCGGCTGTTAAAGAAAGAAGTCTATTTTGAGTGGACGGAGGCTTGCGAGGAAGCGTTTCAACAGTTAAAGAAACTGCTCACCTCGCCGCCCTTACTAATCCATCCGGATATAGGAGGGCATTTCTATCTGCTAACAGATGCATCAGACGCCGCGTGCGGTGCAGCGGTTTGTCACAAACTAGATGAAATCTACCGTCCGGTTGCTTTCTGGGGATGTACTCTCCGAGACGCCGAATTAAATTATTCGGTAACAGAAAAGGAGGCTCTGGCAGTAATTAAAGGCATTAAGAACTATGAGGACATGTTGCAGGGAGCTAAAATCACAATAGTGACTGATCACAAACCGTTGATTCCCCTGCTACAGAGTGCCTACAAAGCCCCGTCAGCCCGGCTGAGACGGTGGGCTTTAGCGTTGTCAGACTTTGATTTTGAAATCATATATGAGCCAGGAGCGACTCATTTTCTACCGGACTATTTGTCTAGAGTCTATCATGAGCATGTCCCAGGTGAAGAATATGAGCCCGCTGTGGGATGTGAGTTATTTGAGGCCGAAGTTCAGGATGAAGAGCTTTCTGTGGCTACGGTAATAAACGCGCAACTCCAAGATGCAGAGTGCGCGCAATTGATAGACTACCTGCAGGACGGAGACCTACCGACAGATCCCCTTGAAGCTAGGCGAATAATGGACCAAGCCGATTTTGTGGGAATGGTAGCACCGGGAGTACTCTGTAGGTTCAACGTAAAAAGGTATAACAAACACCATGACCAACTGGTCAGACTAAAACCCCGCATTACCAAGAGGGATGAGCTCCTCAACGGTAGTGCGGAACAGGCGGCAGTGGGCTCGCAAGGGTCCGGGGACACGTTAAACTGGTTTTATAGTGCAGGGGAGAGAAGTACTGAAGGCCCCCGTGTCTAGCGAAGGATGAATCAACATCCTACTGTGGTACCGTCTAGTCGGCGCACATATCGGGCTGCCGGTGGTTTCGTCTTCGGCCACCTGTAAGTGGTACGTGCGTGGTACGGGGTCGACAGACCTCACCTAGCTCCTGACAGTAGTTCCATCACTCAGGAGTGAACAGGCAAGGCCAGTGAAAACGGTCAAAGTTCAGTGTGGGTTTGCACGATTCACCTGGATCAGACCGTCGGTGACCACCCAGGGTGACTTGGGACCGGTAATCGCTATCGACTGGGTCACTGGCCGGTCGTCTCTGTCGGACTGGTAGAGTTGTTGCAACCTATCGACGTCGGAGAGGGCTCAATGTACAGTCAGGCCATGGTAAAGCTAAACATGCCTATTCAAGACCTCATTTCTTGGATTAGCGTAGGTTATGGTTGAGCCATGCTCTCTGTGATCAGAAAACATCAGGTTTGAAAAGAACATTCTGGGAAGCAGAGAGAGCCTTATGGCTGGAAAGGGTCCCAGCTCAGGTTGCAATCCACTATGTCTGATGACATAAGGGAAAACCGAAGGGATCAAGCGGATAGTTCCAGGTAGGTTAATTCCCAAAGTCCTGAGACTATTACATAATGACATCTTGGCTGGGGGACATGTAGGGATCAGTAACCTCACTACCAAAATCTCTGACAAATTCTACTGGCGGAACATGAACGCCGATATAGTAGACTATGTGAAAGCTTGTGAGACCTGCTCTCTGAGGAGACGGGCTCCACATTTCAAGGCCTTAGCTAAGTCTTGGGAGAGACCGACCCGACCCTTTGAGGTGGTACAGTGTGATTTCATCGGGCCACTAAAGAGGGCTAGGGATGGGTCAAAATATATCATGACCTTCATAGACCTACTAACAGGTTGGCCGGAGGCTTTCACCACGAAAGACTCCACTGCGCAAACCGCGGCCAACTGTTTCCTAACCGGGATAGTGTGTCGGTATGGGCGGGTAAACCGTCTGCACACAGACCGAGGGGCGGCCTTCCTATCAGGACTGTTCCGGGAGATTACTACCCGACTAGCGTGCAAACAAACGTTCACTACCGGGCGAATGCCGACTGGCAACGCTCGAGTAGAAAGACTACATAAAACCATTGAAAACCTGATTGCTTATTATATCCCTGACGACCACTGTAACTGGATCGATCTACTTCCCATTGCATTATGGACAGTTAGATCCACAATCAGTGTACGGTCGGGATACAGCCCGCACACCCTGCTGTTTGGCAGAGATCCAATCAGTATGGGAATGCCTGAGCAGGGAACGATCCCTGAAACGCTGAATGACTGTGAATTCTTCATGCAAACAAAGGACAACATTGCTATGTTTAGAAATATGGCTGAAAGGGTAGTTCAAAACTACGAAAAAGATCTGAGGCTGCGAATTGATGAGCGAGCGCGGCCCACTCAGATGTACGAAGGTGATATGGTATACATGTACGACCCTTTAGCTAGTGAAAATAAAGCGTCTAAGTTCTCAAACAGGTATACTGGGCCATTCAGGGTAATTGAAACAAAAGGAGACCACCTTGTTAGACTAGTGTCTTTAAAAACTGGAAAACAGGTCCCACATCTAGTAAACATTTCGAAACTCAAACCTGCACATGAGCCTTGGTCTCCCGCCGTCCCTCATAACATTCCCAAAATGGTGAGAGAAGCGAAAATCACTAACTCAAAAGGGGCAGATCCTGACCGAAACCCTGAATTGCATCACACTCCGACGGGTGAAATCGCTGAGGAAGATGGCGAAATAAGGGGTGCTGAGACTGAAAACTCAACGGGAACGACCGGTCCCCGTGAGCATGATGCAGTTCCTATGACCAGGAAGGTACCTACACAAAAACCTGGTCCAAGTCCCACTGATTTAGCAGAAACGGATGGGCAAATCACTGATGGTCAGGGCACCAGTGCGGACACCGCGCTGTCGACAAACTTATCCTTTGTTCCTAATAAAGCCGCCTGTGAACGGGGAACAGCTGGCGCTAATGGACAGAGGAAACGCAAACGAGCTAAACGAAGGGGCAAAAGCCAGCCGTTGGAGGGGAGATCCCCTCCAGGCAACAACAAGCCCATAAAACTACCCTGCGGTGATGTGCCGATCTTGGATACATCGGAACAGAGCCCAGAAAAAACAGTAAAGGACCATGTCCCGACGAAAGGTGGCTATAACCTACGTCGGAACCACCGCCCTAACTACGTCGCTCTGTCCAACGGCGGGGAAAGCGACGACATGGATGATTAATGCAGGAAATTTAGCCGCCCTGTGAAAATAAAGGTTCGGCGGAGCGGCACCGTTAGCATCAGCGCTAATGGAACAGGTGGTCTACCTCACGGCCACCTCGCCGCGCCCAGGGGCGTGGCAGAAAGGGAGGGTGAGCACGCCAAGAGAGATGCCAGTGGTTTGGCGTCATCTCTTGGGACCGGATGCAAGCGTTCCCCCCCACCTGAAACAAGATACAGCTCCAAATATGGAGACGGCATGGACAAGTGGATCGGTTATAGTTTCGTGGGATCCGCGCCGATCCACCAGTCGGTCCGCAACTCTGCTCCTAGACGGTCACCTCTGCTGCAGGTGATTGTACGCACAACCCAGCCCGGGAGGAAACGGAGATAGATATTGATTCTATCTCTGAACAGAAGTTGGAGATAGAAATTGTTCAACTTCCGACTTCTCCTGGAAGGAGCAGAAAGAGAACTTAGCTGGGACACTGATCCACCGACTCATGGGGAACTGTCTAGCCCTCCGGCCACATAGCAATCCAAAGGGAACCACTACTTTCCCTGCGGACACGGAGGGAAGGATCATCGTCCCCCTGAGAAGGAAACGGATTAGCCGCCCCCACCAGAGGGCGCTACCTACCAAGGGAAGGTTCGTTGGGCCATTCTTTTAGGATTTTGCCAAATGAAAGAAAAGACAGTCGAAAAGGAGAGTGCTAGGAAACAACCGGCTCAGACCCTTAGGCGGTGGAGTTGGCCGGGCCGAGGGGGTGTCCGTCCGGACTCAACCGACGCCGGGATTGCCCGGAAGAAGCCAAGGACACCAGCCCGGCGGCCCACCAGAACGACCACAGGCGGAGCCAAGAGGTCCGCTAAATCGGCTCCAGCCAAAAAGAAGACAGCAGATAAAGACTTCTACAATTTATCTGAGGTGAGTGACTCGGAGCCCGAGCCAAGGCTAACGGCGTTGGCCAAGCCGGTTCAGAAGGAGGAAGCGGCCAACCAACCGGTGCAGATTCAGGCCGGCTGGTTCTGGGACCTTACGCAACCACTGTTCCAACTATTTGAGACTGTTGACGAAATTAGAAGGACAGTAGGACTGGATGTGCCAAAATCAAACAAACAGTTAGCTGAGATTAAAACTCAGGTAGCTCCTTTCATTCAAAGGACCACACAAAACTCTAAATGCGTCAAGGAAAGTACCAGCCTACAAACAACACGAGGCGGCCGACCTCTGCCCACTCTGGAAAGGCGATCGGGAGGGGAACAGCTAACCGTCGCCGCTCCAGGACTAAAAGTGGAGGTAGCACCCGTTCAACACGCGCCAACCCCACCGGTGGGGAACGGGCCGGCGGGAGCTCCCCTCCTCCACCACTTACAGCCTGCGGACCCCGCTTGTTTAGACTTGAGCAGCTTGACAACGAGCTGCAACGCCAATCCCTCACCACTGCTATGGAACCAGCAGCAGTGGACGCCAACCAGCCAACCGGGGGGCCCACTGTGGCCGAGCCCACTCCCAGCGACAAACCCACCGCAGGTACCGAACCCATACCCCTCGAGCCAACCGTCGTACGATCCAACGGGGGCCGTTTCGGACTGGAACCTACTAGGCCAAGACCCCTCAGAGCAATGCGCCCCTCGTCCTGCGAACGTATGAGAGGCTTGAGGATCACGGTCACCAAGGACGAGAGCGGGATCATCAGGCGAGTGGTAAATGACAACGGGCAAAACCTCTACGAGCATGTCCCAAACTAAACAGACCAGAGGACCCGGGAGGAGAGCATACTTCGGCGCATGGATGATAGTAGTGCGCAGGAAAATAAGGTAACTTTGCTGTGAACATGTTTTAGATAGACTGCAAAATTAACTTTCTCAAACTATCGCTAAGGCCAAAACAAAGACAATGAAGTGGCTAGTGCTGTTCGTATTAGCTATAATAGGGGGCATTAGGGGAGTGCATAACGATTCCAGCCCACCTGAAGGGCTAGCCCCTAACGCTGAAGTGATAGCTTTAGAACAATATGGAGTAGTGTTAAAACCAGGGAAGTTAATGTCCACCGCGGATATAACACACGTCCGACAAGGCTTCCTAATCACTATTCCAAGGAGGCGCTCCTTCAACAAAGCTACCTTTGGCCAGGTCTGTCACCGATATCTACAGGGAGGAGACGCCCTCGATCGGGCCTGCTACCATATTAGGTCGCTGGTCAATTGGATGGATCAGACGTCGCAAGCGCTTAAGGGTCGGTATCGGGAAGTTCTTAATGAAACCTTAAGTTCCCTAATAAAGAACACTCAACAAGACCTTCAAAATCAAGAGTCGGAATTAAATCCAGGTGGAAGGGTCAAGAGAATGAAGAAGTTGCCCACAATGCTGGACGATCCAGGATGGCCGACCTTTCCTCTTCCAACCTCTTGGAATCAAGGGCTGGCAGCTGATGTCAAATATAACAGAGAATTGATTAGAGTATTGCAAGAGTCTTCGAACCAAATGATCGAAGACTTGGCTCTGATGAATGAAAAACATGACGAGGCTGTCGAAAGGGTTAACCATGTCGTGATAGGCCTACTGGACAATCTAAGATCACTAAATAAGGCACACAACACGACTCGCCGGAGGATGAAACTCGTGCAACATAAGGTGGATTGGATGGAACTGTACCTGAATATGATACCGGTCGCTCTGGAAGACAAGTTAGGAGAGATGGTGTATCTTCAACTGATGGTAGAGCAAACTCGCGTGTTCAGGAAAGGTGTACAGTGCCTGACGCGGGGCCAGCTGACTATGGACTTGGTACCCCGCCAATATATGGTCGGAGCGGTCCAGGAAGTTAACAGATATCTGAAGGGGATCCACCCCAGGTTCCATGTCGCGTTCACAGATCCTTCCTTCTATTACGAGAACAGTCAACCCTCGTTCAAATTCGATGAAACCAATCAGGAATTAATAGAGTATGTAAGGGTGCCTGTGGTGGCTGATGAACATTTGTTCAGGGTCTACGAAGTACTAACTTTTCCTGTGCCAGTGACGGTTAGGGGGCGACTTAAGAAGGACGCTCTCCAAATTGTTAATCTACCCAAAAGTGTCGCCATGTCCATGTCCCGCCAGTATTACGTACCATTGGCTAGTGGCAGTTGGTCAGGTTGTTATGGACAAACCATCACGCTCTGTAAGGATCTACCCTATATGAAAAAGATTACAGACAACACCTGCACTGCTGCGCTACTGAGGCGCGACGACCTAGCGATCCAAGAAAAATGTGAGCTGGACTATCTACTGGAAGCAGACTTTGGAGAGATGGCAGTGTACCTAGACGACGGAGATATGCTAGTGGTCAGCGCCGACACCAGAGGCCAAATGATTTGCAGAAACCAGCCTGCGGTCGGAGTGAACATAGAAAATTACGCAAGGGTTCAGGTGGAATGCGACTGTGCATTCCAAACACAAGGAGCGTGGATACCGTATAGCTTGCGAAATTGTGATCGGCACACCAGGATCACCACGGTTGTGTACCCACATAATGACCTGTTGGAAGCAGCAAGTCGTGTGAAGGGGTGGGACATGAATTTCACAACGTCCAAAAACGAACCCACTATGTTGGAATCAGACCCTATCCCTGAAACAATTAGGAAAGACCTGCTGGAAATCGAGGAAAGCCTGAAGGTCAAAATACCTGTAACCTCCTTGGCCAAACGAATACAAAAACACCGTAAAGACTTGGCCAAGGGCATCAAGAAAGCGACTGACCGTTACGAGGTAGAGAAACACGCCCCGTGGTTCTCTATAGGTAACTTCGGAGGTGGTTTTGGTCTCCTCACCATCTTCTGCATAGTGGTGGCTGTGACAATTATTGGATGTGTCCTCTGGAAATGCTGGCGGAACCATCAAGGTAAGGCTGCCCTAGCCGGACTAACCATGACCTTACCTCGGGCCATGGCCTTGGAGACGGCGGACCCGGAGAAACTGTTGCACCATGAAAGGGCACTAACTGGGTGTCCAGACGCGACCGCCAACCCCACTGCAGTGGCAGTGCTGGCTATATTATTAGCAGTACTAGTCATCGCTATAGTGGTCCTCGTGTGGCGAAAGTGGAGGAACATTAGAAGAAAGACTGTAGATGGGTTGTACGTACAGTTTGCCAATCCACATATGATAGAAACAATCTTCCTAGGCGAACTGGCTATGCCTTCAGACCACACTTATACGGAGGGCTATGTGCTCATTAGGGATCTACTGGTGACCCAGCTGTGTCTGAAATACACTCTGACAGTTACCTGGGGGGCGCAGCTGATGGGAGCAGCGACTAGACCTGGACAACATCCATCTAAGGTGCCACTACCCGACACCCTGAGAGTGTCTAAAAAACTAGCCCGTCTGATAATGAGTAACTTAAAATACAATACCAGGGCCAGACTACTGAGATATTCCTCGGGGCTAGCCACTCCTGTACCCATGGGAGTACCTCGCCTCATCGACGCAGGCTGGTCCGATGTCGGAGCGGACTGGCCTCAACCGGTGATGGGACATGGAACAATGCCTAACGCTCCTCCTAGATCGACCACGCCCACCTCAACAGCGACCGGAACGGGATCTGCCCGAAAGACAATAAGGCCAGGGACATCCGAAATAGATCCAGGAACGGTTTATGAAGTTATCATATGACGATGTAACGAGTGTTAAAACCTGACCTAGTGCTGTACAGGTAAAATTGGTGAATTAATAACACAAAGGTACGAATACTAAAACTAAAATGTTACAGGAAGTTCGCTGGGCAATACCTGTTTGGGTAGGTAGGGTTCTGTTGACTAACCTGATCAATAAGGATTCACCAGTCAGGGAAACCTGGGTCGGGTAGGCTGGTCCAACCGTCTCTCTATGGACCCATGGGTTATCTAAATTTCTCTCAAGTCGAGTGTCCCATGCCCGGTAGCCTAGCTCAACACCCTCATTGTTAACGATTTGGCAACGCTTTTAAAGTAGGGAACCATTTGGAACCGATCCTAATGTCGCGAAATTTTAGCATTTAAAAAGATACTCAAAATTCTGTATAAAACCTAAGAGCGCTCAACGGGACCAATGCTCCCAACGAGCGAAGTGAACTTCCTCAAGCAAGTACCATCTACACCTGACCCCTGTGTTGTTGTTACCGCTAGGATCGGGCTGCAGTACAGGAGTCACTTGGGGAACGCCACTGTCTATTCTTTAGCATGCTTACATATATAATCTTCTCAAAGATGAGGGGGCTGCACAAGCAGCAGGAGCCTGCCCACAGGCCTGGTGTCAGTGGCGCCTGACAGGAGGCAGGACGTTGGGGTTACGCGTCACTGACGCTGCGAAGGGCACTGGGGTGGACGCCCGACCATGGCAGTCACTATGCCCCGGGTGGATTGGCTCCTGACAAGCGGTCTCTTCATCACAAAAAAAATCGACGAATAGAAAGAAATTTACCTAAAAACTAATATATAAAGCAAACCAATATTTGTGTAACTAAGAGCTCTTCCTCAGGGAATTTTGGGCAAAATATAATAAGAAAGCAGTATAATTAGTAACATTCTCAGGGGAGACGCTCTGTGACAGCACACGAGAGTACCTTATACGTGGCTCGTTTGCTCCTAGTATAGACACGCTGCAGCGGCAGGGATATGTGCAAATCCTGACAAGGCGTGCCATATTTGGGAGCTATAGCGGAGGTCACAAGGAAATGTAGTTACGGGACAACGGCGAATTGGTGACATTCACAGGGTGCTCGGCTCTCTCTCACCATATTGCGACTTCCTCAGACTGGACAAGCCATCCCTGGGGGGGGAGAAGCTGTAGCGAAAACTCACAAGGCGGTGGAGCGAGGTGCTGTCCTTATTAATAGCCCCGTCGTCTTGGTTATGTGTAAATGACCACCGGATCACCGTATGTCTTAGGTCAAGGGATCCTGACTTTAACATAAAAGTCAGGATCCAACGACAACGAGTATCAAGAAGAAAGAAAATAAGGAACAACTGCCCATAATTCAAGACTAAGTTATTTAGACCATTTTTAGACCAGTTTTTAATCAAGACAGAGACAAAACGGCAAGAAGTCAAGTTTCGACCCGGGTAAAAATTAGAAATAACTAAAATTAATAAAGGAAATGAGCGGCTTCAGAGCTGACCGCCGTCGAGAAAAAAAAAAAAAATAAATAAATGAAAATTAGTCTTGACCGCCGTCGTGGCGCTAAAAGTATCCAGGTCTCCGCTCAACAGTTGAGCTGAAGAGGGGGGACATGGACTACTGATTCCCTGATGAACAAGCTACAATAAACTTGGTTGACACCCAGAGCTAATAAGTTTACCCGATCTATTAGAAAGGAGCTAAAAGTTCTAACTCTGTCTTTAGCACTACCTATCCCTGCCCTGCATGCGCATAGTTAGGATAAGCTGGGGGCGGAGTCTTTTCAGGAGTAGTCTTGACTCTCCACAAGAAAAACGGGCATAGACCTGAACAAGAAAACGGGTTTAACCTTGTACTGTACTTCGGTAAAGGCCCGACTTACTAGGTGCTGTCTGGAAGTGAGTGATCTAAGGAGATGCATTTACACATCTCTATAATTTAAAGGGGGTGTAGGCTGCATATTGTTAAAAAAAAAAAAAATATATATATATGCAGTCTGCTCCCAATTATAACAATGGGAAACTCGGTGCTGCCCATTCTAGTCCTATGAGTGGGAAGGTACCGACAAACCACGTGTAACTAATGAGGACCGGGAATCAGATCAGAAATGAACCTGAATCTGAGACCCGATCCTCTGGTGATAACTAATGAGGAACGAATAATCTCAACCTCCTTTGTACAGTTAGTACTTAATGTCCTTTAATGACATTTATACCTCACGGAATGAAAACGCTACCCCCACCGCTTGTCATGTTGGTTTTTCCCATGTGATGTAGAGTATAGGGTAGACAGTGAGATGTTACTGTTAACATAGGTATAATATCTATTCAGTGAACCGTTTGGAGTTAGTGGCGCACCCGTTTGCATTGTCAGAAGGGCGCCACTACCCAATATAAAGTGGAACTCGGTCTTCAAACCCCAGGCTGAATGTAGGGGGTGAACGCCGAGCTACCACCTGTAACTAGCAAAGAGAGAAGGGATTTTGTCGTAACATAATCATTCAATAAGAACAAACTGTGGTTTTAAAGCGGATGCTTCACAAAATGGAGTCAAATATGTTAGAACAGTTGTCACCCTTGAAGGGGGTGTTAACTTGTTTGCGTATAAATCCTTGGAGTGTATAGGGTAATTATTCTACCACACTGTACAGAAAGAGTGTTATCAAGAGTATTGACTCTTGTAAAAAAAAAAAAAAAAAATGACCTCTTAACCACTTAACAGCTGCTCCCGAGTATACTCGGATGCAGAGTGCATTTTTGAGGTATTTTACTAAAAAGTAGACCAATATTTGTGATAATTTTGTATATTGTATATTTCTCCAAATATAGTGGTGTATGGTATCATTGGAAAGCTCATCCCCTGATCTTCATGGTTCTCATGTTGATTTCTTTCAAAAACTTGCCATTATGCATGGTAACCATGGCAACACTTTCCCTAGCAACACATTTTCTAAATTTTAAAAAATGCAGAAAATTGGCCAAAAATTACAAAACCAATTGATTGGACAATTTCTAGATATGTTTCCAACTTATTCTGGCAAAGAAACTATTTGGTACACTGAAAGTGGTCGTTGCCATGGAAACTTAGATAAATGTACCTTATTTTAGGGGAAAAATTCAATTAAATTGAAGAAAAGTACAAAAATGGCATGGTTACCATGGTAACAGTGTTCAAAAAACTTCTTTGTTGCTTAAAATTATAGAACAACCCATAAGAAACTAAAATGTTTAGAAATTTAGCTAATTATCAAGAAATACTTGTTGCTATGGTAACAGTTTGGCCACATGGTCAAATTCACTAATTTTGTGCATTTTTATGCATTATTCACCAAAAATACATACATTTTTCGATATGTTGTATTTTTTGACATAAAGTTGCTATTGAGGCAAGTAATATATCAAAATTTAGAGAATTGCATGGAGCTCTTGTTCTTAGTTATAATTATGCTTTTATAGCAATTCTAAAAATTTGGCCAAATGTTATATGATCACTTTCATATTTTTATATTATATGAAGAAAAATCTACAAAACGGTTGCCATGGCAACCGAAAAGTCATTTTTTTGCAGTTTCCTAAATCTTCAGGTCATAATCTAAAGAATGGTATACCATAACAAGCCCATCATTGGAAAAGTACAAGAAATATATTTGTTCAAAAATGCATCCATTTTGCCTAAAATTAGCCCCAGGAGCATGGCAGTTAAGTGGTAAGACCACCAGGGCAGTTAAGGTAGACCACCAGGGATCCAATTCCTATCATTATTCTTATCTCCCCATGAGGTCGGTTAGGGAATCTGAGCGGGACAGTTTTGCATCACATCTCGGGCACTCATGGAGCCTTTGCAGATGGATGTTCTTGTAACGGCTCAGCCCCGACCTGTGGGCATAGGCTTCCACACATTCATCGCAAAGATATCACTGTCTGAGATGTTTGGCAATCTCAGGCACTGATAAGCGTGGCTTCTGTGTTCAATGGAACGGCGCCTACTAAGGCCTGATCTATGAACGTACGAACTCCCGCAGTGTTCACACATGTATCTCTGCTTGGGACGCTTGGTAATCTTTGTGGTGTTGGTGCCTTTCTAGCTCTTAATAAGGATACCATTCCTTCTTTCACAAGGACACATACAGAATCTTCATCTGGGAGTTCATTCAGTGTCTTAGAGACTTCATCTCGGTCTCCTCACAGTAGTATTTTTTCCTCTTCGAGACGACTCTGTACAATAATACTCACTCTAAAACTTATTCTAACACAATGACACTGACGCAGTCTTGCTGTTAGACTAAAACATGGGATGGGTATCTGTGGCCTTCGCCACTACATCTCAAACTTACCATGGGAGTCGCCAACGACTCGTTGGACGGCTCCACCTATGGTGTCGCCTCACGTGGCCGACACGTCAATATTTCCGCTATCCGGTAAGGGGAACTACTCATCAAAGAATTCTGTCACAGCCAATCTAATGCTGGGAGGTCTGGACCAAAATACTTGGTCACCTACTGTCACCTAAACTTACCAGGGTGAACACCCTAGGAAGCGCTTGTTACCTAGGGCACCCCATGTGAATTGTTTCCAATATAGACATTTACACTAATGTCCTGTACGAATAACGACTAAACAAAGAATCCGGTTACAGCAAATCTAGTGTGGTACAACTCAGACCGGAATCTCTGGCCACCCATACCTGATTCTCATGTGCAGTGGCAGTCCCCAACAGTTAATAGTATCAAATAATAACAATACGATACAAATTACCCACACTCCAAAAAGCCTACTTAGATCGGCAATGTCAGCAAACCGCTAGTCAGAAAACCCTCTATTATCGCCCAACCACGCGCGAGGTAAAATGCTTGATCATATTAGCCTAAACAATCCTCCCACTAAAATTATATAGCCTGACGCTTTTCAGTGCCAACCGTGTCACATTGCTTCATTTACATCACCCTAACATACCGCAGGACCTGGAAAAGATAATAAGTTTAGTACGCAAGATCCTGACTCTCGGCCCGCGTCCACCATCTTGGAACCAAAAGTAAACACTAGGTGGCCACCCACGCTACCCGTTACTAAAATCACCAGCAAAACACAGTTTCTGGTTCCGGGAGTGACATCAGCTTCCGGAATACAACCACGTGAAGGCGAGCCGAGAACCACCAAGAGGAATTTGGCCAACAATCTCCTTAAATCTACGATTAGTAGCCTACCTAACGTGCCAAGAACTGTAGAAGGGAGGCGGAACTTACCCGATCTCGGAGCGGTGGTTAAGAAGGCGGCTCCACGAGAAGGACGAAGGCCCGGCAACGAGCGACGTAGACAACGGGCCCCGTGGCAACAGTCTATGTTCCTGCGGCTCCTGATGAACATCTGGCCAAAGGCCTCCGGAGAAAAAAAAAAAAAAACACTGTCTGGGGTGTCCTGGATAAATACATCTTAGTGGACTAGGTGCTGATCGGGAATTAAATCACCAGAATCACTCGGTGAAAACAACCCGGAATTAAGTGTTCCAATCACAGGCCGGGAATTGGATCCAGAAAAGTACTTGTTTAAAATCACTAGAATTAAGTATATACAGAGAAAAAATTACGAAGCAGGCTACTGGGCTGGGTAGTACCGCGCCAGTTCACCAACGCACCGGGCCCAGCGGCGTAGCTGTCGGCGACTCGGGAGGATCCCATCGTTGAACTCCCGGTAGTCGTGGACCGTGATCGTCCCGTCTGTGGTCTTCCGCGTGACGTGCGTGAACCGGGCCAAGTTAACGCTGGGGGTCCGGTTCCACGCGTTGATGGCACCCAGCTCGATATTTATCCTCGGGACGGCTTTGTTCATCCATCGCTGGATGGCCGAATCATCGCAAAGTCGTTCCCATTCCAGGCAATTAATCCCGGTCAGTTGCGCGATGGTAAATTGACAGGAGGCCGGATGACACTGGAGTTTGGTCACAATGTCATTTAATACTTGCACGTAGTGTGCCGCCGCCGTGTCCACCTTGGAAAAGCGTGGTAACCAAAGCTCCAGGTCCTCGTCCCAGGTAAAAAGGTCGTAGATCGACGGGACAATGACGAGGACATCCTTGGGCCACACGGTATGGTGGGCAAAGGCTTGACCTCCGAGGTCGGCGGTGGTGGCCTCTTCGGTGCTGACAATCTCCGCCTCCGCACCATCCGCCTCAATTAATGGGAGAAAGTCTGTGAGGCCGGCGACCCTCTCGTCTCCGAAAACCACAAACTTGACCATGGTGAGGCGTAGAAGAATAAAAGTTAAAATTTGGCTGAGACAAAACTGAGGTACGTCCGCACCAAACAAAATAATAACCGGCACTGATTAAAATGACGTCAAAACGAGGCTAATTTGGGAAACCCCTTTTTGATCCAAAAGATCCAAATTTCGAAATCGGCTAGCATGATCAATCCATCGCATAAATTTTTACAAAACCTGTGCTGGGCTAAAGCTTGGGTCCCCAACCAACATAATCAAGCGCCAGAATTAATTCATATCGGCTCAAAATGTCAGGTCGAGCCTTCAAACTTGAAAGTTTGATCGAAGCAGAAATTTGCCATCCGGACGCTTCGCGCCCGAAGGAATCATATCGAGGTCAAACCCTGGGGGGGAACTCCAGTCAAGCGTCCCGCTAAGTACACGTGTACTAAGTATAGCTGGCGGACGCGTAACAGGAATGGTGGTATTTTCTGGTTCCAACTGCTCGGTATTACTAAACCGGATACAGAGACCTTGTATTTATTGTAAATAATGTTGTTATGATTGAAGTTTGGTTGAAATTTGACACGCATTGTATCATGAAAGTCGTTCGTTCAAAATGTCCGAATTCTCTGTATTGACTTATGTTGTGTTAATTTGTTCTGAAATTGGATTTGATGTACACTTGTTACTCTTAGAAGTTTAAGACAACCCTACACTGTATATATGTTGAGTTCTGTCGACTTGTGTTACAAATTACAAATGTCAGAATCTGTACATGTATGTACTAAGGAAAAACCCAACTCTATCACTTTAAGCACGAGTGTCATAAATCTTCATCCTCTAAAACTGAGTACGCCTGTTTATCAACATGATTATGTCATCACTTACTTATCATACAATGATCATGATTCACTAAAACTTACCTTGTTACCTTATGAACCTGTTCCGCTATTCTTAAGCCATAATATGGACTAACAATACTAGGAACTCTTCCTGAAAACTTCATGTTTATGAACCTTTTCAACGTGATCTCAAGTCTTAGCATGGACTACTGGAAATGTACTTATGTATTAAGTAAAACTGGACATATGAATGAAATTTTGTTTACAATTCTTAAAAGAACTTCTGAATTTATTGACACTGTGCTGAATGTACCACGAGAGTCAGGGCCACCCCACCATGGTTTAACAAATATATCCAATCATCAAAATTGGGAGTTCATAATATTCATTTGGTTTGAGCTATGTCGTCCACCTCCTTAAACTCAAACACCTGACCGCCGTCGAATGTACTAATGGCTTAGTACTTTTAATATATTGTCATGATATATAATCCAACAAGGATCAGGCTTAGCAAGTCTACTTCTAGTCTAAATATCTTGCGCTCCTAGCGCCACCTGTTAACCAGTATAAAAGGTGTTGCAAGGTAGAGAGCGAGCAGTTAGTGGTTAGTAGTCACTAAAGTTTTAGTAGGTATAGCCAAGGAGTTATACTTGGAGTAAGTACATCGGCTCCGTGTAACAGACTGGAGTTTACCAATACCCATTACCCCGGACATAGGATTGTGATAGAGCTGAGTACTAGAATGGTCTAGAAGGTGTTGGAACAACTCGTGTTCTAAATGTGGTTGATTGCTGATAGGAGATGGGAGGTGGACTGATGAAGACTTATACATGGTGGCTTTGACTCGGGATGAGATGTTTACTGAATAAAACCCCTTTCATATTAAGAAGCTCCCTCATCGTTCATTTCTTTTGAACTATTGGGAAGTGAACGGACAAACTTTAAACGCAGTCTGAATTACTCAGGCACTCTGGAAAAACAACTCATGAAGACTTGGATATACACGAACCTTACGCAGTCTTAAATCAAACATTACACCTGTTCCAGCGAAAGTGATGCAACTAGGCCAAAATCAGGTTTTTCTGACCTGGAAGTTTCCCAAATGCTTTTGCATTATTATTTTTTATCCTATTGGGTCCGGCTCGATGAGAGCTTTCAAGGTAACAATGGTTTTACATATCTGTGACCGATATTTAAGGAACTGTGGGCCAAAAACATGCCAAAAATGGCCTTTTTTGACATTTAGAACACCTTTCTTTCATTTCATGCACTCAGTACATAAAGAACATGCCGGGTACATGGATTTTTTAATGTTTATATGCATGGAAATTACATCAGCTTTCATTAATACCCGGATTTACTCAAATTAACCCAATATTTTAGGCACAGGACCAAAATGAGTGATTGTAAAGTGGAAAATGTCCATTCTCAGCATTAATCTTATAAAGCACCACAGTATTTCAGGAATAATATATACTGATACCAATTGTGGTACATAAGAAGCAGGGTAGGATGGCAAACCTCCACTCAATTTATTGGAACTTAAAATATAATACCTGGCTCACAGTAGGTTAAGAATGCATCTCAAATCTCAGCAATAACAGATTTCTCAGCAATAACAGATTTCTTATTTTGCGTGGCTTTTGCACAATTATTATATTTAACTATATACACTATATCTGACATGTCCAAAACTATGTTGGCTATATATGACTAGAAGGGCTACCATGTACATGCATTATAGTGGGAATGAGAAGCATTTTTTATGTTTCCTGGCAATGCGCGTCTCAGCAATAACGCGTCTCAGCAATAACGCGTGTCTCAGCGATAACGTCCATATGGCCTGTATGTATGTGTTATCCGTTTTTTTTCAAAATATTATTGCATATATGTAATCTTCTCATGTAGGGCTACAATGTAAATGATGAACATTAGCAATATATCTCCTAGTGCATGAGACCCAGCAGGTACAAATCTGTCCATTTTACTGTATTTTGCAGGATTTCTACATTCTTTTACATTACATTGTATATCAAATGCTGTCATTTAGTAACTATAAACATTTAAGAGGTACGCATTCATATTTTGTTTTTTGTAAGGGTTGCCTCTAACTTAAAAAAACATTTTTGGTTCTAGGCCTGTACAGATTTGTGTATATGGGACTTGATGTACATAGGTGTTAATGCTGAGAATGTTACCGTTATTGCTGAGAATGTGCTGAGACACAAATATCTGAGACATATATACCAACTATGTGCAGGAATTTCTATTTTTCAGTATATCATTGTAGGTGAACCTCATATCCCTTGCATGTAATCAATAACAAACATATCTTTGTTATATATCACAGTACATTTATGCACATGTATATGTTCTATCAAATGCTAGGGACAGCTTTATGTTTAGGGACAGTTTTATGGGTGTAACACCTACAAGAAAATGTGTTTGGAATGTGCAGGCGCTATGTGAGGCAGTAGCACAGGCAGTACAATAGTTTACCATGATTTAAAAGAAGATCTACTAAGACAAAGTTACAAAGACATACCATGGCTTTGCTAGTGCCATATCTAAAGCCATAGAATTATGCAGGAACAAGATTTACAAAGGAGAGCAACTGAAGTCTACCACCAGGAAAGAAATTGGTATTGTCCAAGAAAGCTGTCGCAATAGAATTCCTGTGGAGAGAAGACAATGTATACAGCATGCCTGACAAGCAGATAAATAAAGAAGGCAAAGAGCAAGTAGTGGCCCTCACTGACATGTTGAGGAACTGGAGAGACATGTATGCCTATGTATCTACCATGCCAACATGGGCTTGTTGATACAGAGTGTACCAACCCTTCCCTCATCAACAACAGCACTCCTTGCTATGGATGACACTGAGATCAGAAGTAGCATTCACATGGCCAACAAGGACAATCTGTTTTACAAAACATGGACAACTGAGCAAAAGGAATACACTGATAAGAAAACCAAGAAGGTCAAGACAACACCCCACACAGAATTGGTCAAGAAGGAAGTAACCAAAAAAGAAATGGAGGAGCTAATAATGAGTACATTGCCAGCCTTCTCAAAGCACGCATATTGGGTTCAGGCCCAATATGCTGCAGGCAATCTATTGAAGAAGGAGCTGCCTGAAAATCACTGCCAGTTCAGGTTGATGACAGTGAAAACTGGAATGTGGCCTATATGAAGGAGATCATTCAAGAGTTTTATGGAAAAACACAGGTGACCATACAACCCATGGTTGTTAATTACATCACCATCTCAGAGAAAAACAAGTGAGTTCTCAACAGTAAAGCATGTGCTAGGATATCCCCTGTGCTTTGCCACAAGTTCTTCACCACACTGTCATTCCTGGACCTCCTGATACCTCACATTGAAGAAGACTTCAAGCCTCAGCTACAACATCTGCACATTATTTCCAACTCTCATTCAAGCCATTATAAGAACATGTGTACAACTTCCTCCTTGAAGCACCAGACATGTACAACATTCGTGTGACCTGGAACTGGTTAGAGGTCAAATGTTGACCTGTAGTCAAGAAAGGCAAGCAAAAGGTTGGAGGAAAAGAAGAGAAAAAAAGTCAACTGGGAAATCACGGATGGATCACAACCAATTGCAAGTCTCCTTATGAAGACCTGTGTAGGAGATACATAAAGAGGAGGAAGTAGAAGTAGACAATATTAGGAGTATATTTTACCTGAGGATTCTCAACATTTATGAATATGAACAGTGATGTTAGATTTCTCAGCATTTACTTGATGAAAGTATTTCATAGTAGAGATTCTTAGCACTGACTTTGACCAGAGGATTCTCAGCATTAATGTTTGAAACTTATATGTGCGAAGCATTGTGTTCAGTGATGTAATATTTCTCAGCATTAGCTCATACTTGACAGTTGTTTGTGAATGTATGTATACTAGAAATTCTCATCACTGAAGTGAACTAGACAAATATTAGCATAATATGACCATGAGAAGAATCGTAATATTTCTCAGCATTAACTCCTACAACGGAGTGACAAATAGACCAAAGCTAAGAAAGGTTCTCAGCAGTAACTTCTACCAAAGATATCTCAGCATTAACTGTATGATCTGATTAATGGTACATCTGTATACATATTTCTCAACATTTATTGACATATGGAAGTTATATTGTACAGTATAGTTTGCAGAAATTACAAAGAAATACTTCAACAGGTGTACAGTGCTATATGCTGTAGTCAGGGGTAATGCGCGTCTCAGCATTAACAGGTGTATCTCAGCGATAAGGTTATAGTGGTTCAATAGGAATGGATAATTTCATAAGCTTTTATTTAATTACTAAGAGATCAGTTATATTTGCCACATAATTAACTACTGCAGCAGATAATGGTAGAATTGAGCTAATTCCTATGACAAAACACCCATAAAAGTACATAGATAGGACATATACATACATAAATCTTCTGTCATATATAGCAGAAATATGTATGTTATTCATAACATGCAAGGTATAGCAGATTCAGATGCAATGATATCTTCAAAAAGAGTAATTACTGCACATAGTAAGTATTTGTCTCATGTATTGGTGTCTCAGCACTAATGAGAGCATTCGCAGCACTAACGGCGAGATTCTCAGCACTAATGGTAGCATACATAAAGTCCTAGCTATAGAAATATGTATGAACCTAGAACCAAAAATGTTTTTCCGAGTTAGAGGCAACCCTTATAAGAAACAAAATATGAATGCATACCTGGTAAATGCTTATAGTTATTAAATGGGAGTATCTGATATGTAGTATAATGTAAAAGAACCTAAAAACCTGCAAAATACAGTAAAATTAACATTTTTGTACCTGTTGCTTCTCAAGCACTAGTACATATATTCTTAATCTTTCTTATTTACATTGTAGCCTTACATAAGTAGATCACATATATGCAATAATATTCTGAAAAAGCAGATAACATATATATATATGGAGACCATATATCCATATCTGGGAGTTAATGCTGAGACGCGCATCACACCCCATGAGGTTACCGACTTTGCCTGGTTACCATGGCAACGGATATCATATTTAACAGATTTCACCTATATCATAGGTTGCCCCAACACCTGGGCTATATGCACACAAAAGGATTTCATGGTATTCCTATTTGGATTTTTTGGCCCCTGGAGGCCTAGTTGCATCACTTTCGCTGGAACAGGTGATTAACAATAGTTCAATTTCCCCAAAATATTTATGTGTATTCTTCCAGAAAATGGCCTTTCCCATTGAAGGGGGGTTATGAGGGAAAAATGTTTTTTCCCTTATAATTTTGATTCAATTATAAATTTTTATAAAGAAATAGGTTGTTACATGGGGATAACCTTTGAGGAAAGTGGTTAAAATAATAAGTTTATTGATTCCACTAGATGTACACAGAGATCCTCGTTGTTCCTCCCTCAATTCCATTCACAGTAGCATATCAATAGTTACCGTACCATAGGCCTATACACCATATGCGGGTCTAAAAATCGCACATCGCGCAGCGAAATTTTGCGGAAATCGCGAACGGAGCTTGGGTGGACGTTTAACATAGGATCCTATGGAGGAAAGTTTTTAGATTTCGCTCCAATCTTAATACAGTGAATGAGAAAAAGTTTGCAATTGATCCCAGGAATGCGATACATCCCTTCAAATTTTCGCAATTTGTTAATATTTCGCATAATCGCGAAAATTCGCGTTTTCCCCATAGGCCCCAATGCTAAACAGGGTCACTTCTGGAGCCCAAGATTTCACAGCGCCATGTTGAAAATCGCGGGTATACCGCTAACCCGTTTATTCCGTATATAACAACAATAGTTATTAAGATTTAATCTCGTTCTTGTTCCAATTCGGACATACCACTCTGTGATGTAAATGTTACTCCATTTCAATTGGGAGCATAGGTTCCGCTAAATATCTCCACTAAAGGTTCCCAAAAGGTTCCCATGGTTCGTTCTCACTCTATACCGTAAGACTGCACCTTACCTGGCTAAGCATCTGTTGTCCAAGTCTTCACCTATTTCAGCCTATACTTGATGTCGTATACTTCACTATCTAGCTCCCAGCTGTCCTTCTCGATGGTTGACGTAGTCTGATTGTCCTCCTGTAGGGTCTTACCCTTTATATACTAACTATCGATCCCGAATTACCTAACTCCTACAGTATATTAGATATCAGTCACTACTACACCTTACTTCAATTTATTAACTAAACTTACAGGATTCATTACACTGAAATATAATGTCAAAGTGCAGAGTTGTAGCTCCCTTTTTAGGATTACTTTTAAGCCTTTATTTTCAGAAAAGGTGTTCTTACATAATGTCCTCATATCCACCGGGACTACATAACATCCTCTCTGTAATGGGGTATATAACGTCCCCAAATTCTTGTGATGATGACCCGCTTATTTTACCTGTCATTTACCTTATGATTTCCACTCAATCTCTGCTTTGTTCCCACTGCATCCGCTCAGGGAATCACTACTTTAGTGTTTTTCTATGTTAATTACACTTACTGTTGCCACCTGGCATGCTCACGATACATTTACATTTATATTCATTACATAGAGTCTACCTTTATCTTAACCCTAAAGTTCTATATACAATATATGGTGACAGGACAAGTATACCCCTGGGACAACTACCCTGGGAACAACTACCCTGAGGACAACTGCCCCATAGGACAACTACCCTTAGGACTATTACCCCCTAGGACTATTACCCCCATGGGACAACTACCGCTGGGAGACCTTCCTCTTAGGACAATTACCCTTATAGGGGTAGTTGTCCTATCCATAGGGGTAATTGCCTTAAGGGGTAATTGTCCTAAGGGGTAGTTGTCCCAGGGGTAGTTGTCCTATGGGGGTAATAGTTCTAGAGAGTAATAGTCCTAAGGGGTAGTTGTCCTAGGGGGTCGTTGTCCTAGGGGTAATTGACCTAGAATCACAATTATATTGGTCAATTTTAAGTCAGAAATGGTTGTATAAAAAATGAATAGGTATTTTAGAAAAAATGATTGTTATGTATAACAGTTACATAGTTATTTGGATGGGGGCAACCTTTTTATTTCTTTTATATTTTCAGAAAGTTATATTTTTGTATAATAGCTATAAAAGAGTTAAAAATCGGACTTTCTTTTTATATAGATTTATATACATTTTAGTTGGCATTTGTATCTTGAAAGGCCTAAATGACATCCTTTAGATGGACAACCGGCGTCCTGTTGGCCACATTTTGAACGTCCCGAGGAAGTCATTTTTGCGTCCTGAGATGTGTCATGATACATTTAAATAGACCTTAACGGTAAGAGATTTTGCAAGTATTTCTATAATTCAAAGGAGCTACAAAGGCCTAAGCCTTTAGCACAAAGGCATGCATTTCGACGATCTACAAAAAACTTTGACCTATTCGAAATAAGTATTCCTTAAAATTTCACTTTTTGTACCAACGGTATATTTTTGAAATGATAATATGTGCAAAAGTGAGGTTCTTTATTAAAAATGAACCAGGTGCCGATGGAAATATAGCCGAAAAGAATAAGATAAGTTTTATACACTTTCAGAAATATATGGGCCAGATAGACCCTATAGGGCCACATAAAAAAATACCATCGATTAACACCGGACTTATTTTCAACTAAAGCCCTGTTTCCACCAGCCGATTTTACTACCAATTTCAGATTTGGCAGTGGGAATATTGGTTAATCATGAACATGTTATATACCATTAGAAAAGGTTCTTAATTCTCTTGCAAATGGCATGTAAAATACATAATCCTTTGCCATATTACCAGTGAAAAGTAATCATTTACCAACAAAATCGGTAGTAAAATCGGCTGGTGGAAAAAGGGCTTTATTCAAATACGGTATGCTTCAGGACCTTAAATTCCGGGTCTCATCTACATGAATACATTAAATGAATAATAGATCTAGTATGAATTTCACGTTTATCTTAATCCTTTGTGCGGAGTTCATAGATATTTCGTGACAATGAGCCTCAATTATTTTTTAAGAAATTACTCCTTGCATTTAGCGTAGGCCAACATTTCAATTCACACTGATGTCTCCGCTACCAGACAAGTAAAATATATAGAGCAGCTAAATACTAATACATACCAAAAGAAGACTATAGTACATTGGGAAACCACTACCAGGACTCCTCCTAGAAATACCCCCCAGAATCCCCCAGAAATCCTAGAAGGCGGGGTCTCAGGGGTGAGACCAAAGGTCGACGGTAGGCCGTGGGGTCTGTCTAAATAACCCCCATCCGACCCATAATCACGGGGAGAGGCACCACGTGAGAGCCGAGGGTGAGGGCCTTCACCTCCCTCTGGCCAAGGGTCGTGCTCTATGTGGTACCAAAGGTACACTTGTGTGTACGTGTATTGTATCCTGCAGATAGGTAAAGCGCGACATGAATTCTGGAATACTTCTTAGTTTCTAAATCAACCGTTTGACGGATAATTGCTATTGCTAACTATTTCGTAGCCGAATCCGGACTATATATAGCCTCTAATATGATTACGCGATATTTACGTTATGATATAATTTTTTCTTGAATGATTCGCAACACGTCAGCAAAATGTTCTCTCATACGGTCTTTTTTGCATTGAAAAGATGTGGACGTTTTAAGGGACATTTTCCCTGAGTTATTCCAAATATGAATCGTTGCCTTCTATTGGCATGAACACCGCTCTGGGTTGTTCCAGTAGCGGATCAGCTACAAGGAAAGCAACAAATTAGCACATCCTTAGAATTGGTGAAATCTTAATACAGTTATTGAAATGTTTCTCACATGATGACAGGATGAAATGTCTTATTGATTTTGAATATCACCTTGAATTATTTTGATTAATGGTACGTTTGGTGGCCTACAGCCAGCGGGCTACCTGATCGAAAGATTGATCCTTTTACATGAAGTGCAAATATGCCGAGCGATACCAGATTTACTACATGTATGCATGATGAGCCTAGTGATCTACGGATACAGCCGCATCAATATTACAGCTCCAGGGGTTTGCGTGCTTGGAATGCATTGCATTCCCTTTGAACGTTTCTTATAAGGACGGAAAATTGTTCTAAAAGGTTACGGAAATTTGCGGCGACCTTTAAGATGACCTTTTGGCTAATTGTGACATAAGGGGGGTTGGTTCCTTCATATTGGGCTTAGGTTTTTTAACGGAGGTTGTGCTGCATGCTCAATATGAAAGTTTTGAAAGAAATGGAGATTTTGTTATTTGATATTTTTTCAGACCTTCGTAACGTTCCGTTGGTAAAGCGTGATAACTTTCGGTCGACAGAGGAATAACTCTCAGCATTAATAGTAATAAAAAAAGTTAAACACTTGGGTATTATTTCTAAAAAAAATATAAAAAAAATAACACAGTTACCTTTAAATGGCTCACACGCATCATTACTTCTCGAATGCGACAGTTGGATTTCCGATGATATTACCATTAATGATTTAACCAGTTAACACATGAAACAATCCTTCTCTCAATTATCAATAATTATCATATCCCCAACACAGCAACAATTTTAAAAGAGAAAGAAAAATTGTGCATTCACAATGTTTGACGAGATGGTACTGCAGTGTAATCCGGTGCTGGTCACGGGTTGTATTGACCCCCGGTCGGTGCAAACACCGGGGGCCCTCAGGCCATGACGGGGCGGGGCGGGGTCTCGGCCCGGGGCCCGGCCCAGGTCGGGGTTACCGAAGCAGACGGGAAACAGCTTTTCACAGCTGGCTCCCCGCTCGGGGGCTTCCTACTTATCTCATGTCATAACCAGCTGCCATAACCAACTCAGCATCTCAGCTACTCTGGTGGGTTCCTGTTCTATGTGCATTCATCACCCCGCATTCAAATAGAACGAGAAACTAATAGGCTTAATATAATTATCATGTTTTATATATGTGAATTTGAGGGGACTCCACATTAGTCATAACCCAGGGGCACCCTATTGTAAAATTTTCGGTCGGACAAATGATATTTGACCAAAAGAAAAAGGGGGAGGGGGCACTGAAATTAACCACTGCAACCTGTTCTTGACACCTGTGAGAATGAGATTGATAAGTCCCGCAGTTATCTGATATGTATTAGTTATCAGTAATATATAAATATGAAAACATTTAATGATGAAGATGTTTTGTGATTTAAAGTCGCATCGGCATCACATCACAGTGAATTTGTAAAGAGGGTTATGAAACACTGAGGAAACATCCAGTATGCTGTCTCTATGCAATAGGGTCAACCCAATATGATATTGTGATGTTCTCAGGGAATGATAGGAGCTGGGACAAACAGGTGGCTCTTCCATGGTTTCCCTGCCTAAGATATTTGTACTCTTGACAGATCTTAGCCCAGTCGTGCTTGATATCTAGAGAGCACAAGTAGGACGAGTTACAGGAGTACTCATCCGAATTCACTGCCAAGTGGCAGGGGACGGAATGGGTGAGTAGTGGTAGGGTCCTCGGAAACATGTCCACGCACGAGGGCCAACGACGGTTGAGATCCGACTTGTGTGGCTCGTGTGGCACAGGGGTCTTCAGTCCTAGATGTATCGGGGGGCATAAGCTGGCATTATGGGTCGGGTCGGGCCAGGATTCAGGGTCTTTTGCTAGATGCTCAGCAGTCTTGTGTAGCTGACAATTCTAAGCTCAGTACGGGGACCATGCCCCAAAAAAGCCCAACTTTCCCTTATTGGCCTAACTTCAGTTTATTCCCATCTTGTTGACCCTTATCTTTAGCTGTCCTAGTCTTCTTAGCCTTTCGGTGGTTCATCCCCGGGAAGAAAGGAGGCGCGAACACAATGAGTACCAAGATGGGACTGTTTATTCTAGTGAAATCATTCTCTTATAATAGCCACAATCTGACTTCTGATTGGTCGCATGGTCACTTTGACCTCTTGCCGGGGTCATTTCCAGTCACTAAAATCTCATGCATTACAGACTTTGTGCACTTCATCCTTCGTGACTCTCGTGTAACTCGTACATGTATTTTTGTGTAATTCATACAACTCGTCATACATGTTCTCGTGTAATTCATGATTTTGCATTAACATTTGACTTTGACTATAATTTCTTGTGACAACATCTCCTGATTGCCCTTTACAATGGTATATAATGTTAGTGGCTGCTATATATTGTTAGTAGTATGATGGAGTCGCTGGCGCGCATAGTCAATGCTACTAAGTAGGTCAGTAGGTCACTACGACCGAGTTTAGGTCTAAAATAGGTTCATAGCTTAATAGAGACTTTGAATAATTAGGTCATTACGACCTACTTATAAAAGCTATTTTTGTAATTAGGTCAGAGGTCAGAGGTTAGAAATATTAGAAAACAGGGTCACTGAGAAAACATGTCAGGGGAAGAGCGCGTGGAACGACGTGGAGACCGGAGGCCGTAAGGCCGGAGGTCTGCACGTCGTTCCTCAACGCGCTCTTCCCCTGGCATGCTTTCTCAGGGACCCTATATTCTGGTTACGGCTAAAATATTACATATGTTCTGATATTTTTATTGCAAAGGGGGCGGTGCGGGCATTCCATGGGAGGGCTGTTTTAGGAATGAGGTGGAGACCGGAGGCACAGCCGGAGGTCTCCACCTCATTTCTAAAACAAACCCTCCCATGGGCTGCGCGCACCGCCCCCTTTGCAATTTTATCACTTATACTATTACTATTCGATTCGATTATATCTACTTTATGTGTATGTATTCATTTAATATGATTTTGATAAAGTTTCGTCTTCATATTCATTAAATAATATTCGTATAGAAACTGAATATAGAGTTTTCCTGTTTATATTGATTAAATAATATGCGTATAGAAAACACAACATATAAAATTCGTTTATAAGTTTTATTCATTAGAAACATATATAGAAACATATTTACAGTGTCACAGATACATGGTGTAATCTTTTATTTACATTGAAACTGTTCACAAAGTGAAAAATATATAATACAAAATCATTTACACTGTTGGCATAAGAAAACATTGTTTCCGTTGCCTGGTAATAAACAAATTAAACAATGAGAACAGTTTCGGGCAAGTGTCCTTATCTTCGGCTGTTTCAGTTTCTCTTTGTTCCATGTGTGAGTGTATACATATGTGTGATGAGGATTTCTGACGGATTTAGCAATGGTATGGTGAAAGAGAGACTGTGCTTTGAAAAAGTTACAGTCTACTTCAGTCGCCAACACATTGTGACCGAAAACAGGATTCATTTGCACCTGGTATGAAAAGAAATTTTCGATGGCCTGAATGTAAATTGATTTCAGCTCACAGTGTAGTTGTATACATGTAAAACAGAACAAAGGACCAACAAAAGTGACATCGGAATCACGGATTCGACATTTACAAAAGGCCTGTGAAACGGCTGTCACTTTATGTTGCTCAATGAAAACCATAAGTGACTTTACACTGTTGACGGTGTATCTGGTAATAACTCTGAAACATGAGTCTTGATGATGTTGATACACCGCCAAACAGTAGTCCTTGTGGTTATCGCCGTTGATAAGCTGGCTCGTTGCGAAACTATACCCGTCCCACATAGCTTCTGTAAAAGTGGAACAGGATCGCGTCGTACCAGTGGTGTGGTCTACAGTACTAACATGGTGTGGTTTCAGATAAAAGTCGCTGTACTGTGCGGGGATAATCTCCCAAAAGAAATATCCACTACATCCGCAAAGTACAGCCACTTTATCATTTTTGGGTATAAGTTGAAAATTAATGTCTGCTGATGGATAGTTAGAGTCGAGAGGACTATCCGGAGATTCAGGTCGTGACTCAGCAATATTGAGAAATGATAAATCGAGACCCCAACTAAGTGTGGTCTCGTTATCATTTGTTGATGAATCATTGCTTGCCAAATCGATTAGAAAATCCGAATAGCTGCTGTCGCTCATATTGAAGCTGTAATATAATACTGGAAACTATGGCTACACTAAGCAACTAGATGAATAAAATATGGGTAGCCAGTTATTTTTGTAGTATTTACTATTTAGTATGTACTAAGAAAATAACTGGTAGTGGGTAGACACCTTAAATTTCTCTGTGATTCGCTGAGATTTTCGCTGCCGGGAGTTCTACCCTAGATAAAGCCATGCATAAAGCCATGCATTTTTTTGTTTTCTCTGAGATATTGTATAATTTTTTATTTTTTTTAATATTTTTCTAATTTTTAAAGTTTTTTTTCATTTTCTTAGACAAATATTTATATTTCAAGCATTTTTTTCTGTCTCTATGTGAGATTTTGTATAATTTATTTTTACTTTTATTATAATTTTAAAGTTTTTTTTTTTTCTTTTTAAACAATTATTTCTTTTTTTAATTTCAACTTTTGAATATTTTTTTTAATTTCAACTTTTGATAAATGATATGTACAAGCTTAATTTTCTTTTTCTTTTTATATTTTTTATATTTTTTTGTTGGAGTATTTCTTTCATAAATGATATATTTTGTAGTTATAAGTCTGTTATTTTTTCAGAATTAAAGAATATTTACAACATGATTGCCGAATTCCTAGATATCTAAGGGTATCGTGCTCACTCCGTCTTCACAAGTTTTTCTTTTTATATATTGATAACTTAAGCCTGTCTTTTTCTGTTTGTATGTTATTATATGATGATCTACAACTTTGAAACCAGTGTTAACGGCGTCCATCGTGATTTGTGTTTCGAGTACGGTGTTAAAAGATTCCATGTCAAGTATGTTTTGTTTCTGTATGACACCTTTACAGCTAGTTTTCTTTTCTTTTCCATGACCGATATAACATTTTGAATTTAGTGAAGTCATTTCATCTCCTTCCCATTCAATTTTGAATAGTCCTGGGGTCCGTTTATCATATTTTTCTCTTTCTTTACAACATGGTTGTGGAAACCATGGTAAATTATTTGTTTTTGCTATTATATATTGTTCCCTGTGATGTTCATTATCACAAGATTCTGATGGTAACCATAAGTGGCGTTCTCTATAATAGGCTTCTCTTTTTTCTGGAATTATTAATTCATCTAAAGTCTGTGCGCTGAGGGCGAAATACAGACTATCTGTATCCATTTCACAGAGTTCAAAGTCAGATTCTTCGATGTACTTTGATAAGAAGTCGTAGTAAAATTGTAACATTTTCAGTTTTGCGTATTGATATACCATGAAACCTATTTGAACTGGAAGGTCGTATGTTATTGACGTAGGGAGTGATGAGACTTCACATGTATCTTCACACAAGTCTTGGACATCTTGTACTGTCCAGTGAAGAGCTATTCTAGCGGCTTTTTCTGGTGTCATATATCGAGTGTTTGTGAAGTTTTGTTTGTTACAAATCGTTTTTCCATATGAACTGTTTCCTAGGAGTTTGTAGAGGTCAGAGAGAATTTTACAGTCAGGGTTTTTGTCGCCCTTTCTTCGTGCCTCTGTTACTTGATCAACAAATGAGAGAAACGATTTCTGTGGTATGTATTCAACTAGTAAGTGAACTTTTGTTACGATTAAGCCTTTTTCTAAATACCATTTAAGTAGTGGTGAACCTAATAAAATATTTTTTGCAAAATAACTTCCGATTAATTGACGTTGTGGCCTTTTGACTCTATCGTTCTTTAATAGATGTTGTTTCATGTGTTCTCCTACATCATCTCTTGACACCATTGTATTTTTGAAAATGGGCGTCATTTCTTCAAATTTGAATTTAAGGTGCTCAGGTGTGTGTATGTCCACCGATACTAGTCCAAAAATAGTCCCATTTTTTACACCGTTTATTATATCTATTTCAGAAAGGATATTGTGTGTGTTTGGAATCGGTATGCTCCACAGTGATTTACATGCTATAACACTGTTGTTGTTATTCTTGTCTTTGTTCCAGTCACATTCGTATTTCTCAATGACAGTATAACCTATTAGTTCTAGATACAGTGTTGTTTTAAGAGTTTGTCGACATCTTTCTGACATTAGTTTACGACCTTTATCAGTAGAGAGAGTGTTTTTATTCATGTGACACGTGTGCCCATGCCAGTAGCAACCATGAAATTGATACACGGTTTTTGTATCTGGAACCAGGCCGTCCACTCGAACTCTTTTTGTACCCACACTAACTTCCCCATGGTTATAAGCATGTAGTATTTTAACTTTGTCTGTAATCTCTCGAAACCGCAACCATTCTGTTGCAGCGCGACTGACTTTTTGAGATTGTTCAGGTTTGTAATTGTTACTACTTCTGCGGACTACAAAGTACCCCGTACAGTGTTCTTCACCCATACATTTAAGGTAAAGACTGTTTGCATCTACTCCTATGATATGACGGCACACTTTACTTAATGGTCCGAATGATCTGCCCCGTATTCGTGTCACTCCTGCTTTTTGATGTCTATGAAATATAATCGATGGACCACCTACCAAATTGCTTCTAATTAATTTGTGTACATCTTTGTCTGCCTCTGAGAATATAATGTAAGGAAGGCTGTTTGATGATGTGTTATCAAATAGAAATTTTAGTGTAAGGCCTGGAAGAGTCAGACCATCTTTGAACATATCTATTCCTCTTTCACTGAAAAATTTCATGTGTTGGTTTATAGCTTTGACAAAAGGTTCTACATCTTTGTTATTGTAATATATTAGATAATCTCTGAAAGTTGTCATTCCATTATCTTTCCACACTTTCTTACACTTGGCATAGTCTTCCGCTGATATAGAAGTACCCGTAAGTGAACTATAGAAAGCTGAGCGAGGTGGAAGTTTTAAGTTCCCTAGTTTTCTAGTTGATGTCATCCACTCATATGGAAAGAACCCTTTACTTTCATCTTGTAGGAAAGCTTTTAAATAGCTAGCATACGAGTATCCGGGAGCTAGATAATTTAACATGTCTAAATAAACACAGTTCTCTGTGTAGACAGCTATGTATTGATTACTCCTTTTTATGGTTTTCATCTCAGCTGTTTGGTTCTTTGCATAGAAGGAATGAAAATCTCGCTTTATTAGATTTAAGTCGTAGCGACCCGAATTGAAACCTATGACAGGTACTCTGTAAATATAGTTCATAAGACGAATTTTGATTTTATCTATTCTGTGCGAAGTTTTATTGCTACTCTTTTTTCCTATACTCTTCATTAGTGATTTAGGCACTTTTTTTCCTTCGGCAATCTCGTTTTTCTTATACTTTTCAAGCTTTTTTATTATGTCAGAGAAACGTGTTTCTACAACAGCTCCTATTTTTTCAGCTAACTTTTGTATGTAATCCAGAGTGTCGTGAACTATTTCATCATTTTCTCCATCACTTTTTCTTATGAAACAAACTGGTTTTTCCCACTCTGGAAAGTCACTTGCTACACTAGATGAAAGCGGTACATGATGTGATTCGACTACTGTATTAGTTGTCTGAACATCACCTTTTGTTTTGTGAGAAAAATAACTTTCGAAATCATACACAATTTTGTATGGATATATTCGAAGTTCAGATGGTACTTTTATACCTAGCTCCTCCAGTCTATCAAATACAGATGGTTTGTTTTTGTAAATACCACCTTTGTAGATGAATTTAACTTGCGTACAGTCGCTTTTAATGTTAGTGTGTCGCTTAAGATTATACTCTGTTTCAAAGAGTCTTCTACACTTACGACACATGTGGAACTGTGAATATTTATTTAGATCGTTTACTAGACTGAAGTGATGGTCGTATAGATTTAGTGTCATAACTTTAGACTCATCCTCAACACTCATTAAATTTCCCTTTATACATTTTAATGTACAAGGTGTCCCCCTTTTAAATTTCTTTTTCTTGGAAGTAGTACTCTTCTTAGGAATGAGTGAAAAGACTCTTATCATAATGTTGTATTTGGTTTCTATCTGGGTCAATGCCTTAATTGAAATGCCTCTGAATGATACTTTAGTTTCATCAGGAAAACATTCTTGAAGTAGTCTTTCACAGTGGGATGTGTTTTTGAAAAGAAAATATGACAGACACCTAAAAAAACACAGGTAGTCTTTGTACACCCGTTTGCTCTTTGGATTACGATGAAAATGTTGTAAACCCCGTCTACGTAGGAAATTCGGAATTGTATCCAATCTTCCTATTAGACCATCCTCTCTACCTTGAACCCTTACTATGTAAATGTTTGCGTTTACATTACCCACTAGTCTCCAACTTGTGTCAGCTCTATTGACACTCCATTCTTTATCGCGTAAAAAACTTATTACATCTTGCAAGTCAGAATCATTTTTAATATGTCTGTAATTGCTTTGCTGTTCGTGCTCTAACCAAAATAAAGAGGAGTTATTCACTGAAGGATGGTAATACATAACTTCTCGATCTTCTGTATAAATCTTTTCTTCAGCAGTTTCTGTTGTTCCTCCATTAAGTCTTTCAAGTAATGCACCTAAAGATATAGCTAGTCTATATTCGAAAACTTGGTTCTGATGTATTTTGTTAATAGCCTCTATTATCTCTTCAACTGCTTCTTTCATGTTCAGAGTTGAGAGTCTGACATTGAAAATTGATTGAACACTTCCTAGGAGAACTAAACCGTTTGCTATTGACTTAAAGTTTTTAACATAAGTGTCGTGATACCACCAATAACTACCTATAGTTGATGGCATTACTGTTGTTTCTATATCATACTGTTCTCTTACGCATGTAGGTGAAGAACAGATCACCTTTCCAGAATGTAAAGAAAAATTGCGAGGACGACGTGGCACGTTACACATCGGACAATTTATATTCTGATTCATTTTCTTATTTTTCGACTTAATAACTATATAAATATACACTTATGTTCTAGCTAGTTATTTAAAAAGCTGACTAAATATTTTTGTTTGAAGCTAACTATGTGCTACACTAACTATGCGCTAGGTGAATATATAAAGCTGACTAAATACTTTCTTTGAAGCTAGCTAATATAATATCTACAGCATGATTAAATGTTTTCTGTGTATATAAGTATATAGGCAACCACACCACACCATGTATAGTTACTGATATGTTTTAAGACCACACCTACCTGCCCTTGGTGATTACATCATGTTTCTGTGATCTATTCGGACTGCTTTAAGTCATTCAGGATCTTTGGTCCCAGCGTGCTGACCAAGTCGAAGAACAGTGCGGATGGCACGGTGTGTCCCTGGTCTTTCGGAGGTGCGTCGTGCACCCCGCCCGAGTTGACCCGTTTCTCCAGCTGCTCCACGTAGTAGCGGGACCCGATATGGATCTTGGCCTTCCCCTGGTAGGTGGTCACGATGACCCAGATGTTGTGCGTCTTGTTGACCTCCTGGACGTAAGGCTTAATAGTCGGGATGCCCTGTTCTGCTTCACCTGAGGCCCGTTCGTACTGCTGGATGATCGTTCTTGCGGCGTCGAGAAGGTTCTGGAAACCTGTCTTACTCAAGTTGATCCGGCGTTCGTAGGCTCGCTGAGGGTACTGAATTATGGCGACCTGAAAAATATAAGCATAATTTTGTTTTGAGTTATATGTATAAATTTGGGGCTCTCTCTCTCTCTCTCTCTCTCTCTCATTCTATTTCTATTTAAACTATTATGTATTCTTTACTTCTATTTCACATTAAATAATTACAATGAAAGTTAACTATAAACGAAGTACATGTTACCTGAAATAAAAATAATGATTCTATAATTTAAAATCGTACTTACCCCTACAGGATCAGGTGGCCCATACACGTGGATGCAGGTGTTCTTGAAGGCGTCACTGTTGAGGAAATACACCTTCTTAGCTTGCGTGATGTAACCGTCCTTGTACTCGACGTCCAATTCCAGTGGCCAGAACAATCCGGTCAGGTCCAATATAGGCGAGAGAGGGGCGGCTTTACTCTGCTGTGCCTCTAGCTCCTTCAAGACCGCATCAGCATACTGCTGCGCTAGTGCAACGTCCAGTGGAACTACTTTACCTTTCTTTGCACGAGGTTTCCGTTCACCAGCAGGCTTCCGTTTTCTCGGCGGTGCCTTTTTCTTGTCTGTTGGTTCTCCCTCCGACTCTTCTTCGATGGTGATCGGTACCGAAAGAGCTTCGCCGTCTTTCGGTGGTGGCACGTTTTCTTTGTTGGAGTCGTCTTGGAGGGTAGCGGCGGCGGCGGCAGCGGCGGCGGTGGTGGCGATTGTGGCAGTGACAGCGTCAGTCAAAGATGCAGGTGGCTCGGGATTCCACAGATCAGAAATATCGTTGTATAGACTGGCATCAACAGCGTTGACGGTGATGGACGTACCTTCGCCTACATCTGTAATATAGCCAGATTGAGTGTCCATGGACGAATCTGTCGCATAACCCCCAACTGCAACAGGAACGTAACCGGCGTCTTCTCTCGATGGAAACACTCGGTATTGATCAAAGTATTCATCAATGACCGAATTTCCAGGAGGGGGCTGCTTCGGAAGTCCCTCCTGAGCGGAGGAAGATGTTGAGGTCTTTCCACGAGCAGTCAAACTTCTACGTCCCATCATGAGAGTGTTGAGAAGACTCCAGCCCATGAGTCTTTTATACAAAAGTTTACTATCAACGTCGATTAAACGTAGGACGGTTTTTCCATTTTCACAAAGTTTTTCATGAGCATCGTCCGTTATTTTATTCGTATTTTGTTTTGTTACCGATAAGCAGATATCACTGAGTACATGGTTCCATTAGTGACGCGACGCGAGAGTCTGACACGTGCACTCCATAACAAAATATTCAAAATTTACATGTATCAGTTTCATTGGAGATACGTATTGTGGTCGTTAACAAAAATGATAATATACGCTCTCAGAGACCCTCTGAGATTCATTTCTAGACTTGTCACCAATCGCACCAGTCTCATCATGTACATGAACGCACAACCCTTGGTTCAGCACCGTGTACCGCTGGCACCGCTCATTGGAAGACCATCTCATTTTCGAAATGCGCTGGTCAACGTGCCTTTTGCGCGAGCATCAGGTATCTGTGGAGAGCATCATTGGGTGAAATACATCTGTCCGAGAGATGGAAGGTATCAAATTGAGGGTGAAATTCATCCAAACATTTTATTTCAAAATTGCAAACTTCTGAAAAACATTCGGCTAACCCAACAATCTCATCTAACGCTCAAAGATATGATAACCAAGAAACCTTGTGTTGTCGGTTTACCGACAACACAAGGTATCTTGAGCCACATTTTTGCGCGACACTCTGTCAAGGAAACAGTGCAGAGACGTTTTTGGCGTAAATCAGAAGCAGATCCTGATGGAAAACCCTCTATATTTCTGCACGCTGATATTGTTATTCCCCTTATCAACGCAACCATCCGATATCCTGACAAAATAGTGAACACCCTTGACAACAACAAATTCTTCTATGAAAAAGAGTTCGATACAGAAATCGGACATGGTCAGGAGGGTTGTGACCATATTGTGAGGGTTGTCGGAAGGAATGGTAAAGAATCAAGTCTCGTGACGGCTTATTCTATTCCTAGATTTACTCCTACTCCTACTATCGAATATTAAAAAGAAAACAAAGATCCTCTTATGCTCCTCCAGACTATTCGGTTTTCTACCAAAAGGTAGAAAACCACCCTTCAACCAATCTCTTTTATTTTCACACTTATAACGTAAAGACGTCCGTTTATTTACTATACAGATCTATAAATCATGCCATTATTTATGTTGCCATTGAAACAAAACGTTTATGTAGTGATGAATTAGACGCTGGTTAGGTTTATCTCCTGCGACATACGAGCTGATAATAAAGTTGATACTATCAAGCTTGTAACTCTAACCACACGTTAACGGTTATAACCACTTAATCAAAATAAAAACACAAACGCCTCAAACGGCGTTCAACGCTTTTCTTGAAAAGAGAAAAGGGGGTGCATAAAGCTCACCCCTTTTCTCTTTTCAAGAAAACAAAATGCGCGCCGCTCCGCTCGCGGGTGATCCGCGTGGCGGGCGCGGTTCGGCGGTCGGTGCATTTTGGGTGGGAGGGTGCGTTTTGCACCCGACATCCAGGGGCTGTCCCATAACAAAGACTGATCAAATAAAAAACAAAACGTATGGAGAGCGTTTATGGTTCGGTTTCATTAATTTGTTATTCTTTTGTTTTGTGAAAGAGAAAAACCCATGTTATCACAGTTTACACTTTTAATTTGGTATTCTTTTGTTTCGTTCCGCATAAAAGATTGTTATGATGCCATCTCTTTTAATTTGACGTTATTTTATTTTGATCCTCATAAAATGTTGTTATGACCACATCTCTTTTCATTTGTCATTATTTTATTTCGTTACAGGAAAAACACCCTTATGTTATAGAAACCAAACAAAAAGGATTGTTTTTTCATTAAAGTGTCATTCAGTACATTAACCTTCGACCGGGTAAGACGTGTTATAACTTAAATAGAAAAAAAATGGAAAGTGTAAAGGAAATCGCATTTGACCCAAGACTACAAGGACCTTTCACATGTCTTATCGCTGGACCTTCAGGATGTGGTAAAACACAATTAGTGTTTGAAATTATAGAAAAGGCGAAAACTGTAATAAACCCACCAGTCGATGAGATTATATATTGCTATGGACAATGGCAAGACGTTTTCAAGAAGTATCAGGGAAAAGTGAAATTCAACGAAGGTCTACTTTCAAGAGAAGAACTTTTACATAAGAAAAAGGATTTATCTCAACATTCTCTACTTATAATAGATGATCTGTTAGATAAAGAAGATGCACCTCTTATAAGAGATCTATTCATAAAAGGTTCTCACCATAGAAATATGAGTGTTATATTCATAACTCAAAATTTATTTCTGCCTAATAAGGATTTCAGAACACTTAGTTTGAATTCTCATTACATGATAATTTTCAAAAATCCAAGAGATATGAGTCAAATTCACGCTTTATCACGTCAAGTGTTTCCAACTCATCCACGTTTTCTTACCAACGTATATAACGAAGAAACATCGGCGAGACACTCATATCTAGTGCTAGACTTCAAGCAGACTACACCCAATACACTAAGGGTGCGTAACAGCGTGACTACACCTCTCAAGACAACTGTATTCATTCCTACTACACGGAAACAATGAAGGCTAAACAACTCGCTCTCATAAAGAAACATCTTCCTCTATTGAGACATCTGTCTAAATGCACTGGTAAGGAGTGTAAACATATAATGATGGGAATGTCTAATGAGGTGATAAGGTTGATAGCGCAAATAGGTGTGAATATTATGAATAAAAACTTGCACATCTCCAATAAACAAGCAGTCGGTCGTCTATCGAGGTACAAGACACAACTCAAGGGTCTTACCAAGCCTTCAACTACAGTAGGACACAAACGTAAGATTCTTGAACAAGAAGGTGGTTTTATTGGTACTCTATTGGGATTAGCTGTTCCACTCATATCCAGTCTTATCGGAGGCCTTACAAGACATCATTAGGAGAAAATGACAAGCTATAAACGAATGCTGCTCGTTCATCCAGATGTGTTGCAAAGTTCTAACAAAGTGGAAATGGAGAGTTCAACTGTTTCTGGCAAAGTTGATTCTCCACCTCCTGCCAAAGAAAGTGACAGGGATTCCTTTTTCGAAAGGTCAATGGTAAAAGAAAAACTTGAACCTACAGCGCCTACCGTGGAGGTGTTAGCTCGTTTACAAAAAGAAATGAGTCGTGTATTGAACGATCCAACGATGAGCAGAGAGGAGAAACTAGCCACATACAATGATCTCATGAACAGGTCCTCCATCCTTTCCTCTAAAGCTAAAAGTATGTTGTTTTCAACATCGCACCTTTCACGTTCTCCTTCACCATCTCCACCACCTTCTCCGACTATCATGAAACCTAAAAGAGTTTCTACAAAACCGAGAGGACTACTTATGCCGAAGGTACTACCACATAAGATGGAAAAAGCACTAGAAAAAGTTCCGGGTTCTTACCATAACTCTGTGCGTAATCTCTACAAGACCTTGGCCAAATCACGAAAACAGTTCACAAAGGACGGTCGGCTCATTCTAGGAGACACACCTATAGATGAAACACATTTAATGAATCTTCTTTCGAGTGCAGTGCGACCGACTACTAAGAAGCGAGCCAGCTTACCGGGGCAGAAACAATTCGTCCAGATTGTTAAGAAGTTAAATCCGAAAATGAAATATATAAGGAACTACAACATGAAGGGTTCCGACAGTGAAGAGGAACATGAAGAGGTGGAAACACCTAGGCGGAAAGAGAAGTCTCCTCAACAAGAAGGTCACGGCCGAAGTAAGAGAAATCGACACTTTACAGTAACACCATTTGTAAAATGGTCTACAAGGCTCTGAAGAAAGATGTGGTTAAACACTTCACTGATCCTAAACAGCCAGCAAGCTTCACAAGTGCATCCAAAATAAAGAAACACTATTTCAAAAACACTGACATAAAGCATATTGAAGATGCACTTGAATCTGTTGATGCTTATACTAAACATAAACCATTCAAGAGGCGGTTTCCTAGACGTAAAACACAGACTTTTGGAATAGATAAACAATGGCAAATGGACTTGATAGATATGCAACAGTTCAAAAAGTATAACAAAGGCTATTCATATATAATGGTTGCCATAGATGTCTTCTCCAGATTTGGATTTGCACAAGCTATAAAAAGTAAAAAAGCCACAGATGTTACGGAAGCTTTCAAAGTTATGACAGTTAAAAGATGTCCTAAATACCTTCAAACAGATAAAGGTAAAGAGTTCCTGAACAAAACTTTTCAGGATTACTTGAAAGAGACAGGTGTATCTTTTTTCACTGGAGAAAATGATGACATAAAATGTTCTATAGCAGAAAGGTTCAACGGGACCTTACAACAGAAAATGTGGCGATACTTCACTCACATGAAAACCTACACATACATAGATGTACTTCAAGATCTAGTGCATTCTTACAACCACACCTTTCATTCTACCATAGGAGGTCGACCGGTAGACGTTAATAAAGATAACGCCGATCGATTGTTCTATCATTTGTATGAAAGAGTGCGAGCTAAAGATTTAAAGACGAAAAGAAAACCTTTAATGAAAAGTGGTGATAGAGCACGAATTCTAAGAAAAAAGAAAACCTTTAATCGTGGATATGAACCAAATTGGAGTGAAGAAATATTCACTGTAAAGAACCCAGACTATATTAAGGGGTATGAAATCGAAGATACCCTTCAAGAAAGAATAAAGGGGTGGTTTTATCCTCAAGAGGTTCAGAAGGTAAAAGTTACTCCGAGGAAGCAGTACACTGTCGAGAGCATCCTTAAATATAGAGGAAAAGGTGCTAAAAGAGAAGCACTCATTAAGTGGAAAGGATACGGAGACAAATTCAACAGTTGGGAACCAGTCAAGAACATACAAAAATGGATGTAACCTGCACCCTACCCAGTAACTCATCTACTAAGACCTTTCCAGACAACACTCTGAGCACTTACAGAGTTCTTTTACAAAAGTATATGGTACTACCAGCTGACACAGACTGTGCGTTATCTGAAATAACGCTTCCAGTAAAATGGTACAATGTGCGAAAATCAACTTTCTACCTTCTCAGCGCAGAAGCACCGTCAGAAAAGAAGAAACATAACACCGCACCAACTAGGGCAAGAACTTCCCGCGGTTCTGATGAACAGCCTTCTTCTGAATCTCCTGCTACTTCCACAACTACACCTGGAACTGCAGCTGGTTCAATTGAAACACCGACAGTACCAGACCCTGATCATGAAGAGTCTTCTGGAGCGTTTATTTCAGATGCAGTGTCAGCTGTAAGAACAGTTAGTGAGAGTATAGCTCCTCCGACACCAAGTTCTCACACTTCCGACGGACCTACACCTCCTAAAAAACCTAGAGAAGGAGTTACTCCATTACAAACACCTCCGACAAGGTCCGTTGAAGCTATCACTCGACTAAAGCGTGAAATAGAGAGCAGTAGGAAAAAACGTGACAGAGAACCGTTCCTAACAGACATGTTTGATACTGATTTGGTAACACACATGCATGAAACACCCCCGAAAAGAAAACTAGAAGTTGAAATGGAGGGAATTGAAAAAGAAGAAAACGATGACGATGACGACCAACCAGAGCCCACAGAAGTATTCGAAGAAGCTGATGCTGATGAACCAAAAAAGCTGCCTCCCACATTGAGTTACATCGATTCATTAGCAAGGAAGCACTTTCCAGGAAAACGGTCTTACGCTCGTTTCTCAATGGAAAGCGGGCGAGTGGAAACCAACAAAGATCTGATCAAACTCCTGAATAAAATAATGAAGAAAAATATACCAAAAGTCATCAAGAAAATGAAAGAAGAAAAGCGAAAAAATAAAGGAAATGGTCCAGATGAAATTTTCTCTTATAACGAATTCACAATGAAAACACTTATTGCACTGCCTTCCAACACAATGCTCGTCATACCAGAAAACCTTTCTTATCAACTTGGTTTCGAAGGAAAAATATACATGGGTAGGCGCACACGAGCAAAACAAATAACAGATGTCAACTACAGAAACCATACAGTCTATGTCTACTCTGACATTATTCACAACGGGGTAGTAGGAGATACTGAAGCGCCACTTCTTCGATGTATGGCTGTAAACAACTACTCTCAAAAAACAATGGACACAATAAACTTTCCCAATTTGATTTTCCATCCTCTACGAATAACACATTTCAAAGAGATCGGAGTGTACTTAAGAGACAGTGCAGGCGAACCTATACCATTTGAGCACGGGGAAGTGTCGGTAGTACTGACCTTTAGAGCTCTCTCTCATCCCTATAGTACATTAGTATAAGAAGGAAGACATTGGAAAATGGTGAGTTACTATATGAACGTGCCACCCTTGTATTCATCACCAAGAGGTGAATATGGCCAATATTATAAGCGTTCACAATTTGGAAGTGGACAATTACCTGCTTTCGGTGGAGCTAAAAGACAACGTGGCCACGGAATATTCGGAAGTATAATGAGATCGGCTCTTCCGATGATAAAGAAGCTCGGTGCGTCAGCATTTAAAGCAGCCGTCCCCACCATCGTCAAAACAGGAAAAGGTGTTTTTGACGATGTCGTGGCTGGAAAAAACTTTAAGAAGAGCCTAGTAAAAAGGTCAAAGAGTGCAGGAAGTTCCTTAATGGACACAGCATTCAGTGCAGCCAGAAGGTACTTAAACACTGACGACGATGGCCCTCCAGCCAAACGACGCCGAGCAACGCAAGGTGCAAGACGTGGTAACGGGAAGAAGAAGAGTGTAGGTAGACGTAAGTCTACCCTTTTCTAAAGGGTTCATCATGAGTCTCATTCACCCCTGTGCGGCAACATGTGCCGTAGGTGAATTGGATTTACACGCACTACCTATATCACAGAAAGATATTCTCCGAAGTCAATTCGTCAAGAAAACAACAAACAACGCTCTCACTGACACCACAACTTGTTTTGACTTCACCTTCGAACCGAGCAATCTTTACACAGACCTCAGCGAAGCTGAACTCTACCTAGAGTATGTAGTTCAAGCAAACGACGAAGCTGCCTTAACCGTGGCACACGATGCAGCTCCAGTCAACAACTTAATTCATTCACTTTTCAGCAGCGTGCAGCTTCTCGTCAACGGGGAGAAGGTAACTTCGAACAATGAAGAGTACTCCTACAAGTCCTATCTCATCGACCTCCTGACGACGGAGGAGGGGGCCAGAAAGTGTCGCCTCCAAGGTTGCCAGAACTGGTTCATGGACACCCCGGAAAAAATGGACACCAGAGGTGCAGCCAACGCAGGTTGGAACTCACGACGAACAGTCCATGTCGGAGGTGTTAAGTCTATGGTAGCAAGACCACACCTCGATTTGTTTACTCAGTGTAAACTCCTACCCTCTCACTGCGAGATCAAACTCGTCTTCGAACGTCAGCCCGCCAGCTTCTACATGCAGATGGCCGCTAACGAGAGTTACAAAGTCGTCATCAAGAAGGCCGAAATGACCATGCGCCAAGTTCACGTCAGGGACGAGGTGGTGGAGGTACACAATAAAAGTGTACGCGACCCCAAGATGGGACCATTCAACTACCCGATCACCAGGAGCAAGGTCACAAAGCACACCCTCACGCAAGGTTCATCGGAGTACACGTGGACCGTCCCCGACACAACGCAGATCCCCACGGGGGTGATTATTGGCTTTGTCAAAGAGTCGGCCAGCTCAGGGAGCAAGACGGAGAATCCGTTCAACTTCAAGCACTACGACGTAACAGAAGTAGCCTTGCAGTTCGACGATCAGAAGTTCCACGTGAAGACAGACTTTGTCAACGGAAACGTTAGCAGAGCCTACAGTCAACTCTTCAAGGAGACTGGACTATTAGCTTCGGGTCACGACTGCGGTATTCAGTTACATCATTTTAAGAACGGGTACACGTTGTTTGCTTTCGACCTGACCCCCGACCGAACTCCGGAGGACGCCCGAATCAACCTGCTGCGACAGGGAAAGCTGTCGGTGTCCCTGAAGTTTGCTGAAGCGCTGGGTCACGCGGTTTCAGTAATTATGCTGAGCACTTATGACAGCTTGATCCAGCTCACAGCCGACCGATTGCCGGTCACTGACTACGCCATGGTGTAGAACTGAAGATGGTTCTCAAAACCTCAGAATTGAACAAAATTCTACGCAACCATCCCCACACAAATAGATATTTCCTTGGAACTTTTCCCTCTGATAGAATACCAAAAAAACCACAACCCTTCACTTGTTTCATTAGCAACACAGATCCTCACAATAAACCAGGGGAACATTGGGTAGCATTTTGGGTATCACCACAAGGGAAAACTTTCTATTTTGACTCATTCGGGTTACCACCAATAGCTATAAAACACATCTCGTTCTGCCAACGTTCGTCATACGGTATCTGGGAGTATAACCGACAACAACTACAAGCACTCACAACCACCACCTGCGGAGCGCACTGTGTTCGTTTTCTCATAGAAACATGTCGCACTCTCAACCCCTACGTCGCACTGTCAGCGCTAGGTACCCCAGCCATGACAAACCTAACGGACAAGACAGTTCTTTCTTACATGAACTTAAACCGGTGGAAATGGAGAAGACGGAAACACCAGATGTTGAAACGCTAGAAATGTGGTTATCTACAGATACAGCGGAAAAAGGAGAGTCATCAGAAGAAGAAGATGTAATACTGGACATGCCTAAGAGACGTCCCATATCACTAGGTCGCATGCAACGTGATCTGGAGAACACCATTGACTGTGTGGAGGCCCTGTCGTCTAATGTTGACCGACTCCTCTTCGCCGTTACCAACTTGCAAAGTAAGCTGGAAGAACTCACAGAACGTTCAGCGCAATCTAGAGGCTGTGGTTTCTCATGCTCCAACAATTCCTTCGCCCTTTAAGAAAATAACTGACCAAGGACAATGAATTATAGATAAAAAGCTGAAAAATGACTGCCCAAGGACAATGAACTATAGCTAAAAAAACTGAAACATTTTCACTATATAGGAAATGTATGAAAAACCAAAAAAAGTATAAAATATATGAAAAAACATAAAATATTTAACAGTTTTTTAAAAATCTAAAAGAAAAGCAATGTATATATGAATTATAATCCGCTTTTTACGATTTTTAATAAAAAATAACTAAAAAAATGTTGTTTTGTTTTATTTATTATATGTAATGAATAATAAATGCCATAAGCTTATACAAACTATATACAAAAAAAATGTAAAAATAACGAAAATAATAGAACATCCGGTAAATTATCCGGTAAAATATACGTAGAAAGTATATATAAAAAAAATGAAAAAATAACGAAATAACACATACGTTCCTTAAACGTATTTTTAAAAGTAGGTCACGAAAGTAGGTCGTAATGACCTAATTATTCAAAGTCTCTATTAGTCTATGAACCTATTTATGCCCGATGCTCACTCGTACTGACCTAGTGACCTAATTAGTAGCATTGACTATGCGCGCCAGCGACTCCATTATACTACTATTGTTATGATTTTACAGCTAAATCCATAAAAAATCAAAATGGTCAAAAAGTACTAAAATTGATTATTTTCAGAGATTTTATAGGATTTGGTTGTTAAATAGATACCTATATGGATAATGTCCTCAGTGTCCATAACTGAAAGTAGCTATATATGTATCTTTCCTTATTCCAAAACACCGTTTGAACCTTGATTTTATTTAGTCCCCCCCCCCCCAAAAAGAAAAAAAAAGATTCTCCAATAGCGTACACGATCCCATACACATTAGGCACGGTCCTATAGACTTGATAAATCAATGATGGGCAACGCTCCATGGAAACACTATAATTTTTACATCTCATTGATGTGAGTTGAGATAAGAGTTGTGCCTCTATAAGCCGTTCAAATTCATGCAGTTTATTCATTTTCTTTTGTCAATCTATCTCATACATCAGAGTTTCACACACAAAAAACACTCCCGGCCCATCCTCAAGACATATCTCTGTAAAGCCCCATACCCACTAAGACAATTTGGACCTTGGCGATCTTATTTCCCTCTGATCGTCTGTCAGTATGATGTATAGGAATGTGCATGTTTGATGAAATTGCCGGACAATTCCCCCGCACGATGTTTTCCTGCAATTCAAACATGCACATTTCAGTGCAGCATACTGACGGGCGATCAGGGGAAATACGATCGCCGAGGCCCAAAGTGCCCTAGTGGGTATGGTGCTTTAAGCCCCATACCCACTAGGGCACTTTGGGCCTCGGCGATCGTATTTCCCCTGATCGCCGGCAACTGGCGACGGGCAACAGCAGAATCACTGGTATAATCATCACCAATTTAGATGATATGTTAGTATGTAACATCGAAATGTTACATACTAACATGTGATCTGAATTGGTGACGGTTATACCAGTGATTCTGCTGTTGCCCACCGCCAGTTGCTGGTAAAATCGCCTAGTGGGTATGGGACTTAAGTTCTCCACATGCACCAAAGACCATCTCATGTATTGCCTGCTACTTTGGCTCTAATAAACTTTTATATTATATGAAAGTGTATTTTAGTAGCTACTCTGCCTATATATTATCTTGATGTAGGTCTAAGTATATTGTTATTCCTTCATGGTTGTACCCTCTACTGTGCTCCGTCGCATAACCAAACCCTCGCAACAGCGAGACCACAGCGAGGGTTTAGATTTAAGTCTCGCAACAGCGATATCCTTAAGGTTTGCACTGTTACAATCCTCGCAACAGAGATGGTTTTGTACATTTTTTGGATTCATTTATTTGACTGATAAATACATTACCGCCACTTGCCTCCTATACATTTCATAAGCCAGTGGACACATCTAACATACAGTGAAAGCAGAATATAAAAATTCCAACCCCAAAATGTCCCCCCAATACATTGAAAATTGGGGTGTGCCAACCCTCGCAACAGCGAGGAAAGTTGGATACACTCGCTGTTGAACAGGGAGAGGTCTCGCTGTAGTGGACAACCCTCGCAACAGCGAGGGGGCTTATGCGACGGACCACAGTGGTCCGTTGGATAGCGGGTCTCACTGTTATGAGGGTTGGCACCAACAGTGGCCATGGGACCCATCCCTGTTGAACAGCGAGGGAATCCAACTTTGGTGATAACCAGTGATAACAGCGAGGGTTAGCATACCCTTTTATTAAGTGTGTGAGGTGGGCATTTTGGGGTCATTCTTTTAGTATTCTGTTTTGAGCAAGTGATAGCTGTGCCCCTGAGTTTATAAAATGTACTGGAGGTAAGTGGCAGAAATGTATTTATCAATCAATTAAATGTGTTCAAAATGTGTGCAATCCCATCTCAACAGCGAGGGTTTGCATTTTTAAAACCTTAAGGATTGACTTTTGTGAGACCCATATCTACCCCCCAACTGTGCTCTCACTGTTGCGAGGGTTTGGTTATGCGTTTGACCACTGGCAATTTGAGCTTCTGGTGTTACTTATGTCAAGTATTATAAATACTAGGCTATTATAATACTAAATGGCCAGTACTAAACGGCGCGGTTAAAGGCATTACTGTCCATCCATTATCTTCAGACGCACATTATTGCTGGCTATATTCCAGTTGGCAAATTCAATTCTACGCCTGCTGTGAGAAAGATTTATATTGAGTACAAAATATACTATCAATACATTGTAAACATATACCAAATATATAATCCTGTTTGAGTAACTAAACTTTACGAAAGCTCCTCCCATCACATGCGTCTCACCTGAACTGTCACCAGAACGGTACATATCCTAAAATGCCATGGGCATGCATACATGTATTCATCAATGCCAATGCGAAAACAGGACCAGTTGCGCGATACCACAGCCCCTTCCGACAACCTTACAATAGATTACGACGACGGAGAGATTTGCGGACATTCTTTGTGCACACAAAGCATACCTCACCAATCATCGGAATCCCTAGGACCATATGATGGTTCCCATGGGGGTAACAATCCGTATAACCCTGCCCGTCGGGCCTCGGGTATCACTGGGTATGACTGCATGTTGCTCTGGGCTGATCTCCTTTTGTTTTTGTTCATATGCAAGAGAGCTTTGGGAAATTGGATTCAGTGACAAAAATTAACTGTTGCAAAAGCTGGTAACGTTGGAGTAGTTTTACCATGTTATCCGGTTACGGCCATGACACCATGGCATGATCCATTGATCTATTAATTCTAATAAAGTTGTTATTTATCAGTCTATCGGTTGTTTTTTTTTACTTATTATTGTGTCTTGCTGATGTTTCGTTTCTAATTGGTAGCGGCTGAGGTTAAGGCGTGGCGTAGTTGGAATTCGAATTTACATAGACACATGTACGTAGATAGTACATCATCTTTCATTATGTATGAAATAATCTATAGCTAAGCAAATTGACTTAACAAATAAAACATTCACACCACATTTGGTTACCTCTTGCTCAAACATCTCCTATCAGAGGTCTATATCCTATAGGATATACCATAGGAGCACGCATTTCAAGCAGCGTCCCACTGCTCTACTCAGCCGACCCTTTAGGATAAACGGACAATAGTGCTGATGATTCACTTTCTATTTATTCATTGATCAATCAACCCCAGCTGCCCTCGGGTTCTCCCTCGTTATTGCAACCACACATGCGTTCATATCTTCAGATTGGCGGCGAATTCCGAGAATATATAATGATGAGCGCAACTTACGTTTTGTCCCACAATGGGTTTACATTAAATCTAGTTGTTTTAAACTGTTAATGTTTTTAGTGGATTCCAGTCTTATTTCCTACCTCCTCGAGTTGGCGCTGCCTACTCTGCCTAGGCCGTCGCCGATATCAGCATCCCATCCCCCGTCCCACCTAAATCTGTCACGGTGCTGCTGTCAGTTAACTTTCAGAAATTATAGCAGTTTAAATGGCTTTTTAAAATGCCTAAATCAAAAGGACGGTTCACACACAGCAAGTTTTCCCCCTCCATATGCCCTGCTCCTTGCAATACGCGCCCCCTCCTCCCCGTCCCCTTTCCTATACAGCCCCAACCTCGCTCTACTCTTCTACCCTTTCCATTCCTTTGGTGCGGCCCATTCATCATTGCCTAATACCTCCCCTGACTCCCGACCAATTGGACGTGCCCGATGGCCGCATTTGTTATCGTCAACAAATGCCTGCCTCGATAATATATCATACGTGGTGTGCAAGTAGGACATATGTGAGTGGTTGCGTTATCAGCACTGCACGAATTTTGGGATTTACAAGGCCTAAACTTGTACAGTACATCTCAGTAATGGCCATATTTAAGGCTCATTACCAGACATTTACTTCAACTTGGCCTGAAAATGTAAAGGTCTTAAATTTGAAACATTACTGTTCTTTAAATGCTGCTGAAAAGAAGTAATGGCTCTCATTGCATGAACTTTAAAAGATGAATAAAGGGGCTTATAACATTTTGTAAAGTTTTGTAAAGGTACTTGATATTCTAAGTTAAGGTTAACTTTAATTATCTTTAAACCCTGGTAAAGATGTTTCAAAATAATTAAATGGGCTTGAGTAGATCAGGTTTAATTGAATTTACTTTATACTAGCTGTACAAGACCTTTACAAGCATGACACGTTGAGACAATTAAGGTAATTTTAAGCACATTTACTTTATCATCAGTCTCCTATAAATTTCAGTAAATGCTATTAAATGTTTAGTGTGGTTTCAGTACACAAGCTTCTTTTAAGGACTTTACTTTGAAAGGCAAAGCTTCATGTCATTTTACTCAAAATTGAGTAAATAATTCCCCATCCCAGAAAATTGCAATTTCTGTGAATTAAACCCATCTGTTGAAGTTTATCATAGTGCAAGATAAACTCAGTCTTAGTTCACATAGAACAGACCGCATGGGCAGTGGATACATTGATATTAGGCCTCTGGCTGGAAGCCTTTACTCAACATTTGAGACAGAAAAGGTGTTTATCCACCACACATTTTTGAATATTGATGTAAAACCATTTTTTTGCAATCATTTCATTAACCAACATTTATGTGATAATTGCTTGATATCTGTTCTTATAAAACAAGGTTGTGTTGGTTTATGTACAAAGAAAATTTGCATAAAATAACCACTTTAAGAAAAACGTTTTTCCTAAAAAGCAGAATTAAGTATGTGGTGCCCCCTATAGTACAACATCTGAGTTAGGAAACTTAGCTTTACTGAAAATATAAAGGTCATGTAATTTACCTTTACTAGGCTTTACACAAAAATACTCAAAGTAAATATGACACTATTACTATTTACTTTTGGCATAAACCACTGATATACAACATTTCACTTGTAGTATATTATTGACCACCACAAGATGATGATATGGTTTTGGATTTAACGTCTGTCTAAAAAAACATGATAGGCACAGTATAACATCTAAATGTTTGGGTGCATGTATATTGGATAGGTTAAGCAGAAATCATATTTCTAAAGGATCTGGGACATAATTCAAGAATGATGTTCACCTAAATCTGATTTTCTATTGCTAAAAGCTGGAATATCATGATCATGATTGTCATTACTCTACTTTTCTCAAAATATCTCTTTATTTGTAAACTGAATATGCATTAATGCATAAAACATGCAAAAACTCAAATAAGCATGTGGTGCCCTCTAATGACAATCTCAGAAAATAGTCTTTACTGAAAAAGTAAATGTCAGGACATGAATCTTTGCACACAATTTACTGTAAGTAAACATGAGTTCTTGTTGAGTAGCCTTTACTTTATAATGTAAACTTCACAAGGAGAATCAAGAGTTCAATATGGACTTTTAGGTGACAGAGTAAAACTGATGCAGTAGTTGACTTTTCTATACTGAGGAAAGTAAATACTATGAAAACATCCTGAAATCATTTAATGACCTTTAGACAAACTTTAAATATGATTTTCTTGTAAAGACAACTAAAGTTGCTTAAAGGATAAGCATGAATATTTACCAAAGTTTCCATGACCTTTCAGCAATTTGTAAAATAAAGTAAATTCCAAAATTCGTGCAGTGCAGGTTATACGACCATTAAAGATACCTCGCCGAGTAGATGGGACTAATTACTGTATCGCTGTCTGTCAACGTATACCGGAGATTAAACAGACACACCTTACTTAAGCAGTTAATTATATTTAGTTAAGCTAACGTTATCAATTCCAGCTTGTGCCTATTCAGATCAAACATGTATATAATTATCATGTCAATACTCCATACGGACTGCCGACCAACGAAAAGCACAATCGGCAGTCCGTATCGCCGTGGTGGGTATAGGACTTAAATTTAGGTATGGATAAGCTTGGATCTCTCTTTGGAAAGATATATATATATATATATATATATATATATCTTTCCTCTTACATAAAAATGTTTGCCCAACTATGCATACATGTTCCATATCTTTTTGGTTGCCGCCTGAGGAGGAAGGAGCATACGTTTACCACATGTTCCATATCTTTTAAGCACCATACCATGGTGAGTCTGGTCATCATGCTGATTTAAAATGTGCATGTTTGATCTGAATAGGTAAAAATCGACCGATTATTGGGGTAGAATTGACCTAATTTGTCAGCAGACTATGTAAAAATGCCTGGTGGGTATGGGGCTTTAATCTGTGGAATCATTTTACAGATTATTGATTACAGACAACCATTAAGCAGTTAAGTGAAAACACAAATCGTGTGTAACCTTCTGCTGGACATAAGCCTCTTTAAAACAGGTACAACGATTAAAAACATCTCTACAAACCTAATCGGAGATTACACTCACTGACCCCAGACAAATATTTTAGTTACTTAGGAATTAGAACATGATTAGGAACATGGTCCGGAATCATCTGGAAACATGGAGGAACACTGTTTATTCTTTGGTGTCTCTGTCGGGGATTAGGGAATATACGGATGAGGTTCAAATCGTAGGAGGAAATAATCTTTTTTTTCCCGTAATATTTAGCTTACTTTTGAATATTCTAAACCTAAGAAAGTAATCACGGCAAGGTGCTCTCAGTGTTCCTAGTCTTGTGGTTCCTTGATACTGTAGTGTCTGGCGGCCTTTAGGTTACTCTTTACAGGATGACTGTTGATATTTTGTCTCTAATGTTCTTGCAAATATAATAAACCAAGTCACTGCAATTATCAATTTATTACCGCAATGGGGAAATATGTACAGCGTTTCACTTATGTTTCAACAAAGAAGCATTAACATAGGAATAAAATTGAAAGTAGTCCATACTGTAATTCCTGGTATGAAGTTCCATTTGAATGGTGGCAATCAGAATGTTGAAATATAGAATAACCAATCAATAGTGATGTTCTATAGGGAATATAAAATAGAGGTTGAACATCAGAAAGGGTCCAATATAACTAAGCGATTGCCTGTTTATGTGTTCACTTCAGCGGGCAAAGGCCCTACACTTTGGACTGTTCTTTAGTATGCATCAAGAGGGGATGGGGGAGTGTGAGCAAAATCTAATGTCATTGTATACAAATTAGTCACAGTTAAACTTGGCAGTCCCATTACATTCTTAACCACTTTGGGCAGTTAAAGGAAGCTGTGAGCGTAATTCACCAGGGGCTGGTTCCTAAACCCAAATGTTCTTCAGGTTATTTCATATTGACGCAGTGTTTAGGAGACGGGCCCTGGAAGGTGTCTGGTAGGGCAGCCTGGAAGGTGAAAGGCGAATAGTATAGGGACATAGTTGGACTGGAGCAGAGGGAATAAGGTTTTCATTGTTGGTCACTTAATGAGAAAACTGATGTGACATAACTCATGAAACAATGGGCCATCAATTAGAAATCACACGAGACTCGGAGAGGTGGGGATGGGAATACCTTTAGACACTTTAAATAATACCAACAGAATGACTTTTATTATTGTTGATATTAATGAATAATCTGATTTTCTTCCATCTGTTTTAAACTTGGTATTTGACCTAGGATGAACTGTTGATTTTGATAGAAGGCTGATTCTCTTGTTAATTGGGGTATTTCGTCTTCAAGACTACAAAGCGTAAGGACAGTTTAAAACAGGACAGCGTGTGAGCGATCAAATCTGAACCAAACAAGCCCATTTGATATCACTGCATAAATTATGCACAAAGGTTATCACCCTTTCGAATTCTTTGGTAAAGTTAGAGGGAGTTTGGGATGTGGACAGAAGAAATAACCTAGATAGCAAGGCGGGGATAGGGGAGCTGAGTTGTGTGGCTGCGGCAGAGGATGGTTGAGATGGAGAGGCTGGCCCTGGGGCGTGGGGGTGGAGGGGGTTCAGATAGTCTTGTTTCGTAGTAGAACCCGTTGTGCGCGTAGACTGTCCCTTTCTCACACTCCCGGGCACTCAGTTTTTGCCCAAGCTGGAGGCCCTCAGAAGGTGCAGTAGGCTCCAGGCGCCCTCCGACCTCTTGGCCTGAAAGAAACACAGGGTCTGGATAGTTATGTAATTCCCAGTGCAATTATCGCCACAAAAGGTGGAGTTGTCATTAGACAAAATGACAAGATACCTTTGACAGCGAAGACTTAATATCTAAGACTAATGAGCCATTTAAGGAAAGACTAGGATTTGCTTTCAGTCACATGCACTAACATCCATGGCATTTGTGGTGGAATATTATAGGCTACATCTTAGTAAACTGGTAAAGGTACTATTTCCCAATATTTGATTTTATGTAATTTCAATTGGCCATGATTATAGGAATCAATTATTTAAAATCAAGTCTACAACATTTCAGTGCAAATATCGATATATTATCATTCACTATTCAATTTACTGAACTTAGCATTTGAAAAAGTTGTCTATCATTGAAAGATGGAGCCATGTAGTTTAGAAAGTTGCAATTCATGAGCCATTACAAACATTGATTACGTCACATAGAAAGCTATCAAATGGTATTTTATGGTGGCAATCCCCTTTGGTTGTATTTACTGAGTTATGTGGGGGTTATGCTGTGTGTCAAATGTTTCGATTACGTTCGCCCTGTTGGAGAGTCGTTTGATTCAGTTCTGGTTTTGATGTGGAATTAGCTTATCACTTTCAAAACTGTTCTTGATGTCTTCAAGATGTACAATTTTATACTAAAAGACTATCAAATAAATATGAAATACTGAGCCAAAATTTCCTTTCAAACATTACCTCCATAATAAGTAAAAGAAATACTGTAATCTAGATTCTATCCAAATGCACCGTACAGTGGTTCTGAGGCGAGATAGTTTTTGGTAAAGAAACAGAAAAGATTTATTTCACAGACTATCGTGGTCTGCTGGCAGTTCGGTTGGAGTAGGAGTGTTAAGAATTTTACGCCAGCGTTTCCTCTGTTAAACTCGCCATATCAATAGGTGTCTATCCCTTTATAAGGGGGTGTGCAGGGTGCGATGCCTCCATCTCTTCCCTTAAACACACATCACTTGTAGATTGCGCCACGAGTGACCTGTGCCAGCAGTCCCCAAAACGGCAGCACCCCTGTGCGATAGGGCGAACTACCATTATTAAGTTTTCTTACCATTACAAGGTTAGGCCCATATCGACACATAAGACTGCAGAGGCAAGGCAATCAATGTTTCGAAAGTGATCTTAATGTTTTGAATACTGACCACCCTGCCACCATGCGATCGGCAGAGTCCTAAAACAACAGCTTCATAAGCCATATGATTATACTTTAGGTAAAAGAACTTGTACAGTGGACTCGGGCCTCCCCATTGAAAAGCCTAGCGTGTTTTACTGCCTGTGGTAGCGGCACGCCTAAACAGGATCGGTATACATAGACGCTGACTTTGTGGTAGCAGTACAGGCAAAAGGCCCTGTAACGCGGGACGCTGTGAGAAGTATACAGAAATAGGGCATTCACTCGGGCGGATGCTGACCGAGACTTTTACTAACTATAACCTTTTCTTATTACACCATAAAGAATCTAACATTAGGCCTATGATTAGCGTAGTAATTGTGGTAAACCATGGGGAATTTACAGAGTCTGAAGGCTTGCATTAGTAAATCAATGCACCCAACACGCCGACGTCTACACCCTTAGGCATTTATCTAATCAATCGATATAGTCTCATCTCTCAGGCTATAACCCTATCGAAACACGCATCCTTCTCCTGGCCCTTGGTTCGTAACCCATTATAACTGTATTGAGCTTGAAGGCTTCGCACTAACAACGTTTCTGTAGGTAGCCGTCCACCTGGATCATGTGACCCCGTCGATAATCTAATGATCTAATGGCCTAATGGTCCCTGGGGATATAAGGAAGAGGCATTGAGGCTGTTTGACGAAGATTCAATGTCTTATGGTTATTATTCTGAATTATTTATACCAAATAACAAACGTACGCAGCCCGGATTTTTGAACGGGAAAATGTTGTTCTAGTTTTGACGAAGAATAAGTGTTAAGTTTCATTTACCAGTTTACTTCTTTGAATATGGAATTAATTTTAGTAAAGGCTGTTGGTTTCTTGGGTTGTTAATTACTTGGTAGAAATTTAACAAAACAATTTGATAAAGCTGTCGGTATGTTGTTGTCTGTTTTTTAGTTTGAACTACCACACGCAACAGTTCTGGAGCACTGGGTTATTTCATCATTGCTCCTGGATGGCCAAATCTACGATGAGCCAAAACCCTGCTTTCTTTAATATACAATGTCCCATAGTTAGTGCGCTACATATATCTTTGATAGTTAACCTATGTGGGTATGATAATTCTGATGTAGCACATAACTACCTGTGGTGCCATGTCCGGGTGTGCGTGCATCTTGTGGCGGTAGGTGTTGAAGACACAGTCTATCGGGGGCTCGAACACTGTCTCGTCCTTAATGCCTAGTGTCACGTCAAGGTACATGGAGGACGTCAGAGATGCATAGTCTGCAGAAAGAAGACGAGAAGGAAATAATGCACGGCTCTAAATGATACCAGGGGCCATTTTAACTTGGATTTATTCTCTATATAATTCTTTAACAAATAATATCAATAGGTTAAAAATATATGATCAAACGTAGGCCTACATTTTATGGTGGCTTTGGTATCATAAATGTATAAAATATTTGGAATAAAGTTCAATTTTGAGACAACATGTGGTTACCATGGCAACAGAGTCAGCAAGACAACAAAGTTCAATAATCTATCGCATAGAACTCTGACAATCCATTTACTTGAGCTGTCATTGATCTTTCTTTGTTGGATAATAGGAGAGATATACTCAAAACACTGTTCAATTGACAATAATATCATGATGTGGTTCGTCACCATGGAAATCCGTAGTATACTATGTCCCATGCACGTCGTTTTACTGCAGTGCCCTATTTTATGAAGTACAAATGATTATCTTTCAGAATAGGTTGCTTGTGTTTTCTATACATTTAAATGTGGTTGCTATGGTAACTTAGTCAATGATTCCATGTCAATTAAGCCGTTGTTGTATACTCCAAGGCACTTAAATGGAATATCCCCTTTGTTCATAATGATCACACTAATTTTCAAGTGTTAATCAAATTTCCATGGGATAATCATAGTTATCACATCTATTTTGTTTTTTTCGAATGAAAAATTATTTTATATAAGCAATCAAAAACACCTGCAGGACTGTGCGTTAAAACTCCAAAAACCTCGTGGATTTGAGCATAAGAATCCATCTAAAATACTTTTTGGTTGGGCCACTCAGTCCTCACGATATGGACATTATGAATAATATTGGCGATTGAAGTAAGATATGCCAAATTGTATATTTCAATAGACTTATATAATATTGTAGAACACCCTTCATCAAATGGAATAAGCCTACTGATTGCAGTGTGCAGACCGTTTAGAATTATGTTCATGCATAAACAGTTGAGATATTGATATCTTACATTGGGCATACATTTCTGGACTTTAAAGCAGGTGTCTAAAGGCGATCACACACTACACGACTAGTAAAATTACGATTACGGGCATACTATATCCCTGATCACGACTGAATAAAGGGTTCTGGGCGATTGTTCCTAATCTTTTGGAAATGCCATAAATCAGTATAATTCAGTATCACTTCCAAAGATATTTCATAAGGTATTTCGCCATATTGATAAAAGACTCCCTATAATAATGCCTCTTGAAAAAGGTGCCTGTTGTGATCATTTTTTTCCAAAATCTTTCATGGAACAATACATGCCATATTAGTTAATTAACTTGTAGAAGATCAAGAACATGGCTGTGAGTACCACATCAGCAATCTTTGTTTAGAATTGAAAAATAAAAACTTTCTTCCGGATCGGCGAAAATAATAGAAGAAAATGGCTTTGTACATGAGAACAAATTTCTGTCTTTCCTCAAGATGAGGAACGTTACCCAGCCAAGGATATTGCAGCAATGTTCTAGTTGGTTCTGTACTGGTTCTCGTTACGTTCTTATGATAACTCCCACTCATGTTGCTGTGACATACTGCTTTGACATTGCACTGTTACATTATTGCAATGTTCTGGTTACATTCTTCAACCCAACCAGAATGTTCTTGTAAGATTCTGTTATGGTTTGGTCTTAACTCACCAAAAAATAACATTATTAATGTTCTGATTCGGTGAGGTTTCAACCACACCATCAATAATGTAACTGTTACATGCCATCTTATTAAGTAACAGACTTACCAAAAAGGTATGGTGGCAGAACAGTTCTGTTACGTTGCGACTTGGCTGGGTAGTATTATGAAATTCCAATTTTGTGGACCCCCAAACACTGTCAAAACTAGGAACAATGTATAGTCTTCATTGTCACCTTCCTAGTTTACGTGCTACTTCCTTAAGGACCTCATGAGTCCCTAAATGTCCTTTACCATTTCGACGTGTCTGTCGGCTGCCATATGGTATACATTGGCAACGTTTCTGCCCTGTGTGGTAAACCTTATTATTTAAAAACATAACTTCAACGTAAACATAAGCATAAATGTTATCATTGAATTACCCTGATTTTTTTTTCAAATGTCTACTTACTTCCCTGTGTCATGTAGACCTCTTCTGTTACTGGCAGGCAGTTCTTCCTTTGTACGGCTGTCTTCATTGACATGTTGAAGGGGGCTGTAAAGGACCACACGTCGACAGGCAGCACCACTCCTAACCGGAACTCCCCTCCGTATTCGGCGTGGTCTGCAAAGGGGAACACAGAGAGACTTAGTGACATCGTAAACAGTCTTGAACTAAACCTATTAAATGGGTGACAGGGCAACTACCCCTGGGACAACTACCCCTTAGAACCATTCCCCCTAGGGGTAGGGTAACTACCCAATAGGATAACTACCCCTGTAGGACAACTACCCCTCTATGTAGGACAATTATCCCTATAGGTAGGACAACTACTCATTTAGGACAATTCCCCCTACAAATAGGACAACTACCCCCAATGGTAGGACAACTGCCCCTCCTGATAGGACAATTACCCCCATTGGTAGGACAACTATGCACCTCTCGGCAGCATATCAGCGAGCAGAAAATTTTAAAGCAGCTTTATCCGAAATTCAGAAAATGGCAATTACCTGTTAAAACTATTGCATTTGAATTAATGAAAGCATAAGCATGGTTGGCATGTAGGGTAGGAGAGGTGGTCCATCACTGGGGAAATAATAAACAACTCCGTGGGTTCTCTCTTTCACGATTCAGATCATTCCCCCTTATATTCTATAATCTGTACCAATAATACACAGTCAGCAAAAGCCAAGAAAATATCGCCCAACCAGTGGCGAATTTAGAGGGTGGCGCAAGGGGCACCTCCCTAGTTTGGTCCAAATAAATTATTGATTGTACGACCTTGAGGGTCCAGAGGAAATTTCTACAGTAGGGTCCCCCTCCCCTTTCGAAAATGTCTGGATCCGCCGCTACCAAATACAAATGCCCTGAGGCGAGCGAAGAATCAGTGATATATTTCTGTCTACATAGAAGGGTGGGACACACTGACACCTGCCCTGAGATAAAACATTGTGTCGACATGCAATGTGGTACTGATATTGCCTGGACTTCACACCTATGCGATCCACAGTGCATCTTCTCTAAATTATTTACTCAGACCATGTGGTTCCATTTTCTGATCATCACATTTCATTTTGACGCAATTAGAAATTTTGCAACAACCATGGGGGAAGTCAACAATGAAGTAATTATATGAAAACTTGGTTCTGAAGGATCGACGTACATTTTGTATGTGGCTAAGCTTATTTATTCTTATTTAGAACCTTATTTAGTTATTTGCATAGAGCTCTTGTCCATCGTGATTGTGGGCAATGCAAGTTCGAATATCTCACTATCAATTCCAAATATAGGCCTACTTATGGGTTACGTATGTTTTTTTTAAAGTGATTAATGGCAAATAGTGGGGGGAAAGTTGTACCAAATTTGCTTAAAAGACCAACATTTTCAAATTGCTCATTAGGCAGATTGTTCGTGGAAAAGAAATCTACATTGTAATTATCTATCATCATAGCGCAATCCCATCCATCTTCTAATAATTTCAGTGGCACAGTGTACAAAACAGGAGTAGAATTATTGGTCTGGACCACTAAATTCGACATGTAGGCAGTCGTCTACAATAAGTCCCATAAAAGTATAACTAAGTATATTCTCTATAAAAAAAATCCACACATATCAGGTGAGTAGTCCCTATTGGCTGATTAGCATATTAAATATGCTTTCCTACAAAATTCTTAGGGTGTAGAAATTGTTCATCCCTGATGATTTGTATGTAGGCAACACACAACAATTTGTCACACAACCGAGGGTGACAAAGAAGAAACTGAATTCTCCCTCACAGTGAGGCGGTGAAATTAATGGGTTATAAATCTAATGTCATCTGCAATACTTACCAGGAAGACACATTTGTTTCATTTGTTCGGCGGTCCCGATTTGACTACAGCCATCTGCACGGACGACGTACTTAAATCCCTGAAATGACAGAATAGTACTTCTCATCACCAAACGGTACACTAAGTGGCATGGAAAGGCATTATTGTCAACGAAATGGATTCACAATCTCTTAAGCCGAGTTTCAACCAGCTGATTTTACTACCGATTTCAGAAATCAGCATTGGGAATATTGGTTAATCATGAACAATTTATATACCATTAGAAAAGGTCTTTCAAATGGCATGTAAGATATAATATAACCCTTTGCCATATCACCAGTTAAAAGTAATAAATTACCAACAAATCAGTAGTAAAATCGGCTGGTGGAAACAAGCCTTTAAACCCTGCTATAAATGCGTTAAGGCCATATTACACTGTGCCTCGGCTGGTTTACATTAGGGCCGTTTCATTTGCGTTTATGCTGACACAAATATCGAACGGGAATATTGATGCCCAACGCGAAGTGTAATATATAAAAACGTGCCAACGCAACCCAACTCGACCCCAACGCCTGCCAAAACACGCAGTGTAATATATTTTGCGTTGGGTACAACGCATAGTACAATAAAGCCTGAACACGAATTGTTTGTGTTGGGCAACAGCACCCAACGCGACCCTAGATCTGACGCATAGTGTAATTAGGGCTTTAGAAGTGGCCAATGTTACTGTGTACGGTTTCTTTTCCCTTGGTCATCAAACTCAATCAAATCGGTTTTGATTGTGTACTGCATCGTAACCTTTCTAGTCATGCAGTGTGCGAGGACATTGCTAGATAATTTCACTGTTCACTGCCAGATTGATGAATTATTATATTGTACTTTAGTGCATCCAGGAGGATTCCTTTGGGAAAGTGACTGTATAGCTGTCTTATGGAAACGGGATAGAGACAGGTAAATGTTTACTCAGATAGATATCTTTATGATTAGACAAGGGTTGTTGGTAATGATAGTAGTATTGCGCATCAGAAAATACGAAATGCATAGAATGCCATAAGGAAATTTAGACAATCCCGACGGATCCATGGGGATTCTTCAGCACCTCCCATTTAGTTAATATTGTAAGACTCGAAAGGACATTACCCATCTTGTTACGACAGAGGCCTTTGGCAGCGAAAGAGTTAACCCCCCCTCCTACACTACACCCCACACCTCCCCCTCCCCAAATAAAAAAGGAGAAAAAAGAAAAGAAAAGGGAATAATATAATCCCCCCAAAAAAGTGGAAAAAAAGAAAAAAGAATAATCAAATAATCGTTGCTTGAAGCACATGGGATGCGGAGCTTAAACACACTTCTCCAGACAGCACACAGTTAATCTCCATAATGGCCACGGATGCATTGGCCTTCACTGTCACTGGTTGCCAAATAGAGAGTCAGGACTCTGTTTGATTTGAAGATACAGCCAAAGTCAATCTTTATTAGTTCAATATTGATCTCACTCGAGGTATAAATGCCTATTCAACAGCAGGGAAACAGTCGTAGGTTCATATAGCCTTACATTGAGTAAACTGTAGGGATTTTTTTAAAAAGGGGAAAAAAAGAAAAGAAAAAAGAAAATTTCATTTTTGCTTACATCTGGATTTGTAGGGCAAATCTTATAATAGGTGTTCAGATGTATAAATATTGGAGTATTCTTCATCTTCGACATATCACGTTTCCTTATAAATAGTGTATGATTTGGTTACAGGTATAAAACGTTTTACATATAAAGGTCTACATGCATATCTAATATTTTGTTTGCGACATAGTGGCCTTATGCGTGTGATTCTGATTTTGGTCCTTCCCTGGATCAGCCCATGGTCGTAGGTTGTAGTGTGGGAAATCCAATAACTCGTTAATATACATTGCAAGGATTCTATATGTAAAGGATACCAGATTGCAAATCTATGAGAGTCATCCGTTGACCCCATTCGTCTCTCCTTAAAATTACCCCACCCACACTCCGTAAGATCCTACCAATACAACATCATTACCACCCAGGTCTCCCTGCGCATCTTCGCCTTCTACCGTAACTCTATCACAATTTACAAAGACTCTTTATAAGTGACAAACGACTTTTTCACCCTAGGCTGGAGCTGTAGATTCTAATTCATTTCTTTCGCAGGAAAACTGATGTTTAAGCGGCTGGTGTCAGATTATACTACTTTATGCCAGGCTGTTCTGTCCCCGTAATGTGTGCAACAGTGGACAATCTAGCACATGCCCAAATTAAGTGGTATTTATGTCAGGTCTTGAATATTTAATAACCTCTGGAGTAGCAATTTGGTTAGCACAGAAGTGACTCATCATACGGGACTACTTCCCGAATGTTTCATGTTTAAAGGTTGCCTAGAGTTCAAAGGAGTGTCTAAAAAGGATGCAATTAAGGGATACTTCATTGTTTGAACTTCATTAGAGAATACCAGTATAAGGGGTTCGCACACGGTACGTTTAGATACAAACAGAGGTATTTTTGTACTTTGCCCTGACAAATTGTTGTGTTTAGACAAATAGTAGACAACAAAAGGTGTGTGAGAACATTTAGATATTTGGCAAATACAGATTAGGAACATGGTCTCGCATCAGAGCACCTTACTTCTTAAGACAAGGACCCGATAGAGCCCATAACGAGTCATCAAGCCTGCATGGTATATCGATTTTTGTTGTCAGTGCACGTCCTAAGAGAAAATCTGGCTGTGTAAGAGCGAACGTTCCCATTTTCTGATGAAATACACAAAGAATTTGTACTAACCACCACAATTAGGAACATTTCAAAAGATGTAAAATCTTTGGGAATTGTGTGGTGGCGTATGAGAATCAACTTCCTGAGTTTTCTATGATGAGGAACAGTTATATTATTTAATAATATTTTCTCACTTTTTAAGTGGCGCCGTTCTATCTACCAGAAGAACATGTCATGATCCTAATCTTAACGTTCCTAGTCGGTCCGTGTGCGACCCCTTCTATACTTATCATATTGTTGATATTAACGTCATCATCTGATGTTATAAACATAACCTTCATGCGACAAGTTGTAAAAATTGGTTCATGGGCTGTGAAATTTACAATTATATTTTTAGTGTAAAAATCCCTTTTGAAACACGTTTTGGTGAATCAACAAAGCAAGACAAATGCATGGCAAGTGGTTCCATATGAGATACTCTAACACATTGCATTTGGTGCATTATTCAACCTATATTGTTTTATATTCATTTGTGCGAAAATTAACTATGATATTAACTATGCGCATGGCAAATTACATACTCATATTATTATTATGAGAACATGAAATGTTCTGTTTTTCTTTGATTAAAGAATCGTCATTATATATGACACTGATGTCTACATTTGAATGCATTATTATATTTTATGATTAGGCATGCCTTTAATTTAAAGGAAACAGATTTGCATGAAACTCATCTTGTGTAGGACATGTACAATGTATGTGACATGCTTCTGAATGCCCTTCCGTATACCTGTATACTTCAAATTTCTATTTCCATATACTACTAATGTTTTGCGTGTATCATTAAATAGAATCAATCCACATGACATAATCCCGTATATAGTGGAACCTGTCAAAGCGACGTCAGACATATAGGCAGTGCTTTGCACATGGTATATAATATCTATACATAGGTAGGTATACACAACGTCGCCTGAATAAGGTGAACTATGTACGCGACAAGAGTCAACCATCTACAGATTCCGATTTCCATATACTCCTATTTTTTCGCTTGAATAAGAGAACCAATTCATGTGACAATGTCGCGTAAATAGTGGAGCCTACTGAGGCGACGTCGCGCATATAGGCAGCGCCGTACATGGGGCGGGCGGTAAATCAATGTTTTGCAAAATGGATTGTAGTAAGGACCTAAGCGCTCTCGGGGAGTACATTCAGATTTTGGGGTAGCCACACCCCTGGCTGTAACCGCAAGGCAGTAGACTACATTGGCAGACAAAGATAAATATGGAACAGTCAACTACAGTTACCTCCCTCACACACTGTAGATGTCTTGTTCTGTAGAGGCCAATATTCAAGCCTCAAGGTAGGTGTTGTCTATGCGGCCCTGGGGGATCCTACCCAGCCAGCCAATAAGGTCGTATGTCAGTTTTCAGCCCGCCCTTCCCATGTCGAAGGGCCCCTCTACCCTCACATATGTCGTAGTTGTCATCACAATGACAGGCTCGTTCTGGTTGCTGTTTGGTGGGCAAAGTGAATAACTGGCCCTGGCGTATTTAGGCAACTGAGGAGGTAAGAGGTAAAGATTGTAAGTGTCATTAGTTGAATAAAGTTATAGGATATTTTCGGCGATTGGATGCAGTAACTATGTAGTCCCCAGGATGAGGGAATAGCGCTTTTGTTAGGATCAAAGAAAATTAAGTACATTAGGAGGTATAAAAAATCCACACATTGGATTAAGACACCACACTTTTAAATGGCTTTGCGGTTCTGCAAATAATCGACCGATTTCAACAATTCAGATCAAAGATTAACTTCTCAATAACGTTTGTCACGGACGGTCAATCACAACTGTACTGAAAGTTTGATAAGCATACTTTCGGTCATTTGCAAGATTGAGTGATGAAAATGCATCTGAGGGTATGACCTTAAATAGTCTGATGGGGAGGGGGGAGGAGAAAGGGTATAAATCTGGGTAAAACAGAGGGAAAACCATGAGTTGACTAAAATGCTATCATTCTTTAAACCAAAAGTGCTGAGCTAGGACTCCCTCGGTACATTATACATAGTGAGGGCACTGTGAAAAAAGTTAAAACAAATGTTTGGTTGGGGCGTAGGCGTGATGAGCAGTAATGAAGAGTTACGGCATGTTGCGCGGGTAAGTGAGCGTCTGGCCGCCGCCACCTGGTACCTGCCCCCTCATCGACATGATCTCCCAGAGCAAAGCCTGTAACCTTATCTGGCGACACTCTTCTTATTTGAAGAAATATCAGACAATCACAAAAGGTGACAAGATTAAACAAATTACAGTTGAAAACAGAGGATTTCTATTAATTTTGTAATGAACTTGAGCGCACTTTAATGCCGGTGTTTTTCCATTAAGTATCAAAAACACTATTAGGTAATTGTAAGCACGCTAATTAATGCTTATTTTTTCATCGTATTTTGATTATGCCACTTAAATCGTGAGATATGCATTTCGTGTCCATGTTTAAGTCACCAAGAACGGCTTTGCATTGAAGCCTTGATCATTGCCTGAGTAAACTTTGTGACTTTAATGTCCCATGTGGATTCTAATCAAGTCTTATATTTCATTCATTCTATTTGTTTTCTTTCTTGGGGTGCCTCGTGCTCTTTCCATACATGAAGGAAAAGAGCCTTTGGGTGTAAAGTAGGCCTAACGTTTTCAACGTTTTTTTTTAATTCCTATCTTTCTGCTTTGTGTCTTTTACAGGTGGTTCTGGGAGGAGCATCTGTCATCAATGAATGCCAACGTTAAGCCTATTCTTTATAAAACATGTAAACACTGTATAGTAATTAGTGAACTTGTTCAACTCTATCCGAGAGATGAGACAAAATTAATGATAACAAACACATGAACAGCATACTTCACTTGCTTACACTGGTTTCATTCGACAGAGACTTTTAAATTATAATTGAAGAAATTTGGCTTCAGTCAATGACACAAATGTGTCATTTTGGTCAAAGAAAACATTAATTTTCACCTGGTTTTGTAAAAACATCACATTATCAAGTGCAGTCCGGTTCACATGGAATAACAGGTGAATGGGACATGGTGCGATCCAGTACGACCACATGCTTCTGTCTCATCATTCTAGCCAAAAATCGGAACGAGAATTTTTCTCAAGATGTATTTAAAAGGAACGACGTCAGACAGAAGTAACTTTACAGGCGATTATTAAAAGATCATAGCAGGTTTACATGCAACTGAAATTCGATCGTACAAGCTTTGAGACAAACCACGAGCTCCTTGCAGAGTGAGGAGTTACTAGAATTATAACAGTCTAGGGCCTTCGTCCATAGCAGGTTTAAATATTGAGTGAACGATTCTTGCCACCTCCTCTTCCACTATGCATAGTGCGTGCTTCTGTGAATGTTCAGAAATGCATCTTTAGAAATTCAAGATAAGCTGTTCCATCTCTACATTCACAAATTTCAATTAGATTCAGTAATTTTATGTTACGTGTCGGTACATGAGAAAATGAATAATTAAGTTTTTTGATGCTCAAAGTGATCAACAAACACGCTATAAATATATACATTGAAAGCTAGTTTTGCACCCATCGCCTCTCCTATACTTAAGTATAAGAGTATACGTATTCAGCCTCCTGCTTCTGTCCCCTCCCCCCTCGGGCTGGTCCATTAGTGTGCTAAATGCGCCCTTTAACGGCACACCTGGTCTCGTCTCCTCCCACCGATACACACCATCTTTTCTTTCTTCTCTTTTTCGGCATAGTTAGCGAAAGGTACACTACAAAATCTTGGGCAATCTCATTCAAATCGGACAGTGTAAAGGACCCAGCTTTCCAGGGGATAGGATCCTGTCGTCTCACATTCCATGACGCTACACATAATGTCTAATTGGTTACCACAGAAATGCAAACAATACTAAAGACTTGTATCAATATTCAAACACGTGTGTATTATCTTTCAATAATTATGCTTGTATCTTTATTGAGTCAGGCGATTTTCAGTTTATTCCTAATGATTTACCTAATATTCCTAATTTCTCAATTAGCATCTAGATCATTGAAAGGCTAGCAGAATGCATTAAATTTTGGTAATCCCGATAAGGAACTTGGATGGCATTGTGCATTGACATCATAACCATAAGCACTATTTGCCAGCCTTTGATAATTTCCTCCTAATCGTTGGCCCTTAGGAGGACAGGAATATCCATATTCATTTGCTTCTCTGACATTGTGATTAATCACATTAGTCAGTTTACTACTTTCCGCGAACACGTCGGAACCTCTAGCTCGGCCCTCGATCTGCTCCAGTTTCACTTTACTATCTTAAAATTTGAGTATTTCATAGAGTTCATCCAGGCGCTTCTTTCCACATAGATTGGGCTACTAAACATCACCATAAAAGTTTTATCACAATATATATATATATAGCTAAAATCGCTGATGCATTGAACGACTGTGTAGACGGGTATACAGTCTAGCTATAGCACTTTATAATATTGTGCCTTTATTATATTGCGCCGTTGCATCGTTCTCATATAATTATTCTCTCTTGATATTTGCATTGGGATGGCTTCTAACTAAACGGGCTCTCCAACATGTCAATGATTTTGAGGAAGCTGGGGCGGACTTGAATTGCTGCTAACAAACAGCCTTGTTTTTGAAACTTTGAAAAGTATCATCATAATTTCTGTGAATTCACAAACGTCGTTTTCTCACCATAAAATGCATAAATGAATTCATTTTCTCTCTAAAGCAATACACCTGTAAATAGAACTTTGAGAGCCCTAATTTCAAAAGGACTAACTATCAGAGGGATGAAATAAAAGCCGAGGACATTGCAAAGGGTTCAGGAAAGATGTGGTTTAATTTCAAGGGATACGTATTTTGTGGTGTAGAATTATGTTAACATGCCAATTGAAAACAATGTAATTATTGAAAATGACCATGTGGAGGCCAAATAAGTATGGCCTTATCGGGTGGAAGGGGTTAAAAGACTATTAGGTTATATAGTTACAGTCAGTTTGAGATATCGTAAACAAATCATAAGGCTATTACAGCAAACTACCAGGTACAATGACTACCTGGAATGGTAGACCTCGCGTAAGTGACTTCCTCCCACTCACCGCTTCCCCGAACACGACTCCCTGCTCCTGGTGAAAGCTGATAAGACAGATAAATCCATCCACCTGAAGACCCCCATGGGTCTGGATGGAAGTGGGGAAGGGCCTAAAGGATCATGTCTGAATTAGATTGAGGTGTAGGATCGTGGTTTGGCCAGAACAATTGGGGAATGGGAACTGTTGATACGTTTGAGGGAAACCGTAATTTTGAAAATGAACACACGTTAGAACAGGTTTTTGATGTGGTCGATGTACTATTAAATGAAATTCAAACTTTCAAAGGTTCCAAAAATGATTGGCACGGAATAGAGACTGTAGCTCCTTGAATACGTTTGCATCGTTCAAAAATGGCTGTCGGTTGATGTACTTCTTGGATAATTATTGTTAAAAAAAGAAGCAATGGTATTTTAAAAATCAAGCAATAATTTATAAACAATTTATATCGAAATCAGGCAGCTGTTAGAGGTGTTAGGGTATAGTTGTCCATGTTTCCGATTCATTATTCAGCCCGTCGCACACTGCACGACAAGGAACACCGACTAGGTACAGATGAGGTACTTGTGTACCTTATCTGCCACAAACCTTACGATGTTCTTAGTCGGGGATGAGGTACCAGTGTGCGAATGTAAAAGACTAGGAACACAAAAGATTGGGAACATGAGTCAAAATCGGTGATCACATTTTCTAAGGATTAGGAACCATTTTGTCTTCGACAAATAATTAAACTTGCACAATTTTTGAAGGGGTTTTGTCTCAGATTAGGGAATATTTTGTTATGTAATGGACAGGTACCCAGGACTAAGCTGGGTTCATACAAATACCCTAATTGATGTATAGGCATTATGACCATGAGATAATACATAATCTACATTCAGTTTACTAGTTATAATAATTACATTGATCCCTCTATCAGTCTACTATTTAATCATGAAATATTGTATCTTTCCAAAATTATTGGGTTGAATGCAGCTGATCCTCATTTATCATTTATGCCTATTACTGCTTTGGATCATAAATATTACAATTCCCATTTATGCAAGTGCAACACATAACCTTGAATCCCAGATTTTTTCCTGTTCTTTGTCTGAGAAATAACTTCCAATTGTAATTTGTGTGTGCGACCAAAGAATTCCAAATTCCTAAAACTAGGAACATTATTCTTTAAAGATTAGGAACATCTTTACAAATTCTGTCCACCCCGCCCCCAAGATAAAACACCCCGACAAAGTACAACTGATGTTCCTAATCTTAACGTTCCTAGTCATGCAGTGTGCGACAGGCTGAACTCTTCTCAACTCCATCATTCACTCCTATACACATTTATGAAGAGGGTATTGCCCTATCCATCTCCCTAAATTGGCTTCACTGATACTATTGCAAGCACCATTGATTTTGAAGCCATGTAGCTTGAGGCATGACAGGCCGACGGAAAACTAGGAAAAGTCATAAGCAAGAGAAGGCTTATGACAAACATCCAGTTGAAGAGAGAATTTTTTCACATTCTATGTCGAGGATTTGGGATTTTCCATCACTACTTATCATGATAAATTGGCAAACACAAGCCAGTACTTTTATCACAATATCTAGAGCCATTCCCTTTCATATACATGTTGACTGCCAGTATATCAACGGATATAATAATAAATTCAAGGTTCACAATATCGATATCCTTTAAATCTCACGGAAGTATACCACAACCTAGATATAAATAATGTATAACATTGTTCAATTACTAATCATTTTTCATTTTATTTAGCATATAGAATCCCGCCAAAGTATCATCGTCGATCATTATCCTGTAGATGAAACAAAACGTAATTCGTCGTCCATAAAATAGAGCAAATTGCCTATTCTCACAAATATAAGAACCCTTGTATATATAGATGCATGCTTTTTCAAAACAAATACATGTCTTATATGTACTTAAATCATTTAAAATATGTACTTAAATCATTAAATCATCACCGGAGAAGGCATTTAATAAATGTGACATCCTCTGCGAAAAGCAGTCTTATGGCCTGGAATATTGAATTGAGAATATGACTTTAGGAGCCAACACTGAAAGAATTATGTCAATATTCCAATTAGAACAAAAGTTACGTCTATTTGAAGATGGTAAGGTCAGATCGGGTAAATCTGGTGAAATGGGAGAGCCTCTGATATTTATTAAGATAAAACGCAAAAGAACTGGAGCCAAAAATCGAAATGCCAAATACAATTTCATGAAATATACTGCCACTTCTGTTCTATTTGAGATATCCATTATCTGTTTTTTGCATAACATAGCCAAGGTATCCATAGATTCAGAATTCATATTTTCAGAAATTTCATTTTATTCCATGGTTACGATGGAAACCATTTTTTACATAGCGGTAGTATCAGCTGGTTTGGCCATTCCAACAACATTCCGGTTACCATGGCAACCGTATGCAATTTTTTTTTAAAATTTCAACGTTAATGAAAACTATGGAAAATTTCGTTTTGGGCATAAATTAAACTTATTTTTCTTATTTTCATGATTCCTAAGCTAAATTTAAGCTCTAGAGCTATAAATATGCATATCCATAAGGCTGGAAATCCCATAGACTGTCACAAATGCCTTCTCCGGTGATGCTTTGCATTATATTCATAGACCTCTGTACAGTACCTTGCCATAGTCGGCGATGGCCCTGTTGCCCGACGTCAGGTCGGTCATGGCGAACTTCTTGTTCTTGTAGTCGTAGCTGACAAACAGCTGGTTGTCCATGACGCCGGTGCGCCCCCCGCGCAGGTCGAACTCCCGGTCGGTGGAGGCCAGGATGGCCTGCCACTGGTCAGACACACACCGACACTGGTGGCCCCGGGGCCGGATGGCCGACGAACTGACCAGCCCCTGGAGGAGGGTCACAGCGAGAACGGCCAGGGTCAGCATTGTCTAGGGGGTTATAGAGTTCTGCAGAAGTAATTGGTTCTGGTTGTCTATAGCTTAGAGGAGGCCAAGCGCTGATTTCTGAAAAGACAAGGGAGTGGAAAGTTAAATCGGTAAGTGGAGAGTGCTTACAGGTTTGTGGGCAAGTGAAATTGCTTGGTGGGCCTCTTAAGGCGACTTTCTGCTGTTTCCATTGCCATACCTTTCGACCATGCACTGTGCAGTTCAGTGGCCTTATTACAAAGTAGCCATCCATATCAGTCTCAGTTTACATGATTTGTTTTTTAAGGTTTTATAAGGATGAATTAAAAAGTAAAAACTGATACAAATGCATTAATCCTAAGTCTAATCAAGACAATTTCCAAATCGAATTTCTAGAAACTGTTGACAAATTCTGGGCAAGGCTCCATTAAGAAGGGAATGATGAAACAGGTCATAAGACATTTATAGCATATAGTGTGTGGATGAAGTGTGAATGATCGGAATGCTCTTCTGCAAAAGGTAGAGGATAGTAATGATATGCATGGTCAGAATTATCGGATATGACTTGATATGCACAAGCATCGATACACAGACGGGCAGTTTTATGCGTAACCCATTACCTTAATTAAAGACATAAACGATTTAGGATTATGAATGATATGCATAACCAGAAACAATCACGGGTTCAAGGCCTTGAATCTTGTTGTGAAAAAAAAGGTTTAAGGACGAAGTCATTGTCAAATATAAAACTCTTCGTTATAACACTATAATGGAGCGTCATCAGGTCATGGAAAGGAACCTACTCTGTTCATTATGAAAACCTCTATGGATTTGAACCTATTGGTCAACGCAAATAGCGTGCATTAAAGCCCGATGTTGTAATATCCGACCCTAAAGGCCTGTGCTCCTGTACGATGTTTCTGGGGACCTCCGACATCAGAGGCGTCCATTAGCACCCCCCGGATGCACCTGGGGCAGACAGGCCGGCCACTGGTAGTGGGCGGGATACTGATACCAGGGTAATCCACGGTGAGGGACAAAGTGAACTATCTATAAATAGTCTGTATCACAGGAAACTTTTTGTGGAAACTGACAATTTTGAGAATTATCTTATTCAATCTTATTCTATCCCCATAGATTCGGCCAGCCAATTGGTACAGTCAAAAGCTGGAGTTGGTCTTGATATAGCTGAAAAATTGCTGAGTAGACCTGAAACTCTAACACATGATAATCATCATCTTACATTTCTATATTGCAAAGACAGAAAGATAGTTAGCTGCATGACTTGTAGGCTGGGGGTCATAGGTATTCGACATGCTGTCCGTGGTTCCAGAGCGGACTGACTAGAATTGCATGTGCGATTATGAAAAGAAGTTGCTCCATACTCCTTTTTCTGCTCTCTTTGTAATAATGTAGAATTGCAATCGCATGTTTGAAAACTAAAAAATGAGGAACCAATTCTCTCGCGCATGTTAGGTATAGGCCTATATGATATTGATTCATTGCAATTAGGTACTCCTTTAGTAAATAATCATGGGAATGCTGGGTTTATGTTCTACAATAGAGCATAATAACCAACGCCCGAATGATGCCAGTAACATATCCCAAAAATCGAGTACATGGTCACAAATATCAGACTGTCGTAATAGAATGGTTTTACATTGGAATCATAGACAGGTTTCTTACTGGGTTAATTTTATTTACTAAATATTTTGATAGATATTCAATATCCAGGCTTTTTATTATTTTCAGGAAACCCGACAGTCCTGTGTTCAACAGCCTGTAACTACCTTAAAAATTATCCAATTTTGATAAACTTGGTATCATTTGAAAGCTAAAAACATCCTCTGTAATGCTTAAGTTCCACAGGGAGCATCCTTTCTGTGTGATGAGACACAAATGTTTTTCCAATGTTCTCGACGGGATGTTTCACACAAGGGTCGGGATACGGGTTCAATCTGCACTCACGAAATAGTACCGGTTATTCACTGGCATCATAAAGCACCTTCACTCTGAATTCATAGTGGGTCATACAGTTTTACCATTATGCGTTTAACCCTGGAGGTCAGTTTAAGACTTATACTCTGCAGGAGTCATGAAAAGCTACTGTATTGAATGTATTCCAGGATTATGGAAGTAACAAGGACAAGTCCAGCTGAGAAGGCCGGAAGTGACTGATGAAATGTATGAAGACAATTGTAAAATAAGTAAACTATGGAACCTAAAAAAGAAACGCCCCCATCACCCCACCCAAACCTACGCCCACCTATACCCAAGCACACCAACCAAAATAGTTAATAGTTATTGGTTGCTTAATGTAATGTCCTACTTAACTGCCAAGGTCATATCACTGGTGGTGATGGTGATCGAATCTATGAGAAAGTAGAGACCATACCTCTACACTTTTACAGGGGCAGATATTCTTTAATGTGCAGGGTCCTATAGACAGGTCCCTACACACAACAGCCTGTGGCACTAGACTTTTGATAGTCCTTATATTGCCACAGGGAAATAGTGAAAGATACAGATATAATGATATATATGTACATATCATACATACAATATCTATATCTTTCGCTGTTTCTGATGGAAGTAGCGTAAATAGATATCCTTTCCCAAAGCGGAAATACAGACTTTGTCCACTTGTCCCTCACCCTCTGGCATTAAGTGTCCAACAAACCAGGAGCCCCATTAGTCGTATTGTGAGGAGGCAGAGTGTTGATGGAGCCAGTTTTTCCATTCATGTCTGCACGAGGGATTTTCGACCCGATCCAATCGCCTTTCGCGAAGTGTTGACTGAAGGTTGTGTGTTGTCATTCCGTATGGTATTTGCTTAGAGGTATTACTGAGTGTCCAGCCAAAACTAAAAATCCATTGCAGACTTCAAAAATAGGCTTTAATTATTAGACCTGGTCATCAAGAATGTCAAGTAAACACACAACTAATCCACGCGTCACACCACTTGATTCTTAAACAATATATGAAATGGTTAATGGCCTTGATTGTAGGAATTTATGGGAATTTTGCAAAATTCAACTGTTCCTGAAAGGCCTAACATCCATTATAGGCTCACAAGACCTCATAAGATTGTTCAATAGAAACAGACGAAAATTTAGAAATAAAGTAAGGGTTACCAATGAAAAGAATATACCAGAGCAGATTGAAAACTCCACCACTCCAGTTTTAAGTACATGTACATACATGTTTAAGCTTTTCTTCCCTAAATTAGGTTTCCCCTCAACGGAGACGTTTTTCTGCAGCGATGTCACATACTGTGACATAGATGCTACCTCATCAATTTGATAGAAATGACCATGTAAATCTCTTGAAAACTACAGAAGTAAGCCAGATGATACTTTGTTCTGACAGTAGCATGATTTTGCCTTGGTATTTAAAGCCGTTGTTAAGACAACAGTGCCTGGCAACAGAGTCGTAAAGAACTACCTACTTAAAAATAATATGTTGGGAATTTGAGGCTCAGTGGACATATTTTGACAATAATTATTAAAACATTATATTGAGTAAAATTCCAAATATCCATGGTAGAACATGCCTTTCCAAGAGAAAGGTGACCCCCAACCTGCCGACTCAGCTTGCGGCTGTGCCTTGATAAACATTACTATCACACAATAACAATAGCGTTTTGTAGTGTCCAGAAGACGTTATTCTCGTTTTGTCGAGGCTGCTAAAATTTCTTAATTTCCATCAGATTCATGCCTATAAAAGTAACTAAAGAAAAGTTGATAAAAGAATTACATTTTCTTCACCAAATAGATCTAAATTCTGCTAAACTTTACATGGAAAATATAAAAATATCTTAGACAATACTGATCTTGCTGAAACCGGGCATTATATCTGATGACTATGAGGAGGTAAAATTCTTTATGCAAGTTAATCTTTTAGACCCCATTCGCACAAATATAACATGCATGTGTGTGCATGTGTGTGAAGTGCTCAAAATCCCTGATAATTTCTATAAAAAAAAAATAAAAAAAATTCTTTAGCATTACCAATAATTCGTTAGAGGTCATCCAGATCCAAATCCTGTTAACACGATCAAAACAAACGATACACCCATTGGGAGGATACCCATGGGTAGCTAGAGCCAGATGGGGTTTAGGGCTAAATTAAAGATGTTATATGGAAGTTACTGTAAAGTAGAGATGATGTCAAGTTTGTATCGAGACATTAAGACACGTCTATCGTACATAATTTGAACTGCGAGTAAGAGGACCTTTGTTGATCATAAACTACTGTCATAACTACAGGCGACAAGTATCTATATTGCTACTAAAGGGAATGTGACCAGTTTCTTTATGATTGCAGAACATTCATCGATCTTGTGAGAGTACTTATGAATCTGTAACCCTGTTTTTGTATGGAAGCAATAGTAAAGCAGGAGCTGTCAACTTATCTAAATTACTTCTATCATAGTCTTCGGCCACTACAAGCGCTAGAAGTTTATTCATAGCAATAATTACTATAGTGTACAATTATTTCTTGTTACGTATATCTATCATACTTAAAGGTTAGCCTAAAGTATTATCGATGTTGGTTATTTATGCATTTGAAGACTGAACAATTAATTCAGTTTTTCCCCTCGTGATAGTTTGTACACAAGTTAACCAGGTTGGGGACCTATTATAGGGGTGGAGGGAAGGAGGGATGCGGGGATAGCTAGGGCTTTGTCACACGAGATGTAAAGGCCTTGCTTTATACATCGCCTAGCCCATAGGAAATGTTAAATCTCAATTTGTGAACCTGATGGCTTAATAGTACTGTATAAAACATATAGAATGTAAAGTCTCTGGCATAGTCCTGGGGCAATGTACTTTATCTTCATGGCAGCCTTATGATAATATGGCCAATAGTCAGGAATAAATATGCTTCCTGGGGGCACTCGATTTGCCTGCAAACAATTCCTTTTAGTATATATAGGCCTAATTTGCAAAAGTGAAAATATCCTTTAAAAAAGGTCAGCCGCTCACCAGGTTGATGTAAAAAAGAAAGTGCATAATTTGGATACACGGGAGAATCCCTTTTCTGACAAGGATCCATGTAAGCCTATCCTAATAGCGGAATCCTTTACCAGTAACATGCAACATCCCAACCTCGTTAGCTTTCATGCACCCCCAAAGAAACATCACACTGTTTGATTTCAATTGTACATTATTTATATACATAATCACTTATATTGTTTCAAACCTCTTTTCCTGCCAGGAGTGACTCCTCTGTGGTCAGATAGTGCTTATTAGTTTGGGCAGATTAAGGGGAGCCAAAGGAATATAGGGTCAAAATTCTGCAAATTGTGTTAACTATTGAAATACATTCTAGGACCATAATTGATACTCAAAATTAAATATAGACTGTGAAAACAAGCTGTAGCCTCATCACAATACAAGTAGTTAGTTTTCACGATTTAAACTGTTTAACTAGCTGAGGTTTGACGCTTAGGATGCATTTTCATAGTTATCAAAGTTTCCAAAATTTTGTCACATTTTAGGACAAGATTGCTTTTGGCTCCCTTTAAGTAATAATACTGTTCTCTCATTTAATGATCCCACGTTGAGCATACAATAAGTCGTCCTTGCTGCTGAGACGCCGTATGGGGAATGTGCATTGCGTAGAACACAGGTAAGAATAATGTGGTATGATGGAATGCAAAAGTGACTATGGTTTGGACACCTGAATAAACATAAAAATCTACTATGAAACTTAGGAAAATATTTATCTCTTCTTGTTTTGCTATATATCAAGTACATGTTCTCTTTAGCTGGGCCTATTTGTCATACAAATGGCACCATTTGATGTCATCGATTAATATTGATAACTTAACGATGATTGAAGAATCTATATAATTCAAAGGCCACTTAAATCGTAATGATCAATAGCTCTGAGAAAAATTCAGTTTCAAATCAACAGACACCAAAGCCCTATTAACTGTCACTCGATTAAAATAACCATGGGATATTGGAACAAAATCAGGTTATGTTGAGATAAGGTGATTTAAAACTTCAAAGACATTCTCATTGGTGGCTCCAAACCTCTCAAATATTTGGACAAATTGCCAATTGAGTAAACGCGACCTTTTTACTAGACATTTCACAGACTTGTAAAACAGGCACAATTTTCTTTACTCATTTTGGGCACAGAAGGGTCTCATGAGTCTGGAGCTCATGTTCCACATGTCAACTTTGCTACCGATTTCATGAATTGGCAGTGGGAATTAAAGTTATATATAAACATGTTATATATCATTACAAAGGTTTTACAATTCTCTTTAGAATAAGATAGTCCTGTTGTTGTATAGAATCTTCGGTTCCATGCCATATTCTTGGAGAAGAAAAAAACCCAAATAGATCATAGCCAGCATCAAGTATGTGGAGCATAGGCTTATGGTATACAATAAGATAAAACAAAGTATGATTAGAATACCATTACACTTGATAAAACGATGAAAACGTTACAGACAAGGACAACCAAATATCACAAATAACATTATGATGACATTATGATCTTGAAATTAGTGTAATAATTGTATAATTATCATGAGGATTCTCGAGATTCTCAAATAATGTAAATACTCTAATCATGTAATTGTTGTGAGAATGATTATTGTCTTATGCTTGAGAAGTAGACTATTATATGGCTACCATGAATACCCAAGGACAGGTCCCAACTGGGACACAGTGATCCTAAGGTAACTTGAGCACCTGCTGATCTGAGGTTGCCCTAGATTGAACTTGGGCCCCAAAAAGGTGCCTCAAGGGTGGCCACAACATGACCTGATCCTCCAATGTAACCACAAAGGTATAACAGTTAAGACAAATTTATGACAGCACAAAGATAGAATAGGTCTTGACCCACTCCATCCCTCGTTCCCTCTTTGAGGCCTTCCATAGATTCTTCCCTGACTGCCAGACATGAAAAATTGAGTCCCACGAATAGGTTTGAGGCCCCTGAATCCGATCCGAACCCCAAACTTCTTGAGCACATCCAAACATCTAACCATGTGTTTAAACATTAGTTTGTATCCTTATTTCTATTGTTTTAGATTGGTAAGGATAACTATACCAGCGACTGACCTACCTAAATGTATTGAAAAAAAAAGAATTAAAAATCTGAAAAAACCTGTGGGCGTATCAATGTCGGTTACAGATGACAACGACCGATGGCTCATATTTCAACAAAAAGCTTATAGTGTGCGAAAGTCAATTACCCGAAGAGATTTGGCATAATGTCTTTTCGACACTTTCATTGTTGGAAGCCTCCCAGAGATTGGCAGGGCAACATGTGTCTGTGTCAGTAGTAAAAGGCGTATTTGGACGGATCTACCGCTGATGGAAAACACGTGTTTCTATGTAGCCCATAACTGAAAAGAATATATTCTGTGAGATCTTCTCTAATTTGAGATCTTCTCTAATGTTCCTTTTAGTTTACCTTTTTCTGAGTGGTTTTTCTTTCAAACAACACTAACTAGATCTACGAGCATAAATAGGTTGAGGAACTGAGAATTATTCTACAAAAGTATTTCCAACATTATCCCACTTTACATTGTAGAGGTCAGAGGTACGAAGCGATATATCTTGGCAAAATGAAAGTATCCATATGAAACGTTTATGCTTACTTCAAACCATAAGGGATAGGAAATGTATATAATTGTGGAAACAGTGTGCACATAAATGGATGAACATTTATAATCGAAAATTGTGATAGGGAGGAAACACTGCGTATTGCATGGAAACGAGAAAATGTAATTGGCATTAGTAATTCATTTTGAACTGTAGGGTGGGATGGGGTGGGGCAAGTTGAACAGGGACATGGCGGAAATGTTTTACAACTATATTTAGTGAGTTTCTTACCCAAAAAAAATAACGGTTACGTAACTTTAGGTTGAGGTTAAAAACGAATGACCATAATATTTTATTGACTTTCTGATTAGGTAAGGTGTATACCAAACCTTAACAAACCCCAGTTGTGACATTCTAATTAGGTGAAGTTGGGACCTCACCTGGACAGAACGTCATAGTGCCATGTGAAAGTAGCTTTGTGGTGTTTCACATTTATATCACAAGAATCTCACTATTTGACATAATGTTGAATTTCATCACCGTTTGTTCGTGTCCCTCATCAATAGATCGGCAATGTATGATGTCAGGACCCAGGCAAGCAGCGATGTAACAAGTACTTTCTTTGGCCATACCTAACAGTCACATCTCTTTACGTTAGGTTGAGACTCCCCAAGACAGAGTGATATAATAACTTTTGTCAAGTTGAGACCTTACCAATACAGAATGTTATGATAATGTTATTTCTATGTGAACTAGGTTCTAAAGATATCAATGGGTGCCATCAAAATAACGTTACAAAAAATTAATTAAACCAGAAACAAATAGAACATTACTGCAATTTTGTAATTACATTCTTGCCTGGAAATTTATGCAATGTAAAGGGGTACCCATTGAGTGTCTAAAACTAAATTCTGGTCATTTTGACCAGTTTTGGTTGCTTGATTCTGGTTTAAAAAAATGCTAGAACCGGTCAAAAATAACAAGAAATGTTTCCATTGAGCGATTTGACTATGTGTCAAGAAGTGCTCAATCGCTTGGAAAATATTTAACAACTTTAGATACTGGTCGCCAGTAACATGCATTTCGACCAGAATTTAAATCGCATTGCTCAATGGGTACCCCCTAAATGCACGAGCCAATACATGACGTTCTTATAACCTCAAATTCTTGGCTGGCTGAGAATTGCCTTGGGCCGTCTAGGGGTGTGTAAATAAATCTCAAGGATAGGTTGTATCACCAATCTAACTTTGGTCCGAAGTGTTAAAGAGAAACTATATCTTCTACCGTTCGTACCTGCCTAGACTGGTGCTGTAACAAGTGACAGGTGCAGTCTCGTCCCTATGCCAGGCAGGTATGCACCTTTGCTGAACAAGCAGTTTCTTGATGTCAGACCGTTTCACATCCTTGCACAAAACATGAAAGTGGCTGAGAAATGCTTTTCCGAAATCCATCACTAAAAAGGAATGGAGGCTGTCAGGATGAGGGGAATGTATACGATAGTGGAACAATGTACTTTCGAAACTGTTTGAAACTATACAGAGGAGAGGGGCAAGTGTCAACTTTTTACTGAGCAGGTCTAGCACGAGTTCCGACGACAAACACTATATCAATTATGTGTCAATGAGATTTGAATTGTTTTCGATCTAGTAGTATTTCAAGAGTTCAAGTATTTTCTCAAGAGTTTTGATTATTGGAATATTATGTTTTCACCAGTGAGGTGATCTAAGAGTTTTGATTATTGGGATTTATCATTGTATTCTCTTAGTTTTCTCGAGAGGTATAAATTTGTGTTCAAGGAACATTGGTATATTAGTAATGTAGCCGAGTACACATATATTCCCAATCCATAAAAGGAAGGGAAACAACATTTGAAGATAGGACCTATTATATGCAAGTCAGTTGATTTTTCAAAGCTTCATCCATATCTATCAGATGCAGTGTTCAGTGATACTGTATTTATTGAATAAATTGTCAAGCGAAGCTCAATATGATGAAAGTACTCCTTTGCAGGCGGACATTGTAGAGACATTATGAATTCTGACCGGGTTCGTCATCGGCTGGAAAGTACATTGACGTTTTGCAAGCTTCCATTTGTACATACCTAAGTGAAACAGCTCAAACTGTCCTATTTTTCCCTGGTATCTTCTGTGCATATGAATATCAAGTATGTTAACATGTTCACGTCATTTAACGTCGCTATTATCGACATAGATGTCCAAAATCATTCAGTTACTCCTCCGCAGCTGAAGAGTCAGTTTCTAGGCTGGGAATATCAGTCATTCAGGGGAGGATCCAGGAATTATCAAGAGGGGGGCATGCTATGGCAATTTTTTTGCCCAGGCTCTTTTTCCGGGGTGATTACCCCATTTTCTTGTTAGGCCAGAATTCAAAACACAAACCCCCCTGTCAAACAAAACTGGCTACGGGCCTGACATTGGATATACTACTGTAATTTATACCCTTCATTTAGATCTAGTAAACTGAGTTCACAGTGCCATACACTACAAGGACATGCCTGCTCGGCTAACATTCATAATCTGGGACTGCCGGTACACTTCATGTCTATTTACTCCTACCTATGACATCACCTCTACACTCTCTGCCCAGATAGCAGAGAGTCAATCTTAGCCCTGATCATTGATTTGCCTCGAAAGCAAACTAAGATTCTATGCAGTGGACTGACACCTGCGTCAGTACAACGGGACCCACACTGCTATACAGAGAAGACGTGCATGGTGCCACATGTGTTGATTGTCATGTGTTCATTGGTCCACACATCTTCATGATAAGGTCATGCTCACCTATTTAGCGGGGAGTCCCTTGTCCGACCCACTAATATGGGATCTCACAGTCCCATTTGTTGTTTATGGACCTCGCTTAAACAGTATATCAAAATAAGGCTAGTTTTATAGTGGTTCCGTTAACACAACTTTCGTTACAGAGTGGATGAAAGCACCATTTGAAATGTGATATGAGGCATCTTCAATGAATAACTGTTAAATCTGGAAGGGAAGTCACCTTGAAATATCAACCACGGAAGTCGGGGTCGAAAAAAAAAACTGATGTAAGGTACATCGTTGTGGTGGGTGTACAATACATGCGGCCTACCTCAAATTCCCATTTCTATATACTACTCACATGCCGTGTGTTTCATAGAATCAATCCATGGGACAACTTTGCTTATGTTATGACGTTGCGCATGAAAGGCATTTTACATATCATACCCAATTCACATGATATCGTCACCTAAAACCCCAGGACATACATATATCAGATTCCCGGCTCTATATCCTACTTACACGATTAGATATTGTTGCGTATAGAGTTAAATGAAGTCAGGTAAATGATGGAGCCAATTGTGGTGATGTCGCGTGCATAGGCAGTACCACAGCTGGTGATTCTAAACATATCGGTGCGTGGCTTCTTAAGATAAGATTATGAGTAGGAGTTATTTATCTAATCTTACTCTTATTCAAAAGATGTCCTAGAAAAATAATCCCGTTTCACTTTTGTATCCAGTCCTATAATCAATCCTGATTCTAATTAAAGAAAATAATAGCCAATGATAACTAGACACCAATATCCTATTTTTAGCCAACTCCCTAATGAAGTTTTCTCCCTGACTTCCTGTAAGCGCTGTCCATTAGGCAGTGATCCGTGTTTCTACTTCTCGCTTTCCTGGTGCCTCCCACAAACATAATTAACTTTTCACGTTAACAAGACAATCACCGGGAGAGTTTTCACTAGTCTCCCTCAGGCTGTGGCGTTCATATCCATTGCAAAGATCCCCACAATAAACTTGATTTATGAAATTGGATAATTCGCCATAGCTGCCTTAAGCAGTTAAGGGTAGAGAGTCAATATTGGCTGTTTGTCGAGCTCTCGGTAATTATCCTAACGGATCTGTGGTACGCAACCTCCCTTTCATAATTATAATAACATATAAGCATAAAGGTAATTTAAAATGATGTATTGCATGGACATACGCAAAAGTATTATTTTGCGAGAGATCTTGATTTGGCTCCTGTTTTTTTAATCATCAAATCCAGAAAAGGGGCTTGTTCAATTTGTCCACCTGTACCCATTTCTCTTATTTGCATATGAAAAGAACCAAAACATAAAGGGTGTTAAATATTCTGAAAAATATTCCTACATTCGTTTAAAGCCCGATGGGTTTGTTTGGCCTATGGGCCGGGGGACTGGGATTCAGGGGAAATGCGTATACATGTAACATTTTCCAGCACTCAACCTTTTGTGCATGTTAGTTCCGATATTGGATCTGACCTCGATCATTGGCATTTACTCAGGAATGCCTTATGAGAGACTGAACTCTGAAATGAAAAAATAGGCCCACTTTCCAACATTGAGTAGTCATGGACATCATATACTTCCTCTCGTCTTCCGGTGATGCATGCTGAGGAATGGAGACTTGTATGGGCCAGTTCAACCAGTCTATATTACATTCAGGTGAATTCCATCCATCAACCCTTGGGCAACCCGGAAAGACCCGATAAAACCCATTGATACTGATTTTTATCATATTTGATCCATGGGTGAGGTGCAGGTATGATGATTACATTTTCAGGTTACCAAGAACTATAAGCCCCGTACACACTTGGTTGACAAGTTCTGAATGGTCAGCACCGATAAAACTGTTCTGTCGGCCACCAACCAAGCAACAATATTAGCTGCACCGTTATCTTGTTGACTATATACTCATGTCCTGAAAAACAGTGATGTACTGACGCGGATGGTCAGTCCATGCTCGGAAAGCTTAGCGTAGTGTTTACACCAGTGCACGCCTTAGCTATAACTCCATGTCAAAAATCTTGGAGTAAGGAGGAGTCTAGGTTATGAAGTGTATTGTATCACCATACAGTCATAAGGGCTTTCATTGCTGGTGCTCAGTCAGAGTAAGCTGAACGTTGTTGTAAGTAAACATCCTGGAAAGGTTGAGTTCTAGAAGCTGAGTCCTGGAATTGAAATAGAAGCTGATAGAGTGTTTACTTGGTGGGAGCGTTGACTGAGTGTGATTGAGTGGATTCCATCCTTGGAGCTGTTCATTGTCAATTGAGATCTTGTCATGTAAGTACAATAACACAGGAATAAATAAAGAACATCCTTTCACGCGAGTGTTATGGCTTACATAATACAGGAACTATTATTATGTATTGGACAACAGCAGTCGAACGAGGAGTAGACTGCGATAGAAGCTAGCTATTATCTATAAAAGAATCAACTATTAAAGTAAACCTAACATTAACGGATAATTAACCTACTATAGTTCAGTGACTTTTCGTCACTGTAATCTGGTTAGGGATACCACAGAAAAATGGGACGTCCTGCAAACATGGGACGTCCTATAATAACAGGCATTTATGAAAACATACTGGATCTAACTATTTTGCAGATGCAATTATATACATGAATAATACACAATATAGACTTTCCATTTTGAAAATTTCATGAATAAGAATTTCACAACTAATACTATTAAATAAATAAGAATACTCAGAAAATGAGGAGTTTGCTAAAATCAAAAGTGATTTGTAATAAAAGAACACATCTTTTGCATTAAAATGATCATTCCATTTTCACATTCTATAGTTGTATTTATCGTGGTACCAAAAATGTGCCGAAAATGTGTACTGCCGATTTACATGTGTAAAATCGGCTGTCATGTCGGCAGGTAAAATTGCATGTTGCATATTGCAAAAAACATGTTGGTAAATTTTATAGGCAGGACTTCCGAATATATATATATATCGGCAGTAGGAAAAATGTATCAGCTGCCAATCGGCAGAGCACTTTCAGTATGTGGAATGCGGCCTTAAGAATAGGCCAAATGTGTGCGGATCTCCAAATAACATGAGATCCTTATCTAAGCTAATGTGAAATGCCCCATAAACATGAAAGCATTCCAATTAACTCAATGGCACCTCAACATACATAGTCTCATCAAAGGAAGAAGACTACAATTATTATGGGATTTGGTTTTGAATGTTCCCAATATCTAATTCTTTTTAATCCTTAGCAGTTGATTTAATTTAATTTAGGCTTTCAAAGTCCAACAACATGAAACAACTATGAGAATTTTGGAAACTTATTATTAATTATTAACTACCATAATTATATGTCTGGTGATGCACTTTATCTGGTGATATATACTCTAGACTCTTTGTATTTAAAGTAAATATTTTGGACGACATTATGATTGAGTGAGAAGCTAGCTCTAGTGCTTTGTGGTCAAAAAAGAGGAGTCGTTTTTCCCCAGTAAGAGCCCTAATTACGGGTTCCTTTCCCTCACTAGCACATTCAGTCAGTATTTGCAGACCGCCCCTACCCCCGGTAATACAGAGAGATCCCCTCTATTCCCACAGCAGGACGCCCGTAGCACTAATAGGACAATTAATTAAGGTGATTAACTTGAGACGTTTCCAGGGAATGGTAGTCAACTTACCCAAAGGGGTTTATAAAAACAAACTAGCCATTTGCCTAATTACTTCTAATACCATGGGTATGGTCCTCTGGAATTTTCATATCGGCATTATATCGGGTGGTATGCATGTTGACCCGAGGGCTTGTTTTTATCGGCATGGTAATTGGTTTGTTAACCCTTTCACTGCCAGAGGCCTCATATGGGGCCCTATAGTAAAATCCCATAGGAACACCATTGAAAGAATACAAATTATGCTTTCAGAATCTGAAAGAATTTCTCAGATATTCCAATCAGAACCAGAGATACAGGTATTTGAACATCGGACCATCAAGTCACTCAAAAATGTTAGAATCGCGATTCAAGAAACCATGAACAATGTATTTACATTTGAATTTGCCATACTAATTAAAAAATCATGAAAAATGGGTGAATTTATGTAAATGACATGATTTTCAATTTGCTCTAACTTTTCTTTCATTTATGATAATCACGAACTGTCTTTTGCACAAAGAAGATAAGGTTTTCATGTTACTTTTATAAAGATTGTGATAGTTATTTTATGAATTATTGGTTACCATGGTAACCTGCAAAGTACGATAGTATGAACAATTACTCCTCGTAAGAAATTTACCTTTTTGGCACAGTGCCAACATTTGGAACGTTTTTATCAAAATTATTGGAAAAAGCTTTTCAGCTGAAGAATCTAGACTAAATTTGAGTTTTAGGGAATTTATGCACTAATTTTTGTATTTTGGGCAATATTTCAGTAAATATCAGTTATATTGTGATATATCTGGCACTGAAAGGGTTAAGTACCGTTGCACGTACACGGATGGGTACTGCAGTAAGCAGGAGCTAATCTACAAAAACCTTCATTACGGATACTTTTGTGGTACAGAAACCCCATTATTTTACACACATATCAAACATAATAAGACTCCACTTAAAAGCACATTTCGCATTTACCAAAGTGAGGCCAAAATGTATTTTTGAACAAGTATAATTATCACAGTCGTCTCCCTTCCACAATTTGCATGGTTGTACAAACAACTTATTAAACAGTGAAATGTAAAAACACTGTCCAAAACATTTTGTTAAACAATACTACACATTCATACAGCTGGCGTGCGTTTGAAGTCCTGACTCAAAGATCGGAATTTTATAACTCTCAGTATCTGAGTTATATGAATCTAGCCATCCTGCTCTAACCCTATGGTGAAATGATATTGGGTGTAAAAGCTAGCGTGGAGAATAATTTTCCCGTGCTCTTGTGTTGTCTGTCGACTGTCGATATGGGCAATTCTAAAATGTGTGTTAAGGCGGGTTTCCACTGAACGATTTAACAACGATATGGGTTAGAGATAAAAGTTAGTGGTCCCAAAAAAAGTCTTGTGGCCCTCCCTCTTAAGATTACCGGAATCCATTCGCCCCTTCGACAATGCACCGTTCAGCCCACTCCAAGAAACGCAACTCGCTCAGGGCTCCCAATGACATCTCCATTCTCTTGTTTCACAAAGAACAGCTGGACCCCGCAAGAGAACAAAATTAATTAAAACAAAAGGAGCTAAGATATCAGTTGAATACCCGTTTCTGTCACACCACTAATGAAAATAAAGAAAAGTTGAATTCCACTGGTTCCTCCCTTTAAATATTTCTCATTTCTTCTAGTATAGCTCTGTGAGTTCCCAACCGATTTTGAATTGGTTTTCACATGTACACATTTCGTGTAAAATATCATTTTTAATGATATATTATATACCATCGTAGCGTAATAACTTGAAGATGAAAAAAAAAATTTGAATATTAAAAATGATTCACGAACACTGAATTAAAAGTCACAAATAATTGCGAGTTATGCACACATTTGTTTTGATGCGAGCAGTAAACAGAATGGTATTTTTTTGCGTACCTTGTTTCTGAAATGAAATATGGATTTTGAATGTACGTAACTTTTTACGGAATGGCCCCCTGAGCTTTTATATGATACATATAAGTATAGGCCTAAATGTATGATGTAATCCAACCAGTCCACAAAGTTTATAAAGCCTAGCCGTGAGAAACGTTAAGACAGCACACAATAAGTATTGGTGTCTACTGATTCCCCAATCGGTCGTCGACTACCAAACAATAGTGCCTATAGACGTGTCCTGTTACTTAATATTCCATTTGCACCGGTCGCCCAGTTCCCCGGGGCTCTCAAATTTAAAAATTGCTTGGAACTGCGCATGCTGGGAGCTGCCGCCTTTAGAAATTCCTGTGCCGTAGGGAGGCTGGATCACATTTAGTTTGCACTTTAAAAAATCACCCCGATCTCCCATCATCTCTTATCATGTCATTACTAAGTGCCCAAACACCTGCCTCGGTAAATGTGTAGGGGTATGCATGCTCTCTGTCTTCCCATAGATTCGTTAGTTTCATAATTTAATTGAATCATCAAAAATATAATAGTCTATTCTTGTTCTCGGCATATTATGTGTAGGATAATGGACTCGTAGTAGTGCATGGGGTGGTAATAATGCACGAGCCTGAAGGATGAGTGCATTATTTCACCCAATGCACTACTACGAGTCCATTATCTGACATAAACCAAGGGAAGAGAAATCCAAGAACATTGTAGAAGTAATAGAAATGCTAAATTATTTATTTAATGACATTTTTTTTAATGGTTGAAGATCATTATGCCTGGAACTACTAGAATCATTGAACTTGGCCGACCTACAATAAATCTTTTGCCCTATCCTAACTCTTTTCAGGAATAGGAATACTTTCTTTTTTTAAATTAGCAAAATTCAATAGAATTGATAAAAGGAAAGTAGAACAGAAAATTGATACTTAGGACGTGTACTCAAGATAATAGAAGTTGTTTATAGGAGGTTTGGAAAAAAAGATTGATTTTGACACGATCCAGGGCCTTGTGAATGAGGAAAGAAAGAGTAAAAACAAAAACCGAAATATGAAAATGGACCATCCTACCCTAATTTATTTGGCCTATGTTAAATGAACAAAACTACTTATTTTCTTAAGCCTTAAGCAGCATCCCCACTTGGGCGACTAAGATTTTAGTCCACCGGTGGTTAGTGTTAACCCTTTCCCACCACGGCAACTAAGAAAGAAATCAAGCTCTAGTTTCCAATGAAAGAAAGGGTTAACACTGATAGCCGGGGACTAATATCTTAGTTGCCCAAGTAGGGACACTGCTTTACAGGATCGCTGGTAAGGTTGATCCACCTGTATATAACTGGCTGGAACCAGTCAGGTTTGTCTGCACTACCATAAAGGTTGATACACCTCAAGTCAAACAACTGCCCAAATAGGGTAGTGGCAACAGTGTGGCTCTCTCAATCCAAAGGTCCATGCTTCAATCCTGGACTGTGCACATTGGTTAAAAAAACTTTTCATACATTCAAAATTGGGTGTTCCTTGCACTCTAGTTATACTACAGATCAGCAACAGTGCATTATTTGAAATTGGGGATAAGGGAGATGGGGAGAACAGCATCTCAATCTTTGATAGGAAAATGCATGTTCCTGCTTGGCACAAATGTCTAATAACATAGCTTTGGGTATCCCAGAAATTGGCAGAGTTAGTGTATTAGGATTGAAACGAAGTTATGAGCTTGAAATTTAAAAAGTTTTGAAGTTAAATTGAAATGACCAAACTTCGTAAGATTTTTGAAAAAATCACAGTGCATTAATTTCAATTTTGTGCTTAGGGTTTCTGAATTTTGGATGAAGCCCTCTCTAAGTGATATATCCTTCTCGATAAATGGTTGTTGTTTCATTCTAATTACAACACGTAATGACGGAAGGGAACGGGGGCGACAAAGAGATAACGTTTGAAGTCGTTCATCTAACCAAAAGTGATCGTTATTGGTCTATGAGTGTCATATATTTGTATATGGAGCAAAGTTGAGAGAAATACAACGGCTCTTAAATGATCTCAATGTCCTAACTTCTCACTGTTTATTCAATTTAAAGCTCGAAAAGAATTAATAATGTAACAATCAAAAAGTAAGAAAGATTCATTAATTAGTTTTGAAGCCACGTAACTGTGCATGATGTTACTGAAACACCACATGATTCTAGTTACTTTGAAATAAATAACTGACCTCAGGCCATAAAGGGTGCAGTTGTTCAATAGGTACCGTTAAAAGCACTCTCATTTCTCCACGCAGACAATTCCACTCATATTTAGTTTAGTAAAACGGGACCATTTAATTGTGTTTAGTAATATTTATCCCTAGGTCTTCAATAGAGCAGATTAAGCCCTGTGGCGTTTCCTAATCCCTTTACTATAGAAACATGAAAAATAACTTGTATTGTGAAAGGTAAGCAACTTCCAAAACCAATTCAAAGGACATTTTTGATTTGACAGTAACTGTTGTTGAAAGTTGGAGAGGTCATCTCCCCGCAAGGAACTGTCGCCAACTGTCATCTGGTGGAACATGCTCTTTTTGCAAAACAATGCTTTGCCTGTTTGGTTCAATGTGAATTGCTGGTTGTGTGAGGACATTATTAATGTCTTACTGGTACCAGATCCAATGAATTAGGCGGAAATACTTTATATTTCAGATATATAGAATAAGTACATTTGACATGGTGTGAGTGTTAAGAAAGAAAGAAAGAAAAATATGGAAAAGTAATGGGGGCGGGCAAATCCAAAACTGATACAAACAGGAAGACAATCAGCGATGAATAGACAAAATATAGAATCGTCCAGTAAATAAAGACAACATGTATAATTATTGAGAACACTGAAAAACGTGTAAACCACAAAGCATCGGCCTGAAGGAAAATAAGTATCCCTACCTTGATTCTGGTGGTAATGAGAAGCAGTGCACTCGTTGGTTGGTCCTTGTTACCACCCACTGTGGTATATTCTCCAGCCCTTTGTCCGACTACTGGTGTCGTATGGTGGTGGGGGTGGTGGCGTTAAGCGTTCCCTCCGTACCCGGCGTCTGTACAGCGTCTGTAGGTGCGTCTCTCCGACCTCGGCCCGCGCTCTGCCCCGACTGACGGCGCGCGCACCGCGGGCAGCGGGCAACAGGGGGCAGGGTCGGCAGGGGGCGCGCGGAGCAGGGGGTGGAGGTACGGGAGAGGGGCGGTAGGGTTAGAGAGATGGGTGGGTTTAGGAGTGGAGGAGTAGGTGATTGGACACAATAAGGTGAATGAGAAAGGTAGAGAACGCTGAGGAGAGGAAGTTGGGGGGGGGGGGGAGAGAGAATGGGGAAATTTAAGGGATATAAAAAAAGGTCACTAAAGGGTCTCAGAATATGAAAAGATCTTTTGCCCGGACTTTTGCCACAGAATGCCCATATCCATAAGCAGCGTTGGTGTAAATCATTTTCATTTCGTAATGAAAGGGAATATAACCACAATCTTTTGTTTATTTGAACCATATTCAGTAAAAAAAATGATCTTCCACGTAGGTGTTTTACAAAGACAATTTCTTCATTTGTCAATTCAGACACATGCGATTACATTATGATCAAATAGATATCAAAAATAGGCCTAGTGATAATCGATAAGGTTTAACGTAGAGCAGGTTAAGTAATAGTAGACAGGATACATATGGGTAGGTAAAAGGAGACGCCCCAGTTGCTACTATACATTGCCAGACTAAGTTTAAATAGCTGATAACACATTTGCTCTTAGGAGTATTCATGGCTTATAAGCATTTATCAGTTTATGGTCTGGTCTACCCATCTGAGTTTAGTGGGTGGCCACCAATTTTAATGCTTATTAACAGTAACCTAAGGTGGACAGCAAATCAAATACGTTCTTTTAGCCAAGCAAGACTGTTTCTTTTAAAGTCAATGATATTTTACCGTAAAACATACAATATCTACGAAACTGATGAATATCATTTCGCTTAGAATATGAGAAGTCAAAATATCGTTGCCTATAAACGTTCTACATTAAATTGGCGATCGGTTGATCTGTAAAAATAATTATATCTAATGGCGCATTTAATATATGTGCCATTAGAAATAAGCATTTCATATTTATAGTTATATTATAGTTATATTCATTGGCGCAATACAATACAATGTACATTACGTTGACCTCTGATTCCATTTGAAAAACCTCACATAGTGCGTCGGGAAATAAAGGTCATCGAACCTCAGAGTACGAAATTAGATGGTTTCTGATTCAACTCGCAAGAAAAGATCCACATCCCACTCATTTTTCCTTCTCTCCAAGATTCCCTCGAGAGTCTCTAGGCGACAAGAAAATGTTCGCGGTTACCCAGTGAGAGAGTGCCGATTTCCTACCCAATTAAACCATTCTCGGACACATTATAGGCGAGAGGCTGGTCTAAAGAGGCTATGTAATTACAAACCGGGACAAGAAAATCGGTGGAAATCTTTGGTTTCAAACACCATTAGAGAAACGGAATTTCGCCACTTAATGTCGATGACTGACATTCATGATCTAATGCGTAGCAAGGATGGGTGAAAGAGGAATAGGTTGAGGAAGGGAGGGGGTGGGATGAAAAGAAGAATGCAATCACAAAGAAACTGTCTCATATTAAATTAGCCCTATACATATTTATCGTACAAATCTAATTACAACTCACTTTGATGACTTTAACTGTTTTAGAGGGCACGATTTGGACATCACACCTTGTGCACTTGATATTCACGTAATCATGTTCTAAAATAAAACATTTATTTAATACCATGCCATTATCATCCTCGATATGAATACTAAATGAAGCAATACGTGCATCTTTATCATACATAGTTAGAAAAGAAAACATAGATTATTATATATACATAATTATATATATATATATATATCGATATTATAATGATATTAATTAAAGATTAAGTAACGGCTAGCAGATGCAAAAAATTAATGCGGAGAAAATCAAATTCGTTGCCAGGGGAAGTAAAAAAGAAAAAGAAAAAACTTAATCGAACTGAAATAAACTACTATCCTCAAAGAGCCGTAGGTCGAACCGGCTCTATACGATTTATACTAGAGAGAGTTTATATACGACGTCGCCTATATAACAAAAACAATATCAATATAATTATGCGACAACATTCAAGCCATCCGTAAATTCCCATTTTTATATACTACTTACATATCACGTGAATTGTAGCGTATAATTACATGACAACACCGCGCAAATAGTGGAACCTATTAAGGTGACGTCACCTGTATCACAAGTGTTATATACACAACGTCGCATGTATGAGATACATTCTTTAAGCATCAACCTCCAAATTACCATCTCCATATACTACTAACATATCACGTGAATATATATATATACTCAATACTGGCGACAATGTCGCGTAAATAGTGGAGCCTATTCAGGCGACGTCGCACGTATAGGCAGCGCCTTGTAGGGCAAGACAATACCCCTACACTTTTACGTAGGCAAGCGTTATTTAATTATGTATGGTTCCATAGATAGGGTCATAGACACAACGGCCGGTGGCACTAAAGGCCTTTGGTAACCCAGTTGTTTAACTTCTGATGAAGCTAGCCCACCCCAGCCCAGGATCAAACCCAATCCGCTCTCTTGCCAGACATTCTCACTAACCACTTCCCCGTCCCGTGCGCCTGATTGCAAAGACTTGATCGATTGGTCAGTTTATACATGTATCATTGGTGCGGGAGTTGATGATATTTTCTTAATCTGGGGAGCTAGTATCAATAATGAACGTTTATATATAGGCAATATGAAAGTTGCTGTAATCTCATTGTCTTACTCAGCTTTCTGACGCAGTGCCACTGCTCCCATCCCCCTGTGCCACTGCTCCCATCATTTTCTAAAGTAGTTCAGCTCTAGGAATAACAGAGTAACTTGCTTGTGTGGTGTTGCAAGGAGAAGGGACGGGAGGAGTGGATGGCTCTTTCCACAGTTTTCCTCCTTTTGATATTCGTACTCTTGACGGATCTCAGCCCGGTCACGCTCGGTATTACAAGGGCACAAGTGGGATGAGTTGCACGAACGCTCGTCCGGGTTTGCTGCGAGGTCGCAAGGGACGGCTCGAGCGAGCAGTCATAGGGTTCTCTTGTAAGTTTATTTCGTTCTCAGTAATCAGATATTTGTCAAAAGGCCCTGTCCACACTAAAATGAACGTTTTTTCTGGTTCCATGTTCAACCATGTATACCTCTATAACTCCATGAGAATATTTAACCATCCAAAGTATCATAGAATCATTTGGAAATGATCACTAAAGTTTGAATGGGAGAAATTTAAACCATTGAGCAATGGAGCTGAATTTTGAGTTATTTTAGAGATGTTTTGTAAGACCTTTACAAGACTTAGTATCTTTCATTTGACATTTCATATGAGGATCATAAAGATTATCCTACAGTGTGTTATACTTTTTATATTAGATATTTGTGATCCAGGTGTAAAGTATCTGATGAAGCATGCAAGCCTCACTCTAACATCTGCACAGGCCCTTGTTCAGTAGGTGTCGTCCTCGGGTCAGTTGGTGGTTGAGCGACTCAGATCCTTAGGTTTGTCCCAGGATCTCTCTTCGGTTATGAATTACCATTATGATGCCATTTCCCCTAGACATAAAGGGGGTACCTATTGAGCGATTAAACTCAAATTCTGGTTATTTTTGATTAGTTCTGGTGACTTAGTTCTGGTTGAGATGACCAGAAGAGGCGAAACTGACCAGAAATGGTACCAGAAAAAATTACACAGGGAACAATGAGCTTAATAACTCTTTATTGGTTTTGGAGGAAATCATTGGCTGTAGTCATCAATGATAATCAAACCGGTTAGAGTTTTAGGCTTCCATATATGATTTAAATGATAAATAATAATAAATAATTATTTGATTTCTGCGAAATGTTAACTGTTGTAAAACTTGCAGTTATTTATTTTATGCAACATATCAATTCGAATCGATATTTCTATGGTCATTGAAAATATCACATTTGTCGTATGATTATTTATAAGTGTTGTTGTTTCTCAATTACTCTAGTTTTGTTCAATTTGCGTAAGAATATATCATTGTATATTGGATATCTAAGTTATCTAAAAGTACCAGAAAAAAATCGATATCCGAAATTATGATAATTGTTTTCTTTTATTCTACTATTTACTTTGCTGGTTTAATATACACGAATTCATATCAGGTTTGCATACTTCTGCGTCTTAGATTGTGTGCCAGATCTAGAAGTCAACGATTTATAAAATGATCTTGAGAAAGACGTGTGTTTGCTAACCCCTCAGACAATTTCCTGACTGCAGTTTGTCTGGTTTAGCGTTGTAAATTTGCTATCAATTCCCTTTCAGTGCCTGATAACACCAGAGTCTGTAAGACATTACCCTCTGAACAGTGAGTTGATGTACATGTGAAGCCAAGGTGCTGCCAAGGCCAGAGCTGCAGCGCCACCTGCCGTATCATACGGACACGCCATCACGTACCACTCAGCCTTTGGAGGTGTTCCCTTACCCAAGCCTATTCCTGGCAGAAATAAATTCTAGCTTCTTGGGGATTTTCCCAAATTCAAAGGTAGATAATTATGGAAGGCCCTTTCACAAGTTACAGTTTCTTTCTGTTCTTTTTTTTAAAAATTAGCTTGTTTAACATCTTTACATGGGGTTAAATAATTATGTTCCGGATTTTAAAAACAGTGAAGACAATAATATTGTGTGATAAACTATATACATGTATATATATATATAATGACATTTGCACAACACTACCTAACATTCTGTTACTGTAATCAATTATTGATGATCACAACATCTGACACTAATCTAATATAATATATACAAGTGCTCATTCGAAATGGCTTTAAAATCCAATACCTACATTTTTTCTTTCTGTTTACCGTCTCTTTTTCCTAAGTGGCATTCGCCTTATATTGTTCCTGCATTTATTCTTCTAGATTTCCACCAAGTTGAGGGGTATGGTAGGCCACTGCACGGTCAAGACTTATTTGTATGGCGCCTGTATAGCCACGGCCTAATCTGCAGCAGGGGCACTCATGTATTCATGATCCAGTAAAGCGCCTTCACCTCCGGGAATGGCGCGATACTCGAGGGGGGAACCCACCTTCCCCTTTGTGAAGGAAAATCTCATAGATTACCAGTATGTAGAAGGAGATTGAGATGGACGTATGAGTTTGAGGATTTAAGACTTTGGAGATTGGCTCGATCTGAACAAAACGTAATTGGACACCAGCACACGAAATTTTCGAAACAGGGAAAGACTGAGAAATCGGGTATGCCTTCCATAAAAATTTGGCGATAATTATTGCGAGTCAAAGCATTTCCATAAAAAAGTCACGATACTCAAAAAAATTTTGCCTGGGCCTCACGGCGGTATCGTGGCGATAATTTCCAAATATCGCGGTTTTAAAAATATATAATTAATTAAAGATTAATATATTAGAATATATGTATGTGCTTGAGGAAGAACGCTACCTAGTTTAAGTTTGATCCCAAAAAAAATGAACAAAAAAAATGAAAATAAAAAAATTCATATGGCGATAACATTTCTAGGTATTGCAGGGAACTCATCGAACTGGATTATCGCGAAATTTTTACGGAATGCACCCCGGGTGTGTTCTTTGAAAACATTGTTCAGCATAAACAGTAAATCGGTGCTTAAGATATTTGTATCCGAGTACATAAGACAGGAAACGACAGCACATATGAAAAGATTTACAAATGACCAGATTTTCAACCTTTTGAATATTTCTGGATGACTGTAGGCAACGATTTCTTCCAAAACCAATTAAAATCAATGATTTTCATCCACAAGGAATCGTCCCAATATCTATATTTTAGTAGTTTGGTGGAAATACTAAGTCATTTACTCATAAAAGATTTTGATACATGACCATTCGCTGGCAATCATAATTTTTTACAGTCGTTTGCAGTCGACATCTATCCTTAACCACAATTGTCCAGTGGAAACACACCTTCAGGTACAAACAGTGCTAAATAATGACAGTTTGCTAGCAAATTAAATGCTGAAGGAATAGCAAACTCTTTCAATAGTATTGGAAACTTTGATTGTATAAACAAATTACTAGATGTTTTCATAAGGCGAGGATTCGGGAGGTAAAGATCAGATCAGATTACATACAAATAGTTTAAAATGTCGGGATTTTCATGACATTCTTTTAGATTCTCTTCAGCACATATCAGAAACAGTTTCCTATACACATAGGCCAAATAGTTCACAATTGAAAATCCCACAAGAAAAGACCCAAGTGCAGCCGATTCGGGCCGTCAACTGATTCTACACAGGTTCTCTCGGGGTGATCACGCCATATCTTTATCTTTTTGATTGCCCATGTTCCAAATGGGATTTGATTTCTGAAAATGCAATAAGAAATATTATGGTCAGTTAAGTTGAACACATAGTTTCAAACCAACCATGCCACAGGGTGCTGAGAATAGACCGGCGACGAGAGACGGTCAGGCAGGTTACACATTAAACCAGTTTAATTAGGTCGGTGGGCGGGGGAAACCCTAAATAGTAAACGGGTGTCATTTCATCCCTTTCCAAAGGTTTACCTTAACGAATTGGCCACATTCACTAAGGAATTCTTTGTCCTGTTATTTATAGGTGATGGTTGAAATAGAAGAATGGTACCGTTCTAGTGGGCTAGTCTAAGTTGTAGGAGCTGTGGACAAAAATCACCAAAACTAATATCCAAATTAGAGGTACTGTTTTAGTCTTTATTTCTGTAGAAATCAGTGTGATCTCATTGGTTACATGGAATATCCAGTAGAATACGCACTCAACGCTTCAACTAGACACCAAAACCATCTTCTTTTTTTATTCCTTTTATTTATCCTGGTTACACCATATTTCGTTTTCAAGCCAGCAGTGGTTCACAATTCACATAATTACCATCAAATTACATAACAAACAGAATATAACTTTAACATTAACATCAAGAAAATACTGTTACAGTACTACAGATATTAATTAGATGCAAGGTATACATGAATATCAGAATTTCAATCTATCTAAATAGTAAGTGATCAGCCTTATATATTCATATGAGTTGCCTGTGTCTGCTGCCCTTGGGAAGGTCACGTAAATAACATTGTGCACCTCTGGCAGGGGGAATGTCCTTGTTGGTAATTGAAGGTGAAGGTTGTGCGTGTGTGTGCACTAAACCTGCCAGTAGCATTTTGGGTGCTGGCAGTTTGTGTTATTTTACTGTCATAAACTGTCCTTTTAAGGGTCACTGTTGTGTATTGGCTGCTGCATCCTCCTTAGAGGTGACCCTGGCTAATGTGCCAGCTACAATGTGCTGGCTACAGGGTACTGGTGCAACCTTGGTTTAGGTAGAGTTGGCTTGTGTGAGGTAATTGGTCTGGAGGTTAGACATAAGATTTAAAATCAAATTAATTTAAGAATTCTATCATAATACTTGGAATATCTTACATAATGCAATGCAAAGCTTGTATCTAACATTCATTGACAAGTTTGTAAACATAAGGCTTTCATCCAGTACAAAAGCAAGGTATTTATATGAACATACATATTCAAGTATCTGATTGTTCAGGAAGAGATTATTATTAATTTTTTGGGTTTTGACCTTTTAACCTTAGATTTATTCCATATGAGGAATATTTCGTTTTTCACAATTTATTATGAGTCTATTTAAATTATAGCACCATTTGAAAACACTGTTAAGCTCTTGTTGTACATTGTTATAAATTATTTGTGCATCAGTATTAGAAAAATAAAGAACAGTATCATCAGCATAAAGTGACACTTTTGGATGTTTTTACAACACATGTAATATCATTTATTCAAGTTAAGAATAAAGAAAGCCCAAGGACACTACCTCGGGGAACGCCACAAGTAATAGTACTCCTACTCGAATGAATATCATTAGCAATAGCGATTTAACTTCGATTGTTAAGTTATTTTTTAAGCCACAAATAACTTCCATTTCGAACTCCATTTAATTCCAATTTTTTAAGTAAATTTTCATGATTTACGATATCAAAAGGTTTCATGGGCCTAGATATACAGATATTGTAATTTAATTATTATTAAGAGATGTATAGAATCATTCAGGTATGTCGAAATAGTACAAACTGTAGAGTGACCGGGTCTAAATCATCCCTGTCTATGGTCAATTCCATTGCCCTGATTAAAATGTAAGAACAGCCTGTTATGTATGATTTTCTTAATTAATTTAACTACAATTGGTAAGTTCGAAATAAGTCTTAAATTATTGAATAGACTTCTATCACCAGCCTTTTGAAGGGTTGTTACCTTAGCAGAGTTACAATCATTAGGAATAATACCTGTATTGAAAGATAAGTTAAATAAGTCATTGAACTCATCTGAACATATCAAAAACGTATCACGTAAAAATTCTGTATAATTATACATTCAAAATAACTGAGGACCTGTTGATATTAATGGATTTACATAGTGTGATCACTTTCGTTGATTGGTTTCAAATTTTATTTGAAAATACTTTATATGTGACATAATCGTATGGCCATACATCGTCATAATACCTAGCCTAATTTTACTCACAGCATTCATAGTATAATAATTACTATCTCATAATTCTAATGATCAAATATGTAAGCCTGATGCTGCTACATTATTTTAGTAACTATTCACGTTGGTGACTCTTTAACAACACTCCAGGAGCCCCACTGTATTGATTACTGCAGAGAGTGCCCTTATCTCTGAAGATGATTTCTATGCCAAAAGTGAAAAGCGTATGAAGACGCAGAATCAAGGCTTCTTCTTTCACAATTAATGTTATCATTCCATCGATCTGTTGTTCTTTATTCTCCTTTTCTGAAAAAGTTTCCTTTCCCCTCTGGCTTGCACGTAACCTTCAGTCCGATATATAGTCTGCCGCGTTCATTGTGGTTTTCAAGAGGAACCGTCCAATGACGTCATTGACAGGCTTGACCAGTCGGGGGAGGGGGACGTCTGTATGCTGGTTACACTTTACCGATAGGAACGGATGGTAGGGTAAGATTGACTACTGATAGAAGGTCGTAGCTTCGAATCCGAAGCAGGACAGTATGTTTGGCGTAAGCTTCCCCAAGGCCACTTTGTGGCCCATTCATCAAAGAATGCGGAAATGTTTTTAATGGGTTTTAAAACTCATAGTATACCCCTATACATTAGTTTAATGTGCTAGTCTCCTGATGTCAAACCCATGAGATTCTGATTAGGGGGCCATGAAGCAATTATCTCAGCTACCCTCGCCATTTACACTTTCCTGCCCAGCGATAATCAACATATTATCACCCCTCATCTCCGATGGTACCTTGGTTAATGACCGACTTGTAGTGTTAATAACCCCCTCCTTCGGCTGCAATGCTCAGCCGACACCCTCATAAACACATATTATATCTCATTGAAATACTAAATTCTTATTATCACCTCATGGATGTTTAGCATAATTGGGATTCAAGGATCCTGTTCAACAGTTAAAAAAAACAGAACTACATTCTAATTGTTTTGATGGCTACCCTCTATTCTGTTGTAGTGGAAAGAGTCCAGGAGGGGTACCCATTGAGGGATTCAACTTTCATTCTAGTCATTTGAGCGACCGGAACCAGTCTTTTTCAATCTGAGCTGGTCACTTTTGACTAGAAAAAATGTTCCCATTGAGCGATGTGACCAAAAATCAACCAAAGCCAATCGCTTGAAAAATATCTAACAATGTAAAGGAGGGGTACCCATTAAGTGATTGAAAATATTGTGGTCATCTCTTCTATTCCTGGTCACTTGATTCTGGTCAAAACCGACCAGAAAGGGTAAAAAAAGAGAGACCAGAATCGGTGTTCCCAGCCAAGGTACGACATAACAACATATGCAACCTTACTTTTTTGGTTTGTCTGTTACTTACTAAAATGTCATGTAACTGTTACATTATTTTTCTGGGAGGTTGAGACCTAACCAAAACAGAATGTTATCATAACGTTCTGATGTGGTTAGGTCAAAATGGAATTAAAACAGAACATCATTGTGACATTCTGATTAGGTAAGGCCCAAACCTCACTTAAACAGAACATTGTTGTGGCCTTCTGACCAAGGATGTTCCAACCTACCTAAACAGAACATTATTGTGATGTTCTAATTATGTCAGGTCTTAACCTTACCTAAACAGAATGTTACTTGGACCGTCTTATTAGGTTAGGTGTAAACCTGACTTCAGCAGAAGGCTATTGTGACATTCTCATTGAGGTCTCAGCCACACCTAAACAGAACATTATTGTGACATTCTTGGTAAGTGAGGTCACAATATTAGCCTCATGAATAATGTAACAAGAACATTAGGCTATCAGAATGTCGCAATATAATGTCTCAAAAGTTGGTTGCAGCAATGTTATTGCGAGTTATCAAAAGAACGTCGCTGCAACCTAACAGTGTAACGTAACTAGCACAATCCTCAGTATCTCAGCGGTATGTTCCCTGCTTTGTGTGTAAGAGGTCCAGGGTTCTATCCCCACAGCAGCTGGGCTTTCTTTTTCTATGTTTCTATCTAATTACCACATTACAAGAAAGGGTTATCTATTTTATTACTAAGTTATCATAGACCATTAGGTTATTTTAAAAAAGAAAATACAATGGAATCCTAGGTATGCTTTATGAATTAAGTCCATTGTGTAATATCAATCATATTGCTAGCAAAATCACAATAAAACTTAATTGAAGAATGTAACCATCTGCAGTTGCAGATTTAGGGGGGACATGGGGGGTGCAGACCTCCCTTTTTTAACCAAAATGTAGCTTTCTGTAATATAAAATGCTCCTGCCTGAAGGGCAGGGGGAAATTTTGTGAAATGCATACCCCCCTTTTGAAAATTCCTTGGTCCGCCCCTGAGAACGTTCTATAACGTTTCAATAACGTCGCAATGCGATGTCGCAGTGGGAGGTTGCAGCAACGTTATTGGGAGCCATCAAAATAACATAACAAGAACTAAATCAGAACCAAACAGAACGTTGCTGCAACGTTATAATAACGTTGCATGCTTGCCTGGGTTTATCGTTTTAGACTAATGCATATTTTAGGTTACTTAGATTGGGACTTAATAATAAGGATTACTCCATTGAATGTAATAAAACAATTATTCGCTTCTGATAATTTATTGGATACAAAATCTAACAATCGCAAATACTTTAGTGCATTGCTTAAACATAATTGTTGACAAACAAACATATTTACCATTTCACGATTGTTTTGATGCCATGGAAACAAGTGATTCAAACGCCACCATCCTGCTGCCCACGCTCACCGGATAGTGCTGATTGACCACACCGACAGGTGTAGTAGCTAATCAGAGTGCGTCCTATTAGCGTCACTCTTTTGTTTACAGCGGTAACGGAGTAAATCTTAAAAGGATTTATAGGTGAAAATAATTGAAACATTATGGCTAACCGCTCACTGCATGTGATACATTAACAGAAATGGTTTAACGACAGGTTTTGGTTAATACGCCTCCCCCCCCCCCCCCGTCAACTGTTGTTTCATCAATCCCCATGTAAACGCCTTAAGCTGATGATCCACGCTGCGACATTATTCAACCCGATTAAAATATGAAAAGCAAACCGATTTCTGGACCGACGGTATTTCTGTCGGTCCATAATCGGTTAGGTAATTAAACCAGTTGGTCCTAAAATCGGTCCAGAACCGGTCCAGAATCGGTTCTATACCCATGATCCACAGTGAAGCTAAAAACTGATTATTTCCTTGTATTTTAGACTAGAAATGAGTAGAAAAACAGTGGGGGGAAAACGCATGGTTTGATTTTTGAAATCTAGCAAGGAATTTTGCATTAAACGTATTAAATCAGTAATGCACACATAGATAAATTATATTTATTGTGTAAGAACATAAAAATTAAATGATGAAAACAAAAGATATACATCGGAGAGCATCAAATTAAGTATTAAATGAACGTACATTAAATTTTCTAACTTATACTGAAATTCGCTAACTAATTGATCCTTAAACGGATGGAATAACATTGAAAATACATAGAAATAATAAAATCGGTCCAGAATCGGTCCAGAATCGGTCCAAAAATATCAAACAGGTTTAATAATTTTGTCGGGCCATCGTCGGTTGGAAATCGGTTGGAAATCGGTTGGAATAATTTACTGTCACATATGTCGGTTGGAAATCGGTTTGGAAAAATTGGTTGACATGATCCACGTCACGATTATGAGCCACAGTGGACCGATTTTGGAGCGATTTTGAAGCGATTCTGAAGCGATTTTGGAGATAGAAAATATTTTGAAAATCGGTCCACTATCGGTTCATTTTCGTCGGCACGTGGATCACCGCCTTTAGAATATAGCAGAGGTGAAATGATCGATGACTTCTACACTGAGAGAAACAGAGGGAGTCTCCTATATCTGTATATTGGCCTGATTACCGAGGCTCTTGTTGCTTCTGAAGGTTCTTGTTAGTATAAATCACACTTCATTGTACTTATGATTTAATGTGATAACGATCCAAAACAAAGTTTAATTTTAATTTTTGAAAATGGAAATAATTATGAAAATGTTTAAATGTGGAAATAAGATAAAGAAACCTCATAAGTTCTTTAGATGTAAATCACACTTGCGTTTTTATTAATGAATAATTATTCAATAACATTTGCGTGTGTATTATTAAACTATGCAACTACCATGCATATACAACATGCGATTATAACTTACTGTTTAGCATTAAATAAGATATACAGTTTTTATTGTGTTTTATCTCCTGCTTTTCATCTATAAGAAGATAAGATTGCAGTATGAAGAAACAATGCCGAAAGAGTAATATGCATTTATTAATTCAGGACGGTGTAATTAGCAGATTAGTTCTAGTTTTAACATGAACACTTTCGTAAGTGCAGTTGTTGACTTGGTTGCTTAAACAACCAGGGCTTAATCAGGGAGGCATCGTGCGTTTCTATGTACATGGTTGCCATTCAACAAGCAATAACAAATTCCTAAATGAATTATAGAAATAGTTATCTATCTTGAAATTAATGCAGTGCACCAAGTATATACTTATCTTGACGAGTGGAAGGCGATACTCGGAGAATGAGAATGACGTAGTCCCAGCGTCTTGTATATAGCAACGGCCTTTAGCTTGTGCATTTATTTTATTAGTATGATACAAAAAGATGGATACTGCTAATATGTTTGGACAACTTTATTAATGTCTACAACGGTCAATCCACTTTTGTTAACACGTCTTTTAGATAACTATATTTCTTTACTGCAAACATCGATCATCGGTGAAAAAATAGAAAAAGCCAGACTTTGAGGCAAACTACCCTCAACATCATTTTCATCAAGTCTACCAACCAGTTATTGCAAACATAGTTGGCCGACAAGGAATCGGCCAAATCTAACCAAAAGAATTGCTCATGCAGTGGAGTATCAGCAATATTTAGATTGTAAAGTTCTTCCATACTTTATAACCACTCAGATCGGGATCCTTTTTGTTGCAGAAACAAATCAAAGGCAGCCTAGTTATGTCCTGGCTAAGTTACTCAACTTGTACTTGGAGACCCCGAAGGTGACTCAGATACCTCATCTTCCACAGGAGATTGTGGATAATGGTCTACAATGTCCTTCAGCTCCATGTTATCATTTCTAAAATACTCTAACAAGCTGGCCACTTCAGTCAATGTGTCAGTGTGTGTGAAGCGCTCTATGTCATTCTTGAATTGGTCTTGAAGGGAATCAGAACTGAAATCTTCTGAACTTTGTTCTGAACTCGAGGAACTTTGCTCCAGACTTGATGAACTCCTCCCACTCGTTTGGTCCAGGCCTGGACTAGATGAGAGTTGCTCTGAACGTAATGATCTTTGTTCTTGGGATGAATTTGATGCGGTCTCTGGTGGTGTTGCTGCGTTACATTCTTCAATGCTCGAAAATGTTCCATTTGAAAATGTCTCTCTGTGATTATATATCCCATCGCTGAAAGATTGATGTGCCTGATAATTGAATGAGGCGTATTCATTGCCTGTGGAAAAAGATTCTTTAGTTTCAGATGGCCTTCCATCCTGAAGTACCTCCCACTGCCCAGGAACACTGAGAGAGTCCTGGACACGGCCACATTCTCTAGTTGTATGGAATGTATGATTTGACTCTTCATTTTTCATTGATTGTGAATATTGTTCCAAACGTTCCCTATCACCCTGATTCCACCCATACACTCCTTCCGAGTGATTACTATTATTATAGTAGTAGTCTTCCCAATGGCCCGAATGAGCCCCTGGTGCAGTGGCCAAAGCTGTGAAAGTGTGACTTATTGCCACAGATACAACCGGATTGTAGCTGGCCCTCTGATACCTCTGTTCCTGGGGGTCGAATGCAGAGAAGTTGCCCCATCCATAAGACCCACTGTTGTTTTGGGTGTTAAATTGGAAATTGCCACCTTGAGTAGAGTCGTTGTGAATGTTTGCCCACTGGCCATGTTCATTCTGCCCATGCGGTATAGTGTACTGCTGCCACTGACTGTTATCATCACTTATAGATGAGACCTGGGGGTTACTGTGGATTGTCATATAGGTTGTGGGGCAATTATCCACTGATGTAACCATTGTATTTGGTTTGTATGTCATATATGTATTATAGGTACTGTTTGTGGATGTATACTCAGCAGTATTGACAGTTGCATGTGGCTTGGCGTTGGAATCGGTCGGCGGTCTCTGGCTGCCAGCGGGGACTGGTGTTTCAGTGGCATATGCATTTGAGGGTTCTTCGGCTGCCTTATCTTTCTGTGACCCTCTCCTAGGTCTGCCATTATGCATTGGGCCGGTCTGTGATAGGGCCAGCTGTTTCTGAAATGATATAGTTTATGATATAATGTCAGCTACATAATATCAGGAAAAAAGAAAACAACCAGAAATGGGAATATTCATCATATTTTGGAAACGGTTAAGGACATAAATCAGAATGAATATCACAAACTCAGTGAAACGAGGATCAGGCACGTGCTTCTCTTAAGCCACCTTACCAAATTACAATACTTCTTGAAATTATATTACTTGACCAGAATATACGTTAGCTACCCACCAATCAACCCGTTGTATGGCAGGAGCTCACATTAAAATATTATCTTTATCTCACTTTTTTGAATCAATGAATGGCATACATTACAAGGTAACAAAAATGACCACAATGACATGCACGTCATGGGTAGGCAATTTTGGATAGTTTAAGCTTCGTTATGTAATAAACAACCTTTAGAATTATAGCTGCCATTGGCCTGTCCTTCCCCATGTTGGCCAGCAAGGCAAGGATCCAGGCAATTAAAAGAGGAGGGCTGTCCATTTTGTTGTTTTACGCATTTTTGACTCAATTGCGTATATAGCCAAAGAGCGGTGTGTATTTAAGTAGTGAATTTGGCAAGCAATACAATGTATTTTGTTGGGATTGGACTGCAAACGTGATTGGGCCCTTGTCCTTTTGGCATTATATTGGTCAAGGAGGGTTTCCATTGAACGACTTAATGCTCACGACCATGAATGACAGTGAAAGATTCACTAATCTTTTGTTGTTGTCGACAGAATTGTTCAGTGGAAACAAAAAAAGGGTGCGTCAGACATCTGTTAATGACTGCAAACAACTGTAAACGACTGCAGACATGAAAAGACCAAAATATTAAACCTGTTAAATATTTTTGGACGACAGTTTCCAACGATTTCTTCCAAAAGCAATTAATAATTGTGTACAGAATAACTGCTTTGATATTTTATATCGTAATGAATAAATAAGTGTTTCAATTGACAAGAAGATTCTTGTACTGGCACAAAATCCCAAATCATTAAGCCATTTATTTAGGTCAGTGCACTAAATCACGTTAACCAAAAATGATGTAATGGAGAGTGATTGTAACCATGTGACTAGATACGCCAATGATCAACAAGCAAATACCATATAAAAGATGTGTAAGACCATGATTAAACAGTCCTGATCGGGAACTCATAGTGTTCATGTCTTTACTTCTTGGGCACAAGCTGATTTAAGGCCTAATTCTAGCTTCTTAGACATTACACAGTTCACAAAGCTGGGAATTAACCAGAAGTTAGGGTAAAAACAGGACAACGGGACATGAAACACAGGAACGAACAGAATCTGGGTATGAAACATGGGTACAAAGGAACTGACCAACACAGGCATGAGAATGATGAAGGTCATTAGGCCAAAGACGTTAAGCTGGTGGCTGCCATAGTACCACTTTATTTTCAGGAGCACTGTCCCAACATCTAGGCATCAGGAAAAGAAATTGGCCTGGTGTTAGTTAGCATACCCCCGAGTATTGGACGGCCCCAGCCCAATGACAAGTATTGAGCTACAAAGACCCTAAACCCCCCTTAGTACCAGAATCTATCCCTCTTAAGCACACAATTATACTAATCCCCCTTCCTTTTCTTCATTCCGAGACAACCTCTGGTCTCATCCTCTTGGCATCACAAACCATCACGAGGCACAACTTCTAGCAGTACCCCTGTCTAGTTATGTTTCCTTCCCTCGGACACATGCAAGTAATTACAAGAGGAACAAATATCAAAAGTCAAGAGCATGAAGACCAATCCCCACATCCCTTGTTGCACGTTTACCACATGATTGAATGCCAAGTGGTCATGTGCACACTCTTACAATTTCCCCCTCTTTTCGCAGTTCAGGGTTCACTAAAATAGGGGAGGGGTCAGGAACCCCTGGACCCCCTGAACTTCTGTTCTATTTTTATAAAAAGTTGAGACATTTCAACAGAAGAGGTTTACCACTTCTATCTTTCTACATCTTGTGGGCGGGATTAATGTCCATAAAAGTTCCTTCAAAGTTCCATTATTAGAAATCCACTCACCTGAAGGTACCTCCTATGGTTGACCCTCCTGGTGCCTGTCTTCCTCGTGTTCAGGATGCTCCTTAGGTTGGTAGAGGCCATCGTGATGAACTGGACAAGACTGTCCCCATCCAGTGGTGTGCCGGCCATGGTTGAAGTACTCTGCAATGTTACAATGAGAGATACGCATTTTAGTGACTTCAAGGTACACGATGCTGCATTGAACCAATCAGTGGCAAGTATAATGGCATGTTGAGGATGGTCATGTTAAATTTAGGGGTGTAGACAGGGGGTTCCTATCCCCTGTATCAAATGTAAGATTTGTAAGACCATGTCCCGTGTCGTTGTCCCTGCTGGAATGATTTGTCCCATGTCAGATTTATAAAAGAGCCGTATCGCCCATTGATGTCAAAAATCATTATCAAATATCAAAATAATCACAATATTGTTTATATCTGAAAATGTCCACAAAATGGCTAACTATAATTTTATGTTATGAGCATTTCAAATGCATGGATTTCGTCATGCATTTGCGGGGGTGTAACTCTTATACTGTTTGTTCCAGCTCTTTAATATCAAACGTTGATGGGGAAATCCGGTGCATGCTAGGTTGTAGTTATTAAGGAAATTCTTATGTTTGTTTTATTATTAACATCCTTAGTTACTTGGAGACCACCATCCTAGTCAGTAAACAGTCAGTCTGTGTCAGGAAATTGCACTAGATCTTTAAACAATACTTGTAATTACAAAACGGATGTTCTCTACATGTATAGGTCACCTTTTTTCCTTTTTGTAATGAACTGAAAAACAGAGGCAACTCTGATTTATATTACCAAATAAAAGTTTATGCATACAAACAAAATGACAAATTCTAAATATTTAAGATTCACACCGAAAAAACTACCGGCGATGATAAAGAATACTTTTGCAGTATAATAAAAGCGTGAGAAAAACTAAAAGTAAGATCGAAGGGAAGATGCTAAAATTGCCTACATTCTATAAAAGGTTCAACATAATTATAATAATCAGGATTTGAGAAAGAAAATTTAGATTTTCAAAATTTGGAACTTGCATTTTCTTTATCAGATGTATTTGATAATTTGATTTCCTCATCTGAGGTGTGTTAACAGCCAGGTTTTGAGGGAACACTAAAGAAGATTTGTGAATTTGAAGGACAAAAATGTTTCGAAATATTCTGGAACTTATTAGAAAGTTCCTTTATATATTGCCAACTCATGAACAGATGAAATATGCCAATAATTGATCAATGATACTAGTTTGAATCATAATTCAAAGACCTTGATTGCTATTTGCTGGAAACTTCTACTCAAGATAGTTTTGTGATGGAAAGTTTGTATCTAGGTTTAAGACTTTATTTTCTACATCTCCACCTGTCTAATTTCGCTTTCAATATCATCCTGATTGTTACCTTTAATAGTACCTATTGTTAGGTGTTAACTAACCTTCAGTCTCAACCTGTTTAACATGTAAAACAATTAAGGGAGTTATATTCAAACGTCTCTGAATTCTCTATTGCACCTCTAATATGATAGTCATACTTTTGTGTGAAAACAGTAAAAATAATTATTGTTTGGAACTTGGGTGTGTGTGTTTTATACCTGTCCTTTATAGAAACAAATAAAGATTGCAATACAGTTCATTTCTAACTTGTGATCATATCTGTATTGTTAAGAAAAAGTATTCATAATGTCAAAAATAGCTTGCTACAAACACTGTACTCAGACAAATGTTCACAAGTTATATAAGATGGGATTGAAATATTTTTCTGTTTTTCCTTGATAACTCAATGAATTCTCAAGCGATTCTAAATTGGTTTTACTACCGGATTCATTTTAAAATAAGCTTTTCTAATGATACTATTATATTGTCGTAGCATTGTTACTTCATTGTGAAAAAAACAAATTTGAATATTAAAAATGAGTTACGAACACTGCAATACATGTATGTCACAGCTTTTAGGGATGTATGCACACTTTTGTATACCTGCGCACAGTACACAGGCATCACATTTTTGTTCGTATTTTGTTTCTGGAAAGAAATATAAATTATAGGGGCCTAAATATAAGTAACTATTTATGGAATGGCCCCCAGGAAAAACATCTTATCATAAGAGTTAAGACGCGAGGAACTTATGATATAACTGCCATGCCCCCTCTTCTCCACTTCCTCGTGTCATGATTTCAGATTTCATGTTATAAAGAAGGAAAATATCCTTACGTGGGACGTCAGTAAATTTGGAATGCACAAGTTTTCAAAATAATTTATAAAATGCTACCTACCTTTTTATAGCTTGCTCTTCACGGCGCTCAGGCGGGGGACTATCCCTCCTCTGTTGAGATTCAGGTGAACCGGAGGGTACTATATACAACAATATTGTTAATAATTGTGGGCATATATAGTTAACTGCTGACGCTTTACTATACGTGGTTAACAGCTAATGCCTGACTACATGTGCCTAGTCTCACCACCAGCTTACAAGTGAAAAGACACACATCCGACAGACCTCTTGGGTCTCATGGGGTACAATTACTGCATTCTAAGTGTATGTAGTAGGTGAGAATTAGATACGATTTCCTAATTAATTAGACATGTCAGTTGGCAAGTAACTTAACGCTTTGATTAACAACTATTAGTTAGTAACCAGGGAAATGGCACGTATCCTTCATTTTGGTAATTTGTTATTAAAGACAAATCTGAAGGCCACATATATATATATATATATATATACAGAAAGGATGCTCCGCGGGGGATATATCTTAAGCTCTACAGGTAATATTAAGGGAGATATGAGTAGATTTGTGAAAAATAGGGATGAAAATGTCTTAAACCAACTTTTTGTGTAGAATTCAGTCATCCTACTCTCAAGATTCCATTTTGTTTGAAAAACATTCTATTTGGAATGTTAATAGAATGTTTTTACCTCAAATTTTACCAATCATCAGATGTTTGGTTACCATGGAAACAATACAATTTTGCTAATTTTGTCAAAAATTGTAACCCATTTGGAAAAACATGACTTGATTGTATTACCAGTCCAAACTAAAACAGATTATCTTTTGTAGAACAAAAGTTATAAGCTTAATAGCTTTTATGACTTTTTGCTAATTTAAGCAGAAAATTTTATTTCATTACTAAATATTTAGGTAAATATTCAATATCCGGGCTTTTCGCCATTTTCAGGAATACTGACCATCCTGTGTTCAACAGCCCATAAATTCCTTGAAAATTATCCATTTTTGATGTGCTTGGTATCATTTGAAAGCTTAAAACATGCTCTTTAATGCCTAATTCCTGCCTGGAGCATCCTTTCTGTGTGGGGAGAAGACACACATATATTATATATATATAATATTCTTATTTGCATCAAAATCATTTTGAGCAAAGTCACATTCTGCGACGTTAGAACTACTGACGATCTCTGACGTAATTGGAATATTCTACTGCATGGTATCATCCTTGGCTGCGTAGGTTGTTCCAGTGGGGTAGATATATGCCCAGCCAAGGCGTGACGTAACGGTCACGTTATGCGACCATACTTTTTTGGTTTGTCTGTTACTAACTAAATTGTCACATAACTGTTACATTATTTTTCTGTGAGGTTGTGACCTAACCAAAACAGAATGTTATCATAACGTTCTGGTGAGGTTAGGTCAAGATCAAATCAAGATAGAATGTCATTGTGACATTCTGATTAGGTGAGGTCTAGACCTGACTTAAACAGAACATTGTTGTCACCTCCTGACCAGGTGAGGTCCCAACCTTACCTAAACAGAATGTTATTGCGAAGTTCTGATTATGTCAGATCTTAACCTTACCTAAACAGAAGGTTACTGTAACCATCTTATTAGGTTAGGTGTCACCCAACCTAAACAGAATGTTATTGTGACATCCTCATTCAGTGAGGTCTCAACCACACCTAAACAGAAGGTTATTGTGACATTCTTATAAAGTCTCAGCCTTATAAATAACGTGACAAGAACATTGTCAGAACGTCACAATGTCACATCGCAACAGTTGGTAACAGCAACGTAATTGGGAGTCATCAAAAGAGTGTCGCTGTAACCTAACAGTGTGACGTAACAACAACCAATCCAGAACGTTATTAGAACATCATATCCTTGGCTGGGTGGTTATGTCTATGGTTATTCGAGTGAATAGAACACCAACTAATATTATCCTCAGTTTCTACATAAAACTAAAGAAACCTAAATGAAACATCATCATAATTCTGTTGAGAAGGAGATATCACCTGCTACAATATAAAATGGTTTCCAGCCATAGATGTGACATTGCAGAACGTTCTAACACAACAACGCAGAATGTCACAGAACGTTGTTGAAACCTTGCAGAGCTTGATCATTATGTCAGAATTTGGCTGTTTATAGCTGTTGATCGACGAGACGACAAAACAGGACCGACAGTGGACCGATTTAAAAATTTGTCCAGAATCGGTCCAAAAAACGCGTCGGCCAAAATCAGTTTAATTGTTTCTTGGAATTCGGCTCATGGATCATACCAACCAATTTTTTTCAAACCAATTTTGGAGGCAACTAATGAAAATTTATTAAATCGATTATGACATGTCCAGTATGGCAAAGGAATATCCGATGTAGTAGTCCCTTTAGATTCCGGACAATTTGTCTGCTGTTTCAGAATGTTTTTGGGGAAAACTGATAGTTTAAGTATTTGACTTAATCTTGATATAATAAAATGTTTGATTGTTTTTTGTTGCATTTCAACAGTCATTATTTTCGACCAAATAGTGATTTAAAAGGAGTAAGATTTCTTAATAAGAACAAAAATATTTCTATCGAATGTATTCTTTATGATCTGTGTTTATTTGATCAATGTATCAATAATTTAATGTTTGAATAGGAACTCGGCTTTTGTACCATGTTATGTAAACAAACCAATACAAACGTGGCATACTTTTTTACCGATCTGTTCACATTTCAGGGCACATGTTCTTCGGTAATGTTGTAAAACAAAGGATTTCTGCCAAGATGCATTAGATGTTCTATTAATTTATATATCTTATATATTCAGAATAGCATAAGAAAGTGATTTTAGATAGGATACAGACGTTAGATAGGCTGTCCATTCACTAAATTTACATACATGTGTTTTTAATGAAAGACCATATTAATTTTTATTAAGCATTATGGTTCAAGTCATTACCATTAATCATTTCATTTAGTGAATTTTTTGCAATTGCCTGTACTTCAAACTGATACTGAAGATCGTGTCCCGTAAAATAAGTGGTGTTATTTAAATAATGAAAATAAAACATTACCATTGGAAAAGCATTGAATAGAAAAAAGGTCAAATCCTGAGCTACTGAGGTTTCATGAAGATCAAATTGGAAAATATAGATTTAAGAAGCCAAAGAAGAAGACAACCAGCAGCAAAAAAAATAAGTGGTTGTAATAGTGACTTCAGGGTAAAGGTAATTATGAAAATTGATAATCTTTCTAGGTTTTCCTTTTTTCATGTTGTAATAGATCTGTATTTTTAACTTTAACATAAGAGAATTTAAATGTCACAGGATGTTTCATGTTGCTAAGAAGTTTTTCATACTGTTCTTTTTGTTTTTGATGGGGACTAGCTGGAGTGACAGGTATCCTTACAGTAACACTTATCCCATCATTCCTGAAGTTTTTGAAAGGATGACGGGATGCCTGAGATTTGATCATGTTTACTGAATTTGGATTTTTCGGCAATAGAGACTGTGAACTACAAGGACGAAGGTTTGTTGGACTCTCTTCCTGTGTGATTATTTCCACTTTAGATACTTGCCCTTGGTCCTGTGTTGGTATTTCAGCTTCAGGTTTTGGCACTTCTTGTGTCTGCATTTCCTTTGCTGTCATTGCCAGCACTGATCCTTCTAGTGTAACATTTCTTGGGGTTTGAGTGTTGGTCAAAGTGTTCCTGCACTCTTCTGGTTCAGGGGAACACTGTGGAGATTCTGGTTCAGAACTGACTTGATTAAACTTTGAAACTGCCCTAGAGAGGTCTATTTCATCCCATTCCTCCTGAGGAATGGCCTTGTTCTTTATTGGTGCTAATGCAGACTTTGCTCGCCTATTGTTCTGGGCAGAGTTGTTGTTATTGTTGGCATTTGTCACGTTATGGTTGTGCTTTGGATGTGAAGCATCTGGCCACAAGTCGTCCTTGGCATAATACAGATTACACAGTGGACAGTCTACACAGGTGTGGGAGGGGACTATGATGGTTCCAAGGTTCAGGATAGCCTTCTTCTTGGCATCCGCTGTTTGTTGCTGCACATCCTCCTCAGGTCCTGGCATCTCCACCTTTTCCATGGGTTGAATTTTCTTTTTGTTTTTATACCGAAACCCACCTATTGTCAGCCGCTGCACATCAATGAGGCTTGGCCACACTGCCCTCTTCTCCCTACAATGGGTACCCTCTTGAAAGTCATTGTCTGAGGAAAGATCATCTGAGATGGAGCTGCTCCGGCTGCGGGGCAGCCCTCGCATACTGAGAGCAGACGTTGGTCTGGAAGAACTTCTGGCTGTAACTGGACGTGAATTGTTCCTATATCCTGAACCCAGAACACATCTTGCAGTTGCTGCCCTGCTAGAATGTGCAGGTGCCCTTCCAGATAGTGGTAGATGATGGGTTGACATTAATACATTACTGTCCTGCTGTGATGGGGATGCTTGGTAATGTTGAGCCAACATTACTGCTTCATTTAAGTCAGCTCCATTGTAATGATCTAAGTTCTCTGGATGTTGGGAATTCTCTTCCAAAGAGTGGTCAGTGTGTGTAGGGGGGAAAAGCACAGGGGTCAGTTTGGCCTGTGGTTGTTTCCAGAAGTTGCCAAAAGTAACCTCCTCAGATGATGTAACAGTGGCGGTTGAATAGATGCTTTGGTTACCTTCTGGTCCTCCTCCACAGCTCCCCTCTCTCAGAATGTCTCGTATGTCTCGACGTGCCTTCTCCAGGACCAGTCGCTCACGTGAAATACCACAAGGAGCAGAAGAGCCAACATTGGCACTGGAACTAGTGCCTGGGATATGAACCTTAATGCGCATGGGTAGGTTGATACTCTTCCGTCCATGAACACCATCCCATATTTTAGGCCGGTGAGTTAGGAGTTTCAACTTTTTGGCGAAATTATTCTCCCGGCTGCTTGCTGTCCCAGATGTCCCAGATGTACCTGGCACCATTCTATACTGTTGTGACATCACAGGTGACGATGCTGCTGATGTCACAGCTGATATCAGGATAGCCTCACCTGTTGCAGAATTTGTAGTACGATGTGAACTGTAGGAACTGACAGGAGGCATTTCTACCAAAGAAGGAGTTGCCGGGCCTTTAACTTGCCGCTCAACACCACACACTCCTCCAATTTGACTTGTGCTACCTACTATACCTGTTGGAGCGACGTCTTGTTGGCCACCAGTCTGGGCCTTTTTTATGTACACACACTGGTCCTGGTTAATATACATAGTGGTAGAGGTTGTTCTCTTGGCTTCGGGCCCTGTTTTCTTTCTTTGTGCATTATTTGAGCTGCTTGCAATAAACGTTTGCCTTGTGCTTGCTGGCTCAGTTGTTGGCGTGACTAAAGAATGATGGGAATGCCGTTGATGGTTGGACTGAGGGTCTCCTGTTGACAGACCCCCTGTTCGATTGTAAGGTCTAGATTGGCATGAGACTGACCCACTGCGGTCAGTACTTCCACTGCTAACTTTCCATCGAATTCTACTTTTACCGTCCTTGACGCCTTTACTCACCAACCCACTTGGGTTGTACATTCCTTCATCCTTTTCTTTAAGATCTTGTATAACCTGAGGACGTAGACTGTCTTCCCTTTGGTTTTCAAAATGATTTGGTATGCCACGAGGACGTAAGTTGAGTAACATCTTCTCTCTTTGACTGTATGGTTCCTGTGTTGCCCGAGGCTCTGGGCTAAGTGTCCCTTCCTCTGTTTGATTTTTCTGGTTCTTTAAATTCCAAGGCCTTAGACTAGGTAATGAGAAGGACATATCATCAGGATCCTGGCTGCGTAGGAGTCGGACCCTACCCAGTGGCCGCGTAGTCGAGGAAGGAGTGAACGGGAGAGAAGAGGGTGTTGGAGAGGGGTACTGTCCCCCAATTCCTCCAGTACCTGTACCCCCACTGTCCCTGCGACTTTCCACGTCATAACGGTTCTTTAACACCAAAGGCTGAGAGTCCAGGGACACTCTGAAAATGAAGGAGGAGAAATTCCGTTAAATTCTGCGGATAGTAAAGAACAGAGTCACTCCTTGGAAATACATCTAAACGTAATTATCAAAACGTGAACAGATCTACTTCAGGGTTGAGCAATCATCAAAGCCCCTGTGCTAATGATTAATTCGAAAAAAATAACGTTGTGTAGCTCTGTAGGGTAAGCAGAGCCCATATGTACTTCAGGGTTGAGCAATCAACAAAGCCCCTGTGCTAATGATTAATTAGAAAAAAATAACGTTGTGTAGCTCTGTAGGGTAAGCAGAGCCCATATGTATGTGCCTGTAATGTATAGACACTAAAGTTTGAACATTTAGGGTATGTGTGTCCTTATCAACCTACCAAAGGCCATTCAAAAACCAAGGGAAAATCAATGGAAACCTTGATCATTAATACTAATAAAATCCTTTTAAAAGAAAAAAAATATTTGTAGTGTCGTTCCCGATTTATCAGAGAAAACGAAGTGGGGGTGGTTATATATAATCGGTTATTCGTGTAAGTTGCAGTCATCAGAGTCACCCCTTGGGAAAATATGGGAAGTAATGGAAAAACTGTTGTTTTTCCAGGCGGTTACAGCAATACTGGGGAGTATTTCCCTGTGTGATATGGCTGGATAGGGGTCTATAGACTTTAAGAATTCAGCCTTATTTGTATAACTTGATGTAAACAAACCCAGGGAATATGACACAGATCTTGGGTTTCAGGACGCTTGCGATTCAGTCCTGATGTCATTTTGGAATTCTTATTATTATTTCCACTCTAAAACTCAATATTCATATTTCAAAGTGAAAATTCTTAAAATACGTATCAATTTAAAAGTCAGGTCGAATGATGAACCTAATGGGGCGATAACAAACAGCCCAATTACTGCATAAAACCTGATGGTATTATTTGTACTCAATGTCGGTGCAGTAGGCGCTGAATGATCAACAGAGGAGACTACCTGAAATCCAGATCTTACACAAACTTGGCTCCAGGATCTTTCAAGAAGTTGACTTCTGTCTAACTTGATCAAACTTTGGTCAGAAAAGGGAAATATTCTACAGAATTACGTGGTTACAAAATACGTTGTTTTATTTTGTTTTACCTTGTTTGCCTACCACTCCTATTTCAACCACGTTCACCCAGTAAGGCAATGTTTGCCTTCTACGGAGGTGCAAAATAATCTTCTGTGATAAATTCCCTATAATGCTAAATCGCCATAGTAACAGCAAAAAGAATATTGAAACCTAAAGGAACATATAAATAATATATTTGCCTCTATGATTATACAGAAAGCCTAGCTCCTGTCTTTTACGTGTGTTGTTTGACATGGCAGAATCAAAGATTCGGGTTGACACCACTACACATTTAAAAACATCAATAAATCACAAATGCAGGTTGATACATGAATCCGTCCAAATATTCACATTACAGATTACCTCCCTGGTGTGTGTGGATCGTTTTTCCCGAGCCGGATTCGGAGGATCACAGATACGAGGTCATTCACTGAAGTCATTCCCTTTAAATAGATAATCCCAGAAGAAGTCTGTCTGAGGCAATGAATCGGCTATAGAGCCTCTCCCTGTCAGCTCAGACAGCCATGGCCGTGTGGTGAAACGATGTTTATCTCAGGTCAACAGTAGGTCCTTAGTTCATTGACCTAAAGGCCACAGTTAAAATTTGTCCTTTTGGATTCTTCACGAGTGATCCAGAACCCAATCAAGGGTTTTGTATTGGCACAAATTCATGTCATCACCAGAGGCATATTCTAGACGTAATCAGAAAAGATGTATCCTGTTGGATCACTTATCATTTTGGGTAGATTGCCTTACTGGTTTGCTAATATTTTCTTCACATGTCCGACCATAGTTGGTGTTAAAATGCTGATCACTTATGACCAGCCGATCATCAAGTGAATATCAACTTCCCTGGTAGTAGCAAGGGAATAACAATTTATTCATAGAGGGGACTGTTAGGGCCTAAGGCTTTATTGGTGGCCGTGTCACGCCAGACTATCAACATTTGAATAAGTCGTTATATGTTCAGGCTACATTAAGCGCCTTTGGGTGGGTGCTTATTGTTACTTTTCACCCTTCAACGCCTCTGAGCTAAGTGGAGAAGTTAATACAGGCAATTGCCTAAACCTCTCTAGCTTTAAGGAATAACTAATAACTAGATTGGGTCAGGGGGTGAACTCTCTCGGACGAGAATGTTTTTTCCTATACAAATTGAGGTTTATATCAATCCACCTTGGGTTTGTGCAAAAAGTAGTGCAACGTGTCCAAGAATGACAGATACCAGATGGCAGTGTTTCATTGGAAACAACAAATCGATTGATCGATTGAAATGTTAACATGTGGAGTTATTGGTTCATACCAGATGATTCTATTGAGTAAAAGTATTTGATACAAGGGCAAAAGAAAATATCCTCCATGTACAACATGCAAAAATATTATTGCTTGCAACCCCAGAATATAGGCCTAGAGAAATATAGGTTCATTTGCATGCATAATAAATATATGCAATACCAAATATATCAAATGTCCACAACATTTTAATGAGAAAGGACCATCTCTGGTGACCTACTAATGCCTAAGTAATCGAGGAAGGTGCAATCATGTTAGAGGTAGGTTAGTCATGGAATAAGTCCCTTAAGGGATTTTTTTTTACGCACAAGCGATTCAAGTGTATTAATCTGCAAAATGGTCGCTAAAAATCAAGTGCTTCCGGTCTGACGTTCTTAACCCTTTCACTGCCAGAGGCCGCATATGCGGCCCTATAGTAAATTCCCATAGGAACACCATTGAAAGAGGGTGAATTCAGCTTTCAGAATCTGAAAGAATTTTTCAAAAATTCCAATTAGAACCAGAGATACAGCTATTTGAATGCCAGACCATCGGGTCACCAAAAAATAATAGAATTGCAATTAGAGAAACCATTAATAACATACTTACATTAGAACTTACCATACCCGTCAAAAATCATGAAAAATAGGTAAATTTGTGTAAATGACATGATTTTCAATTGGCTATAACTTTGCTTTCATTTATGGTAATTACAAACTCTCTTTTGCATGAAAAAGATAAAGTTTTCATGTTATCCTTATAAAAAGTGAAATAGTTATTTTATGAATTATTGGTTACCATGGAAACCGGTAAAAAGCATATGGTAGGCATATGACACCTGATAAGAAATTTGCATTATTGGCACAGTGCCAACATTTGGAACATTTTCATCAAAATTATTGAAAAAAGCTTTCCACCTGAAGAATCTAAATTAAATTTGAGTTTTAGGCATTTTTTAGAATAATTTTCTTATTTTGGGCAATATTTCAGTAAATATCAGTTATATCATAACAAATCTGGCAGTAAAGGAGTTAAGATGTCTATAAGAGTATGGGAGTGGACTATAGGTTTGAGATGGTGGAAGAAGTCGCTAGACCTTTAAAGAATAGCCTGTTGGACCTGTGCTTGTTGGACTGACAAATCAACGGTTCTCGTTGCTAGAGACGATATGTTTTCTAAATTCTCAAAGATTTATTACATTTATACTAACTCTAGGCAGCAAGACGCAACATTGGGAAATCTGATGTTCCTATGTCCTCATTGTGCTATTTTAGCTGATTGTATGCCTATAGATATCAAAATACAGATTTCTTCAAGGTTTTTGACAATTATAGATGCCAATTATTATGTTCCATTATAATTTTGCCTAAAATTAATCTATCTTTTGTATTTTTCATCAAACATTGACCATAGCACCACTCTTTGTGGAGCTATTTTCCATATATAAACAGTATTGGCATAAACAGTATTCAACCTCATACACCTTGAAAAATCCTCGCTCTATTAGCTGTCTGGTACATCAATCTTATAATAGAAAATATGAGAAAGTTATGAAAATAAAATTGCAATGACCTGGGACATATTACTCTGAATGCTGGTTGTCATAGTTACCACATGCTAAAATTTCGGGGTAACTTTTCCCATTTTCTTTGTCTTTTGGTAAAATATCCTACAGGAATGAACAGCATCCTTTTTGACAAGATTGTTGTTAACTAGCTTTCCAAGACAGTACCAGCCACATTTATGTGTTACCTAACATGAGTAGTGAGTGTCCTTGGTCATTTTGTTATTTTTGTCTTCAACTTTATTTGAAAGTTTGATGAAAAATCCATTTTGATGGCATTTTAAGAGCATTTTCAACAGAAAAAATTCAATGTATCGTCAATTTTAAAAATCAGTCTGATATTCCTTGATTCAATCATGGTTGCTCCCCAATGACAACTACAACACATTATACATTGTAGGAAAGCTAAGGTAATTTACTTTCATATGCTAGGAGAATCTATCTGATATACAGCTTTTTCTAACAAAACTACAGGTGGTAATGATATATCCTTACCATCAGAGAAAAACATTTTGTAAAATTTTGAAAATGTTGGCGGTAATTTTGATGCAAATAGCTGTTTATTTTGAATCCTTAGAACAACAATATTTGTAAAGCCCAAAGTCTCCTCTTTCTGTTGGTGGGTCATTTGTCCTGTTGTCATGTCAAATGATGAAGCTATGTAACATTTTGTGAAAATGGTCAAAACGAAACGTTTCCAATGTTGTGTCCTGTCGCCTAGATCTAGTGTGTAGCATTCTTAAAAAAGGTGGGTCATTTTATGTATATATACATATCGCTTCTGGTTGCTTGCAATTGTTCAACATGATTCGTGACTCCCCAAGTTCTTAAATGTATGTTTTACCACTGGGTCTGCAATCTAAAGATCTTTCTAACGATATGCTGTATATTTGTCTGTGGTTGGTATTTCTATGAGACCGAAAAGGACACACTTTTGACAGTGTTAAACATGTCAAGTGTGCAAACAAAAGAACCCACACACTTCTAAATGAAACATTCTAGAATTAAACAAGAAATGGATTTCCTCGCATTAAAGATACTTATAAATAGTCTTCTCGTTAGCAATTAATGCTCACGACAATAATTATACATCCTGAAATTGATTATCTTGGCAACAAAGTTATTGTATGTGAGAGGGTTCTACTGACACACTCAAGCATTTCGAGGAACTGTTGTACAGAAATAGCAACATCCACATCCACCCATGTTCATTGTGAGTAAGTCACGTGTTGGCCTGATATCTAAGATATCTTCTACCTTTTTTATAATTCACTATCTACAATCAATCTCATGACCTTGCTTATAGGTTTTGGTGAAACGTTAATATCGCTAATTTTGTCGTAGTCATTTTTTATTCAATTAAGTAGTTGGTGCTGACAATTAATAGTACTGACTCCAACACCGATCAGCACCCCGACTGTGTGTGAATTGACCTGTCAGAGTCGGCGACCATACTCCACAGTCGCATCGAATTCCACAGTAATATCCTTCGTCAAGCGCTCTTGGGGTTTAACAATACCAACTCTACATTGGCACTTTTGTATCCACCAAGGTTAAGGATAAGATGAATTAACTTTAGTTGCCGGATGGCATCCAGGGCGTGTGACCAGACATTTCATAAAATGAATTAGTGTACTTTTTTGAAATCATTACAATACGTTCTTCCTTGGCAAAAGCGAATGGGTCAGTCAAGGTATGATATTTATGTTGTGATACATTCTAACAGGTGGCGCCATTCACATAGCCAGTGTTGTCAAGTAAAAGGATCACCAGTGTCCTCTGCCGGCAAATATTTCTTAAATGAAATACTGTCATTTTAGTTGGAACTGGGTTTTGGCCACGACCATGGGTGTTTCTGCTGCCAACACGTGCAATATTTTCCATTAGAGTTCACAGCATGTTAATTCATCGTTTAACCTAAACAATAGCAAGTCATGTTGAGAACCTTATAAACATCCTTGATCTAAATCGCTGCTAGATATCGGTAGTTTAGGCAGATTCATGTGTCAGTTTAGTCCCGTGCAACTCAGAAATACTATATCGTATCATTCCTTACCCTTGAAGATATAGGCCTAGATTTAAATACAACTTAGAAAAACGAGATTCCTGACAGTTACCTTTTTTTCGTGGATATGGCGAAACAGTTGATTAGGGCATACCCTTACCACAGAACAGTGCCTTCCATCACAAGACCGAACCTTAATGGGGTTAAACAGAAGCTAAACAAGTTACCTTTCTCGGTTGCCCCTGTCCCTGGGTGTCCTCAGCCAGGCGGGTTTGCCCGAGTCGCCCGAGAAGCCCAGGGTCTGTCTGACCCGGCCCTGGGAGTCGTGGTACAAGAGGCGGGCCATGGGAGGTCTACCACCACGGCCACACCAGGAGACGGAATACAACGGTCTGCTGGTCTCTGATTAGTCTCTATTCGGCCACGATTGATAGCTATATTGGATGAGTTGGTCGTCAATCCTGAAGAGAGATGGTCTTATCTGTTCTGCATGCCGTAGAGAGACATTGCAGATTGTTGTTGCAGTTTCGCTTTGCTGTGTATACATTGCAATAGCCTCTGGTTCACACATTTCGAAAAGGGAAAAGGGCGCGGTGGCATGTGTTCAACACTTTCTTTTAGAATATCAAACAGATATGATGGATACGTTTCGGTCACTTCCTAAGCGGTGCCATATTACTGTAGAAAACCATGATTCTGTATCCAGCTCCATTGTTATTCAATGTCCAATACTTGAACCAATTGAATGCTCAGTATAATGGCTATATCATCTGATAAAGAAGTGTAGCCAAGTGAACGGCCGCGGACCCCCTGTGCTCCATAATCGTTTTTTTCCATACGGTTTTAATCCTTTGAGTTAGGAGACGAATAGACCCGCCTCTGTCTAAATGCTGGTTCTTCTCTATTAAAAAAGAAGCCTAGTCTTTGAGGAAGCGCAGTTAGTTGTCACATGCATGGCTGCCTCCGTTATAACATTATCACATTAGTATTGCTAACAGCTAACAGTTGGAGTCCATTGGGCACGCTGCCGTAGATGTTCGTCGTCTCTATCTACACCTCAACAAAAGAGTTTATAAGCACCTGTCAGTTGCATTACAGAAAGGTGCAATAAACAAGCTATACTACCCCCCGCCCTCGCCCCCGCAGCCGACCGCGTGCATGGGGGCAAATGGGGCTCTCTCTGGAGGGGACCTACGAGAGGTTGACTATTCGGAGAATCAGCATGGTCCATGTAGTTCCATTTTACGAAATAAACTCAAGATTGCATGTATGATGTATCCGGTGTTTTTGGTCAGAAAACCACCTTGCAAAAATAATGTTAGAAAGTATTGTTTCCAATGGTCGTGGTCATCAGGGTGTGCGTGTCGTGTCAGCGCAAAATAATGCACCAATCAAAATCCTTTCTGAATAATTATGATGAACATTTATAGTGGAAGAACTAACAAAACATAAATGGAGTTTGTAAACCATACTATAGCCTAATATTCAACAATCTACCAGTACCTTCGGATCAAAGCTATAGCTTTAACGGTGTGATAAACCATTTACATGACTGGTTTTAAAAAGAGTAATCTAACGTGACGGTATTCATGCAATATAGCCCAACTGTTATGACAAATAGTTAAAATGACCGGGAAGTGAATGCCATCAGGGGGTTAGGGATGGTCAACCTATTCAAAGTCCATTAGTTTTAGCTGTTAAATGCCATCAAGTGCCCCCATCAAGTGGTGCTCAGGGAAAATAATTTGTGATTCTTGAACCTTTCTCCGTAAGTGGTGAAGAAAAATTGGGATCACGGTTTTAGATCAAGACTTAACCTGAGAGTGAGTGGCTTAAGAACCATTGAAAATAATTATATATAATTATGCTTTTAGCTACAGATTACCCGATGATGGAAACGACGGTGGTTGCTGACGTGTTTTATGCTTAGTATGCCTGAGGTCACAATGATGTTGTTGCTAAGACTACTCTTCCCTTTCCCATAACCTCTTTGGGTGTAGGTACATTCAACATAGAATTTATATTATGTAGACACGTTTATATGGACACCCTATATCATCTTGAATATGAAAGGTAAACTGAGCCCCAAAAATCAATACCATGGCGTATCTGTAGGCTATGGTAAATATAGTGGTGGTATATGGGCAATGACAGATTTGGAATGTAAGCGTTCAAATGACAACTATCTGCATCTGAGCAATATAGCCGATACTAAAGTCACTCCTTAAATTGATGGTATTATTGATAATTGATATTACAACAATACAAAATTATAACCCATAACATGAACATGGCCACTTACCTCGGCTTCTTGTCCTCAATAATTATGAGAGACGTAAGACTGCTAAGAGACATTTCACTGTCACTAAGGTTTGTGTAAACAGTATCTCTAACTTTGTCAGATAAGATGTTACAGAGTTGCACTCGCGACGTACAAGAGGAATTGATTTTGCAAGAAATGATAACAATCTAGAATCATTGTTTTCAGATTGAGTGAAATATGCCGACAAGTCATGGGGCTTAACCCCTTCAACCGTGCACTCTTTAAAAGATACGATAAACGCCTTTTCTGAAGTCGAATATTAGCTGAGATGTTGTTGTTTAAAGAAAACTTCTTCATATGGGGAGGATACCTCAGATTGCTCATTTCCTCTTAATTTCCATGTTAAAACAACTTGAATTGAGTCATATTCAGGCAAAAGATACAGTTTTGTTTATTAAAACAAATATAAAAGATGCAGTAACTTTGGAAATAATATTTTGTCTCACGAAATGGTTGCAGCACCAAAGAGAAAATGATATGTTTATAACATTTGTAAAAAAGATTTTGTACAATGTAATTTTTCCGTATTATGTTACTATGTAACAAAGTAATCTCCCAAACATACTCAGATTTTCCCCAAAAAACGTTCCATTACAAAATCCCATTATGCAATACTTATCAAATGAGGGTATCTCCATAAATACCATTACAATCTCTGGAAATGTTCATTCAAGTTAATCTTTCTTGGTGAAACAACTTAAAAGTATGTTTTTTGCCAATATTTCAAACAATGAAAGGATTATGAGGCAAATTTCCCAGTATGGCTAAATATGGCCAAAATTGGTCATCATAGTCTGTGATGTATGAAAGATTCTAAGAAAAATAATTGCTATAGAGTTACGAAATAAATGAGGGTATCTCCATAAATACCATTACAATCTCTGGAAATGTTCATTCAAGTTAATCTTTCTTGGTGAAACAACTTAAAAGTATGTTTTTTGCCAATATTTCAAACAATGAAAGGATTATGAGGCAAATTTCCCAGTATGGCTAAATATGGCCAAAATTGGTCATCATAGTCTGTGATGTATGAAAGATTCTAAGAAAAATAATTGCTATAGAGTTACGAAATAAATATATAGTAGAAAAATCCTTATGACTTCAGGAATATCATGCATGTATATTACCTCAGAGAATGAGCCAAAAGATATCATTTTAAATCAACCAAAGCCTATAGAAACAGGCTCTTTATGGGTCTAACCCATGTGGTGGCCAGTTCATACGGCCTTTACGGATTGAATGGGTTAAGTATGTTAATCTTCATTAACCATAGCTTTGTTTGTGGATGAACATGATAGAAAACTAGACATATTTTCAGTTTGTATTTGTATGTATTAGGTTGGGGCTGGTCCTGGTATTTCGGACGTCTTGGTTTAAATCCTTAATCATGCTCTAATATTAAGATAATAATTATATCAAACACAGAATTAATAGCTGATAGTTTTTCACGAATAAAACGATTGGTTTGAATGGTGTTAAAGAATATGTCTGTGAAATTCGGACGCCCTGTGAATCCAGGACACCTCACTGTCTTGTATTTAATGACATCATGTTATAACGGTACGTTTTTATCAATAAAATGAACTTTTAAAAAGTAAAATTTGATACCAATAATGGCAACCATAGATCTTCAAATCCATAGATCAAATTAAATAAACATAACATGTATATTTAATTTGATCTCTATATTATAATATTATAGATTTGTACTTTCAGGAAATACTTTTTATTAACTTAGCAATATTCTCATTTACAAAGCATGTATAGATCTATAAAATCTTGGAAATTTGTATTATTTTTTTTTACAATAGAGTAACCATGGTAATGATCAATAAACGTGTTCACTTGAAATGCTTTCATAATAACGTCAAAACACATTATCATAATCATTTCTCATAATTGGAGGTATAATGAATTATTAATATGCAATAAAGAGAACAGAAGGTCAAAAGGATCTTAAATATCAGACTTATAATTCAGGACGTCCCGTTTTCTTGGGACACTTTGTAGGTCAGTTAATCAGGCCGTACCATTTTAACGGGTTGTTTTCCCGTGGTAGCCCTACACCTGTATATAATTATATTTCTAAGTTGGTTTGAAAATAATTATTAATGCATGAGAAATAGATAAAATAGTAAATATTTGTAAATTTGTAAATAAGATTTTTTTTCGCACTAATAAACCCAATTTGTTTCATACTTTACCTTGTGACCGCGGACCTGGCCGACTTTGACCTGGTTCCACCTCTCAGGTGACCTGATGACGTCTCTGCCCCCAGTGACCTCACAGAACTCCCCTCCTGTCTGGTGACGTAGAGGGGCGTCATCACCAGGACGTTGGTGAAGGTGGGAGGGCGGGGTAGGGGCGGTGGTGGCCGGTGAGGGCGCCTCGGTGGGCCCGGGCCCAGGGGCTTCCCCCAGCTGCTGAGACCCTGGGGGAGGGACCCCCCACCACGGGACCTCCTCATGGCCGGCCTCTGTGAAAGAACAACGCTGTCAAATCATGACATTGTATTTCATATCTTGAAAACATGTTCTCAAGTCAATTTGGTTTGTTGTGCTGATGGTCCACCCCTGATGACAACCTCTCATGACGAATAGGCAACCGGTTCATGAGGTATGTTGGGTTCTAAATCCGTGCAGCACACTTCTTTGCAATTGGTCAATTGTAATTATGTCATGTGTCGTGAGGATTCTCCTTAGGTATTATAATTCCGCTGTCAATAATCAGACCGCGGTGGTTTTCTAAGGAATAGACACCAACGTTTAGTCAGCGAAAACTCATTTCACGCTAATGTGCGAGCATATCGACCACCTCAATGTGTGGGCAAAAGTACAAAGTCTAATCAACCCACCTTTCAACACTTCCCTGGCTATATTGCTCGTTTTTGTCCATGTCGATAGTTGTACATGTAATGAAGCAATAGTGGTCCGTTTATTTGTAGAACTACTTTACCCGTAATTGGTATGTTGAAGACGATTTAAATAGCGAAAATACCAATATTAAACAGCGTACTCCAGAATAAATAATTCTTTGATTCCCTGTGATAATATAGAAGTCTGTAGACAACACAATCACAGTCAAATTCCGATATGCAATTTTGGACATACTTTTGGCCATGCTTATCCGTTGTACTTCTGTTCCATTTGTGAAATGCTAAACAGCATTATGGTCCTCCTGCAGGATTCCTATTTTACGAGTAACATCGGTGTTCCACTTGAGTCAAACTGTTTTAGTCAATTATATGTATAGCTCTAAGCCTTGAGTTTGAAGCTTGCCAATATCCTTATAGTTGGCCTGTCTCGCCGTATGCACCCGTTCACACCATAGGTAACGCTGGAGTATGATATATCTCCCGGACGGGTGGATAGAGTAATTAATCCTTAAGGGTAGACACCAGTAGTCTTATATATCATTTGACGTAGGTCTATACATGCGCACATAGCCATTGCATTCCCAGAACTGGAAGCATGATACCATGCTGTCCAATATGAAAAATATCTAGTACCTGTAGCCAGTGGCCATTAATTTCAATTTCAATTTTAATCAATTTTGAGATCTGTCAATTTCTTTTTCTTAGGATGTCTTCCACAATTGTGTGTAAAAATGTTACGCACATAATTATTATATGCAATTATGATCCTTCATATTCGATGTGTTTATTGTATTCTCACAAACAAACCCAAACCCAAACAGTATGCTTGTATAACTTTGTTTTATAAAAGGCAAAATGGTAATTGTCAATTTTATGTCTATGATTCTTGTTGTTGTTACTGCTGTTGTTTAAGTGACTAATAATTTGACATATACTTTTTGTAAGTATGATCATGTGACTGTTGACGTTCATGGCTGTTGGCTTTGAACACCTGATAACCAATATTTACTAGATGCCATGCACGGTTACCATTCTGTTATTTAATTACCACTACTGACGAATCTATGAGTTATGTTATTCTCATAATACCATGATAAGGTTGCCTATCAAATAGAACTGTTCAGAACCGCATATATATTACCGTTGAATAAGTATTTGTAACTTGGTCTCTCTTCTTGTGTTGTGGGATCCGTGTGACCTCCATAGTGCGTTAATTGCCACTACCCCAGCCTCCATACATGCATCATGTTACAGACGAGAATCATATGAACTGACTGGGTGCAGGCTGAAGTGGTCCAATTAACGAGTAGTCAGGTAACCTGAGCTGTGAGAAAGGAACACTCTACCGACCATGTCTTCTAATCGAGAATTATGTCTACGTTGTTGCATATCCTTTCACCCTGCATGAATGCATGAATTGGACAGTCCATAGTGTCTTAAGTGTAGAGACAATATGCTTCTTGTGGCGGATTCCCCCCCCCCCCCCCCACAAGACTTAGCAATATGTAAATGCCTGGCCACATAATAAATATACAGAGAGAGAGGCATCTCAAATCAACAATTTCAAAGGCAAGGATTTGAAGGATTGAGACAGGATAGTTGCAAACTAGCCAATCCTAGTGGAAAACGGACCAGTGGTCTAATTTCGAGACTGGTAAAACTTAAGTCCTTCAGCTCCATTTTTAGGGATTAATCAATAGAAGACCTGAACTCTGACATCTAGGTACAGAGACAATGGATTTGTCAAAAAGATATGTAAAGATTAATGGTTTAGTCCAGTGATTTGATTGTAAAGGTATTCTACTTAGGTGTAACCTTCATTTAACACCTCACTCTGAATAAGAGGTTCTATGACACCACAGATGGCGCCACAAATGGGTACCCGAGACCGCAGCATGCACTTCCAAAGGGCTTCATGAAGTGCCACCTGTAGTAGACTTTGAATAACACTGTTACAGCCAGCACAAATACATAGGAAACAGGTTGGTTTCAATTGCTAACTAGAGTTTTAATTCACAAATTCTTTCTTTGTGTGGTTGCACAATCATACAAAGTATTCACCCCTACACGTTTCCGTCAGTATCCTGCATAACAACACCAAGGCGCAAATAGACGGGAAGTGGGCCATAAACTATTCTACTGTCCACATGCATATATATGTAACCATATTAATATCCAAATATTACTGGTGATATAAATGAAGGACAGGTGCATTCATCTACTGCTGCCACCAAGAGAGTGTATGGTGGGACTATTGTTTCAGCTCCCCACCACTGCTATCCTTTCCATTACCTGTCCGACACCAGTACCATACACACGCGTTGTCAAGCAAGTAGAAATAATAATAATAAAAAAAAAGGGCGGACACTTATCGCCGCCGGCTTCCAAGTCCAATCATTATATATTATGTTGTTGTGTTTTGTGTTATGGAGTGGTTTTATATAGCGCAATCTTATACTTAGCCTATATGCCCCCCCCCCCCCCCCCCCCCACTGACACACACTGACACACACAAACTTCTCTTTTGAAAATCCTGCCCCTCGGGGTTCTGATTCTTATGGAATCCAGGGACGCCCACATTGTCCAAATCTGACTAGAAACATTGAAATAAACTTTTTTTTCAATAATAAATAAACTTGTGAAGCTTAACCTAACTATGCAAGATTCATATCATTATTCATACAACATAGACATGACAACACCAATATGCTCAGCTAGGCATGCCAGCGTCGTTCCTTAAGCTTGTAGATACACCAGTGTATAAAACCTTAAACTCTGTACCTCCTACCTTGATAGATGTAAGCCCTTGGGCAACTCAGACCTGCAATATCTAAACGTACACGTATAGGTGTAGCTAGATGAAGAAAGGTCCTTCAATATCATTGCTCACACAAAAGCACGTGTGGCGCTCAAGTCATACGCATTCTTCATGATTAGTAATTATTAGTGATTGGTATTTTTATAAACCGCGATGAATTGTCCTAAATTTGCTGGCATTGGCGTTAATTTTGTCCAGATTATAGTTATTGCTGAACTATGGACAATTATCATGCATGGATGGATCCATTGTGTACAATTTGTTTTTGATGTTGATGCTTTTTGCACACGTTAATCGATTTTTTAGGGCGTCGAACACTGCTTTTCCCATGATTTTATGACATAATGCCGTTTCTGAAGCCCGTTATTTCCTAGTTTTACGGTGACACGGATCAGATAATGAGATTTTAGTCTATGTCAGTCAATACTGCCGGCGATAGGCATGTGGGCACCTGTCTATCATAAACATACTCAGTGGTGTATCTCAGACAAGCAATATCTAATTTGAGCTGTTAGGCCTAGCAGGATTTTACATATGGACACGTTTCTTTGTACAGTAAGTATATATTTTGCTTTTTCATAGTTTAATTGAGGATTTGGAAATGGGGGCGTAGGTTGCCCTCCAACGAGCTATTAAATCGTCGCACAATAATTCAAAGTAGGGAGGGGAAGAGGAACCATTGACACTTCTCCCGTTGGTAATTACAATGGTTAAATATTCAGACTCGTTTTTTATTGAAGACAAGAGATGATGCAATACGGGCATTGTTTAAAAAATTCGTAATAAATTGTACATGACCTCCACTGAAGGTTCATAAATATACGTGTCTCCCCACACAGAAAGGATGCTCCAGGCGGGAATTAGGCATTAAAGAGGATGTTTTAAGCTTTCAAATGATACCAAGCACATCAAAATTGGACAATTTTCAAGAAATTTACAGGCTGTTGAACACAGGATGGTCAATATTCCTGAAAATGGCAAAAAGCCCGGATATTGAATACTTATCTAAATATTTAGTAATGAAATGAAAAAAATCCATGAATAAACAAAAAGTCATAAAGGCTATTAAGCTTATAACTTTTGTTCTACAAAAGATATTCTCTTTTAGTTTGGACTGGTAATACAATCAAGTCATGTTTTTCCAAATGGGTTACAATTTTTGACAAAATCAGCAAAATTTTGTTGTTTCCATGGTTACCAAACATCTGATATTTGGGAATATTTGAAGAAAAAACATTCCATTAACATTCCAAATAGAATGTTTTTCATACAAAATGGAATTTTTCGAGTAGGATGACTGAATTCTACACAAAAAGTTGGTTTAAGACATTTTCATCACTATTTTTCACAAATCTACCCATATCTCCCTTAATATTATCTGTAGAGCTTAAGATATATCCCCCTCGGAGCATCCTTTCTGTGCACATGGGGAGACACATTATTACATCAAAACGATTGATTTTGTTTGAGATTGCTTAAAGTTACATCAAAATAACTTATTTCATTTCAGATTGCTAAATGTTTGACTGCCGAGTGATCATGATAATACGGCATACTCTCCACGTTGACATCACCCATGAGCTAGCCTAGCATCTAGCACGGTTCATACATAGGATATATCAGGATTTGATAGACCTGTGATCAATAGTCCAGATGATCCCATTGACAAAGCGTAAGGATCAACCTAATTGCGCTCATCATCTATAATGAGGTGTCTACTATGTCCGAACGAGACACGTCTTTCGTCTGTTTCATTCTTCAACAACATTCAATAATTATGTTGACACAGCGATTATAACAAAGTAATACTTGTGAATCGGGTATGTGTACATATACATGTAATGAAACATTTGACATTTCGATGACATTCGAATTCGCATCAATAAACAAATTGATGCACAAAGACGGGTTTTATACACTCGGAAAATGTCGTTGCGATTTTCTTTTACATATTAACTTCACCCTAAATGGGATAATAATACGACACTCCTGTGCGAGGATCATCGAAACAAAACCGTCTTCGTTGTCTCCCGAATATTGATACAAAGCACGGGTCCCACGATGACCAAAGGACCTGAAGGCCTCAAGCGGGTAGGAGGTGGTGGTCAAAGTCAGCCTGGTGCCGCTGGTCAGTCTGGGGGAGTGGCTGGGGGTAGTAGTAGTGGTCAGAGTGGACCGGTCAGCAGGCTGCCCTCCTTCATCAAGGACGGACTGGTCACTGCCCCCAAGGACATCCGACTGACCAGAGGTCAGTTCACAGCCCGAACGGAGGTCAAGGTCAACCTGGTGGAGCTGGGGCAGAGTCTGGACTATACTGCAAGGTCAAGGTCACTAAACGAGGAGCTGGGAACCCATGGAGTCCGTACGAAAGCAGTGGACCCCCTGCCAGGTTAAACTGGTTTCTGTTTATTCTTTTTTTCAACTTATGTAATCGTCGTCTTATGGTGGAGTGTCACTTCTACTCTCCTCACAGATTTTGAAGTTATTTGTCGTGGTTAGAAAATCTGTATAATGTAACAGATAGTTTAGTGAACTCGGGCATGTCATACCTGACTCTTAATGACTTTTTTTCCCCAAATTTTGTGTGAAAAGAGTTAACTGTTACAGCCTTATGACGAAAATTACCTTGCTAAACGTTAACGGTTTTAAACGGAAAGATTTTTGTGTGTGCAAAACTACAAACAAACAATCAGAGCATTTTCCACGAAACTCAGTATGTATATTATCAAGCACATTATGTTGAAAATTATAATCATGAATAATAAGGACAAAATAAGCAATATTCACCTTTGCAATAAGGTTACAACTTTAGATGTTTTAAAAACAGGATTATTGGGTATGTGAGGATAAGACAGTTACTCTATTAATATCTTAATTGAATATAGCAAGGTACGTTTGGTATTTGGCATGATACATAAACAAAATTATATTCACCGCTATGAACTGCAAATTAGTCCCCAAAACAGTTTTTCATAAGTTCTAAGATTATGCACAAGATGGCGTCAATGTTAATACCTCCAAGTAGCTTTCATTCAAAATTATTCAATGTTCCTAGAGGAATGTAAAAAAAAAGGCATGCTAATAACAATACCACAACCATAAAAATATCTATCTCTGGTTTTAGAAATTTTGCACAATTATTGATAATTTTTTCTTTTTAGGAAAATATATTTGTCGGAATTTGAATGTCAATAATGGTAGGCCTGTAACTGAACTATTTTCCTAAATCAACCTTTTGATTTTCTCTTTTCCTAAAGTCAACTCCCTGGTGCAGAATGCTAAGAGGAAGGACCAGTTACGTCGCCTTCAGATGTCAAGTCAGGACCCTGCAGTAAGACCAACCTTCCAACTCCCCAAACTCCAGAGGAGTCTCACGCTTACACTCCCCAATGTGGCGAGATCAAGCTCTTTGTTCTGGACGACCTCCCATCTCCCTACCCCCCTCCCCACAGCTGGGGACCTCCGCACACCCTGGTTAGACCCCAATAAAATGGTCTTAAAACCTGAGCCAACTCTACCGCCCCTTAAACTGAGTGAGCTAAGGCAACACCTTGTCAGTGAGGAGGGAAGCTGGACGGCCGACTGGGTCCAGCTGCAGGAGGGGCTGGGGAGAGGGGAGTTAGGGAGGAGAGCTCAGAGAAAGGGTAGGCGGGCGGTTAAGGTGTGGCAGCCTACCATAGACTCCGTGTTAAAGAATGAGGCCATGAAGAGCTATTGGGTGAGGAGGAGAACGCAGGACGATCCTAAACGATGAGGTAGTACCCTGAAAATAAGGAAGCTTTCCAGTTGAAGCTGTTGAGGTGAAATGCAAGTTTGCAGTACAGAGCGAAGAAATAAGGGGGAATGCCTGCAAATATTTGAATCTGTGTTCTTCAGTGGAAATCTGAACAATTACACAAGCTCGATAAAAGGGTTGATTATTTAAGATTCCTGAATATAATTATGCCAAAGTTTGAACTACAGATCATAGCAATACTTTTTTTTACTATTAATGTTCCTAATGCAATACACAGAACCAAGCGTGTACATATATAATTGCATTTGGCCATATATTGCAAGTGTGGGCCATGTTAAAATATTTTACATAATACCAAGATTCCTTAGATTGAGTGCAGGGGTAATAGTTTCAGTCAATGGTAAATGTTTTTTTAAAGATGGTAAATCATTGGTGATATTAAATTAAAATGTTTTACAATTAACCTTCTTTTTTGAGGAATACTAAGCTTTGTTTAAGGTCCTGCGATGCACATATCCATTTCATAACTTTAGTTATACCATTTTTTGAGATCTTTACAATTATGTGTTATGCACAAACAATATAACATTGCTAATCATATATTTATGTATGGACTTTAAATTCTTTACTCGAACTGTACTGCCATTGACGCATTCCCCTGGTGAGTTGTCTCTGGAGTTATGTAGACGGAACAACCCTCTTGTTCCTTCCCCATGCAATAGGGGTCGCCACAAGTGTCGATTTGATCCGAACTTTCAGAGATGAATATGGTAATGTGGTTAGACCCAAATCACTTCTGCTTATTAATATTCCTAGTAGGCATATACGTGACCCAACACAGGGAAATGATGCTCCGCGGTGTCTGCAACTTAAGCACTAAGGCTAATATTAATTTTAGGTTAGATTTGTGACAAATACGGATGAAAATGTCTTAAAACAACTTTGTGTATAGGATTCAGTTAACTCACTCCAAACATTCCATTTCATTTAAAAACGTTCTATTAGGAAAGTTAATGGAATGTTTTTCCCCCATACATTACTGATGTTGGTTACCATGGAAACATCAACATTTTGTGAAAAATTGTAACCCATTAATTTTGAAAAGCATGACTTGATTATTTTATCAGAGCAAACTATAAAGGTATACACATTATAGCCTAAAGGGCGTTTTCTTAATTTATGAAGAAAATTGTGATTTATTACTATTTAATATCTAGAGTTCAACAGCTTGTAACTTCCTTGAAAATTATCTGATTTTGATTTGTTTGGTATCATTTGGAAGATAAAAACGTGCTCTGTAATGCTTAATTGTTGCATGGAGCGTCCTTTCTGTGTGGTGAGAATAGGTAATGGGACATTTTTGTGTTACCAAAATTAATGTATTGATCTTATCAACCTCAGCATTTTTTATATTGATTTACTGACACTAGAAAGTATAAAGAAAAAAAATTAAGACATAATTATTCTTCCCTACAAAGTTGAAGTCTCTGAATGCTGGGATAGTGATTAAAACGAATTAACGTTATTGACGACAGTAGCACTTATAGGTTACCTGAGAATAAAGTTAAGCTTATGATGAAAGGTTTAGCAAATAATTGAGATTTCTAGAAAATAATGTTATCAAATTGATATAATTGTTTACACAGGCTGGAGGTATGACAGAAAGTGTACTCACTTTTGCCCCCCGGTGCAATTGTTCCCTACTAGACAGGCCGGGATTATACACGCGGGCACGGCGAGGGAACCCGCGCAGAGAGTATTTCTTGTATGCGCGGATGGTACGTCCGCGTTTATAATGATATCTGTAGGCGCGGACTTTGATCCCGCGTATTCTTTGTATACGCGGGTATGTGCCCGCGTATTTAGGGGGAATTATATACGCGGATTTTTTTTCATAATTATAATTTATATCCTTTATCAGTTGTCTTTGAATCGGGGGCTATGCCCCCGAACCCCCTTTTTACTATATATTTTCTTATTTCTTTGTCTAATCTATATTGTGAGCATATATGTGCATATTTACATTCACCCACCCTATGTCCGTGTTTGTTAAGGCATCTGTATGCGCGGACTTTATGTCCGCGTATATAAGAAATTATATATGCGCGACGTCCGCGTTCGCGACTGTCGCGCGTATAGTCAGCCCCTACTAGACAATCCACTCTAACAGACCAACTTTCCCACCTCAGAAAAATAAGATTATGACAAAAATAATGTTATGGGCATTCAAATTATTTGTGTTGCAAACCTAGGTAGACCTTAAAATCACCTTATTTACATGATAAAACAATACCTATAATTCTGTTTGTTTTGCTAAGTTGTAATATTGTGATATTTCACGGGGAGTTGGGGTTTCCATGCTCCAAGATGAAAGGGAGTTTTCAGGTTTCTCGGTCTCGGGCTGACTGGAAACTCGGGCAGGAGACCGGCTTGTAAGATCAAGAGGGTGAACAGATGGGGTGTTCAGTAGAGCTTTTGGGGAGGCTGGGGTTCGTTCTAACCAGTGGGAGGCAATGAGAGGGGTATCGTCATGGCCTCTTTGTCTGACTGAAGGAAAAGGAGTCGGAAAAGGCCTGCCAGACGGACGGTCTCAGGTTTGGGCCGGTCTTGGGCATTCTGTCTGGCAACTGGTCGATCCAGACTTTGGGGAACATGGCTTGAGTGTCGGGTGGTACACAGCACCGAGAGGGTGGCACATGCGTTCCCGTCATTCTGGGCTAACTGTTTACGATTTCAGGCTTCCGTACCATGCCAGTCTTTCGGGCTGAAAATGGTTCTCGGGGCCATTTTGGGCTGTTGGGCTAAATGTCTAAACTTTTAGGTAATAAGGGATCACGGGCTCGGCTTTTACTTGTCTATGAACTTCTACTCTATGAACTTCTACTTCTGGCTCAGCCTAAGCTGAAGACGGTCCATCCCAAAGAAAAGGCATGTGAACACGAGGAATACCATGACGGATTGGTCACTTTTATCACATGACTCTCGTGACGTCATTGCCGGTCAATACTGTTTTTCGGTCTTTTTGTACTCAACTACAGATTTTGGTCTACTTTTGTACTTTTCGTACCCATTTCGTTCTATTACATGATTTCATTATTAGCCAGCAATCACCACTCTATTTGATCATTTCACATTATAAGTAACTTTTTGTTATACCCTGATTTCTAGCTTCATATTTTTGTACCACAAAAGATGAATTGACAATTCATCACACCATCAATATTTTCATTTACTGGATGATTTGTTATATTTGCGCTAGAATGTGTCACACTCAAGAACATTAACAACGGTATACCTTAGATTATAGCTAATGAGAATAACTCTATGAATAAAACATGTTCGCAGAATATCATTCTATCATTATTGTGCAACTTAAGAAATTTTTGAACTTGGATAGTGTGATTTAACCATGGTCGTCCTATATTCTTACTCTAAAAGCAAAAACATTAGAAATACGGTTTCCGCTTATTGATTATTTTCAATGTCTCGAAATCGATGGATATATATGAATGATGATTGTTCATGGTCAATTTATAACTCATTTTCTAATTCTTATGCAGGTGACCTAGAAAAATGTAAGATTTTATCTTTTGAATTATTAACATGCTTCATCCACTTTATATAGATTTATGTTAATTACTGGTACCTCAGAAATAAAGGCGTCCCATTCTATCCTACTTCCTGTGACATCTAATACCCGGGCTTAAAGTGCACTTTCAAATAGAATAATGAGGTCAATTGGTAGGGGAGATTTAAAGGTATAGGCAGCGCTCATAGGTAGTTCCAACAGTCAGGTGGCACCTATCGTCTGAAAACCAGCAGGCAGAAAATGGATTAGTAATATAGGTTTTAAGGGTGTACTTTTTCTGACCACATGCATTGACATAATGTATTGTTGAGTAACGTCTTGGTGACCTTACTAAAAGTATTAAGGTGCCGTCGGGTTAAACCATTTTTTAGCTTTATAGCACAAAGGAGGCTCAGTCAGTAATGTAATGAAAGAGTCTGCCCGCGATATTAGTGCGCATCTTTTAAACTACATTCTGTAAGGCTTTTGCGTTATGATAAATTAACTTCGAAGTAAATTGCATAACAAAATGCCAATTGTTTTTCGTAGATTCTGACAATAGCGACGTTTTTTCTAATCATATTTCCCTATCTAGCAATGCAGATATATAGTTGAGCACAGTCGAAGCTCGTGCCTTACATGCATCGTCAATACGTGTACGTGTACAAGGACTCACATGGTATAGATAGGAGTTAAGATCATTCCTTTAATTTAGGTCGGTATAATATACAAGTACATCGAGCAATGCCTACGGATTGATCACCAGCACGGCCAACTAACAACAATAACCTGGCAGGCCCCCTGCACTGCACAGGGACTATTCCTAAAGGACTTATTCACAGACGTGCTTTGGGGGGAGGTCCTCTAATCGCGGATTATCACAATAGACTTAAACATACTTGAAGCCAACTGATCTTCGGAAATGTATTGATCCAAGACCTTTGGGTATCATGAATGCATGCCAGGACTTCTTAGGGATTATTGATCCCGCACACCCCCATAGTGGGTAGGATCATGATTTATAGCCAGGCTTTCTGGATATATACATTTAGGATTAGAACATGCATCCAATAATATATTATTGTGTATAATACAAGAACAGGTATTACGTGATTAATGCAATGACTTGGGAATATAGAGTTAGATGATGCGTGTACAGAACCAGGCATATCTTGTACAATATTTAAATATTATCATAGATCATTATAGATTTTATGTTGAAGTCCATGAAATGAAATTATTATAAGATGGACGATTAAAGATGATGCTTACCTTTACAAAAGCGAGCACACACAATCAAGAACATGATGGTGCGCTCATAAATGTTCCAGCTATATTAACACCAACTCTGGTTTTTGCTATGTACACAGTACTGATGACCAACCCTTTAGGAGTGGAAATGATGACAAAGTTGGTCCAACAGACACCTCAGGGATTCAAACCGGGCCCCTTCACAGAAGTTTCACATGCTATCCATTGGGACACCCCTCCCTAGATACATGAAGCTACATTTAAAACATTTAATCCATACAGAACTAACTATCTACACACAATTATATTGCCTGCACATTGATTCAATCAGTGCCACGGACTACATAGACAAGTTATAATTTCAATAATGCATCTATCTATCGGCTAGTTATATCTATACAAAACTGTGTCCGTGTCCCCTCCACACTGATAGTACATTATACAGCGTTGAAACTGTGCAGGTATAGCCACTGTACAGCGTGGTATTAAAAAGAATAATATACACAGAGGACCACAGGCATCGCCCACCCATTCCATAAGCTGATTAGAACCGACTCTGGCGCAGTCCTGAGGAAAAGCAGAGCCCCACTATGGGCCTGTGTGGTAGTGCAGCAAACAGCCACATATACCTGCAGACTGGACTTGGTGGGATTTGTCTTCATTAGTAAAAACTCAGCGGACTGGGTGTAACCGACCAGGTCGGAGTGGGCGCACGAGCAGGAAAAGCCACCGGGGACAAAGGATAGATTACAATAGGTGTTAAGTGGTGGTTTAATCAACCTTCCGAACACTGGGAATCAACATTGATTTTTACTGTTAGCAGAGAAGTGGTCAATTACCACTACAGTCGTGTGCCACTTGGAGGGTTATGTTGGGTCCGTGCTGGAGTGTTGTACACATATTGAAACTGCGAGAAACGTACATTGTACTACGCCGACGGTTTGAACTGGCATACAGACCTAGACTGCGAAGTGTGTGAAGAACCTTGGGACAGCTGTGACATTGATGTGGCACTCTGCGAGGAGAAAACACAAAGCTTTCCTGCTACTTTGTTGCCAGTGATTCGGAGGAAAGCACGGGCACTGATTAAGTTTTGTAATGGTTCCCCGAGCGACCACTAAATTTTGACAAACACACACAAACGGAATTGGTGCGTTGGGTTAAAACTGCAAAGGAAATATCTTACTGCTACCTCATTAAACAGTACCGGATATTAGCAATAACTTCCTAGGATAGCGGATGTATGAACGCCACGAGGAAGCAAGATCGTGTAAGCGTACTTAATTCTGTATGTTTTATTTCCTGCCTCCGTGATAACCAGTTTGTAGAGTTTATGACCAAGGGAGCGATCTTCGCTAATGAGTCACTGTAAGGTGACAACATAACACGGCAGACTTTCACTTCCATTTTCCGGAACTAAAGTATTTTTTTGACAGCCGTTCAGTTATATATCCGAAATAACTTAGTTAATTACATCTATTAAAGCGTTAATCTGAAAAACGAGAATCATATATATGATAAAAAAAAGTTGTTCAGTGTTCATATTATAAATCCTTTCAACGTTCATACAAATAGTGATCATCATACATTTTAATTAATATTGTCCCTCTTCGTTCCTTATTCAGGAAACAACCATTTTACAAAGCAGAGCTTTCTAGGTTCAGAGGACTGTCTCGGTGTTGATATAATGACCACAAACTGACCCCTGGACCCAGGATGACCAGCTCGCTGACCATGGAGGTGGGCGGCGGGGCCGACCTGAAGCCCGAGGCTCGTAGTCTCAAGGAGCAGGAGTACCTGAGTATCAAACATGCCCTGCCCAAGACGCGCATCTCCCACGCCATCCTGCACGAGAACACGTCCCAGGACCGCCACCTCAACATGCGCCTCTCCGCCATCTCCCACCGACAGAACAAACTCTCCAACAGCTTTGACCAGAACAAGAGAAACTTTATTGAGACGCAGCTCCGTAAGAGTAAGAAGTGGAAGAGTCAGGATGAAATGGGCGCGGCTACCATGAACTTCCCCAACCTCAAGTCAGACGCCAGCCGACGGCCAAGCATGGTAGGGTTATTTTTATTCATTGTGATTCAATAGTTTGTCCATTTCTGTTCGTAATTTAAAGTAACAAAAAAGCGTCAAACTTGTTAGAGCCTTACATGAAGTATATTCGCATTATGTGGGATGGATGAGTAGGCTATACAGAATCAATATACACATTGTGTTCAAAATTTAAATTTGCCCCTCACCCACATTTCCTCGTCTGCTGTTTTTGGGAAGAAAATAACAATCAATCAGCACGGCATGTCTCAACGCATCCTGACCGCTCCCTCTTTATTCTAGATGCACCACACAAAGCAAGAACCTCTCAACACGTTCTGGCTACCCACTCTTTTCTCTAGATGCACCACACAAACCGAGAAACTCTCAACACGTCCTGGTTGCTCCCTGTTTGTTCTAGATGCACCACAAAAACCGAGAAACTCTCAACACCTTCTGGCGCCTCACTTTTTGTTCTAGTACAAAACCTCGCCGTAAAACGCCTCAACACTTCCTGGCGAGCTCTCTTCTTTTTAAGTATGACCTCACCCCTAATAACCTAGAAACACCTACTGACCGCTCAATTTTTGGTGCAAACACGCATTGCATAAAACAGGCCAATTGATAATGAAACACCAAAATGCGATTTTTCTGCGAAGATAAAATAACAATTATATACCCCTTTTATAACATCTAAAGTGGCTACTGTTGATAGGTTTTGTGGTCATTTTGGACCTCAATGGTGGCTGCTGCCCGTGTCAAAGGAATGGCCGTTCGTGAGGGTAAACATATTGAGAAAAGTATTCGTGCTACCAATTTCTGGCCATGGAATAGGGTGGCCATATATACGGGTTTCACTGCATTGTTCTCTGAAAACATCCCTGCCAGATGTTTTTGTAGCAGAGTCCTCGGTAATAGGAACAGGGGGATGACAAGTGTAAGGCACTAAAGCCCTATTCTCTGTAGGCGACTTTTCCCTTTAGATTCGTTGCAATATAGATTACTTTTAATAAGATCAAAATGTGCATTACAGCCTTTTTATACTGCATGGCCTACTCTACATAAGATATATTTCCCATCACAAAATAGGCCATCCACTTTTATCAATTTTTCAATTAATGTAAGGATAGGTTTCCAAATTCTTCATAATTATTTGGATTATACATGCAATTTGAAATGAAATCAATAATATTATCAATTAACAGTCTAAAAGAAAAGTAAAAATTTTGCATAGAGTATAGGAAAATATAGTGTATAGGTATCTAATTTATTATAAAAGCAATATTTCAGAATGATGAACCATCGTAACATAGGGCATTACATGTAGATTTCGTTTTTGTGATGCTACGTGTAATGTGTGTATGGCAAAACTCTGTTTCGTCACACAGTACCATGAGGGGGACAAAAAGTGGACTCATTTCAAATTTTGCCCATGTTGTCATTTTCTTGTCTTTACCGGAGACGTCATTAACTGTATATTTTGTTATCATTCTTTATAAATTGTTTTCACAACAGGTGGTGTTGTACCAGAGCCCCCAGTACTATGAGAAGGAGGAGGAGGCCATCAAGGATGCGGGGGTCATTGACGGCAAGCTGCTGCCCTACATGGCCATCCGTCGGGAGCGGACGGAGATCCTGCAGCACCAGGGGGTCACCTACACCACCAAACTACCCACCGTCATACAGCTGGAGGATAAGAAGCTACAGAGGTAGGCTATGGACGAACACAGAAAGACTGTATTAATAGGTTATTGATGAAAGAGAATATACCCAACTCATAAAAATGACAACCATGATACAACTGGAGAACAGCGATTGAAAGTCATGAGTCATGAAGAAACTAATCGTTACGTCATATGAAAAAAAATCATGGAGTCCTAACGAACACTTAATGTATTCATTATAGTAGGTTGTGTACAAGTTATCAAGAGTATTTGGCCTCAGAGACCATGGTGCTATTCTCTTGGTGTTGCATGACATTGCCATGATCAAGTGATAAGTCTATCTATCCCCGAAAGTTCAAAATATGATATAGCAGTACATAAATAATGTGTCTTTCCAAATCTCAGCTATGGTTTCCTTACTTTTCCTTCATTTTCAGGTACAATACTTACTGCGGGGTAGACCGCGAAATGAACCTGTTCGGCGCCCCTGTCAAGGACGAACGCTTCACCAAGGTCCTCACCACCCTCACCCCGCGCTGCGCAGGCGCCGCCGGAAGTGACCTCCGCTTCCTGTCGCTGCGAAACGACGACGACGCATCCAGTTCCGGTTTTCTCGACGACGACAGTATCCAAGATTACGGTCACTTTGGGGCGCGCAAACCGAATCGGTTCAACCGTGGCCAGCCCCCGGTGGTGTTCCCGACCCTGCAGTCCACCTCCCGTGGGGTGGGGGGAGCCAACACCCAGTCCGACTCCAACCCCGACGGCCGCTTCAACAGCCCGACCCTGCGCAAGTCGTTCGGGGTGAAGAGCGGCAAGGCGAGGTGAACAAGCGCGCACGCCTCTAGTTGAAACTCTGAGAGTCTGACGGAGAATATTCGCACACATTGTACATAATTATTAGACAGCTGGAAAATATAGGTGTAGTTATTCCCCTCCACTGTAAATACTCTGACCTTCAGGTCTATTTATTTTCTAGTAGTATTGTGAAATCATGTCGGTCGCTCTGGCAGTATTGCCTGTGATTTGTAAAGTGGAGAACAATAAAATTAATGATGTTTTGATCAGTCAAGGAGATAGTTCGGAAGACTGTGGACATGGAAATGATAACTTGACTAAAGTTGACTTGGAAACATAGATGATCCGACGGTAAACATTCATTCTCTGCTATTCTTTCAGTGTCATATTTATGAAGCATGCACTTTATTTAGTGAACACCAATAGTCGTTTCCTTCACTGTTGACAACCGAGAACTAAGTCTATACAATAAGAGCATCATAAATCGGAGGCCTCATATGTTCATTATATCAATGTGACTTTGATCTACAGAGTTAAAACCCTCTTCAGATTGGTTTATATGGTAATACTAGAGGCTAGGTCAAGAGGCAGGACTGACAGGCTGACAGCCCCTGGACGTTCACGTGTATATAATGGGCATGGTCCAGCGGGCGTATCGATAATGTTTGACCCAGAGTGTACATGAAGCTTTAACCATGCACGGTTATTTGCACATGGCATTATGGTTCAATGACGAACAATAGTCTGCAACGTTGAACAGCACTACTTCTATAAGGCCAGGTACTTTCTACACCCGAAGCCTAAACTAATATCAGACATGTAAACCTGATGATTGTGGTTGAAGGGAGTTCCGTTTGACAGCCTTTTGTCAGAAGATTACCTGTAGAGTGTACATTGTGGACTATGTATGAGCTGCCCGGGACTGGAGCAATGGTCATAACTATGAACTCTGCTATTCAAATACAATACAAGAAAAAAAGACAAAGCGAGTGAGTTCTATGGCAGTAGAAACAGTACTATCAACAATCCCATATATATTAACCCAGTAAAGGTATTCCAACATGCTTGGGTAATTTCAAACTATTTGTGATATATGAGGGCAGAGTGAGAGGGAAAGACCAATGGTGAGGCATACATCATTTGATAGTATTTGCTTAAAAATAGTATTTGAGTTTTGAACAAATATTCACTACCAAAAGTTACAGAACAAACATGTTTTGTTTATGCGAATCGATCTATGTAAACAGCCAATTATATGTGTATAGGTTAAGGCAATAACCAACCTGTACAGTAGTTATTGGTTTAATCGCCACTTGTGCTGGGGATATCCATGCCAAAGCTTCATACCGCTTTGTATACCAGTCACCGTGCATAATATAACTCACGTAACAGGCATGCACAGTACAACAGCCAACCCCCATTTCGAGCCCACTATTTTGCAACTTAGCTGTAGATAACGGGCTTTTCGAATGCATATTGCTATATAATTAGCAATATGTGGTCAACTAAAACTTTGTCGACCATCGACAAAGTGGGGAATGCTTAGACACTGGAAGTGCAGAACACAGTCAACCAAGTGATTTCCATTGACAAAGTTTTCAACATTACAATATATCCTCCAGTGTCACAGGGAAAGGGACTGCATAGATGGCCACAATTGCACTGATTGTGACGATTACTTAATGAAGGATATCGAGAGGCTCCTAGTTGAAGTGAAAACTACGATAGACCACTAATCAATATTATCCAGCATCAATGAATGAATTAAATAATGTATAAATTGGACAATGGACCAATTTCTACATGTCCCTCAAAAACATTCTTCTCAAGTGTTGGGCATTTATCTTATCACCTATCCTTATCATAAAGAATAAAGTGCTTACTACTTAAACACTCGTCTTATCAATGTTAATGGTGTCGAAAAGGAAAACAACATGTGTATCATAAATCAATAGATTATTAAAGAGAGAGTCGATCACGCGTAGATGTTGTCAGGCCAGAAACACTTAGATCCTGTTAAATACGTGTCAACAAAGTGTTATAGAGAGGTGCTACTCAGAGCTGCCTGTAACTACTTGGAAGTTTTGTCACTCACTACCTGCCCCCAGACCCTCCACACCCCTGTCAACCTCCGATCAAAGGGAGAAGTCATGTCAGTTGCTCCCTGTCCCCTTCACACCCCTGCCAACCTTCAATCAACTAGACTGCAAGAATCACGTCACGTCCCTTTGCAATGTTGCGGCATTTTGCACATTTGCAAGAAATAACATTTTTCTCCGTAGTGCTTGCATAGTGTGTATTTTTATGCTTTTTTGATTATGTATATCTTTACCTATGTTTGTGTAAAAGCTATCTACCCGTAATTATTTCATTGAACACACATTTAAACTATAATTGTTGCTCTACAATGTGACAAGATTATGTTCACTTTATGGAGTGACCCTGTACATAATTGCGTGGTATGATTTAGTAATGATGTAAGATATTACAACATTGTTAGTTTCAGACTGGCCTCGAACCTGATCAAAAGGAGAAGTCATGTCAGTAGCTCCCAGTCCATTCCTGACCTCCCACAAACATGAGAAGTCATGACAGTTGTTTCCTGACCCCTCCACACCTATCCTGACCTCCCGTCAAAGGAAAAAATCATGCCAGTCGCTCCCTGTCCCCTTCATACCCCTTCCCATCACACGAAGAAGTCATGTCAGTCGCTCCCTGTCCTCTCCACGCCCCTCCCAACCTTCCATAGAGCAGAAAACTCATGTCAGAGAATATTAAAGAAATATCCTGCACTTTTCTGCTTTTGCATAGAGTCCGCTAAAGACAGAGTCGACTGTGTATCGAACTGCACAGGGGCGGATCCGGGAATTTGAGAAAGGAGGGGAGGCGCGTATATTAAAAAAATTCCCGGCGCCCCATCCGTGGGACCCTATTTTATATTTATATTAAAAATTACCAAAATAATAGGGAAGGGGGAAAGGGACACGCTCCAGATTTGATTAATGATGTATGAGATTCTATTTGATTTTGTCTCTTGCGGATTTAGAGTGTGAAACCTCAAATCGCCATAGTCTTAAAGAACCATACCCACTAGGCGATTATCCATGAGTCGGCCAACAGATCACTGTTAAAATCGGCCGATTATACCCCCAAAATCGGCTGATTTTAGCACTGACTCATACCAAACCTGCACGTTTTAATATACTATAATAGGAATCGGCCGATTCTGCCTGTTTCCCGTCGTCAGTCGCTGGCATAGTCGCCTAGGGGGTATGGGGCTTAAGACTGACCAGAAGAAGGTCACCAGGCCACGCTTATCATCAAACAGGCTGATACAAAGTAATTATGGAAGCCATGCAACTGTTAGCCAATCCGGGTAGACAAAGCTTGGCGGCTGTGAAAAAACAGCAACTTGGGCGATCAAACATGCTTAACTATTCACCCAAATGCCCCATCGAGAAACACCATTTATTACTAGGCAGAATTGTGCCTGTATCCTAGAAAAGACACCCTTCTGTGGACAATCATTGCCGAAAGTATCCTCTGAAGAGATGAATAATCTATTTTGCCACCTGTCAACGATATTTTTCGTCAAAGGGCCCCGGTTTTGCATTGCTGTGGCTTCATCGCCCCATGAATACACAGCTTCATGATGACACAGCTTCGTGATAATCCTTTATTCGATTGGCTATAGCTAATTTGACACTTGATACAGTTAGTCAATTGATGGTGTTTAATTCACACAAGTGATTGTTACGTCGAGATAAGGCATTGACATTAGAGTATTATCACTGATTATGATGACAAAATAATAACTACACGCATGACAATGTCAATGTGTGCATATGATGAATTCCGATCAGATATGTAGATCTATATACATACTGATATGCGGTCTGTATGTATGTGCGGCGATTTTAAAATCGTTCAGTGGGCACAGGGCTTTAACGGATCGGTCAGAAGCCAACTGTAGCAGTGACGTGGCTGTGGTCTCCGCTGATTGGCTGACCGCCCGGCCCGCACCGAGTGCCCCCTGGTGCCGGCTGTGAGTCGCGGGCTGATTTCCTATTGGCTGTCTGGGCGACGCCCGTCTCTGTGTACTTGTACTTGTAAATTGGGGGCAGGGGGAGTGTGGACATGCACTTATAAAGGAAGGGTATAGAGGGAGCGAAGGAGGAAGCAGGAGTAGAGCATTGTGTACACGCACCCGTCTCATCCTCGGCGCTTCCTAGCATCTCCACTAGGAGGGGAGGAGGGGTTGGGGATGGAGGTATGACAACCGTTTGTGAAAAACTCGAAATTTGATCAATAATTATTATTGCAATGTTTCATTCTCTACAGATTCTGGATTAAGCCCTTCTGGCTACTGATCAGATTATTATCAGAGTAATGAGAGGACGATCCAATGTTGTCTTAAGACAATCATCATATCTTAAATTTCTTCACGAAATAAACTAAAGATATGTATGCTCCATTGTCATCCTATACTTGTAAAACACATTAACATGCTTCAAGATACATCTTCTTAACCTAATTTGATATCCATACATAATTTTGGCCACTAATCCCATCGTGAAATATTTTGTAATATTTGATGGTCGACCTGGAACCAATCATCTTAGGATCTGAATGTGAATCCGAAGATGACATTGAAACACTCCCAACTGTTTCCGCATAGGAAAATTTAAAACTAATGTCTTACCCACATATAAAGAGTAATTATCGCAGTGATATTGTGATAATTATATTGTTTCTCTCGAATAGTCCCTTCGAAATAATTATGAATCACTAATAATTAACTAACTTACTATTTCAACTCTGGTATACATGTGACTGTGTTGTTATTAAGATGTTCAGATAAAGTTCGCGCCAATCATCTTATTTCGTATCTCTTGCTAAATCTAAATGGCCTATCATAAGATAGGCCCGTCAAAGGTGGGATTGGGTGGCTATGTGGTGGGTGGTAGTGTGGGGTTATGGGCGAGGAGGGGCCGAGGAAGGGGTAGGAGACGACGAGGTACAGTCCCATAGAGGGCTGGAGAAGAGACAACCCCCGCACACACCGACTTCAGACGCTGTAATCTGCGTCCCAATTGTGTCCTTGAATTACATTCATTTCCGGTATGATCGTCGCGCGCACGTCGCCCGTCGCGTCGCTGTCGCCCGTCGCTCTCCCCTCCCCAACGCCAGTTGCGACTCCAGTTTCAAATCTCAGAGGAGGAGGGGTCTTATTATCACTTCCAGTTGCGTAAATTTTCTTACTTTTCTTTTTGCCTTTTAGTAAAGTAAGAAATCGCGTAGAAAAGTGCTGTAGTCTGGGTCTCTTTTTTATCTTGAGTTATGGATCGCAGATAGGAAAGGCTGGCTTTAGAGTTCCTGACAAGGAAATGAGTAGTATTAGAAAGTGGCGTTGGCCATTATAAGTTTGCATTGGGCCAGGGGGCCATGGGACCACGGGGGTAGCAGGGTAGTAGAGTAGGAGGGCAGGGAGGCAGGGGGACAGGGCTACAGGGGTAGTGGGTTCTAGACAGACTGTCTCGGAGGAAAAACATACGACGCAATAGATGGGAGAAGTCTCCCTCAGTGATGGGAATGCCGGGGGAGGATGGTCCAAACGTATAGAAGAGCACTGCGGATAAAGACCAGGCTTAGAGGTCTAGCAGAAGGTCTGGGATAGGGGAGTTGGTCGAGATGTGGCACTAGATAGAAAGGTTTCTGTATGAACTTGGGGCTCCATCGGGAATGGTGTTTGGGCAGGGGCACTGCTCATGTGGGGCCTCGAAATTAGTTCAAAAATATTCACTGTTTAAATGAATTTTCAGTTTTGAAGGAAAATGGCACGTTTTCAAAATTGACTACACGGGAGGATTGCGGCATCAGTTAGGACTGAAGAAAGATTGGAATAATTGGATAGTACAACCTCAGATATATTATATTATATTGTGATGAATAGAGATTCATCAGGTATCAAAGCAAGAATGTGAAAGTAAATCGATGCGGTAGATCTTTAAGTATATTGTTATGTAACGGGAACGAAACCCGAAAACCCGAGGCCTGAAACCCGAGGCCCGAAACCCGAGGCCCGAAACCCGAGGCCCGAGAAATAATGTAAACCGGAAATGACGTCAGTACGACTGCGTGACGTCACTATGATCACGTGATATGAAACAGCCAATCAGAGCTGACCACTAAGGTATAAAAGGGGCGGTGAGGTCCAAGAATAAACGAGTTCCTTCATAGTACTCCCGGTGTTCACACGTGTCTTCTTCCTCTAATAGCTCCTTAGGAGGACTTCAGTTGATAGGATGACCTAATATGAACTAAGTTAATAGGAAATCAAGGTAATATTGATAAAGTTCGATAAAATAAGGCTTAACCTAGAGCGGGGCCCGAAGGCCCGAGGGACTGAAAACCATGGTACGAAGGCCCGAAACTGCCCGTATGGCGACCCGAGGACGGAAGACCGGACAGACGAAGAAGCTCGAGATAGTTAGCGGCAACCCCCCGACCGGAGGCATCAAGGCGCAACAGGCTCGGCCCCACGCTACCAAAACATAGGCGACCGTTGGCCCGAAACTCCTGGTCAGGGAACGAGGGAGTCGAGCTCCCCTAATTCTGGCCCGGAAGACGAACAGAGGCTCTGATCTAGACCCCTCCCATAACCACAATTCTGCCCTCCGCCATCCTCCACGCTTGATGGCTGCAACCCCCCGGCCCGATTTGACCGACATACCCTCCCCCCTTCAACAAATACCAATCCCCCGACCGACCCACTCAGCCCCCCTCGTACACGAGGCACGACTCTTAATCTCACACCTCGGCTTCTCAAAATAAATGGTTGCATCCCAAATAGTGCAAAGAGTGATTTATGGTCATCAAAGAATAATTGAAGACAAAATTGATGCTTATAATATCGTAATGATAAATATGATTCAAATAACCTATCTTATCTCAAAATACTCATTTATTTTATACCAGGGAAAAATTAAATAACATATCTTATCTCAAATACTCCTTTGTTTTTAACTTAATGGGGCAAAAGGATGTTCACCGTATGCTCCCTTTATTGTATTTACTAACCAAATGCTGCTGGGAGATCTTGTAAAAACATGTAAGAAGTGGTTGAAATAAAAAAATACAGGAAATACTACCAGTTTTATTGATAAGTTATATTTTGTTTTAGCATTTTGAGTATCTGCTAACACAAAGTCTCTGTAGTATAGTGGTTAGCCTACCAGTTTTCCGTGCCAGAGGCCCGAGTTCAATTCCCTGGCCTCCTATATTTTTTTTGTCAGTAATAACTAACCCTATGTGCTTGGTTTAGTTTATCTGATAAGAATATTCAGACAAAATGCACCGTCAAAATTTAATAGGCTTAGCTTTTGGCAAAAACTTGGGACATATATATGACTAACTTTCTGATGCCCATTTTTTTCAATTTACCATTCTTGCGTTCAGACATACCCTACCCAAGCAAGAATATGACGTTATTATAACGTTATTATAATGTTCTGTTGAGTTTTGGTTTGGTTCTTGTTACGTTCTTTTGATGGCACCCAAAAACGTCTTTAGAACCTAACATCCCGACGTCGCACTGTAACCTTATTATGACGTTATTGTAACGTTCTTTCACGTTATAATAACGTTCCTTATTAGTTTGGTCACAACTTTACCCCTCAAAAAACGTAATTATAACGTTCTTTTTTAGTAAGTCTAAACCTTACCTAAAATAACGTTATTGTCACGTGAAAATTGGCCAGGTTTCAGACCAGTTAACAGTCACAAAACGTTCTTGTTATGTCGCTGCTTGCCTGGGTAGCTATTTGCAAGAATTGATTTTACGTTTTAGATACTCTTTAGATAATGAGATAGATACACTAAGCCATTTTCTTTAATTTTTACCATCCAACTTTCGTTAGATCTCTGTTTCTTTTTTAAACAAATGCACAGGAACAGCAGATGTCTGGTAAAATACATCATCATCAATCAACAGGTAAATCCAGGCACCAGGGTATCAGGACCTCGGCCCCTAGGAAACAACTGACGTTTCCAGGAAACAACTGCCCTCAGGTGAACATCAAAGAGGAGGAGAACAGACCCATCTGGTGCTGAGACCAAACAACACCTGCCACTTGCTGACACTGACTAGTATGACATCCGATGCCATTAACCAATACTCAAACTATATACTATAAAGGTTCTCGTGACGTAATATATTGTTTATACTAACAGGGAGTTTACGAAGCCTGAGACATTAGGTATTCTAGATTTGACACGAAGATACATGTGAAATCTAGGAGATTAAATTCAATAGGGGTATCAAATATACGTATTGAGGGAACCTACATAGTAAGGCTACGTGTAACTAAGCATGGGCACACATCAAAGCTACGTGAACACAGGGGCAGATGCAGGATTTCGTGAAGAGTGTGAGGTCAACATAAAAAGTTACATACTAAGTAACTTCACTAATTTGTTCACACATGTGTCATTTCCTTTCTTCGTCAAGTTGAAGTCTCCATCAAAAATGGGGGCAGGGAACCCATTACCCCCCCCCCCCCTTCCGGATCTGCCCCCAGTACAAGTTGGGGTATTCAGCTTGTTCACCAATCAGATTGAAGAATGTAATGAATCCTGCATAAAGATGGACTTTCATTGACCTTTGTATGTACATATGGCCATATTCCATTAATAGAGCATTCTTTTTGGCCCTTTTGCATATGTCAAAATATACTAGCAAATATAGGTCCCTTAAAATTATACCACAGTTTGCCTGAATCTTTGACAACATCCTTAGTTTTTATTTCATCACTTTGTGACAGTTAGTCCTTTCACAATGGTTGTTACAATTTCGGGCTTTAGGTCACAGAAGAGGGGGTAGGGCTGCCCATAATGTACAATGTACACTTGCATTGGAATGAAATGATTTATGCATAATAATTATTTTTAGATGACATATGTGAGATAATGGTGATTTTTATTTTGAAAAATCCTAAATTTTCAATCACATTGTAATCTGGGAAATCAAAAGTGAAGTTAGTAAATTACCACAGAAACAGAACAAGAATATAATGAATAAATAGAATATTTTTCATGATCCATATAAATGATGCCTTCTCCTCCATAATAGTTCGAATAGTTAAACAAATGAATAATTGAAAACGTTTACCATTTTTATCATTTGTGTCTCATCACACAGAAAGGATGCTCAATGCGGATATAAGCAGTATAGAGGATGATTTTAGCTTTCAAATGATACCAGACACATCAAAATTGGATATTTTTCAAGAAAGTTACAGGCTGCTGAACACAGAACTGTTGGTCTTCCTGAAAATGGCAAAAAGCCTGGATATTATATTATAAATATTATATTATAACTTTTTGATCTATAAAAGATAATCTATATTAGTTCTGACTGATAATAATCAGCTAATGTTTTTCCAAAATTTAATGTTTAGAGTGGGTTAACAGAATTCTACACAAAAAAGTTGGTTCATGACATTTTCATCCCTATTTTTCACAAATCTGCCCATATCTCCCTTAATATTAGCCTTAGAGCTTAAGATATAACCCCCTCGGAGCATCCTTTTTGTGTGTTCGGTCACAGTTATAAAATAAATGAAACCATAATATATATCTGAAATTAGTTATGGGTCCACATAATATTGCCATCACATAGGAAGGTTTGAAGTAAGACATTGTACGTAGGCTCTCTCTTAATATGTTTTGTTGGGAAATTCGAACATTCGTATCAGTCCCTTATCGGAATATTTCAAAATGGTTTCCACTGTCTGAAAGAATGAACTTCCTACATTCAAGATGGCCAACATTACGAAGAATTCAAGGATGCACATATGATGGATACCTTAGAGGTAGTGGGAAGATCACCATTTCACGACTTTTCTATTATTTTAATCTCATCTTGTAAAGATCTTGTAAAGGTGTTGGAAAGGTTACCTTTTCTTTACCTTCGGTAAGCTTTAAACAGTTAGACAAACACTAATCTTTCAATTCATAAAACTCAGTTTAGTTCTATTTTTGGCCAGTTCTTAAAGGTTTCCAAAAAGATGCAATGACTATTCAACTAGTAACATCTCCTTTCTCTCTAGCTTTAAAGAGGAGGTCGAGATCTAACATGGATAGGAAAAATGGCAAGATTGGCGGTAACCATTCTAAAGAATGATGTCCCTAGTCCCAGAACTGCCACCTGGTGCGTTTCAATGGACACATTTATGTGCTGCTTGCATGCTGGAGCTAATTCAATATGCCCAGTATAATTATCAGTTACCACAACCGAGATGCTATGAAGCGTCCATGACCGATATGGCAATATTGACGATTTTTCTTCAAAATATTGTTCAGATCAAGTATACACATCCCTATTGATTTTGTAAAGAAAAATTATCAATCATTTTTATCTACCAATTGTTTGATCAGAAAACCTATTATTAGAACAGATAAACAGTAAATTATCTTTCCCTTCTGGTTATTATTTTATCCTGAGGAATTAAAGTAAAATACCAAAAGATTTAAGGAAATATTGTTGGAATATAGAATACCGATAAGTAAGGAAAAGTATCGGAATTTAGCATTATTGTGGTCCATTGGCATGTCTTCCAGTTTGCGGTGCACATGCCCAGATAAATCACCCTTCTCACAATGATTGAACCGCAGAAAGTGCTATCAAGGGCTAAATGGGGTTGGGGTGCGCATGTGCAGTAGGTCGTAAAGACACGTCGAGAACCGTCTTTGCCCATAGATAGGGTATCAATTTGGATCAAATTGGGGCGGATGGGTCCATTTTATGCTGGGAATTTCCCAGGAAGTGAGACTATTATCCATAGTGGTAGGGGCGGGGTGGTACCTTGAAAGGAATCCCTTTGTAGCATGCCAGATTAGACAGAAAACAGACTGTAATACATGTTGTTTACATTGTTTCAGATTCAGCTCTGTGTTTGATATAAAGTTGAAAATTGAGGATATCCATTGTCCGTATCAATTAATAATTATTATCTCTTGGCGGTCTCATTATAGTTTTCAACTGTTGTTGTTTCTCTGTAGATGCAACATAGGTAAATACGCTAGATACTACATCAAATAGATGATATTCTTCTGGCTGTCTAACAAACCAATAGTTATTATCAGGATCAGGATCCGGTAAAAAAAAATCCTTTTCATTTTATCTTTTTAAATGCATACTTTCCCATTGCCTGATGTGAAAATCATAAGAGAAATTTCTACACAGCATGAAATAAACGTATGACATTCATACATATACATGTACATGTGTATATGTAAAATAATAAACATGCATTTGGGATTCCTCACAGTAACCTCCGAATAGCAATATGCCGTTATCATCAAGTGTCTATTCTTGAGTGTGTCTAATTTAGAAAGTGCCCATTCCTAGCACAATTAGGAAATTTATGAGATCTCACAAGGGTTAGGGTGGTTTATACTAATTATCAAACGAATGCCCACAGCTGGGTCATATTCTTATTGTAACCAAAAAGGATAATTCGAGGTCCTTGGATGTAAAATAAATGTACCTTGTTGATACACTATTTACATGGACCGTATGACGTTTGCCCGCTATAAAGAAAGACAATATGAAAGCGCTTATTACACCTGCCTGTGTTTTCAATAAACACCAATATGAATTTAAAAAATAAATGTGACCCAACGAGGGGAAAGGGTGCTCCGTGCGGGATTTGCCTCAAATTGATTATTGTAGGCCTAAAGGATGTCTTTAACTTTAAACTGATACCAAACATGCCTATTTCAAATCATCATTATGCAAGTTATTTCTCCCCGAACATGGCATGGTCGGAATTCAGATAAGTGGACAAAAGACTCATTATCCAATAATTATCAATATAATAGACTGATAAATAAAAATGATAAATTATGATGATCATGCAAGGGTTATTTGGAAATTCATTTTTAATGATTTTTAATAATAATCAATTCTGATCTAGAAATGGTATTTTCATTCTGTTTCCAATTTTATGACCCTTAAAAATATTTTCTAGTATGTGCCCATTTATTAGTTAGAGTTAGAATATTCAAAAGGAAATTTCCATAGCAACCAAATGGAAGGAAATGGTCATTTTTTTCAATTCAAAATATTCCATTGACATTGCAAATAATGGAAACATTCCATTCAAATGGAATATTTTGAGTGTGATAGCTTGATTCCCCATAAAGAGTTGGTCAAATGCAATATTTTAACTATTTTTCATAAATTTACTTATATCTCCTTAAATATTAGTCTTAGGATACCATTATCTAGGAACCTTGGAGCATCCTTTCCCTTTGATGGGTCACAAATTTTTATTTCTTTTGCAGTAAACGTAGATTTTGGAGAAATCTCCTAAAGTGTTCTTAAGCGGAAAGGCCAGTCCTTTGATATTGTGCCAAGAACATGTTGTAGAGCATTTTTAGAAGTTTCAGAGGACGAGCAGAACCAGCCAGTTTGTAAACAGACGGTCGCCGTTCAGGTGGATCAAGGTAGCGCATTGAGAGCCCTGCCCCCCCCCCCCTCTCCCCACACCACCCGCTTTTGATGGACATCTGAGGAAGGAATAGGGCGGGTGCACTATTGCAGGACATTAGGAACACAATGGGATCAATTAACCCAATCAAGTGAAGGACCACTACCCCTGCTGTGCTCACCCAACTGAGCACGCTCATAACACACACTGCTCCACTCACTGCGCCATTGCATACAGCAGAGAGCACACGCATTCAAAGTGGCGGAGTAAAAATCTAACCTCCCGGGGATTCCAGACTACGAGTCCATGGAATATGTCAACCAGGAACGTACGCAAGTCAACAAGAGACCTTAGACGAGCGTTCCCTGACATAACCCCAAGGAGGAGAAGGTACAGGTCGAAGAAGCCGACGAGCGCGCTCACTCCGAGACAGCACGCATCCGCCACACCTGAACCACAAACAAATATGGCGACCAACGTTACGACCACCGGTCAAGGTAAGCCAGTCCAAATACAGTCAGATGAAAATGAGCACTCAGATGCAGAGTCAGCGGACATACAGTCCGCGAAGGACGATGCAGGAGAGACAGTCCTCGACGACGCCACGAAGGATGAGAGGATTAAGGAAATGGAACAAACCATAAAGGAGTTACGTGATCTGCAGGCTAAGCAGCCCCAGGGCAACACGGCCAATGACCCACCTACGCGCCGCCATAGTCAGCGCGGGAAGGAAGGGTCCCCCTCACCCAAGCACCCCTCAAAAGCAACTAAGTCGAGGACCAGGAGCAGGTCCACTTACAGTAAACGGTCAAGGGAGAGGACATCACGCCATAGGAGCAGATCAGCCTACCATAGAACGTCACGACGTAAATACACACCACATCGCCGGGCATCAAGGTCTAGATCCCCAGCAAGGCGTCGGCGGTCACGATCCTACCGATCGGGGGGCCAGCCTTGCCGCTCGTCAACGCCCCACTCGCGCCGTTCAAGGAGCAGATCCACACGGTTGAGGAGAAGTCACAGGAGGAGGTCCGCCAGTAGCCGACATTCACGACCCCCCACAAGGAGTAGGTCAAGGAGACGACGCACTCGATCGTCTTCAAGGAGATCACGCCGTCATAGGAGCGCGTCTACACGCTCTAGGTCACCACATCGCTGCCGCTATCGTGAACGAAGGCGCTCGGCTAGCAGACGCACCCCGAGCTCACCCAGGAGGTCACGTAGGAGCTCGGAGGACGTGGAGAGGGCCATAGAGTGCCAGTATGCGTCCATGGGAAAACCATCAGGTAAGAGGTTAAAAACGTCTTACCTCACATTAGAGCCGTATAGGAACCTGCCACCAGTACTCAAGAAACGGGCTAGGGAGCGCCGCTCCAGGCGAGAGCTGACATTTCAGGAGTACATGTGCGGGATCTTAAAAATGGTCGCTGACACCCTGGATGAGCGATCAGAGATACACCCGGTCATAGTGCACGCGTCGCAAGTGGCGGAGGACGCAGCCACACTTGAGTGGGCAGCGGTCCGTGAGTGGACCCAAGCGTGCCTGGCCCACACAGAAGAAGGCCAGGCAACTTGGAAGGACGAGGATCTATTCTCAAAAGAGAGGATGAGGATCTCGTGGCTTAAAGGCGAGAGAAAGCCACCGACGAAAGTGCCATGCCCAGCCAATTAATAAGGAGATGTGCAAGGAGCGGGCTACACATCAGGAGGATGCGTACGAGTGGCTGCACGAGTGCGCAATCTGCTATTATGGCCTCGAAATCATCAATACAACGCATGGTGCATCTAAGTGTCGGAAGAAGCCTATACTAAAGGCCGCCCAGGAGGAGGCGAGAAATGACTTCAAGAAAAAACACAACTACAACAAGAAGGACGGTAAGGCTGATGGCAACCGCCCAAAAAACTAGGGGACGGCCCGCACTCGGCGAATCAACGGGCCAACAGGGTCCGGGCCGCCACCCCAACACATCATCACTACCCGGTCGGCGAGATGAGTGTAGAACAACCGCCGACACAACACCGACAGGACGAGTCAGGAGACTCTACTACACGAGACGCTGGTCAGCCCCAGGGAGGCTACACACGCTCACCAGCGTCTCTGATCGAGGGGTGTAAAATCGATGCCGGCCCCGGCAATGATGCCCAGGAGCCATGGCCCATCTTCATGCGAGACATAGGGTATCCACACATGGAGGATCAGCCCAGTACACGCGTTGAGATCCAACTTGAGGCCGATACAGACCCGGTACTCCAACTACCCCCGCGGGCTACGGTAGCCCCCGACCCCGTGCGCTACAGGGACTTCGCGAAATGGCCATACCCGTCCCCATCACTGTCTAGTGAGTGCGCCCGCATATACGCCGTCGTGAGAACGGCGAATTATCACAACTATGCTGGCGCCCAGGTGCATATACATACAGGCCTGAACCTTGACGTCTATGGCAAGCCGAATGGGTAAACTTTGATAAACACTGTTTTTCACTTGATAAACACTGTTTATCAACCGAAAAACAGTGTTTATCAACTGATAAACACTGTTTTTCAAAACAAACTGTGCTTATCAATTGATTACAGAGTTAATTTTGATAAACACTGTTTATCAACTGATAAACACTGTTTTTCAACTGATAAACACTGTTCATCAAAATTAACTGTGCTTATCAGTTGATATTAGAGGAAATTTTGATAAACAGTGTTTTTCATTTGAAAAACAGTGTTTATCAAATGAAAAACAGTGTTTTTCAAAATATACTGTGCTTATCTCTTGATTACAGGGTTAATTTTGAAAAACAGTGTTTGTCATTTGATATACACTGTTTTTCAAAATTAACTATGCCCATCACATGACAACATATTATTCCCTGCTACTTTATCTAATCGCTCAATATTATTGAGACACCATCATTGGAAGGACCTCACTAGGCTGGTAAGAAGACATAATATTATGTTATATGACAGGCATCTATAATTACTTGGCCTATCTGCTGGTAGGCTGGCATCCGACCGGGTTTTCGCGCACTACAACTACCGGCCGGTAGGGGTTTCGCGGTCAGGGTCGGCGTAACCAAGGTTATGCCGGTCCGCCATTGATTTTTCGTAACTTTTTAGGGTTTGTTTACATTGGGTGTTCACATATTCAGAAGAACCCTACAGGCTATTCCCTTTACGAGGTTATACAATATGATATAACTAAGAAATGAACCAAAAATTAGAATTTTATTTCATCTAAATTCAGTATAAATAGACCTCAAAGTTTAGAATTGGAACTCCACAGAAAGTAGTGCCCTGTAACCTAGAATCATGATGCCATTGAAAATAGTCCCAATCTAGGTGTGCTGCAATTGTTAATATTCACTAGGTTATGCATCTATTTTACACTTTGCTTAATAAAATAGATTATTTCTTATTTATCCATCGAAACAATAGACTATTTGGTGAAAATAAAATATTGGCCCAAGGATTGAGCAGAACCACCACATTTTCAAGTAGTTCTGGCAGGGACCTAATACTAGGCCTGTGTTCTCCGACCTGGCCAAGCGCGCTAGGCTAATCTGCTGGAAGAATGATATGGTGTCTCAGTATAAATTGTAATTTGAAAAATGTTCTCAATTTGAAAAACACTGTTTATCTGTTGATAAACAGTGTTTATCACATTTTTCTTTGTTTATCACTTGATATCAAAGTTTATTTTGATAAACACTGTTTCTCAATGATAAACACTGTTTATCAAGTGATAAACACTGTTTATCAAAATTAACTGTGATTATCACTTGAAATCACAGTAAACTTTGATAAACTGTGTTTGTCAACTGAAAAACGCTGTTTATCAGTCGATAAACAGTGTTTATCAAAATTATCTCTGTAATCACTCGATAAGCACAGTTATTTTGATAAACACTGTTTATCAGGTGATAAACAGTGTTTATCAAGCGATAATCACTGTTTATCAAGCGAAAAACAGTGTTTATCAAAGTTTACCCATTCGGCTTGCCATAGACGTCTGGAAGGCGGAGGCAACTGGACACCCCCACGATGTTATTGTCCTGGAGGGAGTCGCATACGGCTTCCCCATCCAGTACATAGGAGGTCCGATCTACGGTCGGCAGGGCACCTCTAACCACGCATCGGCCCTTAGGTTCCCCCGTCAGGTCGAGGCCTATCTTGACAAAGAAACACAGCTGGGCGCCCTTGCGGGACCATTCGACGCCCCGCCCTTTGTCCCCTGGTGCATATCAAGCCCCCTGATGTCCCGTGAAAAGGCCGACAGTGCGGAGAGGAGGATCATAGTGGATCTCTCCTTCCCAGAGGGAGGGATTAACGCCAGCATAAGACCACACATCTTTAATGGAAAACAGGTCGTCCATAACCTCCCCACGGTCGACCAGGCCACGGCCATCATAGCAGACATGCCCCCTGGAGACGTCCGGCTAGCGGTCATAGATCTCGCTAGAGCGTACAGACAATTTCCGGTCTGCCCGGCGGACTGGCCGCTCCTGGGCATCCAGTATGACGAGAAATACTATTTCGACAAAAGGATGCCATTCGGGGCAAGGATGTCGTCCTTTGCCATGCAGATGGCTGCGGACTTCATAGTCCGGGCGCTCAGCAAAAGAGGGGTCACAGCATTAATGTACCTTGACGACGTCCTCCTCCTCGCCCCGAATGCTAGGATCGCGGACCGCCAGTTTGCCCAAACCAAGGCCCTTATCGAGGAGATGGGCCTCCATGTCGCCGAACCAAAAGTACAACCTCCAGGTCCGGCGATCATATGGTTGGGCATACGCATCAATGTCGCCGCTAACCAGTTGTCAATCCCCGAAAAGAAACTGCGACAAATAAAACATTGTTTGGCCGCAACTGCATCTAAGACCAGCATCACAACTCGCCACATGCAGCGCATGGTCGGCCTAGCCAACCACCTCGCCAAGGTGGTTAGGGCTGCCCGGGTATTTATAGCCAGGCTATTGGCCGCCCTCAGGTCAGCGGGAGGAGCTGATATAGACGTCTCCCCACAGGTTAAGGCGGACCTTGGATGGTTCGCCCGCCACCTCACCAGGGCCAACGGACGGGCGATAATCCCCACCAACATGGTGGTCCAGAGGATCTGGGCCGATGCGTGTATGAAGGGCGCCGGAGCGTCCGATGGCACACACTATTACGCCTATACGTTTCCAGCAGACTACGCTGCTGCCCATCACATCACCCAGTTGGAGGCGGCGAACTGCGTGGCGGCAGCGAGGGCCTTCATCACGAGTGCCCATGTGGGCGGCACGATAAGGATACACTGCGATAACAAGGCTGCAGTGGAGGCCTTCACGTCGGGGAGGGCCCGGGACCCGGTCCTCGCGGCCTGCTCCAGGGCCATATGGTATAAAGCGGCAGAGACCGACACCCACATCGACTTCACACACGTCCCTGGAGAGGCGATGGACCTACCCGACGCCCTCAGTCGCGCATCCCTTGACCGTGAACATGCAGTACTGGCGGCAGACTATATACGGCGACGCTCATTGAAATCCGTCGCTGTGGACCAGGAGATGTTTAATTATGGTATGTTCGTCTGATTTCAGACCCTTACGTGGCAACCCTGGCAGACGCTGCGGATGACAGGCAGAGGTCGGCCCACAGGCCGGGAACTAATAAAGGCCGGGAAGCCGCGGTTAAGGCTTACCTAGCCTTCTGCGTTCGTCTGCGCGCTAACTATAGGAGCCCTACATACAGGCTTATATGCTGGTTCATAGAACATCTCGTCAAGCAGAATAAGACTCCGGGGACTATCTCCAACATAGTGTCCCATTTACGGACCTACTACACCATGGCGGGCCTTCCATCGGCCCCCCTCTACCACTACAGGGTTAGGCTTGCCCTTAGGTCCGTGGTAATTAATGTTGGCCACGCCCCGAAACCTAAGGCTCCTGTAACTCCCGTCATCCTTAAAAGGGTGCTGGCCAATCTCCATACACTACAGGACCCTAACCTTGTGAGATTCGCAATCCTCCTGATCTACTTTCGATTCCTGAGGCAGAGCTCCGCCGCTCCAGCTACCACGGCCGCATTCGATCCAACCCACCACCCCACAGTGGCGGATGTGGTCTCTCGGCCACCCAACTTAATACTACGCATTAAATGGACGAAGACCACGCAAACCTCCGCTGATCCCACCAAGCTCCTAATCCCGGCGGAGGCGGATCCCTCTCTCTGCCCGGTGAAGGCATACCACACATACATGGACACGGCCCGCATCACTCAGTCACTCGACCCCCTCCTGGCCTTCCAGGATGGGAACCCCATGACAACTAGGTACCTGAACAAGGAGTGGGCTAAGCTTATAAAGGCTGCCTCTCTCCCCCCAAAGACCTACTCACTACATAGTCTCCGACGTGGGGCCGCACAGTATGCCTATAATGATCAGAACGCAGATCTTAATGATGTGATGACGCACGGAACGTGGCGCTCGATGGCAGTCAGACACTACATCAAGCCCACGGATGGGGCTGTCAACTCTGTCCACCGAGCGCTACAACGGATATAAAACGACCTACGGGTTGGCTCCATGACTGACTCACACAAAGGATAGTATTCAACAGACATGTGTGTTCTATATATTTTATGTTCTGTGTTACTCCACGGTTATAATGTCTCCAAACTCGTATTAAAACTTTTAATGGCTAATTTGTCTCTATCCTTACTTAACCTAATGAGGAAGGAATAGGGCGGGTGCACTATTGCAGGACATTAGGAACTCAATGGGATCAATTAACCCAATCAAGTGAAGGACCACTACCCCTGCTGTGCTCACCCAACCGAGCACACTCATAACACACACTGCTCCACTCACTGCGCCATTGCATACAGACTCACACAAAGGATAGTATTCAACAGACATGTGTGTTCTATATATTTTATGTTCTGTGTTACTCCACGGTTATAATGTCTCCAAACTCGTATTAAAACTTTTAATGGCTAATTTGTCTCTATCCTTACTTAACCTAATGTATAAATCATTCAAAATTAGCGTGTGCCCGCAATATTTCCATTTGTTGTACATAGGGAATACATACTGTTACCTGTAAGAGCACATTGTTATTTTGAGAAGGTAATGTTTTCCTACAGGATACATTGTTCTTAATAGGAAACCCTAGTGAAAATATTGTTTTCTTGGAAATCCTGCGACTCTGCGACAGGCCTGAACAACTTATATTAATCTTTTCATCAACTGTTTATAAACCTATTGAGCTTGCTTTAAGAGTATGGGGACGGGCTATTCTCTAGAGAGATGGCTCATCTGCTCACCTCCCGTTGCCTACTTTTTCTATATTTTGGGTATGCAGACCCAAGGTACACTGATGACAGCCAATTGCAATATCAGGAATTTGTCATTGCTTTGTCATTGGATGGGTATCGCCGTGGAGACAAGGCTTTAGGTTCTTCAGAGTGTTTGACACCACAGGAGCAATGCTCGCTTTCAATTTATGCCCATACATGTAGTTTATAATAGTAGGACAAAATACAGCCTATCTCATCTGGTTGTAGGCCTTATCTTTATCAACAGTATTTATCGTGTAATTGGATAATGCGGTCTTTTGTCTCAAGCTGCAGAGAAAAAGGCGCCAGTGCCTTCAATGCCTTGTCAGATGCAGCCGTATAGAGGGGAACGTAATAAGACAGCTGCGGAGGAATCTCTTCGTCCCCACTAATTAGGCCACAATGATAAATGACAGCAAGTCGGTTTTCTACCCCCTATCCCAAGCAACGTCAACTGGGGTTTAGGCAGAGCGTGCAGATAAGGAACTGTAACCACAAACAATATATGTAAACGAGGTAAGGAAAAGTGATAAGGACTGTGTATTGTAAGATATTTATTGGTAGTCTTTACTTACTCATTTTTATGGTACTTTTGGTGAGAGTAATATCATTTCAGATCTTTGCTGATTTCAATGTAGTACAGGAATGTCTTTCGTTGGAATTTACCCGAAACCTACAGGGTCATTCATCTTCCTCTCATTTTTCTGAGCTAAATAGATTCAGCACCAAACAAGATGGCAGATTGTTGTCAGCCACAACAACAAATCTATTACAGACTTCCAAAATGGGTTTTATATAACATTATTAGCCCTGGGGAGAAGGTCACAGAAATATAAAATCAAAACTCACACGTCGTCTCACTTGAATTTAAGATGTATGACAAGCCTTAGATGTATGTTTGTAATGAGTTTCTACTTATTTCAAAGTCTGGTGGCATTGTGAACTGTCATTTGTGATACATTTAATAAGAATTAAATTGTGTCAAATGTGGGTTGTTAATCAAGTTGAATATAACAAATTGTCCAAATCAATATTTCTGTTCTGTTTATACATTTGTGTTCAACATGTGTGACCGAGGGGAAAGGATGCTCCGTGCGGGATTATATACTAAAATAGAGCAGGTTCATAGCTTTCAAATGATATTAAGCATGTCCAAATCCGGTAATTATTAAGCAAGTTATGGGCCCTTAAACATAACACTGTCAGGATACCAGAAAATAAGGAAGAGCTTAATTTTCTTGTATTTTCTTGAGATTTTGTATAAATTATCATTAATTATCATAATTGTAAGTAAATATTCAAAAACATACTTTTATTCATTATTTTTTTAACCAGAAATGATAAATATCTTCTGTTTTCAATATTGAGACCTGAAAATGATGGTTCCTCATAGTTTACACTATTTTCTGAAAATCTCATGAATTTTAGTTTCCATGGCAACCAAATAGAATGAATTAAGTGAATTTCCTATATCAAAACATTCCATTGACATTCCAAATATGAAATTTTCCATCATAATGGAATGTTTTGAGTATGATAAATGAATTCTACACAAAAAATGGTCTAAGACAAAGTAATCACTATTTTTCATAAATCTACTCATAATTATCTCCTTAAATATAAGGTTTAGGATAGCAAATATTGGAACCTCTGAGTACCCTTTCCCCTCGGCTGGTCACATGTAGATTGTTTAAAAATTGTCTGCCAACATCGCGTTCTATTACATATTTCTAATATAATTATTTAGCAGAGGTTTTGTTGTAAAAGAGATGACTGGAAGGAAAAAATACAAATAGAATATAGCAAATGCATCATGTTACGGTATCTCATTGGGAATTCCCAACGATATAACTGCAGCATGCACTTCCACATTCAAATAACTGTTTTCTGCCTCTGCTTAGACGCCGCCTTTGTTCACTGACTGTCTTGTTAGTAGTACAATTGACCAGTTAACCAATGCTTTCCTCACACCCCACTTCCATACAACCATTACACTTCCTTTTACAAAAAATATTTCCAAGGTCGAAACAGTAATCATTTTCACAGCTATTAAAACCAAATAATCCTTTATGTACTTTTTAACACCGATTAGAACCACCCCACTCTTCCCTTCCCCCTCGTCCCCTCTACCTCCTGGCCGTACATAAGACGGCCGGGCCGTGCCCCGCCCCTCAGAGTGCGGCGGGAGGCGGCTCATACTGCTCACACTGCTGAGACTGCGGCTACTCGGGCTATTGGCACAGGACAGGGCCCCACTGACTCAGCACGGCCCCTCTGCTGGCTGCTGCCAAAGGACTTAATCCTCCGTCCAGGCCAGAGATACCAGCTCCGACGCCAGTGGTACCCTCCGTCCCTCAATACCAACCTCCTACAGACAGAGAAAAGCTGCAAGGTAGGGAAATGCAATCTGTTAATTAGTTGATAGATGTTTCTTCAGTGAGCATCATTGACTTCCAAACTGAATGGATGTGTACCAGAAGTAGATCCAGGATTTCCAAAGGGGGGTCAGCATATAGGCTAAGTACCAGGAATGCATGTATTTCCTCCTTTTTGCGTAGTTTAGGGGGTTCATTCCCCTTGACCCCCCCCCCTTCTAGATCCACCCCTGTGACTTTAGTCAGTTATCTTAATTACTTTCCTTCCTGCTATATACCAACTCTTTTCTAGGGCCTTGGTTATCTCTTTCCTTCAGCATTTCCTTCCCTCAAGCCTATTAGACCTCCATCTGTCTTTACCATTATCTCCTCCTTTCCACTGTTTCTTTCTTTATTCTCCTTTCCCTATAATTATATACGCTTCTGTATTTTCCCACCTAGTGTTAATTTGATCTTCTTGTCTAGTGCATTTTAAAACTCTTTATCTTTTTAAAACTTGCAATTTAATCCTTAGCTTCGATATTAAGCTCTGCAGTTATGCTTTTTTTTGTATAGTGCACATGCAATTTGTTAAACATGGATAAGAGCATCTTGTTTAGTCATTCCCTTGTACCATGAGTTCGTACCGCAATTAATTGACGTGAAACCAACAATAAGAGCTTTCCCGATGAGTCGTAATAATCATTGCAAGTAGCTAGTACCACTGAGTACATTATGTGCAAAGACGTAACTCATGGAAACAGAATCAGTTTTTCGCTATTGCAATCTTTTATTATTGTATATCCTTTTCTCTTTGGTTAATTTCCACGCCTGTTGTTATTCAGTAACGCTAGGCATTCCACTCAATTACCTATCAAACCTCAGGATTGTTGATTGGATAATGTGCTCCATAAATATCTCCATAGTGCACATCTTTCTGTGTGCACCAGTTTTTGTCACCAACGTGACAGAGGATTTCGTGACAAACCCTGGGGATTCGGCCCCTGTCCCGATTGCCTTTTCTAACGAAGCAGTTGCTGTAATTGTTACAGACAGCTTGCCTTATCACCTGTCAGCTGTATACAGACATCTCCCACTGCGCAGTTCTTGCCTGTACAGGGACGGATACAGGATTTCCGAGAGAGGGTGTAGGGGGGGGGGGGGTCAGCATATAGGCTAAGTTTTAAAAGGGCATGCATTTGCACTCACAAGCTCTTTTTGTTGTTTAGGTCTCCACCAAAAACGGGTAGTATCAGGTCCCCCGGATCTACCCCTGAGATGAGATATATGGGGCAATTCATGTAATAGTTTAGTGTATGTATTGATGTAATATTTCAAATTACCTTTAGAACTATAATAGTTGTATGTAATCAGGTGTTGGCACTGTACCATGCTGTCCAAACACATTGCATCCTTCATCATATACAATTATCAACCAATGCATTTTGCAGCCTCCATCTTTTGTATATTAACCAATGCATGCTGCAGCCTCCATCTCATACCTTAACCAATGCATTTCTCCTGCAGTCCCCCATATAGCTAGCCCTCCTCCCTTGGTAGCAGTATATGTGAAGTCAGCTCCTTCCCATGCCCGCATAGACACACCGGCCTGGGGTGGTGATTGACCGGGGCAGCGGCCCCTGGGGACCTCATCCCCAGCGCAGGTCGCTTGTCACGGCGGGCAGATCGATATGTAGAAGTGCACTGCGCCCTTCACCCGTCCGGCCAGGGCTTTTAGCCCCCCCCCCCCCCCCCCCCCCCCACATCCAACATAGACCTTACCTCCATTGTGAACAGTATACTCTAGCCTAGTGACAAATAGCCAAACATCGAGAACCACGACGCTACCATTATCATTTCTGTTAGGACGTCGAATCTGTAGGGAAAAAAGGTCTCCTGCCCCAGTGGTCAGTATCGGATTTTTTCTGTGGTCTGCTATATTCCTGGATGCTTCACATGTTTCATAGACGTGGTGAACGCATGCTATAATAATATTTGCTGTAATCAAGCTTATTTTAAAAGGTGTAAGCCTTTAATTAGTGTGTTACTGGTTCACCAACGGATAGTACGCCTCCACACAGCCCAATTTTGCAAACAGATTATTAACTTATGCAAATATTCTCAGTACAGTTGAGGTTACTGAAAGTTTAGAACCTTTTTTTCTGAAACTATAAGACAACTTACCAACAGATGCACTTCAAGTGCAGCTTTTACCCTGAGAAATAGCCGACTGGTCCTCTAATGAATCACCGGTCACAAGTAATAGGATTGGGAGGGGTTGGCCGGTCAGTGGGTGGGTTTAGGGTGTTTGGTGGACGTGTCGGGACTAACCAATGGTGGACTGTAAATGGGAAATGTCTAACCGGACACACGAGAGGTGCATAATTCAGTGGGCGGAATCTTGGACCTTCGCAGTCTGTCAAGCGTAGATAAAGTTCAGTGAATATGCCCTTTTCTTATTTCCTTCCGACTTTCTTTTGTATAACTTTCCTGAGGTAGGATAGATAATAGGATCAATGTCAACATTATATCAAATGTTATGTGGTTGCTCATTAATTTTGTTGTTTTCGGTTCAAATTGAAGTTAACGTTACCCTTGAAAGACCAACCATTTGAAGTATGAACTACAGTTATACGACACTGTTTGGTTTATTCATTCATGTCAATACCGTCATTACATAGAAAACCATTGAGTATCTTACATTATCAAAGTTTGTTTGAGGCTACTCTTCAAATCCATTCAAATATTGATGAATATTAATATATTCAACATAAAAGTGTAGCATCTATACAGATGATCGTGAGTATAACACGTTTCAGAAAACATGATGTCAGAAACCCTGTGCACCTTGGCCATCTTTATGAATCTACACTGTAAAAAGTTAATGTTATTCTACAGCAAACTGTACTTTCCATTTACAGTAATGTTTGCTGTTGAAAAATAAACAGTTAAATTTACTGTAGGATTACAAAATTTGTACTGTAAATTTGAAATTACATGATGAGTATATATTTTTACAGTACATCTTACTGTAAAATACAGTGACCACCAGTGGCCTGTTTCATAATATCCATCGTAGCTACTACACTTTTGTGATTCCTTACGACGAGCTTACTATGGTTTTAAAAAGTGCGTTTCATAATAGTCGTCGTAAGCTTGTCGTAAGAAACCATAGTAAGAACCGTCGTAGTGTAAGGAAACCATAGTAAGCACCTCAAACCATAGTAGCGAAATCATAGTAGCGGATTTTTCGCTGGTTTTGCGTTTTTGAGTACCAGCTACTATGGTTTTTCATGGCGCGAGATCTCGCGAGATTAGGTGTCCTAAATGGTATTAGAGGAGAGTTGCCAGTTTTCATGCATTAACAACTGGAGTTTAGATAATGAAACAAAATTTAAAGAAAAAATGATTCTATTTCACATTTTGGCACATGTATTCAAAGGAATAAGGTGCCTTAACGTAATTATTAATCATATAAAAAAGATAATGTAGGCCTATATTTGAAAATACTTTTGTGAAATATTCCTAGATCACTTATTAAAGTTAATTCTTCAGGTTTTGCACATTTTCGCGCATTAGACCATATTTTTATTAGCACAATTTTGCCTCTGAAACACAATTTTTAATAAATCTTCACGAAAATTGCTCTAATGATCCATTATAATGCCCCGTTTGATATGAGAGGACTCTGGAATTCATTTGATTAATATAGAAAAATGCATCCTTGATTTTGACCTTGAGGTGCTACTAAGGTTTTAGAAATGCTTATGATGGTTTTGTGGCGTAAATTGAAAAAGCATGTGAAATGCAAAAAAGACAGACAGAAAACAAAGTTTTTGTTAAAATATTGCTTTATTTAAAGAAATCATGCATCTAAGTAAGTTTTTGAAAAAAATATGAAGAAAACAAATCCTTAAGATGAGGGTTTGGGTCGTCTTAGTTACTATGGTTTGAGGAGCAAAATTTGCGGTCCTTACTATCGTTTCGCCTTATGACGAATTATTATGAAACGCAATTTTTTGCCATTTTTTGCCAAAACCATAGTAAGAACTTTTATGAAACGGAAAGCATAGTAAGGTCCTTACTATGGTTTTTAAAACGATAGTAAATTATTATGAAACAGGCAGCAGGAGTGCAAAAAGTAAAAAGTGAAAAACGTTTTTGGCATAATACATTAAGACCATTTTTCTGCATTAATTAATTAAATCTAATGATATCAAAAAGTGAATCCCATGCACATGAAATGAACTGACATTTCAGGTTATTGAAATACATACAAATAATTGTAATTATTATGAGATAATTATAATTTGTACGCATAGACACCTTTTTGGTGTAAGGTTTAATTTATAGGTAAGTAATGACCTCTTAAACTTGCTGCAACATCACCCAATGCATGTATGTTCTAGTTAATCTAGCATAACTACATCCCACAACCTCTATACATAGGTTTGTGGTTGGGAATTAACATTTTTGTTTGATTTACAGTATTTAGTTTGCTGTTAAATTACAGTACTGTTTGCTGTAAGACACCTACAGTATCATGCACTGTACAAATTACAGTACATCATATGCTGTAATTGTACAGCAAAGTTTACTGGAAACTTTGTTGCCAGCAAAGTTTACTGTAAATTTACAGCACTTACTTTTTACAGTGTATGTGATACGGCAACCCCCTCAGGCCAACCCACGTGTCTGTCATTGTATGTAGATGGTGTTCGACACAGGGTGAATAGACACGGTATCAGAACACCGATATATCAACCATTCTCAAGGCCTCCAGCTATCAGCCAGGCTCCAACCACAGGCACCCACTGCCTCAAAATTCGTCGTCGAATCTCAAACAAATAAATAGGATGCAAGCCAAAAATGCAAACAACTTCAAGCCTCTTGCATAATATCTGCAGATTCCTAGCATATTACTTGTATTGTTTTGTTTAATAGTCAGAAGAAAACTCTGCAGAATAGGATATGCAGTCTATAAACATAGTCAACTTCGTCAGCGGATGTGTTTCATTTTCAAGCATTCCGTAAACTTGTATTACCTCTTTGAGGACTACTAATGTTTCGCTATTGAATACCCGTTCTATCTAAAAACTGCGAACATGCAAGTATGCATTATTTGAGATGATTTCAGATAATATTATTCCAGTTAGTATTCAGAGGGGTTCTTAATTATTGAAATAAGTCCTCCATAGGTTGGATTCAGTCTAGAGTTGTCTTTCAGAGTGTATTCAAATGATAATCAATATTTTAGAGGGGGATCTGTTACTTAAACGGTTCAAAGGTAACAAGGGCCGGTCGTAGACACAATCTCCTCTGCACAATATGTGACCAGTCACGGGATATGGTAACCTAGAGGGATATTAGTCATTTTGCTCTAAGTCCATTATTAAGTGAGTTATTGATGAAAACAAGCTAATAATGCATATTTCCTAGAAAATGTGACCCAGGCAGAATTTTCCAGAGATTAAGATTATGATCAAAAACATATTCCATTTATTTATGAGAGTTGCATTATGGGTAATTTTCCAAGGAACGTCCTTTCTAATAAGGGTGTTACAATAAGGAATGTTCTCATGTTACCATGGCAACAGAAAAAGGAATATTCCGATTGCATAAAATATTTTTGTAAAGTTTGATAACAAAAGTCTTTCACTTTGCAGCAGTGAAAACTGTTATTGGAATGGAGATCTGTGTCAAAAGTTATTGTATTTTGAATAATTGTGATTGTTAAGAAAATTGTACTTTTAACTATACATGCTTTGGGTTCAAGGAGCTATAATTTGGAGATGGGGCACAAACGGTAAAACAGGGGTGTGCGAGTGTGTACCGCAGGGGCAATTTCAAACTCCCATATCTCAGCCTCTAACTGGAATATTTAAAAATGGTTTGCATTATCTGAAAGGTATAATTTTAAATTCATTTTCATACTTTCCCCCTCTAGGACACCAAATCCCATGATTGGTCACATATATACATCAGTGTATCTTAGGATTAATGAAGAGTTCATCAGTATACATGTATACATGTCCAATTTCTCAACAGTATCTCCTACGACTCAGAATAGCCTGAAGACAGAACAACGTTGGGTTTATAAGACCACGTTATTCTGATTGCTAAATGCAACAGTTCCTTTACGGGTCCTTTACACGATTACATTTTCATTTGATAATTTGAATTTTATAAGCTTCTTTCAAGAGGAAACCCTTTGACTAGGTGATTGGAAACCATAATACAGATTCTAACGGTATTCATAAACAGCTACATATATATAGTCCATGGTAGTTTATAATCGGCGGATTACAGTGGTTTGGTGGAAATAGGGCTTTAGTTCACACCTCTGCCTCCGAAGTAACCTGCGGAAGTGGTGAGCCCTATCAGTGGTTACCCAGGGTGCACGGCGGGTCGGCGGAGGTGGCGCCCTCTACACCAACACACCACCACACCCCCTGATGGACAGACTGCTTTCTCAGACCAGTCACGTGACACAAACTATTCACAACCAGAACCAAAAATAAGGTGAGAAATTCCCGAAGCAGCAGAGTCCAGGGGACCTCCAAGGATGGCCTGGGTAAAAATATGTCGGGACAAAATATTTGTCTTTATGCTCTATTTATCTTGGTACTCTTTTTTTTCTGGGTTATAGTCATTGGTTTTTTGGTTTCCTCACAAAGTAGAAATACAGACGTAGAAGTTCATCTGGTGCATTGGAGGAATTGAAGTCACTCCTATTTCCAATGAAAAACTCTTCTATTGATGTAAATTATAGATGTAGAGTTGGACTAATCACTCAGAAAGTATGTAACATCAACATTGTTTGACACTGGTTGAATGCTACCTCTAATACGACCAGAATCTTGGATCACTCATTGGATTCCCCCTTCCGTGTGCTTGAGGGTCTAGAAAAAGAGACACAAATTCTACTGCAATAATCTAATGTTTCTTTCGGATAAAGAAGCCAATTAAGGCAAAACGATATGTAACTGGACATATTCGCATATATTTTCCCCTCGTTTTCATTGTTTTGACGTTTATTACTGTGCTGTTGAACCTGTCTATCTCATTAAAAAAAAGAGAACATTATAGTATGTTGGTTTGATTGTGGAAAATTATGAAAATAATTATGGTGTCTTCCTAATATTTTGTGTAGAATTCAGGCCCAAATTATTCCATATTGAAACTGAATATTTCCCTATTTGGTACGTGATTGGAGGCTAAGACCGACGTTCCCGCTCATCAAGTTACCATAATAAATTATGTGCGCGCGGATCTGATGTCGCGTATGTAAATTGCTTATGTATGCACTTACCAAGTATAATGGTCTATCATTACTCTGACTCGTATAGACGAAAGATATTGTAATGGAAAACGGAAGATATTCTGAATTTGATGTTGTTAGTAAAAGCAACATTAAGTTGATAACTAGAATACATACGTGAATGTCTTACAAGTGGGGATTGAAACTAGACAGTTTCTTATAAAAAGAAAATTAATAGAGGTCTTTCGGATAAATAAATACTTTAAGATAAACATGTAAAGATTATATAGAATTCAGTATACCTTGTCATCAGAATTCAAGGACACGGGATTGTTTACTGGGAAACAATGTCATGATAGAAACATAGTTTTGTTCTTCCTGCTCGGTTTGCACCCGCTTCCTTCTCTCATCAGACGCTCATTATGCGTGTGGTTAATTAGATACAGAGAGGGGCCCGCCGGTCTGGGCCGCTAATTACCCAGTCTGCACGCTATGTCGGGGCCCCTGGATCCTGTATCTCCCACGGGGTCTGATATAGCGTCTTTATATGTATGGGGGGGGGGGGGGGGTGATCAAAAGCCTGCATGTTCGGGGTTTCTACCAATACCATGCTCTATGGTCAATGATAGCAGAGGAATTTATTGTAAACAGTGAAAGTAAGCTTAGTAAGTTTGAGAGATACATTTGTGAAGTCTTCAGAAAATATTGTATAAATGTTCCAATGCTAATACATCCTGACGAAAATCAAACTGAAGACTTCTGATTTTTACGCTGGTCTTGACAGAACCTTTATTAGGTCAAAGAATAGGATGAAAGTAACCTAGCTTATGTAAGAAGGCGCCCCTCTTAAAGCTTCTTTCTGTCACGAGGCACTGTACCTGTCCTCTCAACTAATCTAACTGGAGGGCGTACTCTCATATTCTCGTGCTCTCTGCATCCTTGGGGTGAGAACAGATTCCCAAGGGCTATTGCAAAAGAAGTCTAGACTTTGTGAAAGATGGCATCCTAATCTGCGTCCAATTCCATTAATTCCTGAGATAATTACCTTCGATTTTACGATCAATTAAATGCATCACCGTCTCAGACAGAACACCATACCCCGAGTGTATGGAGTATCCTGGGAGCTGGTGGGGGAAGTGGGCACGAGTTATCGGCACTCCATATAGTGTCATGTTCACATGACAAAATACTCCTTTGGTTTGTGATATTATGATTATTATGGTATGTGCGATATATTTACGCAGAATTCTATTCGACTTGGGAGGCTGTGTTGTGTTATTGCCCAAATAAGTTGATAGTGTAGAGATGAGTTATTATTATTAGCATCTGCTTTTCTTCAACCGTGTTTTTCAATCTTCAATTTTCCATTACCAGCTGATAGACATTGCTCTTGGCAGCTTCATAATTGCAAAAGCCCTACGCTTTATTAATGATAAATAGGTAGGCTCATATGTTCAATCAACATTTAAAGCTTACCTCATATCATTACTAACATCTCTACTATCTGAAAAGCATTCATGTAACGAGATAGTTTTGCTCGATATTAAAAAAAGGGGAAAAAACATCTTTACAATGATTATAATTTGTTTGCTAATCAATGGCACTTCAAAGTATTGATGGTCCATCTCTGCACGTCCTATCTCATAAACCACACCCTCCCTCTGAATCCCAACCCCCTGACCACCACTTACCTCCCCGTTCAGCCTCACCCCGACGACCAGACCCTATGACCCCCAATGACCTCTGTGACCTCTCCGGGGAGATGGGCCGGGTCACGTGACCCCTTGGCGCCTGCGCAGACGGGCGCCACGGTTGGCGCTCATCCGGCGGGAGGGCATTGGGCCGGCAGATGGCGCCCACGTCGTCCATACGGGCCGGGCCCTATTTTTGTTGGACCGTCGGGAGGGAGTAATGGCAAGGCAGGGGAGAACCGAGAGTAAATCGTATTATTTGACGTTAAAGATCGATTAAAGAAGAAAGAACTTTAGTTTGGGTATATACCTAATACTCTTTTATCCTCGATTGGTTCCCATACATATCTTCAAAAATTATTTAATACACAAAACTGTTAAAATGTGCTGTTATAAGTTAATTAGAGTGGACTATACACCAATGTAGCTTTTATTTGGAATTTTAATGTTGATAGATTGAGTACATGTACTATTAATCTGATGCATTACTAAAGTTTCAAGGGTAGCAACTTTATACAAACACACATACTTTCAGAACAAGGAGGCGTGGTAGTCCATCCAGCGCGTCAATCAATGCACTGTAGGGCTATTGGTTTGTGGTAGTGGCGCCAGCTAGCGGTATCCTCCCGGCGGGGCAGGAGACTTCCGGCTCCAGGGTCGTCCCGCCAATAGAGGGGCGTCGGGCGGCGCCTGTAGGCTACCCTGATAGTGGGGATTTACGGGACGTCTTGACAGGAGGGGCGGGGGCGGCAGGGGACGGGCTGGGGTTTTACAAACCACTTTACATAGTCTGGAGAGCAAACTTACGACAACTATTTCGTCTCAAATCGATATCCTGAAATGGCACTCAGGATCACCGAATCAAACCGAATCACTTTTAAATATTTGCAACTTATTCTTTCTGATTTGTTTCATTCTGGAGAGGGAATCATGCCTGTTATGGAGAGATGGGAAGAATAATTATTGGTAGGGGGAGTCTCCTTTATCTTTTCAGTTAACCCAATAGAGGGTACCTGTATATGGATATGATCAGTGCGTGAAGGGAATGTACATTTTCCGACCAAATAGTGGGCGGGTCGAACAAAAGACTTTGATTGCATAGAACCAAGAAGTAGGCAGCTTGAAGAGATGCAGAGCGGGCGTGGGGAGCATAATATGTACAATGCTGGGCGGTGGTGGTGGTGGAGATGGCCCTTGGATATCAAAGGGGTAGCTTGGTGTACAGCCCTAGCTTTCGATGTATAGAGCGTGATTAGATGGTAAAGGTGATGCTTGGCGTGATGCTAGGATTTGTAGACTGGTTCAAATTTAGTAAAAGTTTATAGTAGTTTTATGAGATAACCATAGCTCACAGATTCCCTTTTGCAATCCTCATGACAAGGTTCGATTTTGTTATTGTAAAAATGGATGGATAAAGCTTATCATCCACAAGATTATTTGCAGTTTGCATAATTTTAGATTCTTAAATATCATTTTAATCTACCCCTTCTTCAGAGCCCAAATCTGGATGTGTGAGGACACACTTGTGACTGTTGTCTAAGGTTATTAATTTTAGAAAATGTCTCAGATAGAAGTGGCATCGTGTGAGGTCACTGCTCTGTCTGGTTCATGGGTACAGATGTTACTCTGAAGTCTGAATTGAGGGGGAAGGGGGTGATCTGTGAGGTTGCCTGTGATTCGTGGTTTGTAGGTGGTCTGTGATTGGTTGGGTGCCAAAGGACGCCCACCAGCGCCCCTCACGGAGATAGACGTGCTCACCGCGCCCCCCTCGGCATCGACGTGAACTGGGGTGGTGTCTAGCAAACCTGGCGGGAAGGAGTAAAGGGTGCAACATATTTTATTGTCTTTATAGGTTCCAGAGCAGAAATTAAAGCATTATGCGATTGATGAGCCTCCTTATAGGGACATGCTTGGCAAGATTTAAAAACTTAGGAGAGTGCATACACACATGACACCAAATGGCTCCCACTATAGCCACGACGGAAGCTGCTGTCGGGAAGCCACAAGGAAGCCACAAAGTAGCCAGACAGAAGCCATTTTGTAAATTTGTATATGCAACTGAAGTCACAGTGAAAGCACAGTTCAAGCGAATTAGTTTCATGACAGATAAATCGGATCAAGAGTATGTTTAAATCTCCACTGTGATCAGCTGATATGCAAGCATAGTCATGGATTATTAATGTTGCCTGATATAGTTTAAATATGTCTGTATTTGTTTAGAATTGATTCTAGACATAATTTAAGAATGTACTACAGGCAATATAATCATGTGTTCTACTATATATATATATATATATATATATATAATTATATATATATATATATCATTATTATGACCATAAGTATTTACGGATGTATAAAGACAGTTTATACAGAAAACTTGTGCATCGTTTAAAAAGTATTGCCTAATGTATATTCGAGGGTATCTAAAGAAGATTGCATTAACTGACAGCAACTCATCACAGTGCCTGCTGTACAGTAAGATATGCAGGCGTGGGTCTGAGATGTACCACACCTAGGACCTGACAGCCTCCCGTTAGCCTTAAGCCCCCTGAGAGGTGCGTCTGCCTCCAGTATACATATAGGAGACCGCCCAGCACTCCTGGAATTAATCACACACATTCATCAGAATCCAACATTATGGTGTGATGTGCCTTCCAGAACAAATTCCTTTCGCACTACTAAGCTTGTTGTATTAACTCTTTTCCAAATGTCTTCACTTTGTATCATATTATATCGCTTAAGGATTCATTTTGTAATCAGAAGTGGAAAAAATAATCGCTGTTGATGATATAGAATCAAACTAATAGACTTAAATCTCACGACACACTGAATAGGTAGGTCTAGATCATGGCCTGCATCAAGGGAACGTGACGCATAGAGCAAATCTTTGTCAATGTTCTGTAGCCAATAGTAGAAACTGGTGACGTCACGCGTCACATTCACATTGAAGCGAGGGAATATAAAAACCTCCCTAATGACATTTACCCACTCTACAATGAAAATGTCAATTTATCACATAATAGTAGGTCACATACTAGGCATGGCCCCCCTAAATTCCCTTCCAGCAGAAATAGCCAAAGAAACCATCTTAGCGTCAAAGTACTCCTATCGTCTCAGAGATAAGCCAATTATTTCATGAACCGAAAAGTGAGATCAGAGAGATCATTTTACAAAATGTGTAACGATAGGAATAATCAACAGAGAAATATACTTCCGGAAATCGTAAGCCAAGTCTATAGAATCTATATAGATTTAGAATATAACACGAGAACCCACCAGTTGTCGTAGTATTACCCTATAATTACAAATTGTACTAAAAAACGACAGTGATTTATGGACGCATTTTGCACTCTTAGCAATCCAAGAGGCACAATATAGTTTATCATACCCTGTAGTCCTACCCCCTCCCCATCTCAAACACACACATATTCCCTGGCGTTATCGGCCAGGGTAACTGCCTGTAAGTGTAAGTCCCGACTCTTCATTGCGCTGTGATCCCGCGGCTCCCTAGTCCCATATCAAACTCAAAGGAGAAGCTGGACACATCTGACATCACATAAAAACGATAATGTCCCCTTCTGCCCAGAACCACGGCTCTATAGATGTCATTGCGCAGGCGCGATCCACAGTAAGGCCTGCCTGTCTTGTCGAGATGGCGCGGATATCTCGCGGGATCTCGTCGCTAAGGGACGCCCCTGGAAGCGTCCCTGGAGCTTGTATAGACTCTCTACTTTATTGCTTGACATTGCCAGAAGTGCCGCTATAACTATTACTGCAGCGAGTATCTTTGGAGTTTTCTTTGACTTTACATAGATAACTCGAGCTTTTTTCTTCTTTCTAGAATGTATGGCTTTGGGAACTTTTGTGAATCCCAACAAATAATAAGGCAAGGAGTAGTATCTCTTTATATCGCAAGCAGTCAAACCCTCGAACAACACTGTCATTGTAGATATACATTTGTTTTATTTTAGTTGGTACGCATATTGTGGCTAAGAGTTAGGATGTCATACTTATCAAGAGACCGAAACTTTCTCGGGGGACTTTAATTATGTCTACATGTCATGATCTAGGTGTTGTCAGAATTTATTGGCAGCAGTAGGGTCTCCTTCATGTCAAAATTGGTCGAGCCTTCTATAATCGATAGACAGAGGCAAGGCCATTACGTAGATTCGACAAGCCGACAGGTCTAAAGTTTGATTTCAGACTGAATTATCAGGTAAAATTGACTCAAGACGTTGTTTTTTCCTGACTGCATGGAACAGTATATTAAGTATCCTAATATTTGTCAGGAGATTGGGTTAGATTTAACAGTATTAGGCTTTACATGATAATTCCTTTGTTTAATTTTCATTATAATTACTTAAACAAAAATATGAATACACCTAGGCCTATGTTATAAGCTGATATTACTATAATCATTACCTATCAAATTACAATTCAGAGTAGATACGTCTCTCTGTGCCTACAGGCCTGGGATAAAAGTAGCGTCCTGACAGAGGCAGTGAATGATAACACCGCTTCCCGTGCGGACGGCTGGGGGGCGAAATGGGGTGGAAAACTGGCCCACTGGGCAGGGTACAGCCGGTGGTGGTGTCAGGGTTTCTCACAACGATGGCCGAGCTGCTCGGAGCGATTTAAATAGGCGTTAGACCGTTAACTCACCTCTTAATCTGAAAAAAAACCTATGTATTATTTTTCCTCTGTGCATTTGGTTTAAGAAGTCCTTCGTTTTGGTTAATGTACATCTCTTGAATTGTGTATACGGTCTCATGAAAGTGTTTGGCCACAACACAATCATGCGAGACCAGTCCCAAGTATTTTTCATTTCCTTTGAACGGAGAACACTATTCAAAATCACACCCCTTTACTGCTTGTACCCGGTATTGGGAGCACGAGAACACCATCTTTCGAGATCAACCTCAAATGCAGCATTTTTGATTAACTACCCAAGCTGCATGTCATTTGATTAAGTAGGTTCGGGAGATGGATACTGCAGTAGACGCGTCTATCTATTATAGTTCTCTCACTCTAGACTGATAAGTCACCTTACTGCAGACACTTTTAAGGCATACTCGGACATTCTTAGAGGTAGTTTGTTTGTATTACCAACATTCCTGTGGGAGATATGATGTGTCAGGTAGTATTAGTAAACAAGAGTCAGCAATTGTTTCCAGGGGGTAACAGACAAGAGGTAATGTGTAGACGGATTGCGCTATAAGAAAGAGTTGTAAACTGTTCCTTGCTGGTTTTAGTGCTATGTGGGTTCATAAACCTCACACTAAGGGCAGAGAAAGATCCCATGAACAGTTCCTTATGCAGTTCAGCATAGATCGGGTGGCCCCTTATGATATCTAAATGTACCTCACTGAAATTGCAAAGGATACGTATAGAATTGCTCTCCATAGATACTAGATATTTCATCTCTTTTTCTAATGTCTGCTTTCTTTAGCCAAGTCTGATTATGCATTCAGTCTATTCTAATTGGATCCTTTTTACTTAAGAAGGCAGCCAAGTCAGGTTATTGAATTAAGATTCAATCGCTCCCCAGTGTGCCCTTTGCCTCAGATTGGGGGCCGGACCCTCGCCTCGGGCAGACCGGATTAACAATATCAGCCAGCGCCGTCTCCCGGCCAAACTTCAAACAAGCTACCTGATTGGATTCAGACCCCGCTCTATGAGATACCGAATGCTAACGCTGGCGGTCCGATTGTTTTCGTTCTTTGTCACTGTAGTATGATGACACGTCTAGGTCGCATCTAAGGTCATATACCCGCGAAAGAGATGTCTGTCTGGGCGGGGGGGGGGGGGGATTTGGTTCCATTGTGACCATGCTGGTATTGACACTGAAGCTGGTGATCCACGTTGCGACATTTTACAAACCGACAAAAAAAATTGTGACTGAACCGATTTCCGAACCGACGGTTTTTTGTTGGTTTGGAATCGGTTGGGTAATTAAAGCTATTGGTCCTAGAATCGGTCCAGAATCGGTCCCCTACCCATGATCTACAGTGAAGCTGATAACTAATTATTTCCTTGCTTCCTGAACCACAAATTAATAGGAAAAGAGTGAGAAGAAAATTATCAAAATTATGGAAATATATTAATATTTCATGTCTAAATATTGTCATTACGACCAGAAATATATATTATTTAATCTGTTTGATTAATAAATAGTAAAATAGTAAAGTTCTTTTCAAAAAGCATTAAAAAATATATCATGTGAAAGAGAATTCATTTTGATATCTTTTGGTAACATTTTCGTTCTATTATTTCCAAAAATGAATGAAATAACCTTGAAAATGCATACACATTATAAAATCGGTTCACAATCGGTTCACAATTGGTTCACACTCGGCCCAAAAATATTAAACAGGTTTAATAATTTTGTCGGACCATCGTCGCTTGGAAATCGGCTGGAAAAAGTTACTCTTACATTATGTCGGTTGGAAATCAGTTAGAAAAAATCGGTTGACATGATCCACGTTGTGATATTTTTCAAACTGAACCGATTTTGAACCGATTTTGGACCGATTTTGAACCGATTTTGAACCGATTTTGGAGATTGAAATTTTTTTGAACGTCGGGTGAGAATCAGTTCATTTTTGTCGCAACGTGGATCACCGCCTTGAGGGCTAGGCCTACACCGGTGCCGTAGGATCGGTCATGGTTGATATAGTGTCTCGATTTCGCGAAATGCCATTATCCTTGTTCATATTATAGAGCAACATATTGATATAGTCATCATCAATTCATGAAACCATAAAAATGTGTTTTGATTCATGGGGAAGCCAATGGGTGAGTGCAAGACATTGGGGAAGTTCCATTTTATAGTTTCGAAAATGGGTGTACAAGAAAGCATCTGCAAAATGTAAATGCGGAAATTGGTATATTAGGAGAGATTGTGTGTGTGTGCGTGTGTATGCGTGCGCGCGCGCGCCCGTGTGTGTGTGTGTGTGTGTGTGTGTGTCTGTAGGAACCAAGGCTCCAAAAGGAATCTAGATTGAATCTTTTTGTGTCAAAAAACAATGACTCTCTTAGATTTAGAACGTATTAGTAATTTCAAAACACCAAGATCGCAGCCATCTGGAACTAGTTTGGGCTGAAAAGTCACCAGGTAGGGCTGAAAAGTGTGTCCATGGAAAAAAAAGCATGTTACGTTTTTTACTGAGGAACAAAACGCATAGGGCTTTCATACTTTTATTCGTGTTATTCTACACTTATTGTAATTGCTTGCAAACCAGACGTAGCGACCATGTCCTAAAAAACGTCACAAATAAAGATGACAAAAGGGCAAACATGGTCCCTTATAATATCCTTTTGTTCAGTTATAACACTTTGTTCAGAAGGAAATCTGTTCAGGTCATCCTGAAGTTCTGACATGAGGTATGACCATTATGCATCTTCATCATAGGTTTGTTTTTTGTAGACAATGTCATGTAGATTGTACTGAGATTGTTCGGAGAGAAACCTCACTATAGCACCAACCGGAAGTTTTCTGTGATATGAAAAAGAACAAACTAATAATTGGTCTTCTGTTTTATGCTAGTAAGTCTTGAACTCTAGATTAACCGTATTTTGTATTGGTTTATTGCTTGTATGCATAAGATTGCTTAGAAATGATGTGCCCCCATCCTGCTAAGTGAATAACCCGAAGGCCCCAAGTAAGTCAAGGCTCGGATTTGGGGTCCATTTTGGTCCAAATATTAAGGTTAGACTACGGTGATGAACAATCATTTTACCAAAATCGCAATATCTCTGTAGCTATTGGCGCTATTTTAACATGTAAGACATCAGATGAAAGCTGATAATTTTCTCTATCTTATCATGCGGGACAGATTTAGGAAACATATAGATTTGTTAAATTATGAATTAAAATCGAATTTTTTCACTTTTATTTTTTGAACAAAGATTTCGAATTCAATATTGTGTTTACAGCTTTGAAATTTGGTAATATTGTCAATAATGTTCATTTGGAGGGAACCGTGTCTCAGATTATCAATTTAGACCCTATTATTGTTTTTATGACAAAAAACGGGTAACTTTTTGTCATTTTTTGTCAATTTTTACAACTTCATTTTCTAGATTTCATAAAATTAAAACTAGATCCTTAATCAAAAATTTGAGACACGGTTCCCTCCATATTAGTATTATCTATACACATACAAAATATTATGGGTTTCCCTTCATTATTGACTGAGATATTTCAATTCAAAAAAATTAAGTATTGAACATGATCTTCACATTTCCGATCAATTTCTATTTCTATCATAATATCCATATTTATTTCATTTATATCAAAAGATAGTGTATTTCAACATTTAGCTAATGATATGTAATAAACATTAAGATAGATAGTAGGGAAATAATTATTCTGCAATTTTGCGAGACCGGCAAAATTGTCCCTCATCACAGTAGTCTAACCTTAATCTTACTGATACAATTCCTGTGCTCGGAGGGTGCGGGCAAAAATGAAAATCCTGTGCTCGGAGGGTGCGGGCAAAAAAAAGCTAATCCCCCGCCACCCTACCCCCAAATTCCTGCATCCGCCCCTAATGATGTTAACAGGAAAGATGGATTTAAATCCACTCCATATCTGATGTTACTGGGTGTTGAATTGACGATGATAATACGAAGTGTCCAGAAGGAAATGGCACTGTCCATCTATTGGCCGTCCTCAGACGTCGCCCAGCCCCCACCGGTACATTGATTCCTTCTGAGCGCCCCAAACCCCCTAGCGGCGGACGGTGGTACTGGGCGAGCTGCTCGTGGGCTCCGGGTCTAACCCTGAGAACAACCTGCTCCCACAGCTACCCGTCTTCTGGGAGCCTTGTCCCAGGTGCTACACTTCTGTATACCCGTCCAGCTCGGGGCACTGCTCCCTGCTAGATGCGAGCTGCTCATAAGGCTGTGGGGGACCGGGGGCGCCTCACAGACACAGCAAACCCAGGGACTGCGAGCAGTTCCGAGCTGCTCTCATAAGGACAGCCTGGGACTTGTCCTTAATGCAATCTGTTGAAGGAGCTGGTCTCTTCAACACACAAGACTAAAACTAATCGTAACCTCAAAGACAGACATTATAAAATGCAAAACTGCCTAGATACTTGGATTCTTGCTCGCATACCTGCACAGAAGACCGACTGAGGGATCTGTTTATGGCCCTCCCTCCACACAAGAGAACAACTGTCAGACCCACCAAATACCTGCTCACAGACCTGCTCACAGTCCTCCATACAGAAAAAGACCTACTCAAGACCTGATTACAGAAATGCTGTTACACCACTCTTAGACCCAGATCACATCGGCTGTAATCATGCATTGCTGTGCATTGTCCATCGCGCCCCCTCTACAGGAGAGAATCGGAATCACGCCTCCTCCAGCCCAGTCTTAGATGCAGGAGACTGTGTAAGGACCCACGACCGACAGGTAGGGACGGTTCTTTTTGTCTCGCGGGTTTAGTGCCGCACTGATTGTATTGTATACGGCGCCGGGTTTTTCTGTACACGTTGGAGGCTACAGGATACTACTACTTCCCGGGGCTATAGTCTCCTACACCCTCCCTCCCTCCCGGTCTCTTTCTATGGCCGGCGGAGGCTGGATCCTGCAGATCCAGGGTCCTGGCCCGTAGCCGCTACTATCCTAGAACGACTCATTAGAATGCACCATGTCGATCATAGTCGAACTTGTAAGTAGTACTCCACATTCAAGTGTAACTGCAATGGATATTGCAGTGGTGTAAGTATGAAAAGAAACAAGATGAGGTGCACTTTCACATTATATGAAAATCTATGAAATGTTGGTTTTTAGGCTAGAAAATCGAACATTTATTCATTCGCTGCTTTGCAAACATATATTCTTCTAATTTCAAATTGTTTGCAAAATATATTCATTACAAATGCTTTTTAATCAATAGTTCTCTTGTTACTTCTCCTTTCTTAGTTTCTTCCTACATAATGTTTGGACAGAGGTCTAAAGAAAATACAGGAATTATGGAAGGGGTTTATATATCATATAGTTTGGAAAATGAAAATGTTACTAATAAGTAACCCACGGGACAATATTATTTCAAAGAGGTTATCAATCTTTTTGTATACACTGAACGTAATCCTTCACTTCGGCCGGTCACAGAATTGAAAACGCACCAAGAGTCTGCATTCCCATATATTTTTTGACATTACACCTTCCATTCTAGAGCAGTTTTCATGATAAAGTTTACAAATATCTTTCATATGTAATATTCTCAGATATTGTAATCGAATCTTCAAGTCAAGGAGTAGAGGATGGAGACGTTCTGTGACTAAACTGTGGTAGCACCAACGTTCGCTCTCCCATTTGCTCATCCTTTCGAGGCCTAGATAATGAAGGCAGGAGGGCAGTGAAGGTGGTAGTCTGCTGGTGCTGATCCCTTGGATCGCCCGTGCCCTCGGTGCCCCCTGCCACCCCCCTGCCACCCCTCCCCCTCCTCCCGGCCCCTGGTACACACCTCGTCCCCAGCTGGCACCGACCTGCCGCCTGCCGGGGGCCCGGGCAACTAGACAGAGATGAGGAGTGGAGGCTGCAGCAGGGGGAGTACTTTGTCTAGAAAGGGTTAGCCTGGCCACTCTGGTCACCCACCTCAACAATAAAGGTAGCACACAACCCAGTGATGGCCAGCCAGATGGCCTCTACCTAAAGGATCTGACTAGAAGTTGATGTTCTGAAGTAAACCCTCCAATAAGCGATGGGTATCTCCCTAGGCAGTGGGGAAATGTGGCTGTGGGGCCAGGGAAGGTATGGGTTTTGGGTGGGAGCCAGTGACGGGCCGACGGGAGTGGGGGGGGGGGGGAGTTCTAAACTGTAGGGTCACGGTAGCTACAATAGCCTATCTCCCGTTGAACGCCACCTACAAGTACAAGTCAACCCTATACTGAACGCTATAATTATCTGTTATTGATCTCCTCCAAGGAGCTGCTCGTACTGCACAATCGGCCAGTGACCCACATATAACTTTAGCAGACCCAATTATATATACTGGAACCTCTCGTCCCACTGTCCTAAGGTTCATTAAATCCCATTCATGATTAGGGGTACTTTGCTTCGCTGATATATCGTATCGTCGCACATTGCGAATCAGGCTTGAGGCAGACATAAAGACGAAGAAACTGCGAGGACAAGAAAACCTCGTCTGTTTCAAAGCAAGTGTTGTTTCTGTTGGCACCCCCTATGTAGTAACCTGGGAGAGTTATACCTGGACCGCTGGCACTCCACCTTTATCGCCAGGTAAAGGCTTATCTGTACCTATATAGAGGCCTTATCGGCAACGTGTCGAAAAACGAACCAGGATTCCAAGCAACCAGAAAATCGCACAAGAAATTCCAGGGAACCCCGACACCTATTCACATCCATTATGTATGTTTAGTGAGCTGCCAGCATGGAAGATTGACGTCAGGGAGAGAGGCAGGGATGGCTGTAACGTTGCGGTGACCAAACACGGCGTCATAACAGTGTAACCCTTTTCGTAGCCTCGACTTCGTAGAATTAGAACGTGATAATTATATCCTCTTTTACGTATAGAGTGGACCATTATTACCTCTCCTAAGCTTAGTGTCATAATAACATAATGTGATGAATGTCTATTCATCTGTCAACATAGTCACGTGATCTAAGTGACCAATCAGAATTAAATAATAGAGTATAAAAGAGGGCATGGGTGCCCGGAATAAACAGTCCCTTCTTGGTACTCTTTATATACACATGTCTTCTTTAAGTAACATAGCCCTCGAATGGGCCTAAGTCGAAAGAGATGCTTAACTAGAAGTCAATTAGCCAGTCGAACTCAAGTAAATGGTCTTAGTTAGTGAGTTATCACCCAGGAATTGGGTAGTGGTCCGGAAGCCCAAATCAGCCCGAGGACTGACCTGAGACCGAAAGACCGGGCAGGTACGAAAGCCCGAAATCGTGAGCGGCCAGCCCGTGACCGTTCTGACGGAGGTGCGACCCACTTGGCCCCACGCTACCAACCACTGGCAAGCAGCGACCTGACCCCCATGGAAGATGGGATAGGGCAACAACCCCTACCACTCCAATACTTCTCCACCTCTGCCTAATGTCTGGAACACTTCAGGCCCGACAACCCAACACACTCCCCCTCCATCCGAGAATAACGATTCCCCAACCTTTGCGCTCGTCCCCCCTCATGTGCGAGGCACGACTCTTAATCTTACACCTTGGTTTCCTGCTCGAACTCTTTGTCCGGCTTGAGACCAAAAGAACCCCCACGTCCCTCCGCGGTAGAAATCTGAGACCCTGACCTACCGGGAAACGTCACAATACTCTTTTGGTTTGGTCTTTACAATACACACAAACATCAGTTGGGAATAACCCCTTCAGGGCTTTATATTTTTGTTAACATTTGATTTGACGTTATAATAGCATGCACCCTTTTCTTTCTTTTGTCTCAAATGGCCCCATCCTTGAATATTTTGATACGGCACCGACAACGAAGTCATGGAAGAAGAACATATATAATTACTAAGTCGCACTTGGCTCAGTGCATACTTTTAAAAATCTTATTCCTTGCTGTAGATGAACTTCATGACCTTCAAAACATACGACATTAATACAAAAGCAAACTTCGATAGCATTTTTGACAGTCACTATTCTTCTTGTAAAAAAGGTTTTATCATAAAGTTGATTCCAACCATGCCCTAGCTAAGAAGTGCGGAAAGGGGGAAGTACACAAGAAGCTACACGGATACGAAAGAGGGGAGTTCCCAGAAAAGCACTAACTATGAGGCATGTAGTACTTCGGGGAAAGAGGCAGTCCCATTTCATGGGGCAGGAGGTCTACATCAGAAGATACGAGCCCTGGGGCTCTGACACACTGATATGATGCTGCATTCAATATGACATATCGATCAGTCGTATCTCCACATCCCAAGGGCTTGGCAAGGACCCGGGACTTGGGACTGAACGCTACATTCTTATGTCTTGGTGTATTATATCAAGAATTGCCCTTCTTGGAATATGAGGAGGCTACCGTGAATTGTCGAGTCTATACCGAGTATAGGGACTAAGGCATGGCGTTGTTTCAATACCGGATTCACTTGTGGTTCATTCATGAGAAAACAGTCGAGAGAACTTTACATCAGTATATCTTTTTATCTAAGGTCTTTCTTTAAAATAACTTACACAACTGGATACTCTTCCAAAAAGCATGCACCTTTTTATGTCTATAATTGTTGTCCTTTCCGTTAAACGTATGAAGGACCACAGGGATTCTGACTCTTTTCCCTGTTGAGACTCCCTCAAGGAGTACATGCCAAGAACGCTTTCCATGGAATCACCACATGAATGGCATTAGATCCCCATTTCATGATCCAGTGCCCAATCTAAATATCACTCACGTTACATGTGTGCTTTGAGTAATGATTCATAATTAAATTTTACATTTTTATAGATAGGTCGATACCTTGAGCTATTGGTTTATTTATATGGGGGAGGGGTGGAAGTAGGATGAGCTCCTCCCGAACGAACCTTATGAAGATTATTCACACGTTTTACATTGCTGAAATCAAGTTCAAATGGTCAGGGCAGAAAATAAAGTCGTTCAGCTTCTCGGCTGCATGCAGTTAAAGCCGGGTTTCCACCGAACGACTTACATGGAAAGTTCCTAACGACCATGAAAGATTAAAAAAAAGAAAATCTTTGTTCATTTTGGTCGTTCACAAATGAACAAATTGTTGTTTCCACTGAACGACAATATTTGGACGATTCTTGGCATTATGGATGATTTTTTCCAACGACAAGATTCATGAAACTCAGGGAACAATGGATTTAATTGCTTTTAATTGCCCTGGAAAGAAATCGTGAGCTACTGTCGTCCAAAAATATTAAACAGGTTAGATATTTGGTCGTTGGTGTATCTTTAACTTTAGTTGTTCACAAATGTCGTTTGCAGTCGTTCACAAATGTCTTTATCAACGATTTTCTGTTTCCACTGAACGATTTTCCCAAAGACCACCAACGATTTCCTAATCTTTTCATGTCTTAGGCTGTCTTGCGGAAAATGTCGTTCGGTGGAAACAGGCCTTAAGACGTCTATTACAGGGCCACCTAACTTAGCTATATTTGCTACCAAACCACGCGATTTAGGTTCCATAATCAGCAACGTTTCTGCTTTGAATTGCAATATCAGTACATTTTTTTCAATTCCTTTTCAGAAAGTGACTTGTATATTCATGGTTATATTTCGTTTCTCATGAGTGTCTTGAGCTACATCTTTCCTTCCTGCCCCTTTCCCGTGAACTCATTTGCCAGTTTCTCTCCATCTTCCTCCTTACTGATATGCAAAGGCTTGTTTTTTTTCAACCTTGGGGAGTTGGAAATAGTTGGTCGCAATTCCCTGGTGACAGCGTTTGCAATAGGGCGGACGAGCTGGGAAGGAGGCCAATAATAGTATTGGCGGAGATACCAAATTGAGAGTGGTGATGGGAAAGAAGCGGCTGGGCTGAGGATAAATGAACAACAATAGATCGCCATCTATGGCTGTAATGGAGTTAGGGGGCAGGAATGGCTGGAAAAGAACGGTTCATGTTAGGAGAGGCAGATGGAAAGTGTTCGTCTCGTGCTTGAATATTGAAATGCGGTAGACAAAAAAGACGTGGGATTGAATTGGGAAATTGGCTATTCCTCAGAGATACATACATGCAGAAAAGGCTCAGAGACATACGTTATTTTCTTTAAAAAATACTTTAGCATCTATGAACACCTATTTTAAAGCTTGTGTGCTAGGTTAAATTACCTCACGTGCAAATAGTCAAAATTAATGTATGGTTTAGAAGGATTGTTCCATATGATTACTATGAAATCACTTAAAGTATTCTTTACTAATGTAGGGGGTGTTTCACACTGACCGTAAGATCATAATTATTTTTAGTTAAGATACTTTGACTTTTGCATGGTTGTGCTTCAGACTTACAATCTTATGTTCCTACTGTTGGTTATATAATAATGTAGTGTTAAGATTATTGACTGTTCAAATCATCTTATTTCAAATTTTGAGATGATTATTTGCGATCCTTCTTGTGTGAAACGCGCCACATGGTCCTGAAGTACATATCAAATCAAACTAAAGTCTTAAAGACCTGCAACGAGGGAGCATTAGGATTATAAATAGTGCCACCTGTCATCCACTTTATCCTCATTTCCTATTGTAAAACATGTAGTAGTTGAAGTCCAAATACTTCGTTAAATAGATATGAAAAGAGTGGCGAGGAAATAATAATTTTTTTTTTTTTTTGATTGTTTTTATTTGGGTCTAACAAGGTTCGGCTTAGCCGTTCTTCCACCTGCTCCCCTTTGTAGTACAATAATCATGATAATTGGGAGCAGGCATTCAGTTTAAACACAATATACATGTTTCCTGCCATGAAAATGGCATTATGCAGAATTTCTATTAGATAGATCATTTAATTTAGAGTATGAGAACTATCTGGGTGGAGGAATAGAAAAATGCACGATTTCAACCATGTTTCCATGACATTCCAAATAGTCCAGACAATTTGAAATGCTTCTTTAGTTAATTAGTTAAATAGAAAATAATACGAAAGATGCATGTTTACCAATACTTAATGACCAGAACTTTAATGGAGGGGGTGATCTGGTGATGTGGTCATTTTAGCAAGGATGATGGTGTTCAAGCTAGGCCGAACTTAAAACGTTGTTCAGAATGGTTTGATTATTAAAAGGCCTACTGATACGGCTAGAGAATTTTTAGGGTATAATCTTATTCAAATAGATGGGTAATCTCTATGTTGTATCTCACCACAGTGCCTCCACTATTACATGTACAGGCGCTAGATTAACCACCAACTGAGCTAACTCAGAAATAGTATAAAAAGGCTGGCATGTAGCACATTTGCTCCTCAAATCGTAGTCTCGTAGATGTCAGCTGGTTTGAATGCGGGGTAAAAGTAAGAAGATACTGCATTTCCGCACCGCTCACAGCTTGTTGGTTTGTTTGCATTATTCGGCGAACTACACCGAGCCGACCCGCCGGGCCCGGGTTCACAATGTGTCAGCTGCCTGCCACGCCCCACCTTCCCGCTGGGTCAGGAAAAGCCGACCCCTCTGTTCAAGTGGACATGACCAGGCAGTTTCTTTTGTGCACTGAAAAGCCCGAGTGGTCCACCACTTGTCAAAGGCCACAGGGTGTAGGAATCTGTCCACGGTGCAGAAGCAGATCCCAGATTCCCGTACAAAAATAGCAGATCCTGAGGAATGCTCATCTCCCTCTGCACAATAGATGGTATCATTTGCACCCCGCGGGACACAGAGAACATGCTGAGCATGGGAAATCTGTTCGTGTATCTCACCTGTAATTTATGTTCAGACCAGTATTTCTTTCACATGCCCTGCGGAGGTTAACTGCTCCCAACCCCACCCTGTCTGTGGTAGAATCTGCACCAAGCATTGATAGTTGAGGTTGGCCCTCTCCAACACCTATATGGGATATGTATGTAAAGCCCACATTCCACAAGGCAATTTTGGCTGTCGGTAATTCATCAATTCCTAAATTCTCATGAGGAATATGAAAAGAACCCTCGCACACATCATACCACCTGAAAGATAATTCGACATCCGCTCTAATGATATCTGACATATCTATGATAAAGCTTTATTTTCACTTGAGATTCCGCGAGTAGAGTCAGGTAGTGGAATCCAGGCTTTATGCTGGCATTACATCCATATTCTTTATCACGTAACATTAGCCTTGCAACAAAACCAGTGGCCTTAAGACTAGTCCTCAGACCAACATTATTACGAACTACTGAGATATAGTTCTCCTGATGCCATTAGAATGCAGCCAAAATGTCCCCTCATTATCCTGCTTGTTTTTTGGCATACATCTGCGCTCGGCTTGTGGACCTGAGTTTATTGACGTGGGGAACATGCCCCCTTAGCGCCCCCCTCTCAGCTCCCTCTTGGCCTGGATCAGATGTCAATGGGCCAAAAACAAGTATTTGTTTCTCCTGCAGAGACAAAAGGTACATCTCGTCCTCTTAGGGCAAACACAAATTTAAAAACAAAACAAATGTTGGGCGGCTAGCCCGATTACTTTCTTAGGGATTGGCCGAGGGCGCATGCACATATGCTTATTAGCAAAATGGTATGAACAGCTGATGAACTCGTAATAAGAACTCTTTGTGAAATGAACAGTGAACACTAATTGAAATGTGCTTTAAAGATAACACGTTTTGTTTAATTCTCAATAATCTATTGTTTACAAATTGAAGCTCAGGAGTCTGATTCGGTACCGAGGCTGTCATGTATTCTTAAAGGGATAGATCGCAAATAATATTATATCAATACATGAATTTAGCATTTGTACATATCCTCACATTAACTTTATAGACTCCGCATCATTCTAACATGTCTTGCAGTATTGCCCCATGGTTTCCAAATTTCTTCAAAAAATGATAGTAAGTTAATATTTCAATAAAACCTTAGGACCCCGCGTCATTCTGACATGTCTTACTGTATTGCCCCATGGTTTCCAAATTTCTTCACAAAAGGGTTTCAAAGGTTAACTAAATAGAGAAAGCTGGTTTTGACAGTGATCGATGTGGGATGTCATCGGCTTTCATTTGATATGTTGGGCGAATTTCTAGATTGATATCCCCCCTTAAAAAAAGTTGTTCAGATTTAATTTTAAAACTCTGGAAAGTGTTGAAATGTACAGGTGGAAATGTCAGATAACACCCAGACGGCTAAGAAATATATCATGTCCTTTATCTCACCATTAAATATGAATATCTTCTAACGCGCTTCGGTTAACCAACTAACCATAGAACTAAATGATGTTATCAGGTGTACGTACCTTATCATATCGTATGCTGTAACTTATCGGATGTTCATTAATAATTTCAATGTAAAGTATTATGCCTAACAGGAGCTTGACTAAATGATCAGAATAAAATGAATACACATAATATTATGTCTCTCAGTCCCTCCAATTTTGAAATAGAAAGGGTTTATGGTAGATAATATGACGTACAGAATCCTGGGGTTGGAAAAATGACAAAAACGTGTCGCTATGACGTCCGAGGTTCGCTACTACGTTGGTTATGAGGCAGAAGAGGTAGGTACAACAAGAAAAGGAAAGAAAAGAAAATTGGTACGATTATTTGACGCAGGCCTGACCAGGTGTAGGGTAACGGAGGCCGGACGGGCCTAGACAGGGTAGGGTTTCACTCCAGAGAAACATGAATGGGTACGCGAGTATAGATGTGCAGAGTGAGTTAGGTTGGAGAAAGGAGGCCAAGGGTACAGATTCAAGAGACAGGCTAAAGACGTGAATGAATAGAAATAGAAGTCTGTACGGAAAGAGTTAAATCCAGGAGTGCATATTATGTGACCCTTAACGTGTTCACAATTTTAATTGTAATAATGGCAATATCATTGGCTATATAAAGTGAAGGATACAATGGGAAAGGGATGAAGGACAATGTATGAGGAGGGCGTAATACTCAGTAGATCGGAAGGTGGGAGGCATCGGATACAGAGAACACTTACTTGAATCATAGATACACTTGGCATTTTTATGTCTGAAAAATATCAAAACTATTGTTCATCTTTATTTTCATTAAGGCCAAAAAAGCCCCTGTAATTAGCTTCTGAATTGCATGGTGCTAAATGAGGGTTGTCTCATATTTCTAGGATATCATAGTTGTGATATTGTGTTGCTGCTGTCCCTGAGTATTAGACGAACCATGGTAGAGAGTGGGGGACACGGCTACCCCCCCCCCCCCCCCCCCTCGGCAGTGTATCCCGGCGCTGGGTAAACACTGGACCTGGAGGAACCAGCGTCGACCCTGGAGGCCGGCCATGCTGGTTATTTCCGGCGGGAACCGTCAATATATAGGCGCAGGACAGATACCAGTGGATGCCTGGCGAAGCACGCATGTGGATCGCCAAGGTGTAGCGAAGGGGGTAGGGGGTAGGGGGACATGACTAGACCAGGGGTAAACCTCAATGCAGGATGATTCCGTAACACTTTAAATTTCGAATGATGTCGTTGCTAGTTGGCAACTATTTTATATCCATAAACCTTTCTATAGATGTGTTAATTATGGTTATGCATAAAGTATACAATTTCGAATGCATTCACTAGTGGATTGAACTATTTAAGCTAACTCAATTACCATAATAGTTACATGCACCAAACACAAATCAAAAATATTAATTGCAAGATACATCCTGGTTGTGGAGGATTACATTTAATTCTAAAGAAGATGGCCAGTCGGATGGCATGGTGTGAAGGGAGTGTCTGCGACGACCAGAGGAATTGGCTGTGGATTAAATGGCTAGAGTTAGACACGCTGTTAGTCTAGTTTTATGATTCGAGGTACTCTCTTTGGGCAGTTCCCCTTGAACATGATTTTTTAGTAGATGATCAATACAGGAATGTTAACAGTAATAAGGTTTACGTGATCGAACTTTTAAGTAACACACCGAACAACCGATATGATTATTATGATAATACATAAGACATTGACAGAAAACGTAATATTTTGTGAGGCGAGACCTAAACAAAATAACTATTTTAACGGTTCCGCTGACGTCACCGCGACGTAACCATGGCGACACAGACTTGTTGTCACGTCACTATAAATATTGGGACGCGTCACCGACCATTCATTCTCGTTCCAACCACCATCAAAGCAACATTTTAAGCTTTAGAGTCCATGTAAATAGGGAAGGATTAATAAATATTAATGGTATATTTATGTCCAAATCAATCTAACTTGTTCTCGTTGTTATATAATGTTATCTAATGTTATCTAACATATTCCTTTACATACCGACACTCTAGCAAACAAGGTACATGTTATAAATAGACCATATACAACACCTGTATGTAACTGGTCCAAAAAGCTTCGGTTACATCTCAGAACTAACAATCAAACAATCGAGTTGAGTTGAGTTGAGTCTCTGTATGTGATCAGGCCTCAGGACGTTTGAGGTCCTTGGCCTGAGGTGTCAGCAGTTTCAGCGGACCCTGGTAGACGCGGATAGAAGGATCAGATTAGCATGCGTACTACTGTTATCTGATAAAACAGACCCCAGGTAAAAAGGAGTGCAGGTATTACACAAGACTTGGCATTCCAGGCTTAGGGACGGGGGGTGTATCGGAGAGGAGGGAATAGTATGCATTTGTTGAGAGATCATAGAAAAGGGGGAACTGAAATATGATATATTTGAGGAGGTTTTTAGGGTGTTTGACCTATCACTCTATATATACGTAATTGCTAATCTGTAGGAGTTAAGCAAAAAGAGAATAAAGAGTGCCCGTAGTCAAGGAATTATCGGTAATTGGCACTCTACACATCAGGGGAATAATGATAAATTGACAGAAAACCAAAACTACCTAAATCGTGCAACGCAACATTCTCCATTCCATTAACAAAAACCTAGGATTTGAATCATAGAACTGAAACATTGCAATGTTATCTACATGTCCTCGATATACCATACATTTAGTGCAGTATAGTAAGCATGATATCCTCGGAAAATTATAAGATAAAGGCCTATACAAGTTTGGATAACTACTTGTAACATCTTTCTCGACAGAATACGCCCAACGAAAACCTCTTGACATAATCTGTGCTTGAAAACTCGATTATTAAGCCAAAACCTGAGAAAATTAATTTCTCACGCTTTGGAAATTCAATGCGGGCAATAGACCAGTTTCATTTAATCTATTGCCCGCATTAAATTGTCACTATCCATGCCAATATGTTTAAGTCCCCACAGTATGATTTCGTGAATATTACAATTAACAATTTTTCAGTTTTTGTTTAAGCAGTAAAACATAATTCCCAAACTTACATAAACAAAGATACAGAAAAATGCTCAGAAATACTACATTTGGATAATCTAGGCAATGCATTAGTAGAGTTTATCATCGTTCCTTCTTACAACTTGAGTTCGCTATAAGGTTACTAACCACAGCGAACACTTTAAGTTTAGAACTGTAGACTTCTCTTAGACTTCAAAGTCGTGGATCCCACAGTACTTGCAATTGAACCGTAAATACAAATGTTCAATTATTATCTTTTCGTTGGCCTGTCCTGTACCGCTGAGATATGCCCCCAGACCACATCCTACTATAGTATTATGTAACAGACACTCACCTCCCTCTTTACAACAATGATTAAACTATGATAATAATGATTAAAACCAGATAGCCCTCAGGAGCCGTTTCAGTACTCTACATCTTTATTACAAATGGGCTGCTAGTCTTCCTTGGTGCTTCCCCACATTACACCAGCCAGAATGTAGCCACAACCAAGGAGCCATTGTCTGTGGTGCGTCCTGGATCAATCCTTTAGAACCTCGGGACCAGAAGGCCAAGGCTCCACCACTGATCCAGCGATGGGAACCCGTTCTCCAAGGCCCCACTCCCACCCTGGAGGATCGAGCAGTAGACAAACTGAGGGCACACCTGGCCTGCCTTACAGCCACACCTGGGGAGGGGTAAGGAGGGGCCCACCTTTAATTGGGCCCACCTGTCTGCCCTCCGTTATGTCATTACGCCCCGCAGCCGCCTCTCAGCCCGGAGGGGAATGCCAGGTGCCATGTCGCTCAGATCAAGTTGCCGGAGGTGGCCGGGGTTTATTGTGTAAGCACGGGCCAGGCCGCTACATGACAAGGCAGGGCCATGTTTAACACTGCTCCATCTACCCCTGTGGTCGGCTGGGGCACTTTGGTGGATCTGTCCGAGGCACAAAGTCTGATGAAATGTAGTGATTTGTATAACCCTGTCGAAATAGCTGGTTGTGGGGTGTCTTGTGGTCGGGGTTCCAATGCCTGCGGTCAGAAGTTCAATTAGGGTTGACTCAATGATACGTCTCTGCTACCATTATATCTAAACCAGTTTGTGAGTCACATTTTTCCATTCATCTTTCAGTAAACATAGGCAATGCTAATTAATTTTATCTTACTGTGGCTGTCCTCTATTTTCTTAGTGTGGGTATCGAAGGTTATCACTTTAGACGTTTTAACCCTTTAGACCCCACTGATTACCAGGATGAATTGCTGGATTTCCCCAGGATTTCCCAGGATTTCCCCCAGAAATCCCTTAAATCTGTTTCAATTGAAAAAGTTAAGAGGTTTACCCACCTTTAAATATTAGCATTACAGAAATCTGGTTTGAAGTGTGTAATAAGGAATTCAATCAGCTTTCAAACGATATACTTGCCGTTTTTGTATGTTTAATAGTTACTACACCGTTGTCTTTGGAAAAATATGGAAAATAATTGAAAAATTTCCGTTTTTCCGGGCGGCTACGGCCGGATCGGGGAGTACACCCTCGGGCGGCCATGGCCGGATTGGGGGCTAAAGGGTTAATGTTGATATTGAAAATCAATTTACTGATGATAGGCTAATCCCTAAGGTCGTCCAGGTATTTTTGTAGTTCAACTTCCGCAGTCATTTTTTTCCATGTGACATTAAAATGAAACAGTATAGTAAGCTACAAAGTAGATTTTTGCTCTGCTGAACCGATTGTTCAATGCCATTAATGGATAGTAGGACATAGGTGTTCTCCCAAGCAATTGTGGAGGATTGTAGGAGCAGTGTTTAATGAGATAACATCCTATATAGCTGGTGCTCCTAGATAACATTGCAAAGTTTAACGTGTATGGGGATCTGGTATCCTTTTGTGTGAAAGGAATAGGCTCCTACAACAACGGTCTTTGATGGGTTGAACCTTAAAACACGAAGTAAGCGGTGTCCTGTGAACGATATGAACGTTGTCAGCTATATTTTTTCCACAAAAGGATACATCGTGACAATACAAGGCCATATCTCCCTACTCAATTTTTTAAGACGTAAAACACTACAATTTCTCTTATTTTCACAATATATAATACACAATGTCCACAACCTGCCTTTACCGTGAGCATTTTGACATGAGCAGGTCAATCAACCCCATAACCTGAACAATTAATGTGTTTCATCTTTTAAAAAATAAATACTATAAGGTTATTTGACTAGGGAAGTTCAGTGAAAAGAGACGCAAGAATTTCAACTACCAGAGTTTTCGAATAACATACCTTCAAGAAATCCTGGGCACCTGGGGCACTTTCCCCTTAAACACTTCACGATGGTAGATGCTTAGTCGGCTGCAATCGACACTGAAAGGATGCGGTTTGTACCTGGAAAACTCTCTGAAATCTATCTATGTTTTTGGCCGGGCGCTTCTTTGATACACGCACTTTCCTCCCGGACAGCCGTGTAATCGTGATAACCGTGTCATCCGGTGCAGGAAACCGCTGCCGGCCCGCTCGGCCAACATCCATCTCCCAAACAAAAACACCTGCCCACGATCCCCCCGGAGCCACTCACCTTGGTCACACCCTGTGGGGAGGGCAGGGGGTACTCACCCAGGGAGAGCAGGTATACCAGGTGAAACTACGCGCGTTATTCTGGCCATTGGAATAGAGACCTTTCAGCCATAACATTATATCTAATCATGTATCATGGATTTTCATCTCAAATCATGATGAATCTCTTTAGAAAAAAAATGCCAAGGCATTGTTTGCTGTCATTATTTTGAGAAAGTAAATGTATTGTTTTACAATAGTTTTAAGAAACGAAGCATTGTAATATAATAAAAGGTCACAACATGTTGAGCTTCCCTCGAAGGATTTTGAATGCCTCATTGATTCGTGATAGATATGTTATGGTGTTTGATAACTATAACGAATCCCTCTCTAGCTACACTGAGCGAATTACCGTCTTCAGGTTGAGTAACACCTCTCCCCCGTGATTTTATCCAGGTTTCAACTCTATGTTTCTCTTCCCTCCCATGGGCAGAAAAAAGGGGGCATGGAGATACTTAGTGTTTGTGTTTCCTTTTATCCCTGTGACCCTATGTGCCCTGAACCCTTGCTGTCAGTGTAGGCTATAAGCCCATGGGCATCTGGTTTCGGCTCTGGCCAGCATTTTACCTGACCTGATCTGCCGGTGCCAGGTGCTTGGTCGCTCCGCAGGGGGCTCACACAGTCAGGGAATCACCCTCAACTCTTTGCCAAGAGCTATTAAGGTGTAAAGCTTTTTTGTAGTTTTTGTAAAGCAATATTGGAGATCAAAAGCCATTGGGCATCATTATGGCTAAGTTGTTTAAACAGTGCTCATAGTAAGCCTCAAAATAGCCCACATATTGAATTTGGAAAGTCATCAAGTCGTTAAACCTTAGAAATATTGTGTGCATCCATGCTTTTTCAGTTTTTGTTTTGTCATGTGAATAAATTTAGGAAAGGCAACCGTCCTCTCTCGGTAGGTGACCCACTGAAATAACTGAATCATGATATAAGATTTGGCTCGTTTAAATTGATTGGTCACCCAGAGCTGCCAGAAGTAGCATAATAACCATACATTCTAGAGAACGTTTAACAAGCATCCAGGACCCTGCTTTCATTCATTTGTCATAATGGACAGGATCTTTCACGTAGTCCCTTGAGGCCGCAGGCCACTCAAGTAGTGAGATCCACAACAGATTACTCTAAGAGATGTAGTGGTGTAGGCAAAACTCCTATTGACCAGTCAGCAATTGAATCTTTTTCCGGGGGGCCCCTGGAGCCTCACGTTACCCTGTCTGTGATGTACAACTAAGATCATAGTACCAGAGGGAAAGACCAGCTGCGTCCAAACTCCCATTAAGTATTCTACCCAGACTTCCCCAAACGTAACAGAACCAGGCAAAGGCTAATAGATGATTCTTCTTTCCTTCACCTGTTTATCTAATGTCCCCGTTTTGTGCGTGAGAAGGTTCTTGTAAAGAACAAAGCAGCCCGGTGGTGATGTCTTTCTTTACCGAGCTGCTATCAGTCAATCCTACCACAGATGTGTTAGTTGTAGGTGTGTAGAGGCGGAAGGGGTCAGTGAAGTCGACCCAGGTGCAGAGGGGTCATCCAGGCCCCGGATGGAGCTGGTACCACAGGTAAGGTAATATTCAAACGACCGAGGCGCCACCTGGTGAACGGGAAAAGTAGCAGGATGCTAGTACACTATAAGTGTATTCGCGCTATGTGATTTTTGCTGCACTGTTTTCTTTTTCATGCACGAGACAAATGTCTCCTTGCTGCCATAAATTCTTCACATGATACGATTTTGTTGCAAATATGAGGAAGAAGCTCACTAAAATCTCAAGGAAGAGACAATAAAAGATTCAACATTATTTTGTCTCATCCCTGAGAATCTTGTCGCCTAGTGCGAATACGGCTTATGGTATAGCAGCACCAAAGGACCTAAGCAGAGGAGTGCCACAGGCTCCATGAGTGAAAGCTTCTTTTCTAGCTTTATTATAAGGTAAACTATTTTCGGAATTACGGATCTGCGAAATAATCCATCTCCACCAAGTTATATTATTTATCCCCTAGAATTTCAATATTTTGAAACAGAATTCATATATGCACCTCAAGCTGATGGTAAACTGGCCTTGGTGATAATTATGGTGCATAGTCTATCGCCATTCCCAAGGTTTCTGTTCCTCTATTGGGGTTTCTGTTCTCTTGTACTTGAAGATCAGTAGCCTGAATTCTTCACAGCAATGATTGGTGTTTAGAAGAGTCCCATGGATACCTCTTGTGTTAATTGACGCTGACAGAGAAACATGTATCAAAGAAAAGAGAGTGTCCTCACCTCTTCTTCACCGGAACATAACTATCCCAGAACTATTAGTCAGGCCCTTTGTACATCTCTAACATCCTTTAAGTGGGAACCTCTGTTATATATTGACTAGTTATCACCTTATACGCCATACAGAATCAATGCAGATAAAGCCATTATAGTGGGTGCTAGTAAAAAAATAACATTTTTTATGACATGCTTGATGTCGCTGCAAAGTTCTCGAGTTGTATCACATAGCTATTTAAATGTTACCGTAGATCAAATGTTCAAATTGACTTGAGTATGTTTCACATAGACCTTTCCCATGTGCTACTTGGGTGACGCTACCCTGATTTTCTTACGGCAAGTTGTTAACCAAACCTATCCGGGGACAAATCTGTATCTTGCTTGTTTTCTAAATACCCTTCGTTTGGTGAATGTATAATAATATTATAGTAGAAATATTTCCCTAACCATGCTCCCCTCCTGTCTCCTCTATTCCATCCGCCCCCTGTCCCCCCCCCCCCCCCCCCACCCATTGAAGCCCCTGAGGAGGTGGATTAGACCCCCTGAGACACACTCCTTGGGGTGGGGGCGACTCGTGGTGGTGAATCGTCTAGTTAGGCCGGCATTGATTTCCTCTCCACGTCACTGCCCCAGAGGAGGGAAACAGTCCAGGGTGGAGAGCAATCTCCAATCATCCTGCTTCATCTCCACCACAACCCCTGAGACGGCCTGCTCCTCCTCATAAGACGGGCAGAGGGAAGGGAGGGGGGGAGGGTATTGAGAGATGGGTTGGTGTTAGGGGCCGAGTGTTACCAAGGAAATGAGAGTCACCATGAAGCACTAACATACACTATAACACATTGCGAGGCATCAGGACGTATTACGGGCATTCGCTGACAGCATGAGGTATATACCAATCAATATGTTTCGTTTCATGAGGGAGGTATACTCAGAGTCTGCCTAATTTGATTCAGCTTACACGCAATTATAGTGACTGGCATCTTAAAGGAATGTTCACATTTAGGCATTATTCATTTTGGGGACTCCGTGGCACCAATAGACAAGACCTATGATATGATTTACCAGTTTACAAAGTTATACTATACACCATTTAACTTTCCACTATATGACGCATGGACTTTTACGCTGATTTCAAATTCTGTTTACCTTTACTATAAACAACTACAAGAACCAATTAGACGTTTCAAGGGGTGGGATACTCATGTAAGGAATCTTGGGAAATTGAAGGCACAATGGCAAATTCCATGTTAATGTAGGCTTTGCAAGCAATAATGAACCAGTGGCTTTCCCTAGCTCCTCTCTTTAACGTTGCATTGCTTAGAAAATCTTTGCAAAGCAGCATTACCGTACCCTAATCGGAGGACATCAAGAGAGTTCGTAAGGCACAAGGGAACAACAGCCCCATTACAAGGGTCCCAAGGCACATTCCAACCTATGGAAATTCAGTATGATGACATGATGTAAACCGATACACCTTTCAATGGGTACATCGTTGCCCATTTGGCAAGCATTTTTGACATTTGATAATTACGTTGCGCAGTGAATCATGTATAGGTAGGGAAAAAAGTAAATGGTATATTACCCTATTAATATAATGTGGGAGAACGGCAGGGCCAAAACAATGTGAGGTCGTGAGATATTTGTCTTTTAAGCCATCTATCTCTCTTCCCTCTGTCATTTCAGACAAACCGTCCTCTAGTCAACTTAATAGTTGTGGTTTCCCACCAACAACCGTAAAGGGAGCCATTAATTTTAATTTTAATTATGCGATATCAAAACCCGTTCTCGTATTTGATGCATCTGTAATTGAGCATGAGCATACATCGACATCCATAGGACCAACATAGTAAGGTATCTTCTTCAGAGTTCTCCAGGATGGCGCATTAATGATAAAAACGGTTTTGATGTTATTTCTACAAGATTCAAAGGGGACATCAAGCAATGCTTATTTCACCTCATGAACATGAATCATAAAGTCTCAAACTTAATGCTTTTAATGTCGTTTTCGCTAGATGACCAAAATTTGACACGTATCGTCTGACTACTCTGTTTTTTGTACATGGCAGGGGTGATCCTTGGAGATTGGTGAAGGGGCTTCTCCTCCACTGACCCATTCCAACGTATCTGAGCCATCAGCTACGATTTTCAGCCAGGCGTGACGGCCAATACTGAGCATCAGAGATGATCTGCGCTCTATGCAGTGGGAACAACCCCTGCAAGTAAAATAATGCTAAAGCTAATGTGGAAGTAACTCCTCATCCAGGGGCAATATTTCCATGTCAGCAGTAATGTGAGATCAACGGCAACGAGCACATTAATTTTTGTGGATCACCTAGCAGAAAAGTACCAGATTACAGGCCTATAACCAGTGGGTTTCAGCCGTCACAACGATAATAGCCGTCTTTGGGGTATAAACTATTTACACTGGGGGAATTTTTGTCCAATTACTGCCTCCTCCACACGTAAGTACGGTTACTTGCTACTGGGATGGAGCAACTTTGTCCTCCTATTATTGTTGTAGATACATTCGTGTGTATCGTGTCATAAAATCATTGACATCCTGCAAACCTTGAATAATTTAGATATGTGCAGACCTTATACAGATACGTTCATTTTATTCTTGTACTTTTACTTTGACTAATAAAATTCAATTATTTATAACATGTTAATTTAACTTTAAACTCAAACCATTAATTTAACTTTATACTCAAACCATACCCAACCACTAGACCTGTAACCGTCCGTGTTATCTTCTGTAACTGTCCTAATTAACCCTCACCGGCCATCCATTCATTCTGTAGGAAACTATGTCTGGAAGAACATACAATTACGTGAGGTCATCAACAAAAGGAGAAAAACTAAACCAGCTAAGATAGTCATTTCATGCCTGGTATCCTCTTCCATCTGAGGTACCCCAAACAGGCCTACATACTAGCGTATGGCCCCCCTACCCTTCCGCTCCAGCCTGCATCTCTACGACTGTGAAAGACTTTCAGTAGAATGACAAATGATAACCGAGTTTTATCATACTTGCTGTCTCCGCAACACAAATTCCCACCAATAAATCCAAAAACAGGCCTATATAAATGTTTGCCAAATGTCCGCTGCTGCTCCTAGAAAAGAACACTCGGCGCGTTTTACCTCCAGACACTGGGGCGGGGCGGTAGGAGGGCCGAGAGGGGGAGTTGCGTTCATTCAATCATCAGATTGGCGTTTGTCTGACTTGTGTATAAAAACGAGCTGTCCTGTGGTTAGGGAGGTGCGCCCGGCACCAAAACGACCCTGACAAACTGTCTCGGGACGTCTCTGGCAGGCGGCTTTTTACGGACTTCCGCTGCCAGGAAACTGTCGATTGCCTCCTAATGTACTGGTGGTAGTTGTAGTGATAGTAATGTGGGGATGATAAATAATGGCTCCTTTTTTTATTAGTTTTTTTTCTCAGTTTGAATTACTACAAATTTACTCCCGCTTTTTGTGTCAAGTGCGTTCTGTCTGTGCGTCTGGCTGTCGGCCTTGGGTGTCTGGGATGGAGGTTAAATCGCCTACACTTTTGTAATTTCCTACTGATTTGTTATAAAGTTTTAGACGTAATCTTATGCGTATTCTAAATAGATGGCGATGGAACCGGATCTTTCACCTTAATTACTTTAACATGATGAATTGTTAGTAAAACGAGCTCATTTATGTAAGGCCTATAGAAATCGTTTGTAAATCTTTAGACAATACCCTTATAAATATCAATTCCCAACGTCAAAGGAAAGTGAGGACGATACTCTTCTCCTTCTATCTAAGCAGGAAGACAGCTTGTATATACATATCTTTTAAGAACCGAGCATATATTATCTGATAACGTCTTAATGCTCTGGTGGAGATCTACCACAGACAATGACATACTTTCTATATCCAGTTAAGTGATATTGGGACTGTGAGGTAACGCAACCTCCGATATTGTGCAAGTTTGTTTACTGAAGCTTATCGCCTCCCACATCACAAAAGGTCGAAAACGCCACAAATCAAACCAACTATCAAACATGATGCATCGTTTCCTTTTCAATGATTTAAAAGGAGAAATTCCAGGTGAAAAGTAATTGTGTCTAGTTATAGGGAACCGCCAAGGTTGCATATATACATATATATTATGATGCCTTTTTTTAAATTTTTTTTTTTTTTACCAATTTTCCTTTGTCATGAGACACTTTTCTGTTGCGTATATTATAATAGCATGTCATTCCTCCATATTGTTTCAGGATGACGGTGCCCTCTGCCGTGGTCGTCTTGCCTCACCTGGTGGCCGTGTGCCTCGTCCTCTTCGGGCTGTGGTGCCCGGTCAGCACACAACGTCTGCCGACCAGAGACGAGGACCACTTCCACTTCCAGGTGTCCCACGCTGAGGTCTTCTACGACACCAAGCTGCTGCCTGATGGTGCCGAGGTCACCACCTTCTTACACCAGGGCGAGTGGAGAAGGTGAGTGAGAGTACAGTTACAACAAGTTAAGATGTGATACAATCTGAAGTCTTCAATGGCCATTATAGCTGCTGGTTCATGTGGCCACTGATCTGCTGAAACCATGATTTTACATCAGCGTAATGGAACGTTAGGGAAACAAAGGTATTGCGACCATAGCATAATTATTATGACAACAAGCTTAGGATACTGCCTCATCATGGGGTTGGATTAACCTCCTTTACACGTCAGGATGGTGGGACTGTGGGAGGTAGATGCAGTAACAGTGCATTACAAAAGGGCGATGTGTAACAGCTATAGACATAGACATTTCAGAATAAGGAATTTCATATTTCAAGGTATTGTCACGAAAGGGGTAAATTTGTAATGTGTCATGGCCTCTTCTGTATTTATAGAATTCACGATTTCTCCACCAATATTAAAGTAAGGATAATCATGTCTGCATTTGTGAAAGTACTGAAAGACACAAAACACTCCTTTCATTCGAGATTGAAAATCAATGACCTGATGGTTATTTGCAGGTTCTTCTTCATGGTGGAGGAGGGTGACACGCCCGTGTCCATGGTGATCACTCCGTGTGCCTCGGCTGTTGACTGGAGGCTGTCTCTCCAGGACCTGCCAGAGGGCATCAGCGGGGACGGAATCGGTGAGTCACAGGGACAGATTTGGAAAATATGTTATTGCTCCAATTGGAAGTGGTTGTTCCACAAAGTCAGAATTAGGGGAGGGCAGAGATGCAACAGTTTCTTAAGTAAGATGTGTTTGTAAGTGTAAAATGTTATTAAGGACAATCTAAGGAAATGTTTGGTGGCAATTTAGTCACTTCAAACTTTAATACTATTTTTCTTCAAGTAGAGATAATCTTTTGTATTGCATGGTTGTAGTACTGTAACAAATTTAAAGCTAAATAATGTAAAGTGACAGATGATCAATCATCATGGTTTCACAAATATCTAAATGCCAAAACCTGAAAAACTAGATAGCGGGTTGAAACTGGAAGCACTTATCAATTTATTTTCTATGATTGTTCTTTTTCCCTATCAGATACCGATGAGTTGTTTGACCAGGCTGAAGTTGAGCGAACATCCCCGTCTACGTCCCCTGAAGGCAACCTACTACAGACCTACTCCGGCAGACAGGCCCAGACCTTCACCTTAGCCGACTGTCCCCCGGGTGTCCTAATGCTGGAAATGAGGTCTCGTGACCGTCACGCGTCAGTGAAGATGTACGTCACCACCACCCCCCACTCTGACCAGGCCTACCCGGAGCTGCCCACCAGGCCCCAGGTGGACGTCACGTCTGTGGCCAAGCACTCGGTCACCCTGTCCTGGAAGCCAAGCCCCACCCAGGCCCAGCATGGCCAGCCCGTGGAGTACTGCGTTGCAGCCAACAAAATCGGAAACTTCTATACACAATGCGCAGCACTGGCTGAGATTGAAGGGGACCGACCTCCCACTGCCCCACCCAATAGTGGCTTTGGGTTTGCGTGGGAACGGGATCAGCGCAGGGAAGATGACCAGTTGTATTACGAACAGGTTGGCCAGAGAGATGATATCGAGTATGTCTGTATAGGAAGAAAGGAATCATACACCTTTAATGATCTTCGAGCAGGTCAACTGTACTTCTTTGACGTATTTGTGGTCAACAAGAACACAAACCAAAGTTCGACTTATGTTGGCGTATCTACCCGGACTCTCCCTTATGAGAAAACCACACTTCTGAAAGATGGAAAGGTGATCACTGCACACGTGAAGCGGTCACAGGGTCATAAAGTATTCAGGTTCCGGCCGGAGTCAGACAGGAGGGCAGCAGGCACGCTCCTACTGAGTATTCAGCCCTGCTCTGGTCGTTTGGCTGTGGAGGTCAGTAACGACCAAGGGGAGGTGGTCGTACCGGAAACCTACTTCAAGAACCTTTGGAAGGTCACTCTCACTAACGTCACCCAAGGGCCCCTTTTAATCCGCGTTGCCCCAAAGCGCCATCGCAGTGTGTCCTTCAAGATCTTCGCCTCCGTGTCCCCAGAGCGCGATCCATACCCCACACTGGCGGACGACACGGCCATCCGGGTCTTCGATCGACAACGAGGCTGCACCTCCATGGTGGTGGCTTGGCTGGGGACTTCACGCCGTCTCCAGTATTGTCTGTTTATACAGGAGGCTCCCGGGTCCTCCTCTTCAAGGCCATACTACAAGGAATCCAACCACTGTGTCAGCAACTCCAATCGCAAGAAAAGTGAGAAGGTCATTTGCCGGAACTTCCGGTATAAGAACCCTCGTCGTTCGGTGATGACGGAGACAGTAAGGGGGCTGCAGCCCGATACCACCTACATCATTGATGTCTATGTCCGGCGCCCTGGAGGACGGGGGGAAACGTTATCCTATGAGACGGCTTTGGCAACGACCCAAAACCACTGCTAGATGAAAGACTCTGTGAGAGCACCTCTATACCCCTGCCCAAACCTTAAGGTTTATTTAGACAAAGAAGACTGTTCTGACGTAGATGATGATATCGAAGCAATTGGAAGTTAATTTCTTGTAACCATGACTCTTTAAATGGATGTGATAAATTATATTGTAATTGTAGTGTAGTATTTTGCAATCCGAAGATATATATATATATATATATTTAGGGGAGAAACTTAGACTCTCTAAAGCAGTTATATTATTACAGAGACTTACAGTAGTCAACAACATGAAAACTGTTTCATGGACACGTCATGGGTGTTTAACATGCATGGACTAAAACTATGCAGGTTACTTGCAGAGATGATATGCACAAGGCCCAGGAATATGTCAATGTGACACTATCCAGAGAATGAATAGAGAAAACTGGCCTGTTTTACAGTAAAACATTACATATATCCCACCTTCTATTTGGACAGCTGGATTCATATATATGATGAAGGAGGCCATATTCTAAAGAGTATGGCAGGACGAATATTTGCCGAATGAATGCGGAGATTGCAGGTATTGGCAGCAGTTGGAAGGAATAAACAATGATTGGTTTTTACAGCCTTCCCAGACAACACAAATTGAGCTAACCCTTGCAAGGGAAATATTGCTCTGGGTTATTGGCCAAGGTGGCCAATGCTTATCAGTGCACGGCATATGTTACTAACCTGAAGACAGTTTCATGGCGAGTAGGTCTACCCGCCAGTGTTGGGAAGAATATCGACTGATATAACGATAAAATCCATATTACATCAAGTGTTTCCAGTATTTATAGACACCTGTTGAAACATAATACTGTTGGTTGTATTAGACTCCCTGTTGATCAATATGTGAAGGAATCATATAATATATGATATAGTCTCAAACCTTTTCTATTTAGACCCCAATCGAAGTCACGCGTTTCAATGATTATAATTACGTCCGCTCCTCGTGAAATTTGAACCCTAACATTAATATTTTGTGGCAAAGAGGTCAATGTCACAGAAAATTGTAACTATATTTCATTTCATACTAATTTATTTGTGTCCATGATCCCAAACGATTGCATTCGACGTTTTGGAGGAATCAAATTGTGACCCGCGTTTGTACATATATATACCAGGTATGATTACATTAGTTTGAAAAAAGTATACTAGGAAAGACATAGTGTTTTCTAGATGCACTTTGATAGAAGCTGTACATTGCCATTAATACTTTTGACCGCTTTGTTCCCTCAACCCCGTCCAGACGTAGTTCGGAAATGCAATAGAAGATGAATAGGTTGAATGTTGCATAATCCTTAGAAGCCTATGTATCATCTGAGCAGTGAGTATCATCTGGCTACTGTACCTCATTCTGAACCAGCACTGCACAGATGTAGACCTCAGTGATCCTGAAGTTTGGGAAGAGGGATATTAAAGGGATGCATATTATTGAAGGTCATATAGATATCCCTTCGCAGTTATGTCTCAGACTGCTCCGATGGATACTCTGATGAATTCTCTTTAGTCGGGTAAACATTATTCAAGACTTGAAATAATCTGCATTACCCCCTTCCCAAAAATGATATTTCAGGTACTGCAGCTAAAATATAGACCTAACTGTAACTCGTTGTTCTCATCAAATTCTGTTCAAGTGGTTGTTGTTATATTGAGTTTGTATTTTATCCCATATTCTGAGCGTAGAAGCTTAAGGATATGGAGCAACATTGGGTATGTATGTATACATATATGCTATGTGATCATAGAGTATCATCCTGGATAATTATATGAGATATATTATTGCATTATGGTAAAGTTACAATGTCCTATACATATATATATACCTTAGGGTCCCCTTTTCTAGTATTTAGAATGCAATGATATATAGATCAAACCTCATGCAGCCGTCGGAACCGGCGACTTAACTTATGTTGTTGGAGTCATAAACTGATAATATAATATTATTGTATTTATCAACATTATTTTCACATTGAATGATTTAGAGAATTTTCGAATTAACATGATGTCAAAAAGTAGTAACAGGAAAGGTGAAACGCTATGTAATAATACCTGTTAAGAAGGTTATTAGCAAGCACAATGGTGTTATATTATGACTACATAGACAGTTTAAATGTATTTGCATATTGGATTGAGATTAACTTACACAGTGGTATTTAAGTAGGTAACCTAACTGTCTTTTAGACCAGGTGTCCCAGAAGCTGCGTCTACACAGACCCTACATTTTAGAGGTGCTCTATTTTTGTTGGAGCTATGTTATTTATGAGTCGCCTCTTGTTGCCTCATGCCTACCCCCCTTTGATTCAGTGCAGAGAAGATGTAGTTCCGCGGAGCACTCCTAGGGCCCCCCACTGCTTCCAACAGTCTGCGAATATTTTACTCACCAGGTGGCGCTTCAGTATAGGGGAGATCTGCTTGGAGAGCAATGGGGAAGGACGCCCTGACGTTTAACTTGTGGATAGATCAGAAATAGGAGTACCAGGTTGACTGTCCTTATCTCCCTATAATGCAGAGGGCCCTTTACATTGAATTAGATTAGTGAATGTAAAAGGCTTGACTATCAAGTTGGCAGTTCTATGTATACAATCCTGCCATGGCCCGTTCCTCAATGTGGTGGCCTAAACGCCTCGTTTAACTTTATATTCTGATTTGTATAGAGCAACGTTGCCTTGTTTATTAGTTTATAACTGTTGATATCAGCATTTAGACCCATGATTCGGGTTCAAATCTGCGACACTGGGAGGCGATATACCACTTTTCTGTTTTGTGAATTTGAAGGTATTAATCAAATGTATCATCTTTGCTTTGGGCGGATAACAGACCTGTAGTGCACCCTGGTGTCGCTAGCTTGAACCCGCAGGTCGGGTTCACCAATAATTGTGTTAAGCCCTCCCAACATCTACAACCTTGTACTCAAAAAAATGAAATATATAACTGTTTCAATTGTTATCTGGTGTTTTATAACTTGGCAGATATCTATGTTCAACATTTCTCATGTTAGATAGAATCAATTGTTTAAAAACCGCCTCTCCGCACAAAATATGAATGCCTTGGAAAAAAAAGACAAAGACGTTTAATTGATGATTATTGTGTTGTGAAATTGTACTATGGATATATAGAGGGCATTGTTGTTTAAAAGTGCATGGTTATGCATTTCTTTAGAGTTGTCTTTGAAACTGATGAATATAAATAATATAGATATAAAACTGGTGCCAGTCGTTGTGTAAATAGGTTTTCAGTCAAATGCTGGTCGATTAGTGCTACTTAATAAACATGTGGATCTCACGAATGAGAAACATTGTGTTTAGTTTTATTCAATCAATGATTTCAAGTGAATGGGGTTTCCATAATGATATTTTAACACCTATTTTGACCTTTTTTGCATTTCCAGAATTTTAGCTGTAAAATTACATCTATATCCAATGACCACTCACAATATACACCATTGTAATAACTAAATAATATAACTTTCTTTCTATAACGCCTCAAATCGGTTTGCACACTTTATTGTAAAAGGATTTTTTTTCAGAATCTGATTCTAAACTGAATATATTTATCCTATGACATACTTTGCAAAACCAGTCCAGACTGACTTTTCAATTTATTTCAAATACAATTGTATATATGAAGTAGTATTGTATCTAAAATATCTATAATGTTATGGCGTTAGGAGAATTTGTGTGTGTTTAAGTCACCCTTTCTTGGTGCATACGTCTAAAGATACAACATATTGAACTTCTGGGGGACAGGCGCTCACACTTTGTACATGTACTTAACATGGTTATCCTATGCAATATCATTGTCTCAGGTGACGCCTTGTCAGTTGGTGAGCACCCAAAGTCTTCTGGAACCAGTATAGTATTCCTTAAAGTTCAATAAACTAAACAGATTTCAAACCAAAAAATTTAGAACATTTTGCCACTTGAAAGTGAATTGGATTCGTGTCCTATTCGGTACAGAAAACAGCAACATACTTTTAGGATACTATGATCCTAAAATCTATTGAGCGCAAAGCCCTATTAAAAGCATGCAGATATTTTCAATTGCAACAAGCAGACATCATTGGTTTCCCTTTTTAAAGAAATACCTGATGTCGTTTTCAGTTACTCAAAGCCAGTCCCGCGTGGCATATCAAGGCCGACATAAACACCACCAGGTGGCACCATAATGGCATTATTAGTTCTTTAATTCAGGCTCCTATGTCTCACATCTAACTGTGGAGCCACCTAGTGGTGTCATATCTTTTCCATGCTCTGAGCTGCTGAGGTGAAGGTGTGGAAAGCTCCTTTTGTTGTGTTGCAAAAGTGTCCCAGGCTAAAAGTTAGTTCTTATAGTTCTGGTTACAGCTAGTTTAATTAAACTGGTAGAGCTTTTGAATGATATGTTTCTAAACAATGTTCCTGCTTACTCAAAGTTACTTTAGTGTTGTAAGTTGTAACAAAGGACCCAAGACAGATTCTAGATGTCGGAAGATTTTTTTAGATAGATTTAATTGACCATTGTTTTTCGACTGGCTGTTCTATCAGACAAAACAATTGATATATTTCACATTAAATTATAGGTTGTAATATCCTGAGTCATAAATGATGAGATAAATCAAATATAATAGCACAATATAGGACGTAGAGTAATAGAGACAAGAGGCGTGTGTGCTGGCAGGTTCCCTTTTGATCCGATTGAAAGATTTCCTTTTTTATCTGAGAGATGTGTGCAGCACCAGGCCCTGCAGCCTCCATGAGAGAGAGCCTTTTATTAACGGAGGTAACCTTTGACCCCTATGGACAAGATGAAAGGGGCTCCATATACATGTTGGAGTTGTTTGATTAGCGCTTTACATGTTATTAGCTTCATTTGAAGCAGGAGTGCTATAATCATAGCAATATTTATGTACTTCATAATTATTCATAATGCACAACATATGGAGTAAAGGAAGAGATAATGACAGAAATATATAATAATGGTTAAGTGGTCTATTATTAGAAATTATGTATGTATAATTGATATCATCAATAGTTATATAAGCCTATGAAATATATCATATAGAAGGGTCAAGCGCTCAAGTGCTGGCCTGTGCTTGGCAGTGGTCAGATGACCAACTATCAGCAGGTGTCAGCACAAAGTATACCAAAGGTGTAAGCACAGCAGTAGGGTACGTATATATAAGTATACCTGTAGTCTATTGCAATCATAATGATGTTGGGATGAATCTGTCAATGCGAAGTTTGAGAGCCTAGAAATCCTAGTAGGCCAAGTTTTGGAAGATCCAATAAAGCTCTAATTATTATGCTAAAGTCATTAACTGGTGGTTCATGCACTGATTATTGTTGTATATTTGTAATATATTCAGTCTTTAGAATGAAATAACTAGCGCATGCTGTATAGCATGAGAGTTTCACATGATGACACTAGAAGTACTAATTAAGAACGATCGATAATGAGTAGCATGGAAAAGCATGTAACTGGAAATGATGGATGAGGTCAAACATACCATGTGATAAGTGTTAAGCAATGAAATCAAAGTTCATGGTGACATATGATATATTGAAGAAAGGGAAACAAAGGCAGTAGTGACGCTCTTGCCGATTCAGGAACAAGTTAATATAATAAAGTCGGCCCTTTTATTAACAAATGAATAAATAAGATAAATAATAAAACAAAACAAAACCACAGGCTTGTGGGGAACGTCTGCGTCTAATGGCGACCAATTTGAGACTAATTTGGCGCCAACCGGTCAGGTGACCTGATTAACACAACATGAATATTAATGAGCAGGACCGCCGCATTCTCCAATAACATATATCTATATGATGATAATAATAATAATTATAATATTATATGACATAAATAGTGATGCAGAATGAAATAAGCAGTCCTTTTTATTGTACTCAATGTGTCAACACCTCTTCCTTTCCTTAGTTGGAACCACCTAAGGAACACAATTTAATAGAGAAAATGGAGAATGAGGGAATAAAGAATTGCATAGTTTAGACTAAAGCGGTGATTGGAATAAATACTGGCTAGTTTAGCATGGGAACAAGGAACATGACGGTAATGGCAGATAGCAAGAATATACCATTGGGCACAGGAAACAAGATGTCGGGCGGACGGCCAGCACCCTACCCTTCTTTTTTGGTGATGGCCCAATATCTTGGTCCCAGAATAGAATCCTAGTAGAACAGTAGTTGACCCCAGCACAAAGTGTGATGTACACATGGGCTCGTGACACCTGGCCTTCTCTGGCCCTCCCCTATTAAGTTTATGGATCTGTCTGTTCGCTCCTCTACTCTTTGGTGACACACCGTTCAGCCCATCCTGTGAAGCACTACTCCGAAAAGCTTGACTCAGTGCCCTTGTGCTCGGTCTGCAGTCCTGCGCCCAAGTAGTGGGGTCTGTTAACAACATTAATTTTTCTTTACAGGGAGGATAAAAGCACCAAATTTTGCACGAGGCACCTCTGAGGCATCATCATGCCAAATGAAATTAAGAAATCCTTTTAGCAAAAGAGTAAAGTTAATATGCCTTTCTTTTGAATTATTTTGGATTCCAGCTGTCAATGTCAAAAGTTTCAGGCTAACAAATTCAGCCATTCTGAAATCTACGTCATCTGACTTCAAACACAAATTATTGAATTCCCTTACCCAACCATCTCTCAATTTTAACACCAACCATGTCTCTCTAGTTTTTTCAGAAGCTGAGATGAATGATTTTTTATAGCAAAAGTCAGCCATATTGGCTTTGGGGGCCCCACATCCATGCTATTGATATTTCAATGTGTCTCCCCTTCAAGATTTCATAGTTGTGCCTCAGAGGTGCCTCATACCAAATTTGTTTTTTTATCTACTGTGTAATGATTTCTCAAAGAAATGACCCTAACAGACCCCACTAAAGCCCGAGGTTTGGACAAGTGACTCCCAGGATTTCCCCGATCTCTTGTTCCATGAGGTACAGCCAGACCCAGCAAGAGAAGAACTGAAATGAAAGGAGCTATGATATTTGTCGAAGACCCCTTTTTGTCACAAATCTTGGTCACTTTGCCATATATTGCAAAATTGCGTTCCTACGACGTTTATTGTTAGATTTCCTTTGGTCATCATTTTTCTCTATCATCAATATTGTAACAAAGTGCCTATAGTTTAGTTTAAATCTGTTGCCCTGAAGTTGATTGGGGTGACCAAGAAAAAGCTACGAAATTTCGTGGAGTTGTTTTTTTCATTTTTCATGGCCACGATAGACATTCTTCCCCCAGAAAAAATGTACGAAAGTTTCGTGGACATTAAAATTCAGTGAAAATCGTACTTAAACCATTCATGACATGTGTAAATAAACCTAGAATAATGTTTAATGTGCGTTTGAAATACATTGGGACAATTTGGGAGTGTATAATTTTGAAAAAAAAAATGAAAAAAAAATCCACGGCATTTTTCTCTCTAAAAATCCAAGATAGAAAATAAACCTGTCGTGGGTATTTTAACTTTTCGTGGACGTGATTTTTCGTGGATTTTCTTGGTCGCCGCCCCAGGAGGACGTCGTTATTTCCTACAACTCCTGTGTGTTGGCGTAACCCTAACCCCCCCTCCCCCTTTTTTTTTTTAAATCGTTATATTTATCCTGTATTTCTTTCATATACAATATGGTTTTCGTTGAAACACAGCACCATAATATCACTATTATAACACTTTTACAATAAAAAAAATAAGTCAGTTAGACTGACTTGTGAGATGTTAGACTCATGTGTCCAACCCCTTAAATTCTTACATCAAGATACAACACTATACAAAACATTTAACAGTTGGTGGCTGGCATCAATGGGCTAATGGTTCAAAGCATAACAATAGTTACCACAGTTATTTTGCCTACTCACCATGATATTCATTTTTGGTCGGGTTTTTCCAATTAAGTCCCTTTGAATAATTTAGGTCTTAATAAACAAGAACATTTCGTATTTGAGACTATTTCTCTCATACATGCCAAACGTAGATGACCCAACTTATCCCTTTACATTCCACAGATTGCCTTTCTGAATTGCTTGATTTCCAAAGGATTTCTCCCCAAAATTCCAAAATTCCCTTTAATTGAGGAAGTTCAAATGCCTACACACAGCTATCAATTTTAGTTATAGAGATCGTGTTTGATGTGTTGTTTAGGTAAATCTAATTAGCTTTAAAACGATATATTGACAGCCTTTGTATGTCAGATACTAGTCAGAGTGTTTTTCTTGAAGAAAAAAAAGGAAAACCATGGAAAAAAGTTCGTTTTCCCAGGTGGCCATGGCAACATGGGGAAACTTCCCAAAGGCGGCCACGCCAAGACCGGGGTCTAAAGGATGGAATTCTGCATTCATAATAAAAAAAACCTCATCCAAATGGCTCCTCATAACAATACAGTCTTGGAATAAGAAACCTATGGGCTCAAATTTTGAAATTCTATCTTAAGAGATTAAGATTCAAATAATTAAAATTTGATCATGGGATGGGTAGAGGTAATGCTCATTTCAGCACACCACATTTGTGCACTTTGAGAGTCTCAACAAAAATCTGTATTTTGATCTCGAAAACGACCAAAACTGGTCAAAGACTACCAAAAATGATGTTCTCATTGAGCAATGTGACCAGAAATCTATCAAAAACATAGTCAATCAATTGGAAATAATCTGATAATGTTAGATATTGGTTGTTAGCGATCTGTGTTTAGACGAAAATTCAGATCACATCGCTCAATGGATACCCCCTTTAGAAAATCTCCCATTATTAGCTGGACTTGATGTGAAATAGTTGATGATTTCAAAGATCAAAGAGCAAGGTAGCTATAATATTTTGTATGATAATAATAGATTCTACAGTTTTGCTATAATTACATAGAGGCTCAAGCTAAGCACTTAGCTTATTGCACTGCCCTAAAGGCATGCGTGCCATATGGAAATTAAATAACTAGATTAGTATAATCATGTTCAGCGTCGTGAGGGCATAGTAACAAAAATACTCAAATGTATATCCGGTGAAATGCCTTGTAGACTCGGAGTACAAATCTAATTAACAAGACATGCCATTTAACAACGTTAAGGAGTCAATTATGTGTATCCTATATTTATCTCAAGGCTGGGAATTGCCATGCACTAAATTTACTGTTCCTTAAGATAGAGATGAATACTGAAGAAAAATGTACACGTACCGTCCGTTGTCAGTAATGTGGGAAAACAGTCTATAATTGTAGGAGGTCATTGATATTTTCTTCGATATGTTTGATATTAAATGTTCTGATAATACTAGTAAAGGTATTTCTTGCAACAGCCGATGGAATAATAAGAATGATAATATAGAATACAACAACGACGCTACCATCGGAAAGCTAATGTTGCGCCTGATGTAAATACGAATATCTTTTTTTAATTCATATATTTGTGTCTCCCCACACAGAAAGGATGCTCTGAGGAGGATATATCTTAAGCTCTACAGCTAATATTAAGGGAGATATGGGTAGATTTGTGAAAAATAGGGATGAAAATGTCTTAAACCAACTTTTTGTGTAGAATTCGGTTATTCCACTCTGAACATTCCATATAGTTTGCATTGGAAAACATTCTATTTGGAATGTTAATGGAATGTTTTTTCCCCATATATTACCTAACATTAGGTGTTTGGTTACCATGGAAACAACATTTTGTGGATTTTGTCAGAAATTGTAACTCATTAGGATAAACACGACTTCATTATATTATTAGTCCAAACTACAATAGATTATCTTTTATAGATCAAAAGTTATTCGCATAATAGATTTTTTAAGGATTTTTGTTAATTTATGGGGAAATTCTATTTTATTACTAAATATTTAGATAAATACTCAATATCCTGGCTTTTTGCCATTTTCAGGAAGACCGACAGTCCTGTGTTCAACAGTCTGTAACTTCCTTGAAAATTATCCAATTTTGGTGTGCTTGGTATCTTTTGAATTCTGTGTGGGGAGACACATTTCATTAAGATTTCATAAAGCATATGAAGTCATATTAGCAGACAGTCCAGTCGTTCATCTTCAAGGATTCCTGATTCCTGACCCCACATTTGAGTTGGAGTACAGTTAGAATTGCAGTCTTCAGACGATGGCACATACACCAATTAATCATTGTTGCATGCTCCTAATAGAAATAACAGAGACAAGTTGTTATGATTAATAAAAATCTCTAGTCGAAATGATTATCCAGATCAGCATTCATTCTAAACTATGAAATTGTTCATGGCCAGGCAACCTCATTGTACATTGAGATGGTTGATTTCGGAAGTGTCCTGTAGCAAGGAATAACGTGTTTGTATGATTTAATAATTTCATGTATAACTCCTCAATTCTTTCAGCTTACCATATTGAATTTATATCGATTTTATGGGATGCATGACTTAGTTGGTTAGCGGTGGACTTTACAAGGCGTCTGATAACTATCGTTGGATGAATATTGAGTACATGAATACGTATTTGAAGATAGCAGAAAGAGAAAGTTATTTCGGAGAACGGCTAAAGGCGGCAGCAGTATCATACGATTAATTGTAACAGATGGCGTATTTTCCGAAAACTCGCCCATTCTTCTATGAATACCGGTTTGGGACAAACGATTCCTGATAACCTTTAGAATGTGAAAACGTTTTGGATTATAGCATTATGCAAAAGCATGTACTGGGGCATGTTTCACTAAAAGATTCTCGGAAACGGCAGGGTACCAACTTCGCCATAGCCACAGATAAAAGTATATTGAGATAAGTATAAAATTTAAGGCCATATTCCACTTTACGGCGTTTTGCTCGTGGTAGCCATTTTACTAGCGGTGTTTCGCCCAACTACAAGTAAATCAGGGCACTGCAAGGTGGAATATAGACATTACGTGTGGTGGTACTTGCATTATTACTTGCGTTGTTACTTGCGTTGGGTCACCGCAAGGACCACCACAATGATTTATATAGGTTTTCTATTGAATGCTTGTGGTGGCAGAAATGAACATGTTCGTTTCTGAAACGCAAATTGCTTGCAGTGGCTAAAAAGACCACCGCTAACGGTCACCCACTGCGTAGTAGAATACGACCTTAAGTCATTTTGGTCTATTACAACTATGGGACTATTGTAACGGTCACTATGGTCCACCATAGGTCGAAATGCCATTTCATTAGTCATTAATATTATTGGCCTCTTTCTTCCTTTTTTCACTTTGGTGGCAAGGGACAATTGTTAAAAATTCCATTAACACAAAGCGTTTTCACATAGAATGATTGTTGCATACAGTTTTTATCTAAGTTTAGATGATCTATTGTTTTTTCAAAAATACATATACATTACCTTAAATAAAATGTGAAACTTATTTATGCATCAATATAAGACCTACGCGTATTGAAAGAAGAGACGTATACCTGCTTTGTATAATGCCAAACTTTCTCAATGTTTGCCTTGCATTTGGTGTGATGTTTGGAATAATACGATGCGGATATTCCCTTATCATTTTAACAAGGGGAATAATGAAAAGTCGAACTAATAAAAGGGGTTGTTGTCTAGCTTTCTTGCTTCCAGTAGGAACCGAAAACCTGGAAAATACACAGAACTAACCGAGGGGGCACAAAGCCATGATTATTGCCCCGCTGTCGAAGCCCATTTTGATGGTCGAGGGCTTTGCCTGAGACCATAAAAATGGGCTGAGACTTACGGGGACTAACGGGGCAATAATTTTTCATTATTGCACAGTGTGCAATAACGCCCTCCGTTATTGCACCTTTGCTAACGGGGCAGTACAATTATGAAGGTTAAAGGGGGGAACCCATTGAGCGATTTAACTACAATTCCAGTCGTTTTTGACCAGTTCTGGTTGTTTAGTTTTGATTGTTTTGACCAGATCTGGTCGAAATCGGGTAGAAACAGTGCTCCAACTTAGCAATTCGACCAAAAAATTAAAAGGTCCGTACCAAATAAAATGACAATGTTAGATATTGGAAGCTTGTGATCTCCTAATCGACCAGAATCTCCATTGCGTCGCTCAGTGGGTTCCCACCTATAGGCGCTGCGAAGTTAATTTATAATAACGCCCCCTCCCCCACTAGCAAACTGATTTCTGGCAATATTTAACTTACATTAGCTGATCCCCAAAAGCTAGTTATCAAAGAATTATTGGTCTTTAGATATTCGTACTTCTATTACCACTATACATACTTGGATAACGAGGAAAAAACATGCATTGTTAGAGATAGACAAACATTCTCGAGTAGTTTTCTCATAGAGGTATTTAATGTATTTCAAAGTCTTTCAGAAATTAGGTTGCAAAATATACTCAGGTCATGCATACCAAGTTAAGGGGGTAACCGACTGAGCAATTAAACCAACATTTTGGTCGTTTCGATTAATTCTGGTACTCTAATTTTGGTCAAAATGACCAAAACTGGTTAAAAACGACCAGAAACTATGTTCCCATTGACCAATTCCACCAAATATTTATCAAAAAATGGTTAATCCCTTGGACAATATTAGATATTGGTCACTGGAGATCTAAAAATTCACTAGAATTCCACTTGCGTCACTCAATGGGTTCCCGGGTTTAGTTGTATTCATGTTCTCCATCATTATTTTTGTATTCATTTTCTCTATCGATATCTTTGAGGCGAAAATTCTTGTTGTTACCATAAACATTAGAGTTATTGTGAGTATGCTGGCCATATCAACACAGGCCCATATCGAGTCGACGCCAATAAAAATGCTCCGCAGACAATTTGCGTATGTTTGTAAAATTTAATACCAAACAACAAGCAAGTGTTATCTCCCAACATACACCAGTATAATTGTTGATGTTTTATAATCTTTACTTGTCACATTCATAACAACCTAGCAATAATTTGAATAATTATTATTATCCAGGATTCATGAAATCGAATATACTTCAAACAACAATATTTAAAACTTCAGAAATTAGCATTTAAAAACTATAATATATCATCTCAGGAACCATAGTTATTGAAAACTGTATTAGCATAACATAGATTAATTCTGGGAATACGTCTGTTTTTAACCAATGCCTCGGTGACTTGGCATTATTTGTGCTTCTTAAGCCTCAATTCTCCCTACCACGAATAGCTGATTTACAGTATTTTAAGGACCTGCAAGCTAATATTGACTGTTTTTGTCGACACAATCCCTGGAAATGCTATAGAAAATCAACAAATAATTGTCATATATTCATCTACAATGAACGAATTTTAAAACAAGCCAGGAAATTTAAATGTATATATGGATAGTAATTTAAAAAATAATGATAGCTAATAGTAATTTAAAAAATAATGATAGCTAGTTTTTCCATATGTTAATATACAAAATTAATAATGATACAATTCATGAAAATTTACATACTTAAGCCATGAGTTTTGTTGACATTATTACCCAGCATGCATTCTGTTTAAGGCTAACCTGCAGGTAAAACTCACAAAACTGGCTATCTGTGGTTTTTGCCTTTTATCTATGCTTCAGTCTCAGAGAATTATTGGTACTGGGTAAGTAATCTGGTAATAGGGGTACTTGGCCACATATGACAGGGAACACGGGAGGCTACTAGAGTAACGCGAGATGAGGTGCCTTGGTTGCAAAGCTGTACCCTGGCATTAATTCATCATTTGGCTGCTGCTTCGTTCTGTGAATAATCTTCTCGTCAAACATATGGTGTAGAGAGATACCCATTTCTCTCCTTGTGCAAAAGAATGGATCGCTGTACTGCAAATTGGCATAAGGCATTTCAGTGAAGTGTCATGCTAAGTTCAGAAAGATGACTAGTAAACTGGTAAAATAAAAAGAATTGAGGTCAGGTGCATAAGTGGATATTTTGCTGCTTCAAAATAAATGACGATATCTTAAAGGGAGCCAAAACCAATAAAATCAATGAAATTTTCCAAACTCAGATAATCATGGAAATCCATTCCTTGAGACTATTCCTGGCCTATGCTAAAATCTAAACCATGAAATATTGTAAAAAATTATTAAAAACATGTTTTTCTTGCTCAAATCAATTAATGTGGATCCCAAAAAATAGGGTTTGTTTACAAACAAATGCAAATATTACCATCTCTTGTGGCATTCTATTTCAGTTTGAGCTAGTTTTCACAGCTAATACTTTACCAGTGACCTTAACTGGACTCATCTAACATATTTCTATACTTATCTCAGTTTCGAAAATTTTGTCAATTATATTGGTTTTGGCTCCCTTTAAGTTTAACAATACATTAATCATAGTTTTAGCTACTAGCCTTAATTGCCCTAGGAAAAACTATAGTAAGGTTCACCAAGTTCAGGACAAAGTGCCCGTATTCAGCGATATCTTTTATAAAATGTACGCTGAGCGCAATAAATGGTGTGACCCTCTGCATGGTTGAATTGACATATAAACTAGAACAAGGGGTTAAGGTAATGTAGAGTATGCATGCAAGAGAAAGAGTAGTATGGAAGAAATTTCAAAGTCGTCATGGAATCCGTGTCATCCAAGACAACTGATCCAAGATCATAGCCTTTTAGAGGCTGATGCATATATATTAAATGATGCATAAATTCATTGCAAGAGTTATAGTTCGAAAGAAGATACTTTGTTCTTAACAGACAAAGGCAAAGATTGGGGACAGATAGGATGCTGACAGTGCTGAAGTTGAATAACATAATTACGTTTCTCTAATAAATACGTCTAAATGCGTTTCATGTTTTCTGCTCATGTATGTTTGAATAATAATGAAGAATTTGGTATCTGTGTTTATACTAGTACTGTGTGCTTGATGACAATCTTTTTGTTAAGGTATGTAGAACAGATCTTTGTAAATTCTTTAGAGTTGCTTATGTCATTGAAAGCAAAATTGGTCACCGTTAAACTGCAGGTGAAATAAAAAAAAAAGAAAACACAGATACTCAGCTAGAAAAATAACATACTGGCGCACCCCTACACACTGTTCCCTTGCTTAAGCTGTGCATGCGGTGACCTGGATACAGGCTTTAACCTGTTAATCCACGCTGTACCTGGTTACCAGTGAGACCGGGGGTCGGCCCTCTATGGCCACTTAAGGCCATCAGTATGGAGAGATGAAGCCTTTCTCCGTCGGAAATTGTCCTGGGGCTAGTCCCATTCCATACCTACTTCAGTGCAGGCTGCCTCGCTGGTACTTGTGCTCGATCGGGCCCTTAAGCTTCTTCCAACAAATGAATGGGTGGTCCATCCACGTGGAGGTAATAGTGTCTTTAATTTTTATTCAGTGCAAAAAGGTAGTTACCATGCATTTATATTATTACGGTATCGGTTCTGTCGAAATAAGGAACGGTTACTATTCCTGAATCAATGATGTACACATTCAGAAATGTAATTAACGTAAATTGTATCACGGTGAGAAGCATCGAAGTCACATTGTATCATATTTTAATTGAGTGCTGTGTAAACATAATTTAAGTGCTCCTGACCTCAACACATAATTAATGTTCACTTTATAACATTACCCTTTGTTGTTCATGGGGATTTCGGATATAAGCAACTTAAGAGAATCACAAAGGTATTATGTATGACGGTCGCGGCTGAATATTCATTTTGCCCGCCCCATTGGGGAAGATGGATTTTAAGATTTACACTCTCGATACCTTCTCTGGGAGTGGTGAAACCCCCTGATGTTTTAGTATACAGAGGTACACGAACGTCATGTTGTGCTGCAAGAAATCTCTAATTTCGCAGCCCTTCTATTTCTCAGGAATCCCTATATTCGTATTTTTTGTTAATCTAAAGACCTCCATTCGCGTGATACGAAAGGGACGGGGGTGTTGGCTAAATCGATCTAAATCTCAGTATCTGCGTGAGGCAGGCTGCTCTTATCTATCCGCAGAGGGTGTATCGGGGGAGGGTATTGGTGGCAACAGCAGCGCCATACATGGTTAACTGCGAACAGTGCAATTACGAGGATCCTAGTTATTTCCCATTCCCTGCACATCGGAAAAGGTCAATCTCACCTTTTATGATCATACCAAGCAGTAAGTTTGTCCATCGTAAGCCCTTATTACACTTCACGACGGAAACTGTCCACGGAATGGGGACCATATCACATCCTGACATTCGGTTTTATCGCAGGAGGAGGTGCCACCCTGTCTCACCTCTCATAGGGATGTCTATGATAGATGTCGCACCCCTGTTGCACCAGCTAGGCCTTTTATCATCCTTGTACGTGGGGGATTACATTGTATGAATAAGGGGGTAAAGCCGGAAGTATATTATGGAAATAGTAAATGCTTTCCTGAAGTGAGAGAAATTACAATTTTACTTTTCTTTTAAACAATGTAATTACAGGTTACTCCAATTAGTAAGTCGGCGTCAGTACTAGTAAATAACAAGAAGACACGTTATGCAATTCTTCTTCCAGAGTAGACTGGAACTACAGGTTATCTGCCTGTGACCCATGTAGCATTATTGTCAACTAGTATTGTATAATTTCAAAGTTTTCTTCTTCTAAACCATCGAGAGATCTCCCCACAAATGTTTTCAGAATTTCACAAATTAAGTGATTACAAGAGTAGGTAATAAGTCATTTTCAATCATGATACGTTTCGTGGTGAGAGATACAACTGTATGGTATCATTATTGCTGGAAAAAAAACATGTACATACTAATTAGTATGATACGTTCTGGAAAAGTAATATGTGTACCCACACGAAGGAGTTTATCAACTAATCACAAGTAGTTTGATTTCAGTAGAGGATTATGATTATGACGAAAATACGAACCTCCAGGTCCCCGTTTACTACGTGAATATCCACCGGCGACGCAAAGGCCAATAAAACTATTACTTAACTATTATTGATCAAACGGAAGCAAATGATAACGTAAGGATACAGGCCTATATCAAAAAGAGAAGTCCTATAATATGGAATCAATTGACAGTCCCAAGAATAGGGATATACAATATAGGTGACCCTTTGCCATAGTCTATAGGGGAGGTGCTTACGCGTACTTTCTCTGAGTGACTGCCAAGGTAGACTGAGCCACTCCTTGGTGACCGCTATAAATTCCCTTCCATATTGATGGACCCCTCGGCGAACCCATAGACGGGCAGTAACCAATCACAGTCAACGCCCCCCTCCGCCCGTCAAAGCGACGCTGATTGGCCGGTGGAGACGCTGGGGTCGGGCTCCCCCCGCCGCCCACACCGGGTGGCGCTGCGGTCGGCCGTTATCCCCGGCCCGATGACGTACTGCTCCAGGGCCCGCGTGTACTACCACTCCTCCACTCTGAGCCCGACGCCCAGATGGGCAGGGATCACCTGGCTACTGGTTACAGCAGTCCGCCCGTAGGTCACCAGCAGGCCCGTCAGGGGATTGGTGTCCCTATTCGTCCTAGCTGATCGAGGCATTGAACCTGCGAAAAGGCTGGCATATGGCACAAGCCAAATCACCGGGAGGATGTATTATAACTTGTGGATTGAATAGAGTGATTTAAACTAACATAAGAGGAGTTATTTAATTATCAAAGGGAACCTATGGATTTACTGGATTTATCAAGACGAAATACCAAGGTATCCATGGACGGCAGCGCCAAATGTTCTTGAACATTTATCACCATGGATCAATCAACAAGACACGACAGTTAGTAGGAAAAAGTATTCCAGCATTTTAACACGCCCTCATGTGTGCCAGTTGCTTCAATCGTTTACATTTCTAGCGAAATATGAGTTGTCGATCAATCAAAGATCCATAACACATAAAGGCCCCATCCACATTTTTTTTCGTAATCATCGAAGCAACACTTTGAACACCATTGGACCTATGGATCTAGTTTTCATTTCACGGTTATCGTAAGTAAAACGATTCATCGCTTGGCTAAAGCCTTTTCCTTTACAAATGACGGATTTATTCATTGCTCAAAGGTTCTCCTCACTCTAAATAGGACCCCACCCGCTGGAGCCTGTAACCTTATCGCACTGATCGGACACTCCTATTTAGGGAAACCCCAACAGGGTGCTACGTGACAGACCATGTCCGAGTTCCACTTCAACTTCTCCTTCTTCCCGCCTCGCGGCAGCGGTAACTTCAGCGGCTTCTTCGACAACCACACGTGGCCGCAGATCTTCTTCGACGACGAGTTCTCGGTGGAGGTGCAGGTGTTGCTCAGCGTGCTGTACTCCCTCACCATCCTCCTGTCGGTGGTGGGGAACGTGTTGGTCATCGTGGTGCTTGTCTTCGGTAACCGGGTGAAGACGGAGCTGACCGTCTTCCTGCTGAACCTGGCCGTGGCCGACCTGTGCATGGCCTGCTTCTGTATGCCCTTTACCTTCACCAAGGTGATGATCGGCCGCTGGGTGTTCGGCGTCGTCATGTGCCCGCTGGCCTCCTTCATGCAGGTCACCTCGGTCAGCGTCAGCATCTTTACCAACATGGCCATCGGCATCGACAGGTACGTGCCTCAGGTGTACATACTGCCCGGGGCTCATCTCCGAGATCAGTGGCGGATCCAAGGGGGGCGCAAAAGGGGCAGTTGCCCCCATCTGGACCCAAGGGAGAACTTTTGAGACATTAAAATCGGAAGATCTGTGTATGTCCGGTGCTTTTAATTTTAATTTCTATAGGGCGGGGTCAGCCCCCCCCCCCCCCCCGAGCACTGGCCCTGGATCCGCCCCTGCCCGAGATGAATCTGCAGCTGTTATTGAGATGTCTGTTTGCATTACATACATGTTTTTTAATTAAGAAAATGGAAGTATGATGATAAAAAAAGTAGCGCGTGTTTCCATTTCCAAATCTTCGACCCGCTTTTGCTTACCCTAGCGCTATATGAATAGCTCGGAGTTAAAAGGCTTGGCGTATGGACCTGTCATTAGAGGGTGCTCTTCTCTGTAGGTAAGGGAGGGGGTGAGGAAGTTCATAGAACTATATAGAAGAAAACACAAATATCTAATAGCACAATTGCATGCAGCAACCAAGCCTCCAACTACATTTGAATATTCCCTCAAATCATAGAGATACACTATATATATGCCTATGCCCAAATTAAAAGAACACCTCTATTATTTCGCGCGCATGTTAAATAATCAAGTCAAAGCCATATGGATTAAAAGCCAGCGAAGCACGGCGAAAGCTTTGATCGCACAATGGGTTCTCTTTTCTTTACTGTGCCAGACCACAATGACGATCTCTATATACTACTAGCAGTGGTTTTCCGAATTCCGAAGGTGTATTTTAGAGAGGCATAAGCCCTGCGGCGTCTCTGTCCACGATACCGATACCATTGCATTAGATTTGGAATTCATTCCAGCTATGTTTTAAAGTGACAGTCTGCATAAAGTGATGGAGTAATAGAAACTCGCCATGGGAAGTTCGTATCGTTGATTAAGATAAAACCCCGAATGGGCATTTCCGAATATACATACGTTAACGGTTAGGGTAGAATATAAGTAGGCTCCTAAAACGTTTAAAAAGTGTGCCATTTAACCAACAATACTCTATAAAATTGTAAGTTAGTATGTTATGTAGCTGCAAAATGCAGCAATTTCAGATCTTGAAGCCTGCATTGCAATAACGAAATAGAAAGAAAGAAAGAAAGACTGACAGAAATTCCGGAAGATCAAGGAACTTGACATTTCACCCTGAATTAACATTATCAGTGTATGTTTAGCTATAGGTGTCGTTCAGGAATATTAATGTGTTTCACTTTAATATCAGGTTTTATTAGGATTTTCAGGTTTTAGATTTGCAACTTTATTCTGGCAACGTATTTCTTGCTGTGATTAATGGTTAGTCAAAAAGGCTAATATTTTCCTAGGGGTAGTCATTATGCCAATAACTTGATTAATATTAAAAAAGGTCCAGACGAATAGGCACCCTAAAACAGCCTGATCTTTTCCTACAAAGTTAAGATATTTGACTTCGTTTCTGACCCAAGTTTCTTCTATGCATGTATCATATTTATCTCAATAGTGTCATGAATAGTCACATAATTACCACACTGTCGCCAAGATTGTTCAAAATAGAGACAGGAGGCCACCATTTACTTCCCTAATTGAATGGTTGGACTTGGCTCATTGTAAGTAATGTCCCCCATCTACATAAAACAATAGGTTTTTGCCCACTGAACCAATAGTATGCTTTCAGAAGTGTTTTTTTTGGTAAACGAGCGAAGCAAGCTTGAAAGGGCTTCTTGGGCCTTATGGATGGGAACACAAAATACATTAAGGGAGTAAAAGTCAGTGTAATCATTAAGGACGAAATATCGGACTTGTCGGTAAAACTGTTGGTGATGTGAAGGATTATAACTACTTAGGGGTTAAAGTTAATACTACCCTAAGCTTCCAAAGATTTGCAGATAATATGCTAACAATGGTATTGCAAACAGAAACAATGTTGCCTATGATGGATTATGCTGAATTCATGGTTGACAGTGCCCCTGCTGAGAGTTCCAACAACTAGATAATCTACAGGATACGATCTATGTTCGTGAACGTTTGAGAATCTAATTAAATGGCATTTAGCAAAAGGAATCTTATTATTAAAATCTTGCAGGTTTAAGGGGACACATATAAATCATTGGACCTGGAGTAATTGAAAATTGAAGTGCTTAATTATTCTCTGGGGATTTTCCGAACAAAATGGCTGTACGTGGAAATCCGATTTACTCTTTCAATATAATTCCTGTTTGAGTATATGGAAATATCAGCCATTGTTCAAGGCGGACATTTGTTCATAGTTCTGCCCTGCCTAACCTATACCCAATGCAAAGAATACTTGGGAATGACTTTGTAAAACGCCAGGCACATCGATGGATATTTCATCAAAATACTGACGTCATAGAGAGCTCATCATTGTTCTAAGCTGTTAAGGCTTCCTCCCCTTCAGTGAATGTATTTTTAAAATCTGCTGACACGTCGAAAGGTCATTCTGTCGTTGGGCTTCTGCATCGAGCTATGTTCTAACTTCACGATGTGACTAGAAATATTTATGAAAAGCTACGACGAACCAGACGTGTTATGGTTGCTATAGTAATTGATCACACAATACCACCAGGGTTTGGTTGGATTTTGAATCACAACTCTAGGTATGGTAGATATTGCTGTAAGTGTTGTATCTCTGAGACGATTCTTCAAAATAGTGTTTAGTGTTGCTATAATCCTCATATCCAGTGCTACCCACCTCCATTTTACCGCTAATTTGTATTGAATCATGTCTTATAGTGAGAACCTAGCTTGGGTTAATCCCACGGGAAGGAGCAGCGGAAGGAAGCCTCAGAGCTTGGTAAGTGTTCTCAGGACGGCAGTGTAGTGTATCCCCTGCCAGCAGCTACTGCTATTTTTAACCATGCAATACCATACAGGATAAGAGAAAAAAATAACATTCAATAATTTAAGTCTTCTTTGTTTTAAGATGGCATCATTCTATGTAAAACAATAAAGTCGTAGTAAATGCACAATACAACCTTGTGGGTATTGAAGAAGGGATTCTTCGCGGAAGATCTGCCGAGAACAGGAAACAAATTTTGAAAAAATACGTGATCAGTACGCAGTAATATGTAATGAAAGAAGTCTTTTCTCTACTCACCCAGTATTTGCTTTCCTACCTGCTGTGGCCCGTTGAACAATGGGTTCGTAACAACGAAAATAATTTGTTTGAAAAAAATTAATATTTTCGTAATAAGGATGGTTTATACACATTGTTTTTCTATATTTAGAATGCAGCCAGTGCCCCGTCGCATAACGGGTCTCGCTGTAGCGAACATTGGCACATTTCAAAAGACCTCTCCCTGTTCAACAGGGAGCGAATCCACCTTTCATCCTTACAGGGATGGTTTGACCACCCCTTTTCTTTCATGTCCCGGGGGGACATTTTGGGGTGTTAATTTTAATAATATTCTGTTTTCAGCAAATAATAGCAGTGTCCCTCATCTTATAAAATATATAGGAGGTAAGTGGCGGAAATGTATTTATCAATCAATTAAATTAACTTCAAAGTGTGTGCAAAACCATCGCAACAGGGACAATTGGCACATTCCAAAAACAAGGAGAGAAAAAAACAGCGAGAAAAAAACAAATACATCCTTAATCGCTCCCTCTTGCGAGAGTTTGGTTATGCGACGGGCCACAGAGAGCTGTAACTTTTACTGATTTGTCCTTAATTTTTTTTCCTTTTTACATCAATTTACAGAATTCAATGTCATTCATTAGAACCAGAGATTTTACTATGTTTGTAAAATCGTAACAAAGATATCTTTGACAAAGATATCTTTGTTTGATCCTAACAACGAAATTCTATTGTGCAACGGGCCACTGTGGCCCGTTGCACAATGACTGATTGTAACAGCAATCGATTGTAACAAGGAAACCTTTCCTTGTTAATTTGATTTCTATTATGCATGTATTTTACACATCTTTACCCTCAAAATTAAACTATTAAGAATGCTGCAAATTACCTATAATTTTTACAGGAACTAGTCGTATAGTGCCCCTTTTAACATTAATTTACAGAATTAAGTATACATTTGATCTAGTAGAAAAAAAGATAAAGGTGTATCCCATCAAGCATCATCTCGACAAAGTTGTCCTTGTTGAGAGACATGTCCTTGTTATAATTCTAAACTGATTGCTGTTACAATATTAATCAGTAGGCCTATCGTGCAGCAGGACACTGATGGTAATATGATCGAAAATATAATCTTAGCCAGTGTAAAGTCAACCATAAGTTCGTGCATTTGTAGTGAGAAGCTGGTTTGACCCAAGGTATTTTACCATACAAAAAATTAATTATCTGGCGGAGGACATTCCTATATACTTATACAGAATATTAATTAAACTATATTCAGTGTGATTTATTCTAACCTTTATCATTTGTATGCACATACAGTAACCGATAAAAGGTTTTGTGAGAATAAGTTCTACTAGATAGCCCTAGCTAACAAAACATTTAGTGAGATAAGTTGCCTTGAGGGTGGCCCTATAAGTGAACAAGGCATTGTTTTGTGACTTAGGACCATTTTATGACTTGACAGGTGCTACACATCTATTACTCTAATGTGTTGGAGAGACATTTATTTCAAGTGCCGAATGAGAGAGGAGGAAATAAGGTGTGCAGGGGATGGTAATAGGTACACCACATTCTCACCAAGGGTGACGCCCCATCTCCAAGCTTGTCTGCGCCGAAGAAAGTGGTCTCGTCAGTCACCAAAAAACTTAAGTTGGTGGCAATCAAATAAAATACGCCGCATGTTGGTGGTCTATGTTGGTATTCAACTAGTTTTTGGGAACGGCTTTTACATGCAAAAATTAGCTACGAAAAGGACCTATATTGATATTAGCTCAAAGTCGTTTGGTGGAATGAGGCCTTCAAAGCCTTAACCACATAATGATTAGTTTTTCCTATTTAATGCCTTGTGGTGACACAAGGTCAGAAAGTGGCACCTGATGGCATTTTTTTGTCAGTTTGGTCAATCCCCTTTTACAACTTAATGCCTTGTCATTCTTTCCTCCGTACTGCAAAATTGGGATTTGGGATTTGATTCTCTGTTCACTGAAGGTCTTTAAGCAAACATTTTGCATTATTTTTATTTCGATCCCAACCTCCGGTTCTGGTCATTTATCTCATTGATTCAATATTCCCAAGACGTGTGTTGTTGAAATTGAGTAAAATAGTCAATACTCACTCACTCAACCTTAAGACACCTTCGGGCTACTGCAGTATAAGTCTTTATCAGATCCATTTCTTTTTTTCTATCGTTTGATAACAAAAGAGAAGGACTATTCTATCAGTTTATGAAAAACAATCAATTTACTGAAACCTTATGTCAGAGGTCCTAATGTCAATTGAACTTATATAGAAAATGTAGAAAAGTTTCAACAATAATCACAAAACGAGTCTGTTTACAGTGAGTGGACAGCATGGGGTTAATATGGAAATACGGAACGGCCCGTGATCTGGGGACGTTGCAGAATCCGGGGTCATAGATCCCAGTGATTTTTAGGGACGTTTGATGGTAACATTACCCATATGTGTAAAGGAACTGGCTGTAATCATATTTTGTTCAATGTGACTTGCTATTGCTATTGTGCAACCTATGCTTAAGCCTAATAGGCCTGCTGATAGGTCAAACAGGGAAGGGCTTGGAGATGGTTGTGTATGACCATAGTTCTTGACTGATCTTCTCCTTACCTTACAAAAACAAACTGAAGATTGCTTATGTTACAGTCTGAGAGTGTCGGTTCTTTAATTGAGATGCATTGGGTTGCACCAAAGTAGGAATTACACTTGTTGCTATAATCAGACTAACCTCTGTAAGGTATGTCAGCTGTCACTGATTACCAATCAACTCAACAAGATAAGGATCAGGGGCTAAGGTCGACGTGTGTTGCAGAAACACTCTACTGACAGATCTAGAAATAAGCCCACAACCATTTTCGTTTGAACTCAGTCCGAAGGGCCCATGCCATTTCCCCCCCCCCCCCCAAATAAATTTTGCTTACGCTAGGACTTTTCACTTAATTCCACAGAAATATTTCAATCAAACTGCATCAAAATTAATGTCAACAACGGCATAATATTTTGCCGACGACAGAAATAGTGTGTTTTATCATAAATAAATGGAAAAAGCTTCCCCATGATGGTTTGGTTAACGTAGCGTCCCCAGCGGTAAGGATAGTGCAGTCTCCATCCATTGTTGCACGTTAAAGACAATGACTGTGTAAGCAACTAACGGTAATAGTACAATAGTCTTTGAAACAGTTACACAACCATGTTGTTTAGGCACAGTCTGAGTTATTTGTCACGAAGACTCCCTATTCGTATTGAGTGTATGTGTGGGTCTATAAATCATGGCTTCTTTGTCGACAGACTGATGTGCCTGCTGCTTAAGCGGAAAGGCCATAGCCCCGGTATATAGGCCCCGTGATACTCTGTACGTCTGTGAGCGCATTATATCACCCCGATGATCAGGAAAGGGTGGCCCTCCAAGCCCTGACCCACCATACCGGGGAAGCCCTCACACAGATGGGCTTTGGTCCTCGGCAGAGTGTCTGACAACACAGCTGAAGGGCTCCGGTCGTTCCCTTTACAAGGTGCGTGCGAGGGGAAACATCGTGTCAGGGCCAGTCAAAACGTACACGTAGGTGAATGGAGGTGGGTTGGCAATAACAGGAAATTGAGCAAAACAAGACGATTTTGTGCTGTCAGGTACAATACATGTATCATAAATGATGCGAATAGGGAGAAAACAGTTTTGCAGACTAAAAGGGCACCCGTCGCATGATGAAACCTTATGATTTGTAAAGACGGTGTTCTCTGATATTGTAAATGGGGGAAATTGAAAGTAATGAATAGGGCCCTTTATTGACTTCAATTGACAGTCGGAACGTGTTTAAGTACTCCGCTGGAATCCATTCATTAATGGGCACATTTTCAATAAAGGTCACTGATGTTCACTCCGGTGATAAATCTTTGCAATTATCTAGCATCGCCAAATATTTTCTCAGCAATAACCATGGGCATGAACTCTCTAGATGGCGCTACCCCTGTCTCACAGTTACTTATAATACTAACAGGGTAAGAACCTAAAACTGTACCCTGCAGTTTGCACAGACATATATTTTGGATTTATGCCTAAACTATTATGTTTTTTTGTGAAAAAACACAATGGTTTGTATTTCAGACAAATGATAAAAACAATTGGCTGTCGTGTTTTATTGATATTTATGCTCAATAAATGGCAATTGACAAATTTATTGAAAAAAATGCAACCCCACCCAGCATAGCAGCATACCATATAATTATGGCAATGCCCTTATTTGGAAAGGACTTTATGAATGGAGGTCACATGACCAACCACATAGGGCAATGTGCATATATGCCAATTGGTAATTATAGGCAATGGACAATTGTAATTATAACTCCTATGCATGTTAAAACCTTTATTTGACCATAGTTTTCTAGTTGTTATATAACATGCATTACTATTTCCTTCAAACAGGTTAATTAGGACATGGTAGGGTAGGGGAATCCTGTGTGACATCACAATGTTAGTTATACAAGAGGCCCCCATATGGGGGCTCTGAACAAAAGACTTCCTAGTTTACATAAAACTGTACTCTCATACAAGCCAGGCATTTGTGCCTCTGACATCACAGTGACCAGTGGCCTAGTGGCTAGGGTACAGGACTTCAAATCAGGAGGTTGGAGGTTCAAATCCCAGATGATCATCTTATTAGTTATTTTTTCAATTTCTATCATTTTAACCATTTATATTACATGTACAGGTTAGGGACGGCCTGCCATTCTTGCACTGATGCAGCATTGTGCAACGATGCAAGATATGGCAACGTTGCTAATTTGCCATCAGATTTGTTTAATAACCATGTTTATGCTTATAATAACGTATAAAATACTAAAATAACTAAGATACAAAATATTTCCTAAACATAATTATTTCATTTTACAACTCTAACACAAAAGAATGCGTTCAGAATGCTAAAAAATGAGTATTGACTCAGCAAAAAAATGCGCCATCTTGTTTTCATTTGTTTACATCACATGGTATAAATACTGTTACCCTATTGGTCAAGAATATTTAAACAAAATTAAAAAAGATCTGTATGGTAAAAATCTGTCTAATTTTAACATATCATCTACATTATATCATTCTTTACTCCTATGCACTTCTTAGAATTCGGCAACAAAGATTAGATGATTTATTTCAATTTTATTACATTTGTTTACATCACGTGGTATAAATACTGTAATCCTATTGGTCAAAAATGGTTAAACAAAGATATTAGAATATCTGTATGGTAAAAATTGTTCTAAACATCAAATATTATCACACTAACATCATTCTTTATTTGCATCAAATTGTTAAAATTCGGCAACAAAAATTAGATGATTTATTTCAATTATGAATTAAAACGCTTGCAGCGATGCAAGAAAACAATACACCTGCTATGCAAGATCTAGCAACGATGCAAGATATGGCCATATTGCTAGTTTCAGTCTTGCCCCGAACCTGATGTATTCATACCCTGAGAGACATACATATATGAATTACCCTGGGATACTTACACATATAAATTATAGCTTTATTTTGTAAGAAGGTTACCGTTATATAAATAGCATAAGATACTACTACTTGCACTTTGACATTATTCATTATATATGTATAAATAAATGTTACTCTAAAGAAGGTAGGAGGGTAGATACATATGGCCTAATTGTTAGAGAGATCATCTGCAAACATAAAGGTTAAGAGTTCAAATCAGGATGAAACCTTTTTATATTTTACTATACTGTAAACTGAAAATGACATTTGTGTGATAAATACAATATAACTTATGGATAAATACTTGCCACTTGCATAGATCTATATGATTTCAAAGTTCTGTTTTATATTTTGCAACAATTCCTAAAATGGGTTTATTTGTAAAAGAAAAGGTGCTTGACTAGCCATGGGTGGGACTTGAACCACCAACTTTCAGATTTGAAGCTCTAAGCTCTAAGCACTAGGCTAGTTTGTCTCATAGTAAAGGTGTTCAGGAATGGTATGAGCATGTAGCTTCTAACTTGTTACCTGTGATCACTTTACAGAATGTTTGAACAACTTTGGGGAAACCCTTTTAGCACTATAAATAACCAACCAACCCGGTCAATGAGTTACATTCTGACCAGTAAAGGGGCACTGAAGGGGGAAACTATACATACAGCTACATTTACCTGTAAAATAGGCCACACAATAATACAAAACAAACTGTAATAATTATGATTCATTTTAATACAAATCAGACAAATATGATAAGTTAGATATGTTTTTCCTATTCAAATTACAAATAAAACTAGGTCATTTACTGTGGTCTTTTGTGAATCCTATCAGTCTGCTGGTCATCAGCTTATAGATTTTGACAGGCACCAGCTAAAAACAAAATGGCGAGTGTGCTACCCTTTCTATTCTTATAGTTCTAATCAGGAACCCTGGTGCCATCTGCCCGTGGCAATAACAATTATTCAGTTTATGTCTGATTGCATTCTTGTATGTGAGCACAATGTTTTTCGGTCGGAATATGCATCTTTAATAGTTTCTGGTTGTGTCCCCGATAGCGATTGGAGAACAGTCACATACTGTTTTACTAGCCCCCAGAATGTTATTATAATATCATTTTGGTGAGGTTAGAACGAAACTAAAACAGAACATTTTAAGAACATTCTGTTTGGGTTACGTAACCAGAACGTTGTAATATTGTCACAATGCAATGTCACGGCAGTATGTTGCAGCAATCAAATTGGGAGTCATCAAAGGAATATAACAAGAAACAAATACAGAACTAACTACAACATTGCTGCAGCATAATAATAACATCGCATCCTTAGCTGGGTAGCTATTAGAATATGTGACAGAACAATAGGCCAGGCAAATGGGCCTCAAAGTACATCAAAATGTGTGAATTTTTTTACCACCCCCATCTTTCAGTATGCGGGTGATTAAGCGACTTGGTTTTAATGGACGATTAATCACCTTGTCTGACGATTTTTCACCTTGTCCGATGAATTATTTGACATGTTAAGCCGGGTTTCCACCGAACGACTTTCATGGTGAGTTTCTAACGATCATGAAAGACTTAAAAAAAGAAAATCTTTGCACCTTTTGGTCGTTCAGAAAGCAACAATTTCGTGTTCCCACTGAACTACTAAAATACTGATATCTGAACAATTCTTGGACAATCTGGACGACATTTTCAAATGACAGGGGTTAGAAAATTCAGGGAACAATAGATTTAATTGCTTTTAATTGCTCTTGGAAAAAATCGTTGGCATTTGTCGTCCAGAAATATTAAACAGGTTAGATATTTGGTCGTTGGTGGATCGTTCACTTTAGTCATTCAGAAAGGTCGTTTGCAGTCTTTCAGAACTGACTTTACCACCGATTTTGTGTTTCTACTGAATGGTTTTACTAACGACCACAAAAGATTTGTGAATCGTTCATGGTCATTAGTATAATGTTGTTCGGTGGAAACAGGCCTTACAATATTTTAGGACGATTTTGGCTTCTTGGGCGATTTTTCTACACGAATCTAGCATTCATCTTTTGCTGGAAACAGGATTTCTTAGGACGATTAAGAAAATATCAAACGTATATATATATATATAATAAGATAAACTAAATATCAGGTGAAAAATAAAAATCGTACATGCTATCATTATAGATTAAATCATATTCGTTGAATAAAAATATTATTTAATTAAGTCATTTGTAAAATCGTCTGTAAAATTGTCTGTAAAATCGTCTGTAAAATCGTCTGTAAAATCGTTTGATGGTCTTTTGGTGGAAACAGAAAATCGTCCAATTAAAATGACACTGATGAACATCTTTTTCTTATAATAATGTTGTCTGTATTTGTCTGTTGAAAAAATCGTTCAATTTTGTCTCGTCTTTTTGGTGGAAACAGGGCATTAGTGTTTTATCACCAAACTCACCTGGTTTGGCAACGGGAAAAACCTGTGCGTGCCTTCGCCTGTCAAATCAACAAACAGTTAATATCTCAACATTCTAAGAAAATTAAACTGAGTTGATAAAATTGGCCTCTGCCAACACAAGACAAACGATACAGGCTCAGTTAAGTCTGGCATTTAGGGCAACGTAAATGTATTTGAAATACAATTTGAAAAATGGCAATCGCTTAGGTGACATTTCAGTTGTTTCTGTCAATTGAAAAGTTTACAAAACCTGTGGTTTTATCAATTTCCTAGTGATTCTACTTACTGGGCCTAATCAGAAAGACCAAAATCAATTCACCCAACCACCCATAGCAAATATTTGAGTTTTACCTGCAGTTTAACTTAGATCAGGATGCATGGTGGGTAATATTATGTTAACAAATCATCACAAGGCTTTAGTATATGAATTTTCGAAATCATATCAAAATTAGTAGCTTAACTTGATGAAAAAAGGTGAATGTCTTCTATCCAAATATGCATATATATCGGCTTAATATTTTGTTGTTTTTTTTACAATGCATTCATTATAGATTGAGATATAACACTATTTGTTTTTTCTATAGGTTTCTAGGGGGTTTTGTCTACAAATCAGTCCAAATTAGAGTGCAGATGCTCGCTTTTCAGTGTGATTATTATAACAAAACAATCTATTTACAGAGTTATTTTGTTTATAGTAAGTAAAAATGAGTAGTATATAGTGGATCGGCGCCAAGCCAATATACAAGTATAAACTGACCAAGGAATAGGAACCAGGTGTTATCCAGTGACCCAGGTCACCTAGTCACATGATATGACTCAAGGCAGCCATAAGGCTAGACCTTCCACAGGCTGAGTCCCTCTCCACCTTAATTGGACCAAACATTTTCTTTTTCCTATTATAGGCGACTTCAATTGTTGATGTCAATAAACATCATAACCACCAAACCGTGTTACTTTTCCTTGCCTTGCTTAGACTATTACCCCCAGAAGTTTATAGCATTAACATGGTTTTGATCTTTGTATCCCATACGTTTTGACATAAGCAGAACTAATGGTTTTTCAAATTTAATCATTCTCTAGTGAAATACACGTTTCCCTATCTTATGATACGTGTCAAACACGTCGATAGGAAATATACCCAGGATTACTGGTGATATGTTACATATAAAAACGTGAGTCAAAAATCTGGGGCAAATAGCAAGCATGTTGGAGCAACATTTGTGTCAATGATTTCGGTGATTATGCTAATTATCAGGTTTGGGACAAGACTGAAACAAGCCTCATTGGCATATCTTGCATCGTTGCTAAATCTTGTATCGCATGTGTATTGTTATCTCGCATCACTGCCGGCATTTTAATTTCCATTTGAAATAAGTCATCCAAGCTTTGTTGTAGAATTCTAACAATTGTAGGCAAATATAGAAGAGTGTAATTTAGATAGAATTTGAAGAGTAGACAGATCTTTACCGTACAGGTTTTCTAAAATCATCCTAATCAGCCTAATCATCGCTGCACAATGCTGCATCAGTGCAAGAATAGCCGTCCGTCCCTAACCTGATTATGTGAATTTTGATTAGTGTCCAACTCAAATTCATTCTGTCTGTCCAAAAAATGTACCATACCTAACAATTCCTTTTCAATGTTATTTTGAAATTAAATCCCAACATAATTATAGCAACAGACCGAATCAGGCATAATAAGAAGCTAATCAACTTTCATTTAATAGCCTAATCATGAAAACCAGTTACGAAAATATGGACACAGATAACTATTCGGAGCGGTGCTCACGATTTATGTCATTTGCAATTGAAATCCCGACGATGTTTGGCTTTATCAAAAAATACAAATTACCCACTGAACTTAAGCATATCAAGAAGCGCATGAAAGGAAACTAACAAGAAATAATGAAATAATCAATTGGATTAGCAAATCGCTCCAGTATTAAATCATAGAATATTGTAGTATAAGGACTGGCTTCCAATGAACAATTTTGAAGGTCTGCTCGTGAGGGACCAGTAGTGATTGCTAAAAGTGGTTAACAGTCTCCTCTAAGTTATTTAAGAGCTTTCTTGTTATTGCTCATTGATGCTGATGGAACTGGAGCATTGTATTCATAAGTATGTTTTTACCGCATTGCCAAGTTGCAGTTACATAGTTCAGTCAAAAACTAAAGGTGCACCAGCTTAGAACAGCTCGTGCACAGTATGACTAGAACTTTACGTTTAGGAACAAAGCATGTTCATTATCAGTAGACCAAAATGATTTCCCACGGAAAATCAATGAGTACATAAAGAATATTCCCACAGTAGAACAGTCAGGAAATCTGTTTTCAAACGCAAGTACATATTTTCCGATCTTTGGGAGCTTTTTTTCTCCAAGTTTGTACCCTCTGAAGTGCTCTTAAACATAGGGGTTAGTGCAAGTGAAGAGTAATTTACCAAAAATTGTGAACGTTTGCTCCCGATTCGGGGAGCATGACTTTAGCCAATGTCTTTCTGAATTGCATACACAACCCTCCAATATAATAATATGGTAAATATAATTGAGTTTGGACGTCGTAGAATCAGTAAAAATCAGGTTTTACTATTAGAACTATGTTTTTTAATCTGTATTTGCAAAATATTCTTTAATTCTCGCACACATTATTCTTATTTGTGATCACATGACAATTAAAAATACAATTTGTTTCGACAAAGTACAAAACGCCTGTCCCTAATCACACCGAGTGCGAACCCTTTTACCCTAATTACAAACAGATTGCATCGTAAACCTTTTCTCTAATAGCAGTGGATATCTTACGACCTCTCATTGTTTTGAGGAGTGATATAATTCTAATCAAAGCCATAAAATTTGGAACCTGCGGCCTACTGCGCTGATTTGCTAACGTTTTTCAGGACTGACCATGTGTTTTTTTTAGAAATCAATTGTTTATAAAAGACCATAAATATCAAATCTAATTCAATAAACGGAATGCCTTTTAAGCCAACACCCTATCCAGCATTTTCATTCAATAGAAACTGCCAGTCAATACTTTGAAGAGCTCTTCAGGAAGCATTCGGAAGAAATTAAAGGTTTACAACATGCAATCAGTATTACAATACCTAGCAAGACAAAGGTTGAGGTTGGTCTACATCAGCTTCCTAGTGCCAAAGTCGCTATTTAACCGTTCAATATTCTTACAAAGGGTAAACTTAAAGGCCTGTTTCCACAATAAGAATTTAAATGTGTTTGTATATATACCTTTCAAAAGCTACTAAATATTGGCAACAACTTTAAACACATAATTATATAGTTGTTAGAAAGTTGTTAGCCTATTTGTCTTTTAAAGATAAAAACAAGTGATTTCTGCCAAAGATCAAAAGGCTGAAGTTGGGAATTAGTGCCATTATTTGGATTAGATAGAAATTGTAGGACGCAATCAGATTTTTTTCGTTTTCAATTTTCTGTCGTCCTCAAATGATTTGTGGTCGTTTGTAGTTGAAATTACAAAGATAGTATTCTTAAGCCAATTTGCAAAAAGCATTTTGTCAGTCGGTTTTGTTACTTAGTGATAAGAGGACGGCAAGAGGTCGCGAAAATCCAGATTTATTGCTTTTTAACACTGTGTAAACCCGTAGGTGAGAACCACTCCCCAACCTCCACCTCATACCCTTCCTATAGAGGTGCAAAGGGCCTGACTTATCCCAACAAGAAAGTGTATATATACGTAACACCCCTGCATCAACGGCGCTGTTTTTCATTTTTTTGTTATTGACAAAAGCTATATCGCACTATCTCACGATCTTCCAGTATTTATAAATGATGAATCAAAATTTAATATTACATGCGATGTGTTCGGTATAGTGTGGATTCCTTGTAGCAAAATATCTACAAAGTTTCATGAGCAACACTGGGAAACACAGGTGAATTGTAAAATTGCTCAACTAACATATTAAGAATATCATTGCAGTGTTGAAGTTCTCCATCAAAATTGCTATGTTGCCCTCAGCAAGACCTAGGAAATGATATGTGTATGGGCAATGTTCAGAACAGCAACAATTCAGAAAGTTGTTGCCGACCTGTTGATGCACCATCGCTGTGTTTTTATTGCTACGTGGAAGCCCCCCTTAAGGTGTATCATCAACAGTGCACACCTAGTACCCGTTGAGATGTGAAAGCAAGGCGTGGGGGGTTTATTCTTCTGTGCTTTCAGTGTCTGTTTACTCAACCAGCGGTCTAGGGTTTCTCAATAAATGAGAAAAGGGGAAGGGGTGTCAGCCACTGCTTCGTCTCCCGGGCCAGGGCACATGCCAGGAACAAGGACAGAAGATAGGAGGCTCTCGGAGTCATGCCTCATGCACAAGGGTGAGTTGGGACGCATTCCACAGAAAGCTGAATGAATGTGTGGGGAGGGGGAAGCACGTATGTTGGTAGACCTATTTCCTTTGGTGGACAACAACTGTATTATTAGGATTCCTGATGAGGATAGTGATACAGGGCTTTAGCCAATCATATAAGGGTGGTAGTGTGTTGGCCGGTTGCTTGACAGCTCATTCCCTGTGCCTATGCGATGGTTCGTGCTAATCTCTAGTTATACCATAGCTCTCACCTACTTCATCAAGCCTAGCCAGAATTCATCTAAGTCTAGTCGACAGCAGATAATTGGCCTAGCTATACTGTATAGGCATGTTTCTCGTTCTTTGTGTGTAGTTATCAGGATATTTTCTCAGTTCTGCAGCAGTTCTACCAAGGAAGAAAGAGATGTGAACACGTTGAGCACCAAATAGGGACTGTTTATCTTGTTCTTGCATCGATACTTATAAAGCTACATTCTTCATTCTCATTACTTATACTTTAGCATAATACTTATCATAATTTGTACTCCTTTTAAAAACTCATGCCACTATATAAAGGCCCAACTGCAGCTTGCCATGGGCATAGTATCAAAATGGTGCAATAAAAATGGCCTTGTTATAAATGTGAAGAAATCAAAATCAACCTTTTTTGGTACTAGATCCATGCTCAAAAACATAAAGGACCCATTTCAAGTCTCAATTGATGGTGTAAATCTAGAACATTGTCGATCCTATAACTATCTGGGAGTCATTTTTGATGAATGTATGACGTTCAATAAGCACTATAGCAATCAGTGCAAAAAATTTGCACAACGCATTTTTAAACTGACAAAATTGAAAAATTATGTAAATAAAGAAACTCGAATATTGATTTATAAACAAACAGTGCTTCCAGTCATAGAATATGCTGATATCATGCTTAATCTTTGTACATCTCAAGAGTGTTTGAAAATACAAAGGATGCAAAACAGAGCGCTGCGAGTAGCTCTAGACATACAAAATATAAGAGATATATCAATTGAGGACTTGCATCTTCAATGCAACCTAGATCAATTACACCAAAGGAGAGTAATACACCTACTATCCTACATGTACAAGATAAGTTATAGCTGCCAGGAATGGCTAAAACCAGATAACTTGAGTGGTACACGAATGAGTAGGCAGGTTGTTTTTGATCAACAAATTGTACATCTCAATATATACAAACACAGCCCATACTATGTCGGAGCTAAGCTATGGGATACACTACCTAAGAATATCAAAAATTCCTCAAACATACATGAATTTCAAACAGGATTAAAAACATGGCTTAAATCTAGAGTGATGTAAGTTTATGTGTAACAATCGTAAGTATGTATTTTGATATTAGACTATTAGATTAGATTTTAGATATCACATTGGTTTTGTTATTAATAATGTGGATCATTATATAAGAGATCATATCACTGCTTAACTTAGTGTGATTGACTCATTAATTATTGAATGGTTGATGTGTTGGATGACCAGATATGATCTGCTGTATTCTGAGGGTTTCTGATATGTGAAACTGTATCAGTCAGGTTCTAGTCATAAACGTGGGAAACATGAAGACCTTATCTTATCTTAGCTATGGTTCTTTATTTATAGAGATATACATCACTATTAATCATGTCACTGCTTAACTTAGCATGACTGATTAATTGTTTAATCCATCTGTACATTCTATTTCTAAATGGTAACAATAATTAGTTCATATCTTAACTTAGATATGACATTTTCAACTTGTATTATATGTTATATAGATGAATATGGAGATGATATGGTTAAAATATGCAATTTTGTAATTATTATACCTACATGGAAGAACATTACCTGTAATGAATGTGGTTAAATAATAAAAAAAAAAAAAAAAAATATAATAATAAGGCTTCTGAGCCTAGAATGGTCAGTTACATGAGGCTGCCAGACACCCCGTACAGGACCCTGAATCATGGCCCAGACTGAACCGTAGCACCAGCTCTTGCCGCTTAATCCATCTGGAACTGAAGAACCCAGTGGCACACGAGTCCCACAAGCTGTATCCCAAACACCGTCAGCCCCCGTGTGCCTGGCACATTTCTGATAGCCATATGACTGCTCGCCCAAGTCATCCTCTGCGACTTAGCAGTGGACTCAAACAAGTGTTCGTGTAACTCATCCTGCTCATGCTCTCCAGACGCCGAGTGCAACTGGGCTGAGATCCGTCAAGAGTACAAATAGTAAAAGCAGGGAAACCTTGGAAGAGCGACCCCCCTCGTCCCGGCTCCTTTCCCCAGAGAACATCACAACCCCAATTTGAGGTTTGATGGCCAGCTATTGGCACGCCATATTGGTTTACAGAAGTAATGATTGTTTTAGAAACCACATGCAGCAGGGTGATAAACCTGGGCAAACACACAATCACGGGTGACAAACAGGATTTGTCACTCGCCAAAACCTTGATTGTTGCTTGTTGCAGCAACTTTGTTCTCTGAGGAAACGTCATCTTGGCAATAAACTTTTCCATCACTGGGCCACAGGTTTCCGCAGTGAGTGAGTTTTCCCTGCTGAGCAATGGTATTTTTTGTCCTCTTTGCTTAGATTTTGTCACTAGTGCTGTCTTGGTCGGCCGTGGAGATGCGGCAATAACCTATGTCTCACGAGGCTATGAATTCCAGGGAGATGGCCAGTGACAACGAAGCCACATATCTGTGGTGCTCGACAGGCTGGCACTAAGTAATTATGGGAGCCACATGCTGCTTGGCACCAACATTTGGCGACAGAGAAAACCCGGAATGCTGGCAACAAGCGTAATCACACACACTTGATTTTTCATGCAGAACCCCACCGATACACGAGATTTATCGATAGGCAGAGTGGCGCCAGAATCGTGGGTGAATAGCCTTATTTATGCATGATTGTTGCTGGTACTTTTATCGCCGAGAGCATCCCAACATGGCAATAATGTTTTTTATTGCCAGACGCCAGTTTTCATTGCCGGCCATCAGTTTCTCTGTCACTGGGTGCCTCTTTTTGTTCTTGTCGCCAGGTGATAATCCTTTGACACAATATGCATGGCTTCATCATGCCACGGAGACATGGCTTTTCCCTGGCACTCTCTCCTCTCCGTAATCTGTCAGGTGTGAACTGCAGACAGTGACAAACACCAACAAAAGCAAAACATAAACATGAATGTTGCACATAATGTCTGACTAACTGATTACAACCTAAATTTAGCTGGGAGGAATAATGAGTGGTAGAAGAGTACCTTATTAGCCTTATGAGTCCGTGTTCCCATGTCCTGGACACGGCCGGACACAAGTGAAAAGGAAGAAATCCCCAAAGCCAAGAAGCACGACGATCGACCTCCATATCTTTCGTCCGTGCTTTTCACCACATTGCTTGGAATGTCTGTAATCACCAATGGCATGCATTAAATGGAAGAAGCATGTTTAAATAATTGGCAAACTGGGAAAGACCCTAAGGGACTTTTGAAATGCATTACCTTGGTCGTGTACGTTATGAACTTTTGATATGAAATCTTTGTAATGTGACTGCCATGCATTAGTGCAAGTGCTATGCATCAAGTGAAAGTCGATACCATAATGCTATAAGACATGATAGTAAGCCAATTTGCAAGAAAAGCTATTCACAATTTAGGCAATGGGTAATGAATAGAAACGACTATTTTGAAGTTCGAAGCTCAATCTGATTGTAATCTAATAATTAGCAAAAAAAAATTGAAGAGAATAAAATTAATACATCTTCTTTTGATGGATGTCTTCCTTTCCAATTGGCTCCACATACACCTCTGTATGTCATAATGAAGCGCCTTTCAGAAACACGCTCTTTCTAAAATAAGAAATCACAATCCATTCGGGATTAAGTTATAGACGGTCGACTGGACTAAAGAAGAATTGCCTCCCCTAGCTCCCAGTCCAGCTGCTCCCTGATGGGGACCGGAGTGGGGACCGGAATAGTGGCCGGGATCAGCGTGGTGCCAACAGGCAAAGCACGTTTCACACAGCATGCGAACCTACAGACCCGTGATCCTCTGAATGAGGGGGTGGGCTTCTTCGGAAACGGTCTTATTTAAGGAAAATAATTTGTTCGTGCGCGCCAAACCATGTGAAGCAGCCATAGTTTGATCAGAAAAAGGTTTCGTGAAGACGGAAGGTTGCCAGTTATCTCTTGACATTGTAAAGAACATGTTTGTTTGGGTCGAAAACAGTCGAAACATGTCGATCTGCCGCAATTTTATTTAAATGTCTTATTGAATGAATAATCGACGCTGTCCATCAACACTGTTGTCGAATTTGGTCTACCTTCAACATCTTTAATCTCTTTTTTTGGTTGAGTATGGCCTGTTTCACAGCTCAACACAGTTCCGGGATGCTATGATGTTGATCATAAACTTTCAAGACCGTTTCTCAGATTCGTATAGAGTTCAGTAAACGCTTTGTTATCTGGTATTACTACTCGATCATTTGGCGTATGATCTGACCGAAGGCTGCTCACCAGCAACTCTTATTTGGGTTTACAAGATTTTGAATCAAAAGAAGGTAAGATTATGAGGAGTGCGTATAAAAGAAAGAACCTTCAGAAATTTGCAAGTATTTCATGAATAAGTTGAAAAATGTGTGGAAATGTGAGTTATTGCACACAATCCCTTTTTCACAAATTCTATCAATACTCTTTGAAGATCATACTTAAAAGACCAAAGTTTTAGAAAAAAAGGTTAATATCTATCACCTCTCATAAAGTGATTACTAGAAATTGTCCCCTGAATCATCCCGCCCCACTGAAAAATGCATATTTTCCATGATTTCTCATCCCACATTTCTCTGAGTAGAAAGTTAAAAATGTTTAGACAAAAATATACTTTCTATTTTCTTGGACATTTTATTAAAATAAAGAAAAGGAACTTAACGTTTTGGGGCATAATACATAAAAGACCTGTGGCCCGTTGAACAATGGGTTTCATAACAACGAAAATATAATAAACAGCGAAACATTTTGTTGTAACTTTTATCGTAACAACGATCATTTTGACACTTTTTTTTCTATATTTAGAATGCCCTCATAGAGCTGTAACTTTTACTGTATTTTTTCTAATTTCTTCCCTTTTTATAACAATTTACAGATTTCAATTTCATTCATTAGAACCAGAGATATTGCAATTTCGTAACAACCAAACATTTCCCTGTTAAGCAAAAGTCTGTTGTGCTTTTGTTGTTTGATCCTCACAACAAAATTCTATTGTGCAATGGGCCACTGATACCCCCTTTCAATCCTACAGAAAAGGTAACTTTGCTGTATAATAGTTTGATATAGTTTTGTGTAGAGATGCTATCCTGCAAATATTTGTGACTTAGCAGATCTGTTTGTAGCTTAGCATCCTGTGGGGATGCTATCCTGCAAAAAGTCACTAAACCACAAACATTTGTTGGATAGCATCTGTTTGTAGGATAGCGTCCTAACAGGCCTCCTGAGCTGTCCCCGCATTCCATACGTCCGTGCACAGATGCCGCCAGGAGATCTTCAGGCCCTCAGTTGTCTGTCACATGAAATTGCGGTAACAAGGAAATGATTAACAGAAAAGGTTCCCTCATGTAAAACCGACAAAAGAATACACAAAACAAATTTAAAAGGTCCTATGCACAGCGTTCCTTTTGAGTTTTGAGTTGCTGCTGCAAGCAACAGCATTTTCTAAAAGAAATGGAGCTAACTGATTTCAGAACTGATTCTTTTATGTCATTAGGGAATATCTTCTGTACCACACCGGTGGTCGTGGTGCTAGAAGATTTGCCTGAATATTAATAGAGAATTCTTTCTGAAATCTGAAAATCTGCGAGACAGACAATGACAAAATATTTACGATTAATACCTTCAGACTATGCAAAAATAGTCTGACGGCAAAATTGGGAAATCCTAGGTAGATCAAAATCTACAAAAGAAATATATACAGGAGCGAACTGATGACAGGTTACAAGAGACCCAAGCACCTTAGGGACCACCCTGTCAGAGCAGGCACAGATTTTAATCCATCTGATGCGAATCCGGTTCACAACCCTGGGGAAACTCAGAATAAAAACGAATGCACGAAAAAGAACTGCAAACATTGTAATGTGATCGACGACAGTGGTCACATCACCGACATGATAAAAATTAAAACCCATGAGTCATAAAGTAACATTCAACAGCTCATATACTGCATGTAAAATACTGCATAGAGTATAAAAATGCAAGAAACAATTTGTGGAACAAACAAAGCGAAAAATAGAAATACGTATATATGTGAACACATTTACCTTTTGAACAAAAAACTTCAATGGTGTCCGATGTAACTTACCACTAACTACACCCATAATAAACATTGTGGTAGAGATGATATGAAAATATATAATCATATCCTTGACTTCATATATGGACACCCAGACTCCAAAAGAGCTATTAAGCCCATCACACATTGGGTATATCCCAGGGTTGGACAAGGGTTGGACGAAATCATGGTATAAGCAATCCTTGTCTCCTAGAGCTGGAATTATGTTTCTCTATATCCCCAACTACTGATAAAACGTTATGATTTTGTGATGAATTATTAATTTTGTCCATTCATCTTTTGTGGTACGAAATATGAAGCATAGAAACTGGGTATAATCAATTAACAAAGCCCAAAAAACGGTAGTGACTGGAAATGACGTCACGAAATTCACGTGATCAAGAGTGACCAATCAAAGTAGACCTGTAAACTATAAAAGGGGGCGTTATGGACCAGAATAAACAGTTCCTTCTTGGTACTCACTGTGTTCACACGCCTCTTCTTTGAGATGTCCTGCTTACCAGCCGGCCCAAGTTCGAGATCCTAACGAGTAGAAGTTAATAGAATAAGAGTGCCTAATTAGAACTCTGACTCCCTGAGGAATATCACAATTTCTTAAATTTTACCAATTGACAGATTTGCAGGTTTGCCAGCCAATCGAAATACTGCATTTTAGGGAAAATAGGGTCAGACATTATTGGTTGGACTGACAGGCTTTTACATTGTTTCCTATGGGAAAAATGCCAATATTATAAAGTTGCATTTTACAAGTTTTAGGATCAATTTGTCAACAAAACCACCATGGTCCATTTTGTTTCACACTTCTATCTTTGGGGATTAAATCAGACAGAAATTGCTGTGTAATTTCATGGTAAAATTTGATGTTCATCTATACTGGGATGGGCTTATTAAATTTGGTTCATACACTCCAAACAACAGTCCCTAAGGGTCTGAACACACTATATAGGTACGGGTGAACAACCAATTAATGCTACATCAAATATTTTTTGCACCACAACCACCGTTGTGGCAGAGAAGATATTCCCTAATAAATACTCCTAGGCTGTCCATCCGGCCGGCCGACTCTGACCTTTGGGTTATTACTTGAAGCCAATCCCCCAATAACCATATCAACTCCAACTACCATACAGTAGTCAAGCTGACAATTGCTGGTACTAAAATACATACTTTTAGTTCCAAACACCCACATCAGGGGGATTCTTTACACACTTTACCTCCTTGTCAAATTATTACTAGTTGCTACTCAAAATGACCTATAGACACCTCTGACATATTCCACTTCCTCTTATCAATTAAAAAATTAAAAACTCTCTCACAGATCCCACGTAAATGAGACGTGTGATGTATCCATGCAGGTTCTCATCGAATGAGAGCCCAGGGAATGGGTGTAGACCCCTAAAATCGACAGGGCGACATGGCTATTTCTTAAATTCGACATGTGACATAGGGCTTAGTGACATGAAGAAAAAAAATACCGACATGACATGGGATATTTTTAAAATTCGACATGGACATAGAAGGCTCTTAAAATCGACATGAAAATTCAAAATTATAGTAAGAGGGACATGACTATTTCTTAAATAAAGAACATCCTTTCATGCGAGTGTTATGTCTTACATAATACAGAACTATTATTATGTATTGGACGACAGCAGTCGAACTAGAAGGAGACTGTGATAGGAGCTAGCTATTATCCATGAGTCAAAACAATTAATTAAGTACTGCTAACAATAACAGATAATTAACGTGCTATAGTTCAACAATATAGCTACATTCTCTGTTCTCATTGGCTAAACCGAGTCACATACATCTACATTGCCCTATGTGATGTCATTTCTGGTTACATCCTTATGTGTCAATAATTTATTACTTTTTTCATTAACTCGGTCTCTCATGCCATTACTAAAATACCTGTTCCATCTGGGGAACACTAATTATACCATGGCATTATAGAAAGAATTACCAGAATACATCAACATTCGACAAATAGACAATTAATCCATAATTTTAGCATATATTTGTACTCATTTTTCGTGCTACCCTAATTACAAGGCTTCAAAGTACGTGATAACAGATTCATCACATCTTTAACACTTCTAGGGGGGAAGCAAGGCCCCCCTGTTAAAGTTAATCATGTTTGTGGGGGGGGGGGGTTATAATAACGTTGCAGCAACATTATTTTGATGACTCCCAATAACGTTGCTGCACCCAACTGTTGCAACATTATATTGTTCTTGCCACGTTATTATGAGGTTAATATCGGGACCTTACCCAATAAGAACGTCACAATAACATTCTGTTTAGGTGTGGTTGAGACCTGACTAAAATGGAATGTCACAATAACACCTGACCTAATAAGATAGTCATGGTTACGTTCTATTTTAGGTAAGGTTAACCCTTTAGACCCCAATCCGGCCATGGCCGCCCATGGGTGTGCTCCCGGATCTGGTCGTGGCCGCCCGTAGAAATGTCTAATTTTCCATAATTTTTCCAAATTTTTCCAAGGAGAACATTGTGACGGGTATTTCACATACAAAGGCAGCCAATATATCGTTTTAAAGCTGATGAAATTTCCTAATCAATGCTACAGACCAGAATACCATAACTTCAATTGGTAGGGGTCCGTTATACTTTGAACTAAATAGATCACAAGGAAAACAGGGAAATCCGGAGGGAAATCCATAGAAATTCTGGGGAAATCCGGTATTTCATGGGTGTAATCTGTTGGGTCTAAAGGGTTAAGATGTAACCTAATCAGAACATCACAATAAGATTCTGTTTAGGTTAGGTTGAGACCTATCCTGGTGAGAAAGTCACAAAAATGTTCTTTTTAAGTAAGGTCTTGACATTACTTCATTAGAACTTTATGATAACATTCTTTTTCGGTTAGGTCTTAACCTCTCAGAAAAATAACGTAATGGTTGTGTGCTACTTTAGTAAGTCACAGACTAACCAAAAAAGTATGGTTGCATAACGTGACCGTTACTTTGCACTCCGGCTGGGAAGGATATTGTTGTGAAACACTATATTAACATATTTTGTGTTGAATCAAATTGAGTTCTGCATATTGGAATTTAAAGGGACACTGTAGGTCTAAATACAGTAAAGATTACTGCTCATTTACAGCCTTCTGAATAGGTGTTTTGAGAATGTAAAAATGGCCCAACAATGATCAACGTTCACAACGAATGTGTTTATTGTTGAACAGCCTTTTATTGTTACAATCGGTATTGTGCAACTTGCCACTGGGGCCTTTACTACAGTACTCCTTTTTAAGTGTTGATCCAATACGATGTATTTACCAAACACTACCGACCGTGGTGTCTCTTGTTGAGAAGCCATTGAGCTACTATTTTATTCAAGCAGTCCCAGGCCTGCAATAGGCCATCACCAGAGGAAATGACATTCGGTTTGATCAGAGACTATCACGTGGCCGCTCCCGTTTCTCATTACTGTGCCCTTACAACCAATCTCGTACCTGTGACCTCAGAACTTGTGATCAAGTACACATCCTTTCTTACGACAGCATTTTTAACTAAAGCCGGGTTTACACATGCCGTCAACGGGTCCTTACGAAAATTCACTTACGTTATTAATGGGAAAATCGGGAAGAATAATTGTATATGTAAATGAGTTTTTAAGAATATCGGTAGTAGTTATCCTAAGGCATGGTCCTGAAGGGTTTAAACAGTCCGATAATTTCCTTAGGATAATGGGCTGGTAATGGTCATAGTAAGGGTGACCTAAGGCTTACAACAATGAAAGAATGTAATAGATTTGTATATAAATGGGCCCTTTAACCTAAGAAAAGGGCGTTTACACAGGCCGACAGGGGTCCTTAAGATAAAACACTTCATTGTCGTCAGCTGAATTCCATTATCTTAACCCAGATTATGCTAACGTCCTACTGGTAGGACGCCTATACCATGGATTTTGTGCTACTTGTTAAAATTAGTCAAAATATGAATACAATCTAAAATCTTAGTGTAATTATGACCTCAACACCTATAGATCATGAAAACATTCCAAATAAGAACACGTAACATCATGTTGCCATGGCAACAAACAATAAGGTAAATTGACAAATACAGATGATAGAAAATTTGAAAAATCAATGTATATTTTTCCTATGATATAATAAATATTTTAGGACAAAATTTGAAATTTAGATAGACCTTATGGAGCTCCATATGCATGCTAAATTTTATTTAAATCAAATGATAATGTTCAGAGATATTAAGAATTTTCTATTGCCATCCTACATGTAGGACGTTAGCATAATCCACTACCTTAATTTTATGCCCTGCATCAATGTGGATACTACATGATATAGCCATATTTTGACGTTTTGTCATCATTTACACACACATTTTGCATACAAAGGATGTAGTAGATGCCCATAGAAGTCCAGTATTTAGTACTTAAGTATATTTTTTTTGGCCTTAACCCTTTAATGATGTATAAAGGCATATTATCATAGACAACCAATAAATTGGGTTGTTGGTTACCATGGTAACCCCAAAAATAAATAAGAATTAATTGTTTCGCACCCTCTGAAAGTGGATTTTATAATTATGAGTGGCTATCCATTAAATGGATTGCTAGAATACTTATTTTCAAAATTAATAGTATGATTTATTTGTTATCATATATTTGCCAATAAGGCTCTTTTTAGCATTAGCAAAGGGTTAAATACTAAGGAAATTGCGGTAGTGGATTATGCTAACGTCCTACATGTAGGACGCCCCATATCTCAGCTTCTACTATAGATAGAGACCTAAAATTTTGTATGCGATTTATTATCTCATATATAGTGCCAGATATAAGATATTTAGAGTTTTGGATCATAATTGGCACTTTAGTATAGTTTTTAAGGACATTATCCTAAGGATTTTCAAAAGAATTTCAAACACGTCTGAAATTTTCATTATCTTAAGGAATTGGTGCTGACAAATTATCAGAAGCCTTACGACAGGCTTAAGAAAATGATTTTCTTGCGTTGAAATGGGTTTACACAGGCCGATAACATCGTTGGGACTATCATAGGGCTTAGGTTAATTGTCAGGACTGTCGTAAGGCTTACGATAATGATTGTCGGGGACCTATCCTAAGCATTTTGATGGCTTGTGTAAACCCCCCTTAACCCGCTGAGCGGGTAATTACCTGTTTCGACATTCTATTTAAAAAAAACACCTAAACTTATTAATTTGAGCCCGGAATTTTACACAATTTATCCTATTACGTAATCGTCAACGCCTATAAGTTACACCTACGGGATGAAAACTCCTATTGATTGCCAGAGTAACAACAGAATTCTGACATCATCTGATGTAAAAAAAAAAAAGAGGGGATTATAGTGTTTCAATAGAATCAGTATTAATAAAAATCGACCCAGCGTTATTGTCAATACATACTTTACCGCCTAATTCCTTATTGTTCTTCGCTAATTGAAAAGACAAAGATATGACAGAACATCCCTTTTCTCGCTGTGTACCATATCAGCTATTTCGGCAGCAAGAAGCCCTAAATAAATTATAGGCCTACCATGATTACGTAGGCCTACGAACGTGCCATCCCATACATTGAGCATTTGATTAGAATTACTAGCAAAAGAAACACTTTTTGTCATTCTACAAAGTTTGCAATGTGTCTTGGGGATATCTCAGCCTAATTTCCCTTGTAGGATCAATCTCGCCGTCGGGCGGCCGAGTGGAAGGTCTGTGTCGTTCGTTAAAAAGTGCCAAGCATGGGTTTGTTGAACAAAACAGGGATCTTATTTGTAGCCAGGACACAATAAGTGTAATTTATTGGGACACGAGCCACAATGTGATTCAATTACACAGTGAATGGATGGTACTCGTTTAAAGATTTATCACAGTGTGTGTGCCCTCAATGTGCAATATAAAATATGTAATCTGTTCTAATTGTAATGGATATGTGGGGGAATGGGTATTTAGTAAGGTCGATGAGAAAACAATCCTAATTTTTGACAAACCAATAGATATCTGTATTTTTCTTTACCGCTGTTAAAGGGGTTCTGCAAACAAGATTAAGTTTCATTGGCTATTGCAAACTGATTGTATTCCACGCCGGGATTAATTGGGTCCTACTTTCTGCATAAGAAGGAGCTCAACCCACCCAGGACGAAATGTCCAACAACGGATGCTTTTCAGATAAGTCATCAATCATTATCCATTACAAATAAGGGAGGGATCCAAGGCAATGTCATGCTTGGCAGTAATCCCATATGACTATTGGAATGCGAGTCGACTATTGGAAGAACACAAGTGGACTTTACATCCTTTGAATTTCTTAAAAGCTTCCTTTGCTGAGATGAGATTTAAGTTGAAGAAAAAGGTACAAGCTCAACGCCAAATTGCCTGTCGCAAGCATACTCTGAATGCCCCCATACCACTGCTTATAGTGAGTTAGTACTTGGAGGGAGGCAATATCCACTGGAATGCGTAATCAGAAGACGCGGGATCTATAGATAAGACCTTAGTGACGTGCATATTACCTACATGATTAGGCTTTCTTGAATATTTTTATGTCAACCCACTTATTGTTGCATTTCTCGACCTCCTTTTGTTACTTATTTATGGACATTTTAGAGATTAATGCTGTGAACATCATCTTGGATACGCAAAATATAAACCACAAAATAAATCAGATTAATCCTTTTAACGCCACATATTGCGCTCATGAAGTGATGAATGTCCCCAAGATATCCACTGATTTCCCACTGGAGACCACATTATACCTTTCATATGTATTATGTGGTTCCTGGTACGTAGGACTGAGACTGCATTTGAACATGATTAAACCTCATTCCTGAACAATTTAATTGCGTATCTGTAAAATGAAATAGTCTAGATGTCTCTAGCAAGGCTTTTAACATTTGTGATTTAACACATTTTACACGAATCACTCGGAGGATGCGAGGGAAATACTTGATATTGTCACTCAGCCTAGTATCAAATCATCATTACACTTGGTGCTCATAGTGAATTAGATGATAAGATGTAAATCTAGAAAAAGCTATCCTTATGCAATTATACATGGTCTAATCACTAATCACTATATATATTTGAAGCAATTTCCATGTTGGGTTTCCCTGAAAGAAATATCATCGAGCTAGAGCTTTGCTTTATCAGTCCTCTATATTTCTGGATTTACGAAAGAAAGCTGCAGGAGGGACAATTTCAACCACACTTTATTGTAAACTGACAGCCACAAATTATTTGCTCTATCCCTCAGAGCATCAACGACGTATACTCCAGAGAACTCTGTATTCCCAGTTCCTCAGGCTCAAACGTATCTGCACTTTCGAAACGGATTTCTTTTTGAATTCCTTAATGCTCAGTACTCACTTTGTGAGACATGGATACAAACCTCTCATGAAACAATCACTCGTGAGGGTGTCCAAATGGATAGGGACACCTTACTCAATAGAGGCCATCTACTTGGAACTCTACCTAAAACTACTAATGGTAATGTACTTCATTGCATTACCACCCATAACCCACGAAATCTACCTATACCGGATATCATCAGAGAAAACTGGCAACTATTAGGCCAGTCAAAAACAAAGCATATAGTTGATTCCAAAATTATTTTTGGACTCTGTCGAAATAAGAACTTAGGCAAAGCCTTAGTAAGAGCATCCACCAGAGGCCCCACCAAGAGGTTGGGACTGTCCTCTGCTTAACAGGTCACATAAGGTCAAAACCATCTGAAACGATATTAGCCACACACCCCTCTACAACATGAATTGTCAAAGTAATACTGGTTGTTAAGCAGGTTGCTGTTGGCAACTTCTAACTGTGCATAACACTTGGCGTGGTAGTACTGAGCAAACCAGACATACAATCCGTCATTCTCTTTGTCATTCCTCTAAGAAATACAAAGAAAAGTGAAAAGAAAAATGATATCGTGTCACAAAGTAATCTTAGAGTTAGCTACCATTCATTCATCAGTCGGTCTACACTGATTGTCAGATGGCCTTGGTTGTGGGGATGCTGACTCTCTGACTCCTTCCCTCCTTTGTCTGCCTTATTAGTGCTGTCACGGCGACACATACAGGTTGGCCCTGGTCACGAGACGGCGAGACGTGAGGACGCCTCAAAGGAAGAAGTGTTCCTGGCGGAACTCTGGCTATTAGGGTAATTCGCAGGGCTAGTTCTTGTTTACAACGATTTCATCCGTGGAACTTGGGTGTGGTTCAGGGCATGATTATGCACAGTTATCAAATCCACAGCTATTGTATATATATTGTACTAGGCCTATCTGATGAGATGAAAATTCTCGTCAAATTGTTAAGGCACCGTTAGAAGACTATCGTTCGTGATACCATCAACACGCAAACTTTGCTTGTCATTATTCCCTTAATGGGTTCGCGTCTTAGCTACTGTATTCAATCAAATAACGCATCTCAAGTTATAAGGGCCAACAAGAAAATATTCAAAATTGGGTTTGCGGTTGTAAACAAGTGCTTCTAATAAGTGATAAAGTTAAAAATAGATTGAAAAGACAGAAACGTTCAATATATATTATATGTATAAATTTGTATGATACTTGACATGTATTGTTATAAGGTGGCCATTAATTTTGTATCCTCAATGGGTTTTTTCTATCTAATGGGCATCGATGACGTCCGATCAGAGTGTTCCGTTTCAATCATGTTTTTGATTGGTCGTGACGACTTTTTATAGGTTTTGATGGCGCCATCAAAACGTATTGAAACGCTAAACCACACAATAGGTATTCCCTTTACAAAGGGGCCTGATACTGTTAACCTTTGGCTGACACCGTCTAGGGACAGGGATTTTACATTAAACAATCAATATTTAGTACAAAACAGGGAGCTTCAGCCACCCTCCTCGATAACTGCTTAGCCGGCATGTATATATATATAGATCTCAGTAAGTATTAGAATATTAATTTTGTTGATAATGTTAAGAGCATACAACGTTGATGTCCAATGTCACGCTCATTCTTATTGCTTTATTGACAAGGCTATGCCAATTGTATAGTGGACCATTATCTCTCTATATTTCGTTTACTCTATTATTGATTATTTATGGCCTTAGAAAATGTGTCATGATCCAAATGAAGCATACTAGGTACAGTGGACGTCGCTTGGATGGGGGTGCATTGAAAAAACAACTTTTCACAAGCGTTTCACTTGTTTTTTCCCCCAGCCAATGGTTTTAATGGACCAGCGTCTGTTTGTGTATATCTATAATATGTTCAGACACCATTAATTCCACACCGTTCATCGGATATACCCCACAAACTCTGGTTCTTTCACTTATCCTGACGAAGACTTTCAACCAGTCAAAACATGTTGATCCTTGTGCTACATTAATATTGTTCACACTACGTTTAATAACACAGTCGTCCATCAGTTTCGCTTGTTGAGTTTGATGTCCATCCACAATTTTATATCTATATTATGCAACCAATCACGTAACATGTTGACCCACTGGGATTATGCTATGAGTTCATTGTTAATTGAATTATTGAAAAAATTAGCTAATGGACACAAAATCATTCTGTTTACTTATTCAAATATTGTGGGTAATTTTGCACTTGAAAACTAAATAAATTGTATTATGTCACCATTTAACGAGAAAAAAACAATGTTAAGATTTACGTTGAACATTAAGCTAAGTTCTTTTTTTATTGATACAATTATGTCTTTTTCCCAAAATAATTATGATATGAAAATATGGTACAGGGGGAAAACCGGGGTGTTCCAGTGTATCCAACGTTTTGAAATATGAACTCGAAATTATGGAGAGAGAAAAATGCAAGTGCCGTTTTTCTGGGATTCTATACAGCTAAATATTGCCGCATTTGGAACTGAAGAGTCAAACAGCACTAAGGAGCAAGGAATACCATTAGCCTACTTATCATTTGTACAGTTAAAGGAGGTGGTTACGAAATCGGAATTAATGATAATAAGTAGATGTATTGTTATAATTTTCTCAGTAGGACACACCCCTTCAATTGTGTATGGAATAAAGTAATCATTACTATCATTTTATTTGATACATACGTTTTTTTTTGTTATAAGGTACTAATAAGACATCGGCACTTTGAAGTATAGTTATGAGTCCGTAAAGACCTCCTTCATATATTAAAATTGTTTGGTACAATCAATAACATCCAAATCTTGATGAATATAGCAAACATGATGAACTATATTGAATTGGCAGATTTCGTCAATTTAGACCAAATTTATTCAATAGTTCATCATTTTTGCTATAGATTTAGATTTGGATGCCGTTAAATGTACCAAAGAATATTTAGACTGAGAAATTGCATTTGGTGGTCACCATAGGTAACAGAAACTCATTGTTTTAAGGGTAGCTGTGGGGGAAATACTGGGATTATCTTTTTACTCAGAAAATGCTATTTTTTATCGGAAAACATCATTTTTCACCCAAAACCCGGACGCTTTGACAACTAAGAAATGGATTTTGGAATTTTATGGAAAATTTGGGTTAGGAAACCACCTTCAAACCTTTCAGCTTCAGTCACATAAATAAAGTGCCGCATCTCCTGGACTATTTGTCATGCATTCTGGCATGACACTGCTCATGCATGCATCATTATTGTCAACACAATGTCCCTAGAGTGAGGGGCCCATTAGCTATGGGAAACAGGAGTCTTGCTACTAATGTGTTGCTGTTCTACTGCTCAAATCATATTTCTGAAAGCAGCTATAGAAGAGGCCAAACGGCAACACCAGGCAAACCAAATATAACATGTAAAGCGTGGAGTCCATGTGGTAATGTTCCTTGCGCAACACTTGGAAACACAGTTGAATCGTACGATCGCCCAACAAACATTAAAAAATATTATTACTGTGTTGAAATGCTTTGTAGTGTACTTTTTATGGGTAACAGAGCAGCACTGATTCAGAAAAGTATTCCTGACCTGTGCTACATGGAATCCCTACTTACGGGTCAACATTGGGTCCTTGTTGCCATAATGTCTGGCACAAGAAAGTGTTGCCCCAGAACATGTCCAAACTTTTTGATAAGTTTGATCTGCTTTTACAAGCCAAGACAGGTTTGGAATAGACCTGTCCACTTTGCCAGCTAGCCCACCCCGTATTTCTATGATATCAAAATTTGTAGAAAAATATTCATCATACTTGATTCAAAGTAATTTTCCTAGTAGTATTACCCAAAACTAAACTTTATAAGCTTTTACTTTAAATATGATGTTAAATATGTAGCTGTAGGACTGGAAAGCAAAAATGGTACTTTCCCATAGGGAACAGTGTTAAAGCCCTTCAGCTTTGCTCACAATGTCCAACCCTAAAATCACAAAAACATATACTTTATTTTGGTTCACATGAAATGGAGGTAATCAGGAACCTCCCAAGGGTCTGCGGTAGCTGGCAGATGTACAGGTCTAAGTGGACAGGTCTATTACCTAATTGAGTGAAAATAATAATTTATCCTCATTTATCAACACCTTATTGACTTAGAAAACACAAGTACTAACTCATTCATTCAGATTTGTGTCAGTGGCTGACTTTGCAAAAAACTGCAATTATGTCCAACCTCTGTATCATGCATGCAATACATCCTAAAGTGGACAGGTCTATTGCCAGTCCTAAACGTTGTTCAGCAAAAGTTGTGTGCATGGTGCAGACCAACGTCTATTGCTTCAGCTGCAATCTTTGCTGAGGTCGTTCGTTCAACATGCAGACACAGGTCATACATCAGGACCCTCCCCAGGGTCTGCGGTAGCGGGCAGATGTAAGCGAACCCAGACCGAGGGCAATCACCTCGGAGAACATGAGAGCAGCATGGGACTGGCGCTTCCCCCGCAAACATTAACGTCTTTTGTCTGTCTTCTAACAGTATCTCAGTCAAGATGATATGGTACATCTCCATAACGGTACATTCAAGGGACGCTTACCCTATGTTGACAACAGTATAAGCTGAAATAGCGTTGGTGCGGCTTGTCATTTGTTGTTGACAAGAAATACTGAGCATGCGGCCTTCATTACATGCAATCACCGGACACGTAAAGCCATATGCAATTACATTTTTGTTGTTTTTGCTTCTTTTTTCATACATTTAGCAGCCATGTACAGTTGGTAAAACCTGGCAATATAGATGTATTACTGGGCGATGTTCGTTTTCTGTTTCCCTGCAGCTGCTCCTTCAGTGCCTTATCGATACTATATACATGCAATCATTGTCTGTCGCTAGGGTCACCAAGGGGACCCCAGACTGTGCATCAATGTGACGTCATCAGATGTGACATCACCAGCTGATTGTTTCCAATGATTGCCAGGGGTGAGTGTCTAGGCAATCAGTCACAAGACTCAGGGCGAGTTTCACAGTAGGAAAATTGCAAATACGTTTCTCACACCTCAAAGTTTAAGATAAGATGTTACAAAAGTCAGTGGTCCTAAATCTATGGCTAACAATAGGAATATACGATCATAAGTCAGAAATACAACCTTGAAAAAGTCCAAAATATTAATATCTTAACTGAAAATACGATCTTAGAATTACGACCAGTGTGGAATGCCCCCTATTAGTGTGTTAGGAGTGGTGGATCATGTACCAAGAAAACGAATTCTTTTGTCAAAGCATGGCCACAATGGTGTCATGATAACAGTGTCAGTCAATCCATTGTGTTAATGTTGACGATTATGCAAACATGGTACCTACGAAAGCTTATTCTTGTGTGGTATCTGTCTGGTAAAGGGGAGTTGCAAAAAAATCTCTTCCAATAGACGATAATTTCATGGTGAAGAAAACTGTCATAATCTTAAGCTTCTGATATTGAAAAACTAGCATTAACAATGTGAAAAATGGTCCCTTTGATTAGATTATGAATATTGGACCGTTGTGAATGTTAGTTTATCGCATTGCTGTTTACAGAAATTCCAAAATTGAAAGAGACAAAGTATAATATTAAGCCCGCTGTACTCTACGTCATATTTGCACTTGTAACTTTGTAATTTTCAATTTAGAAATATCATAGTAGAAAGAGGACGTGACGTAGGGAAGGGAGATAAAGCAAAAATAGATATAAAGAGCTCAATAATGTTATTGACAATTATCCATATACCGTGAGAAATATTCTTACATGATTTGCAAAAACAAGTGCAATGAGTGAACAAACGGCAATGCCACTTAGAAAATACATTGTGCGATCTATTTGCAGTTTACAACTGTGTGATCTGTCGATGATATAACTTATCTCAGAGTACATTTAAGGAGTGTCCCAACTTTTCCGACAAAGATTTTAATAGCTTGGCGACCAGTCTTAATCAATCAACAACAACTAGTAATACAAACAGACAGTGGTCACCAATGGCCCAACTAACATTGCAAATAGTATTGCTCTGTTGAAGCGCTTCCATTAGGTTTAGAATTTCATTTTTGTGCTATTGTTAACTTCTACAGCAGCTAGGCAATGTAACTTTATAGAAAACAGAACAGAAACAATTAAAAAAAAACTGATCGCTGATCTGTTACTAGACTATTGCTGTCTGTTTGTCGCCAAGTGGAATCCAGGCTTCAGTCAACTGGGGTGTCGAGCAAAAACAACCATAAAAATTCATACTCAGGATAAGTTAGAACATTTACTATAGCTAAACTTGGTGTCTTAGGATCTTAGTGTGTCACGATATTTCATGGATTTTTCTCTTAATTGTCTTCAATTTTATCAAATCTCAAATGGTTCTGATTTCCTTCCAACATACATTTAAATGTATTAAGTATGATGTATTCTCGGCAGGACTCTTGTATCTTGGGCCTTAAGTGACCACCAAAATATATCATGGATGTTTTTTGGTCGACACCCCTGACAAATAAGATGTTTTTGTGAAGTGGGGACGTGCCTTTAGTGTTTCACCACATGTTATCAGGGGACGTTCAATATGGTGTTGTAGCGTGTTAGACAAAGATCAAACAGATGGGGGTGGTTCATTTCTGAGACGCGGTCGCACCTTTATAGATGTGTCCTTGGCCTGTCCTTTGGGAATCCCTCCTATTGTTGACATATCCAATTATCCAAGTGTACGTACGTCACCAACCAGTGTCAATGGACAGGAAGACACTTTATTTCTGCACTAACTGGTAATAAAATGAAAGGGGTCTGCTTTTGTATCCGGATGATTAATGCCATTAAGTACAAGTACTAAAATTATATGGTCACTGTAAGAACGATAAATAGCTTAGCAATTAATGTTTCTTTCGAAAGCGGGTCTTCCATTAAGGTATTGTTAATATCAATCTAGGGGGAAGGGGTTTACTGATAGGGGTTGATAGGAGGTGACACAATGCGTACATGTATGGGGTGCGGGGGTCTAAACATGCAACTTTTAGACACGATAGTTTTTCATGGTTGGAATGTGAAATACATTCTAATACCATAATTTTACTTTAAGCATTTTTACTCAAGTTTTCCTTCTATTTCTGGGCACTATTCCACCAAAAATTAAGAACATATCAAAAGAACACTTCTTTCCACAAACAAGATACACGCAAACATAATATTTGTCTGTTCGCAATTACTTCTTTTTTTTTTCTTTTTTTTTTTTTTACAGTATATTGCATTCTCATCTCTAGCCCTGACCCTACCTTTTGGCAGACACCTCCCCTCTTTTTCAAAAATTCTTTATCCTCCCCTGTAGTATTCTACGTGCTGAAAGTTTTCGTAGCCCATCTGTATGATTCTAGCAGGACCGGTTGCGAAAGTGATCGTATCTATTCACGGGAGCTCTTTTCTCTCAATGTGAATGCCATTTTAAACAGTTTAGCCTGCGATAAGCTTTTCTCTCCAGAGATAAGTCTTACATACAGGAGACAGAACTCTTGCAGCTCACTGGGACAGAACAATGGGCCGGGTCCAGAGCCAAGGGGCTTAACCCATCTGCCTGCTTGTAATTTGTCACCCTGGATTGTTCAGATCGAGAGCTGCCCAGAATCGGTGATTTCAGTTGTTCAATGAAAACAACCATTCACTTGTATTTGAACAACTAGATAGCAAGTGTCCACGATTACCTGGTCAAAAATCACAGAAAGTGTGTAGATAGGGCTTCAAGGGGTTTTTGGGGGGTCTGAAAAAAAACCTTGAGTATCTCAAAGATATTTTTTGTGGATAATGTATAGGTGGTGGGGTAACTGCTCACGAAATATTATGAGTTAAATATAAAATTTGTTGCCAAGGCAACACCTGGAACCTACATACCCTGGAAACCTTGTCCTCCCGAATGACTTTTGTTTTTTTTTACCCCTTTGGGTAGCCAAATGAGATCTAGAATGTTTGTGGTCCACTGATATATAGTTTTTCTTGTAGAACTGGGTCTAAGGGTTGGGTTTGGGGTGTAGTAGGCAGACTTCATGTGCTTTTTGCCTTGCCCTAAGGTAATTTTCCTATGGGGCCTAGCATGGATTTCACATAAATCTCAGGTCCTAAAATATTCATTTCTTTCTATTGTACATAAAGAAGGAACTGACTTAGGTATGAACTATCAATTGTATGGAAGACAATGCCCGCGGCATGTATTTTCAGTTGGTATATAAGTTTACAGGTGAAAAAATTTGTCTGTACCTTAGAATTTCTATGAGAAACATGTGTTAAATACCCCAAATATCACTCGGGAGGACACTTTTCACAGGAAATGCTATATATCCATTTGTGGTTTTTGCAGTGTTTCGGAATGTATCTGTTATGAGGAAATAATTTTTTATGTAACACATATATGCTCCTCTCTTGTCTGGACATAATTTCTATGCACTATAATCCTCTTAAGGTCACTCGCCCAGACATTTTTCTTATTATTTCACATATAAGTGTCAGAGTGTATACTAAGGGATGTTATCCATGTTACTACGTTACTTTCCATAGCGTTTCTCTTCTGGTTGACTTATATAGCTTCTAATCTTTTGTTTCTATGCAAAAGGGATATTTGCTAATGATGTATAGGAGCTAGGGGTGTGGGGAGAGGTAGAGAGCTAAGGTCACTCAGGAGGACATTCTTTTCCTCAACACTATATCTCCATCTATGGTTACTGTAGTGGGTGAGGATTTGTCAACTGTAGGTCTATTGCCTTTTTAAGACTGAGGTAAGGGTACCATAATCCTGCATAGTGGGGTTGGTTAATTAGGAGGATGGGGAGGACAAGGGTCACTCGGGAGGACAGATATAGGATTACCATTCCAATTAAGCAGATTCAAAAATTGTGAAAGGTTCAAAAACATGTTTTATTTACCATTCCCCGCCCCTTAACCCTTTTTTTCTTTTCCCTGACCGTGATATGAAAGGCCTTTACTAGTTAATTCATGCCCTCATAGTAGAATTAGTACAGTAGGATACAGTTTAATTTGTATACCGGTATAAATCCATGTAACACAAATCTTTTTTTCTATTGAGATAATGGTGATGATAATTCCATTCCCTCATAATATACTGCTCAGTACAAACATATATACGACATTCAAATTCATTGTCATTCTACATTTTTTCATAGTTGAAATCACTCTGAAGGAATGCATTATATAGGTATAAATGGAAAACCAGGTCACTCGCCCAGACATTCTACATGTATACATACTTTTAATGTTTTTGAGGTATAAAGAGAAAACCATGTCACTCGCCCGGACATTCTACATGTATGCATACTTTTAATATATTTGAGGGGTAAAGAGAAAACCTGGTCACTCGCCCAGACATTACAGGTAAAAGCATGCACATGCAATGTGTTTGAGATCACTGGAGAGGAAATGAGTGTGGGTCTTAAGTGTACAACTGGGCGCTGTTCCACAAAAAGTGTTTGTAGGTGATGCGTTTTCTCTTTGAAATGTGCGCAAATAGTGTAAATAAGGAAAAGTGTTCGTAACGTCACTTACGTACACTTATATACACTTACGTACACAAATGTGCACATATGACAAAAATTTGGATCCAAAATTATTTTCTGTCTTTTCTTTGATAGCTGCGTGAGTTTTCATCTGATTTTAATTTGGTTTTCATTAATGAATTCCTTATAAAATAAGCTTTTTAATGATAGCCAATACATAATTTTGGCCTGAAAATTTGATGGTGAAACAAATATTTTAATATTAAAAATGGATTACGAACACTGTAATACCTGTCGCAGCTTTAAGAGGTGTAAGCACACTTTTGTACACCTGCGAACAGTACACAGATTTGACATTTGTGTTCGTATCTTGTTTCTGCAACGAAATATAATATCATAAATGTTCGTAACTTTTTATGGAATGGCCCCCAGGTCACTTGCCTGCACATAATACATGCATGCATACAATAATATTTGAGATCACTTGCCGAGATATATAATCAGTGTTAACAAATACAATGACTTAATCAAACTAATTATGCAAAAGAGGATTATGCCCACCAAAAGTACAAAATGGAGGACGAAGCCCACACTTAAAACCTAATGCATCTAGATGGGATATCTACATCTCAGTGCTGTAGTTTGGATGAGGGGGTGCAGAGAGCACCCCCAAGCAGGTAATCCCATGCTTTCTATAGAACAAGGTGCTCTATTTGTACAGTACAGAGGCAGATGTTAGTTTAATTTTTTGCTTTTCTTGATCATTTTCCTGGCAATTCTTCACCAGGCTCTAGAGGTGGACATATAGGAGTAAAAACGAGTAGGTCTTGCTTCTTCTTCTTCTTCGTCCATGTCTGGCTCTATGACCTCATGTGGAAAAGGAATCTCGTTTTGAAAGACCTCTTCATTTAGCACATATGGAACATTGTCCAGGTCTTCCTCTTCTTCATCGTCACTGTAAGATACCCCTAAGCTTGGAACAGGGTTCCATCTTGGCACCCCTTCAGCATACGCCCATTCTCACGCATGCAGCATTCTTTGAAGCAAGAAAGATCTCTAATATGCAAGACACCATTTATCACGATGGCCTGGTGGGCCTTGGATATGCCATCTACAGAGGGAGCTCCCCTGGTCTTCCTGCATTTCCCAGACTCTCTGTTTCTTTGGATGTCTTATTAACTTTTGTACATCAGCTCGATCTTTTCAGACCTTACGTTGGTAGCAAAGTCCTCAGCACATTGGATTATGACATCCGTTTTTGTTTCCCTGCTTGCTATTCATTTGACTGTGCCACCTACCCTGTCGCACGGGCCTTTTCGATGCCCTGCCTCTAATCACATCCATGAGCATCTGATGCTGAAAAGGCTTTTACTATCTATTAACATCTGGTAAATGTATCTATTGCGGTATTAGCTTGATTGAGAATTGCTGACGAAGTATATATGTGCTGGAGATTAGGATGCTTCTGTGTTAATTTCTTTGTGATCAGTTCCTCGATAAAGGTGACGGTTGACTCAAAGCCATGTGTGTGATCGTCCATTACACCTACAAAATTAAAGTGAGACAAAGTTCCTACATCCCCTTCTTCTGGTACAAACTCTGGGTCATTTGGATCACTCGGTAAGACAGAAAAATCACAGACTTTGGCAACTCCCCCAGTTCTCTGCATAATCAACTTGTACTACACGTGATCTGTTGTCGTCTGGCGAGGGAAGCGTCCGTACAGCCAAACTGGGTGGTCACATGATCGCTATCAGCCAACGGCAGGCCGAGCGCTCTGTTAGTTCCTAAATGAAACACCAGGTGTCACTCGGGAGGACGCGCAGTTCGCCCGGACATAAAGAGTTTCTCGCTCACTGCTGGAGAGACAAAGGCAGTGCTGGCTATCCTATGTGCTGGCCACTTAGGGACGTTGGGGAGGGGGGGGGTAAATAACTGTCATAGTCATTATATTTAATATATTGATTAAGAACAGGGGGGCTGAAACAATTTTTCAGGTGTCACTCGGGAGGACGCGCAGTTCGCCCGGACATAAAGAGTTTCCCACTCACTGCTGGAGAGGCAAAGGCAGTACGGGCTATCCTATGTGCTGGTCACTTAGGGACATGGGGGGGGGGGGAGGTAAATAACTGTCATAGTCAATATGGTTAAATATATTGATTAAGAACAGCAGGGGCTGAAACAATTTTTCAGGTGTCACTCGGGAGGATGCGCTGTTCGCCCGGACATAAAGAGTGTTCCACTCACTGCTGGAGAGACAAAGGCAGTAGGGGCTACCCTATGTGCTGGCCACTTAGGGAGGTTGGGGGGGTAAATAACTGTTATAGTCAATATAGTTAAATATATTAATTAAGAGCAGGGGGGGGGTTAAACAATTTTTCAGTGTCCGGGCGAATTTTAGGGGTAGTTTTCTGTAAAATCACTCATGGCCTGCTCACAGCCAAGATATTAGAGGAATTCTAATTATTTTTTTTAAACATAACACATACTACCTAGCTCTAGCTTTTAGTGACATTTTTTAACCCAACTGCCTTACAGGTATTTAGGAGGGGGGTCTATAGGGCCTTTCTGTTCGGGAGGACAAAGCATTTCCCCAAATTAAAAAATTCTCCAGGATATATAAAAAATTGGCCCAGGTAAGCAATTATGGGCCCAAATTTTCTGTATTCCTCTACTCTATAGGGAAAAACTATGAACCAATGCATATCTATTCCTTTTTTCTCGAAATGTCTCAAATATATTGATTTCATGTTTTTTTTCATGAATTTTGGGTAAAAAATGGCCTGTTTTAGGGCCCTGGAGGCCAACAAATCAATATTTCACCAGTAAAACCCATATGTAACATGAAGATCTCATTGAGCCTGACAATTTGGGCCCAAAAAAGTGGGGAAAATATTAATATCCTAGGGCTAGGGGCTGGAATACCTCCAAATTTTCTATCTGCACACTTTCTGTGATTTTTGACCACCTGGTCATGAGAAACTTCCATTACAAGACAACTATTTAAATCCCTTCGTTCCCTAAGAATTCATATATTTCAACAAAAAATACAGAAAGCTCAAATGTAAGTCCAAATTGAATAAACCTTTATCATTTTTCTTTAGGATTTTGGTTGTTGTAAAGATACATACTACATTAAGCCTATCATGCAGCAACAGATGTTTAATATCTCAGTTGGTCCAGAGTGATTGGTTGTCGCTCAGCCATCGTCCCCCGGCCACAGACCCCGCCTTCCCTCACCCCTCCCTGTTTGAGTGATGTTTCCCGTACTAAGGGGGTTTAGTTCATGGGGGACGGGGAGAACAAAATAATTTAGCGGGTTCTAAAACTCGTATAAGACCCCGTTCCCTCCTATTACTCCTCCCGAATTTTATGACACCTCCAAAGGCCGGGAGGGGAGTGGGGATGAGGAGGGGGAGGGAGAGGAGGAGGATGGGAAGAGGGGCAAGAACCGAGGAGGTAGGCCTAGGGAGGGAGAGTGGGATGGAGAGCAGCCCTGAAAAATGAACAAATATGAGAGGGAGGGGAACCTGAAAAATAAGTAAATGTTAGAGACCTAACCAAATGAAATATTTCTACAAAACTTTAGTGAATACATGTTACGTCTAAAATGAAATGGAAATACAAATACAATACATTTAAAATATTGATAATTTTCTTTTAAGAGTAACACGTATATGAACAGGGTAAATGACGAGTCAACCTGAAGAATCTTGACAAGCCAACCTGAAGAAAATTGAATATTTTGCATTTCTATGTAAAATATTGGTTGAATCCCTATTATCGTATCAACTTATATGTTGATTATAAAGTATTAGCAACCCCTGATTTTGGAGGTTCTGTATCTCTTTATTGATATATTTAATCCCCAGGTCATAAATAAAATCAGCATATTCTATCAGGGGCAAGATAGCTGATATATACACCAGTCTTGCAGCATATATATGGCTGAATGATTATGTTTCCCCCTAAAAGCACAGTGATAGAAGAGGAGGCTTTGCAGCCAAGGATGTTAAGTCGCAGAACCTTGTAATAACATCACTGAATGTCATAGAACGGTATTAAGACATTGCAGAACTTGACCATTACCCTGGCTGGACTACTTCACGATCCCCCAAATACCCGTTATGGATAGTTAGTGAGTAAAACATGCTATACAGTCATAAAACTTACATTTGGACTTCATAGGCAACAAGGATTACGTATATGGTAGGTACAGAAAGTTCTTTTAAGAACATATACATCTGACAGAAATAATTATGTGGTTCTCAATGCAATTCTAATGAATCAATGTTTTCCCCTTTTTGCATATGGTAGAATTTGAGGAGGTTGCGAACAGAGTACATTGAAAATCATTGAGTTCTTTTCGGTCATTGTAATCAGTGTGTCATAACATTATCTACAATGGCCCGTTGCACAATAGATTTTTGTTGTTACGATCACTTTATATTTATACAATGAAAATAAAAAGGAATAAACATGATCATGATATTTTTTGTCATTTGAAAAAGTCATCACAAGATGAGATTAAACTCACTGAAAACGTTCAGGATGATCAATTATGATGCTAATGTGTATTACTGAAATGCAGTGGAATAGTTGAGCTTATCAATCATACCACACCTCCGATGTTTCGAAACATGGATATAAATACATGTTTTTATGATATCAACCGTAAGTGCCATTAATGTGGATGTATGCCCACTACATCTGTTAATGCTAGCTATGCGTGCTGAAAGTGGCCCTCGGGAAAAAAATTCTGGATCATTCCGTTGTTGCATGGTATCACAGCCTTTCTGAAACAAATCTAAATGCTGTAGCGTCGGGATTATGCCGTAATCACGATTTGCGGTTTCCGATTAGGTTATCCATCTTGCTTGGTCTTAGATCAATACTACTTCGTGTCCGTCAATAACAAATAAAACAGCCAGCTTCGGTTTAATGAAAAGGCTGGTTTGTAGGAGAATTTTCATCAGCAGCAGCTGCACTTTGTCAATCTTTGTTTTTATCCATGGTTTGCTCTGAAATAGAAATGAATTGATCCACCAGGGAGCAAAGGAATTGTGTCGTACCTTTGTGTAAACATATTCGTAGACCGACTTGGACTGAACGCAGACTGAAGTTCATTCTATGCTTTACCGTGACTGTCACATGGATTTGATTGGTATGTTTTGTCAGAATAGAGCAATCCTTTAAGAAATTCACCATGTGTCGAGAACTGTCTCCGATTTATGTTAACTGAACGTAATTGGTGCTCCTATATCTGTAAATCTAGCACAGGCACAAGCCGTATGCAGTTCTCTTCTTAGAAATGACTCTTAAACTGCAATTTACTCGATGAAGATAGGTCCTATTGTGTGACTTACTGTTCAAATAAGCCTTCATTGATTACCTTAATTACATTTCTGGATGGTGATGTATATGTTATTTCAAGCTACGGTGCTAAGCCTCTCCAGAAAAGAGAATTCCCATCGCTGTAGCATTTACGACGCATAAGAATTTGTTTAGGGACGTATGCAAATTTTCAAAAATTTCAGACCCCCCCTACCCCCCTTAATGCGTACATACTTAATGGAAGGCCCCTCGTGTGAAGACATGGTCACGTGACTAAATTTTGGTGATCACCATGTGATATCTGTAACCGTAAAGTCGGTTTACTATCTTGGATTTCTGTTTCCTTTGTTGATGTCAAATACAAGTAGTTGAATACAATTTCCTTCGATCTCCCAATTTTGACACTTACAATGTCTTTCTAGGCATTCCTGGGAGGGGGCCCTTGGCAGTGAGGTCCAACAGCCACATGCTGAATTTGAGAATATATGTATCAAAAACTTTAATATTAGTTTATTAAAAACTGGAAAACAATGACAAGGAATAGAGACCAGTTAGCCGTTTAGGTATGAATCCTAAGAAGAGAGGGATATATATATAAAGTTTCTTCCCCATAGTTAAATAAATGTGTGGAAGGGGAGCCTGGTTGACCCCCCCCCCCCCCCACACACACACACACCCCTCATGGGCCCAATTAGAAGGGTCATGCTGATAGTATTTTTTCAAGTTGACTCCCTTTTCAAATTCAATGAAGGGATCCCAGGGGATCATCATACCAATGCAATGTGAAAACTAAGGGTCAATTCACACCATGGGAACCATAAGTGTGCTCCTCACAAAATTTACGATAGGATGTTTTTGATAATCAAGAATCTTAACTCTTACAGTATAGATAACAACAGGAACATAAGATCATAAGTCTGAAACTTAAAGTAACGAACTTACGAACTTAAAGAAACGTCCACTGTGAAACACCCCTCCGTGAATCCTTTTTGTTTTATTCTTTGGGGATCTAGTAGTGCTGTCATAGGTATTATGCCAATAGAAAAAAACATCTTCAATCTTTTTTATTGTAGTCGAAGAAAAATTAGACATATTGAGCCCTCTAATTTATAGAAAAATTGGCACAGGGACTTGTTTCTTTTTTTACCCTACCATGCAGGATTCAACAAATAATCGGAAAAACAGGTTCTTATGCCGACCAGAAAGTTAATCTATAGGTCTATGATAGACAAGTCAACCAGAATTTGAAGAAGTGAGTGTTTGGCTGATCCGGTAAAATCAGTCAGACAAGGAGGACGTGTCCTAATCGTAAATGGAATTGCTTATACTCCATGGGCCAGACATAATCAATCAATTCCCAGTTGGCTTCACCTTAAGGTTCGCCTACACTGGTTTGTTGAACAAGCAGAAATCACCAGGATCAGTACTTGTATAATTAACTCGCAGTTTCCGTATCAATGTAAATTCAAAACCGATTTGAATGCATCAGTTGGAAATCAGGACAACAAAGCTTACACCTTCCAAATACGGTGATACTTTAACTAGGTTTCAAACTGAGTAACTTTCTGTTTAAAGATACTAATTTCTTCCATCTATCTTGTTGAATAATATATTTGCTTCCTATTAGAAGTCTATTTTTCATAAATATTAGATAAATTCCGGACTGTGTTGCTCCATTAGACTCCATTATTATCCCATAGTGGTTCCACGACGGCTAGATTGATGATTCAGGCATTATATTGCTACAACCACTTTGGACAACTTTGCTTTTACTTTATTAAAAAAATAATTTCCCGCCTGTATGGCATACTTGGCCTTGTGGAGATATTTTTCTCAAGCCATTAAGATTCACGAAACCGGTTTGGCTGATACCAAAGAGTTTGTAGCAGCCTATGTTAGACATGAAGAACGTTCCCCATAAAAGCATGACAACTTACAGAAAGCTTCAACTCATGATTGATGCATTTGGTAAAGGTCATCTTTGTCTCATCTTCTGTCGCCCACTTCCATAGGGAATGTTGCACAGCTACCAGCAGCAAACGATAAATTTAAACAACTCACTTCCACTGATAACGAAATTGCATCTTTTTTTTCAATTGTATCTTTCTCGCCTTTCACCTCATGAGCTGAATAATGCGTTATTTGTACCATTTCCATTCTGACACTCATTTCTGTTAACGCTATTCAGAGGCTAATCCTGGAACTGATCTTTATAAGGTTACTAGGAATCGGTTGCACACTTTCCAGGATTTCCAAAACATCTCCAACTAGTCGGATAACGTACCTCGCTTAATCTGCGCTATCTAAACGTGTGACGCCACTGATTAAAACACCGTCCCTTACATTACCTTTCTTGTGAAACGGACACAATTATTCTAATAATCCAAGAAGTATATCAGAACGGAGATTTACAACTTATTTGCCACATGAATTCAAGTCACCTCACCTATAGTTTTCCCTCACTCTGCCTGATTGTGTTGTTTGAGGTATACAATGTTTACTTATTAGATACTATTTATATGAATGGCTTTGTCCATGGAATGTTACATGATCTGCTAACTATGTGAACGGTTTCGAAGCATTTTCATTTCTTTGTACACTATATATCATCATAAATAGTGGTATTATTTCAAATATTTTTCAATAATGGCTAGGCAAAGTCCTCACATAAAGGTAAATGTCCTTGCCAAGTATACATGTAAAAGTAGTACATAGGTCCTGTCGTGAATATAATTCCATTCATAGAAAGGACCTTAATGTTAACTGTCTTTGTGGTAAAAGGCAGTTGCATACTGCGCATAAGGTATCGTTCCTAGCCGGAATGCGTCCAGTATCAGCGTCTGTCACCAAACCTTTTTCACCCCCCCCCCCCCCCACCATCCACCCTCTAACAAAAACATCACCCATATAATATTGTATGGTCCCAAAGATCAAACCTTCTTTTGTTTGCCGGCTTTCAATTCTCTTTGTCGCCTATGGAAAAAAAAGATCATTCGTTATCTTTCCACTTTGTAACTTTTGATAGCCTTGGCCAAGATTCTACTTTGTAACCTAGACCTCTTTAATGGCTTGGGTCATGCATACAGTCCGTGCTAAGTGCCCTCTCACATGACACCCTTTTCTCTCTATCCTCGCAGGTTCTGGGGCGTCATCTACCCGTTAAAACGCAAGTTGACACGCACGCGGGCCAAGGTGGCGCTGGTGGTCATCTGGGTGGCCGCCTTCACGTTGGGGCTGGCCCAGCTCTTCGTGTCGCGTGCCCGTCGCGTGGAGACCTACGACGACGGGCCATCCCACAAGTGGATCTGTGAGGAGAACTGGGCGGCGGACGACTCGCGCACGGCCTACACGGTGGCCATCTTCGCCTTCACCTACGCCATCCCCCTGACGGTGATCACCTTCACCTACTACAAGGTGGGCTCTAAGCTGTGGGTGAGGAACGCCCCCGGCAACGCCCACCAGTCACGGGATCAGATACTTCTGCGCTCTAAAAGAAAGGTGGGTTCCCTTGACTCCTTTTATCTTCAGCGATAATGATTGACCTATAACTTTTGTGAAATCTTTTTTTTAAATTTTTTTTTTAAACATTTTATTTAGACTGTATCAAGATCAAATCATACATAATCTGGTCTCCCTCCTGAGTACAGTGTATATTAGCTTGTATAAAGCATTGCTATATACTTCAAATTAGCGAGAAAAAAGGTGTGACTGATTAACTCATATGATGATGATGTGAATGATGTTAATGAGATGGTACAGTTTAGTCATTTATATATTATGCAAATACATTTAAATCTATAACATCAATTCTTTTGTATCAAAAGTAATTATAGTCAAGGGTAGAGCAAATAAAACAATACAATATTAGGGGTATTGATTGTCCAGTCTGTAACGCTCAGTCAGTGAGTGTTTTATAATGTTTTTAAAATTATGTATTGAAGGGGATAATCTCACCTCAGATGGTAGATCATTCCATAGACCAGCAGCAATATAGTAAGGTGATTTCAAACATTTAGACAAGTCTGTATAGAGAATCTCAACAACAGGAGCTTGCATTTGTCGTGTTAATTTGATGACAGGTTTCAAAGAGATGGTATCTGTCTGTATCAGCCTATATACAATTGAGAGTAAAAATAGTTCTCTTCTATATTTCAATGGTAAAGTATGTGATAGGATATGTAAATCATATCGCGAAATATCTGTTGGTTTACCAATTTTCTGGGCTATTCTCAGACTAGTATTGAACAATACTTCAAGTCTGTCAGTATCCTTCAGTCTTGACCATGTATAGAAACAATTTCCTAAATCCAAGTAGGGTAAAATCATGGTTTTGACAATAGTCAGTGCCGCATTATTCGTGATATATGGTCTAGCAAACATTAGCATCTGTATCTTGTCAGATACAATTTTACATACATATTGTACATGAGAATACATTGAGAGATTTTGATCCAGTACAATGCCAAGGTATTTATACTCCTTTTCTATGTCGATACTAAGGCCCTTCATGACAACAGGGACTGAATTTTGAATTTCTTCAGTCTTATTATTAAAAATCACTATTTTTGTTTTTTTAATATTTATTGTTAATTTATTATAGTCACACCATTGTTTTATTTTGTTAAAATCACTTTGAATTAAGGACAGTGCTCCATTTAAATCAGGATTAGAACAAGTCAAAACTGTATCGTCTGCATACAGGAGTATATTTGAGGCCAAGGACAATTGTGGCAGATCATTAATATACAAAATGAACAACAGTGGGCCCATTATTGAGCCCTGTGGGACGCCATAATGTATAAATTCTTCTTTGGAGGATAGACCATTTACAAAAGTACTTTGTTTTCTTAGTTGGAGGTAGTGTTTAATCCAATTAATTAAATTGTTAGAGAAATAATAGTTTTTTTATTTTTTTTATTAATTTGTTATGACATATGGTGTCAAAAGCTTTCCGAAAATCAATAAAAAGTGCAACAGTTTTTTGTCTCTTCCTAATACCTTCAACCAAAATCTTTATTAATTTAAAAACAGTATCATTTGTACTATGCTTTGGTCTAAACCCATTTTGTACATCAGATAGTAAAGAATATTGGTCCAAATGATTAGAAATTTGTGAATGTATGTGTTTCTCAATCATTTTACCAGGTATTGGCAGCAGTGATATTGGTCTCAGGTCATTCACTGATGTAGGGTTGGTTATTTTTGGTATAGGTGTTACCAATGCATGCTTCCATGCAGTTGGAAAATATTGTTGATCAATTGATGTATTTAATAAGTAGTGTATTATTTCCGGTTTTATGGTACAGAAATCTTTAAAAATTCTGGCAGATATATCCACAAAACTATCCACAAAAATACTAGTTATTCCAGCGGAGTAACTGATTGATAAAACAACGTATTATCCACTATTTGAGAAAGTCCATGTCACCAGTTAGTTAAATCCAGCAGATTAGTATGGAGCCAAGGTTGCCGTCAACTGTTCACACAGACGCCATTTTACCGCGTTTTAAAGAAAACTCCTACTTTCATTAGAGTGGTTGGAGCTAGGAACCTTTTATATACCGCATTAGGGAGAGGGCCCAGTGGGCGCCGCCATATTGGAAAAGGGATTGTCCTGATTGGCTGAAGGGTGGCGCTTGTCCACCCACAGACACTGGCGCCAAAAGACCACGCATGCGCAAACATAGACTCCCGAACTCGGTATATAACCGTGTACGGGAGAGGCCCAGTGGGCGCCGCCATATTGACCAATGGGGAGTTCTGATAGGCTGAAAAGTCACGCTTGTCCACCCACAGGAAGTCGCGCCAAAGGTGTGCGCATGCTCAGAGGTGGACTCCCGAATTCGGTATAGGTGGCGCCACTTTAACTACAAACTATACGTAGAGATCCACCAAATGTCGGCGTAGACCATCTGATTTTAATAAAATGACTTTAGATTCATCAAGATAAAACAAATACTTTTAGAGGGTACCTGAACTTGTTTACATGCTATCATGTAATCATCCACAATATAAGCTAAGTAATCAGAATATCGTAGTCTCATAGTGCAACCTCTCAAGAAGCAACCTGACAATGCAAGCAATATAGGAGAAATAGACTTGGTTCTATGAAGGAACAATGATAAAAGTATAATTATATGGTAATTTGGGTATAACCCCAGATCCGATAACTAGTGCTCTATCGGAGGGATAATGTGGGCATGGTCCATGTGCTGCCCATAAACCACTCTCACTCGGATTTCCTTTGTTCTAGCAGTGCATTCTCAGGTGATAATGCACTGCTTCTGTGATAATGCACTGGTGGCCTGAAATAATGCACTGTTGGCCTGAAATAATGCACTGTTGCTAATCTGTAGTTTAACTAGAGTGCCAGGAATACCCAATTTTGAATTTATGAAAAGTTTTTTCAACCAATGTGCACAGGCCAGTATTGAACCCTAGACCTTTGGATTCAGAGAGCCACACTCTAACCACTACCCTATTTGGGCAGCTGTTGGCATACTGAGTAGAACAAGCCAGGTACAATCTCCTTGGCAGAGAGTCCCACTGCAATACCTTCCAATAAACCACTCTCACTCGGATTTCCTTTGTTCTAGCAGTGCATTCTCAGATGATAATGCACTGCTTCTGTGATAATGCACTGATGGCCTGAAATAATGTACTGTTGGCCTGAAATAATGCACTGTTGCTAATCTGTAGTTTAACTAGAGTGCCAGGAATACCCAATTTTGAATTTATGAAAAGTTTTTTCAACCAATGTGCACAGGCCAGTATTGAACCCAGACCTTTGGATTCAGAGAGCCACACACTAACCACTACCCTATTGGGGCAGCTGTTGGCATTCCAGTCAGAGGGTATACTGAGTAGAACAAGCCAGGTACAATCTCCTTGGCAGAGAGTCCCATTGCAATACCCTCCATCAGAATAGTGGAATAATCTGCTTGGAGAGTGAGCCAGGTATCTAGAGGTAAACTGCTTGACCAGCTGCACTAGACTGTAGTTACATCCAAGTCCATTAGTCAATCCTAGTCACTCCATTATTATACAATAGCTAATCTGGGTCAGAAACATATTACACATGCACTGGAATCTGTGACCTGTGCAGTCAGGTGTGACACCAGTGACCACTGCTGCTACCTATAATTAGCCCAGGCAAGGTGAATGCCATACCTCAGTCTAGAGGTTGGGTGGAAGGGGGGTGGAGTGGGTGGAGGTGGTAGTGGTGGAATGGGGGTGGGTCTAGGGGTGGGTTAGTCCTTTCATGACCTACCTATCTCTTACATATTAGTTTGATGCAACTAGTGGATTTGCATAGTACTACGGTCTAGACCTGCTGTGGACAGAGTCTAATAGGCAGGTGGAGTGAACTTGTATATTATAAATTAAAAGGCTGAATTCAGCAGCATAAGGGTCCTTGGGACATATTAAGATACTTTCTGTCGTGGTTTATGTCAGATAATGGACGAGTAGTAGTGCATGGGGTGAAATAATGCATGAGCCCGTAGGGCGAGTGCATTATTTCTGTATTGTGTCTGAAAGGAAGCAAATTCTAAGTTGTGAATCAGGTTAGGCTATGAATACAAGATGTTAAGCTATGAATGTACTAAATTGGCTTTTGTGATACAGGCTGACACCGAATTCCTAAAAATAAATAACAATTTAAGGAAAATTTACAACTTTGCCTACAACAGCCATGTATGCCAGTTGTAAATTTCAAGTGTCATTCCTAAAGTGGAATGTAATTATGTGACTGGCAAACATCTCAGTTGTAAGTTAGTATCATAGGCCCTTACAACAATGAAAATAGGTAAATAATGTTATTTTCTCTTAATCTGGGACATTTTAGTGCTTCATCTAATGACAAATAATAGAATATTAGCTGTGAAACTTGAACTAAGTAATAGATTGTGGAAACATGTGCTATAAATCTTAAAAAACTAAGAAAAACAATCCTCCCTCATAACTCACCAGTATTTACAACTATGCAAATAAAACTTACACAAATACCCATTCCTAATTTTCTAGTGCTACAACTGGTTGTAAATTTTGCTGCAGTTGCATGTTCCAAAACTCGTGATTCTGCAACTTGATTTTTACCCTTCAAAATGGATTCAAACAACAGATGCCAGTTTATAGTGATTATTTTGTTCTAATTACTGTCATTGCTGGACCGACCATCGTGTAAATAATAGAAGATTGAGGCAGGCTTGGGTAAATTAAATTTTATTTTGAATAAAATTTATGGAAGTATTTAAATATATTAAAATTGTATAATAATATTGATAATAATAATAATATGGTAAAATAGATGAAAGTGAAATGAAATGTGTATGAAATATGTTGAAATGGTTGTGGGTGGGTGGGATTTTGTAGATGAGGTTGTTGTATGTTGAAGATATGGAGGTGTAATGGTGGAGGAGAAGGAGGAAGTGGGACGGTGTCCCAGTAATATTGGAGGTGTAGGGTGAAATGTATTGGATATAATTTTGTAGTGGGAATATAGATGGCGCCAGCAATGACCCAGCCTAACACACAAAGGTGTGTATGCTGCCCCCATTGCTGGACCGACCATCGTGTAAATAATAGAAGATTGAGGCAGGCTTGGGTAAATTAAATTTTATTTTGAATAAAATTTATGGAAGTATTTAAATATATTAAAATTGTATAATAATATTGATAATAATAATAATATGGTAAAATAGATGCCAAACCTGCCATGAAAATGGGGTAGAAAATATAATATGAGGGTTGTGGGAGGGTGGGTGAAGTGAGATGAAATATGGAAGTAATGGAATTATTTAAGAGAGTTGATAAGATGTTGGTTAACTAAAATGTCTGTGTCGTCGACGATGTATGTCCTGTAGGCGGCCGACTTCCAGCCACCCAGCCGTTGGATTTGTATGTCCGGGCACCCTGCTCGGTATGCCTGGGTGGCTGCTGCCTTCCTGAGGCTGTGCAGGGAGAGTTCTGTCGGATCCGCCTCGACAGCCACCAATGCCGTCGCCCACACCTCCCTTATGACTGACAGCGGGATGGGGTGGGCAGTCTCTGGGTATTGTAGCAACGGGTCTGTAGCAGAGACTGTCGGGATGTGGTCTAAATGTGCCCGAATGGTCGCCACCGGGCAAATTCTTTTGTCGTCCAATTCCCTGAAGTTGACCGTCCTGGTCTGTGTGACCCTCTGCATGTTTTTGGCCCACTTGATTTTTATAGATAGGCCTTCTGGGATAAATGTGATGTCGCCTCTTGTTGGGTGTCGTGCCGGGTCGTACTGGGACACCCTCTGCGGTGCGATCTCTGATTGTCTTAATGCCCCGAAGTACATTATGAGGATTGCCGCACGTGTGGCTACCCCCACCAGGGTATCTGGGATGATGAAAAGCACCGACCTTAGTGTGTCCATGGGGACCGCCGCCTTTGGCCTCGGTGTGTACGCAGTGTCGCGAGCCACCGCTTCGAGGGCCCTGGCGACAGCTGGGTGCTGTATCTCCTCCATTTCCGCTCCGGCCATCCTCAGGTACGACCGGACATGTGATACCTTGTTCTTTATTGTCGGAGGAGCTGCTCCCTTCTGGGCGAGGTATTCTATGAAGGCGCAGATCATCACTCGGGTTGGACGGAGTGGGTGGAAGCCCGCCCGTCTGGCAAAGGCGACGTATGTCCTGACAGTGGCTTCCTGGTTCGCCCACGTTCCAGGCGCTCTTGCAGCCCTCTGTCGTGTTTGCACCTGACGCAGCAAGTATGCGACGGCCGGATCTGGAATTGAGCGGAACAGGTATATTATCAAGAATGAAAAGGCAGGGCTGGACAATAACCAGAGCATGTTTAACAATTAGGTCGGTGGCTCGGTGGTGGTCTGCTACTGATAGATGTGCCCTGCTTAGCCTATCCGCCAACTCATTGTCTCTACCCGGTACATGTACAAATGAAATTTGGATTCCCAGAACAGCCTGAACCATCCATAGGGCCCTGGCGCAGTCGAGGAGGAGCTTGTTCCTGCCTCTCCCCGACTGGAGCACCTGGACCGCCGCGAGGTTATCGCAATGGACCTGAACGTGAGTGGCTGTGTCTTGCTTGGAGAGGAATGTCTGGACGGCTACCACGACGTTAAGGGCCTCCAGTTCCGTGATGTTATTGGCCCCATCGTGGGCTAGAGCCACCTGACCCGCGTACGCGGTGGTGCCGTCCGTACCCCCTATGCCCGACAGGCACGCATCCACATATATATGCTTCGCCGGTATCGGGTTTGGGATGTATGATATACCATTCCATTGAGAACAGAATTCAAGAAACCATTTGAAATCGGCTCTCATGTCTGCGGTGACATTTATGTACCGGCCCTTCGCACCGCGCAATACCTCCAATAGGCGGGCAATGAACAGTCTTGCGGGCCTGACACATTTAGCGACATGCAAGAGGTGGCCAAGGATTGAGCGGAGCTGTTTTTGGGTCATGGAGCGTGCTTTAATGTACTTACTGACCTGCTCCAGGACGCTCTCCAGTTTATCCTGTGGAATGGAGACTGTCATGTTGGCCGTATCTATGTTGACTCCCAGCCATCTGACATTGCGTGCTGGCGGCTGCGCCTTGTCCTCGGCCTCTGGTAGAGCCAGCTCCTGGAGGAGGGACCTCGCTATCCGGTAGTCCTCCATGGCCTTGGACCTGTCGGGTGACAAAATGACAATGTCATCCAAGTACATATATGCACGAACCCCCCTAGCTGCCAATATGTCCACTATTGCGTTTGCGATGGTCTGCATGTGGTATGAGGACGCCCTCGCCCCGAACGGGACGGTGACGTCACAGAAGTACTCCCCCTCCCACTCGAAACATAGAAGTGGCCAGTCCAGGGGGTCTGAGTTGAAGTTTTTATATGCCCTAGAAATATCTAAAGTGGCGAGAAAAGCGCCGGGCATAGTGTGCCTCAAATCCTGAACCAGGCGATCCACAGTGGGGAGTGAGTGGTCCATCTCTATCCCGTACACCCCATTCTTTACTATATACGCATTAATAGAAAGATGTTGGGGAAATGTCATGTCCGTTATGACACGTCGCTGGCCCTGTTGTGCCTTCGGCCTTGACATAAGCGGGGATATGTGGCACCATGGGCGAAAAGGGGGGGAAGAGCTAGGGCCTACCACCCCTCCCCTCTCTACCTCCTTAGCTATAAATGCTGCGACCTCCTCTGGGTATTCAGTCGCGCTTGGGTGGTTGTCCACTCCTCTTGAGTCGGAAATGGGACCTACGTAACCCAGAGGGAATCCGTATACTACGAAATCCATTAATTGTGGGCGACCCCCTATCTCATCAAGAGCCTCCCGCCACGCATCAATATTCAAATTGGTAGGGACCGGGACACGTGCCGCCATGGCGTTGGGTAACCCGGTATCCCTGACCACATCGTATATCTTGTGTAACGACGGCAAAGCAACGGGGTCTGGGTACGGCCAGTTACATTTCTTATATTCTGCGAATGCTACTGGGCGCAGATCAATGTTAGCCTTATCATAGTTACCCTTTCCACATACCTTATGGATGCGGTAGAAGTCCGGGTCTGCGTCCAGGTTTTCCTTCGGTACGTCGGGGTGTACTGTGATGTGAGTGGTGGGCGGCAGAGCAGGGGAGAGCCGGCCACATGCCGGCTCCTCTACCTGTGCTCCGTCCGTGACTTCGTGACTGTGGATGCGCGAGGGGGGCATCGACCCTTCCCCTTTGGGTGGGGCTTCCTCCAGGCTATCCTGTTGTATGACACGCTGCCGCTCCACGGTGTGTTGTGGTGGGGTGGTGGGCGGCGGAGCAGGGAAGGGCCGGCCACATGCCGGCTCCTCGACCTGAACTCCGTCCTCATGTTGTTGTTGTGGTCCGGGCTGTTGTTCCCCGTATGTGGGTCGCGGCTGCGCAGAGGGGGGGCGTGTTTGTTTACCAACACCACCGGCCCACGTGGGGAGGTGTAGGTTCGGCGCCTCCGAGCCTAATATTGCCGGGGCGCCTGCTGTCCGTTTTTTGGCGGTTGCGGGAAGAGATGGCCATATTCCGGCTTCCACTGCGGTGGTGGCAGCTGTTGCGGCTGCTGGGGCTGCCGCTGCTGTCCCTGACGCCCCGATGGGTACTGCAGCTTTCTTTCACATGCGTACACACTGTGTGTGCAGTGCTTGGACACCGCGTCACAGAATGCACATATGTGCAGCACCTTCACGTTGCCATCGGTATGGTCGGACCTGTGTCTGCACCCTGCACGCGTATTGAATTCCCTGCAAATGTATTCCTTCCCTGCCGCAGCGCCAGCCTGTCTCGCCGGCAGGGCCGGTGCTGTGAATGCTATTCTCACCCTTTCATTTTGGATTTCTTGTGTGTCTGCCCACCCCAGCTCGGCCCTTTCTACCGCATCAAAAATATACTGAGACCACCGCCGGACCGCCGACCATGGACGCTCCATGGCGTCGTGGGTCACGTCCCTAGTGTGGCGGAGTAAGTGGGGGAGATCCTCCGGGCGGTAAGCCCGGGGGTCCATAATAAGGGTGACCAATGCGTTAATGTATTCGAGTTGCGACAATTCACATCTTACTTCAAGTCTCTGTTTGTCGGTCTGACATGCCTCCCGTTGGATGTACATGTATGGTTTCTTGGTTTGAGCTATGAAAGCAGGCTTACCCTCTGATGGCGGGACTGTAATCCGGTCGTGTCGCGCGTGGCGGTCCACGTAACCGTCCCAGTTCTGCTCACGGCGTAGCTGGCGTGGGTGCGGGAGTGTGTGGTGGATATTAGTGTCGTCCAAGGTTGGCGGCGGTGACCGTGCCCTGGGAGGCGTACTATGGAAGGGTGGGTCCCTCTGCACTCCCATCGCTTTTATGATGTGGTCGAGTTTGGTGTTCATCCCCGCCATGTCCTCCCGTACGCGGGCGACTTCGCCTTCCAGGCTGTCCACGCGGTCGTCGTGGCCGCCATTAACGGCCATTGAGAGGTGCGGCGGCTCTTCTTCCTCGACGTCGTTATCAAAATTATGAACTTGTGCGAACGATACCTCCGCGTCGACGGGTGTCACCAACCTTCTCAGCCTTTCTTGGGCCTTCTCCTTCGACAGGCGGCTCGTGGTGGCCCTGGTAACGGGCGCTGTCCTCGCTCGCCGTCCCCGCATGATATTGGTTTAATATTTTCTGCTCAATTCAGTATGTCAGTGCGTCGGGTGAATAAAATATTCGATGTGCGCAATGTTAAGAAAGACAAGAGTCGGAGCAACGAGGCGATGGCGGCCGATTTTGTAGATGAGGTTGTTGTATGTTGAAGATATGGAGGTGTAATGGTGGAGGAGAAGGAGGAAGTGGGACGGTGTCCCAGTAATATTGGAGGTGTAGGGTGAAATGTATTGGATATAATTTTGTAGTGGGAATATAGATGGCGCCAGCAATGACCCAGCCTAACACACAAAGGTGTGTATGCTGCCCCAATTTTGGCCACAAAAATACAAGAAAAATGCTGAAATTTGTGATATGATCAAAAGTTACACATCCTCAGAGCAGGTGTAGGATTTAGTTGTAATTTTCTCAGTTACAACTTCATTTTCATGTGTAACTTCACCATTAGGAATGGTTTTCTAGCTCACCAGTGTAATTTTATGGATTCTAGCCTCTTTTCCATTATATTACAACTATATGACGTCAGTTAGTTGTAAATTCTAAAATATTTACAACTCCATTGACCATTAGGAATCAATTTTACAATTATAACAATTTTCCTCTGATCTATAGGTTTTACAACTGCATAACCTTAGTTGCACAGAGTTACAGTTGCATTTTTCACTTTTAGGAATTCAGTGTGAGTCTTGTAGTGATTGTGTTTCTTTGTAGTCTTATGCCCACTTCAGACTATAGGAATATGCATTTGGCCAGTAGTTAGTAGTGATAGAATGAATATTTTAGGACACATGCAAAATGGTTATCATACCTCTTTCAGACTTCACAGTCATACAAGGTGAACCAGGGCGAACATCATCAGTTTCTGACCAGCCCAGCACCCACGTCGGGGGTTGTATCCCAAAAGAATGTATAAATCCTATCACTGCTTATTCGAATCCTAACTTCCTGAATTTATAGCATAGGAAGGGGAAAGAAACTCATCATAAGATAAACACTTTACAACATTTGCGTTTCTATATCCCACTAGTATGATCATAGTTTGTGTTGGGTTCTCAATTGGGCGATTAGTCTTTCTAAAGGAGGGTTTCCACAGAACGACAAAGGCATGCGGGGTGGTGAAATGGTTAGCAGTCTGTCTGCTGTGCAGGCAGTTGGGTTTCAATCCTTGGCTACGCTGGCTACTATACCCCTCTGCATGTCTCCCTGTGACAACAACAGGGATATCAAAGGCTCCTAGCAGGCCACGGGCTGTTATGTGTCTGGCCCTGTCTATGGGACCGGGTACATTCATGAACACCTACTTTGGTAAAAGTGTAGGAGTATGGTCTTTATCTTCTCATAGCTTTGTTTATTCCATAGATACGATCATTAAATACAGAATTGTCAAACCTGGTGCAATCTCAGCTGATAATGCACTGCTACCATGATAATGCATTGGTTGTCTCAGATAATGCACTGGTTGTCTCATAAAATGCATTGCTGCTAATCTGTAGTTTAACTAGAGCGCCAGGAACACCCAATTTTGAGTTCATGGAAAGTTTGTTCAACCAATATGCACAGCCCAAGATTCTAGCCACTACATACCAGAAAAAGTTTATCGCCACGTTGAGATGCTCTGGGTGATAAATGACCCAGCGATAAATCGACCAAAGCAAGGTTTATCGCCCGGGATGTTGGCGCCCTTCTGTCTGGCGATATACCCCCTGTGTTGCTGGGGTTTTTGGGCTTGAATTGAAACAGGTCTGATAACTTTATTTTGTCGCCAGGATTGCTGACTTTTCCCTTCATCGCAGGGGTTTGTCGTTGAGGTTCATGTGGCTTCTATAGCTACTGGGCACCCTTCATCACCGGGTAGGACGCAGATCTTTGCGCTCAAGTGGACACACAGTTTTACTCCCTTGGTCGCCAGTGAAAGCTACTAATATCGCCTAGTTGCCAGTCATTAAGTGGGGACCATCTTAAGCCGTGTCTCCACTTGGGCGACGAAAAACGGGAACAGGGCTGGCAACAAAGGATGTTTGGAAGCCAGCTTCCAGTAGACAGGCTGGCGCCTAGTAATTATGGAAGCCACCTGTCGCCGGGCGACAAAAATCGGCAAACCTGGCAACAAACTTTATCAAACATGTTTGATCTGACGCCTAGAAAACCTGGCGATATAGGGATTATATCGCCAGACAGAAGGGCGCCAACATTCTGGGCGATAAACCTAGTTTATCACCAACCCCCTGGTCGCCTAGAGTGTCTCAACCTGGCAAAAAACTTCTCCGATACCCGGCGACGGATTTGCAACACCCAGCAACAGATTTGCAACGCCCAGCGACGGCTTTCTGACGCCCGGCGACATTTTCACATCTTGTCGCCCGGCGACATACCTCTGTCGTCGGCATTTATCACTCAAGTGGAGACACGGCTTAGCCCTTTCAGCGCGGGAAGCCACAAAAGTTGCTCTATAGTAAATTCCCATAGGAAGAACATCTATAGAGGGGGAATTAAGCTCTCAGAATCTGAAAGAATTTTTCAAAAATTCCTATAGAACCGGAGATATGGTCATTTGAATATGCAAGCATCAATTCATTAGAAAATAGTAGAATTGCAATCGCACAACCATAAAACGATATACATAAAGATAATTTTGCCATCTTTTATCAAGTTGATAGAAATTGGTTAGTTTTTAGAAAATGATATGATTTTCAAACTGTCATAACTTTGGTTTTATTTATGATAATCACAAACTGTTTTTTTGTTCAAACACAATAAACCTTTAGCCCCCCCCCAAATTGTTCTCTTTGAAACAAATGAAATCCATATTTCAGCAATTAATGGTTACCATGGAAACCAATAATTGGAACATGATGCAGATATTACCAACATAGACAACTTTCGTGAATTGGCAGGGTGCCAACATTTGGAATGTCTTCATCCAACTTACATAAAAACTAATTGTACCAGAAGAATCTAGAGTAAATTTGAGTTTCGGGCATTTTTAAGACTAATTTTCATATTTTGGCCAATATCACTGTAGAATGACATATTCAGCAGTGAAAGGGTTAAATGTGTGTTTTTTATAATTATACTGAAACCTTGACACATCATTCAACTAATTAGATGCATCCGTGGACTAACAACCACTATCCTGATGCATATTCTACCATTCGGTTCTTTGAGATGCCGCTGTATTGTGCATTATTAGCAGTTCTAAGGCTATACTATGCGTCATTTCACTTGTGTTGGGCAAGGAACGCAAGACAACACAAGGCAATGCAAGTGATTATAAAGAATGCATAGTGGAATATGGGATTTACTTGCGTTCATACGTACACTGAGGGAATGCAAGTATCTTGTTTTCTATGAAGTACTTGCATTCAGATACAAACATGTTGGTATCTGTACACACGTAGTCTTACATTTCCTAATACCCCTTACCACAGATTGCTGATTTTCACTATTTTAGAACATGCAGGCTAATTGACCTAAACTTGGCGACAAAACCAGAAGGAAATCTATAGAAAATACACAAATAGTTGCCATATATTTGTCTATATTGAGCAAATTTTCAAACCAACTTATATATAGTAAACATATACATATATACAAAATGAAAAATAGTCAACAACATTTTTCCATGATGTTAAACCACAAATAACGCCACGATTAATGGAAATCTCTACAGTTAAGCCTTGTAGTTTGTCGACACATTACCCAGGATGCACCCTAATTTAAATTAGTCTGCAGGTAAAGCACAGGAAGTTTGCTGTTTGTGGTAGGGAGGCCACTGAACACATAGTCGAATAGGGCCTTTAAAGATATGCGAACATTTGCATAGAAGAGATGCCACGGGTGCCACAGTATAATTATACGCTACCACTTAATCTTTCCAGAGAGAAACAATACCTCAGGCTCTCTTTCGCTCAATCAATGTGTGTTCTCTAAAGCATTCATCTTACTAATCACCCCGAAAAGCCATTCATCTTCATTGTTATTGGTTAAAGTATTTAATCAAGCAATATTGGAATATTATACACAGTTGTTTCGTCTGGAGGAGCACAACTATGTGAAGGCGAACACCTAAAAAAGATCTTGATAAAGAAAGGAAATCTAGCGGCATTTATCAGCTGGTTCATACACCATACCTGATCGTTGTTTTCACCTCCTCCAACAATAAGTTGTTATGCACATTACTTATTATTGTAAAAATCACACATTTAGGATACTGGTAGGTGGTTCTTCTTTTGGTTTTCCCTTTATTTCTTTTCTTTAGAAACCATACTTAAATTGTTCAAGGGGATTCTTCTTCGTAGGTGGAATTATCGAAATGTGCATCGTAAGTGTAACTATTGAAATGTGTCAAAAAGACTTGATTAAGTACTTCACTCTGGTCCTGCCAACCTGTATCCGCAGGTGGCCCTTCATCAGGAGAATTAATCTGCTGCGTCCGCAGTAAGAGCAATTAGATTGAGAACAATGCATCAATCCGTATTTGTCGTCTCCAAGCTACTAGCTCCCTCTTAACGGCTGAGTGAACCCACTCCATGATTAATTCCACGTAAACCCGGAGGTCATTCTGGAGAAATATAATATTATGTTTTTCGTTCGCCGAACCTTCTTCTCAAAGAACCTTAATTTCTTAGACAAATGTACGAAATCTTGGTCTTATAGGAAATTAAAAAATGTAATAATTCTTGGTAAGTCTGTGTACTGCTTCTAAATCAGGTAAGTGATAAATAACATTTCAGTGGCAGTTTTAATGGATACCATCATAAACTTGTATTTAATGTAACCAATCCCCTGCGGCTAAACTGGAGAATTAGATGAAAAATGGCTATAAGAAAACTATTGCTTGAAAATGCCAGCTCTCCCTCCATCACCGACATTTGTATTGGAGAGGCTGTTGAAGTTGCGTAGCCGTTCAAATTACCGACTCCTAGTGGGCAGAATTTAAATAATTTTGATTTCATTGATACTTTGTCACAAATTATTATTGAATGCTGAGAATATTCAAGTGAGCTAAAATGCATTTGTCAAAATAAAGAGTTCTGGTTGTTCACCCAAAGATCAAGGTGTATTCTTGAGTGCCACAGCACACGGGAGCTGGGGAGCTATATAAGTGGATTGGTCGACTTTGGGTAAATGTAAGGAGTGACCATAACTCTAAGATGCTTTTGAGTTGCAAAGCCTTGCACACACTTTGCGATTTTGTAATGCAACCTGTTTCGATTTGGACAAGGCACATAAATAGCAGCTATCTTGGCAAAGTCAATGAATCGTAAATTAAGCACTTTGTTGAACTATTGCAATATTTTTGCATGAACCGCATGAGTATGTTCGACAATGAAGCAATCAGATAAATTGTAGGATCGAGTTGATTGCGATTTGAAGGTGCCTGATTGATCATAGCAACCAACATACCTGCAATTTGAGCACATAATAATATTATGCGAACGTGCATCTGCTATTTTATATTGTAAATTTGACCCATTTACCGAATCAAAGTGTAGCTATAATTATGAAAATGACACATGTTTTATTTTTTCGCTTACGAATCGCTCGTGCAGCTAATTCATCTTTTTCGGCATCTATTAGGTTTATATTTATCTGTGAAATTGTTTGTAACCTTAGATATAAATGGCATAGTGCACGGTAGTTTTTACCTAGTACATCGTAATTAATTGCATACTTATTTGATGTGGCTTTTACATGCCATCCCTACTTCATTCGATTCCCTCCCCCTTAATCGGCGATATTTCTAGATTGCGAATGTAAAAAGAGCAACTCCAAGTATCGCAAAGTGTACGACGGTTCTCAGTCAGCCCGATGCTGCATAATGGATCTGGTGCCGAAATACCACGTCCCCGCCGAGAAGAGCAGTAGACAGCAATAACGGCAACCTGTGTGCTCCCATCGGGGCGATAGCCGCCACTCCATATTGGGGGATACATCCCGTTAAGGATAGGTGAGCCCGGCAGACCGGGACGTAGGATATGACCAACGCGCCTTCTAGGGTGACAATTACAGCGACGATAGCAGTGACATTAACGGGAATAGGAGCCAACAATGCCACACCTGTGTACCTGACTGAGTGACATATCTGGGCTTGGTTCTCGGAAAACCTGGCCTGTCCCTGTAATTCTGTTTGTGACGTTCTCTGACGTTAAGGGGCCTCAACCCACCCACGGTCTGCCAAATGGACTAGTCTCTGACTGAAAAGTTATCCCCTCTAATAACCATGGCATTATATATAGTACATATATATATATATATATATATATATATATATATGTGTGTGTGTGTGTGTGTGTGTGTGTGTGTGTGTGTGTGTGTGTGTGTGTGGTCTATCAATTTTGAATGAATCTGATAATATCGCTTTTTCGTAAGTGTCTGTAGTTCAACATTGCTGACATTTTCTTTGCAATTTGAAACGACATTGGGGAGTGAAATAAAATAGAATACAAACACCTTGAGGAGGACGTATAACGTCTATGGCATATTCCCCATGAAGTCCTGCATTAATTTTTATGTATTCAAAATGGAAGACAATGGAAAAAGTATTTTGATGAAAGTAATGGTATATGCTTTGTTTTCCGAAATACGCTGCAACGAGTTTTTAACATTTTACTTCTAGAGAGCCAAAGTATGCATGATAATTTTCAAATTTCAAATTTTCAACTGCATATTGCCTATGGACACCTTAATAAGGTGCCCATAGGTAATATGTAAATCCTGTTGGAGGTTATTCACAATTATTATTTATTAATTACAATTATTAACTTTGGTTTACATATCTGATGTTTTCATAGTAATAGACGGGAAAACATTTCTGTTTATATTCCCTAAATTTCTGGGGGGGAAATGTAATTCATGACATAACACTGATTATTGTAGACATTGCTTTTTATATAGGTATGCCTTGCATGCACGACCTTGTCAATATGATTAATACCAGAATATCAAACTCATTGGGCACGATTTGCAAGAATTGCAAGTGTTGCCGCGGAATGTGCCCTTTTCGTTTGGATGGTCAGAGGTCAGGTGTGCCCAGCATTAGGCCAAGACGCAAGTTTTTATTTTTTCACTTTCCACGGACAATACTTGACTGAAGAGATTCAGTGTTCAAGGAACTTAGATCATGATATAATTCAAGCTTTTACGATCAGATTTTCCATGGACAAAGCCTGTTTCCATTGAATGATTTCAAATGCTGAGAAGGAATGCCACAATTAGTAAAATATGCAATTATCAAAAACCGGTGGCCTTTTCGTTGGTCTTAAATGAAAAAGATAGTACTTACCACATGCAGAAGGACTCAATAATATTATAGTTATCCGAACGATTGTTGGTGGCTGTGTACGACATGTGTTATGAAAATAGGGTCGGCATCCGTAGATAACAATTAGAGTTCTGGGTCTATTGTCGAAAAGAAACCCGACTGTGATATCTTTGCAGTCGTTTGAAGGCATACGTTCTTATCTCAACCAACCATTACATCACTGATAATATGTGACATTCTAAAATGGTGTATTCACAGAATGACTGTAAAATAGTTTAAATGTATGTACATTTTGGATGATGTAGACCAGTAGTGTCTCTTCCAACGACCAAAAGAAAATCAACATGAACTGCTTTGCTGAATAAGGTCGAAAATATTTCAACCTTGGTTAGACTGAAGCAGTATTATCAGATTTAGATTTTTAGTCTGAAAAGTTACCAGTAGCTGAATGGATGACAGGGTCGACTTTTTATCCTTAAGGCCCCTTGCTCACAAACCACAGGCCCTCAACCAATCACTCTAACACTGCTCGGCACGTCCGTCGTTACTAGCCCCTAAAGTCGCTATAAGGGGCGCAGGCTTGCTGAACCACTTTAACCGAGTCCATTTACCACGTGTCACCACCAGCGTACTGCTATTACTTATATATAGGTGTGCAAGTTCTACACGCCGGGCCGTAAAACTAGTTAACGTTGCCCTCACTTAACCTTGTCTCATACTGTGCCATAAAACATATTAAATGATCATCTTCATTAATCTTGGACCAGATCTGATTTTGTTATGGGATGTTTTCACAGGATTGCATTTTCTATTTTTGTAAACTACACCAATAGACTTAATGAATACCCACATACTCTAACATCCAAAACTTCACCACAGGCTTTAAATTTTGTCCTATGTTTGATCTCAATTGTTCTGATAATGCACTTCCTATGATGATGGTTCATATAACAAAATGGTGTACCAGAAGTGAGTCTATATGCCATGCCTAGGCTGTACGATTAAATATTTTATAATTAAAAAGACACATTTATTCTTACTTTTTTCGATTTTTTCAACACGACTTCTTTCCTACCGGTAACCCAGAGTTAATGCATAATAGGTACCAAAAATACAAAAACTGTCGTAAATTTAGAGCTGAATATGCAGGCATTGCCAAGAAATAGAATAAAAATTAGAAATATCAAAGATGTTGTAATCATACAAATTTGGTGCTCCCTTTGCAGTCCTTCATTAAGCGGAAAGATGTATGACAGTAAATATATTTTTTGAAGTAATGTCCTATAAAAACCGTTTTGGCCACTCATTTTAATAATCAAACACATACTAGTTATGCAAGCGACGTGTCCATCCAACTTGGTTTGTTATAAACTGAGTAGACTAAGCACGAATCAATGTAACATTTTCCTATACTACTTATACACGAAAAGGACTCCTGTTGTTATCGTACTAGGCCCTTTTCCTAAGATCATTTCCACAAAACAAATTTGAGGGTTGGCTCTTCCTGACAACAGGAAATTGTTATCAAGCGAAAAAGATACAAAATTTAATCATAAATAATCACTGATTGCCCATGGCCGTGCAGGGAGCTGAGGTTATAATATTATGTACGTGCGGATATGCACATAGTTGTTTGGGAAAACATATTTTGTAACTATTTAAATGTAAACACTTACAGTTACCACTTTAGACTATGTGTAGCCTTAATAAAGGAAAATGTCAGTAACTACGTGTCCAACGCCAAACAAAGACTGATTAGTTACAAAATGCACCACTAGTGGCACAACACTACAATGCCAAGGGCACACTGTCCCATCCTATTCACCTTCATTCGACCTTCCCCCGAGGAAGGGCAAGGGCGATTCCTACGGCCTATGACCTGACATTTGTCTGACAGACAAGGCCAGCCTGTGACCATGTGACAGCCCTGTGACCTGACATTTCCCTGCCACTCATCCCAACAAAGACTTTGTCACACATTTAGTGTATGAGCAAGCAGCAAACATCACAGGCGCGTGAAATCTGGCAGGCGCGTGGCGATATTATAAGATGCTGATATATCAGCATCTGGTTGTTGTTGACCCAGGGGACAATAGTATTACCTATATTTGAAAGGTTTACAGCTGCTTTGCGAAATAGGTTTCCAACTACGCTTTTCATTAACAACGCGGTCTGGAATGTCCGTGATATTTTTAATTTGACCACAATAACATCCAGATGACAACATAGAGTTCGATATAATTATGGTAGAATTACAAGTCATTTTATCAGTGGTTCAATAGACTAGAATACATGTTAAGCTAAACTCGCTGGTATACTATATATTATCGATAACCAAGTTTTTTTTAGGTCTTTAGGTCTGAAAAGGCAATGACAATTGCCAATAACCTCGACTCCCGGCTCTACGTATTTCATTTCCCATACTAGATCTGTCATTCCCGCCTTTACTGTCAAGGGTGTGAGAGGGGTCTGGGGGAGGGAAGGGGGAGGGGGGTGGGGGTCTGGATTCGGAGAAACGTCCGTGACGCAATTTTGCTGACCGTCAGTTCTGAGTGGGAAACATTCTCATCTTCTCCCTACGTTGTAGGTCGGTTCAAACTTCCAAGAATATATTATTTGGCTACAGACTTTACCAATACCAATCTGGCAGACCACTGTCCAGATCTTATTTCCTGCCCTATCGTAGGACAACCTACACACTTTCCATCTTGTTCTCGGATCAACTAATACAAGTTTATCCTTCGGGAGGATCTGCTACATCTGCTTCAGAGAGGTCTCTCCCACTACTATACCTATCTTTGAGCTTGAGCCTCAGTCGTGATGATATAACCGGTTTCTACGTATCGTTTTACACTTGATAGCAAACTACTTGCATTACGGCACTGCTATTGACTTTGTTTGCTCCTCACCATAGGAGTTGAGTTCCATGGTTAACCCTTTCACTAATGAACGTCATTCTACGGTTGATGATAATTACGGAGATATTGCCCCAAATTTGAAAGTATCAAATTGTCTAAACATCAAATTGTCTTTAGGTTCCGATGATAGAAACTGTTACCAATGAAATCTGGAAGAAAACATTCCAAATATTGGCTCTAAGCCTATTGGAAAAATTTGTTGATTTTGGTGAATAGCGGGACTATGTTGAATTTATTGGTTTACATGGCATCCAGCAATCGTGGAAATTTGAATAAAATACTAGGTATTTTATCATTATTGCAGAAAAAAAAAGTATTTTGACCATCATAAAATAGAGCAAAGTTATAGGTTTTTGAAAATCATAATAATGTCCTACTAACTAGCATAATTTGCATGATTTTGAATAGTATTGATAAATGTATAATATTTTGGAGTGTATTAGGGAAATGGGACCTATTTGCCAATTCTACAACCGCAAAAAGGTAATGTCTGCACAACATTGTCTGGACATCGTGTTTTTGCTGCGTTGTTATTTCTGCAAATGTTTTTATTTCCCCAAGGAGGATTTTGGCATAAGTGACTGCCCGATTATGGGATGGGCAATCATGAAGGCGGATTATTCTGTCACACTGAGGCAATACTGAAGGCTGTTCTTAAAGGCTGATCTCCCCAAGGAAGTCAATTTGTATCTAGTTTTGGGCTGCGGGGACTAAAGTGGCTTAGTTCGCTGCCATTGCATCCCTACTTTACTTTTAGTTGCCGGCCAGTTGGTGTTAACCCTTTCCATTAACGGCGACCAGCGGTTGCTTATGATACCTGCTCTGCGATTTTGGGGCTTATATTACTGACAGAAATGGTGACTGTAGAACAAATCTCTGGCTTTCTAAAAAAAAAAGCAAGCAGCTGAAATATTCCTATTAAAAGCTGAGTTGTGGGCTGCTAAAATTGATATGGCCGAAAGTCATACGATCATCAAAAATACTTGGTAACTGGTATAGGTAAAGGTAGAAATGGTTAAATATTGAGTAAAATATGAACTGCTTAAATCATGATATGAGCAAAATACTCTCCTTTTTGGTCTAATCATCTTCACTAGTTCCCCTTCCACCACAACCACCCTGCTGTCCCCTTTGATGGGCGTTGGTCTTATCTTTAACATCTTCAATTAGAAGAAAATTTTGGGAAATACAAAAGGAAATTAATGAAAATCATGGGGAAATCATGAAATTCATGAACGCAGCCCGTTGGGGGGTGGGTGTGGGGTAATTATTGATGATAGATCTAATAAAGCGTATGTTAATAGGCCCCAAATTCGCAGAGTTGGTCAAATATTGCTTGCTATGGTTGGAAAGGATTAGTACTAATCGCCCAGCGACAAAAGTACTTTGTTTGCAAAGCAAGGATGCAGCTTACCGCCCAGTGATCGGTGCCCACTTCGGCAACTAAAATTAAAAAAATTGCCAGCAATTTAAAACTAATATGGTTTAATAGCCCGGCGACCAAACATTAGTGTCAGCACCTTATCATACAGTGACATCATGATGGCTGGCAACTAAACACCTAGTCCTCATGGTTTTGTAGCATAAAATTGGAAGTGTTTAATGCTTCGCAGGAGTTGCCCAACTCGAGGAATTGCGAATATTATTATTTCTTTTTAATTTTATTAAACCATACTCACATTCAATGTGATCTTCCGTATAGGTAGTATAGGTATTATGAAGTCGAGTTTTCAAATCATATCTAATAATTAAGGAGTTTAATCATTTAAGCCACATATCCTCTATAGCGATGTTTGATTAAAATTGGTGCACAAATCAACCTAGTATAATCAACCGATTATAGCGGTAATTGAAAGAAAACCCGCTTAGTGGGTAGGTACATGCGGCTTTAGACACAAATCCGGCTATATCTAGAGGCCCACGATTGTATCCTGATTATTCTTCAACAAAGACGTTTAAGTTTTTAAAAAGCTGATTCTCATTTATAGTCATTGTGTGGTGATGAAGTGGGTCAGTTGAAACCAGTCTGGAAGCGTTTGCTAGACACTATGAATCCTTTAAAAATTCTGCAATTTATGGACAATCAACAAATAATCCTGTATAATTTTTCGGCGTGAGTTGTAATCCTCCAGACAGAATCAGATAGGAAGTTGATACCATTGTTCTCTTTGCACTTTGTTATATCTGACGTTGAAAGATAATGAAATGACGGATTGAGTCTGATTAGCTGATTGTTCTAGTGATTTCTAATCAGTTAAAGTCTTTATTGGCAAGCCCTTATTTTAAGGCCTGTTTCTTAGAGCTGATGACTAAAATATGCGGGACGGCAGATTCAAAAGACGTTGGTGTTCCTTAGAAACAGAGAAATTGCAGATTGAACAACTGAAAACGACCTAAAAAAAACAGAAACTATTGGATGGAGGATTTGTGGACACCCGGAATTTTAACCTTTCTGAATGGCCTGAACGGCTATAGGCAACGGTTTCCTTTAAAACTATTTGATGACAATTACGACAGTTTCGATTGAACAACTTTGAGCTAATGACAATACGTGAAAAAAATCAGTATTCGGTGTGGCCATTGATAGAATTGTTAGGTTGAACATCAAACAATAGTAAGTGGCTATTACACGTGGTTGGTTGGTTGGTTGTTGGAGTATGATACTGTATTGACACCTTAGGCCATATCACAGTGAGATCAAGGTTATTGACAATTCAAACTTTTTTGATGGAAACCATGAGATGGAAACCATGAGATGAAAGTGGAGAAACCTGCAACCGGGATCACTACCATTCTCATTTCAAAGGATAGCGGGGATTTCTATGGGCAGTGTCACATAGAAAGGACACCACACAAGCAGGCCTTTGATATCGCTGTTTGTTCCACAGGGGCAGGACAGAATGGAAATCTCGGGAAAGTAGGGATTCGACCCCACGACCTCCCGATCGGGAAGCGAATACCTTTTACCTCATCGCCACCTTGACATCAAATCTGAAATATTCCACTGGCAACACTGGGTGACGAAGGTAAATACTAGATTGGCCTCTAGTTATCAGAAGGAAAATATCATGATTTAACTCCTCCCACTTGATTCACCACGCGTACGTTTGAATGCCTTTGTCTTCCTTAGCAATGTAATGTTTCTTGGCAACAGGATTGCAACAAACTAGAAAGGTTGTTGCCAACCTGTCGTCCCCTCACTTGGCTTTTATTGTTGAATGGAAGGGCCCCTTAAACGACGGCAATAGTGACTGCAGGAATGCAAACATATATCGACGACCCCCGAGTAGAAACATGCCTAGTTTAGAGGCGTTGCTTAGTAGAGGCCTTTCACGTAATGCGCCCCACTTACACCGGGGAAAGTTCCCTGACAGGTTCAGGAGACTGTGGAGACCTGTGCTGATGGTGTTACTAAACTATGTTACTCGCAGACTATGTTTGGAGCTTATTTCGGCCAATCAATCTCTATCGTCCTTTCACGCAATGGGGAGTGCTATTTTGTGTTCGGGCAATTCATTACCGAGGAGTTAAGCCCAGTAGAGAGAAGGCAGAATGTGTTACCCGCTTTCTTCATTATATATTTTCCTTACTATGTTAAGTATATCGTTCATTTAACAAATGAAAGGTAATAATTTTTCTATATTGAATACTGGCAATGAAGCAATAATCAAATTCAAAATATTAGATTATGTCAACCTAAAAAAAAATAATTTCACTTTCTTTTTAACATCCATTTCTGGCTAAATATAAAAAGCTACAAACTACAGATGGTCCATACCAGCCAAAACCGTACGCGTTATTTATTAGGGAAGGGTGTTTCATATGTGTTCTTTTCAAAAGTAGTTTTGTGGAAACAAGGCTAAACAGAGATTGTTTTGGACAATGGAAGTTATCGCTGTTTATGAACTGTTCACACCAACTACACGTAGTTCCAACCACTACTGTACAACATAAAACATTTTTATTAGCTAATTTATAATGCATGATGGCTGAGTAACAAAAGAGCGTATCTCTTAATGATAGATTTTCTATTTATCTTTGAAAATGTTTCCCTTCCCCTAAAGGTGTCTTGAGATTATGGAATTTTTCAAATTTTTCCTAATTTTCCAAATCATACCTGATATAAACCAATATAATAGTATTCTAAATTAATACAAGGGGCCTTCCATTAAGTATGTATGCAACAAGGAGGGGAGGTGGGTCTGAGATTTTTGAAAATGTGCGTATGTTCTAGTACAATTCCAATGCGTATTTTTTAAACAAGGGGGTGGGAGGTCTGGGATTTTTGAAAATGTGCGCACATACTAAATGGAAGGCCCCCAAAATGAAAATGTCTTGTGATTTAGTTTTTCAGATAACTGGGTGTTGAGTAACAAAAGGCCAAATCTAGGGTGCTTTTAAATGTGATGATTTAGAAATCATATACATCTTTACTATGCTTGACTGATCAAAATTAACTGACCACCAACCTCTACTGTAAACCAACGGACAGGAATAACTTCCTACCATTCAATTCACCACACCCATACCAATGCAAGAAAGGCCTTCCGTATGGACAATTCCTATGGATATGCCAAATCTGCAGCAAGGACACAGGCTTCCTGTCAAATTGTGCCAAGAAAGCTGCCCTGCTAATCCAGAAAGGATACCCAGAGAAACTTCTTATCAAATCCTTTCAGGAGGCAGCGCACACAAACAGAGAAAACCTGTTGTGTCAACCCCCGATAGAAACACTACAAAGAAGGATGAACTATCCTTCTTTCTCACAACTACTAACAATCCCACCAACAATGAGGAGACCAAATTAGGAAAACCTGGGATCTCCTGGACAGGTCTGCATCCACCTGCCAACTACACAGTAGGAACTCCAAGACAAGGCATAGGAAACCCAAATACTTGAAAGACACTCTGGTCAGAGCCAGACTGAAAGACCCACCACACTGTCTAGACCAGGACAAACCCAGTCAGATGAGAGCACTTGAGACCAAAACGTGTAGATATTGCCCTAGAATTGATACAACCATCAACATCAAATCACACATCACTGGCAAGAAATACTTTACCCGACAACTTGTTGACCAGGTTGGGGATACCACTGAAAAACGGGACGTCCTGTAAAAACGGGAAGTCCTGTAATAGCAGGCAGTTTTGAAAAAGTGTATTATCTAATTATTTTAGAAGAAATTATTATGTGAATATTACACAATACAAACATGATTTAATACTTCTACATATGCAAACTGCAAAAATTATGTAATTCTGCATTTACCATGAATTTGATAACACTCTCCATTTTGACAAATATGTAAATAATTATTTCACAATAAACATTTTTACATAAATAAAAATGCTCAGAAAATGAGGAGGTTGCTAAATTAAAAAATATTTGTTATGAAAGTACACATCTCTCCTATCAAAATGATCATTGCATTTTCAAATTCTATCGTTGCATTTTTTTCTATTGATTTTTATTTTTTAAAAGTTACAAAAATCATACCAAGAAAACGGCCTGTCCTGAAAAAATGGGATGCTTTTGTGATCCGGTTTTACAGGACGTCCCGTTTTTTCAGGCAGACTTTAAAAAGCCATTTAAACCATTATTCTAAAGATGGTATTCGACTTTAATTTAACCAAATAATCATTTGTCATAAAGGGTCATATTTCAAAATTGAAAAAATTATAATAGAATATTTTAAAAGGATTTAAAGGGTTACGTCCTGAAAAAATGGGACGTCCCATTTTTCCCGTCGTAGCCCCAACCTGTTGACTGCAACAGTAACAACCTTGTCTACGCGATTGGCTGCAAGAAATGTGGCAAACAATAATTATGTAGGTCAAACCAAGAGTACTGTCAAGAAACACTTTAAATCCCATTTCCACTACATTATGAATGACCCAACTAAGACAGAAGTATCCAGACACTTCAACTCCACAGGTCACAGGTGCCTGGATGACAATGAAATATGGGTCCTGCAATTCTGCAAAACAACTCCCGAGAGACTGATGGCCATCCAACAGAAACTCAATGCTGAGTCCAATTGGATCCATCGGTTACACAGCCAGATACTGATGGGCCTTACCCAGCTAATAATTTCACGTTGTTACAAGTTCCCACAATGTTGCACTTGGGTTGTAACAACGTTGCAAAATTACGTTTTCACAACGTAAATTTGTGGACTCCCAGAGAGGTTGCAGCAACATTGTTAACAACGTTGTATTGTTACCATTTTACAACCTTTATGCAACTTTTTTTGTAGACCCCTTTCACTGTTAAAAATAATGTATCTAATATTCAATAATATTAGTTAGATTGTGTAATGTATTTGGAAATTCAGATTCCTGTGCCCTAGTATTGGCATTTTGCGTTCCTGTAAACAAAATCATGTACAAACACCATGAAGATATATTTACTATACACATATAAACATGTTTCAATGATCCCACATAACCATGATTTCAGTTCTGACAACACATAATGATTGTGTATGTTATATCATGTCAGGTTAATGACCTGTTGCATTTACAATCATAGCTTCAAGGCTGAATAGACTGTACCATGCTGATAAAGTACAAAAAAGGTGTGAAGTTAAGCCTTTATTCTAATTCTTCTCTTTCTTTGACATTTTTTAAACACTATGGTTATAAATGATTATGGACAACTTACTTATGCATTTAATTGAGAACAGAACTTGTTATAATTGAAATTATCTAATTGAAATTATGATCTTAAATGCCCTAAAGAGGAAAACGCTTTTGAAATTTTGTTGTTTTTAGGTAGTGGTGCCACCTGCATGTTGTTTAAATGTTGCCTTGCAACGTTGTGACAACATTGTGAAAGTAATGTTGTCACAAAGTTGTGAAATGACATTGTCACAACATTATTTTGAAACATTGTATGTTGTAATACAACGTTTTATCCGGTGCCACCTGTATGTTGTTTAAATGTTGCCTTGCAACATTGTGACAATGTTGTGAAAGTAATGTTGACACAAGGTTGTGAAATGACGTCGCAATGTTATTTTGAAACATTGTCTGTATGTAACACAATGTTGTATATTAAGTTGTAGCAACGTTGCTGTTACATTTTCTTCCCAATGTTGTAAAAAGGTAATGTTGCACAACGTTGTCTGAAGGTTTTGTGTTTGCTGGGATAACACCATCAATACTGGCTACTAGAATAATTACCTGATGGTCGAGACTCATCCAACAATTCGCAGCCCACATGACTTGACCCATCACCTTAAACGGATGAACCTCTTCTTGTGGTGGCATCACTTAAGAGGATGGATATAGTCACACTGCCTAGTTAGTGACCACTAGAATTTTAGTACCACAAGTAGCTCATTGCAATTGCCATACGAGAAGCCACTGCAAATACTCTTTAAACCTAAGATCCTGTGTGGACACCCAACCATAAAACGGCCTGATAAGATTTTTACTGAAACAATTACAGCCACCTAACATCACCCCCCCCCCCCCCCATACACGGATCCGAACTGTGTAAGACGGACTTGGGGCTGATGCAATTGTCGACCCCCAAACTCCAAAATCCTTATTGCTACCTGTACCACGTAGGACAGGGTCAAAGGATGGTATTCACCACATCATGAGGTCCAATCATAGTAATAAAATTTATCCTTTAGCCCCTAAAATATCAAACACACCAAAAACACACCTGTTGGCCTACCCCCCAAGGAGACCCTAGCCCTTGCTTGTATCAAGTAGAACAGCTTGGGGACAGCACAATCAACCAGATAAAAATACTGTCATACAACCAAAAGCTAGCTAAGATGTTAAAAGGATACCCCCTATCCTACACCTAAGCAGAGTGGCCCCTGCTGCCACTTAGAATACACCAATCACCTATAACACTAGTCAGAATGGATAGTGTGGCCCGTGCCACCTCTGTCTGTTCCCTTCCCATATATATTGCCGGTTCCTAAAACCCCTTACAGACTCAGAACTCCAATATTTCAACTCCCAATATTACCCCTTCAGACCTCATATGGACCCCAGAATCTACGATATGGATATGAATGAACCCACATGACCCCCATTGACCAATCATGTGAGCCGAACTAGGCATAGTGCTGTGTTGAAGAATGAGACATCCCCCACTTCACGGTTGCCGTCTGAGGAGGAAGGAGCATACATTTATGACAATGATCAAAATTAATGTTGTCATACTCAGCATATTGGTTGTACATCAGAAATATTAATTTTGTGGAATTTGTAATAGTTAAACTAATTTACTTTGTGTTTATCTAAAATCAAATTTTTAGATTTGACCTTTTGTTATTTGCTGATTTCCAACTTTTCTCCTTAAACAGTGTTAAAATTGGGTAACAAAAGGTAATATCTTAAATAAATTCTATATAAGTTTCCATAATAACATCCTTATGATCTGGATATATTCACAATCATGAACAAATAATTTTTAGCATACCATTCTTCCTAGGAATCGAATATCTTAATGATTGAGTAAATAGTTAAGATGATATAGGCAAAAATATTCAAAATGTGTATTTCTTTAGGCAGCAACAAGTTTTACTCAAAATGAGTTTTCATAATTATACTACTTTTTGTTACTCAGTCAACGATATTATAGTGCTGAAAAGTGAAAAACCCAGTAGACGAGCACAATGGATTTAGTTAAATGTGCTGTATCTTCGTACTTAGTATTAAAGAAAGACACATATAGAATGAGTGTTTAACTGTTTAGCATAGACATTCTAATGCTCAGACCATAATACCATGAATAAACCCATTTCGGGTTCTCTAGCTAGGTAACAAGAGGCACTGACACAAGGAAAGACCTTGTGAAAGGGGCCCTGATGTATTCTTGTAAGGAGAATGTCAAACCTGTAAGCTAGTGTACACGGCTGTTTTTGAATGAGTGCACGGTCAATCTTTCATAAGTCCTTTGACTTAAAGCCCAATTCCTAAAGTCCCTGAGATGGACGTAATTTGCTATGTTACAACTCCCTGCCTGCGATACCAATTTCGCGACGTGACCAATAACGTCACTGGATTACGTTCTAATACTGCAAAACGCGTCACCGGCTGTTGCATCTTTAGATTAACATCAGCGTATGTAAGCCTAGCAACTCACGGATGAGCTGCTTTAACTAATCATTGTAACATTTGCTTGTGCGATACACTTTAATGGTATGTCTAATTGCATACAACTTTCAATTAAGTTTATTTTGACAGGGTTTTTTTTGTGAATGTTATTGTTTTTTCAGACTACTTCGGTCTTCCAGACATGATAATAGTGTCATAAACAGGTTAGGGACGGCCTGCTATTCTTGCACTGATGCAGCATTGTGCAACGATGCAAGATATGGCATCATTGCTAATTTGCCATCCAATTTGTGTAATAACTATGTTTATATGGTTGTATTAACATATAAAACACTAAAAAACTAAGATAAATAATTTTTGCTAACAAATATTTCATTATATAATTCTGATACAAAAGAATGCGTTCAAAATGCTCAAAAATGAGTACTGACTCAGCAAAAAAAATGCGCCATCTTGTTTTCATTTGTTTACATCACATGGTATAAATACTGTAACCCTATTGCTCAAGAATACTAAAACAAAGATTTTAGAAAATCTGTTTGGTAAAAATCAGTGTAATTATCAAATATCATTCACATTATACTATTCTTTATTTGCATAACTTTGATAGAATTCGGCAACAAAGATTAGATGATTTATTTCAATATTTTTACATTTGTTTACATCACGTGGTACAAATACTGTAACCTTATTGGTCAAAAACACATAATGAAGGTTTTTTAAATATCCATACGGTAAAAATCTTTCTAATTATCAAATATTATTCAAATTATATCATTCTTTATTCTCATACAGTTTTCAAAATTCGGCAAAACAGATTGAATTAGTTATTTCTATTATTTCTAAAACGATGCAAGATAACAATACACCAGTCCTGTGGTGCAAGATTTAGCAACGATGCAAGATATGCCAACATTGCTATTTCAAGTCTTGTCCCGAACCTGATAAAAGGAGTATTTTCTTCAGAAGGCTAGGTTGCAGCTATTCATGAGGCAATTTAGAACTGTTTAGAATGCAAATGGTAAGGTTACTTTAAGATATAATCTAAAAAAAAGACCTCAGCGCCCAAGTCAAATTGCCTCGTAAGTACAGGCCAGAGACATAAATAAGCTGCCAATCAGATTTCTGAGTGAAGAATGAGGCCCGGAAAATATCCATTTGTCCATTGTTCCAGTTTCATTATCAGCTCAAAGGTACTTCTCTAAGCAGCAAACCATGAAATAAATTAGTTTCATAGGCATGCGAACCCTATATTTACGGCCGGATTAGGAAGGAAATGGACGGGATTGCCCCTCCTAGGGCCCTTCCTTTAGGTAAAAAGACAGGACGTTGCAGAACGAGGTATTTATGCTCCAATTCTATTGCATCTTGATAACCGTGTAAGGCTCGTGCTAGAAGTGACGATGATGAAGTCACCATAGAACCCTCGGGGGTCAGATGTAACAGAAATGAATCCAATTTGTGTTGCTTTGCGGCCTACGTCTTGGCTCAGACAGACGTAAAAAGGGGTCGAATAGATTGCTATTGGGACCCACTTGGTCGAGGTTAATGTCCACAAGTCCTCTCGGGATACCCTTGCTGTTGGCCACACACACCCTTCTTCTCCTTTAAGGTGCAGGTACTACTATCCGTCGGACGTGTGTTATCTGCTGAACAAATGAGTTCAACACTGCAATTCACAAAGAAATTACCATTGTTACTGAGTCTGATGAATGCCGGAGAACCGACTCTCTGAAAAGATATAAGCTAGAATTGCCTTATACATGTAGGGAAATAATCTTAAACTAATGGTAGATTAGACAGGGACGTATTGTGAGGGGGGGAGGCGCCTATTTCTTCCCAAATTTGGTATGTTTGGCGTATTATCTGCGGCCTTGGATTTCGCAATAAGGGGCCCCTACCCTTGTACAATTTCCGGCGCCGCCCGTGCGTTGGTATATCGGCCTTTGTCATGTGGGATCAGCTCTGGTCTCCCGGTAATGGTAGGTAGGTTTCCAACTGGGCCACGCGCTGCTACATCCGTACACAGGTTATTGACTTGGTTAGGGGGGTGCAGCCTAGCCTGAGTCTCGGCCTATTAGTGGGAGCGGACTTCTAGGTTGTTAATGGCTCATATCGGGCCTTAAAGGTCACCATTAACTAGTGCCGCTAGTCTCTCCGCATCCCAGATGTTTAGAGTTCCAATAGGAAATCGAGTACAGGCAGGCCATCACCCCTCATTTAGACTGATGGATTAGGACCCTTTGACCGTTTAGATTTCGCTGTCGAAGGACCATAGCGATGTAGTCATTAGCAAGTTACTGCCCAGGACACATTTTATGTCAGCACCCCCGAATGCCTTCAGAATGGATATTGGGCCACGCTTGGTTTAGAATCAAGGACTTCTCTTAAGGATTGACAAGGGGACTGTGCATTTTAAAAGTTCTTAAATGCAATTAAAGTGTTACGCATATATAAAGTATCGCATCGAATAGCTGAGAATTTTAGGTTTGTTGTGATGTAAAGCCAATGAAAAAGAGATGAAATTTCACTGAAAGTCAGTTTCATGAAAATAGAAAAACGATTTTTCATTACTATTTTATGAACAAAGATATTTCAGTAACTATCAGACATAGACATTTGAAATGTTAAATGGGTATTCTTAAGATACATTCGAGGGAATGCAGAATTTTAGATATATCAACAAAAATAACAAAAAGTTACCCGGTTTTGGTCATAAAACAAAAATTAGATCATAAATGAAAAAAATAGAAAACTCTTCACTCTAGGAGAATGATAAGAACAAGATACATGTATAAAATTGCAGGTTGATTACTCGTGTAGTCTCTGAGGTATCCTTGTTTAAACTAAATTGAATTCGAAGTAATCAGTTATACATTGATAATTTGCATAATTCCAAACTCATATTATTGTAATTTACATCAAAAGATAGAGGTAAATTAGAGTGTTCAAATCATATATCTAATGCTGTTGTACTTGATATAATGACGCCGCTATGGGTAATAATGTAAATACCGGCCCAAGACCCTTTATCAATCCTTAAGCTTTTTCTACACTTCAGGACTATGTGGCTTTTAAGTAAACTGATTCCAGAAGCCATCAAACCTTAGCGACTGAAGGGCCCGGCCTTGCATGAAGTACGTACGCACATTTCATTTCATAAAATTGCCTACCCCCTCCCCTCCCCACACACACACACCTCCATTAGGCTCATATACCAGTTGGATCATTAGAACCCACCCCCCTTTAATGTGTACGTACTTAATAAATGCCAGGCATTGATAATGATTCTTGTTCATTAAATCATCCGATTTAAGAGACTTACTGGTCTATGTGAAACAGGTGTTGGTGAGTTGATACCACATCTTCGTGGGGACAATAACCGTAAAACGTGCCCACAACCTGACGGCTGGTGTTTACGTCCTCCCCGTCTATACCCTATGTGTGTGACGTATCTCCGCCGCCCGTGTCCCGGCATCCGCCTCCTACCCCGCGCGGGCCCCGCCTTACGCCAGCGGAGGTGGCTTTATGTCTGACAAGCAATTTTCTGGTTAGATTGTTCTCAAACAATGACAAACAAATGTAATTTATTTCAAGGGGTTTCAAGAGCCTGACGCGTCTAACAGAATTTATTGCTCCATAGGCAGGCGTACTTTCTGGCTATGATTAATATAATCTGGAATGTCTTCATACATTTGTATTTTGCAGTGTAAGAACAATATTGTAATGAGTGTGGGGAAGCAATATCTTATCGAGACAGATGAGCGCCTCGAAAGCCCTCCTCCCCCAAATTCTGTCTCTCTCTATAAATACCTAAATATTATGCTAGTGCTCATCCATTTACAAATGACAAGAGCCATTTTTTCAAATTTGCCGATAATAGACTTCGACCAATAATTTCACGAACCTCCGATATTGAAATAACCTTTGTTTAATTGGACCTTTTAGATATTTAGGAAATATGGCAGATCTATCTACTTCTTTACATACCGAACTTTCGTGAACTTGTAAAAACCTTTTATTATTATTATTATTACAACAACTTCACTTACAATGTTCTTCCAGCTGGATTAAATGAGTAGAGATATGTTCTGAAGACAAGTTGTCTAAACATACACAAGTTTGAAGGTAGGAAACTAAATTCTTTCTTTTTTGATATGTTGTTCCTACTCTATGTCCCGGGATGCACCGTCCCATAACGAGATGTGCCCTTCAGCTCCCTCGGCCCGAGGGGTCGTATATTAGAGGGGTATGCTGCTACATCTCTGGTTGAATTCCTCGGAGGGTGTCCATCATCAGCCCCTCCTGACTTGCCTGCCGACCTCAATATACCCTAATGGGTCATTTAATACATATCCTGCCATGCAGACCATTCCCATCCCGCGTAAACATCGCCTACAGAGAACTGTGCGGTACATATGGATATGGCCCATTTTTCTGATTATGGAAATATTCAACAAACTGAGTTTAGGTACTTTGCAAAAACAAATTACTGTGCTACCACTGTTGCTTACACGTTCGGTATTACGGAACCATTATTAAATAAGAACATCGAAACCCCCATGCTTTACGAGAAAATTATGTTTGAACAACATTGTTCCTTCTTCAGGGATTATTTAGATTGCTACTAATTCTTGTTTCATGCTTAACATTTGATGACACGTTGCATTATCAGTCGTTATTTACGTTGGACTTGATAGACGGGTATTTGAAGATATCCTCTAAATAAATTGATGTCAGACAATACTTCTGAAGTGCCAGACAAATTTATTGTCACTGTTAGCCCCATTGCATCTACTAGAGAGAGGCATTTTTCAGCTAATCATCCAAGGAAAGGTGAATAATAAATGCAATAGGCCGAATCATCATAGATAATGATCTGCTGGGCCTCAGGTGACCTAATTAGCCACATACCCATACATCATTATTAAAGCTCACTGCAATGTAGCACATTGTCTATAATGCATCAGCTGCGTAGTCGTTCATTTGCATGTGTACGGGAGGCTGAGTTGGACAGGGATATAAAGGCACCCAAACGAAAAAATTAAAAAAAAATAGAACTAGAAGGCTCCGAGATTATAGTGAATCGTGAACTTTATGGAAAAAAATGGATGACAAAAAAAATGATTGATTTGACAGCATAATTGTATTCAACTGTATAATCTCTAAATTATTGCGTTTCTTTTTCTCTGAACACAATCATGCAAACTAGCATTGGTTTTTTAACAGGCATTAATCTTTTTTCCCTGTTTTCAGATAATCAAGATGGTGGTTGCCTTAGTGCTGGCATTTGCCATCTGCTGGCTGCCGCTGCAGACCTTCAACATGTTGATGGAGTTTAACCAGCAGTTCAGCGTGCCGTCCTCGCGCCTGGAGGAGCAGATCTTCTTCGGCTTCTACATCACCTGCCACTGGATGGCCATGGCCAATAGCTTTAGCAACCCCATCATTTACAGCTTTCTCAATGAGAGCTTCAGGGTGAGTATTTAGGAGACGGAGGGGACGGGGTGATCGGCACGTTTAAGGGGGCGGGGACTTCCCACACTCTGCACTGCTGAATAGACTTCGTGTTTTTCGATTCATTGGATAGGGTTGTGATTTGATTTGCTGAATGGTGCTGGTGCTCCATCAAGCGGTTTGGCACCTATAGACATATGTTGAGTTTCATGTTACTCGAGGAATCTGCTGATCCTGAAGAACGTCTCACCATCAGTTCGTGGAAAGCATCGTGCAGAGGCAAGATGTAATCAATGGAAAAATGCTTTAGACATTAAATTGTCCAAATGGGTTCCCAAAGATATGCAGATTTGAACTAACGAGCTGCCTGTTTCAAAAAGCCATTTCACTCCCCGTAAACTGTAAGGAGGTAGATGTATACAGTGATGGACGTGCCCCCGTTTGGTTGTGCATATATATTCGTTGTTCTACAGATAGGATAGGATGAAACAAGAGATGCGTATCCCATCTAAGCGATAGCTGAATGGTTCATTATACAGCTGATCATTAGTCACTCTGATATAACACCAGAAGGCTTAAAGAAACGGCCAGGCACATCGGCCCTTGTGTAGCCAGTCCCAGTCAAACATGTGATGTTACTTTAACGTTGCAGCAATGTTCTGTATTGGTTCTTCTTACATTAGTTTTGATGATTCCCAATAATGTTGCTGCAACATACTGCTCTTATGTTGCACTGCAACATTATAATAACTTTCTGTTTATGTTCTGCAACATAAACAGAATATTCTTATCACGTACCGTTTTGGTTTCATCCTAACCTCACCTTATAACTAATGTTATAATAATGTTCTGATTTGGTGAGGCTTCAACCTCACCATCAATTATGTACTTATTGTTATTTCTCATCTTAGTAAGTAACAAATTGACTAACAGAAAGTATGGTTGCAGAAAGTTGAAATTGTTATGTTGCGGGTTGGTTAGGCTAGATGGGAGCAAACAGTTGACAATCACCATACAGAATTGAGCGTTTATGCAAAGTGAGATAATTCAAGCATGGGCAAAACACCGAGTCGGGGGGGGGGGCATTTATGATTTTGTAGGTCGGTATATGAGCGCATAATGAAGACCGTCAGTTGTGCAGCTGAAAGGTATAACTCAGAAGGAGTTCCCTTTTCATTTAAGTATGGGGATATCCATTGAGCGACTAAACTGAGTACTGTTCATTTTGACTCATTCTGGCTGCTTATTACTGGTAAAAGAACGACCAGGTTGCATCAAATCACTCAATTGGAAAAGCATATAATTATGGCCATTGTCAACCGGTTCTGGTCGTTTTCCACGAGAATTAAGCATCCAGAACTGGTTGATACGACCAAGATTTTAGTTTAGTCGCTCATTGAGTACCTGCCTTAAGGCTTCAAGGGATTACTGACTAGTTAAAGATTCACGATGCAGGGTCAGCAATGAAATAGACTTACTGTAGGAATTCGTAGCCTTGTTGAGTGGAGTTTTCAATACATTCCATTATAAGTCTTTTCTTCCTGGGCAGTAATCCCATCCTATATTATGTATATCCCAGGGTTGGACAAGGGTTGGACAAAATTACTGTAGGCCTATGAGCCATCCTTGTCTCCTCGCATTTGGATTACTGAAATAACCAAGAATTATATATTTCTATATCCCCCATGAACTGCTAACACATTATGATTTCTTAAATTTTACCAAGTGATAGATTTACAGGTTTGCCAGCCAATCAAAATGCTGTATTCCAGGGCAAAATAGGGTTGGACATTAAATGTGTACTCTTAAAGATGAAGCTTGGTATCTGGATGCCAAGGACTAGTGTAATCATTTTTCATAACAATAAACCTGAGCGTCTTCATTCTGTACACTCACCAATTAGTATAGTCTCATCTACAAAGAAGGACCTATAATACAAGTCATTCAGCCATAATTAAGTAGTACCGTCTACAGCGGTTTTTCTCCTTCTACAGTTTAACACAGTTTATGGAATGTAACTTTCCTTTGGCGCTCACCCTTGTATATTTTTACTATTTCTGTATGCTACAGATTGTTGCAAAAATTTAAATGCAATTAGACAGACTTTATCATCACGTCTGATTGCCTGTAACTTCGACTCGATAAATATCTCAGCAGATTAAAGTAGCTGTCAGATGCATCACGTGACAGTGCAGACAATTTTATGGCAGACTAGTAATTTAGATGTTGTTGGTTATAGCCTAGTTTAATTATCCAAGCATTAAGATGATAAATGTTTATGGGATCACAGTGCAATTATCTAAGCGGCCAGCCATAACGATAGAAATTTGGGGTAAAATAGTTCGCTGAAGTACATGTCATTTAAGGCGTATCTGTGAAACTTCAAACTTGGCAGATACCCAACACCACATGTTCACGAGTTGTGGCTTTGTACCTACTGAAAACTTTCTGGGCGCTGTTCCACAAAAAGTGTTCGTAGGTGATGCGTTTTCTCTTTGAAATGTGTGCAAATAGTGTTTACAAGTAAGGAACAGTGTTCGTAACGTCACTTACTTACACTTATATACACTTACGTACACAAATGTGCACATATGAAAAAAAAAGGATTTTAATTTATTTTCTCTCTTTTCTTTGATAGCTGCGTGAGTTTTCATCCGATTTTAATTTGGTTTTAATTTATAAATTCCTTATAAAAGAAGCTTTTTAATGATAGCCAATACATAATTTTTACCTTAAAATTTCATGATGAAAATAATATTTGAATATTAAAAATGGGTTACGAACACTGCATTACCTGTCGCAGCTTTGAGGGGTGTATGCACTTTTGCATACCTGCGTACAGTATGCAGATATGACATTTTTGTTCGTATCTTGTTTCTGCAACGAAATAAGAATTATCAATGTTCGTAACTTTTTTATGGAATGGCCCCCAGAATTATATCAACGTGTTACTGACAGGACACCTAGATTTATAGTTTCTTACTAATTGTGAAACGAAAAATGATTAATAGTAGAATTATAGGATTTCATGATAGTTATACATAGCCATAACACTAATAGGAAATACTCCAAAATCTAATGCAGAGAATATGACGCCATGTTGTCATGTCACTGCATTTTCAGGATTTGAGAAATAGGTTTAGTAGAACAATCGCACTATTTATTTTTTTGAGCATAAACTTTTTTATTCAGTAATAAACATCAGAGTTACCTCTGTTTTTCAGTTCATTACAAACATGAAAAATGAAAAAAAAGGTGACCTATAATTATAGAGAACAAGAAATAATACTAGTGGTCAATAAAATTTACACAAAATATCAAATACAGTCACATGTCTAACCAATCAAAATGGCTTTGAAGATAAGCACTCAAATCTTTTAACAATAACAATCACATATTCAGAATTTTGCAGATCGGCAATTTATTGTCGAATGCATGAATCAACTAGGCTGGCTCTGCCCTTTTAATAAGACGTATAACTATGGCAAAAGTATCCCAACTTGCTTCAACCAAAACTACCTTAAAACTGGCTTAAAACGACAAATTAGATAGTGAAAATATAAGTATGAAAATGGCTGGATAGAATGATGTATTTTAAGAATTTTATCTTAAAAATTTCAATTCAATATCAACAAGTTATGAATTCATATTTACTCAATTGCATGCATGATACAGACTTACATGCCCGTATAGAGGTTCTGTACACTTCAAAAGGGGGTGACGAGTAGTTATAATGGAACTTTTATCTTTCGTTTTCCTATTTTTAGGGTATTTTATATCAAAGTTTTGAAAGAAAAGTGCGACTTTTATTTTAAATTTACCGCCTCTCCCCCTTTATAATGGGCATGAGTCTTATGCCATATTTAAATTTTTAAATAAACCTTGAACTACAATTTGTAAACCGTAAAATGTACTCACAATCCAGAAAGAAACGTTTATGATGCTTACCTTTTCTAGTTCAAATTCAGAAGGTTGTAGGTAGTCTAAATAGATCTCACAGCAAATAGTAGGCCATGGTCCTTAAGCCCCATAAGCCCCATAAGCCCCATACCCACTAGGCGATCTACCCGGCGACCAGCGACCAGCGACGAGGGTAATTACATAATCGGTGGTGTCCAGTCGCCTGGCGACTGTGGTCGCCGGGCGATTCGACGTGGGTACGGCGTGTTTCCTCGGCGACTGGCGACCGGGGATGGGATCGCCGGTAAAATCGTCGGTAAAATCGCCCGTAAAATATCAAACTTGCTTGATATGACAGTTGCCGGGCGACGACGACGGCCCTTCCACCAGTCGCCAGTCGCCGGTCGCTGGTAAAGTCGCCTAGTGGGTATGGCCCTATACCCACCAGGCGATTTTACCGTCGCTGGGCGACGGGCGACAGGGAGAATCGCCGGTGAAGTCGCCCAGGAACTCAGGATCGCCGGGCAACTCCCTGTTGGTATGGCGCGTTTCTGGGCGACGGGCGACGGGCGACGGAATCGCCAGGAAAATCGTTGGGAAAATCGCCGGTAAAATATCAAACTTGCTTGATATTGCCGTCGCCCGGCGACGGCGATGGCCGTTTTTAACGTCGCCCGTCGTCCGTCGACGGTAAAGTCGCCTAGTGGGTATGACCCTTTACTTTTAGAAGCTCACAAGAAACCTTTGATTAAAGCCAGAGGTTGGTTCAGAAAAAGGCAACTGGGGGTAGGGAGAGGAGGTGGGTGGCGTCCCTTGGCATCTACCCTGTGTCTTTATCACAGCCCACTCCAACATCAGAGTACCGTGCTCAAAGCCCTGGTCACATGTTCCGAGAAAAGGTGGCAATTTATAACAATTGCGTATTCAAGATCTCTTATATTTGAGCACTTGCAACACGTTTTCCCAAGCTGGTTTAACAGTTGACTAACCTCGCACTCATGATCGTCATTTGCGAATGCACACTTGCAATTTTGATATTTGCAACCTATTTCATATTTTTACAAAAGATACCTTGTCAGACCCAATGGCGAAAATCACATTAGAATCGATTAACACTGGCGGAGTTATTAAAGAAACACGAGCAATTTGTTTAACCTGTTGAATATAAACGCATTTCAAACAACTGTCGCAAGCTATTCTCAAGTCAACCCCAAAGGTGTATACTCGCAACGTGTGGACTAGCTTTAACTCTCTCTGTCCCCGGAGAGACGCCCCTGCCGTACCTACACTGCCCCTTCCATCCTCCCCCAGCTGACTCCCCTGCCAAGGGTTTCTTCAAGGACTGTCTGAGGTCTCTGTGTCCCCGGAGAGGTGCCCCTTTCGAGTCTGTCCTTTTTTGTTTAGGTTCTGTCCTTAGATCTATCAGTACCCAGAGAGAGACTCCTGTCAAGCCCCATTCGCCCTGGCTGTCGTAGGTCTGTGCGATCTGCGAACATTGGAAACGTTGGATATTTTCGTAGAGAACCTGTGTGATTATGGACGAGATTGCTTAAGCCCCATTCGCCCTGGTCGATGTTGCTGTCGCAGAGCTCTACGAAAGATGTATCTTAAGGATTCGCAAATAACCTGGGTTGCAATAAAATGATCGTAAGCCTGCGAAATTGATCACATAGCATTCATACTGATAATTGAGGTCCCTTGCGATCATTTTCGCAAGCAATCTCATCCTAAATTGCACTGGTTCTCTACGAAAATATTAAACATGTTGTATAATTTCGCAAGGGATCAGATCGCAGAAGGCTACGATAATGCAACGTTTGCAACATTCGCAGATCGCAGAGGCCTGCGATAAACCACTTTCACCACGGCGAGTGGGGCTTTATGAAAATGATCGCAAGGGACCTCAATTCTCAGTATATATGCTATGCATTCAATTTTGCCTGCCTACGTACGATCACTGTGTCGCCCATGATACTGAAGCCCCATTCGCCGTGCTGAATGTGGTTTGTCGTAGGCCTCTGCGATCTGCGAACATTGGAAACGTTGGACTATTGTAGCCCTCTGTGACGTGGTCCACTGCGAAATTATTCAACATGTTTGATATTTCCGTAGAGATCCTGTGCAATTAAAGACGAAATTGCTTGCGAAAATAATCGCAAGGGACCTTCCTCCTCAGTGTGAAGGCTATACGATCAATATCTCTAGCTTGCGAGTTTTGCTCACAAGAGATCATTTGCAAATGCTGAAGACAATTTTTTCGTGGCCCTCTGCGACAGAAAGATCGACCAGGGCGAATGGGGCTTATGTAAGACAACATGCGATAATTTGTTTGCAGCCTTCTGCCACTACATCTGTTAGGGTGAGTGGGGCTTTAGTGGGGCTTTAGGCAGTCACACAAGGAAAACTGCGTGACTTAAGCGCCATACCCACTAGGCGACGTTGGCAAGAATCGGCGCCGACGTCGGCGCCGACATCGGAACGGCCGTCGGCCGACTGTGCTTAGACAACCCATACCCACAAATAATCGGCGCCGACGGTCGGTGTGATGCGACGTCGGCGCCGACGGTCGGCGCCGACGGCCGTGCCGACAGTCGGCGCAGATCACACTGATCCTTATTAAACATGTTTAATAATTTTACGCCGACGCCGACGGTCGGCGCCGACGGCCGTGCCGACGTCGGCGCCGATTACGGCCAGTCGCGTAGTGGGCACGGGGCTTTAGTTGCTTAACCTTATGTTGCTTGAAAAGGATTCAATGACTGATCTGAGCCGCTCGAGGGCCATTCGCCCACTTTCTGTATACCCCGTTTATTCATACCCAGGGTCTTCTTTACAGGCAGCCAATCAGAAACCTGTATTTCCTTTTGATATTTCCATGCACACTCAATTACCATATTATAGTTCCAGGGTTTGATGAGGACCCAGGGTATGGTAGTTGCAGACCTAGGGTATGGAGATGGTATTAGAAGAGCCAATTGGGTAGAGGGCTAGTATAGTATAGTATGAAAGGGGTAATACCCTAGGTATGAAAGGGGTATGGTGTACCCAGGGTATGGAGGGGGTATGCAGTTTGTTTGCATAATAACACACAGACAAGGTAAGGTGAGCCTAAGGGGATAGGTCTCAATATTTAGAAGGAGACCCAGGGTATAATTAACAAAGACCCTGGGTCTAGGTAAATTGCAACTTTAGACCCAGGGTATGGTCTGTGAAGATCCAGGGTATAGCACTTCAAGGCAGCTCCCCAAGGCTCCACCTGCCTCCATTCTGGAGCTCCATACCCTGGGTGTGCTACCCCCTCCATACCCTGGGTGTGCTACCCCCTCCATACCCTGGGTACGCTACCCCCTCCATACCCTGGGTGCGCTACCCCCTCCATACCCTGGGTGTGCTACCCCCTCCATACCCTTGGTACGCTACCCCCTCCATACCCTGGGTACGCTACCCCCTCCATACCCTGGGTACGATACCCCCTCCATACCCTGGGTACACGATACCCCCTCCATACCCTGGGTACACTACCCCCTCCATACCCTGGGTACACTACCCCCTCCAAACCCTGGGTACAATACTCATATATATATATATAGTAACAATATAGTAACATTACTTGCTCTACAAAAATTCTTTTAAATTGATTTTCACACTTTCATTTCTTTATTCTCAACTTTTATTTAGACTAGACAATATAAAATAATTCATTTTATGTCATCAAATTCCTCAATAATCCTTTGGTAAGTTAATTCTCTGAGAACTACTTTTGGTCAGTGCTGGGATATAGCCTTAACCCCTTCCACCCCATAAGGCCATATTTGGCCTCAGCACTGGTGTTGCCCATGAATATGGGTCAATTTTTATGGTTATTTGTTGATTACAAAACAGATATTTGACCTACAGCTTTAAGGGAAAGACTTTTGCATTCCTTGAGTTCTAGGTATTTTTCTACCATTTGTTTCATCACATTATCTCATTTAGTTCTATTAGAATCTTATGGCCAATGCAGGCCATTATGGCAAATTTTGGCCAGATTTGGCCATATTTCGAAATCAGCCCCATAATTCTATTATTTATGAAATTATGGTGAAAAAACTAAGTTTTCATGCTGTTTTATGAAAAAATCTTACTTAAATAGAATTTCTCAGAGATTTCAATGGTTTTATGACAAATAAAATTGTTTTAGTAACTATTGCATTATGGGAAATTTGCAGTGGAACGATTTTTCAGGGAAAATCTTAGTATTTGGAAGGTTGCCAGGTTACCATGGTTACAGATAAAAGAATAAAAATATTGAAAATAATATGATTCATGATTTCTTTAGAAGATGTCTTTATCTTTTCAATACCGCAAACATTTACTAAAATAAACAAAACTATGTCAAGTTATTGCATTTTCAACATTTCTAATGATTAAATGACTTAATTTCATGTTTTAGTATGGTTGAGTTCAAGCTGCAAATACATTGAGATATTGAAGAAATATAGATTGAAGGGTTTCCTAGCATAATATCAAGTATGTTTCTTCAAAAAGCGATATCTCAGGTTCTAACAGGAATATCACAAAACAGTTTGCAGCTATTAAAAGCTGACAACTTTTACTTTAAGAGAAATTTTCATTTGATTTTCTCAGTAATGCAGGGTTGAAGGGGTTAATACCAGTTAGCCTCTCCTTGCTTCTGATTGGCTGAAATCAGTAGTGTACCCTGAGTCTGCATACCCTGGGTCTATAGAAAGTGGGCGATTGGCCCTCGAGCATCTGAGCCCACGCATACCATAGTGTGCAGTAGGCTTCCATTTCCCCTCAAATCTTACCCACGAATTGTCAATGCCAATAAACCCAGTATCCTCTTTACACCTAGTGTGAATGGCTCAATCTGTATGTCGGAGTAGTAGACTCGGAGTATTGATTTCCCAAAACGTAAGTTCTACCTTTTCATGAAAAAAGTCAATTTATCCGTGGATTTTACCACTTCTTAATGTCGAATTAAGGATAGTGAACAAGGGTGCTGGTCATTCATAAGACTATCCATCGGTGTTGTACTTTAATGAGTTAGAAAACATCTAAGTTGACAGATACCTATACCACAAGTTTTGAAGACACTCTGTGTGTATGGTGTAAGGAGATCAGTAAATAGTAATTGATATAATTAGTCGTAAGTGTTGATTACTTTTAGTGGAGACACCAGGAGAATGTATATATTTGCGCCAAGTAGGAGAAACCTTTGTATACACTGAAAAACAAATGAGAATCCAAACCACGCCACCTAATGTGGAACGTGGTCAAAGAACTGTCAGTGAGAAAAGATGAGGGTTTTATCTCTTTGAGCCCATGTGAATTGGCCAATTTAAAATACCGATGACACTTTTGCTATAAATGTTTTAAAAATCTTGTAACAATGGCCACAATAGTTTAGAGTCTGATCTTTCTATTCATATATAAATCATGTCTGTGAATATATATGTCTTGTATTTCATCAATTTTTTTCAATATTACAAGTTTTGATTTAATCTTAAGTCAATGGGATGATACCAGAGAGGCCTTATCAGTAATGACCCCCCACCAGCCAGGCGTGTCCCCAGCCATTGCAAGAGAGGCAATTAACTCAACACTCAAGAACAGTTGCCTGATGAATATAAGCTAAACGTATATATATATATATTCTACCCAACCTTTTCTATTCCATCTTACTACAATAACACCTCACCTATCTAAGTTAGGGGTCATGGTAAGATAGGCTAGTCACGAACGCAGCCCAGTTAGCGTATACTCAGCTCCCCGGTCCCAGAAGAGACATGCTTGGTCTACTCTAAGTGGGGTTCGTGGCAGAGGTTAAAGTCGGCCAGGCTATAAAGGCGTATCTAGTATCAGCAGGCAGTGGGATACCTCGGCAATCTCCACAAGCAAACTGTTGACTAAAGACGACATAGGAGCACATTTACATTATAGATAAGCATAACCCTAGAAAATCGAGTTCATTGTCCATTATTGATAGAGTTACTGTCCAGGTGCTCCATATATATACTAATTCTATAATAACGTTATCACTTAAAATCATTGAATTTAAAGAATGGATTTTCTCAACAATCAGAATATTCAAAATACGAAGGCAGCCAATAATCGTTCTAATTCAATTGTCCAATCAATGCTACAAAGGATAATAGATGGATTTTAGGGAAATTCAGAGGGAAATCCCTCGAAATCATGGAAAAATCGAGATTAACAAAATCTGTGAAGTCTAAAGGGTCAAAGGATCACCATGTATGTCTAGTTGATCAACTTCAATGTAATTCTTAATAACATTGCTGACTTGGTAAAAAAAAAACAAAAAAAAAAAAACAATCTGTTTGGAATGACTTTGTTATGCAAGGACATACTACTTACAATTAAGAAGCAAGGAAATAGACTAGCAGAGACTCTTCCAAAACAGCTCTTGAAGTGCCAGCACAGCTTTAGTTTTCATCTCGTTTCATTCGAGAAAATAATGTTCGTTTAGATAAACTCTTCTGTGCTTTTCATATTAGATACACAAAACTTACACTTTTGGATGATAAAATCATGTCAATATTATTGTCCTCAGATAGAGCTATGAGATTTTGATATTTTTCCTAAAGAATTTCTGTCAACATCATAATATTCTTTGAACTCACTTTAATTTAATATTATCTGGGCAATCATTTTCAGCAAGGTTCAGTTCTGTGATTTGTACTTGGCTTTGATAAAAAAAAATTATTCTCCGTCCCCAACATACCCATTTTGAAACTTGTTACCAGCAGTCCAGTGTGCGAGGGGAAAAAACGTGTCGTTTCCATCAGAATGATGGCTGTAATTGCTATAACTAAGTCTGCCATTCCCGCCCCTTCCCTGTCTGGTCTTTCCGTCCGTATTCCCCTCTGTTACATTGGTTGGAAGTTATAGGTCACAGGTGACGTCAGCAGAACCGGCTCCAAGAGACATTTCCGCAGTATGCGGACTCCTAATTAATGTGTTTTTCAATTATATGAAATTGTGTACTTGGGAGGCAGTAACACCTACCTGACGTTTAAGAGATTGGTTAAAAGGGATTGGTCAGTACAGATGTACTCCTCGGTGTAACACAGTCGTATATATTATATCGGTCTTATTGAGTATGAATCGAAAGTCACCTGCATGATTCTTTGATATACAGTAACTAAGTACCCAGCGTCAGTATAGTACAGATGGACCAACTCAGAGCTACACAGATTATACATTGCATGGTGTATTGCATGGTGTATTGCAGTCAGAATCCATGTCTGTTTAGGGTCATTGTCTCCTTTCAAGTTGGGATATAGAGGGCCCATAGGTACATAGTATAGAACCTTGGATCTTGATAGTGTAGACTGCAAAGCATCATGCTGGAGCTTGCAGGGTGAATCCTATCTCTGGAACCGAACTGCAGCTGCCTGAACCCAACTGATACTGTTATTTACATAAATTTGTATCTTGAGTGGGTGATCCAATCGGCTCCTGGACTCAATCTGGGGCCTGGCCATGAACCCTGAAGTGGATTGCCCTGGCAACAACTTGTGCTGAGGGTCAGGTTGATATTGAGGTGTCATCGAGGACAAAGTTGGCTGAAGGCCACTCTTTTGGTGATACATCGTGTATGTCAAGGATAAGGCTACCAAGGCTACCTGACCTACTTGGTGTTGGGATTTCATGTGACTAAAATTTCAGGCCTTTTGTTGAATTAGACTTACCATAATGACAAACAACAAACAGTGCAAACGTTTCCACCAGTTAAGCACCTATTACAGTTGCTCAATACTGCTGTTCTGCAATTCCCATATAATGATAGAACATTGTCTTAATACCAGTCTCCTCACAGTGATACACCAATGCGAAATTAAATTTTAGTGTTCTAATAACTAGTGTTAAACCTAATGTCTCATTGTAGTGAAGTAAAAATTTCATTTAATGCTATTTTTGTAAAAAAAAATATAATTAATTAAATAAATAAATAAAACATGTGAATTACTTAATAAATCCCCCTTCTTGTGACATATAGTATGTAGTATGTATTCTCGCAAAGCTTAAAATTAAGTTTGGTTGACTTGTGATGGACCATCTCCAAGATGGATATTCTCTTGAAAATCAGACGCGCCCTTAACGGTCTTTTACTCTCGCAACCCAAAGAAAATGTAGTATGATAGATTTACTAATGTTATTTTATATGTTGGCTCTATGGTGTTAAGAAACACAGTGAATTGAAACAAATATTTGAATTCAGAATACATCCATTCAAAATAAATATGACTACTTCATTAACTACTTAACCTATGTAACAGTGTGTGTATGTATCTGCAACAGCTCAGTGTTAAAACACTTGTCTGTGCACAGAGGCGCATCTGGAAGTTACTGCTTAGAACCACTGATATTATATTTTTACTTCTTTCTTTAAACACAAGTTTACACTGAGCATACTATTGTCAGAATGTTGAGCAGTACTCAAGTTTGACTTTTTGGATTCCAATTACCCGAGGTCCACAATATATGCCTCTAGCTGTTAGTTGAAAATTATTGCTACTAGCCAGCTATAGACAAGCAGTTTGATATGTGTGTTGAGACACTTCTCTCAGAAAGGGCATATATGTTGAAGGGTTTTTTATGGTGGGCCTTTGAGCTTCCTAATGAAGCGTTTTTTCTCAACATAAATTAAAGGGCTCTACCTGGAGATAGACTAAGAACTAATTAGAAAGAAATTTAAAATGAAGCTAACATGAACAAGCCTATGCATAGTATAATATGCCTACTAAATAATGACAGATTTGTCCTCTGTTGAATACCTTCATCAACATACACACATAATTATATATTGGTTGCAAACAAAGTATTTTCGATTGACAATTTCCGTGAATTGATCATTATTGGTATATCAACAAAAACAATAGGTAGTTCTGTCTAGATTTAAAAGAGATAGGCTTCCTTCTACTGACTCGGTGCCTTTCTCCCTAAATTATGACCTAGTAACAATAATTATGTTCTATATGGTAATTAGTACTCTTAACTGCATAATATTGTTTATTTAAGAGAAAACGTGTGCTTTATCCGCTTTATCTGTGCTACATGTATTACTATTCATGTCTTTGGAAATTGTTTGAAGAGGACTATCTACTATACCTATAACTATACCTACCTACCTTCTTTCCTTCCTTCCTTCCTTCCTTCCTTCCTACAACCTACTACTTACCTTCCTACCTAACAACCTACCTAACTACCTAATAGCCACTTACCTGCTGACCTACCAACCAACCTACTTGCCTACTCGCCTGGGTGCCGACACACCTACCTATATACCTACCTGTCGACCTGCGTTCCCGAGTGCTCCATTATATCTATGTGGTTATTTCTGATCTTCCCATGAACCCCAACTAAGTATGAACCCCAACCTCTTTCTCTGTCATTGCAGGCCGACCTAAAGGCTCTATTTTGGTGGTTGCCCTGCATTAAGTTGTTGCGGGGGTCACAGCGGGGAGACGTCTTGACATATACCATGTCGACACGCACCTCCTGGGCCGTTCACTCCAGGGCGGGCAGCCGCCACTCCAGGCTAATGAAGACTAGCCCTAACACAGCCTCCATGCGGACCAGCAGCAAGCCGAGGGTCGACGGCAGCACGCCCACTGGGTAAGTGAACGCCTGGGGAGAGTATCCACTTCTGATCCTTCTGATAAAGATGATAAGGGCGTGGACGAGCACAGATCAGCAGCCCGAAAAGTACATCTGTAGGGATCATTTCATTAGGCTTATTGCCAGTGTCAATACCTAGAGGAGGCTTAAGTCTGGGGGCTTATAGCGTCCTATGTAATACTAGCACACCCAGGTAACAAGGACACGAGTTTAGGACGTCTGGAACACAGGATCCAGGAAGTGTAACTCATGTTTTAGACATAGTTATACTCGGGATTCTGTCGACCACATTTCTGGTGTTTCCAACGTGTTTTTGACACAAGTGTTTGACATGAGTTTTGACATTAAAACTCTTGTTTTTGTTTCTTGTACTTAAAAAATTGTATGGGGATTAAATTGGCGACCTCTCACACACATTTCCAGCACTCTACCACTGAGCTACTGAAGATGGGCCCGGGCATACTTACTGATGCAAGGCAGTTGCATAAATATCATACAGAACATTGTTGTCCTATGGAAATGAAGTATTTGCAGACTTCTAAAATGCATCTTAATTCAATTTCTTATTTGGAATAAGAAATTTAAGTTTTCATATAAGAAAGAAGCATATCCCAAGAGTTTAGCATGGGTTTAACAGGAATAAAGCTGATGGGAACTCAGGTTTTTCTGAGGGTTATCCAGTAGATATACCCAGCATAATTCAGATAAAACTCAACTGGGACCTGGGAAAAATACATGTTTTCATTGAGTTTACGCATGTCTTAAACTCCTGTCATATGAGGGGGGTTTTCTCAGAGGATTAACAGGGTTTTACATGACACCAGTATTGCATGGAAATAACTTGTGTCCTAACACGTGTCCTGTTTGCTGGGACAGAATCGGCACGGCGAAGCACGGCTGCGGAACGCTGTTATTTAATCACTCTGTGGGCTGAAGACAAATTAAAATAAAGCACTGACAGATGAAAACCACTGGTTAATAAAAGCTGTTCATAGATGCACGATGTTTGGTTTACGGCTCCTGGGCCAAAGACAAAACTACATATACTACTTGCGAACATTTTTTTTTTAATTAGATATATATTCATTTTAGCATCAGCCTATAAAGTCACCAGCAAATATTAGAATTGCAATTGAAAAAACGTGAGCAAGACACTTATGTTTGGACTTGCTCTATTGATTCGAAATCATCAAAAGTAAATTACAATTGACGTGGTTATAGATCAGCCAGAACTTTATTTTTATTATAATAATAATAAACTGACTTATTGTGCACAAAATATACAATGTTTCACGTATCCTTATAAAGAGTTATTTTATTGGTGTACAGTAGTTTATCAAGCCTAGTTGTACTTGCTATATAAATTAAGTTGTAATTAAATTTTCAGCCAAAATATTCTGTTTGTAAGCAGGGACCTCCAGCTGCCGCTGAGATCAACTAAATACAACGTATGTTAAGGTGTCATAACATTTCCAGTAATATAAAATGCCGTTCTCCCTTCTCGATGTTCCAGCCGGCACATTCAGAACGGCACGTCGGACCACAACAAGGCCTTCAGACAGGAACTACTTAGTCGAGGTCCTGCGCCTGCGTCGCCGGGGCCACTTCCGGTGAGTGATAAGGCGCCCGACGGGGGCTCCCTACAAAACAGCCTGCTGGACTCCCCGCCCACCACCCCCGCCATCCGCGCAGGGGGAAAGGACTGGTAATAGGAAGGAGTTGTGGAACACACCTGGGGGGTAGGTAATAAAACAGCACGAGGCAAGACATAGACGAATACAATAACATTAACCCCCTAGGAGTGAGCAAATGGACAGACATGTGGGAAATTTGTTTATATTTCAAAACTACTGTTAACTGAAATCTCTCTTTTTTTAATCAGCTGCAGAATTGAACTCACGTAGGCTTATTACATGGAATGCTTTGTGGCACGTATGCCTGATGCCATGTCATTTACAGTCATATTGTATGTATGTGGTATATCTACAAATTTATATTTCTCTCCGTACACCTTCATCTGTCCACATGATCACAGTCCTTAATGTGAAGACTTAACTACCAGGACCCATAAAAGATTATGGAGTCTGCTAAGTGTCCCTCGGCTTGCATGGCAATAGACAAATCAAACACAAAATTGAGACCGAGCAATAAAAGGATCTTTCGCACGAAATAAAACTCCATATGTTCCCTACTTGACTTGCAGAGCATGGCAGTATTAGACATCATTCCGTAATGGTATTTTCTGCTCGATAACTATTTTCATCTTTATGATGAGAACAGGACCCGTCAGTGCGGTACTCCGGAACACAATTAAGGGAGTTGTATATCCCAGAAGTGTCGCCTCCTTAACTATGAAAGTTAACTATCATCGCGATAACAAATTATTACCAGGGATGATCAGCTATACAGCCACTCTCGATGTGCCTGTTACGGTGTTCCACCCTACGCTTGCCGATCTACACAACGACCCCCTTAAAGGCAACACCATTAGGGGAGCCATGAGCGCGACCAATTGATTGCGGGATTCAATGAATGGAGCCCATCATGTTACCTAGTATCCTTTGCCTGGACGGATAATAGGGTCGATTAATGCACTTTGAAGGCACTTTGCAGAACGAAGACAGTTTACTGCCTGACAAATATATTCTCCGTATTAGGTTACCTGAACTGGGGGACTGGTTCTCCACAGGAAAGGATTACACAGTAGGCAGGGAGCCGGGCGCCCCCTTCTTTATGGGCTGGGCCGGCCGAACAGAGATCGGACTGACCAGAGAGACTAACGTTTTAATTTTACTCTCTCCGGTCTGACATACCAAGTACCCATAATAACTTGTACTTATCTCTGTCCATTGGTGTATGTTATAGATAATCTTCTTCAGTGTCGTCAATGTAGTTTGGTTTAATGGTATATAGTTCATTATCTTCTATGGTGTAGCCATCCCCTAATTGTTGCCTATTCTCCTAATGGAGGTCCTGTTTATGGTAATGATATCGTGGAAGCGATGACTAATCATGATACGATTTTGGTTTTGATCTATAATGACTACATCCCAAGGATGGTGACCGCAACGTCCCTCCTAAGCATTATAAAAGCTTGAATATAGGTCATACTAAGAAGCATACTTAATAGATGTTCATGCTGATGACTTGGACCTGCAGCACACTAAAGAGCATCCAGATACTGAGAGGGCATCTTTAAAGATGCTGAGAGGGCATCTTTGAGACAGCGACGCGACGACAAATGTGACGTTAGCACGCTACTTCCCTCCCTGACGCTGACATTGGAGTACGAACGTTGGAGCCATTTGTGGGTGGTCTATTGTAATCTCATATTTAACAGAAAGTGGTTACTATATAATAGATTGATGTCAGCGCTTTATTTCCAAGAGGTAGAGGCCACATGTTGAGTTACTATAGACTTGGCGTTCCAAGAAAGATGTCAGAGTGGGGGTAGCAACAGGAAAAAGGAAGTGCTTACCCAGCCAAGGATGAGACGTTATTATAACGTTGCAGCAACGTTCTGGTTGGTTCTGTATTTGGTCCTGGTTACGTTCTTTTGATGACTCCCAATCATGTTGCTGCAACGTACTGCTGTGAGATTGCATTGTGACGTTATTACAATGTTCTGGTTACATTCTTCAACCCAAACAGAATGTTTTTTTAATGTTCTGTTTTGGTTTCATCCTAACCTCACAAAAAAATTCTATAATTTTATAATAACATTCTGATTTGGTGAGGTTGAAACCTCATCATCAATAATGTAATTGTTACATACCATCTAAGTAAGTAACAAACTGACTAAAAAAAAGTATGGTCGCAGAACCTTTCTATTACGTCGCAAGCTGGCTGGGTAGACATCAACGTTTTCATTAGGACTCCCTGGGGCAACTCTAATTGAGGTTGAGAAACTGATTATTTTTCTGATTATCACTGGCTCAAGGTTGTCAAAGATTCCGAAGTTTTAGGAGGTTTAAGTCTAATTATATAAGTGGAAATTGCCGGCGAGAACACTGATAACGAGTTGAAAGTATCCATCTGCCCAGAAGTGCGCTCTCATGACATCGTAGTTATAAAATGTGGGGTTAAATGTATGTTCAATTGTTAGAAGTATTACACTTCAGACTTACAATAATTACGCTTTGTGTCGTTTGATATTACGCTAATTGTGGCAGTGCCTTGAACGTGAGGGCATGTATCCCTATAGTAAGAGACCTGTTGGGTGCTTGGTTGCAGTTGTATATATGCACACGTGGTTAATATCATAACATACGGAGAGAGAAATGAAAATATTAATATTTTTATACGTTTGCTGACAACCTATGGCCACTTATTTGTGTAACTTTACTCTCGACCTGTAATTATTTAGTTCGAGATTTAGTATTACATTTCATATGTAGTGCTATAGAACATTTAGATGAACAGGAAAGTGGCAAATAAGTGGCTGGTATACAAAAAGTGGCAATCACATCAACGCATAAATCAGCACAATTGAATCAATGACTCTTGATCTAAAGAATACTGTACAGTCATCTTTACCAATGGTATTTGACTTAAAAAATAGCGATGTGTCTGTCATCAATGATCCATTTCCCTGTATTTTCAAATCTTGTTGGCTGATAAGGCTAGATGGAAAAGCAAGTCATATTTTATTCAACTTCTACCGCCTTCGTTTCAGTACCTATAGAATAGGCACATTTTGTCACTTATGGGACAGGTTGCCTTTTATTGGACAGTAAGCATGATAAGACAATATAAGATTGTTCGCTTTAATAATAGCCAAGCAATATATTTTATGTTCGCATTTTCGAATGCTCCTGATAGTGTTTCAGAAGATTTACAGTTACACAAATAATATAGTGGTGTGAATCAGAAATGAGATATAAGTTAACGAGTACCAGCTTTATTGGTAATAGGTTATGTACAGCCTGTTCTTGTACATCTGTAAAAAGTGATAACAAAAATACAGTGAACATGGCATATTATCTCTAGTTTTGTTTTCAACCTTAAGGATATATATTCCCATTTAAACAAGATCACAAAAGAAAAGATCATTTTATTTAATAATTTGTCCTGTATTATTGATAATAAAGTTTGTGTTTTGTAACATTGATAATAAAGTTTGTTGCAACCATTGATTGCTGTATTTGGTATTTTAACATAAATGCATTAAACTGTATAAAAACTAACTTTGTGAGATGAAGATCTGAACAAAAAGAAAATATCAAAAACTCTTTCCGTTTGTTTGCTCTAGGCATTAAATATGCAATACTTTGTTACCCTACTTGTTAAAGGACAATAACAAAGATGCTAAAATGAACGGATTTAGTGGACTGCTATGCTGCTAGGATAAACATTGCAGATAGGTTGGAGTTTGACTAGGAACGTTTGGTTGAGTGAGCTGAGTGGACTGACCTAGTGACTGGTGAAATGCTAATGGGAAGTCATCATAGAACATTAAAGTAAAGCTCCATAGTTCAGTACTTAATACACCATGGATATCCCCATGTAAAAAAAAACATGGTTTCAAACGTTAGTGAGCATAATACGACAAGATAATTCATAAGTTCATTATTAGCGGGGTAGTGCAATAAAATTGGTGCTGTCACACTTGCACACCTTTACAGAAAAAAAGTGGGTTTCCACCAAACGTTTTGACCCAAAGCAAGTGATTTTCTTGAAAGATAGACGTAAGTGACCAAAAATTATTCTGTTATGAATGAAAATCTTGAAGAATAAGCAAACCACAAGGAGTTTCCATCAAACGACAAAATTTCAAGATAATCCTAACCAAAAATAGCAGTTTTATCGTTTCCACCAAATGATATTGCCTTTTCAGGCTATATTTTCTTGGTTTCTGTCTTTCACAACTTCACAAATCTTGAGAAATTTTAAGCACGTTTAATATTTTTGTCTTTGGTGAATCAGGGCAATTAAAAGCAATTAAATCCTTTGTTCCCTGAGATTTCTGACTTCTGTCGTTCGAAAAGATCGTCCACAATGCCCAGAATCGTCCAAATATTGTCGTTCAGTGGAAACAACGATGAACGACCAAAATGAGAAAAGATTTTCTTTTTTTAAAGTCGTTCGTGGTCGTTAGCAACTCTCCATGAAAGTCGTTCGGTGAAAACCCGGCTTAAACGGTGACAACGGTCATATTCCCATGCCCAAGGGCCCCCTTTAGTATCCTAAAACAATGTTGATACTAGCCTTTAATGGCACACCAACACCTTAAATATGCAGTTATCGGAGTTTTGCCCTGAGGCTAAGTACCTGGTGAAAACTATCAATTGCTATCAACGACATTGTCCAATCCATTGAGGGGTTTCATTAAAAGTAAGCACCTTCCTTTATTGTCGGGATGAGAAAAAAAGACTCCCGAAAATGGAAGCAATGGCTTCAATTATCATCTTACCATGACAGATACTTAAACCTCCAGGCAATCTAAATAATATTATTTGACACTAGTTATAATGACAGCTCCCAATGGAGCACCTTGTTTTGCTTGGGAAAAGTTATTGCAATTTTGTTTAGAATTTCTTCGCGCGTATAGCCAGTCCCCAATCAATGGTTAAATCATAAGAACATGATGGCAGATTCCCCAGACACTGGATTTCCAGGGAAGGCTGAATTAATGGACTTCAATTCCAACCGTAATATTGGGTCATGTCAAAATTACAAGCAACTCCGTTTTACTCATGCGTACCTCTTCCAGACCCTCATCTACAGAAACTGACAGAGACTAAAGCCGTGTCCCCACGAAGGGAAACAGTTTAGGAATAATAACCGTCGACAAAGGGGCCCCGAGAATAAGAGGTAAGTAGACAGACTGGCACTCACATGGACAACGTTAACGTTATATTCAAATACACATACCCATGGAAAGCTCATAATTGTCTACTTTGATATGATGTGCCAAACTTCTACAATTGCTAAAATTGTAGGGATAATTTTCAATATTCTTTAACATGCCCTCTAGATGAAGTTATAGGCACTCAAATAGTGTTGAATTGCCACTTGCCTAAATAAGTTAGGGGCTCCTAACCTAGTTTGACAAATAAGGTTCACCTGAGAATGGTTTTAGACGCTAATGGTAGATCTATATCTAGATGCAACCTAAGAAAGTCAAACAAATGTAGGCCTACCCTCAAGAACAATACACTCGTAAATACATTCTATAAATGTAAGTTAGGGCTAAATGGGGTGAGATCCAGCTGTCAGGAACGTGGCCCTGATCCCCAAATTTGAATCAACGAAAACATGAACAGGATTGTGCCACACTTTGCTTAACTGCCAGAGATATTGTCATGGTATAAGTATTTAAAAGTGACACTAGTGTCGCAAAGATAACGGAAACTACAAATTCAACGTTTTCATACTATATTTTGTTCCAGACAGCCTTGCTCTCACCTTTAACTATTCGTTTTGTATTCTGTATATATATACATACTCAGAATTCGCTACTCTCGTCTCATTTCAGTCTTGTAACTCTCCTCTGTTATGTAGCCTTTCTCTTTATTCTCTTCCAAAGATGACGCTGAAAGCAATTTAAATTATGAAAGTCTTTAAACTGAGATTTGCTCTTAAAATATTTGGCAGATGGACTTTCTTTGATTTACAGAACCATACTTGGTAACTTAATTTGTGAGTGCCTGAAGAACAGAATAATGGATGATTTAAACACAGATACTCAGAACTTCTCGCAGAACTTTTATGAAAGGCCAACAATCCAATGTCATCATGGCATGGGCTCTGACAATATGATATAGGAACTATCTGATGATAGCTTTATTGCCTGGTCTGTCAAATAGCAAATGAGGCAAATGTGATTTTGCTTTCTCATTAGCGTCCTCAAAGTGGTGCAAACGGAGGACACGTTTAAGCCCAGTGGCTCTGTGTTCCTGCAATGTGGAAACATCGTTCAGACAAGTGTTATAATCTAGTGACATCTTCTCCACAGTTGTCTAAAGTGTCAGATTCTTACTCTTACGAATAGTGTTCAGTAATTACAATTGTTCAAAGGGTGCTCAATGGGTTTCATTAGAAGTTGCTTCAAAAGATCTTTTCATATTAGCTAAAGCCATTTGTTCACTGAACAACTTGGGGAAGACGAGCAAGAACAATCAAATACGACAACTGATATTACACTTATTATTGATCCAATTTGTAATAGAAACATATCATATTATTCAGAAGCCAGACAAAATTGTACAAGACTGCTAGTTAGTGATTAATGATTATGACTGTGCTCAACGATTTCTTCCGCAACAAATCGAAGTCAATTTATTCTATTGTCACACTGTATCATCCACCTAGCAGCTTAGAATTGATCACTAACAGTCAACCGGCCAGGACTGTGCAGATAACGTGAGTTCAGTGGAGAGAGGTGAAGCCCGGTTTCTACTGAACGACTTTGAGCTAACGATGTTGAATGACAGCAGATTTAATCATGGGTTATGTCTTTGATAAAGGCATTCAGTGCATATGCAAAATTGGTGGGTTGGGCGATTGTAAACAACAGCAAACGACTAGAGAAATGCAACGATTTATCAACGACAAAATGTTTAACTTGTTAGATATTTTTGGACGCCTAGTGCCAACAATTTCTTCCAAAACCGATTAAGGGCAATTAAACATATTGTTCTCTGTTGATTCAACCTCTGCTCGATCGAAAAGAAATCATCCAAGAACCTCTAAGCCCGGTTTCCAGTGGAAACAGTGAATAAGTAGTTGAGACATTTGTAAACGACTGCAAACAATAGAAAACCACTGCAGAAATGGAAAGATTCACAAACGAGCAAATATTACACCGGTGAAATATTTGTGGAAGACTGAAGCCCACGATTTATTCATTCAGATATCAGCATTTTCGTCGATCAGTGGAAACATATTGTCAAAATCTTCCTTAATATATTTACTTACGATTCTTACTCAAGACCATATTCTTTTGTCAGTAACTTCGATCATGAACCTTTATCGTAGTCAAATCGTTCGACGGAATCCCAGCTTTAGAATCATCCAGATGCCTAGTGTCTGGTTGTCTAGCAGAAATAACCAGTCGTTCTTTTAAGAAAGACGAACATGATGGACGACATTATCTCCTTTCTCATTGTTTGCAGGCATTAAAAGTCATTCAGCTACGAACAGTTGCTGAAAGGCCTTAACACGTGTTAGAAGCCAATGATTAATTATTGCAAATGATCAAAAAATAGTAAAGTCTTTGACAAATCGTTAGCTACTTGAAATCAAACAAGTAATTCCCTATCTCTTGTAAGATATTAGGGACATATTGAAATAATGCTGCGTGTTCCGTTACCCTTGAATTCCTAATCAAATAATTCCTTAATTAGCCAAATTAGTTACAAAGCTATAGGCTCAGGTCGCTGTACCAGACTAAGTTGTACCTGACCACCACCACAATAACATCAGATGCTGCTCTGCCAGACAAACACATGCTCCCTCCACCTAACACCTTTAACAACACCATAGTCTCCCCACGACAAGTCTCCATAGTCCACCCACGAAATGCCTCATACAATGTGAAGCAAGCAGTATCTACAAGTTATGGTTTTAAGTTATTTCAAGAAATTCGCTGAATGATATGTCTTAATAATACCCTTTGAAGACGCCAGATGCCTCATGGATACATCTGAGGGTTTTTTGATATGCCCAAACAGGTCCTTTCTAGAGAATTATTGCTCAGTTTTATTCAACTTTTTTGTTAAAAAATTATTGTTCATAAGATTCTCTATTATTCAGTGTGAGCTTTTCTATTGTCTATACAAAATCAACCAAATGCCATGGATATACAAAGAGACAAGATTTTACATAATTAATCTCGTACCAATATTAGTAGGGAAATGGTGAAATATAAATGAAATGGTCAAATTATGATGAAAACATTTTTTAACAACGTTTTGCACTGATTGAGAAATATGATTTTTGAAATATTTGATTAATTTTCCTATCTGATGTAACAAACACCATGTATGTAACACTCATTGATAGGGATTGGTTAGCCCTTGAACTTCCCCAATCAAATTATAAAAGGAATTTAGGGAATTTCACAGAGAAATCCATAGAAATCTTGGAGGAATCAGACAATTAATGAATGCAAAATGTTGGGTCTAAATGGTTAAAACTGAATCAAAATAAATTAAATAGAGTCAAATTTATAGCCTCTATGAAACATTTGGCATTTTCATATAAAAATACGTGGACAATTATGATCAGTTGTAATTCTGTTATTTAAAGGAATGGTGTAAACTGCTAAATGTAACTTCTTCTTGAGAATTCTTATTGTATGCAAAAACCCCAAGTCTAACTCCTTCTTTCCACATAATAACTGTAGACATGTTCAAATGAGTGGCCTTTTGAAAGGGTTAAACATCAAGTCTACAAAGTCGGCATTCGGTGACATGTACTATTCAATGGTTTTAAACTTTTCAGGAAGGACGTCCAGGCACTCCATGAAAATTTTAATGTATACTTATTAGTATAAACACAGAGAAATGAGATTTTTTTTATGTGCTTTTGATAATACATTTATCTTCTTAGGACGTGGCAATGAACTCCTTCCCTCGCCGATGCTACCTTGAGAATAAAACGCTCTGTCAGCTGCCGGATGACGTAGATCCCCTATGACGTCACCAATAACGTCACAGGTCCCCAGGGACCGGCGATGGTATCACTGGGTCTCCCAGGGTCCAGAACTTTTCAAGACAATGGCTTTTCAGGTTTGGGGATGTGGAAAACGTGGGAAAAAAACAAGGTTTTGCCAAATACGCCCATCAGCCATCATTAAAATCAAGGCTCGCAATTTCTTGGATTTAAATGAAAAAAATGGCCCCGGAGACCCCCCCCCCCCCCAGATAAATTGACCAAAAAAAAGATAACAAAAATTCAAGGCAAGTCAGATAAAGGTTGAAAGCTTTTGTATAACCAACGACTCTCTGTATTCAGGTTTGGGACAAGACTTGAAATAGTAATGTTGGCATATCTTGCATCGTTGCTAAATCTTGCAACGCAGGTGTATTGTCATCTTGCATCGTTTTAGATATAACAGAAACAACTAATTCAATCTGTTTTGCCGAATTTTGAAAAATATATGAGAATAAAGGATGATATTATTTGAATAATATTTGATGATTTGAAAGATTTTTACCGTATGGATATTTAACCCTTACACTGCCAGAGGCCGCATATGCGGCCCTATAGTAAAATCCCATAAGGACACCATTGAAAGAGGGTGAATTCAGCTTTAAGAATCTGAAAGAATTTTTCAAAAATTCCAATTAGAACCAGAGATACAGCTATTTGAACGCCAGACCATCGAGTCACCAAAAATATTAGAATTGCAATTAGAGAAACCAGGATTAATGTATTTACATTTGAACTTACCATACCAGTCAAAAATCATGAAAAATAGATAAATTTGTGTAAATGACATGATTTTCAATTGGCTATGACTTTGTTTTCATTCATGGTAATTACAAACTCTCTTTTGCATGAAAAAGATAACGTTTTCATGTTATCCTTATAAAAAGTGAAATATCTATTTTATGAATTATCGGTTACCATGGAAACCGATAAAAAGCATATGGTAGGCATATGACACCCGATAAGAAATTTGCCTTATTGGCACAGTGCCAACATTTGGAACTTTTTCATAGAAATTATTGAAAAAAGTTTTCCACCTGAAGAATCTATATTAAATTTGAGTTTTAGGCATTTTTTAGACTAATTTTCTTATTTTGGGCAATATTTCAGTAAATATCAGTTATATCATGACATATCTGGCAGTGAAAGGGTTAAAAAAGCTTGATTATGTCTTTCTGACCAGTGAGGTTACAGGATTTGTATCACGTGATGTAAACAAATGTAAAAGTATTGAAATAAATCATTTAATCTTTGTTGCCGTATTCTATCTAAGTTATGCAAATAAAGAATAGTATAATGTGAATGATATTTGATAATTTGACCGATTTTTACCGAACAGATTTTCTGAAATCTTTGTTTAATCATTTTTGACCAATAGGATTACAATATTTGTACCATGTGATGTAAACAAAGTGTAAACAAGATGGCGCATTTTTCTGCTGACTCAGTACTCATTTTTTATCATTTTTGAATGCATTCTTTGAATTCAAGTCATATTATGAATTATTTTTGGGCAAAAATCACGTATCTTAGTTTTTCTAAAACTGTAAAGTGTTGATACATCATAAACATATCTATTAAACAAATATGATGGAAATTATGTACCGTTGCAATATCTTGCATCGTTGCATAATGCTGCATCAGTGCAAGAATAGCAGGCCATCCCTAACCTGGTATTAGCAAAAGGAATATTGAAACCTATGAATCCAAACACCGGTCTGGATTGTCCTAGTAACTTTGAAAACTGCAATGCGGTTTTAATCAAATAAGATAGATCGCAAACAGTTTTTCTGCTTTGTTACAATCAGCCTGTGAGGGTCAAACGATTCGCTATCACGCTGAGGCCCCTGCTAAGAAAAGAGCTTATCAGACTGTTCCTGTGACGTCAGCCTCAGGCGAGCTCCCCCCGTCTGACATTCACCACTCACCCATGCAGGTCACAAGGCCCTCCCCATCAGCCCACCTAACAAAGGACACACGGCCACTTTACCTGCTAGAGGGTGCATAGTTCCGAACAGTTCAAGCAGACATGATGTGTGTCTCAATGATTCTAGTCTAGCCATGGGGAATTGTGTGAAGGGTACTTTACACTTTGCGGACATGTTTTGCAATATTTAAGCCACTTGGGTGATTAGATTTTCTTAGTTGCTGGCGACTAAGTTAGTTACTCCCCCAATGACTAAGTCGACACTGGTGCCATGATGTCTAGCAACTAAACCACTAGTCAAAATGGGTTTCTGGCAAAATATTTGACATGTTTACTATTTACCACTCGTCCCCAGCGATTAGTGCAGTTAAGCACCGGGCTAGGCAACTCATGCCTGGTCCCCACTTGGCCGATTAACTTTTTTTTTTCGCCAGCGACTAAGGTGGTTAGTAGCCCGGCGATCAAGTCCTCACTGGTGCCTTGATGTCTGGCGACCAAAACGCTAGTCGCCGTGGTTTTGGGGTGAAATATTTGACATGTTTAATATTGTTCTATGACCACCAGTGAAAAGTTAATCGCCGGGCGACTAACTAAAGTCTTGTCTCGTCGTCCAGTGACTAACTGCAAGAGTGTCCTAACGTGGCGATTAACTTTTTTTCCACAAGAAACTTAGTTAGTCGCCCGACGACTTACTTGTTTCTTAATCGTCGGGCGACCAACCTTTTTCGCCGTCGTTGGTCGCCCAAGTGGGGACGCGGCATAAAGTGATCTCTAATTGCTGGCAGTTTGATAGCAAGAGCATCCTAACTTGGTTACTTTTATTTTTTCACCAGCAACTAACTAGTCGTCCTATGACATACTTACTTCTTAATTGCTGGGAAACTAAAGTTTGTCGCCAGCATTAGCAGCTGATTAGTGACGGTAAAAAGGAGATGTTGTTCAAAGACAAAATAAACAAAACAACAGTGTACTATTGAAAAGTGTGTTACAACTGGAACCAAGAAATAAAAAAAAAATTGTGTGTGTAGTCAAAATGTTTGTATCCATAGGTTTGAACAAGAATGTTGTGTATTACTGTTTGTACTAGGGATATGTAATAAAATTAAGTTCCTCTTATTTCATGCTTTCGAGTCGTCCTTTAACCAGTGTCCCTATGTATTTCTCATTTCCAATTTTTTACATCAAGCAGTTTATATCTTTAACCCTTTAGACCCCACATATTGCATTCGTGAATTGCTTAATTTCCCTGGGATTTGCATAGATTTCCCGCCAGAATTCCCTAAATGTTTTTTAATTGATGACATCCAAAGGTTGGTCCATCACTCTCCATTAATGTTAGAGCAACGGGGTTCATAGCATTGTAAAGGAAATTCAACCAGCTTTCAAACAATATATTACCAATTTTTGTACTTTGAATATTCATGAATCTCTTCTCTTTGGAATAATTTGGAAAAATTATGGAAAATTCTCCGGGTTTTTTCGGGAGGTTACGGTCCGCTTGGGAAAACTACTCACGGGCGCTATGTCTGCGTTTTTGGTCTAAAGGGTTAAGCATATTTTTAGTACCGAAGACTATCAGTTTGCTCTGTGTTATATTGACAATTATTTCATTTTTATCACACCACTGTTTCAATATAGCTAGATCAGTCTTTATACTACTATGTTCAATTGATTCCTCAACATTTGTAGAATATTTAACAGTGTCATCCACATTATTATAACACAACCTTTGTTTACTTAGTTTCAATGAGAAAAGGTCATAATCTACAATTGTTATATCTACAAAATTTGGAGTAATAATTGTTAAACTGCTTATGATCAGTGATGTCACCCATCCCATTTCATAAAAGGCTTGCCATACTGCACATTCTCCTCTCCCAAAAGGCTTGCCATATCAGACTTTCACCACCTGCCATGTACATTTTACAGCAACCCTTCACAGTTTTAGAAATCATGCAGTTTAGTATTGGCTAAAAGATATGCAAATGAGCATAAAATTAAGACGTATGAACCTACTTTCGACTGAAATTAGCTTATAGTGAACTAGTGACCTAGTGATTTAGATAGTAGCGTTTGCCATGCGCTCAAGCCCTTCCTATATGCTACTAGGTATCTCAGAGAGTGACTTTTTTCATCTGAAAAATGTAAATACAAAAAAAAAAAAAAAAAAAGAGCCTTGTTCAGTCGACTCCCATACAGTCATGCTGAGTCTGAGCATGAAAATGCTTAAATACTGTTTGGAAACTTGATTCAAGAGGAGTTCAATGGTAGGCCCTATATAGTACAATAATGACACACATTTGGGGAACATGTTCAAATGTGATAGTTTGTGAGGTCATATTTTGTGATCTGTCAGATTTTGTCACTTGGTCATATTATTTATGATAAATTGGCAATGTCCTTGCATTTTCAACATGATATTTGGGGATTTATCATATACAGTGAGAAACTTCAGATCTTGATGTATCCCCCAGTATGTGTAAAATTCTCAGATTTTGATTTTTGTTATCTAAAATTAGGTATCATGGAGAGAGTGTTTTTTTTTGGCTGAAAAAAATGTCAAAATCCACTCAAAAATGGTTATGTTCAGGCATCACTCATGGATACACACTGAGTCTTAGCATGATAATACTTATACTACTAGAAAGCTTGATTCAAGAGAAGTTCAATTGTTTATAATAATGACAAATTTTGGGAACATGTTCAAATGTGGTAGCTTGTTAGAGTCATATTTTGTGGTCTGTCAGCCCTTGACAAATTGGCCATAATCATATGGGGGTTTGTCACACAAACCCTGAGAAAGTTCAGAACTTCAGTATAGTATATCCCAGTATGTTTGATATTGTGTAAAATTCTCAGATCTTGATTAAATCAGTGTATAAAGTAGTATAAAAATCATTCTTTTTATTGCATTTCATAAAATAATTTGAAAAAGTCCCCAATCTTTAATACAAAAAAAATCATAAAAAATCAAGAAATCAACCAATTCAGGAGGTCAAAATAGATATGCTATTTTTTTAAGCCCTATCACTTGGTTATGACCACATGGATCTGTGTTAACTCCCTTGAAACTCTCCGAGATACCTAATACTACTCCTGACGAGTATTGTAAAACATGCCCAATGGCTCCTGATATTTTAATCGGTAGTGGTAATTGACAAAATCATTTATTGGAAATATATCTAGTCAGTGGTTTGGAGGACTGTGTATGACTGAGATATTCTTTTTAGATGTATGCATTATTTAAAAGAAATGTTGTCTAGAAGTAATGCAGGGATAGCTATTATGATGACGTGATCCCTAATCCATCAGATGGACTAGGGATCACGTCAACAGAATTTCTGTTATTCTGATTCTGTTATGGCATCGCATTCCAGCCTAATAAGATCCATAAACCCAGCGAGTATTTGGTAAAACATTGAGGGGATACACTAACTAAATCAGCATCACCCTCCCCGTACTCTCTTCCAGGCAAAGTGCGGGGTATGACAGTTCTTGTGAATTTCCCAAGGTTATACACCATCACTACACTAAGTTGATTAATAGGTGTTATGTAGTATGCTTGGCCAACAGACCGGGGGGAAGCCATATGATGTTTATAAGGCTGCATCCTAGGCTTAACTGTTTATGAGTATAGATGAGCTGTCCAGATATGTCACGCAAGATTAGCTCATTATGCATTACGTAAACGTATCGTAAATTGTCTGCAAAATGCTGAACACACATAATTGACTGGAGAGGACCACCAAAAGCAGAATTGTTTCTGTGGAAGAATGAAATGTAATGAGAAGGGAATAAAGAAGGGTTGATTAAATACTGTAATGATTGCATGAACTATTGATACTAAATTATCTAACAGAACTCAAATGTGTGCCACCATGAGGAATTATGTGCAATTTTAGAATACCAAATCGTGTCATTGCTAGAAATATAGTACTTCAATACATCAGTCCTGTATAAAACACACAAGCAGTCACATTTTTTTTTTTTTTTATTGTATTTTTATACAGGCTGAGTTCACTTTATTAAATGCTCTTCCACTGCAGTCCTGTGGACCATTTTGGGTCCTGTGGAGCATCTGGGCACAATTCCGTGCAGGGGTCATCCAAATGTCCTTTTCCATGCATGCTGCACTCCATGGGACTCGAACCCATGAAGGGCCAATGCCAACAAGTGGTACCAGCGCGATGGTTTCCATCCATCTTGTATTGGCCAATCAGAATCAAGCAGGTGATTTGTTGGACTATAAAAGACAGGTTGTATGTTGTCATAAAGCAGTAGCTAATTGTTAATTACATCGTTAACATCATGTTACATCATTTTGGGGGAACTGACAGTGCTGTAGCGCTGGGATGTCCAACAAAAACAAAACTGTGAGACCTTGGCCACCAGAAAGAACATGGACGAGGCACCTCAGCACAACCATACAACACAAAGGTAATAAAGGGACACTAGTAATTCACTGCCACAGCGATCAGTAGCAGATAGTCCTTGAACAACGACACACCCTTGTGTAGAACAAAATTATCCCCCACCTTGAATGTAGTCCATTTAGTCAAAATAGTTATTAGTAGTACTATTTTATCATAATTATGGGAAAGTAGTTTCTGACAAGTAGTTTCTGACTAACAAGTAATTTTTGACCATTGATATATTTTTATTTGTGAAAAAGAAATTGCGATGAGGAAAAAAGACTTCTATGCAAGAATTAATTCTGAGAAACAGAATCACTACTCTTATTCTGAGGAAACAATAACCTATCCACATCTTTATAACTGCATGTACACAGAGATTTGCAGAGGAAATTTCACCTCAAAGCATATTTTTCTTATTCTGCTCAATTACCCTTTCCGATATACCATAATAGCAATTTGCCAGTTAGCTGTTGATTAGCTTTGTGGAATATCAGCCCAGGATTGTTCATACACCCTAGTCAAATCAAAGAACCCTTCCCAGCCGAGCAGCGGAGAAGCAGCGCGATTGCAATATCATGAGACCATGCCTATTTTCATCAGACTACTATCAAGTATGTGTATGTGCGTGTGGGTGTTGATGTGTGAGCGGGTTGGGGTGGCGCCTTGTGAAGTTCTAAACCGTTATATTATTAAAACCAATCTTATGCTGGTACACGAGGGAGAACAGACTACTAGTCTGAGAATGTAACCAGTTGAAAAATAAGCGTTTCAAAAAAAATATATCAAAGAGTTAATGATACAACTATGTCGATATATGTACAGACCTCAGTTCAAAAGATGATGTGGGACATTTGTTAATAAACCTTAGGGGAGGAGCCCAAGTGTCAAAATGCTGTATCTTCCGGGTTACACAATTTCTATAATGTTTTAACTAATTAATTATATGATAAATATACTGTTACTGTGGATTACCTAGAGTTTCTGAGCTTCATGAGTAGGAATATAGGCTTATTAGCAGATTAGCAAAAGGATTGCACCATTTAGTTTTCAATGATTCTATTTGCAGCAAAATAGGTGAATATCCAAGTGTAAAGACACGGTACTCATTGTACAGCATTAGTATAGTGGATGAACGTTTGCGGTACTTAGAAAATATAGACATATCATAATGTAGAATGTATGTGAAGGTCTATGCATGGCTGAAATGGGAATTAGTAGATGCCCAACTTTTCAGTTGTTTTTTGTTCTTAAGCTATAAATGTTTCCTGTGTGGATTAACCACCAAGTTGGTGAATGGGCCTTGGTTGCCCGATAGACCAAGTGGTCTGCCTAATCATAGGTCTTGGGGATGGCACAGCAAAAGCCTTTTACTCCCTTCCTCCCATAATCACTATGCATCCAGGGTAAATCTCCTGAAAGTAGCCTCCCCTGGATCCCTCAGTCAGGGTGGACAGAGGAAGAATTTACAATCCCAGTATCCAGAGCTTTGAGGTACATACCCTGTAGACCACATTGTTTTTTTTCTGTTTCCCTAAGAGCCAGTTAAGGGTTGAAGCAATTGAGTGATGAAACAAGGGATTGCTTTCTACCCAATAAAATTGAAATATTATAATGGTCAACATAGCTTGATATAATTTCTATTGCAGCACAAACTGGCTTTTCGACAATTTCTGGTCGTTTTTGACTGTTCCTGGTCGCTTTTGACTATTTCTGGTAATTTTAGATTGATGTCTGATTGCTTTGATGAAGTGATTCTACAAGATTTCCAACTGCATCTCTTAATGGCTTCCCCCTTTGTGTCGACGCCATGTGACACCCTGCTTTTCTGTTGATGAAGTAAGCCAACAAAAAGTCTAATGCATGTCTGGGTAACGTCACCTTATAATTATAATGTCGCTGGCATGTAGGTGCTGGGAGACGTAATTCGTGTCGGCACATGGAATTCTTATCAGAAAAGGAGGTCTAGACAACTCTGAGCGACAGCTAATTATTGATCTGTGTGATATTCTGAATGCCAGACAGACCTCTTATTATGATGACACACTAAAAGTTCTGCAACTTATTTAATGTTTGTTGTTTCCACTGAACGACTATTAGGCCTAAATGCACCGTTGTTAATGTGCTGTTTTATGTTGCATCACGTTCCTTCATGAAATGATGAATCAAGTATTCCAAACCATTAAATTTAATTATGTGTATACTTTTGTTAAATATGGGTAACAACCGCACCGCCGCCTGTGGTGATCCCATTATTGCTGCATGATTTCTTTAAAATCGTACTTTAATTAAAGGAAAGCTTGCACATACATTTACGAAGTGCATTCTTTTGTGTAATGAAGTTGATTAAAGTATTCTAAGAATATTTCAAAGTTCCTAGGGAATTATTCAGGAAAAGAATTTAATGTTGGGAATTCCCTGAATGCTGAGCTGCTCAGTACTCCCCTTGCTACGTCACAGCTACGGGAATTCCTTCTAAAGTTATTTTGGGATTCGCTGAGTAATGAATGGTTGTATATTGTTAGACATTTTAATCATATCATAATTCTTCTTACAAATCGTACAAGGATAGGGATTCCCTTCTAAGGGCAAATGGGATTCCCTAAAAACTCCCCTTGCTACGTCATGAATTGGGGGATTTCCATTTAGAAATGTAATATAACTGCAAGTTTTTTAATGTCCCATAATTGTGTGTACACTAAATATGTTTCCTTCCATTTTGCTTACATTGATAGTAAGTTGTAAATAATATGCTGAATTGAATTCATTGAAAAATAACTAGACTGCAGGTATGTGCAAGGTTTCCTTTAACATGGTGGAATATTTAGGGATAATAATTACGCATATGTTTATATACAAAAAAAGAAACATTATAAATTGTGTTGCAATTACTGAGAAAGGTATTTCGTTCAGTGCTTCGTCTTAATGACTGTTCTCCTTTCTAATTTCCAGAATAGAATAAGATATTTTTCATGGTGACCTAAGATTAACTTAGGTTTTAAAAAATCACTGTAGTCCCGTATAAACGTAGCTAGCCTTTTAATAAATATTATTCATTTTTGAAAAAAAGTAACTTTGAACCACTTCATAAAGAGGTTAGGGCTAAGAGAGAACGAGACGTTAGTGTTTTGAATCTGCCGACATCTCGGGCCAGGCTGTATAAGCGGTCGGACCTGATACGCCGGTCAATTGATATTCACTGCATTTCATGGCAGCTATCTTTCCGCTCTGGGCCAACCCTGGAGGCCTGCTGCCTAGTGGGAGTACCTACAATTAGCCCTACTGAGAGGGGGCGGCCTCAAAGCCCCAATCTTGGTGCCAGCCTTATCATCCCCCACCCCACTTTTTACATACTCCCACCCTTATCCTCCCCCACAGAGTTGTGGGGAGGATTCCATAATGAAAATAACTTTGAAAATACATCCACAAAAGCAAGAATTACATTGAAAGAGTTATGTATGAGATGTTCAGTTAAGCATAATTATATTACATATTTTTAAGTAAGCAATCGAACCAGGAACTACGCATTTCAACTTACAGCCCTCTTAGTCTGCCGGTCATTTTGGGCTGACCGATGTCCTCTAATCACGGAACGAGAGTTACATGTAGCTATCTAGGCCGTGTTCTGGTGGTAGCCCAAACCTGGTAAACGGTTATTTTTGTAAAATGCTCATGTCTTCAAAACACGTACGGCGACTAAGATGTAGATAGATCAATCTAAAGATATATGTCACCAATTGTGGGAAAAGGTGATATAAGGGGAAAAAGTATGATTTGGGATTCACCACCCCTTCTTTCCAATGGTGCAAATCATAAAGAAATATTCCTAATATTGGCAGAGATAATTAAGGCTATAAATTTCACTATGTGGTAGGTGCTACTATGCTATTTTTAGGTGCCGCAAGCAATTTGCGTTTTGACACCAATTAACATGTTGGTATCTGCAACTGCAAGCAACCCATAGAAAATCTATATAAAATCATTTGCAGTACTTACAAGTTACTATTATTCTTCATATTGCTGTTACCATTTCGAGAATTGTATACATCAAATTTGGTTTACGAGTTCGCACTCTAGTGCTGCACCTCCACTGTTGGAGGCATTGATGACAGTATGACAATCCCATTATTTTCGTTTTCCTTACTTTGTTTTGGTTAAAAATTGGTTCCTCAACTGATACGTTATATTACTACCTGTGATGTATGGGTGCGTTTCACACTAGGTGTATCTTAAATGCGTTTCTCACATCTCAAAAAATGTAAGATAGGACATTCCTAATAACAAAAGGAACATAAGATCAAAAAGTCTGAAACTCAACCATGAAAAATTCTAAATATCTTATCTAAAGATACAATCTTAAAGTTACGACCAGTGTGAAACTCCCCCTATGTCTTGATATCTATGTTGTACATCTTACTTTTCTATTGTATCTATTTTTTGCTGATTTCTATTGAGATCTATGTTTGATGTCTAAAGCTTATTATTAGGCCCCTATGCCCTTTTCTCTTCATATGAGATCTAAATAAGCTTGTTGTCCTTACTTTCTTTCATGTGTCTTCTCCAAGATTACCAATTGTATTTACCAGTATTATGATAGCTGGGTTGCAAAGACAAATGGCGATACGCCAAATTGTATTATCCCAGGCTAAATAAAATATTAGAAAATAAAAAGTACTGTAAGCAAGTACCACAAGCACTTAAATCCCACCTTGCCGCACCCTACCACAAGCAGGGTTGTGGCAGTTTGCTTGCGTCTTTTCATGGTGCCGCAAGCAAATACCGCATAGTCGAATATAGTCTATTATGCTTGTTTCAACTCCCCTGCTCTGGACGCACTTCAATTCCCCTAATTTTGCACAAATGTTTTGTTTGCATATATTCTGTACGGTTGAACGAGACAGCATCAAGTCGAAAAAATTCAGTTTTCTCATTTTCACAATTTTTCAGAATGCAATAATTTCTCATACAGACTTTACATTAACTATTATGTTTTTGATGTGGGAAAGAAAATCACTTTTGTCAAAATACTTGGAAATCTCAACATTCCTTTTTTGGTTGCCATGGTAACTTATTCTGGCATCCTTTAGGATATAGACATTCCATTTCAAATAACCCATAATGCTGCAATTGTCGTGATCAGATAGAAGTGTTTTTTTGATAATAACCATAATCTATGGAAAATTCTACACATTAGCACATTTTCAGGAAAATATGCATCATAACTTGACTTTATCAATAACTCACTTAATAATGGATCTATAATTGTCCAAGATCCCTCTAGTTTACCATATCCCATGACTGGTCACATATTGACCCATCTGCTATGTGTTGCCAGCACACTTTCTTACATTCTTAAAGAAATCTATATTGTTCTGAACCTGCGTGGAATATTGAACTCGCATCCCTAGCTCAGAAGTCAATGTCTTATCGACAATACTGTTCTGGCACTGGCGTCTGTGTTGGTCTTTTCATGGCCAGCCACGTGAGACCGATCCACATAATGCCTATTAACTAGCTAACTTTGAGACATTCCTCAGAAATATATCATTTTCTAATGCTAAAAGATGCATATTTATGTTGTCATCCAAAGTTATATCGCATACGCATACACATACAGTAATGGATTTGTGCGACATTACGTTTACATATATAGTGCTTTACACGTTGCCAATATAATTCACACTATGTAAGTGACGTCGGATGTATAGCTTGATTTATGTAAGCAAGGAGCTTCAAAATCCCATTTCTATATACTACTATATAGCATATCGGTTGTATAGTAGAATCAAGGCCAGGTGCCATCGTCGCTTATACTGTGAAACAGATTTTAGCGACATAGGCCTAGGGCACTTTTGCAACAGTTGGCCTCCATTGTGGATCTACTGAATATAATGGAAATTTATGCAACCCCCCCCCCCCTCCAGGTGGAATCAAAGCGTGAAGGCTCAGAGCGGATCAAGTACATAGTTTAGCCTTAAAAACAACATAGCTATGAATAATGTTTATTGATGGCGCAGTCGTTCCCTAGAAATGTAAACAGGACAACCAACATATATAAAATTATATATAGGGTTGTGATAGTGCTGCTGTATAAATTTACATAATTATGTGTACATGAATAATGATAATATTTCATTGGTGGTGGTATTGAATAACCTTCCCTCAAAATGGGTATAGCTTGTCAGTTATTAATTGCAGTGTTTAGAAGTCAAAAAAATGTGGAAATAGCGCTTAAAGGCCCGTTTCCGCAAAACTGTTGCACTTTTACTGAAATGCTCGTTAATCACCACTCTTTATCCTTAAACAGTTGTTATGAATTCCCCCTACCACGGATAGCTGATTTTCAGAATTCTAAGCACCTGCAGGTTAATTTGGACTGATTTTGTCGACAAAAACACTGAGAAACATATAGAAAATATGCCAATATTTGCTCTAGATCCATATGTAATGTGTGAATTTTCAAACCAACTTAAAACTGATAGATATGTATTGGCACAAAATGAAAAAGTAGTTCATATTGATCTTTATCATTTTTAACCACAAATAATGCCAAGATCATTGAAAATTTCTATAGTTAAGCCTTGTGACTTGTCAAAATATTACCCATGATGCACCTTGATCTATGCTAGCCTGCAGGTAAATCACAGGAAATATGCTATCCGTGGTAGGGAGAAATGTTTGTAATTGTTTACTAACATATATTATAGTCTTGGCCATACATGAAATCAGTAAAATCAAAGAATGGAAGTACCATTGAATGGTAGATAGGGCGACATGCAGGTTTATGTATTGTTTTACCTCTTGTAAATATTTGATCTCCGAAACCTGGTTAACTATATTAGTTCGATGTAGATAATAATCCAGGTAAGGATCAATGATTATGCCAAGATAGTTAAAATTATCTACACGTTCAATAGGTAAACTATCAATAGAGAAAGTTTCACACAGGTTGTGTCCAAGTTCTGATTATGCCGCATGCTGCTCTTAGTTGGACAAAATTATCATCTATTTAGTTTTTGATTTATGTAGTGCCAAATATTGTTTAAAAAAAACAGTGGTTGGTTAAAGTCATTAGTCTTTTCAATTTAGTGCTATCATTCGCAATAATGACTGCGTCATCTGCATATAGACATAGATTTCCAGGAATTTTAGTAGCCAAATCATTTATATAAATTGAGAACTGTAGTCTGAATACTATCAGGGGGCCTGTAGCTGGCTATTAATTGAATTGGCTTGGGGTGCCCAATCCTGTAATTCATAGTCAGAACAGACTATGTTGAATATAGGATTCCACAGGTGAAAAGATAGGCCTATATATTGTTTGATACTATACATAACCCGCCACTATTCTTCTCTACATGTGGACACCTATCCTGCCTCAATAGGTTAACCCCTTTAATATTTACAGAATTTGATGGTATATCAGGACTCAACCAGCTCTCACTTTCAACTGTGACATCAAATTCGGAAAAGCAGTGCTCAACCTCCGAAACCTTATTAGATAAGCTTCGAATATTCAAGTGAATAATGTTGATACCTTTAAAAGCTTCTATTTTGCTTCAACATTGTTAACAAAATCACAGGTGTCCTCATCAAGGTGCTTATATCCATGGGACCATCTCCTGCCATTCGAGTGATGTATCATTGAAGCAGTTTCGGGAGTGTACAGTCCGTATTCATTGTTCAAGTCAGTTATTTTGGTGTTCGCTGTGGCTACGGAGAAGTTCAGATTTGCATGGTTACAGAGAGCTGAGTTTTATTATACTTTGACAGATCAAATCCACATATCAGTAGGACGATTACCTTGTGAATTAGATTCACGTTTTTAATTGATTCAATGCCCGTTTTTATGGCGGCATGTACGTCCTCTGCTATTTCAGTATATGACTTCTCAGGGCTGGACAACATTTTTGTATTTGTCAAATCCCTAATAGAGATATTGCAAATGCTTCCGTAAATAAAAAGAATGTCCGACCTCCTATCAAATGATCAAAGATTACCACGTCCCTGGCCCGTTTCGTTATCCTTCGTATATCGGCTCCTGGGAGTACATGGACAATTACCTCATCAGCCACAGTTATTTTTTGGAACGCTTCCTGAAATGGCCTCCCCCGGGAATGAGAATATAAACTAGATAGATCGTCACCATTGTTAATGCGGCTTGTTATTGTTTAGTAGCAAAAGACACTTATATGTAGACAATTTGGTCATTTTCCAGGGCAATGCATTTGTAAAGTAAACACTATAATAGTAACAGACTGTGTAATGTTTTAATAAGTAATTTGCCTCCGTCGCGATGCAAGGGTAGGCTTAATATATAGTACAGTCCCTTCGGTCAGCCAATTACTGAAATGACAGGAACACCATTTTGGGGAAATGCAAGTGCTAATTAGAGGGATTGCAAGTGCCACTGAACGCATAGTGGAATGTAGCCTTAAGTCTGTATTCCACGATGCGTTCATTTACTTGCATTCATCATAATTTTACTTGCGTTTATTTACCTCAATACTTTACATTCGTACTTGCGTTCCACGAACGCAAGTATAAACGCAAGTATGAATGCAAACAAATCCTAGGAATGCTTGCGTTTGCTTATGTTTCACTTGCGTTCATGGAACGCAAGTATGAACGTGAGGATAGTGCTTGGATTAATTGCTACTTGTATTGCCCAAATGCAAGTATCAATGTTATCACTTTTCTTTTTTTTGTGAATCATAGTCGAATATGGCCTGAACTATCAGGCTTTCTGAAAACGAAAACAGCTCTTAGATATTTTGTGTAGAAGCTGAGCTATGGCCTTCTGAACGTGATGATTATGACCAGACATCTTAAATTCATAATTCAAGATATTATATACAATTTAATGGTATCAACAAAATTACCTACTGTTAGATAATAAGTCTAATTACTAAAATCAGTTACGAAGATATGGGCCTTAGTCGTCCTCTGGTCAATAGGTGGTCAAGTAATCTAAGGCCATCAGGTCTGTCCCAGGATCCATCTTTAGGTATAAAGTATTATGATATTTCCCCCATGCATAAGTCAACAACAGGTAGGTGATAACAGTTGAGTTACACACTTCCGAGTATTATCTATCTTCATGTTATCAATTTACAACTTCATGTCATGTTCCACGTATCAATTACTTCCGTGTCATTAACAACTTTGTGTCATATTTCGAGTATCCAGTAAATGATTGACATAATATATAATTATTACATAACGAAATATCACTAAAGGTGAATACTCCATTTAATATACAATACATCAGGCTCCCTACACATCATACTGGTATTCAAAAATCAAAACTATCAAATTCTATTCAAATGCTCCTTTCCTTTGTAAATACCATAACAAAATATTATTTATGTCGCGGCTAGATAAATATAGCGAAGATTAATAACAAGGAAGCAACAGTTGATTTAGTTTGGACATTAATAAATAGGAATATTTTATTTTGTATCCTTCCTAATTACATCGACTCTAAAAATCAAAAATCTACTGCAATGTGGTCAGTGTGGTGGTTGGAATGCGAATGACCAACGGTTTTGGCTTGGCGATTTATATAATTATATGTAGTGACTATACAACAAATTGCCGTAGCGATGGTTATGGGGGTGATGATGTCACGCCTCTCTGAAATAAATAATTTGACATAGGTATTGCTATGCAAATTAAATGCATTTTGACCAAGTGAATACATTTTCTCACTACTGCCAATCGCTAAATGACTATACTGATCACAATCAAATCAGATCAGTGAGTTCCCATTCCCCAAACACAGCTGCCTCTGGTGACCACTGTACAGGCTGGTTTCCATATACCAAACAGTTGTAGTTCGCCGGCAGACAACATACATCGGGCCCACAAAACAACACGTCAGTGCTGTTTTGCAGCAACATAAACAAACCCGTTTGATCTAATAAGTCAGCCGCTGTCATGTGGACTTTTCGGCTGATATCTATAACCCTCAATGATTGAAATTTTGGTGTTATTGGTATGTCGTCCACAGTACACCAACATGATGACAAGTTATTAAACCAGCTGCCGACATAATTAGGAAGCTGCTAATAAATTCCTAATATCGTCAGCGGCCAGTGACAGCATTTGTCGACAAAGTGGAAACCAGCCTTAACCCCTGCTTGTGACCCCACTGCATATTGCAAGTCCAAATCCTTATTGAGTCGGCGTCTACCTCCCCCCCCCCTCTCCTACTTCTATATGGTAAGCATAATATATATAGAATCGCCCTCGATACGATGCTAGGAGCAGGACACTGCCATTTGGATTCTATTTCCGTATTGCCCTATCTTGATTGAGTGAAGGCGAGGTGATTAGTTTACCTAGTGCTTGTCAATTTAGCTAGTAGATCTACAGTCCGCTTTTGTCCCACTGTGCCATGCACAGCTTGAAATCAGGAAGATATGCTACTGAAATAGGTCTTTGAAGGTTCTTATAAATGATCCGATTTCCTTTTTTTTCAACTAAAGTACTTATTTTTCCAGGTGAATAAACGCACGTTAAAAACAAAGCTTTGAGAAGTCAGACTTTAGAAAAATAATTGAAAAAAGTGGAGAATGTGAAGATTGTAGGCATGTAAGAAATAGTAATGTTGTACTTTAAGAACCAAGGTTATATTCTCTGTCATTTATCATGTTAGATATGCCTGTTTTATGTCATGTCTATCATGAGACGAAAGGGAACTGGGAAGGTACTACTACAGAGTACTTTGGCAATGTATAATAATGTGTATACGTGCCTTATTGTGCTGTTGTGAACTTACATAAACATACGATATATAGTTTTTTTTGTTATAAAACCACATTCATTTTACAATGCTCTTCCATGTAGGTAGTGAGTGATATTGGTAATTAATGGATTACTTACAAAATCAGTAAGAGAGTCCGAAGTTAGCTAGATGAAAAGTTATTGGCTGTCTAAGTGAAGACCCAGTCAACCAAATATGAATAAATACAATTATGATATTATGTAAAATGATTGGCTGTCTAAGTTAAGAGTCAGTCAGGTGAATAGTGGTAAATATATATTACAAATATGCTTTGACTTATTTGGCCGTCTAAATTAAGACCCAGCCGATTCACCTGTACTCATAGCAGTACTGTCTTAAAAAAAAAAAAAATTTTGGATAATATTTTTATTTGTCGTCTTCAGAAATTACATCTGTTCTTCCAGGTGTTACAATATAATAATTTTGATGGTGTATTACTATTTCATATTATCAGTTTTTATAATTTTTATAGATATAAGATAAGTAATTACATATATACACAAAACCTTTCTGTGATAATAAATAGATGAGACAGAGCCATAAGAATAACATCGCAGGTAACAATTCAAATAAATAGCATGATTTTATATGAATTTTTAGAAAAAATCATAAAATACCTGGTAATCAATTTTAACAGACATAGTATACTACAGCCAATTCAAAGTGTTTTTTAACCATTTCCTTGAAATCAGATTTGGTTTCAGCATCCCGTATCTTCCTTGGAATGGACAGCCATAATTTGGCACCTTGGTAAAAAGGAGACTTTTTGGCTTCTTCTGTTCTAGGTTTGGTTACCGTAAACTGGGCAGATAGTTGATTTCTAGTTAACCTAAATTGATTTTTGAGCCAAATCCCCCTCGATTTAAATGTATACATGAGATTTTGCAGGTGAGAGTTTCTCCTGTTTTTCAATGTATTTAATTTGGCTTTTCTTAGTAATTCTTTTCTGGGAATTTCCAAAGGGTTCCTGATGTTATATACAGTTCGCAAAGCTTTATATTGAAGTTTTTCTAATTTATTAATTTCACATTTTCGACATGAATCAATTAAAAAGTCACAGGATTCAAAGTAAGGGAGGATTGTTTGTTCATAAACCAAAAGTGAGGTAAGGGTACTCAAGCATTTCCTTAATTTCCTAAGCTCATAAACCTTCTGGTATGCAGTTTTGTACCCATTATTCAGGTGTTTCTGAAAGTCAAGGGTATGGTCAACCCATACTCCTAAGTACTTATAAGTACTCCTAAGTACTTTCTTGTTACTTCAGAAAGTTTCTCATTATTGGCTCTCACCTCTAGTATACTGTCGGTATGATTATTGATAACCAATAATTTGGTTTTAGAAATATTCTTGAGCATTCTATTATCCCTACACCACTGAATTGCTCCCTCAAACATTGACTGTAATCTGTTCTGTAATCAATCTATTCTGTAGTCAGAGTCAAAAATGAGAGCATCATCAGCAAATAGTAATATATTCTTCTTCCCTATATAATCTATTAAATCATTTATATAAAAGATGAATAATAATGGCCCTAATACAGACCCCTGGGGGACGCCATTGAACACAACAAGTCTATCTGACAAGATGGAATTAACTTTGGTTAACTACTCTCTTGACCAAATGTAAGACTTTAACCATTCCAAGACAATGCCTACAACACCATTAGATTTCAATTTCTGAATTAATATTGCATGGGAAACCATATTAAATGCCTTGCACATGTCGATGAAAATACAACCTATTGTATGACTTTTGTCTTTTTGTTCATGGGCAAACTTAATTAAGCTCATTACAGACTGCAATGTGGATTTCCCTGCCTGGAATCCGTATTGTTCATCAGCAATTAGATTATGCTAATAAAATAATTCATAAGTTGCCTATGGACAATTTTCTCTAATAAATGCATAGGTATACTCTCAATAATATGTGTACTTATAATTCAAACCTTCCTCCTGGTTAGGATGGCATGCGAGTCCTAATGCTTATAACTGTCGTAAAAGTAACTCATATTTAATCCATTTGAAGTGATTGGGCAGGTCAAAGGCTTTGCAAAACAGCGTTTCTTGGAGAAGTGCTGGGAATGGTGAACCCCATCCTGCAGCAGTAGTACAGACTTTGTACAAATGACGTCACAATACATAAAATAGGACACATTGAGCATATTTCTATTCTTGCTGTATCTAAATTTATCACCGAATGTCATAAAACTATGATTAGGATTTAGAATGGATTTCTACATCCAATAACCAAATGCTAACCAACAGGTGGTCATATGACTACGTACAAGGTCTATATACACACGCACACACGCACATACAAACCCTCGGCCAATCAACGTCAAAGATAGGTGTTCAAAGGTGTTCATTCACATGGTCACCAGGGAGTCTCTCTTTTGACATCATTCCATTCCCCCATCCACCATCATCACTCATCATGCTGTCAGGAGCAAAGGTCACACAACCCAGTGCTCCTCCGGCACTCCTGAGGGGGTGTCACAACCCCCAAAAGAAAGAAAAAATATCTGAGAACCTCTCAACTCCTCCCTGGATACACACGGCTACAAAATACTACGAAAAAGCAGCCACTGGGATCAATATTTAACTGTCTCTGTTGCCTACTGTTTACTCTCAGTATACCCTAAAGGTAAAAAAGATTTTCCTACGGTTTAGGTAACTGTAGGCAACAGTTGATAATATGTATTTCAAAGAACGTTTTCCTTAACATACCAGTCAAAAGGGATATGCTGAATCATCGTCATTATGTCTCCTGATTGTCAAGAGATCTGTGGTAAATTCTCCCGAAATTATTTGGTAACAAAATTAGGCTTACTTGTTTGTGTGTGACTTATCGAATCACATTTCTATCCCCACGGCCATGTTTAGAAGATAGAATAGAAACTTTATAATTATGCCTAAGAAAGGTATGGCGAAGTTAACAACTTTATACAATTATGTATAGCATCATTAGTGTTCTAGCTCCCTTAACATACAGAGTTACAACATTCTGTAAAAACATTTCCTCAATCGACTTTCGCTCCTATGTTCATGATGTGTTTTTCATGCCATACCTTCAATTACTATAAGGCCACAGACCATTCCAAAGCCATTTGCAAAGAGAGTGTAGTGATTCCTTAACATTGCGCCGGTTTCATTACCGTACCTTATTTCCTCACATGGCTACCTCCAATGACTCATCTGAAGAGATTGCAGAAAACGGCACTAAAAGCATGTTTTAACCAAAAAGTTAATAGGCGTGATCAAGAAGGACATTTTCAACGGAGGCTATCGAATTTGAAAGCAGAAAATGTTTTTCCGTCAGCGAACATTCAGTTGGCCGCCCTGTTATTTGCCTGCTGCTGTTCATAGTAAAGGGGAGACTGTAACATCAGCATTGCAGCCAAAGTAATTAGGCTGCTGAATACGACACAGAAAGCACATGCAACATGGACACATACTATTTTGTAGAATGTCTGGAGTAAACTCCATTAAAGGTGACCGGGCATTTCTTTGGAAAGAAAAATATGGAAGCATCTAGATGGGCAGACAGCAGTCTGCTGGTGATAAACAACAGGGAGTCTGATGTGGAAAGGTTGAAGGGTTGAAATTGGTTTCTACCGTCTGAGTCTCAGTACTACATCATGAGCTGAAATGAAAAATTATTTTCTTTTCGTTTATAGTTTCAGAAGAGGTTTTCTTAGCCTTAGCTTTCTAACAAGTTTTCAATTGAAGTTTTAATGTAGATATAGATAGAGGCCCGTTCCATATTGTCCCGTCCTCCCCCTGTCCCTTCCTAGGCCCGTTCGCCTTCTTGTCGGGCCCCAAATGAGAAAAATAGTATGAATGAGGCGTGCATATGCACCAGTGTGTTCCAAATGGGAGAAAAAAGCCTGGTTTACTCAATTATATCAATTCATTCCCTCTTCACAATACCAGTATTGTAGTAGGATCATACAAATGTCTGTCAGATCTTCTAACACTTCAAACTAAACTAACAATCGACATAACCAATAATTATGTTTTTGTAAATCTTCAGATATGTCTGATCTTCCGGACACTGTACGTGTTAGTCAATATTTACAACGCACTATGAATTTACAACGCACTATGAATTTATGAATCACACTATGAAAAACTGCCTAAAGATCCCCTTTAAGTACACCTAGGACTTGGTTTATCAACTCCAGAGTTTGACCTTGGATCCTTAAGTTCTAATGATTTTGACTGAAACAACAGTTTTTCTTTTATTACTCATTGCCATGATTAATGACAATAGCAAACAATATATCAAAAAATCAGGAAAAAAATTACCTTTCAGATGACATAATATTATAGCATGTTATCATATCTTACATAGTTCCAGAGACATTTAGAAATAACGTGTTTTTCATTTTTTGCTAATTAAGCACAAATCGCATAATTAGACAGTGTTCGCATACCTAAATTCTTCGGAACCATCTTGATTCATGGTCCCTAGGATGCTATAAGATAAAAAAAAATCAAGAAAATTCAGGGGGCTCACCGTGGAGGGTAAATCCTTATTTTGACTGATTTCAGGATTTGGCTCCTGGACTAGTAGGGACAATTTAATCTTTGCTTAAACAGCTTTGGTTTTGGCCTTCTCTGCTCAACTAAGGTGTCGCAAGATATCCATAATATTACTATATTATTATAGGTAGATTTTAGAAATAAAATTGACTAATTCATTTCAGATTATGGCAATTACCTGTACAAATTGTCCATCATAATATTTACTTACCTGTACAAGTCCAGGTATATAGGTCACCCATAAGGAAGCATGCTGCCTTCCCCTAGGCCACCACCCCCCACCACTGCCCACATCAGTTTCGATTATGCCCAGCAGGTCCACCATTTTTTTTTATCTGTGCTGAGGCAATCCCCCAATAGGTAAGCTATTTGATCAACGAAAGCCACTTTGGCAGTAAGTGGTCAAATGTTGCTATTTCATACCTCCACCACTATTTTGAAACTTATTCGCTCGGGGAGAAGGCTGTGGACATGCACTGTGACAACTGTAGTGGACAAAACAAGGACAAGTTTGTACTAGCCTATTTTCCCTGGCATGTCCTGACTGGCTGGCTTAAGGCCATACCCATGGAGAGGCCAAATATGGCCTTATCAGGTGAAAGGGATTAAACAACGGTTTTGTTGTGAGCCTGTGGCAAGCCTCAAGGAGATGGAGGAGACTGTGCTGAAGAGTACAAAAGACTATGTCGACCTTTCCCAACTCATGAGGGACAAAAACGGGAAGGTGTTTGCCAAGTTGTATGACTGGCAATCTTTTTTTGACCCCTTTTATTCAACCGGTCTAGGACATTAAACAATGTCATCACTTTGTGTCCTCTGCCCAGAAGAAGGGCCATATAATGTTTCGGCAGTATGCCAACTCTGCCCCTAAGATCTTCAATATGCTGACTGTCAACCCTGAAGTTGTCCCCTAGAAAGGCTATCAGCCCAACCCATCCCCTTTTATTCAACCGGTCTAGGACATTAAACAATGTCATCACTTTGTGTCCTCTGCCCAGAAGAAGGGCCATATAATGTTTCGGCAGTATGCCAACTCTGCCCCTAAGATCTTCAATATGCTGACTGTCAACCCTGAAGTTGTCCCCTAGAAAGGCTATCAGCCCAACCCATCCCCTGGCCTCCCAGCCAAAAGCAATGTTATCTCTTCAAGAACATCCGGGAATGTTGTACTGACAACAGGAAGGATGTCATGTGCCCTGAGCCCTCTGTACCAGTGCAGCCCCACGTGACATTGCTCCATTGGAAGAACCAGAGGCTGGTGAGGGTGAGGGGCCTACAAGGGGCAGAGGCAGGGGCCTGGTTAAAAAGCTAAGAAATAGTATTCTCTGATGAGACACATAACTAAAATTGGACTGGGCGTGACACGCGACTCAATTCGCCAAAACAGGTCACAATTAGATCAAGGAAAATTTATAATGTGCACATTTGAATATCATTAACTCATTTCTGATTTCTGTCTATTCTGTCAGTAAGGAGGGGGGATATCAATATCTGCGATGCACCAAGTCACTGACTGAGCTTTCTCTTGTAAAAGCACACCAACTCCCAATAACTTGCCCCCTAGTTGTTTTTTATCAGAGTTTTGCTTGAATTTCCTGCTCATCGCAAATATGATGAAACTATTATTATAAATGACGCGGAGGAAACTGTCTCTTCATTGTTTCACATGGTGTCTGATAAACTATATCAATGTGTTTCAAAGAGTCAGATCCAAAACTTCTATAGTTTTTTTCGAGACTGTATAGTTGGGTAGACTGAAATGTTTTTTCATTTGATTATATACAACAATGAGTCTGAGATCCAGATCGAAAAGATTCCGAGGGGATACATGCTTGGGAATTCCTAAATCGATACTTCTAGGGTGTGCCCTGTATTCTGCCATAAAAAGGTTTCCCCAGACGCACGGATCTATAACCATAGACCAGACAGGGCGACCAAGCAGATCCATAAGGAACTGTCCGGAATAAGTTTCCTAAAATAACCCACAAAGGATGTACATCTAATGGAGTTATGTCCCATTCACCCTGTGGAATGTTTCCGTCAGTAAGCCTCGAACAAATTAGGATCCCATTCAAGAGAATATTTCTCAGTGCAAAGAAAACTATTGCAGTCTCTGAAATAAATAAGGTTGCATTTACAATGAGAAAGGAGTGGCCATGCAATAATATCTAATGGAAGGAATTTCCTCTAGAATTTCTTGGAAGAGAAAACTGAACGATATTAGATATTGCTTGGTTTTGGTTCTCTACAGTTTTTTTGTCAATTTTGTTGTAGCTCTCCCTATACCTCTGCCTTAACAAGGGCTCTGTTCTCGACTGCTTAATCGTATTCAGTTCTTGCTAGGGTATATTTTGGTAGTGATTCATATGCTCACTGGTTTCAAAGAGCTAGTATTGGTCTTGTCTCTTACAGTGAATCTGAAAATAACCCTACGATTGGCTTAAAACATGTTATAAGTGCACTCAGATTTGAGAAATCCTAGGCAGGAATGGCCTACACACATGGAAAATATGGGTACTATAACTTAAAAGAACATACTATAAAGAAAAGTTAAAAGTGTCAACAGGGACTGAAAGGGAAAAAGACTGAAGCTTACTAAAGAACGTTTAATAGGTGTGTAATAACAATCTAGAAAATTAATACTTATCATACATCCAAATCAGAAAGATATTACTTCAAAATCGAGCAAAAATACTACCGTTGATCTTATAGGGTTACACCTGACTTACCATACCTGGTGCAACTGTTGGTGCCATCGGACGTTAAGACCATTGCCAGCATTATATGCCGTCAACGGTGACTGATCATTAACCTGTCAATCACAATCACCTGTGTGGAAACTGTCTGATTGCAGCAAAAGGGTTATGACTCCTATCATGCTCTATTGCCATTCCTTCAACTTTTTCACGTCACAAGTTGGTACCTAATTGATTGCAAAGTAGCTGAAATCATGCACCATTGGAGACAGATCTGGAACACATACTCTTTATCTGTCAAAGCAAGGAATTATTAACTGTACGTAAAAAAAATGAGGAAAAATATTTTGTATATGTAAAAGAATTTTCAAGAAAAAACAGTCATCGAAAAAACTTCAGAAATCCTGAATGTCATACCTTCTTGTTAAAGGAACAGCAAGATACTACAATATCAATTATCTGTAGCTTTGTAAAAAGTGTATATGCAGCGGTATAAATACTCAATGCATGAACTTGCCTAACCCTAACATAGGGTGCCACATAATATTATGGTCCTGACATGAATGTAATTACATAAGTCAAATAAACCATTATTGTATTGTATATAGAATAGTTCTAATGCTAATTGTTCCTGAAACCAATTGTTTAATATTGTAATTGATGCATTTTCATGTGCTTGAGAAGGAAGGGGTATTAGCCCTGCAGGTGTTAATGAACCAATAGGGGCAGGCCATGTCACATGTCGAATTTAAGAAATATACTATATTATGAAGTTTATTTGTTCCACTAATGTCACTCAGACGCAAGTCTCATTTCAAAGTTAAGAAATGACCACGTTGCCGTGATGAACTAAAGAGTATTGGGCCTCATGGGAGAGCAGCGTAGAAATAGTATCACATGGAAGCAGCTTGCAGGGGTCACTTGGCTTCGTTTGTTGAGTCAGTTAAGCCGCTTCCCCACTTAGGTGACAAAATTGCAAATTAACTTAGTCAACTGACAAACGTAAGACGGGTCCCCATGTGGCAAATACATCGCAACGATTAGTGCAAGTCGCCAGGGACCTTTCTAACCAAGGCGATTAGAGCCACCAGAGTCTTGTTGCTGCAGATGGAAGGGAAACAGTGGTCTGTCGACAAAAAGAACTTACGACCTTGGTTTTATCACCTGTTTGGGATGTATTTATACGTCCCTCGGGGACCTGCCTTCACCCTTTCCAACTACAGTGATTAGAGCGACCACTAGGCACAAGGCGCCCTTGATGGAAAGGATGAAAACGAACTAAACTAGTCTACAGCGTTTTTGGTGAAGTTTTGAATCAAAGGTTGCTTTCCACAGAATGAGGAAAGTCCAAACATTTAGACTGAACATGACGACTAACTGCCACCTGCTAAATTTAGTTTCTTGTTTTTGACTAAACCCTGGAAGTTTGCCTGGATAATTAGCATTGGATAATTAGTTACTGTTCTTACGTTGACAGTCAGTCCACATTCAGCTTAGCCGTTCTGTGTAGAACTAAACCTCGGGGCTAATGCCTGGTCCCCACTTGGGCGACCAAATTTCAAAAATCGGCGACGACTAACGTTGTTAATCGTCCGGCGACCAACTAGATACTGGCGCCGTCATGTCTGGCGACCAAACCACTAGTCGCCGTGGGTTTAGAGCAAAATATTTGACATGTTTAATATTGTTCAATAGCCACGGGCGACTAGTTAGTCCCTGGGCGACGTACTAAAGTTACCTCTCGTCGCCCAGCGACTAACTACAAGAGCGTCCCAACATGGCGATTAACTCTTTTTTTTCACCAGCCACTTAGTTAGTCGCCCGACGACGTACTGATTTCTTAATCGTCAGACGACTAACGTTAGTCGCCGTCATTGATCGCCCAAGTGGGGACGCGGCATTTGAGTGTAACTCTTCTTACTCAGGTGAAGAGTGTATAAGGTTAGCGTCAGGGAATGTATGTAAACACATGTAAGCCATGGCACTCGACAGAGTGCTGCTCACTGTCAATGGTTAAACACCCTGTAAAGATCAGTACTGGAAGCTAGGTTCCATCATTGAATTGAAGCGGATAGACTGGTAGACGGGCTGGAGCATTGGCTGGGTGTGGTTAAGTGGACACTACCCTTTAGATTGTTCATTGTCAGTGGGAGCTCTTGGGATATAAAAGAGGGGTTTCATAAGGTATATGACAATACATCACAAAGTATATTAAGTATATTATATGACACTTTAATGTTTAAAACAATATGACACTTTAAGGTTTAAAACAAAATACGAAACGGACTAAAATCTGGTAGGGTTCCAAACATCCCCTGCAGTGCCCCATGCAAAATTAATTGATCATAACAAAGGAGTTTGGCAAACGTCTTCTTAAGGACGTCCATAATTATAAGAATGAAATTTAATCAAAAATTGCTGATGTTCCATTAGGTTGATTTTAATTTTGTGAACGCCAAAACCAAGATGAGAATTAGTGCAAATGTGAACAGATGATTTTTGCCATGTCTTGTTTTCACAAGGATATTGATATCATTAATCAGTGTATACATACTTGTTTATAATGCAATGGGCTTACCTTTGTCTGTGTATATAAATGATAAGGGATATAATATTTGGTATATTGATGTTCACGTTTTGGGGCTGTTATAAGCTCATCCACAACAAGGTTACATATCCATTTTATTGAGTTTTTAATAAATTGACCACCTTTAAATCAACTGTATGTCCTTTCTATATTGTTTGGGGTAGATTTATCATCATCCAGGTAGCTCAAGTACAAATGAATGATGACTCACTTGCGGTAAATAAAGTTTATTTTTGATAGACACACAATTATGTTTTTAAGGTATCACATTTCCTGATGGTATACTCCTCTACACAATATCCAGGCTCAAACACTCTCAGATTGTATCCAAGATCATAGGATGTTATTTAACTATACATTCCAAGCAGTTGGGTTTCCTACTGTAATGAAAAGGAGTCTTCGACTGATATTGTAGGTCCTTTTGTTTTAGTGCGGCCTCTTGCTGGGTCCAGCCATTCTTCGTGGAACAAGAACCGGGACTTTGTGAGGAATCACTTGTCCTGACTTCAGGCTCAGGCACAGGATCGCAGTCTGAGCACAAAAGTAGCAAGGGAGACTGTTTCTCAGAGCCGTGCCTCTCGCACGAGGGTGGTCAAAACGGTGTGTCATCATTGAAGGTAGCTGATGGATTCTGGTAAATTTAAGGTAGAGGGGCAAGGGTTGTACTTATGCTGAAGGGTGTCACCAGCCCATGGTTGCTCTAGTCTTTGTGCGGACTCTTTATTGCTCTACTCATGCCCCTAGCTGGGAATCGGTTTTCGGGCTGTCACCGGGCTGTCACCAATAAATTCAAATAAATTGGTATTGTGCTGGCCAGCCACCCGATATCTCGTACCCCATGCCTGTTCATGTAGTCATGCTATCCCCTATGGTTGCTATGATCTTTGTTCTGTGTGCCCCAAATCACCTATAATATCTAAGTTGGGTCATTATGTTCCAACCCCAAACTAGGCTATTTTTTATTTCCCATTCTTTGTTCCTAGTTTTCTCTAATTTATCAAAGTCCTGAGGTTGTTCCGACTAAGGAAAGAAAGAGGTGTTAACACAATGAGTACCTCAAAGGGACTGTTTATTCTCGTGCTTATCTCTGCTTTATATTATTACAACTCGGACCCCATTGGTCAGTTCAGATCACATGGTTTAATTAACCCCAACAAAGGTCACTTCCTGTCATATGTTCCTTAGATATATTTATGCTTAACAAGACGCTCCGCGTCTCGTCCAACGGTAGTCTGTCGCATCAGACCCACTGTTTCCCAAAGTGAAATATGTAATAGACTAGCTAATCTGGGTCAGGACGGACTAGGCCGACGATGACGGGTTGGTAAGGATCAAACAGATCTCCCGATATTTCACAAATTAAAAGGTGCGAACGGTGCAGATTGCTCGTCCCCCTTTTGGCGCCACCCATCTTCACTCTCCAAGCAGACCCAGATTTTCTGTGCGCAAATATCTGGTCGGAGACTAACGATGCGTAACGTCACGGACACGGCGATCTTTTGCAGAAAGATTTGTCGAAAGATAAGTCTAAGTTATTATCCATAAAGAAGAAAAAAGACTAAGTAATCAGTCTAAAATGTCAGAAGAAAAAACACTTTGTAACTTTAATCTAGATCTCACTTTGACGTGAGTTCCTCCCGCTGGATGCAGTGCGGCAGGTGCGTTAATCTAGGCCTTAAGGTATGTGAGGAGGCAGAAACCAGCAAAAAAACATGGCGGCGCATGGAGCAAATCTCGTTTCCACAGCGTTTTTAAGAAGGGGGAATGATCATCTTTTGTACCAAACATGTCATTTCTCTCGCTCAACTGCATGATTCATTCTAAAAGCTAAACAACAATATTATCTCAATAATTATTAATCTCTAGGCACTTACTTTACATCTTTTACTATTAATTGATAGTAGGTTCATATACTTTAAAACTTATGTCATTGAATTATGAAGTGATATCAGATTTATCGAACTACCATCCAAGACTGTCATTGTCATGACTATGGTCAGCTAGTCATATCAAAATCAGGCTAGGTGGTATTTTCCTATCTTCAAGCAGCTATATCACATCTCCTATCACGTAACTCCTCCATATACTTGTAGCTCCTCCTGAGTGACTTGTGCTAACTCCATTAGCCCAACTACTTATCACCGATCATATCACCTCTAAGTCTTCCTCTACTAACCTAACATAAGGTCTGCTGAGCAATTTTCCAGCTGTATCAAGACCAATTGCAACTCCGGTTTTCCACTTCACACAAGTGTATGATCGTATCTATGAAGGTGAGAACAATGGCAAGGCAAAGTGGTGTATCCAAACCAAATTAATGTGTTTATGATAGGATCCAGATACAAACTGTATCAAAATTATAATTATGAACTACTTAACTCTATTGTTAATTGTTTGTTGTTGTGTTTTTTAACTTTAAATAGCCTATTTATTGTATACTGTGGTGGTTTACCTATTCTATTTGACAGCTGAGGGATGCTAAACCAATTTCCAGCTGTCATCCTATGTCCAAAACATATTGTTTCTTCACATATTTTTTTCAGAACCCATTCATCTTTCTACAACTTATCCAATTATCCATATCTCCACTGTTGGATCTGATTGCTTTTACTCTTAGCTATAATGAACTGTGACATCTAAAGGGCCATACCCACTAGGCGATTTTACCGTCGCCGGGCGACGGGCGACGGTAAAAACGGCCGTCGTCGTCGCCGGGCGACGGTAAAATCAAGCAAGTTTGATATTTTGCCGGCGATTTTGCCGGCGATTTTGCCGGCGATCACGTCGCCCGTCGCCCGTCGCCCAGAACTGCACCATACTAACAGGAAGTCGCCCGGCGATCCTGAGCTGCCCAGCGACTTTGCCGGCGATTTTCCCAGACGTCCGTCGCCCGGCGACGGCAAGGTCGCTTAGTGGGTACGGGGCTTAACACCAAGTACTTTAATACATATTTCAATACAAATAATGCATGAGCAAGCCTCAGCGCAAGACCATTGAACTTGCCAAGCATATATATATATATATATATATATATATATATGAAACTATAGCTATGGTATTGAAACCCCAATCAAATGTTCCTTATGTTTCCTTGAGGGAATACATTATTGTTCAGGTTTGTACCCTAAGGTTGTCAGGAGTAATAGATTCAAAAGTGTAACTATTTTCGAACATTAATGTATCGTAGGAAATACCCAATAACTGTATATATGTAAACTATGTCTAAGGTAGGGCCCTCCTACTGATGAAGTCTGAATAACACAAGGAATAACTTTAAGGGAAAAAATAACAGGAAAGCTGAGCAAAAATGTAGGGGCATCTCAAATGTTTAGATACGCTAAGCCATCCGAGCTAAGGATGTGATGTCACAGAACGTTCCAATGGTCAGAGTGGGAAGTGTGGCACTAAGTCACAAAGGTTTGTGACTAAGTCACAAAGGTTTGTGACTTAGTGCCATTTTGTGACTTAGTGCCACTCTCAAGACCCTAACTAGCTAAAATTTCCTTAACTGGTAAAGACATTAAATCACAAATATGTAATGTTTTAGGGAAACCTCTGAATGGGGTGGTCATAAGGGGTATGAGGGGTTCAGCAACGGTCTGAAGGGATCAGAAGCTGAATGAGGGGGTCGCTAGGGGGTTATGGGAGTACGAGGGGAGGCAGGAAGGGTATGAGTGGGTCATGAGGGGTATAATGTGTTCAATAGGGTATGAGTAGTATAACTGGTAGATAATGCATGAGTGAGTTGGGTTACGCAAAATAACCCACAAGGCGTCAGCCGAGTGGGGTATTTCAAGTTACCTAACTCACGAGGTCATTATATGACATAAACCACGGTAATTCTAATGCATTTCTAACTCTTTAAATATTCATTATTCTTTTGTTTTTTTAAATCTTTTATTTATCCTGGATAAATTATACAAATTCAGCCTATGGCCGTTTTTCACTTGCTTCCAGTGTAGTTACAAATCATATTCACGATTATATCATAAAGATGTTAACATGGCAACAGGTCATCGACTTACAAACTATAAGGGTGACTTAGTGCCCTTAGCACACAATATGCGAGTAAAATCTAGAAAAGAAGCTTGTGGGGTTAATTCATGTTTCAAGTATCTGGTTCCTAGAAGTTTTCAATTTTCTATGATTCAATGAAAAGTAAAAGTGAATCCTTCCTATGGGATTCAGTCTGGCGCCACATAGATTATTTCTCACTAAATCATAGAAACTTAAATCTTAAAGAAATCAAACATTTATCACATGGATTATCCTAACAAGGTTCTTAGCTACGGTTTATGGGATATAAGTGATATACTCCACTACACAACCATGCTCCCCTTCTTAGTGCCTTGTGGTTAGCCCTAAGTAGCAAAAAGCAACATTTTGTGACTTAGGGCCTTTTTGTGACTTAGTGCCAATCAAGGTGCCTGTAGCCCTCCGGGGTGCTTCCCTTCACCATGTCTTATCCTGTCTGCTACAGAGCTCCTGAAACATAAAAGTGACACCAGACGGTTTCTCTCACCCTACAGCGACCTGCTCATGGCATCAGACACAGTATAACGTGACAGGTAGACAACCATGGCTAAGAATGAATTTCAGGGGTAGGTCCAGATATTTTCAAAAATAGGGGCTATTTGATTAACTGGCGTGATCAGTCACACATAGAATCTGATCTTCTTTTGATTTGAATAATCATGTGAGAACCTTTTTCATCAATTGCTATAATATAATTATTATAATCCTGGTTTGTACTGTAAGGAGGTACAGACTTTCAGAAACAGATGCTCCATTAAAATTGCAAAGATAATTAGATTGCGTCAATGCTGTTGCCAGTAGATGATAGGGAAAGAAGCTTTTCCTCACGACCGCTTGCCCAAGTCCCTGCAAATTGCATTTAGATGATTTGAAAAACCTATACTTCACGGGGCTACTCTTACTGAAATAAGAATCAATATGCAAATAGACCATGATAACCTTACAATTAATGCTAAAATACTAAGTTGGTTATATTTAACAACAAGTTAAAAACACTTGATAGTAATTTTGTAATTGAGTACAACGCATTTAATATCACATGAAAATGGACTGATGGATAGAAATAATTATGTGGGCATCACGTTGGATCAGGATTTGAGTATGAAACTCCATATTGATAATAAATTATGTGTAAACTGGTGCCGGACAAACTACATATATATGTTGCGTTATGTACGTATATAATATATTATATTTCAGATAGTCATGCCCTGCTAATTGTTAAATCAATGATACTACCTTACTTGGGCATGGGTAATATTATGTATAACTGGAGCCAATTAAAACGAAACTGCCAGACCTGATGTTTTGTTGAATACATGTCATAGGGTCAAAAACCCTACTGAAATGTCAATTGCAAGGTTTGAGCTCCATACCTTATCTAATACTCTTCCTTTAGGTTATCGAAGAGAAATATTTCTCTTAACCACTGCTTACTGAATGGTCTATACAAACTAAAACCACTAAAAACTGGTACACAGCACACAAGACTAACTGTTGGTCCATTAATTAAACTGAAATTTACGGACCTCACTAAAGGGGGGTCCAGACGGGAAATGAGTCATGTGTATTCTCCCCGGTATTCTCTGATAAGTATGGACTTGGTCAAAGTGAACGTAATCCGCTACTATACAACCTCCGAAGCTTCAGGTTTGCCATTCAGCAGGTCCTGGCTTTGAAACTCAATCAAGTCTAAAGCCATTACCAATTTTTCTCACAGAAACAGAGCTTTACCATTACTTTTATTTTCTATTCTTTTTCTTATGTGAACTCCCTTTGGACCACTGGCTATCGTTCATGGTCGGCGGGGTCGGCGTTGCATAACTGATCGATGGAAACAGGCACTGAGGCTTTGTGTAGTAATGGAATAAGATTTTTAAAGAAGTTATAATGAATAGAATACGTTACTGGATAAGTAAAACTGCAAAGGATCAAAACTAGTGAGAACTTCCACAGCTGCGCCCGGGTGGGAATAATTTCCTCTCTCCTGAAATGAAAAAAATCGATTTTGAGGGTCACGACATATGGGAATTAGGAGATATGGATTCCTGGCAGACCTCGGAGCACTGCACCACCAGATTGATTTCTTTAAAAGCCATCATACTGCGGAGCTCAATGCCTCACAGCGGAGGGCCAGAGGGTCAAAACCCCTCTCACCGCCCACCCAACGCAAAAACCAAAAGGGGCCGTCTATAAATAACGTACGCACAAAAAGAAAAGAGGAATATGGTTTAGTACATTACTTTTAAGTATAAGATGCTAATGGCGGATTGTCTAGGTAGGCCTATCAATGTCAAAATGCATATATGTATGTAGTTAACGGATGGTGACAACACAATATAATAGATGGGGAAGAGAGCAGGGTCGAGGAAAAAAGGGAGCCGTCTATAAATTACGTATTTACAAAAGAAAGAGGGGGGAGGTGTCAAGGTTTATGGCAAGACTTTTGCATATAAGATGCTAGTGGGGATGGTCTATAGTCAAATAATATGCACCTAATAAATGGACGGTCACAACATGATATCATAGAAAGGGGGAAGAGAGACGGATCGAAAACGTCCCTTTCGTATCACCCGTCCTTCCTCTCTCCTCCTTCCCCAACTCCACCCCTTTAATGTGTACTTTAAGACACAGTTGCACGCAATGTATATCCTCTGAGTTTGTGGATGGGATTCTTTCCAACTCCAGAAAAGCCAGACGTTCCAATTGGTTGACCTCATTATTAGTGCACTCAGTGTGACTCATAGTCATGGGACATTATAAATAAAAGGATACAGGGATTACCTGATGCATTGGATCGATGATAAAACACATAATAATTATTATGTTCATATTTTTATTCATAGAACATTGATTTCTCTCTCCTTTATTTGTCAATTTGTGTAGAAGGTTTTCAACAACTGGAGGGAAGCGTCATAACATTTTTGTCTACAATAAAATAACCCTGTTGAATGTGTTCTGTACAAAATGGCTATACCTTTATTTGAAACGTTAATGGAACATATTTTCCTGTAAAACCTGCTTTTTTACTATTACCTATAGTTGCTATCGAACTAACATTTTTAGGATATTAAATCATTATGTTCCTAAAGAGAAAACATAATTTTAGGACCTTCACATTGAAAACAGAATAGAAATACCTTTGACAGACAGAAGTTTTGTACAAAACTTGTTTTCGTGCTACAAAGTTTGAATAATATATCTGATTAATAGAATTATTCCGTCCACTGTATTAGACCGTTACGTTTATTATAAGTTCACCCAACATTACAGCACAGGTAAAAATCATAAGGAAATTCTATGAATTCTCATCTGTGTTTGTTCCCCAAATAGAATGAATCAACGTAAACAAAATAAATCAATGTTAATTCAAGAAAATAATGTAATAGCCAATAATCAGTCGTTGATATTTTCAACAGAAAAATCTATTGAAGTCTTGAGGTTATGCGGTTTAATTCACAATATGCAGCATTGGGCTACCCTGATCGTGCAAATGGTTGACAATTGCAATTGGAGGCACTTAATATTGTTGCCGGAATGCTTCAAGTTCCCCACCCCTTCCTTGGCAATTTTATCAGATAAATAAGTATAACCATGCAGATAACTATGTCTAGAACGATCCACCATTGTAATAAATGAATGTTTACATGTATCGCAGCAGAAAACATGTGGGATTTAACAGAATATTAACCTTGTGTTGGTGACGCTTTGGTCTGCTGAAAACTCATTACAGTTACCTGTCTTCCTCTGGAGCGTTCGTCCCTGGAGTGATTGCTGCTGTCACGGACAGCAGACACTAGGAGACGGAGTTCGGGCCAAATAACCCCTATATATTATTGTAATGAGAAGGCTGGGCGCGTCTGATCTCCTGAGAGGGACAACTGGGTGTCAACTTCTGAGACAACCCTTTCAAGAAATGGGCTCGTTATAACTCTCAGCAGTCAGCTGCCCTGGGAGCTGACTGTAAATTCAGTGGCGGATCTAGGGAGAGTGGGGGGGGGGAGGTTGCCCCCCCCCCCCCCCCCCCCCCCCACTTACATGTCAAATCATGTTTCTGGGCCCCCTCCCCCTTGTACATTCATGCTTTTTCTGCCCTTTGCGACCCGTTGAATGTTGTCATTTTAGAGAGGTGGGGGTCAAGGGTTACATGACAAATCATGACAAAGAGGTGGGATGGGGGTCCAAAATAGCGTAGTAGCAGTAGGAATTGGTGTTTTTTTCCGACTCAATCAGAAAGCGTAAATCCCTACTCTTCCTTATTTCGCCTAGTTCTAAATATAAGTTTACATAACCCCCATTTACCACATAGCATTTCATCATCCGTCCTTGTTCCAGTGGAGGACATATTAAGTAGACTCCCGGGCTGTCATGCAGGGTGATCCTCTGCTTGGTTGTTGGTGATTATAAGCCCAATGTTACAGCAGTAAGTCACCGTAAATGAGTCCTGAGGGATTTGTGCTTCTTTTAGTTATCTGAAGCAGTATTAATTAATATATCGTGCGACCAATTAAAGATTCAAGTTGCTTGGAGAGATTCCATTTTTGAATTTGTTGCTTTCCTAAACCATGGACGATTACATTGTGACGGATACGTAGAATTTATATCCACCTGAGATGTTTGGTAGGATATTATATGGAAATGAAGCCATGTTATTTGTCTGTGTGCAGAATAACCAACCAACTATGAAGGGGGCGGTCGTTTGAGATATGGAGTGAAACAAAGATGTCGAGGTTGTTTGGGGACCCGAGGTTTTTCGTGTATCAGGGCTCAGGGGAGCCTACCCGAGAGGATCTAATAAAAGCAAGGGGAGGGTGTCGGGGGAACTATCCTATTTTTATGTCATCGTTTACCTTCACTTTTAAGCCGGGTTTCCACCAAACGATTTTACTATGGTATAGGTTCACGATAAAAATTACTGACAAAAATAAAAGGTCTTGAGTAAAAATCGTCAGAAAATATCTTAAAGCAAACCACAACGCAAATCAGTTTTATATTGTCAAATAAAATGTTCAGTGAACTTTGTTTGTTTACAAACCATGTATGATCATGTGTCTTCTGATAACAGAATGGTATGCAAAATTCTATTCAAAAACAGATTTAGACTGTCATGAATACTCATTTTCTGACTTTTTTGGTCTGTTGTGTGGTCCACACAAATACCTAGATTGTTTACCCAAAAACTGATGACATCATCAAAATGTCATTTCCGGAATCCCCCCTGCATTTTCACTCTGCTAGCAGAGTCTCTAATGAGTATTATTTTGGGTGGAGAATGATGTGGGAATTGAGAGGAGGCAAACATGGATGAGCCTGGCTCAGTACAGAAAGGAAAGGGGAGGAATTGACCTATTGACCCTGAAGATGACATCACTGATTTTGGGGCAGTTGGGTCACGTGGGGGGGATTCCCCGACAAGTTGATTGCAGACCAGAAAACAAAAACAAACAGATCCTCTTTCCAAGGATCATAATTATCGACTTCTAGCCACCAATATCTGATTTTAACTGGCAATATGATTTATATGAGTGTAGTTGAAGATGTCAGGATCGATTTTGAAAATTTTAAAAATTTACTAAATTTTGATAATTTTGCATTGTGGTTTGCTTTAAGAACCTGTTAACAAAGTGTTTCCACTGAACGACTAAAATACTGATATCTGAACGACTTTTGGACTATATGCATGACTTTTCCAAACGACAGAGGCCAGAAAGGTCAGGAAACAATGGCTTTAATTGCTTTTAATTGCTCTTGGAAAAAATCGTTGGCATTTGTCTTCCAGAAATATTAAACAGGTTAGATATTTGGTCGTTGGTGAATCTTTCACTTTGGTCTTGAGCAAATGTCGTTTGCAGTCTAACCAACGATTTTGTGTTTCCACTGAACGATTTTCCAAGAGATCATCAAAGATTTCCAAATCTTTCCTAGTCTTAGGCAGTCTTGAGGAAAATGTCGTTCGGTGGAAACAGGGCTTCACATGGCCAAGGTTACTTCAGAGGATCAGTTCATCTCACGCCCCAAGTTCGGTCTGGGTTGCCATCGGGTCAGAAGATGTTTAAATAGGGAATATGACTTGGGGATTCCACGACTGAAAGAATTGTGTAAATATTCTAATTAGAAAAAAGTTATGTAAATTTGAAGATGCAAAGATCAGATGTGCTAAATATGGTTAAATGGATCAATCTTTGTTATTACAAAATAACAAGTTAGAAAACATGGATTATTGTTTTTACCATCTAATGCCCTCAATAAATACAATTCAACTTTTTTTTTATCACAGATAAGAATGCGGACACATCCAGGTCAAAAAAGCCTTTAGGGCAATCCATCTTCTGAAGATGATTAGGGAACAATCGAAGGGACCGACTAAAATTTGAAAAGCAGACAGTGGGGTTTATAGTCCCTAAAGGGCTAAATGTGTTCTACATCCCCATTTCTCCCCCTGTAAACGCATTCTACCATTGAAATATTCAGTGAAATGGTAGATGGTGCACCTTATCGTCGCCACATAATGTTGATGAATGGAAATATAAGACAAATGCCCCGAGTCCCATGGCGTTTCACTTAAATATTTTAAAGCACTCAGCATAAAAGCGACGCAATCCTCAGTCGATGATTGAGTATGGGGACAGTTTGGGCTAAGACTGGGATTATTCAGGTATATATAATTTTGTATGTAAATATATAGGCTTATGTTGAAGAAGTATCAGTGACTTAATAGTGGTCTGCCCATCAAGGATGCTGCATTTGGTTGAAGAGCTTGTCATTGTAAAGGCTTGCCTCCCATCAATCGATCTTACCCCTGTTTTAATAACGAGTGCAAAAGACTATTTTAACCATCGACAGATCTTTGGCAATTGTTATCATTCAGCAATAAATTAATGATCTGTCCCACTCAATACTTCGCATTATGAGTGTGGGATACCTAGATAATGCTGTAAGGCTGTCTCCAACAACTAATGTGAAATCAGGGACAGATCTAGAAATTTAAAAAGGACCTATTGAAGTATTTTTGTCTCTGCTTTCAGGAGGGTAATTTAACAGCCGTTTAACATTCAAATTCAAAATCTGGTCAATCAATGAGGCCCATGTTGTGTGTAATCCTCGTCACTCCCTCCCGATTTCTTTCCTGCGAAAAGAAAAGTGACAATTATTGCCATCCATTGTTCATCTTCACCTAAAGTCATTATTGTAAGAGCAAACAGGGAACGTTTTATGACTAACCCTTTGACTTCTGTATTTGTAGTTGTCTGCTGCCATTCACACTCCTCTAACCCATCAATCAGATGTTTCCACTGAATTATTATTTTAAGGACCACCAACGAATAGAATTTATCATTATTTCATAGAATTGACGTTGAATACACTGGGACATTTTGCAGGGCCGTTCCGTTTTCATTCTCTTTGTCTCTTTTCTTGAGATACGGTTCTGTGGTTGTCCAGCACGTAGTATTGTCAATTATTGCCGATTTACTAAGAGATTTGTGTGTTCCTCGTGTTACTTGCCTTCTAAGACTCAGCAACTACTTAAGTTCCTTTATAAAGTTATAATAGGGCTCTGCAACATAGGCATAACATCATTATTTGGCTGGGTCCACGCTTGCAACTAAAGCCGTACCTATGCGACGATTTAGGAGACATTCACCTCATCCCTGCAGACTAGAGACATCACAAATAACTTCAAATAAAAGTCAACTTATTCAGCATGCAGTGCACAAGAATGTTATTCCAAGTGTCATAATAACAACAACTTGCCTGATAAAATTGTGTTTGCACTAACACCATCGTCGACTACCGGACGATCATAGAATATAATCTCTTAAGAAGTTCTTTTTTCACATGAAAACAAAACGAAAGCCAAGTAACTCTTAACCCATACCAGTTACCTATTCTTGGATGGCACATGAAATACGGTAAATTGAGGCTATTACCTGAGGGAAATTCCAGGTTGAAATTTCTTGAAATTGCAACCTTTTTACCCATTGGAAATTTTTGAATGTTCAACCTAATTCAACCACTGCTACAATTTGAATTTTCTTGAAATAACTTGCTGGTATTGGCCGCTTGAAAGTTCAAGAATATTCAAGAAAATCCAACACAGTGATGAGATACCTTGAATTCTCTTGGAATTTCTTGAATATTCACGGTACCTTGAATTTTCATTATACAGATGAGATACCTTGGACTTCCTTGCAACTTCTTGAAATTACAAGGCAGCTAGAATTTTCAGGAAATAAGTTGCTGGTATTGGCCGCTTGAATATGCATGAAGTTTCATAGATTTTCAACAAAGGTTGGAATTTCTGTGACAAGTTTGAATTAATATTTTAGGCTTGGATATTTTAGATATCCTAAGTCTCAGTTAATAACCCCCTTAACGAAATAGCAGTGAATATTGAACATACCAAACACTTAACAATAAATCATATAGTTATCCTGCAAGGCAGTCAAACTCTGTGAAATATCGTTAAGGATTGATACGGGGTATTTATTCATGATTTATGCAGTTTTTATTTGGTAATGGATATCTAATTACTTCATGATCCTTATCTATATGTTCTATAAAGCAATAAGAAGATTAGTACGTGTTATACAAAATGATATACGATATATTTAGATCAGATATCTTTTAATTAAGACACCCAATAAAGTGAAAATCACTTTTTTTAACAAGGACAACTCAGTAATTAATGTAGATTAGTTTTAAATTCTTAATTTCCATAATCCTAGACCGATTATCATTTAACTTAAATATGAGCTTTCAGATGGCATAAAAAAAACTGTTGTACTGAATGTAATGATGTCGTTATTGGTAAGAAGTTTTAAATGTAACTCCCAGTCGGAGACCTCGTGTTAACCCTTAATAGCCACCATTAAGTCTCAAACAGCCATCCCATGCTGTATGTTCAGGGTGCACACTTATTTACCGACCTCCTGGCCGTTTAAGAAGTGATCGATGAAATCAACAAATAACCTACCTTAAATTGCCAGACTTCCCAATCTTTGTAAACCAGTGGGTTCTTGACTTGTTTATTCCTATGTTTAAAGTTGGTAAAGCCACTTTGGTTGTCTAAATTGAGCCTAACTCTTCAATTTGTTCTTCCACCATTTTCCGAACTTTCAATATGTCTGCCATTTTCCCTCCAAATTTCAAATCTCATGGTCATGTGACAGACAGATGAGATTACAACAACTCTTGGAAATCCTTGAATAAGCTTGAACCCATATGGAGGTAAACTAAGTTCAAGAAAATTCAACCTAAACCAATATTATTCTTTCTGCCTCAGAATAATGTCCAAGCTAATTCAAGCTCCTTGGATATTGAAAAACACAAAGTCCAAGGTATTTCAAAAACCTGGTATTTATGTCAAGTTAGAAAAACTTGGATTTTCTTGAAATCCAAGCTCTTATCAAAGTCCAAGGAAATCAAAGCTAATCTAAGACCCCAGGGGTTGAATTCTTTGGGATATTCAAGAAATTTCAAGTATTTACCATCTAGCTTGGATTTGTTTTTCCCCAGGAATTTGCAAATTGGATATAATTCGCTGAGGTTAGACCAAAAATAAAAATGTGAAACAATGTCGAAGATCATTTGTGTAAACGTGAAGATGCTGAAATGGATCAAATCAAAATGGATCAAATTAAAAACATAATTATGGACCCAGTACATGTACTCTATTGTAACTCTTGTACTGCAAGATGAGTGCCAAATAGGTTTCTTAGATTTTACTTTGTACTTGCAGGTATAAAGATAGGTTGTCGTGTTCTGTCGACTCACAGTTTATAGCCATATATTATCATTCTGATTGTTAAATGAAAAGTGGCGTCAGCTGATGTTTAATTCGAATAAATAAAATTAATAAAACATAAAAAGTCAGAGAGAATGATATGCAATTGAGACTATCGATTGGAGCTTGCAAGCAAATGATATGGGTGTCTGCAATCTTTTCGGCAATCTTTGTCTCTCCACAAAAACGTATCCAAACTCCTAAATCATTTACTACCAAGGATAACATATGATAATAACCACTAGGGCAGGTGAAATGTGTTCAAGGTAATGGCCAGCATTATTGGCTCAAGGAAGCCATAAAGCACACTGACTCTTATTGGACGTACTTCGATGAATGGCAACATACCTCTTGATGGTACCCGATGAATGTTTCATTGATGTAGGCATACAAAGTAGGAATTCCAGCATACCAACAGTATTAGGCCACATGCTTCACGTGGCCACGGCGTCAGCACAACCATTCAACATTCATGGTCTTCCACTGGCAACAAAACAATTCATTCTTTTCCCTTATTGCACAACTGAATACAGATTTTTCATACAAAAGTTCTGTATGAGACACGACATCGAGAAGAAATTGTTAGTTGGAGTCTCTCAAATAGAAGGAAAGTAGAGAGAAAATTGGTTGAAATTTAATTATTTCAGAGTGGTTATGGTCACATCAAATGATAAATTTGTCCAGATGTATTATAGGTCTATGTTGTAAGACAGGGTGACCCTTTTTACCATCTGAACGTGGTGGGTTTTTATTTTCAATCAAGCAAAACCTTGTATGTTTACAAGTTAAAGGATTGAGGCATATCACATTGGATTTAGAACGAAATTGACCCCAATTCAGAACCATATTCAGAAAGAAAGTTAAAGACATTTTCCAATAATATATAGTGGTACTATCTAAATGAAGTACCTGTAGCTCACTTAGTAGAGTTTTAAAGGTCAGATGTATCTTCTACCATTGTCATGTAGGTATTCTACCCAGATGTTGGAATATCCTGTTTTCACATGTATTTATCTATACGCACCTTGCCTGTTGTTTGGTTTGATTCAGGTAATGGGGGCATTTTACCCCACCGCGAGTATCCAACGCGTACCAAAGAACACAACCTGAAGTGTAGTATATAGACGCCCCTGCAATACAACACCCAATGTGACCCAATGCATCCCAACACGATCCCCAATGCAACCCCAACGCATGCCAAAGCGCGTAGTATAATATGTTTCGCGTTGGGTCCGACGCGTAGTGTGATAATAGGGAGGTTTAGATATTGGTACCGTGAACGTGAACCTGTACGTGTGTCGTCATTATATCCTCAAAATAGCTCAGGGATTGGGGAAGACCTCTCTCAATGCAGAAAGGACTCAAGTATATGAGCCTAGGCCAAACAAAATATGTGTTTTCATGTAAGTTTTAATAGTTAAAGGAATCAGGGTTTGTTATTTTATATATTACTCTACTGAAACACATAGACTTTGCCTAATTTTAAACTTTAGAATTAATTTGTGTTCATAATTAAATGCTAGGCTACAGCTATAGATGTAGGATAAGTTGGGGTACCTATACACAATCATTAGTTTTAAACAGCCTAGACTGCAGTGCTTGGGCAAATGCCTGGCACATTGCCAAATTGAAAAGAATGGGGGGAATCACCACCACAAGGGTGTAATACAGGGGTTTTCACACAATACTCAACTTGTAGACACCCTTCCTCACGTTGGCATTTCCCTTAGTATATAAAAGAATGATCCAAGTTAGTATATCTAAATAAACCTTCCACATCATTTATCAAGTATATTAGGTTATATCACATGTTAATCGGAGTATCAAAATATAATCCTTTGAAGAAAAGAAGGGTAAAAACGTGGAGGTGTCCTAACAGGTGACCATTGTCCAGTGTTACAGTATGTCCACCTTGACACACAGGTTGCCCCAGGCCTAGTCAACCGTGTCCACTGGCCGGCTAGGCCTATTCTGGACCACGGCAGGACTACATCTATATTTAACAATGCACATAGATCTTCAATTTTTCGTGTGGGAAATATTTTTGAATATTATGTTCGTGAGACTATGTGGCCTAAAATCAAGGCAAACATTTTTGAATAATAGATAGAAAATCTATGTGTAACTCAAAAATTGCTGATATGTGCATTTGGCTATAGGCCTTGTCAACAAATATTTGTTCATACAAAGTTAGACATTTACCACGTGTGTTACTTTTGGGATCAAAACCTCTCTTTTGGACCCCAGGTGACCGTGACCCTTTCCCCCACGTCCAGGTACACATACACGTTCAAGGGACCAAGGGAGTTTCAGATTCTCCAACGCATCACGATACGTCAACGTATCTCAAATTGACCCGATCATATTCAAGGCTATAAGTGCAAAATTCGGAAAGAATAATTGAATATTGATTAAATATAGAGGTAAAACTGTCGTTCATAATGGAATATTTTTGAAAAACATTTTCTAAGATGGTGAAAAAGATACGTTACGTTTACGTTACGTCATGGCTCAGAGGATCTGAAATTCCCTTAGTGCCTGAACCTGAATCATTTGTAAAGGGCAACACCACCCAACGTAAATGGGGATCCGACATGCAGTGTAATTAAGGCTATACAGACGTGTTTGTAAAATCCCGACGTAAGCCGGGTGCCCAATGCATGCCAACGTATGTCATTGCATGCCAACATATACCAACACATGCCAAAACGTGTAGTATAATATACTTCACTTTGGGTCGCGCTGGTAGGCAACGCCACCCAACGCCTAGTGTAATATGGCCCTAATGCAAACTGTTCTCGTTGGGCAACATCACCCAACGCGAACATACACCTAACGCAATACTGCATTCAGGGACCTTGAGATATTTCAGGGTCTGGAGGGGTATTGTGGGTCATTGGGGGTCTTTGTTTTTTGGGGCTTAAGTAGACTATTAGCAAAAGAGATAAACATAGTGTCAAGGATCAATCTGTGGCTTCGCTGGCTACTAAGTTGATATCAAATGATAGTCCTCTTTTTCTGCATCTTTTGATATGGAGTACTTTGATTTTACTTTAATATTTAAGATATTAGAGCCATGATACTGATTTTTCGACTTTTATTTTTTTAACATAAATATCTCAGTAACCGCTCACAGCATTGTCCTGAATTTTTTTTTATGTTTGTTGATAACATTTGCATAGAGGGAAGGGTGTCTCAGATTTCTTAGTTAGACCCTAGTTTTCATTTTATGTACAAAAACGGGAAACATTTTGTATTTGTTTCAAATTAATTTTCTACATTTGATAAAACAAAAACTAGGACTTAAATCAAAATTCTGGGATATGCTTCCCTCTGTAGGAATATCATCTACACACTCTGATAGTTTCAAGGCTTTACATGCAATAATAAGCAAGATATCTGTGTTCAAAAATTAAAAGTTAAAAATGTGTTTTTTCCATTCCCGACATGGCCAAACCTCCAAGGGTTAACACATTGTAATATGATTTGTATCAATAGATAGGATTATTCAAAGGCTATTTAATGATATAAGATACATAACTATGCACTCCGCATTAAATGGTTTATGCCTATTCAAAGGGAGTCCTGCGAATTGGCCATAGAGAGGTGTTGTCTATCCTTAACAATGTATCCAATTATTACACATGGTTAGGTATATTTTGACATGGCAATTTTCATTTTATTACTACTATTGCATTAAGGCAATAATTATTTATAGACATTTTCCGTAAACCTCGTATAGACTGACGTTATTTTGTCCAATAATTACCATGTTTTGACACGGTTGCTTAATGTGACATGATTACGTGTTTGTGGCTGCTTCTGGATTAGGCCAGAAATATGCAGTTCTGAAGCAGACAAGAAAAAAATCATTCTGCTGTATTAGATATTGGTGGGAATGGTCAATGACCAAGATATGGACTGAACCTTCTCATGAAACCATGACAAACGGTTTGGCGTCCGGGGTGATGCACATTTAATAGGCCTCAAAAACCCGAACATAAAGTGTGTTTTGTTTTCACTAATTTTATGTGACTGAAGGGATGTGGCTGAAATTTTAGTATCATTCAATTAAACTTAATGGCCCGCGAAAGGTCCCATTTATAAACAAACAAATGCAAATCATAGCTACTGTACAATCTAACATTATGTTAATGTTTGTCTGATAATATCGCTCCAGGGGAAGAGGTTAAAAAATACCATGTTTAGATAGATGTGAAGAAAAGCAATTTTAGATAGATGTTAATCGCTCCGGATTAACGGTACTTCAATTACATTATCAACCCATCAATATGTGTGATCACGAAGTGGATACCCTCCTATAGATCTATATAGTTCTAAATACTGTGACGTCTGGAAATCTTTTTATCCCGTAGCTTCATTTGAGGAGGGGCGTTATGGTTGGTACACAAACAAACCGATGTTCAAATGTAAATAAGGTGTTAGAAAAATTCATAAATCAGATAAATGTGCTTTATTAAGAAGGTGGTAAATATAGACAACCGATCCAATTAACAACCGGTCTATGCTGAACACTTGGAGGTTTGCGGTATTTCGCTTTCAGTAAAAGCCCGTCGGTATTATTGTGGAATACCGGATTACACAATAAAAAGTTCACATTACGGTACAATCTAACGATGGAGAGAAATCGAACTTATCCGAGTGGATAATGAGCCGAGATTATAGCTTACAGGTGAGAATACTTGGAAGATGAACACATCAGAGGACAAGGTGTGCATGGATAATTTTCACATATCATATGCACAATGAACACATTACTGGCTATAACGTAGACAGAACATATTTATACATCCCCGACGTAGTGGAAGTCAATAACATTCATCCGGAAATTATGCCTCATACTTCTCTTATTACAGAACTAAAAAAGGCTCTCTATACAGGCTTCGTGAAGCCTGTATAGGCTAGATGTGGATAATATTACATGTGACGTAAAATTACGGAGCCAGTCTGTCGCCACTACAAAGTAGAGGTTTTAATGAAGCATCGTTTTTAGTATGATCTTCCATACAAAATGCAGTGGGCTTCCTGAGAAACTCTGGTAGTCAGATCAACCAACTTTTTTTCCCGTCCTCTATGTCTTGATGAGATCATCTAAAGAGATAAAAACAAATGTGATTCAATATGAGACACTCACGTTACTTTATATATTTACGTCGCAGCTAGAACAACTTAGAATAAATACAGGACAACAAACAAGGTAAATTGATTTGGACATAATAAATAACATTTATTTTAATCCTTCCTGTAACAATAATTCTAAAGTTTAAAATTCTGCAGCGATGGTGAATCTCTGGTGGTTAGAACGAGAATGACCAACGGTCAAGCTCGGGCGATTTATATAGTCGAGGTACAACAATCTCCGTAGCGATGGAAACGGAGGGCGATGACGTCACGCTCACTCCGAAATAAATAAATTGCTTAGGTATCGCTACACAATTTAATATCATTTACGTCGCAGCTAGAACAACTTAGAATAAATACAGGACAACAAACAAGGTAAATTGATTTGGACATAATAAATAACATTTATTTTAATCCAATTCCTCCAAATCAATTACCTAACGTAGTGATAAAAATTTATCATAATTAATTTTATCGGAGATTGAAGGCCTAATATATTTGTAAATACAATCAGATGACCATTGGCCTCTCTCCTTAATATAGGTTAAGGAAGCACCCTTATTATACAAGTCTGTGGTGCCCCCCCTCCTTAGAGAATGGGTTGAAAAATTACCCTTAATTTTTGAATTTGATAACATTTGTTTAAATTGTTTATTAACCATTGTGTAGGATAAATAACCAATTTTATCTGTGGAGAACAATGGATCATCCCTGGACTTTGGATGAATTTTAAATAATTTCTCCAATAAATATACAGCGCAGACTCTTTTATTTTCTAATCTATTAATAGGTATCTCATGTACCTGGCCTGGCTTTTTTGTTTTTGAGGATGTAACCTTTACAATACAACCCCATTTATGAAAAACAACATTTTTTCTCAGAAGCATGTGTTCCGACCTCACAGTGTGTCCTACTCTAAGTAGTGTCCTAAACAAAAATACAATTACAATGTATATTAAAATCCCTAACTGGTCGGACCAATCTACCTTCCTATACAACATTTCTAGATGCTTCTCTTCCAGTGGTTCTTTACTATCCACCTCACAAAAATTGGAATTTTTAATTCCCTTTACAACCATTTTTATATTTACATCGGACCAGCCTGCTACTGGTTTGGCCCTTACATTGTGATAGTAAATTACCGCCTGGTAATAATTGATAACGGAGGATGCCTTCATAAATTTAGACAGATAAGAAATATATAAACAGCCTTGTTTAGAGTTACATTTAAAGGGCTGCCATTGAAATTTTTTACATACCTTCAAATAACATTTCCACTGCATCCTCCTTAACTTTTGTGTTGTTTTCCCTACGGCGGATTTTTTCAACGCTAACACTCGCCTCTCCAGGCACCTTTTCTCTGCAAAAGTCAAAAATAGCGTTAGCGCAACACAAATTTGCACCCCAAATGCACCTTTTAACTGCGTCCTCACTTTTAAAATATAATAGGCGAGACAAAGTGTCAGCCACCAGGTTATTCTTTGTGTTAATGTAATGAGGAACCAGTCTTATTTTATATATTTTGCAAATCCAAAAAATTTCCCTTAGCCAACTCATGCATGTCGGATTAGTACTTATTCCCTTCCTAATCATATGGAAAACCTGTGTGTTGTCTGTATAAATATTTACACTGTGACCTGCAAGTTGGCTCAGCCATTCCTGCAGGCCACGTACTATAGGGAATAATTCTAATTCATTAATATTTTTGCTATCATATATAATATCTGTAGGTGCTTGCAAAATATGATTACAACTTGAAAGTGGGAGAACAATGCTATTGTCCCAGCTACCTGCCCTCCAGTCATTACCCATATACACTGCAAAGCCTCTCATAGATGAGTCTGATACCATAGGGTATGGAAATTCTTTGTATTCTATCTGCTTTTTACCATTAAAATTTTCCAAAAATTTTTCCCACCAATTTAAGTCGTCCCTACAGGCTTGGCCAATTTTAATAGCCTTTAAATTATTATTTAAAAGGACTTTATAAAGGTTATAAACCCTACGACAATACACTCTGCCACCATCCACTACATGAGCACAGTGAGACAGAAGGCCTCCTAGGCTCTCCAACTCCTTCCTACCAATAGTAGCTTTTTTACTGTATTTTACAACTAAAATTTTTAGTTTTTCTAACTTTTCCTTTGGAAGGCGAATTTCCATTTTAATTGAATCAATTTCCAGGCCCAGGTAGGTACATACCTGTGATGGTGGGGTCACTTTCCCCCAGCTTATATGGAAGCCTATGTATCTTAAGACCCTTATAACTACCTGTTGAGCCCAGGTTGCCTCTTCTAGACTTGACCCAATGACTATAAAGTCATCCAAATAATTTACTGTTTGAATACCATAAATATCTGACAAAATATGATATATAAATTCAGAAATTTCATTAAAATACATGGGTCCTAGTCTAAGACCAAATGCCAAGCGGGAATCCTGTAAGAATTCAGTTTTACCATTAATTTCCCATCTAACTCCCAAGTATTTCTGATGGTCTGGGTAAATAGGTACTGCCCTGTAAGCTGATTTAATATCAACCACAGCCATATAGTCTCCTGGATTTAACAAAGCCACAACATTATCTACACTTTTATATTTAAATTCCTCAATAATATTTTCACAGAAATTATTTATTGAGATTTTTTCAGGCATACTACAGTCTGTTATTGGTCTTATGTTACCATCCGGTTTTGGGACTGCTCCCATAGAATGTATGCAAGCTGGCTTTTCCTGTACTATTTTAAGGTAACCCTCAGCCAATTCTTTGCCAATAATTTTGTCCATTTTTTTTCGATTATCACCTTCAAAAAGAGAATTGTAATTTCTGCAATCATAACTCAGACCCCCGCTTGGCACAGTATCATCAACAATTTTAAAACCATCTGTTATCCCATCAACCATAGGTCTAAATCTGTTTTTACACTCATCAGACCCCAATGAAAGAAGATATTCGAATCTACAAGGCCTAAGCTGCGCCAATGCGCCATTAATATAATATTCGCAGGTGCATTCCCCACGAGCGCATTTCTCGAATACATTGACAGTTTGACCACTCGGCGAGCGCGCCGAGACCAGAAGATTATTTTCAAAATATTTAATATCTCTTGAACTACCCGATGGAATTTTTTCAAACTTGGGGTAATTGTCGACAAGGACCTCAACTCCATCCCTATCGACCGTTAGATAAGAACTATCGGCTAGAATTTCTATATTTTGAACAAAGTTACCTTGCCGATTGACATTTTCCTCCTCCTGCACCGACACCGCTTGTGTACTTTCGACACGGAAATCCGTGACGTCAGCGGTATCGGTGCTTTGACCCGGGCTTGACCCCGGCGATGCAAAGTACCGGCGTGTACCGATCGTACCAATACTGGAGATAATATTTGAAATACAACACGAATCGTCGTCAACCACGACTGGATTTATACTTTCTACCTCTAGAACACGGAGGAAACCACCATTAGGACCAACACTTCTGGAATTACTGTATAATTTAACATTTTGAGCTGGCGAGCTCGGACACGACTGAGAAGAAACCCCTTTACCCGTGACGTCACTGTCAGATAAGTTTTTAACGCCTGGAATCTTCTCAGATTTTAAAACGATATCCTATTTTTTATCGCTGCTTGCACGCCCACAATCTTTTTTGCTGTGTCCCTTCTTCTCGCAAATTATACAAGCATGGTTGAGATTACACTTGCCATAGCATCCGCTGTCAGAGTTGAAGCGAAAACAAATCTTTTCGGAGTATGTTCTCCCATTTCCCTGGCTTTGTTTACCTTTGTAACCCCCTCCAGATTTGCTACTGACACCAGCCTTGAACGTGTTGTCGAAGGAAAAAGATGACATTATCTCCTCCTGGTCAAAATTGCCAAATTCATCGTGTCCCAGCCTCCCAGCCCTTTCCCTTACTGAGATATCATATTGATTAAACGTGTCGAACGTGTACAATCGCTTAGAGGCTTTCTCTGTCAATAATTTTACATGCTTGACAGCGGGGAGTGGATCTTTTTTATCCAAAATTAATCTCTCGATTGTCTTTAAACCAACCAGCAACACTTCCTCTACATTCTTAGGCTTATCGCCGCTTTTGCAATACAATTTCTGGGCGTATTTCTTTGTTTTACCTTTTTCTTTTGTAGGCGAAGCGGACCTATCGCTGGAGCGGCTCGATTCATCGCTTGACGACTCGGCGGCGGGGCTGACCGGCTTGGGCGATGATTGCATCTTCCCCCTCTTCTTCGTCTTAGGCCTGGATTTTCTTGGAGATACTTCTATCCAGCCATCGCTGTCGTCGTCGGAATCGTCTCTTGGAGGTACCTTGGACGCCTCTTGCTTCTCCGCCAACCGGTTGACAGCGCCTACGAGTTTAGAGATGTTTTTCTCCATTACCCCCATCCTGTCGTTGAGAACTTGAGTCCCAGCCTTCGGAGGCGATTGGATCGCCGCCGGGAAATTGCCCGATGGGCTCTTCCCCATCTCCATTCCACCACCATCATCGCCAGAGAGGCCATCCGACCCCCCTGTTGCAGTCTCTTCAAGGCGATTGCATCTCTTCCCCGTCGGGGCGACGTGCCTGGATTGACAATTTCTGCAAAAATTCTTCTTCTTCGACATCTTGGTAGGTCTCCGTTAAATATTTTACGAAGAATAATCGATCTAAACCCCTTAAGATCGAAGAAATAATTCAAATAATCGCCTAAAAATGGCTTTAAAATTCTGCAGCGATGGTGAATCTCTGGTGGTTAGAACGAGAATGACCAACGGTCAAGCTCGGGCGATTTATATAGTCGAGGTACAACAATCTCCGTAGCGATGGAAACGGAGGGCGATGACGTCACGCTCACTCCGAAATAAATAAATTGCTTAGGTATCGCTACACAATTTAATATCATTTATATTCCCCCGTGTGGTCTTGGAAAAAAGTATAATTTTGTAAAATGACAATGTTACACGGCCCAAATCAATTCCACGCCGAGGCGAGCATGACGGTAACCAAAAGAATTTATAAAGCTATATTTGCAGTATGCTTTCTGAAATCCTAAAATGTCTCCACAAAAGATAAGTTCTTTTAGGAGCAATTCTTTTTGCAAGAGGGCATGAACCTAACTTCATTTACATCTGTTTTCAAAAGCACAGTTTTTCTTATTTGGCTTTCCCACAAAGGACATAAGAATGACAATACGTATACCGACCTGCTGGTCCGTTCAGAAGGCACGCCCGGAGGGCAGCTTCGAGCTTCTGCCGACTGCCGCTAGGTGATGCGCCCTCCCTCCACGCACGGAGGGCCTGGTAGGCCTGTTCTCGTGGACTCACGTGGGCAGCGTTGCACTCCGAGATTTGGGTCTCGCTGAGGCCGAGGTGTCTGACGAGGAACCTCCAGCCCTTGGTCACCCCGTAATGGCCGACAAGCAGGAGCAGGTCCGAGTCACTCAACTCCTCCTCACACGGGGCTGGGCAGGAGGAGAAGGAGGAGACACAATTTTAATGAAAGAGGCGTGTTTTGTTTGGAGTATTTTTATTGCAATGTCAGTGAGTTAAGAAGAGGGCAATGAGCTACCTGAGAAACTATTTAACCTGGGTCAGAGAAAAGTGAAAAAAGTTCTCATCGCCAAACCCAGACAAAGATGTGTTTCATTTTAATAAGTTGACAGAACGTTATTAGAATGTCGTAGAACGGTATTCTTACATTGTTGTTTGGTTGGGAGAGTAGGCCTGCTCCTTTCATAGTTATCAAAATTGTGAATAATTATTTCTTTAGTGTGCTTGTTCACATTTCTATGTTAATAAATTCCCTGAGCCTGTACTGACGCGGGTGTCAGTCCATAAGTTAATTATAGCCATCTTGCAAAGAAAGCAACCTTGGGGCTAAGAGTGTAGGCCCAACTCTCTCTAGATGCTGGAGAGTGTAGGCTAGGTCATATGACTGGTTTAAATTTGTTCTTGGTGCTGAGAATGAGCTAGAGTGTAGTGCCTGAGCAGAGAGCTAACAGTTCAGATAATGTAGCAGGACCACACACTCTGGTTACTATTGCGGGGAGTCTGTGGACTGGCAGGCAGGAAGGTAGCTCATAGTTCAAGCCAATGCCTAATGATAAAATCTAAACCATAACAAGAAAATGGGGTAGTCACCCCAGAACAATTTAATCACCCCAGAAAATGTCTGTGAGATCTATATAGTCTTGAAGTAATTGTTGCATTTCTTATTATCATTGTTTTTTATAACAACAAGCCATACTCGTTAGCGACTGTTCAGTGTTAGCCCTTTCCACACTCAATGACTTACGCATTTAAGGCGGTCTTGGTCTCTGTGTAAGGAAAGCGTTGATGTATTTGGTGGGCCAGTAAACTCATTTTTGACTGTGGGGACCCTGCCTAAGTCGTTATGACGATGTTGATCGCCGTGACTTTGCCAGTAGTCCATGAAAAATGGTCCCCCCATGAAAAACAGTCCCCCCGGACACTTTTTCATTGGCAGTGAGGCCATGAAAAAGTATCCCCCTATAAAACAAGTAATATTAACTTTCTTAAATAATGAATTATATAACTGTTGATACATTCAGATGAAAAACAATTTAGATAAGAAATAAAAGTTAAATAAATCATCCCTCTCCTCTAAACCATTTCTGGGGTTCAACATTAACCCTAAATGATTGAATGGCTCCCTTGGTGGTGAAAAGACAATAGTTGGTAAGTACTGTGGTCATCTGATTGTTAAATAAGAGCCTACTGGCAAACATGTTGAATGTCCTTTTGAGAAGGTTCATTCTATTGCTAGTTCTATTTATTTTGAACTTGTATCTCCTGGTGTTTAAACTGTTAATTCTTGTCCTGTATTTGGGGAAGGGCAGCTTTGTTTAGCTAGTAGCAAAGGGGTACCTTTATTCTACCCTCCCGTAGCGAGTTAGGGAAAGTCTTTCATGTTTATGAAAGTTGTGTGGTAGGGTAGTGTACCTGCGAGCACACAATAGGTGGCTGTAGAAGACAGTTAAAACCATGCATAGAATTTGAAGTGGAAGCTTCAAAATCACAGATGAGATGAGGGATGACCTGAGCTGGTGGAAGAAGTTCGCCCACACTAGTAATGCTAATATGATCAAAGAAATCTAAGTTAACACGTTATCACTGACTCATCCACCTTTGGTTTTGGCTTGTGTTTAGGTAAGGATTGGGCTTACAGTTCATGGGATGACACTGAGGTGAAAGGCTTTGCCGTGCCTAAACGGGAGTGGCTATACGCGCGATAGTCACGCACGCAGACGTAGCGTATATAGAATTTCTTATACACACAGACACAAGGGCGCGCATACAGATCTGATAATATACGCGGACATAAGGTAAGATGGCATGTATTGTATTTTTAAAATCCTATATGTACAGAAATTAGAAAAACATAGAAATAAAACAAGAAAAAGGGGGTTCGGGGGCTTAGCCCCCGATTTACAAATGCTATTATGATGAAGAAATAGGGTACATCCGTGTATATTACTATAATTATATACGCGGCCACCACTTCCGTGTATATACGAAGATCTATATGCGCGGACTTCATGCCCGCGCATACAAGCAATTCAGTATAGGCGCGACCATCTGCTGCTATGTCCGCGCGTATAACTCCAGACTCCATAAACATGTATAGAACCGCCAATATTCTGCAAATTCGAAAGGAATATCAATGTGTACGAGTTGTGGCCCATTGTGGTGGGCATGCAAATGTGGGCATGTCATCCAGACTGTATTAGGATAGTCACAGACAACACCCAGGTCATGCACATGGTGAACAACGACAGGAGATCTAATCCTGGTTGTCAGAGATGTTATGGTTATGTTTTCTCTATAATGTAGAAATGTTTGCTGTTTATGTTAGTTCGGAAGACAACATCCTTGCGGACGCTTTCCTATCATCCTGTGCGAAAAAGCTCGTCAGCTGACTTAGTTATTGTAAATGACATGTGTTGCAGTGGCCACTTCTGGAGTGACTATGGACCAAATATCACAAAGAACAAAGTATCTTGAACGTCAGATGCTACAAGGAGGTTCAGAGAGTTTCCGAAAAGGGTGCTTCCAGAATTTCTGTTCGCAATTCAACCTGCCTCGTAAGTCAGTCAGCTTTAGCACTATTGTGTCATACATTTCCCTTTTAACATTATTATGTCAGAGGGTTGTCATAGGTGACTTTTGGGTTGTCATAGGTGACTTTTGGGGGGAGAGCAGGGCTCATTTCAGGCCATTGATGCTGTGTGACAACCTTGTGACAATCCTATGACAATTCGGGGGTGGTCAGAGGGTTGTCATTGTGAATTTTGAGGCTGAATGACGACCCAAAGGTTGTCTTTTTCTCCCGACTACTTTTGGCCAAAAAGGTCTTCAGAGAAGCAAAATTGAAAATCGGGTTGTCATGGGGTTGTCAAAGAAGAAAATGAGAAGTCAAAAGTCCTGCCTGACAACCCTAGGGTTGTAAGTGAATGGTGCCTAAAACGACAGCCCAAGGTTGTCATAGCTTCTGTCTATGACAAAGTGTTGTAAGTGAATGGTGTAAACTCATAGGCCTCCTATGTGTAATGGCCATACCTAATAACTAGTAATAAAATAATAGGTAGCCATTATTATGGACTTTGATATCTACAACATGAAACTATTCATAAATAAGATTTTTTGTATAAAAGAGACAGACAACCTGGGTTGTTGTTTTTGGCACAACTTTTGACAACTCTGTGTTTTCAGTGCATATTCTTTGATACTATTGTACTGACGCGGGTGTCAGTTGTATTACGCAGTAGATATATCTTAGATAGTTGCAGTTAGAAACTAAACCCATACTGAGATAGGCTCTCTGACCTAAAATACATCTGCGATTTGAGAGTTAGGAGACAATATCACAGGAACGAGGTAAATGAGACGTGGAGTTAGTGCCTGTACTCCTCAGATTGAAACAACTGGCCTCTGAGGCAACTCTGAAATGTGAGGGCTAGCGACATACATTAGCTGCATTTGGATTAAATAAATACTGTCCTTTCAAGCAAGTGTTCTCTGTCATCCCTGAATTAGGAACTAGGTTCCAGGACAATTAATGATCATAACGAGATGGAAGACTGTGATCAACGGCTGGTTTATTGGAATCGTTCACGTGGAAACTGAGCTGAATGTAGACTAACCTTTCATGAGAAAAGTAAACCCTATAGTTCACTATCATATATGATAGTGAACTATATATGTGTCTGGCCTGTCAATATAATTATCTTAAGGAACTAGGGTAGGCTGGTGCTACTCTTCAAACATTGGGATTAAGGACCCAGCCGGAGGTGTGACGTTATAATAACAATGCAGTAACGTTCTATTTGGCTCTGGTTTGGTTCTTGTTATGTTCTTTTGATGACTCCAACTACATCGCTGCGACCTACTGCTGTGATGTTCCACTGCAACATTATTATAACATTCTGATTATGTTCTTTGACCTAAACAGATGTTCTCATAACTTTCTGTTTTGGATTGTCCTAACCTCACCAAAAATAATGTTATAATAACTTTCTAATTTGGTGAGGTTTCAACCTCACCATCAATAATGTTATTGTTACTTGCCATCTTAGTAAGTAACAAACTGGTTGCAGAACGTTTCTGGTATGTCACAAGCTGGCTGGCGAGGCACTAAAAGGTGCAAAAAAAGTTGTCTAAAGTGGGACTGGGTCCAGCAAACTCCATAACTGTTTTAATGTTGAGTGCAATGATTTTCGCTTTGAATGTACTGTTGTATAGTGATATGTGTTTTATGAGGGCTACCACCAACTAACAGAACAGTAACTAAATAATAATTGTGACCAGCTGAGGGGAAAGGGTACTCCGAGGTTTCTATATTTACTGTCCTAAACCTAATATTTAAGGAGATATGAGTAGATTTATGATAATAGTGATAATTTACTCTTAAACCAACTTTTTGTGTAGAATTCATTTTCCATACCTAAAACATTCCATTACGATGGAATCTTTCCTTATTTGGAATGTCAATGGAACGTTTTGTTATGGGTAATTCACTGAATTCATTCTATTTGGTTGCCATGGAAACTAAAATTCATGAGATTTTTATAAAATTGGATAAACTATGAGAAACTATCATCTTCTGGTCTCTACATTGAAAACAGAATACATTTAGCATTGCTGGTTAAAAAATAACGAATAAAATTGTGTTTTTTTATAGTTACTTATAATTATGATAATTACTGATAATTTACGCAAAATCTCAATAAATACAAGGTAATTAAGTTTTTCCTTATTTTCCGCTATCCTGACAGTGTTAGGTTTAAGGGACCATAACTTCCTTAATAATGGTCCGATTTGGACATGCTTGATATCATTTGAAAGCTAAGAACATGCTCTACAACATCAATTTAATATGAAATCCCGCACGGAATAGCCTTTCCCCTCGGCTGTCTGTTGTTCCCCATAATCACCCAGCACTTGGCCTAGCTACGGCCAGGTGGCCGCTTCACGGCGAAGGTGATTAAAAGACTGAAATGACCAAAAACGTTTTTCTTGCTGAACTAAAATGATGCGGATTCACAGAACTTGCAATCGTTTACAGACAAATGGCAGTTTTGCTATCTCTTATGGAATTCTACCGAGTCTTACAACTGTTCCTTGCTGCTAGTTTTATTTTATATCGGAAACAGGATTTCTTCACGATGCTATAGTGCATGTAAGGGTGTAGAAGGTTTATCTCGAAATAATTCAATATCACCAACTGGAAAAATCCCTACCATATACATTTTGCGTATAGCAATGACTTTTTTAGCAGTCGGATTTCAGATTTAAATATGGGGTTATGTTTTTGGCTTCCACATAATTATATCACAGTTTTTGCCTTATGACCGATAAAGATAAGGTATAGACGACCAGCCAGACATCTAAATATGAGATCTACCAAAAAGGAGGCTGCTCATTATCTGGTTCAGCTGGGACAGGGTCAGCGACATTGAAAACCTATTTAATTTTCATGTACATACGGAGAAACACTAAAATTGGACAATAATATTGTCTAATTCTAGTAAAATGATATTGGCAAAATCATAGGCGAAAATGGAGGTTTTCATATAGCACACCTAAACTTGCAAAGCATAAAATAACAAACTTGATCTTGCGAAACTTGAAATCAATAGATTAAATTTCAACACATTTACATTCAGTGAATCGTGGCTACATCTTAAAATAGATAATTCGCTACTTACTATTAATGGCTATAACATAAGTAGTATCCTTTTTGGTCGAGTTCAACACATCGAGCAGAAAATAGGGTCGAGTTCGACACATCGAGCAGAAAATAGGGTTGAGTTCAGCACATCGAGCGAAATTTAGGTCTTGTTCGACACAATTAATGCTTGAGTCAATGGTAGAATGTGCCGGTCTTGTTCAACTCATCGAGCAGAAATAGGGTCGAGTTCAACACATCGAGCAGAAAATAGGGTTGAGTTCAACACATCGAGCGAAATTTTAGGTCTTGTTCGACACATTTAATGCTTGAGTCAATGGTAGAATGTGTTGGTCTTGTTCAACTCATCGACTAGATTTCAGGTCGAGTTCAGCACATCGAGCGAAAATTTAGGTCTTGTTCAACACACGAGTGAAATTTTAGGTCTTGTTCGACACATCGAGCGAAATTTAAGGTCTTGTTCGACACATCGAGCGAAATTTAAGGTCTTGTCTGATTCATAAGTTTGAATGGAATAATGTGTTGTTCGACTCAGGTCTTGTTTAACTCAAATGTAGTTTCAAATATGTGGTTGCCATCTAGTGAAATGTTAGCGAATTATTAGTTTAAACTGCCATCTATTGGATTGTTATAGAGTTGCTTGTAAATGAATTTAAATAACGTGATTGTTAATGAAGCATATAATATTAAATAGTTTGGTGATTGGTTTTGGTGATTATATTTAGAGGTTAAGAATCATATATAATTCATTAGTAGATATATTTAAAATGGTTTATATAGAGTTTTGGTGTTGTTTGTTTTTATAGATTGGTATAATCTATGTATCGTATTAATGTTTTATTTGTATTGTTTTTGAAAATAAAACTGTTATGTGATCATAATATGAGTTGATTAATATGTTATTTTTAGATTTAAAAGTATTGATATTGAATCTTTTGTTTTAATATGAAAATGGTATTGACCTAGATAATATAAGGAAATCGTTGTGACAGCGTATAACATTTGTTGTTGTGTTTTTATTATTGAGGGTCTAGATTCTATAAATTGACGTGATAGTGCTACTTATCAGAATTCTGTTCCACTGGAGTAATGAGTTGCTCTTAATGACCTTCTGTTTAATGATTATATTATCATTTAGAGATTTAGTTTCAATGGTTAATCTTAAGAGAGTTTATGTCGGCTATTGAGGGTGTGGTCTAATTTGCAAATTGTGATTTTCATTAAATATAGGTTAAGAATAGCGTTTTGGAAGATTATTTCTGGAGTTTCAGGATTAGATTGGTAGGTAAAATGTATTTTATTTTGAATTTTGAATTTTTATCAATTTGAATATGATTTCTTTTATGTGTTTTTAATTATAGTTTCTTTTATAGGTTTATTGAAGACTGATCGTTGAGGGACGAAACTTCTTTTGACTTTGGTAAGGTGGTATTTCAAAACTATTAATTTCGTAATCTAGATTTTCGATGTTGAAACTTAAAGATTTCCAAATTTGTATTGGTATTTGCGTAATTGTTTCTGAGCTTGATTCTTAGTACGTGGGGCGGACGTCGAACCAACGCCTCTCTTAAAAATGTAATGTTTTGTTATAGCAGGTAATAATTCTTCTTCTTATTTGTCTTCGGTCCTGTTTCAGCGTAGATCTGATTGAGGTACTGAAAGGTATTTTATTCAATAAGCCTTTTACTTTGAAAGTATTATGATGTTTTGAAAGGTATTATTGAATTTTTATTAAATTATTAGTAGAGTTTAGTTTCTTTTTGAAATAGGTTTGATGTAATCTTATTTAAGAAAAATGCATAATATTGTTTGTCATAATATTTTGACTGAATTTTGTTAGATTATTTTGTGAAATGTAAATGGAATATAAAGTTTGGAATTTTAAAATTATTGTTTGATTTTGCTTGAAAATTCGGTATTTCATAATCTTTCATAATCCTTTCAGTTCCTCTGTTCCTTTGGAATGTTTGAACGTATTGTGAACGTACTTGCTGGAATTTGATTGGCTGATATTTTGGGACTTGGTATAAATAGTTACGTAGGTATAAATGGTTGCGTCACAGGGGTTGTTCGCTGTCGTAATCTGAATCTTCTGATGGGATAAGTCGAAGATTTGTTTTATTATAGTGTGCAGTAAGGATTCCTTAGGATCTCTAGTGCGGATTCATAGGATAATTCAAACAGTACAAAGACAATTATACAGAGAACAATTGAACTTTATTGGATAATCAGTACTCGGATATTTCTTCGAGACTCTTCTTCGTTACAACACCGATAATACGAGGCTAAGGTAAGTTGAAAGTTTTATATTTGATTTTAATAGATATATTGGTTATGCATTTTCAGATATAATGTTAGGATAAGTATTCTTGGATATTATAGGTTCAGATTATTTGTTTGTTTGTTATATAATAGATGAAGTTTAATTAAAAGGTCAGTTGTATATTCGATGAAGCTTTGTTTGTTTAGTAGTTCAAGATTTAAAGAGTTGTTTGGATCGTTGGGAGTTCAAGGGGATCATCATAGAGTTCAATGGTTTCGGGGGGTAGTAAGCGGGGAGTGTGAGGTCTATAGTATTGTCGGTTCTTTATTTTTCTAAGTCTGTGGATGGTGCATGATAGAAGCGTTATTAGGATGATGAGAATTGAGCACAGAGTTCCGCCAGCAATTTTAAAGATCAGTGATTTAGTTGGAGATCGGGTGATAGCCTGAGGGGTACTTGAAGGTGTTGAGTTTAGAGAGAGAGGCTTATTACTGGTAGATAGTACTGTCGAGGCGGCTGTTGAAGGCTTGGGGTTTGTTTTTTTGATTGTGATAGGTGTGGGATTTGTTGGATTTGGTGTTGGAGAGATGGTTGGTGTTTTGTTTGGAAGAGTCGGTGACAGGATCATTGGTGTTTGAAGGGTTGAGGCTGGCTTAGAAGAGGTTGCTGGTGTTAAGGGGTTTGGAGATGGTAGTGGTTTAGGGGGAGACGGTTGTGGTCTAGGTATGGGTGCAGGTGTTTGAAGGCTAGGCGGCGATCGTGGTTTAGGCAGGTCTGTTTGAAGGGCTGGTTTAGGCAGAGTGGTAGGTGTTTGAAGCCGAGGCGGCGAACGTGGTTTAGGCAGGACTGTTTGATGGACTGGTTTAGGCAGAGTGGTAGGTGTTTGAAGGCTAGGCGACGGCAGTGGTTTAGGTAGGGCTGTCTGAAGGGTTGGAGATGGTTGAGACGCTGGTGTTTGGAGGCTTAACGATGACAGTGGTTTTGACTGGGTCGTAGGTGATAACGTTGGTGCTTGAAGTGTAGGTGATGGTTTAGGTGGAGCCGTAGGCCATGTCAGTAGTTTAGGCGAGGTCGTTGTTGTTGTTAGAAAGGTAGGTGGCGGCAGTGGTTTTGGTAGAACTGTTGGTGCCGGAAGAGTTGGTGCTGGAAGAGTTGATTTTCTGAAATAAAGAATTAGTTTGGTCGAATTTAGCTGAAATTATGTTAGTTGGAAGTACGTTGTAGCTAATAAATAGTTGAAATTATTATGTGATTATCATAGTGGTGTGGTCAGAAAAATATGTATTCCAACAGTTAAACTTTTTATGGGAATTTTAAAATCTGAAATTCAATGTGTCATTTATAAACATTTTCTGCTTCTTTATTACGCCATTTATTATTTCAATGTGCTTAGGATGCATAACACGTCCTTAACCTGATCACTAGGTGGTAGTTTTGGTTATAGGCCTATAGCTGAAATTACGTTGTGATAGGCGGGTTGATGAGCAATGTGGTCTGGTAAGATGACGAGGGTAAGTGACTTGAATCTTAGGAGGGATTTCTTGATCATTTTTTGAGTATTAAGGCAGGTAGGGTTTGCGGAAGTTATAGGTTTGATGAGTTTAGTGGTAGTTTATAATTATGAAAGTTTGTAATTATGAAATTCAGGCTTGTATAGGGTTGGGAGCCTCAAGTAGTTTCATTAGTGTTCGTAATTTGACTAAGCGTTTAGTTACAATTTAAGTATTGATTCATTCTTACATTTAGCATAAGTTTATGAGTTTGGAAATTAGATTGATTTAAGTAATAACTTACGTGCATATTCCGGATTCACATTTGTACTCTTTTTCGTTGACGGTCATTGTCGTGAGAAAGGGAAACGCCGCAAGATCGTAGTTCAGTTGAGAATTTGATGGGTCGGCCGTTTCCAATTTCAGTAGTTCTGCTTGGATTGTTTCAATCGATAGATGTGTTGGAATGCAACTGCATTCTAAAATTCCTGGTTCTGTAATGGTCTCACAGTTGTTTTGTACAGTGCACGTGGTGCATATTTTCGTACAAATCATTAAGAAAACTAGGCTTATAAGAAGAATTTTCGTCATTTTGTAGTGTTCTGGGCTCTAGGTTAGGCTCTAGGCTGCTGCTGGTTTGAGTGCTTGACGGTTTGATTCTGAGTATAATCTTTGTGGGGCATTCTATCAAGTATTAGCGTTTTATTTTGTTTGCTTTATCTTAATCTTAGGGCAAGATTTATCTAGGGGCAGAAGTATTAGGTTTAGTCATTATGTGCATCTGCTGAATTGCTGCCCTCTGGTGAATGTTAATGTCGGTAAAGGTTTTGTAAATGTGCTGCCATCTATCGAATAATTGTTTAGGTTTGGAAATGTATCGCCCTCTGTGGATTAAGATAATGAATTTCTAACAGAGGTCTTTGGTGTTTGTTTAGATCGTGCAGTGCTGGTTGGCTAGTTTAAGCTGAAGGAATTAAGCAGTAAGTATAATAGTATATATTTACAAATGAGTATTGTTATAGATTTTGTAAACGAATTTGGTATTAAGTGTTCTTGTTTTTTTTGTAGGGTTATTGTCAAAATTATTAAGCGGTGTTCTTTTTATTCGGAGTTGCTTAAAATTTGTCCTTGTGATAGTTTAGTTACTTTTTCAGATGTTGTTAAAGCCGCGACATTAGCTCAAGAGATTAATTCAAAATTATATAACAAGATAACATTAAAAGATTTATGTTTAGAAACAATTGTGAATATTGCTCCTAAAATTACTAAAGATGAATTAGACACTTTAGGATTACCCTGGATTTTAAAAGAAGAAATTCTGAATTTTGCTGAGTCACAATCCGAGGAGTTTGATGAATTTGCATATTTGTCAACGGTTGTAGTATTGTTTAGACATCATATAGGTTTTAATGTGCTATATACTGAAATTTAGTCAGCTTTATTAATGGGTTCTGCTTTTAGTTTTAGCTGTATTAATGAGTACTGCATTAGTATTAAATTTTTCTGAGTCAAAGTGTAAATTTTGTTATTTTTATAAATTGAAGAGGTCAGGGAATTCATGTAAAGAAAATCGTTGTTTTTGTAAAGTTTGTGCTAGTCATTTTTATTCTTTAGATTTTGAATTGGTTCCACCTTGTATTCCTATTTTAACATCTTTAAAGGATAAAGTTGTTTCTAAAAGATATATTTTGAATTTAAATTTTAGATTATTAACATTTTATAAGAAAACTCCACTATATAAGAGATTTATAGCTGATATTCAGCTTTTGGTTTATTTGCATTTTGCTTACTTTTGTTTTCACATTATAAGTCATGCGTCATTTATACTTTGTTTAGATGACAAGTGAAGCAACATATGTTTTAGTACCATCTAGTTCGTTTCGATATCAGACTTGTCTTGATTTTGATAAAATTACGAGGCTGAATGGTACAGTTACTGAAATAAGGTGTTGTTGTCACACTTGTATTAGTTTGTATCTTTATTTTACACTTTTTGATCCTATTCCTAATTGCCATCTTATTTTACTTTATTCTAAAGGCAGGTTTATTTCAAAAAGAATTGCTTTGAATGAAAATTTAAAGATATGTTCATTTTATAAAAAGGTAATAAAAGAGAATTATGATAATGTAGCTGAATATTATAATAGTTTATTGTTTGCTCATTATGCTTTTTTTTCTGCTGCTATTACAAAGCATGTCGGATATTCTTTAGTTTCAACATTAAGTGAATGTATTGTTGTTATGCCATTTTAGTATGCGATGTTTTGAATGAAATCTTTTGAGCGCTTTCAGTTCAAGTCTTATCTTTGTTTTTATAAATCTAAGCGGTTGAAGAAATTGGTTTTAGAATATAAGTGCAATTGTCCAACTTGTATAAGTTTATATCTTTTTTCTTTTCATTTAAAATTAATTCCTCATTGTCATTTTATTTTATTGAGTTTTAGGGGTAAAATAATTTCAAAAAGAATTGCTTTAAAAGAGAATTTCAAAATATTATCATTTTATAGGAAGTCAGAAAAAGATAAATTGGTTAATTTTGTTGAATTGCAACGAAGTTTATTGTATATCCATTGTGCTTTCTTTTGTTCAGTCATTATAAAGCATGTTGGATATTCAATAACTTCAGGTTAGGTTGTGGTATGAGAAGAAGATTTTATTTTTATAAATATATTTATTCAAATACTTCAAAACGTTTTAGAAAAAGAATTTGTCATTGTGCGCAGTGTCAACATTTGTTGGATCTTTATTGTTGTAAGAAATCTTGTCATTTTATTTTATTGAGTTTTAGGGGTAAAATAATTTCAAAAAGAATTGGTTTAAAAGAGAATTTCAAAATATTATCATTTTATAGGAAGTCAGAAAAAGATAAATTGGTTAATTTTGCTGAATTGCAACGAAGTTTATTATATATCCATTGTGCTTTCTTTTGTTCAGTCATTATAAAGCATGTTGGATATTCAATAACTTCAGGCTAGGTTACGGCATGAGAAGAAGATTTTATTTTTATAAATATATTTATTCAAATACTTCAAAACGTTTTAGAAAAAGAATTTGCCAATGTGCGCAGTGTTATCATTTGCTGGATCTTTTTTGTTGTAAGAAATCTTATACAGGTTTTTTTAGGTTTCATCAGATTCTAACTAAACGTGAAATTTTGAATATTAATGATAGAATATTTGAGTTTTGTCGAATGAATCCAGCAGAGTTTCTGATTCGATCATCAGAGTACATGTTAGGATATTCAGAATTTTTTATCAAAATTGCTCAGATTTATTTAATTGTAGTGCAGCATGAAAAATATAGATTAGCTTATAAGCGTCGTAGGAAAATATAGTTGAGATTGTTATTCAGATAGTGATTAATTGTAGTTCAGTATGAAATATATGCATGAAATATATAGCAATATATAACTATTATAGGTAAAATTTGCTTAAGGTTAGGTGTATCGTTTATAGATGCAGATAAGTTATAGTATAAATTTAGTTATTTTCAAAGTCAATTTTTATCCGAAAATTAATTTTGATTTGTTTGCAATTCATAGAAATATTAATGTTTCAACTGTTCTTTATAGAGGATCTTTAACATTTAAAAGAAAATCTTATACATTAAAAGTAACAAAGCATGGATTTTGTACTATTTATTTAAGGAGGAATTTTTCAAGTTTATTATCTGATATTTCTAAATTAGCTTTAGAAGTTTATGATTTTATTGAATTATATTGTACATGTGAAGAGGTAGCAGATGATATTTCTATTTTTATAACGCCAAAGAATATTCAGATAACTTTTCAAATAATTTTTGTTTCAGAAAGGAGTAAAAGTTTTATGGAATTTTGTTTTAAGATAGTGGAAAGGTTTTCAGATAAATATAGTTTTGAGATTAAAGAGTCAAATTCGAGTGATTCTGTTTGGCTGCCATATACAGGAACTGGCTCATCATATTTTTCAAGTTTTCGTTTAATTTTGAATAAGCTTGAAAGTAATTGTATTTTAACATTTTCACATACTTTTAAAGGTAGTTGTTTAACAAGTAATGTTTTATATTTTTCTGAAGTTTGTAATGATATTAGGACCTGCTATTTAGGTATCTAGATATTTAACTTATGGCCAGCATTTTAGATGAATTGCTATTGTTAGTGGTGGGGTTTTTATTGAAAGTTAATTCTGATAATAAGCAGTTTTGGCATAAAGTAAAAGTTGATGATACTCATCCTTTTCATTATATTTTTTTGCAGTTGAAAGAGCAATTTATAAGTGAAAATAAATTAAATATATTTAAGGATGAATTAAAGGCTACTCTTCTTGAACATTTAAAGAGTAGTCAAGCAACAAGGAATGTTGCTTATTTGATTATTTTTAGTGATGAAGAGAATTTAAGATTAGAGTTGCGGTCTTTTCAGAGTGTTATTTTGCAGAAGCTTGTAGATATTTTAAAATTAAGTATTGTAGTATATACTGGTTCTGGTCGATCTAATCATTTTTCACCGTTTGACCACTTATTTAGACAGGGTTTACCTTTGGTTATTCAGTGGAATAAAGATCAAAATAAATTTGTTCAAACAAATTTAGGCTGTCATAAGTCATCAAAATTTTCAACTAATGAAGATTTGATTACTAAGAAATCTTTACAAAAATCATATAAGAAAAGAAAGATAAATGGTAAACAATATAAGAGTGTAGAGAGGTTATCTACAAGTGATTCATCTGAATCAGATGAAGATAGAAAAAAGGAAGATATTGAATTGAAGCGAAAATGTAAGAATGTTATTAGTGATTGTTCTAGTGTAAATGATGATTTGTGTGTATCAGATACAGATGAATATGAGGAGGTTGAAGAGGTTAATAAACAGATAAGTGACAAAAAGGTTAATGATTTCCTATTTGAGCTTAACAGATTAAAAGAGACTCAACAAAGTTTTGATAAAAGTCAAAATGATTTTGTAGATGAAGGTAAAGAAATAGGACAAAGGAAAATAGATAAGAATTGTTTTGGTAAAGAGTTTGAGGAAAATAAAACAAGTAAGAGGAAAAATATATCAGTTAATGTAAGTGAAAGTGGAAAACATCTTCAAGATTTTTCAACATGTTCAGTGTTGTATCAAGAATCTAAGGAAAAGATTGATGCTAATATTTCAAAATTTGTTGAAATTACTGACCGATTACGTAAACATGCATTAGTTATTCAAAATAATCTTTTGCCAGGAAATATTGAAACTTGCTTATGTTGTCCTGTACATTGTGCTCAGCCTTTGATTAAAGCTACAAAAGATAAGAGAGGTCCAAAAAAAAAAAAAATTTAATTTTATGTAGCGAGTGTAATAAAGAGTTATTGTCATTTTCGTTATTACGTTTACATAAATTACGTTTTCATTCAAATTATAATCCAAAAAGTCATTTGTTTATTCCACCGCCTATAAGAAATTATTCTACCATTTCTAGGAAATTTCAAGCGACGTAATATTGTGAGTACAAGATGAGAATGTGTTCTTTAGCTTTTTTCCAACTTATGCAAAGTTGTTTGTACTTTTCAGCTTTGGTTTCTTTCTATGCAGGTAATATTGATCTTCCTTTAGTAATTGAAATTCCAGAACAAGATAGTTTATCAGAACAGGAGTGTATTGGAATAATTAAGGTTATTTCTGAACATGACGAAGAAGATTGGTTTCGAATGTTTAATGAATTTTCTGTTCAAGCACTTTTATTTTTTTCATCTTATTTCCATTGTGATGCTATTTTGAGTTATATTCAAAGTACTATGTGGACAAGTAAGAAGAGAATTGTAACTACTTTAAAAATGAGTTGTTATTTATTTGGCATAAAAGACAAATATACTCAGAGTATTTTGAATTCAATATCAAATTATTTAGGTACGCCAGAAGATTATATAATTTATCTTGTTAGACTTATCCATATTAAAGGAGAGAGACATGCAATGAGAGCATTATATAGGAAATTGAGGGATGTATTGCGGTATAGAAGATTGATTTTTTCAAAATTTGATGTGCATTGTTTATTTTGTTCATTTCCAATTATTTTTTCTTATAAAGGCCCAAATTGTGAGATGGTTTTCCTTCAATGTTGTTTTAGACCAGTTCATATTGCAGGTTGTTTTGAAGGATTTCTTTCTCAAAGTTATGATATGGAAGTTTATTGTTTTAAATGTAGAACTAAATGGCGCGAAGGAAGACCTATTTTAGATAATAGATCTAGATTGCATTGTATTGAAGAAAGGTTAAGTTATGTTCCAGATCATTTAAGACATATTCAGAAATATTCTTCAGAGTTTTTATTTGACAGGTAAATTGTTTTGATTTTATTAAAGGAAGATCAATATAACGGTTTTAGTTTTAAGGCATATTTAACTATTTATAAATTGCTTTGAGATTAATTAAGTATGTGAATTAGTTAATATAGGTTAATGTAAGAAAGTAGTTAATATTTATAATAGAATAATGACTGGGAAGATAGTTGATGGGTTTTATTTATCTTTAGTATCAAATGTTACTCATCCTACACGACATAATCTAACAAGCCATTTTTTTACTGAGTTACCTGTTGAAAAAACATGTAAGGGTTATTGGGAAGTGGCATTAGTCGAGATAGACTTTCCAATATCCTGGTATAATGTGCCAAGACATCCAGAACAAGGTCGAAATTGGGTTTTAAGTAGAGATATTTTTAAATTAAAAGATCCTCGTTTTCGTGTAATTAAATCTATAGATCAAGTAGATATGACTTCAATTAAGAGGGTTACCAAATCTTTTGCTCATAAGTTTGGAAATTATACAATAAAGTCATTAATAAAAGAAATGAATGATAGATTTATAAAAGCAGATAAAACTGCATCGGAGGGGAGTGAAGGTTATCTTAATTATCGGAGGTGGACAAAACTTTATGTTGATGATCAAAATTTGATTTGCTCATTGTATGTCGGAACTGGTGATACCGTATTTTTGTCAACATATTTAGCTCAAGTTTTGCGTTTAGATCAATGTAAAGGAGTTATAAATTGGGGACATTTATGCGAATTTAAAGGTAATAGGTTAGGTAGTACTGTTGGAGGTTTTAATGATGTATTAGCTTTGGATAAGGGAGGAGCATATAATCAAGTTATACAGGCTCAATATGGAACAGAATATGTTGGATTAGGTATTCCTGTTTTTCCTACAGATTCAACAAATATTTATATTTATTCAGATATTGTTGATTATGAATTTGTAGGCAATGTTGAAACCAAATTATTAAGAACTGTTCAAGCGTTTGGCAAGTTTGGAGATAATGTGAAGCATCGTTATGATTTTCCTTTATATAAGAAATTAGCTTATGATAGATTGAAAGAGATAGAAATTGTTATTAGAACTGATCAAGGAAAACCTGTTGAATTTGAGTATGGTAATGTATCACTTACATTGCATTTTAGGAGACTTGAGATATAAAAATTACCTTATGATAGATATAAAGAGATTGGAATTATTGATAATTCTGATCAGAGAAGTATGTTCAGGTTGAAGTCTATTCAGATCAAGCAAGAGAATGTATTTTTACTTAACGTATAAGGAAAATTGATATGAGGCCTAAAAGGGTTTTAAATAAAGATTTAGTGAGGAGACGTAGGGCTTTAAATAACCTCTTAGTTGATTATGATTTTGTTCCACAGAAAAAGCGTATAGATATTGAGCTATATCTGTATTTAAAATCTAAAGTTTTGTATAAGAAACTAGTGAAAGAGCTTTCTCGGCATGGAGGTATCAAATTTCAACTTTCTTTAAAGGTTTTATTAGGTAAATATAAGGTAGATACTGAAGAGTACTTTGAATGTCAACCATGGTTTCAGAGTCGTGTTACTCAGTTGTTGACTTTCCATTCTATTAAAGATAAACTTAATGAAGCTAAAAGATTAATTTTAGCATTTTTTGATGGGTTTATTCAGATGGGGTCAGGTTGGTTTTTGAAAGAAATTCAACTTTTACGTTTATCAGTTTATAGGTTTAATCCTTTTGGCGGGTGTGCATATATATCTCTTCCACTTCCTAATAAGCATTCACTTGTTAATATATTATGTGAAGATAATAGATGTTTTGTTTATTGTGTATTAGCTGCCTTTAAGAAATGTAAGAATCCTAGCAGATTTTCAAATTATCTTGATATGGTTTCTACTTTAGATTTATCTGGTCTTTCATTTCCAACAAAATTAAGTGAAATACCAAGATTTGAAAAGAAAAATGGTATAACTATAAACGTTTTTGGTATACATTTTGTATCTCTTACGTATGTTCCTTTTCCTATGTATATTTCAGTGAATTTTGAAAAAAGTAATCATAAGAAGCATGTTAATTTACTTTTATATAATAATCATTATATGTTGATTAGGAATATTAGTTCATTTCTTACTCCATTTTTTTGGAAGAAATCAAGATATTTCTGTAAAAAATGTCTTATTTCATTTTCAAACAAAACATCATTTAATCTTCATGAAAATGCTGATTGTACAAGTAAAGTATTTACTGGTCAACTTTATCATATGCCGTTACAGGGAGAAAGAGCTCGTTTTGTGAATTATGCTAAACAAATTAAAAACCATTTTATTATTTATGCAGATTTTGAAACATATAATGTTGCTTTGAATAAACAGAAAGGTAAATCAACTTTGAAAACAGAGCATAACCTTAATGCAGTGGGAGCTATACTTTTATCAAAATATTCTGAATATTCAAAACCACCTTTTATTTATGTTGGACCAAATGTTATTAAAAAGTTCATAGAATATATTTATCAAATGAGGGCAGAAATTTCATACATATTTGAGAAAAATAGGAAACCATTAAATTTAACACCTTCGGATATTTTGCATCTTTCACAGCAAACATGCTGTTATCTATGCGGCATTAAATTTAGGAAGGGGATGAAAAAAGTAATAGATCATGCTCATTTAGGGAGAGAGGGGAAAGGAAGAGATGTCAATTACGCATGTAATACATGTAATTTAACATATAGTGCACTTAAATTCCCTTTGTTTAAAATCCCAATCGTTATGCATAATTGTATGAATTATGATTTACATTTTGTTGTTCAGAATATTTATAAGTTTATTGCAGATGATATTACTGTTATTCCAAAATCTTCAGAAAAGTTTCTGACAATGTTTTTTGATAGTTTTTACTTTATTGATTCATTTCAATTCTTACCAAATTCTCTTTCTAATCTAGCAGATTTATTAGTAAAAAAAGATGTAAATGATTTAAAGGAAACAAAGAAATATTTTCCAAATGAGAAATATTTACCTTATGTAATGCGTAAAGGGGTTATGTGCTATGATTATATAGACTCATGGAAAAAGTTAGACGAGTGTAAGTTACCTTCACGTAAAGCTTTCTTTAATTCATTAACAAATAAACATATTACATCAAAAGATTATTATCATGCTTTAGAAATGTTTAAAATTTTAAAATGTAAGACAATAAAGGATTATTTGAAACAATATTTGAAGATAGATGTTTTACTATTAGCTGATGTATTTGAATCATTTAGGGAGCAGTCTTTGGATTTTTATTCTTTAGACCCTGCGAAGTATTTAACAGCACCATCTTTGAGTTATGACGCGATGTTAAAGTTTACTGGAGTTAAGTTTGATTTATTAACGGAATATGACATGTATGAATTTTTTGAAAAGGGTATTCGAGGTGGAATAACAAATGTTATGAAAAGGTTTGCTAAAGTTAAGAACAAGGGGGAACATATACTTTATGTTGATGCTAATAATTTGTATGGTTATGCTATGGTTCAACCTTTACCTTTTAAAGATTTTGCTTGGATAGATCCTAAGAAATATTGTAGTTTTGATGTTTTGAAAATAGAAGATTCAGCACCAATAGGATATGTATTAGAAGTTACTTTAAATTATCCAATAGAGTTGCATGATTTACATAACATGTTTCCTTTGGCGCCAGAGAAGATAAGTATTGATTATAGTCAGCTTTCGCCCTATGCAATTTCTGTTTTAAAAGAGTTTGATATTAATTATACTAAAAGTACCGTTAAGTTAATTTCAACGTTATCACAAAAGAAGAGGTATATTTTACATTATAGAAATTTAAAGTTATACTTGCAGCTGGGACTGACAATTGAAAAAATTCATAGAATTTTATCTTTCAAACAATCTTGCTGGATGAAGCCATACATTGAATTTAATAATCAGAAAAGAAAGGAGTCAACATCTGATTTTGATAAAGAATTTTTCAAATTAATGAATAATTCTACTTTCGGCAAATGTATGGAGAATGTTAAACGAAGGGTTAAGATGGTTTTAACGTCAAATCAAAAGAGATGTTTAAATATAATAAAGAAACCAACTTTTCAATCATTACATATATTTAATTCGAAATTTGTAGGTGTCCAGTATAGGAAAGCAGAACTGAAGTTAGATAAGCCGATTTATGTAGGTTTTACTATATTGGATTTGTCAAAAATGCATATGTTTAATTTTCATTACAATGTTATGTTAAAAACATTTGGTTTAGGTTCATTACAACTTCTTTATACAGATACAGATTCATTGATGTATAAGATTATTCATAAACGTTTCGATGCACTTCTTTATGAAATAAGGAATAATTTTGATTTTTCAAATTTGGATAGAAATAATGCTTTGTTTAGTAAGGAAAATTTTAAAGTTTTAGGGAAATTTAAAGATGAAACTGCAGGGAAAAAGATACTTGAGTTTGTTGGTTTAAGGCCTAAAATGTATTCTATATTGTTGGATAGTGGTAAGGTTATAAAGAGAGTTAAAGGAATAAAAAGAAGTTGCGTTGAAGATTTTTTACATTCTGAATTTAAAAAAGTTTTATTTAAATGTAAACGAACTTCAGTTACTTTTCATACAATAAAAAGTTTTAAACAAAAGGTATATACAGTAAAGGAACATAAATCGGCTTTGTCTCCATTTGAAGATAAGAGGTGGTTGTGTTCTGATGGGATAGATACTTTAGCTTATGGTAATTATAAAATAAAAATTCGGAAAAGGAGATATAAGGACATTGAAGATGATAATGATATTAGTGAAAAATTAGACTGTGATTACTTGTGTTTGGACTGATTATTACTTTGTGTTTGGACTAATTAGTATACTTATTGCTAATATAGTAACTTATTGTTATTATAATTGTTAGTGGATAAAATGGATAAAGAAAGGGAAAAGTCTAATAGGCATTTTGTTTTTTCATTTGGGAGAAGGAAGCGACTAGATATAACAGATTTTAAAGATGAGGTTTATGTACATATTAATGATTTGTATAAAACTAAAAATTTGTCATTTACGAGACAAGAAATTAAAGAATTGTTCGGATTAAAAAAGCAGGTAGAAAAGAAAATAAAGAAAGTTCGTGCTGTGTTAAAAGAAGAGTTAAGGGGGAGAAAGGATGAAGAATCTTCTAGTGTTGTATTAAGTAGTGATGATGAGGATATATCTGAGAAGAAAAAGAGGAAGAAGAAGAAGCAACGTAAGAGTAGACCAACTAAGGTTGCGAGAGTGGATATGTCTTCTGCTGATGAGGAAGAGGAGGAAGAGGAGGAGAGTTCTTAGAGAAATAACTTTGTGATAGGGTAGATTTGTAGCTGTGATAGGGTAGATTTGTAACAAGGTTAGGATAAGATAGGTTTAGGCGTGAATGATATTAACATAATGGAGACCTGTAGAGATAAGAGTTTATCGTCAATATATAGGACTGTGAGATGTTTTAAGTGTGGTTTAGTATATGATTATGCGTATAATTTTAATATGGATGATGAAAGATGTGATTCATGTTATCAGCAAGACAAGGCTAAAGTGACTACTACTGTTATTTTGGATGATGATGATGGTGATGATAAGGAAATGGAAGAAGTGATTGCAAATGTTGATGAGGGTTTTTTGGATTATAATGAGGAAATATCTGAAGATGTTAGTATTTTAAGGAGTGATCCAGTCAAGACTGAAAAGGATTTGCCAGATAATTCTAGTATTTTAAAGAGCAATGATTTGATTGAAAAGGATATGCAAGATAATACTAGTGATAGTGATAGTGATTGGGAGATGACACCTGAACAACGATTAATCACTAATATGTTCATAGCAAAATGGAAACGATTAGAAAAAGAACGACTATGTAAGATAGCTTTAATGGAGAGAGATAGTGATGATGATGATGAGTTTACACCTGAGGAGCTAGAACATATAAGATTAATAGATCTTAGGCGTAGAAGGCAGGAAGATATGGCAAATGATGAATAAATGTTTCTGTGATTAGGTTAGTATGACTGAAGTATCAAGCATATTCAACATTAGGTAAAGTATCAAGCATATTCAACTTACAAAGGTAAAGTATTATTATATGATATTATATTATTTGCTATATATCATTATGGTTTTACAAAATTGTAATTATTGCGGCGATGATCGTCCATTTGTTGACGGTAAAAAATATTGTGAGATCTGTGAGGAAGGAATGTTTAAGGAATGTATTAGGTGTCATTTACCATATGATCATCCAAAATATTTTACTTTGGATGATAAAAGATGTAATTCATGTCAAAATAAGTATGTGAAGGAGAAGGATAAAGTTGCATCAGCGAGGATGACAAATTTAGAAGAGAGTGAGAGTGAAGATGAGCTTATAGATGAGGATAGAGAAAAGGAGATGGAGACTAAAGATATGAGTGAAGATGATTATGATGATGAGGATCTTGTTATTAATCTTCCAAAGAAAACAAAGAGGAAAATAGTTAGTGAGGATGAAGTTGCTCCAAAAAAGATTAAGAAGACTAAAGATATGAGTGAAGATGATGAGGATCTTGTTATTAATCTTCCAAAGAAAACAAAGAGGAAAATAGTTAGTGAGGATGAAGTTGCTCCAAAAAAGATTAAGAAGAGAGTTTATAAGAAGAAGAAAGATAATGTAAATGATGAGCCAGTTCCAAAGAGAAGGGCTCCAAACAAAGCAAAGAGTGCACCGAGAAAGCCTAGAGTTCCACCAAAACAGAGGTTGACAAGACAGGCACAAATTTATGGTTGTATTCCACTTTTTTTTGTTAAAACTAAAGGGGGGGAGACTTTAGCAATGAATCCTAACTTAGTAAAGTCAGGATAAATCATATTATATTATAATATTATATTATATTCAGCTGAGGTGCTTACGGACTCCCGGAGCACTATATATTTTAATTTACTATCATGTTCTAGATCTGAGTTTCAAATAGTGTTTAATGGGATGTAAATGTTTGGATAGCCAGCTTCATCCTACCAGCTATTTGAAAAAATCAGTGAAAGAATGTGAGTTTTGTATATATTGTATTTAAGCTTAGCATGTGATTGTTGTTTATATTAAGCTTAGCTTGAGCAATAGTATATTAAGCTTAGCTTGAGCAATAGTAATTAAGTTTTGCTTGTGATTGTTTAATACTTAGTTTGAAATATAATTGCTTTAATTGAGTAAAATGGAAGATTATTTGAATAAAAGGGATTTATTAGCATCTATATATTTCAATCCCTTACATTCATCTTCATTTTCTTCTATTCGAAAATTATATTTATCTGCAAAAGCTATTAATCCAACTATTACTTTGAAAGATGTTAAAACATTTTTACAAAATACCGAGACATATACTTCATTTAAACCTGTTCAGAAAAATTTTCAAAGACGAAAAATAATTGTACGTGGAAGAAATGATCAATGGCAATTAGATTTAATGGTAATTCCTAAATTGAGAAATGATAATGATGGTTATACTAATATTTTAGCTGCTATTGATTGTTTTTCTAGGTTTGCTTATGTTGAACCTATGAGAACTAAAATGTCTTCAGAAACATTATTTGCTTTTAAAAGAATATTGCAAAGAGCAGGGGTTAAACCTCGTTTAATTCAAACTGATTCTGGTTCAGAGTTTAAAGGGGTTTTTAGCAATTTTTTAAAAAAGAACAATATTCAACAGTTTTCAACTTTTCAAGATCCAAAATGTGCTATTGTAGAGAGGTTTATTAGGACATTTAAAAATAGACTGTTTAGATATATGAAAGCTAAGAAGACAAGAAAATACGTTGATATTCTACAAAATATTGTTAATGGTTATAATCGATCTTGTCATAGAACGTTAGGTGTAAGTCCAATTGAAGTAAATCAAGGAAATGAGCAGGAATTATGGGAAAAACAATATAAAGATTATTTATATAGTAAACAAAGATATCAAGGCTTAAAAGTCGGTGATAAAGTGAGACTAACTAAATATCGAAAAGCATTTCAGAGAGGATTTTTATCAAATTGGAAAAAAGAAATTTTTCAAATAGCTTATATTCTTAATACAAGACCAGTTACATTTGTTTTGCAAGATAAAGATAATCAGATATTAACAGGTGTAGCTTATATTCAGGAAATAGCTAAAGTTGTAGGGGCATAGTTATGTCGTCGGAAGAGCATTTTAATATTTTTGATGCAAGATTGAAAACTCCGTTTTCAATGATTATTGCTGGTCCTAGTAATTGTGGAAAGACTACTTTTGTAATTGATTTGCTTAAGAATAGTGATAGGTTAATAGATAAAGATTTTGAATATATTCATTGGTTTTATGGTGAAACATTTCCGCATGATAAATATTTGTTAGAGAAAAATGTACAATTTCATCAGGGTTTACCTGATTCTTTTGATAATTTTGTAGATTCTAGCAAAGAGGGTCTTGTTGTGTTTGATGATTTAATGGCCGAATGTGGTAATAACAAATTGATTTCAGAATTTTTTACAAAACGATCGCATCATGAAAATGTTAGTATTGTATTTATAACACAGAATTTATTTCAAGATGGAAAAGAAAGAAAGAATTTTTCAAAAAATGCCACTTATTTGTGTATTTTTAATTCGCCTCTTGATCAAACAATTCCTTATTCTCTTGCTAGAAAGCTTATGCCAAAGAATCAGCGTAGTTTTGTTAATATATTTGAACATGCTGTGAATAAACCTCATGGTTACCTTTTCATTGATGGCCATCAAAAGACACCTAAAAATGCAATGCTTCGTGCAAATATTTTTGGTTTAGTGCAGCATGTTTTTATTCCTCAAGTTAAATAGTGTTGAGATTGATAAGGTTAATCTTTGAAAAGTAATTTGTTTGGATATTATGGCACCACAAAAGAAGTTGATGGCTCCGCAAAAGAAAAAATCACCTCAAAAGAAAAAGCAGAGACAAAGTAAATGTAAGAACAGTGCTTATGTACATAGACATTACCTTACTTTACTTTGTTGTGCGGGCCATAGTGTAAAGAAAAGAAATCAAATTTTAGATTTAGCAGATGCTAACGATATATTTTCAATTTGTGATTGTATTCATAATGTTTTGAGAGGTAACGTTAAATTGACTAAGTCACAGTTTGAAAAAGTAAAGAAGTTTAAAGAGGTTATGAGATATTTACTAAGAAAAAATCTTTCTTTGAAGAAGCGAAAAGATACTTTAAAACAAGACGGTGGTTTTCTTCCATTTATCTTACCTTCAGTGTTAGGTCTTTTATCTAAATTTATTATGCCAGTTGCAGGTGGATTACTTAGTAAAGTGGGGCAGATTGGTAAAATTTTATCATAATGATTAATTGACTTAAGGTTAAACTGGATAATATTGGTATTACAAGATTATTATAAATAGCTCAGATGGCTTCTTTTAAAGAAAGTGTTATTATACCATATGTAATGTTTAAAAGTTGTAATTTTGATGAAAAAACGAAGAAAGATAATTATGTTTTATCTAGACAAAATGAATTAATGCAGGAACGTATGTTTCAAAGACAAAGTTATCCTACTTTTTCATCATATATTCCTCAAGATTATGAAACTATGAGGAGTAAGCATACAAATATTTTTGATGAAAATGAATTAACAATTGAGGAAATTTTAGAAAGAATAACTTTATCACAGAAGCCAAATGTTGGTAGCATTTTAAAAGCAATGAAAAATAAATCTGCATCATGGGATGAAAAAGGACAATTAACATTAGGAGATGAAGTAATTAACGGTTCAGATATTATTAAATTAATGCAATATTTTTCTAAATCAAAAGAATTTAAAGCGCAACCAGTAGGAGCTGATAAAGTGTGGGATTTCTTAATGGATATAAATATTCCAAAATCTTGGATAAAGTTAAGATCGAAGAAAGCTTCATCTATAATGGAATACTTTTCGCGTTTTCCAGAAAAAAAAGATGAATTACCTAAACCTAGACCTACTAAAAAAATTGAAGAATATTTTCCACGTATTCCTAAAAAGTCTTCTCCAGTTTCAGTAGGTAAATATCCTTTCGAAGAAAGTAATAGAGCTTGGATTTCTGATGCACTTAATACTCCTTACTTAATGAAAGATAAAAATGAAAATTTAAATCAGGGTAAAGCTGGTGTTCATGTGGGAGAAATAGTTGAGAAGAAACCACCTAAGTTTGGTGTTAGTGATTTTGAATCAGATAAGGAAGAATTATTTCATAAGAAAGTAGCAAGTCCTACATCAGATGAAGAATTTGTTACTCCAAAATTAGATTTAGTTAAACGTAAATCCAAAGAAACTGGAGGAAAAAAGGAAAAAAAGAAAAAAAAGAGAAAGGTAACTAATGTTACAAGTAATGTAGATGAGGAAGTTTCAGTTCCAAGTCCAGAACGAACATCATCATTTGGTAGACCAATTAAACGAACTTTAAAATGGGAATCTTGGAAGCCTTAGAAAGTGAATCTTGACCTACTTGAAATTACTTTAAGATTATCACTTTCAGACCATTATGAATAATTTCATTAAGTAATAAATCTCAGTAAATTTATGTTAGGTTTATGAAATAAGAATGCAAAAGTATTGTGGAAAAGATTATGTTGGGCATTATAGAAATTTCTTTAAAAATAATGCAAAGACTCAGAAAGGAGGGTATGCAACATTTATTCCTCCATATATTGGAGTTCAGCATCAACGAGGTTATGGCATTGGAAATATATTCGGCTCTCTTTTAAAGGGACTTTCTGGTATGGCGTTACCAGCTTTTGAATCTGCTAAAAAGCATTTTTTAAAAAGTGCAATAAAGGGTGGTCAAAATATAGTTAAAGATGTTATTGTGAATCGAAAAGGTATTAAAGATGCATTTAAAGATGAGGCTACTAAACAGTTTAAACAATTAGGTTCAGATTCTATTAATTATTTAGCATCTAAAGCTAAGAATAGATTTAATGATGCAGATGATGGTGAGTATGAAAATAGAAGAAAAAGGAGAAAGGAATATGATGAAGTTCCTAAGAAAAGAAGGAAAACAAGAAAAAATACTACAAATAAGAGATCAAATAGAAATAAAGATATTTTTAGTTAAATATAATTCAAGGAAATCTGCCTGAGATACACTTTATCTTATGTTATGTTATGTTTATATCAATTATTTTTGATCCTATAATTTGCTGAAATTTTGAGTTTAATTAAAATGTCTATGTTTAATGAGTCTTGTGTTTGTGTAGATGATAGTTTTGATTATTATAATGTTCCACCAACAGATACAACTGCACGTAAAAGTTTTTATTCTAAAGTTTTTCCTATAAGCTCTTTAAGTCAAGGCGGTCCAATTGAGTTTGCCTTGAAGTCAAATAAAGCTGATTTTATTGATTTATTTCGAAGTTTTTTACAATTAAAAATAAAAATTTTAAATTCTGACGGTACTGCTCCTGCTGCACCAGCTGTGGATCAACAAACTGGTGCAGTTGGTCCTATTCCAAATTTGTCAAAGGTGTTTCCTGCAAATTATTTCAGTGGAGCTTTGTTCAAAGAAGTTCAATTGTATATAGGAAATAAATTGGTTTCATCAAGTAATAACCTTTATCCCTATAAGGCATATATTGAAAATCTTTTATCTTTTAGAGAATCTGTCTTAAAATCTTGGGGTGACTTGACATGTTATCATAAAGATACAAAAGATTTTAATGAAGTTCCAAATTTTGATGCTGCGCATAACCAGGGAGCTAAAAAGAGATTTGAAAAAACTCAATATGGGAAAAGTTTTCAGTTAATTTGTAAAATTCACAATGATTTGTTTAATCAGCAAAAGAAATTTCCTGGAGATATTGATATGAAAGTAAGGTTAATACGAAATGATCCAGATTTTGCATTGATGGCCAAAATTGAAGATGCAAAATATAAAATTGAAATTGAAGAAGCAATTCTTCAAGTAAAAAGGTGGACATTAGAAGACACATTTTTAGATGAAATAGAGAATAGTAGAAAGCCAGATAATTTTATGAAATTTCCTTTTCGGCGAGTTGAGGTAAAATATTCAACTCAAGCTCCTAACAAAAGTATTCTTCAAGAAAATCGAATGATTTCAAACGATGAATTACCAAAAAGAATTATAGTTGGTTTTATAGATGCACGTGGGTTTGATGGAAATTTGAAACATAATCCATTCTATTTTCAAAATTTTGGACTGACAGACATTGTTATACAAAAGGGTGAAGATGTTTCTCCTTTTTATGAAATGAAGTGTGACTTTGACGCTGATAAATTTTATGAAGCTTATATGGCAATGCTTTATGCTACAGGTAGACTTTTTGAGAACGATCCTATAAGTATAACTCCTGAAGAATTTAAAAATGGTAACACATTACATTGTTTTGATTTATGCAAAAGTTTACCAAATTCAAATTCATTTGAATTATCAGAAAATGGTACTATTAATGTAATAGCAACTTTAAAAGAACCTAAGAATCATGGTATAGTAATGGTATTCTTTAATGAATATGACAGCATGCTTGCAATCGGACCTGTAAATCAACCTGAGGTTGTTATGCATTCTTGATTGCTTACTTGTTTGTAAATAAATAAATAGTAAATAAATATTTGACTAAGTGTGCTGGAATAATAAGTATGCTTGGATCAGATATTTATAGAGTTTTAAAATCTAATATAGTTACGTCTAAGATTTTTAAAGGTGTTTATTCTTCGGATAATTTATCAAATATAAGAAATGTGAGGTATCCTGCTGCATTTATAGTTAATACAGATGAAAGTTTTAAACCTGGTGAACATTGGGTTGCTTTCTTTTTCAAATCTTCTAAAGCTGTTCCAGAGTATTTTGATTCTTATGGTTTACCTCCGTTTAAAAAAAGTTTTTTAGTTTTTCTACAAAAGGGTAAACATAAGGATAAATGTAAATTTAAGTATTCTTCTAAAACTTTACAAAGTTTGTTTTCAACTGCGTGTGGGCAATACACTATTTATTATGTGTTTCAAAAATGTAAAGGTAAAAGTCTTATAAAGATTTTGCAAAGATTTACTAAAAATACTTTGAAGAATGATGATTTTGTTACTCGTTATGTTGAACGATTGAATAAACAATCTATAGATAAAGTTGTACGTAATGTTGATAATTTAGAATGTCATTATCAATGTTCTAAATATATGCAAGATGTTATTGAATCTTTAAAAACATGATTAAGAAATATGATTAAGATTAATATTATTAACTATGTTTAAGTATTATTTGAGTAATAAGATTAACAATATGGATATAATTAATAAGAACAATTCGAATGGAATTAAACCATCAACAAAATTAAGTATTGGTGGTTTATGTGTATCGGCTGCTCTTAGCTTAATTGTAATTGTACTTGAGATAAAAAGACCAAACTTAACTCAGCAGAAATACTTGTTAAATTGTGTGATTACTGGAGAATATAAACAAATGTCAAGGTTATTTCTGAGATGTGAAACTCAACAATTACAGTCTAATAATCAATTAATGCAACCTGTTATTGGAAAGGTTTCTGCGAATGCTTCGCAGCTTATGCAACCTGTAATTGTTAGGAATTTTTCAGTTACTGAATTGCAACCTGATATTGCTAAGGTTTTTGTAAATGCTTCACACCTTATGAAACCTGTTATTGACAGGAATATTTCAGTTTCTGAATCACGGTTGAAACTTATTAACGGGAATTGGTCGACCTTTGCAAATACATTGCAGCAAAATATTAACAAGAATAGGTCAACCTCTGCAAATATATTGCAACCCGTTTGGTAAATTCATGTAGGAGGAAGTTTGATTTACAATTGTGTAATAGTGTAATATGCATTATTATATATTTTGTTGACATTATTACTTATATGCAGACAACATTATTCTCAGAAGGAGTTTGATTGTCTGTGTAGCAATAGAGCTACGCTTCATAAGGAAGTTTGTAAGTAATAATGTTTCAAACTTTTTCCTTAAACTATATACATGTGATTTCAGTTTCTGAAAATGTATTTTAACTAAACCTATCTGCATTGTAACCTGATAGGTAATGGTATTTAACTAAAATGAGACCTGTTATTGGCAGGAATATTTCAGTTTCTGAATCACGGATGAAACTTATTAACGGGAATTGTTCGACCTTTGCAAATACATTGTAGCAAAATATTAACATTAGGTCAACCTCTGCAAATATATTGCAACCCGTTTGGTAAATTCATGTAGGAGGAAGTTTGATTTACAATTGTGTAATAGTGTAATATGCATTATTATATATTTTGTTGACATTATTACTTATATGCAGACAACATTATTCTCAGAAGGAGTTTGATTGTCTGTGTAGCAATAGAGCTACGCTTCATAAGGAAGTTTGTAAGTAATAATGTTTCAAACTTTTTCCTTAAACTATATACATGTGATTTCAGTTTCTGAAAATGTATTTTAACTAAACCTATCTGCATTGTAGCTTGATAGGTAATGACCAAGACCACAAATTCATGTAAGAGGAAAAGTTTGATTTACAATTGTGTAATAAGTGTTGCATGCATTATTACTTATATGCAGACAACATTATTCTCAGAGAGAGTTTGTCTGTGTAGCAATAGAGCTACGCTTCAGAAGGAAGTTTGTAAGTAATAATGTTTCAAACTTTTCCTTAATGTGTGAAGATCATATATTGAAATAAGAGGAAAGTTTGATCTGACATTATTATTCTCAGGAGTTTGATTGTCTGTAGCAATAGAGCTAAGCTTTCCTCAAACTTAAATATTATCATAATCTTTACCGAGACATCTTCGTAGAATTTATATTATGTTTGCGCAAACTTGAAGGATGTGCGGTTCACTCAAGACTGGTTTGAAGATCGTGCGCGGTTCAATCATGACTGGTGTGAAGATCGTGCGCGGTTCAATCATGACTGGTGAAGATCGTGTCAGGTGCGCTATAAATATGGTTGAAGATCGTGGAGAAGATGTGCGTCTACGATGTTTGAAGATTGTTGTAATCAAGACTTGAGATGATTATGAAACTAATTGTTTGTATAATTATGAAACTAAATGTTTGTATGATAAAGCTAAGAGCAGTCCGAACATATTTTAATGTAATGTTTCAATGGTATATGATAAAATTGGAATTTAACAACATTTATGCTGTTGTGTTTTTATTTTTATAATATATGGTAAACATAGCGAATACTTAGATCACATATTAGATTAAGTAAACCAGTAACTAAGTAATATATATATATATATATATATATATATAATACCATTAAGATGAATATATCTGTCAAGTATTAATACTATTATCAACCGAGTAGGAAATATTTATCGTCGTGACAAATTATCGAATATAACTACTAGTAACCGAGTAGGAAATATTCGTTTGGATCTATTAACTTTGGTTTGTCTATTGACTCGTGGGTTGTGTAAAGGGCAACCAAGTGCGTGACCTGCAACACTTCCAGCACGAGTCTATCAAAAATTACCTCTAGCCTACTGACAACTGAGAGGGCGTATCGGATTAACGCTTAGTTTGAATGTGAATGGTTGACAAATTATAATGTGTAAGGAGCTTCATTCAAGTAATTTGGAGTAGGAATGGTGTTCCTGAAAATGTAGTTTTAATAACTGAATGTTTACGTGCTTTTGAAATTTATGATTATAAAAATAGTATCGTAAGCATATTTAAGATGTTTATTTTACATTCTTATATTTAATTCAATTGAAGATTCTTTAGTTAACATCTTTTGTTAAATTGACGTGCAACGTTATTCCGCGAGTAGTTGTGACGACATCTTGTGAATTACTTGACCTTAATTGATCAATTAGACATTTGCGCCACCTAGCGTATATAATGGTGTATTGACGTAAGTGACTACGTCACTAGAGATTATAATTATTATAAGTACTTAGTTACTGGTTTGTACTTGGTTGTCATCTACACAACTCATGAGCCGATAAATAATCAAAAGTAATTTAAGTCATTCGACTCTTATCTTCCCTTAAATTATATTGTGATTACTGATTATAGTACGATTGATATAGGCCTTGTTATCTGCAATTCCAAAATGAAATCTAATCGTGAACTTAAATTTGCTAAATTAAGTACTGAGGCGATAACTCCAACAAGAGGTTCAAAAAAAGCAGCTGGATTTGATTTATACAGCGCTTATGATTACGTTATAGCTCCAAAAGCAAAAGTATTAGTTAAAACTGATATTCAAATTGCACTTCCTGAAGGATGCTATGCCCGTATTGCTCCACGATCAAGCCTTACATACAACCATTTTATTGATGTCGGTGCCGGAGTAATTGATCCGGATTACCGTGGGAATGTATGCGTTATCTTGTTTAATTTTGGTGAAGTTGAGTTTAAAATTGCAAAAGGTGATAGAATAGCTCAGTTGATTTTAGAGAGAATTTTTATTGCTGATTTGATTGAAGAAGTATCATTAGATCAAACTGAGAGAGGAATAGCTGGCTTTGGTTCAACTGGAAAGTAAAGATAACCTTTGATTCATTTGTAAATGACCTAAAGATGTAAAGATGTAATGATTTTAGAGAGAATTTTTATTGCTGATTTGATTGAAGAAGTATCATTAGATCAAACTGAGAGAGGAATAGCAGGCTTTGGTTCAACTGGAAAGTAAAGATAACCTTTGATTCATTTGTAAATGATCTAAAGATGTAAAGATGTAAAGATGTAAAGATAAATAAAAATTTTCATATGACTTTAATTCTAGTGTTCTTTATTTATCAATTGCATAACCTTTTAACTCATTTGTACGAGTATGTGGTGAGATAGACATACCTTGAAAACTATTAAACTTTCATTTATATAGAATCTCTTTTAAAACAGTTTGCGGCATAGGAAGTGAGTGGAGTTTAGAATGTTCCGCTCACGAGAAGTAAAAAATTAAAGTCCAGCTCGCATCTTCGACGCAAAAGTCAGGTCTTGCCCGGCTCACCAGCTCCAAATCAACCAAATATAATCAAGTCTCTTTTATAGCAGTTAGTAGTAAATGTTTTGCTGGTGAGCCGGGCAAGACCTGACTTTTGCGTCGAAGAGGCGAGCTGGACTTTAATTTTTACTACTAACATAATCCGATTAGATAGAAATTGGTCTCAATGTCCCAATACTAGTAAAAAAAGGAGGAGGTGTTGGACTATACATCAAGGGGGATATTAGCTACTCGGTTGTACATCTAGCTGAATATAATCTTAGCACTGAATTTGTTGAATGCCTATGGGTGGAAGTTAATAGATTGCATTCTAAAAATATTATTCTGGGTATAGTATACCGCCCGCCCAATGGGAATAAAATATGTATGCTCTCCAAGATTAGACCTTACATTAACAGCTGATTAATAACTACCAAGCTATATATATGATTATATAAGAGTAAGATTGTCCCATGTTTTGATTATGGGGATATCTCCTACAATGCTTATTTTTAGAAGTCACTGGACAAACTTCAGAACTACAAAACAAAACCTTGAGACCGTGCTTCAAGAAACGTAATAGATTTAATGTTGACAGACTACACTCTGAAGCTAGAATTCCTAAACTGAACATCAGGAGACTAGCTCATCTTACATATTTTGCATATATCCATAGCAAAAACCCTATTTACCAACAGCCTAGGGTTAGGAACCTACGCCAGTATGATGCGCCTGTTTTAATAGAAATACATGCCAACAAAAGTCTTTTTAAGAGAAGTATCTTGTTCCAGACTCCCCTAGCTTGTCCCTGCTGGGGGGGGGGGGGGGGAGTCAGGGGCTGATTGACAGGTAGGTGGGACCAATGAGATAACTACTGGGGAAGGGGGCCAACCAATTAAACAATTAGATGGTCCACTGCCCTTATTCAATAGATCCCAATTCAAACACCAACCTATCCATTTGTTTGGGTGGGACCTCAAACCTATATATATATATATATATATATATATATATATATATATATATATATAGGCTACAGCTGCATTGCCCTACGGAAAGCAAAATCAAACTGACCGGTGTTAGCAATCAGAAGCTGTTGAAAACGACCAGAAACGCACACACAAACCACACAGTGAGCCATTTGGTCGGAACTACATCAAAATGTGATAATGACTCCACGAAAATACCTGACAGTGTTAGATATTGCCAATCCCTAGTTCAATAGAATTATAGGAAAACATACAGAGGTTGACATTACAACCCGAATACGAGGTGGGTGTCGAAAAATTACTGCCCGAGGCTGTTAGGCTAAGGGCTGTAATTTTTCTGACATCCCACCAAGTATACATGGTTGTACTATCAACCGAGATAAGTTTTCCTTATATTATACCATATTTTATGTATTGCACAGAAATTAAAAAGGAATTTACCAGTGGAGCAAAGTGGGCAGTATCTCAATGTATTGATTATGCACACACTTTGACTGGTGTCAAGCAGTTTTCTCTAATATTCATTATTTTCTCTTAAATTAGGACTCTATAACTACCTCCATTTAATCAGACTGCATTATCTTAGCTGACATTAAAAAATAATCATGCAAATCAATTCAGAATTCACAAAATAAGGAGAAAAACATTTTACACAGTGAAGCAAGGTGGGCAGTATAAATCTGTTCCGTCTTTTACGAAACAGGGAAGCCTTGAAATGTTTGAGCTTGAGCCTTCGCACTTAGAACAAAAAAAGGGGCGGCCTAAATGTGTTAGGTGGATATGAGCGGTGGCATCTAGAACGAAAAGGGGGCATGTCTTAATGTGCGCAGACCGAGTGTTCTCGCCTAGATCAAAGAGTGAGTAGTCAGGAGGTGTTAAGAGGATATAACGTAGTTTGTTGGTTTTTATTTTTCTTCCTGATTGTACAAGTTCTTCTATTAGAAAAGTTGGTGTTTTTATCTTTTATCTTTTATCTTATTCACTTATTCATCAATGTATCAGGCTCTACTCAACTTACCTTTTTTATCATGAGACGTCTGGTTAATAGATCCTGCGAGTGGTTTCGAACAAACGTGTGGACTAACTTTCGCATTACCTGTAACGAAACTAATATATTTAAGGAGGAGCAGCGTTAGTTTGATGTAAAGACAAATGTGTTCCCCGTCCTAAACAAGGGTACTCACTTCGTCATTTGACATTTCCTGGAGTGCTAACGGTGCTGTCTAAGGCAAGGAAATGCTTCATCACCTAGCCCCTCCCCAAAGGGGTTTAGATACAATGTGATGTAGACCAACTGAAAGGGTAAACCGTTGTAACCTACACCACGACGCATCTCGAAAAGTTGATGTATGTCTAGCCATAAGTTTTTTGAGAATACAGATGCAAAGGTTCGCAAACGCTAAACAGATATAATTAATGGCATAGAGACAGTTTTACACTCACAACGAAATGTTTACAACAAATATCATCAAAGCTGAGATCATCGATATGTTAGCTTAACATTACGTGATGCATTTTACTTTCTGAAACTTTCCATTGAGAGATGGCGAACCCAATTTAAAGTTAGTAACCCATCTTTTAATGGGAACACGTAAAACAAATAGTAGAGGACTTAGGGGATTCAGCGGGCTCGCGCCTACTATTTTAGTCAAATATATTGTTTTGATGTGAAATAATCTGACCCCGAGGTCGGGCAGAAATGTTTACAATTGGGATCCCCTCTTTTTTTTGGTAAATCTCTTGACCGCCCCTGCTTTTATAGTTCTTATAGATAACTAGAACGAATGCCTTCTTGTAGCATCTTAATTATGTTAAATATTAGCCATGCAATTAACCAATTTTGGTTGCATTGTTCTATGGGAATTAACTCTTGCTTTTGAGAAGATTTACACCTTCTGGTGGTTCCAGTCCTCTCTTGATACACTTTTGATAAATAAGTATTGAGCAATTATAAGTACCCAGAGAGCATCTGGAACTCCCTGAGATTCCCAACAGTTAAAGACAGTCGGTTTACATTATCAGCTGGAACCTGTAGATCTAGTGCTCACCGATGGTGCCGTAGTCCAGACGGCGTCTGATGGCGTCCACAGCCCGCGCCGTCCGGTCCACGCCGTCCGTCAGGCCGGTCAGTTTACCCCGCACCTCCTCCAGGTCCCGCGACATCAGTGGGGACATGTGGCTGGAGCAGAGAGCAAACGTCATATTTACAGGGGTTCTGCAGCCCTTTACCCTCCTGGAGTAGAGAATACGGGTCTTGCGGTTAAGTCCTAACGGCTTTTCCAACCTGAAGAAGAGGACAGCGGTCTCCTGTTTTGTGGTGTCTGGTTTTTATTATTGGATTCGGCTTAGCCAATCTTCCTCCCGTTGCCCGTTATGATAAAAGGTGAGCTCATAAAGGAGTGGGTAAATGTTAAGTACATAATAGTATTCTTCCTTGCCATGGTATATGCGTAAAGATATGAAAAGTAGTGGTTTGATAAGACAATCATACAGTTAAGGCCTACCCGCCCCCCCCCCCCCCCCCACCCCGCCTGGCGCACTAGGCACATGCGTATATATATGGTGGGATCCTAAAGTCTGTATTCCATATACCGAATTTGATGCTACCGATATTGCATTTATGTGACTTTCCCTTAGAATATGAGGCCATACATCCTATATATCAATCAAAAGAGAATTGAAAGACCATTCTAATGATAACATTATCTGTATTTAACCTTTATTTCAACTGCCGATTATCAAAATCGGCAGCAAATGGAATACAGGCTTTACACTGCCCACTTAGAGCACAGTACAATATCTTATAGTTGGGTATCAGTCCCCCCTCGTGGAGCAGAAGAAAAAGGTTCCCACTAAATGTAGTGGACAAAGAGCTTAAAATTGGTCTTATCCCTCCCAACCTTGACCACAGGACAAAGGTCTTTTATATATGTATAGCCTGCTGGGTCCTAGTTTTGTCCACCTGGAGCAATCGGGACAGGCACATAACTCATTGATTAGGTTATGTAGCCTAGCTTGTCCCCCAGTCCGGGCCATAGAGCGTCAGCGAGAACGAGAAATTGAAATTGAAATTAAGTACCTATTAATCAGTTAATCTATGACATATTGGCAGTTAGAAAGGGGCAACATCAATGATGAATCATAATCAAATTTTGGACTGACCTACTCTTTGGTATCATTCTATGTAAAAGGTTATTTGCCCTTCAAGATAGTTTCACACCATAGGAACACATTAGTACTTTGACAAATAAAAATAACCTGGTAAGGTAAGAGTGGACTACCTACCCGTGCTGGCCGGCGAGCACCTCCTGCCGCACCTCCTGGAGTAAGGCCTGGCTCTGGTCAAGCTGGGACAGAGTCAGGGTCTGCTGACGGGACAGCTCGCACAACTGGTCACCTGGAAACAGTAGGATTAATTATAAGACACCTGTCAAGGTGGAGAGCCGCGTCCAAACCTACCTTTTCAGGGTCTGGTAGCTGCCACAGGTACCGCCCACGTCGGGATTAGGTTTCAAGATGCGCCTGAAGGTGAGAACCCACTGAGCAATGCGACTAGAAATTCTTGTCCAATTGGAGACAAATATCTCTAACATTGAAAGATGTGTTCCAACTGTTTGACCAGTATATATTTTTTTGGTTGGATCACTCAATAGGCCGGGGACACTATTTCTGGTCGTTTCGACCAAGTCCGATCTATTTTTGAATAGTTGTGGTCAACCAGAAAGTACTTGCAGTTGAATCACTCAATGGGGGGTTGCCACCTTGAGACTGTTCTGACCCTATACATCTTTCCCATGAACATGCGCAGTGAACCTTCCCATAGAAGCCCTGTACCCAACGATTCCCATTGAAACACATTACCCAATCGATTGTTCAGTCCTATTCCGCTAGCAAGGCGCCACTTTATTGAAATAGGTCTACATTGTACAAGTGTACGAAACCCACTTCCTACCAGCAGCACTATAAAAACTATGCCCCGGTCCCTTTGCCACCTCCATATAGGCCTATACACACTCCATTGACAGATAATTTATGAGTAGGGGTGAATTTATGGGACGTATTTGGATGTCATTAAGGGATCATGAGATGCATACATGACAAGTAAATAACAATTAAACTGATGTATTTTGCAATCTTTATGGATCAGATATCTTAGATTTATAGATTAGATATATTAGACTTTTTTCTGAAAGGGATGGAAAGATATGTATGACATTGACTCAGCGACAACCTGTGTTTCTAGCCTTAGCTCGGCGTCATACTATTCAGCCAATTATAGAGGGCAGACAGCAGACAGCAGGGCCCCCAGGCCTCCAAACCAGAGTTGGACCACGACTCTTGCCAATTCTGGTCGCTTCTTGTAGGGTCACAGACTGCTAATGTAGGAAATATACAACTGATGGAGCAAATGATTAATGAAGGCAAGCATAAAGAACAATCAGGACTAACAGCCCTTTTTATAGGGGAACTGTCCTATGGGACTCACTAGATTATGATACGCACCACTCTTCCTGTATATCTGAGAATAATGAGGAATAGGCATCGTATCTATGTTGACTTATTGCACTGACTCTCATGTGAACTACAATATATTTATTTACTATAAACTGTTGTTGTTAACCTCATCACAATGTTCTATCTGAATTCATTCTTTGTGTAAAATATTCAAATATTTGTTTTCTATGTACATTAACATCTTTAGTGTAATATGACTGAAAACTAGGGAAACCCTGAAAGAATGTTTGGATAAGGTTTATTGAATGTGAATCTACTTTTAGTTACGCAATTATTATTTTTTAGAAAGGCACATCGCGCCCCTACCTGTTTCCACCTGGGTGTCGCCCAGCCGGTCGAGTACCCCCTTGAGGTCCTTCTTGATGCTGGTCACCCCGGAGGCCGCCCTGAGGGAGATCTGGCGCACGCCGGGCCCGCCCACCCCGTACATGTCGGGCACCCGGCGGGTCAGCTGGCGCGACTGCTGGATCCACCTCTTGAGGGTCTCCCTGCCGACGACGACGACGTGGCGCACGCCGACGGCCCCGAAGGCCCGGGCCACCTTGCCCTCCTGGCCGGCGGGCAGGGCGTAGTTGAGCACCACCATGTAGACGTCCAGCTGGCCCTCCGACACCAGCTTCTTGGCCTGGCCATAAATACAATGAAGGCAATTTAGATAAGAGCTGTAACATCGCATGTTGTAAGGATGCACATATGTGACCCACCAGGGGGAAAGGATGCTCCAGGCGGACATTCAACATTTTAAGATGATGGAATAAGCTTTCAAATGATACAAAATATGTGAATTTGTGTTGACTATCAGAGAAATTACAGGTTATAGAACATAGGAACGTCAATATTCCTGAAAATGACAACAATATGAATTATTCGGTATTTACTGAGTTATTTGATAACAAATCATAATTCTTGAAAAACATAAATGGTTATTTATAAAAATATACTGTTGTGATCATGACTCTTGATCTAAAAATTGTATTGTTTATCTGTTTGAAGTGGGAATATTTATTGAAGTTATATTTTTCAACATGATGTCATAATTGTTTTCATAAATAACTTAAATCATTGTCTCCATGACAACCAAATTACTATAGTTTTGTAAATTTTGGGAATAAAACGTTCCATAGACATTCCAAATAAAGATATTTTGGAATGAAATAGAATCTGTTGAATAGGTCAGCTGAATTGTACACATAAAGTTGGTCTAAGACAGTTTTAACACTATTTTTCATTAAATTACTCATATCTCCTTAAATATTAGTCATAGGGCATAGGAAAAATCCCCCTCGGAGCATTCTTTCCCCCTGTTTGGTTACATATAGTCACCTATTTTTGCAATGTCCTTATTGACTTCTTTAGTTTGTTGTTACATCTGACTATGAAGAATGCACTGTAATTTGAATATTTATGACATTAGGGTCTGTCATTGGAAATTTACCCTCTCTTGATACATGAAGCACCAATATTAGGGTTCGGAAAATATACCTCTCCTAAAAAAGACACCACAATAGGGCGCAAAATTTAGAAGGACCGCACATGATATGACGGTTGTGGGAAGAGGTATGCGAGGTCATTGTGTTCACACCTTCATTAAAGACCCTCTTTTTATTGAAAACATACTAAGGTGCACTTATTCTCTTCATATATATATATATATATATATATATATATATATATATATATATATATATATATATCATTTTCTGTGTGTTTCCTTTGTTCTTCAAATGACATACCCAAAAAAATTAAGTTCTTCTGACCTTCTTGACTTCATGTTTAAAAAGCCGCCTCCGGAGCCCGTCGTCGAGCGTGGCCCCGACCCTCTTGGTGTGCTTGGCCTGCACCACCACGTTCTGGTCGTGCAGCGTCTTCCCGGGGCCCAGGCGGATCGAGGCGCCCCTGGCGGCAGCGTCCCGCCCGCCGTCCCGCCCCCCAGCGGCCGAGAACGACAACAACTGCACACCATATTTATCCTCCAATACGGTAGCAGCCAGCTGCTCGAACTGCCAGGGCTCCAGCAGGTGGAACGCCCAGCGGTCACCGCCTGCCCTTCCCGGGCTTTGCTGAAAAATTGGAAAAGAGTATCGGTTTACAAAAGCACCCACCCTCTTTCTGTATAATGGTTGGATCGGCCATGGTCGGAGAATAGGATTTTATTTAGGTTAATGTATCTTCCTTTGAACACATGAGAGGCTATCAATATTGTGTATACAGCATTTTATCCATATTTTATAGAGAACGGAAGCGCAAAGAAGCACGTTTTCATGGTGCCCGATGTCGAAGCAGGTCGTGTTGCACCGGATTTCAGTGTGAATCTAGTTCACACTCCACCCGAGAGTGTGACGCGCTGAAATACTGCGTGACAATACGGTATTCCGAGCAAACATATAACGTTTTAACAACGTCATAATTATGGTCTTCTTAAGTTCTTGCTGTGTTTCATTGTAATGTGACTTCATATACCAAAATCTTTTGCCAAATAGTCAATGTCATCGACATTATTCTTATGGAACCTAATGATGTTTCTGTGACAAAACATATTGCAACATCACACAGAAAATGTTACATTGCCACCATTAATTGTACTGTGAAGTTCTTTTTAGGTTTAGTCACAACAACATTCTGCATAGCATCACAACAACATTCTGTTTATGTTTGGTCTCAATCTGACCTTATCGGAACGTACGTCACAATGACAATTTATTTATGTATGGTCTGGATATCACCTAATCAGAACATTATGATAATGTTCAGTATTGGTTAAATCTTTTACCAAATCTTTTGCCAAATAGTCAATGTCACATAGTTAATCTATTTACATGATATCACTTGGTTCCTCGTAACTATACTTTGGCTGTATTGCTTAGTTGCTTTGCTCTCCTGACTCCAAGTCAACATCTAACCCGCAGTACAATGTAAACAGTAAACTTTTGGAGGTAGGCCTATACCTGGTAAGGTGTTTACAAGCAGGTAAGCCATCCCAGAGGCTACAGATAAGTAGCCTGCACTTTGGTCAGTCTACCTGGCTGTAACAAGTTATCGCCGTGAATGTCACATACAAATGGTTCTTTGATAGGTGATACCTTTCCACCCAGACACATACAAACCTCGGTGTGAACCGTTTGGCATTTCTTACCATTTTAATGAGAGGACATCCCTAAGTTGCTGGTATCACAGGGTACTGGAGAGGGTCAGCGTGGTCCGGCGGCGGGATGTTTGTTTATAACGGTAAAACACGCGGCAGGTGCAACACAGGGCCGACAGTCAACTGGTACAGGTATATATAGCGACCTCCGGGGACAGGGAGGGTCACTATGGACGGAGGATTAACGAGAAATCTGGTTGACAAGACAAACGAGCCTGACTGATGGGGGCTTGGGGTGGGGCGCTGATTGGAAGGTATTATTTGTAGGTAAAACACGAATGCACGCATGCATGCAGGCATACATACCCTGCATATTACATATATACATGTACATACATACATACATACATACATACACACATACATACATACATACATACATACATACATACATACATACATACATACAAACAAACAAACAAACAAACAAACATACATACATACATACATACATACATACATACATACATACATACATACATACATACATACATACATACATACAAACAAACATACATAAATAAGCCCTCATAGATACATGCAGACAGAAACGTAGATCTATAAGCACACAATCAGTCAAGATCGGATCCGGAGGAGGGGTCGAGGGGGTCCTGACCCCCTCCTTTGGTGGACCCCTAAACTAGGCAAAGAGGGGAAAATGTTGCACTCGTGTGTGTGAATACATGTTTTTTTTAGTAATTAGCCTATATGCTGACCCCCTCCTTTTGGAATCTTGGACCTGCCTCTTTTCAGACAGGTCCATGTCTACAGACGGTCATTCAGGCAGATAGACATGCATACAGCATATCTCTGTGTCTAGAATTCGTCATCAGGAGAAAGGGGCAAGGCAGGGGGCGGATAGCTGTGTAAGCCTCAGTTTTAAGAACTGGGCTGTGGAACACCTTATGATGTAAACTGTCAAATCCCACTTCTTGTTACTTCAATTGTCTATAACTCAGAAATAAAAATAAATCAGGGTCAATGCTCATGCAAAACTAAATCTCATGTATGTTTGCAATAAGCCCATCCCAGTTTACACAAACAATAAAGTTAACCATGAAATATTATTATAAAAAACTGCTTATATATGCTTATTCCTTAAAGAGATTTGCATAACATAAAATTAACCAAAGCAATTTGGGTAGCAGATTATCCATAAAGTTTCTTAAATGCAGCCTTGTATTTTTTACTTTTTCCCATAGGAACCAATGGTAAAGCCTATCGGCCTAACCTATAATGTCCAACCCTATTATGCCCTGAAATATAGTATGCTGCATCAGCATGGCTAGCAAACCTGCAAATATGTCAATTGATAAGATTTAAGAAATGATAATGTAACAGCAGTACCTGGGGACATAGAAATATATAATTCTTGCTCATTTGAGTAACCCCAACTCTAAAAGACAAGGATGGCTTATATACCTATTTTGTCCAACCCTTGTCCAATCCCGGGATATGTCAAATGTGGGATGGGCTTATTGTCCTACCTCCTTTTTAAAACTTCCAAAGTGTCACAAATGTCCAGGGTGGATGGGTAAAATCCAGTGTGTCTATATTGGATATTTATGACACTTAGGCCTACATGGCTGGGAATAGAAATTTAGCAATCTGATTTTGCCCTACAACTCATTAATTTTATGGAGCAGTACAACGTGCAACGGATAAATTACTATGCATTTAGGGATATGTAACTACATATATATGCAGTCATAAAATAGGGCCAGACCACCTGTATTTTGTGTATGCAATGATATGAAAATTAAATGGTAGGAGTGTTTTAGAACTCAGACAGCTTGGTAAGCTGAGCTAGAATTCTAGAGCTATATAGGGGCGGACAGCTTTTGCCTTTCGTTTGAAGACAAGGGCTCGGGCCCGGGGTTGCAGACGGATTATCGAGGGGAATTATTTATATAGTATCAGGGTGGTTCAACTTTAGCAGGGTATCACACAGGGTAAAAAGTAGGAGGCGGGGTTCATAACATACTCTCATGTCGTGCCTCGTGCACATTACCCAGACGAAGGCCCAGCTCTGGCCTGTTGTTTCATGTTTATCGTGTTGTTCCCCCCTCCCCCTTAAGTCAGAAAAAGATCTTAACGGTCGAAGGAACAGTCGGCTACTCATTTATTTAGCTCGAAATCATGCCATTTATCGGCCTCCAGATAGCATACTCAATATAATTGGGGCCATCATTTTGGTGAATATACGAGCTTTTCATGCCAAAAGAATACCATATACATACATACATACATATATATATATATATTTATGGATAATCTGCTACGCTACGTCCCTCGACCATGACTACCAGGGGAATAACTTTTTTGATATCTCACCTCGGTCATTACTATCTATATATTTCTTTAATAGGCAATTACTCAAAATGAGCATTTGTCAGATACGACCTTTTATTACTCAGCCAACGATATATATTTATAAAGAACTAATCATTGGGCAACAGAAAATGTAAATCCAGGTAGGGTTGGGGTAGCAAATGCATCATAGTACATATACAGATTAAACATCCCATAAAATTAAAACATGCAAACATTAATGGAAAATATTTGTGTCCAATATAGATTGACCTAATATTAACATATTGACATTAAAATCGGGAAAAAAATCTATTTGATTTTTAAAAAGTATCAAAAATAATATCAAAAATAACAGAACGCATCATAGTACATATACGCATCATAGTACATATACAGACAATTAATTGTGTTATAATTCTTTAAAAAATAGAAATGGTCAATAGCGAAAGTATGTGCACTAAACTCATGTTTATATGCTACTTAATGAAACATTTTTGATATTCATAATTTTAAAGAAATTGTTTAAATATGTTGAATTATGGAAATAGTAAATGCATCATAGTACATATACAGGTGTAACCATATGCAATTGCATCATAGTACATATACAAAATTGAAGTTATCTCTGAAACTAGTATGGTTGGGCTGCCCTAAAAAGCAAAACTAAAATGATTAAATCATACACATGCAATGCTTGTAGGAGTAATTTTATGTTCATATCTCTGAATAGATTAGGTAAAATTATGGAAGTATTGTTTTATAAATGCATCATAGTACATATACTGCATCATAGTATATATATACAAAACTAAAAACCTTAATAACTCAAAGAATTATGAAGATTAGTGTTCCCAACTTTGGGAACGCATTTCAACATAAGCAGTCCTTCAGTCCACAAAGTTTCATCGAGATATTTTCATTTTAAGTTTTTACTAAATTTGTGCCCCCTGTGGCCCCCATTCGTGAGAATCAACCAATTAGTAACTCGTGAATTATATCTGCTTTCATATAGGAGGAAATATTAAATTTTAACAAAGCAAGCCAGTATTTTGATTTTTAGAACAGTGATTTTGTCATTGATCGCGTATGGTGATACTTTCTACTCTGGTACATCTGCATAATATCTAGATAAAAAACATAAACTATTCTAAAGAGGGCTTAGAATTTGCCTTGTTGACGGTATACCACACAGTAAGATTGAATTATGTAAAAACTGCAATTTAGCACCACTTGATGTATGATATGATGTACACTTATTGTTGTTTATGCATAAAATCAAGGATAGGGAAAATTTGTTAAAGAAAAAAACAAGGAATACTAGATTATGTGACGCACCTGTCTTTGAATGTTATAAACCGCATGATGAAAAGGCTAAATTGAATATACTTTATCGTGGTGCTAGGAAATGGAATGAACTACCTGCTGATAAACTTAATATGAGCTATCATGATTTTAAACTGTATACAAATAAGGTGCTACGAAATGCGTTGAAATAGTTCATATTTCGATTGTATTTCAGAAAACTCTATATGAATTTCCTAAATACCATGTCGAGTATTGGTAAACTTGAACTAGGCCTATATGGTGTTTTAACTATTATTGTATACCTACTTTAATCCAGCATTGACTTGTACAAATCTTTATTGTCAGAGCACGTATTTTGTAACAACAGGCATATATCTTACTGTTTCTTTTAATGCAACTCTATTAATTGTACCATTTATGGCGTGCAGTTGTATATGCCGTACAGGCATTTAATGCAAACAAGTGCTTCTGCACTTATTATTGTTTTGTCTGTCTAAATAAAGGAAATAAAAAAATATATATCTACTGCAGCTCATACCTCTCGATTTTGGTTCTCTTGAAATTCTAGCTGCCTCATCTATCTATCTAATCGATCATATTAACGACCGTACAGATAACAGAAAACAACAGCCATCATCCATAACCCAACAGCCAACAGCTTGTGGGTCGAAATCGTTTGCTCGAAACTAGCCCCAGCACTTTGGCCATCTACTCATACAAAGCAGTCAGTTAACATATATGGGCTCTCTGCAGCAGGCAGTGGCCCACTGTTCTGTTATCAGCCACTGTTAGCACCCCTCATTTAGTCACGCTACACAGATAAATATTTCACTATTTGTAAGTGTCTAAGTGACTCTGCCGACAGTTCAGCAGAGACAATTAGACTACAGTACACTCCGGGGGTCTGAGGTGAAAGGTCCGCCACATCCATAACAGAACTTTATTTCAGACACTTAACGTTTCATTACTCTTGGGGAAGATAATAATTGAATAAACAATTCTCAACAACACTGCTGGTACTAGGCTGATTACGTTTGTATTTGCTCATCGCTGGGGAACAAGGAAAATTTCTGTTGTAACAACATTCAAGAGGATCTATTATGAGCAACTCAATTATTATGACTTTATGCAGCTCCCTTTAAGCTGCTACTGCTTCCTTCATTTACAGAGCTTTTGCTTTTGCTTCCAAGATCAAGCACATTGACCAAGCGTGCTTTTCTTCCAAATGTTGTGCTTCGTTCTGCGGCGAATGTTGGATTAATCACCTAAAGTCCTTGCCATCTATTACAAAAGAAAACACTAGTACTATTGCCTTTGCTAGTCTGGGCTCATATTTAAGATATAAATACTCAAACTATTAGACAAGCCGCGGGACGCAACAGTCGGTATTAAAATCATGCCTTTTGTCTGGGTGGAATTGCTCCTCTTGAAATGTATCATATTCGTGGACGAATGCATGATTATTAATAAACGATTCCGATTGCAACAGATATTTTGGAAACGATGGAAGAGTAATATCTCTAAATTTGGAACATGAACTGGAGGAAAAATGTCCCACTCTTTTTTCACCCATGCCAATCTTACCAATGGAGTTCACCAAAGAGTCACCAAGATTCGTGTCAAACTAGAATTCATCCCTCCTGAATTGAATCTATCAAAATGCCTTATATTGTGGGATAACTGTAGGGCTCACAACAACAGACCACGATGGCAACAAAATCCTTTCCAACTTTTGAACATCGTCTCCTCATTCTTGTCCTACCATGTTGCACCAATACAAAATGATAATTCACACATAATGATCTCAGGGTGCAACAGGATCCGACTACGAAAATATAGATCATATCAAAATATTTTCAAAATAGAAATGTGTGTCACTGTGAATTGGCGTTTACTTTCTCCAAGGGACGAAAGCATGTGTCTAGATGAAGACGGTACAAAATAACCCTTAATTTAAATCAGGGGTTTGAGGGAAGGTAATCACTGACATGTCTCAGTTCATTAGAACGTAAGCGCCATGACACTCTTGAAAATATAATTGCACTGCCGAGAAGTGGTTATTCAATGTGTAGTACCGTAGGATGAAAGCTGCTAGCTTTCATTATAGAAAGCTGTCAAGTTTATGAAGCTTTTAAAAACATCCATTTGGATAAGAGAACCAGGACGCGTTGAATCATCATTTCGTGACTGGTAAATCTCGTAGATTTATCGCCCTGACACGTTTCTCTCAAAGATAAACGTGTTCAGAGCAACTGCAGCGACCTGTTCTATAAGAACCTCCGTAGTTAGGGAGAATTCATGGGTTTCCAGATGGACAGGGCTCTTTCGAATCAATAAAAAGGGTTTCTTTGGCAAATCCTCTGCTAGGGCATGCAAATCCACTGATAACGCCTCGACACCTCCGAAACAGCTTCTTATTCAGCTCCAAAAGGGAAGCAAACAGCCAAACTCGGAAAATGGTGTGACACATGCTAATGATCTAAATTCATTCCAAACATGTTAGATCTGTTTCTAGATCTGCTGTGTGCGTGCAATGAGACGAATAATTCAAAACGGAATTTCAGGTTTTCATTTTCAGGGTTCGTGTATCCCGGTATGAATGGAAGATTTTCTATTGGAATTTACGCAGGTGGTCAGAAGGGTGGTAGTTCTCATGGGGGGGGGGGGTAATTATCATGTCTTCATAATACCTTGGGTTCGATACTAGGGTACAGAAGGACGGCAAGCTCATGTAACTAGAACAACAAAACAGATGAAATAAGTTGTTAAATTCATTCACGTCTATAGTCCACAGATCATCTAGGGATGGCTCGAACTTTGTCCTCGTCAGGGTCCTAACATTATGGGACATTTTGTGAAACACGTTTATTTATGAAGAGGAGAAACATCGGATTAATGCTACTATAATCAGATAATGATACAGCACTGTTAATACTTCCAATCCAGACAGCACTGATGAAGCATGGATTGTTCCATTCATCTGGGAGCTATTTAAATCTTACCAAATTATAGAGAGCTTGCGCAACGTCGTTTGCTGCGGAGCGGTGGAGGACTTCCCGCCTATTCTCCAGCATTGGGAGCACCAAACAACTCGTAATAGCTAATGTTCCTACGATGAATTAATTTTCATTTTGTGATATTTTGTAGAGAAAGGCCTATGCTACCTATAACTATTCATATTTCACCTGGGAATTGAGTTTTAGATACACAGGGAACCAAAGTATCAGCCCCCTTCTCTATAACCTATAGTCGAAAACGGACCGGAGGTTCTCCAATCGCCGGTGTCGCACGCCATAATACGTCCCGAAAACGGCGTTGCGCAAGGTGCCTATGTGCATAAATCCTCCCACTGTGAACAAAAAGTGTTGTACACTAATCAATGAATGCCTATGTTACCTGAGTCAAATTGTGTTAGTCATCCTGACGATGGTATAGTCACCAAAGTTAGTCAGATTTACTAACAATTGCAGTAAAACTAACTGTTTATTTGGAGGAAAGCGATGTCATAACTAAAAATTTCAAGTTAACCCATCTGTAGCTGTTAATTTGTTGTTAGTAATCTCTTGTGTTCTCAGTCATCTGCAGATGGTCATTATCGTGATAATTTTGTTGGTACAATTATAGTACCCGATTGTGTGGAGTAATGGTCCATTACTGGGACTAGTCTTACACCTTTCAAACTTGTGATTTGTATGGAAAGAGGGCTCAAGAAAAGTGAGTAATATTTTGAGATAGAAAATCTAACCTTCGTAAAATGGGATTATTATACGTCGGTGCATGCGTCCTAAGCGATCATCCTGTGTTACGCGTCATTTGGGATGTGGGAGTGTACCGCACGGCCCTGCAGCGTCATTCTCCTTGAGACACCCCCATATCGCGCGAACCGCCCGAGAGCCGAGACAGAATGTCCGTTGTTACGGCAACGAGTAGGGCCAAGGTGAAGGTCGTGCAGCGTACGGGAAACATCGGAGATTGTTTTTCCGATAACTTTGGCACTACCAAACGGATTTGCACGATTTTTTTTTTCAATTTATCACAAATATGTGTTTCCTGCACGTTTGATGCACCAGAGATTCATGAAAATGCACATGGATGCTCAATTTTTCATATTTTACTAAGGGAAAGTAGAACAACAAACCCAGTGAGTATTATTCATCCTGCACGGAGCTGTGCTCAGTGTGGAGCAGTGCAAGCAGCCCGTTGAGTATTCTCTGATACCAGTTGAGTATCTAATGTTGGCTCAGGAGAGGGGGGATTTGTTATTTTTGCTATTTTTGCTACAAATTCGACATATAATAAAAGGAAAACTACATTCGGATGATGGGATGCACCAGAATACTCACTGGGGATAAAAATTTCTCCTGCACTCACCCTTCGGGCTCGTGCAGGAGAAATTTTTATCCCCAGCTCGTATTCTGGTGCATCCCACATCCTCATGTAGTTTTCCTATAGTGTATCTGGGAAAAGGTACCTATTGCCAATTAATCAGGTCACAAAATCACATGAAACATGGGGAAATGTGTCAGCATTATTCTTATTGTAGAGAACCTACTCTTTCAAATGCTGCAAACCATTTTGAAATATCCTGATAGAACCTGAGGTAAACATGTATGAACTTCCCCACCTCTTGTATATTGAGAACCCCTTATTCCCAATCACTGTTGTTACTTCCATGTTATCAGGTTATGGCGACTCAAAGTTTCTTATGTTTATCAAGAAATTAAGTTTTCTTATTTATGAGAATATTAAAAGTGCCATAACTTTTGATAGGAGTGCTTGTTCCACTCACTGTTTTCGGTTTTGAGAAGATAAAAACATTTTCTACATTACCTATAAAAAATGTTCTTTTCATTTTTGATATTCTTTTTACTGTAACCATGGTAAGTCGCTAACCTAAATTATGCGCAGAAATTCTGCTAAAAACATTCCATTTTGATTTTCCCATGATGCATTGCTTATGAAAATTTTGATTTTTTAGTAAATGTCATGAGAATCTTCAGAAAATTTGTCACAAAATAACTTAAAAAATAGTTTTTTCCCCATATATTTCATGATTAATGTAACAAAGAGTCGATTTCTGCCAGATACTGCCAGATTTGACCCAAATTGAGCGTAATGGCCTATGTTGTACATGAGATTGTGAAGGAACTAAAATTTATAGAACAATAAAACAAAGAGTAGAAGAATCCCTGGGACTTCAGAAACATTATAAAACATAACTTTAAGCTGCATATTAAGTAATTATTTCATAATATGAACAAACCTCAAAAACTAGTGGCCAAATATGTCATTAGGTACCTTTTCCCAAATATACTCCCAAATGTGATTATCTATATTGGTCACATTAGCCACCACTGACAGGAAAAAGTTGATTAGTTTAGGCCCCTTCAACTTAACTTACATTACCTTAGGATTATCTGTGTAACATGGACATTGTCAAGACATGTTGTGACCCAGAATTGTGCTTTATCAAGCTTTATCTCTGAAGTCATACTTCCAAGATGTATAGCCAGGCCTAGGGAATAAAATGACAACGCCCAAAATTAGCTGCCAACTTCCCATTTCCCCGGGGCATCGACAGTGAGCCGCTCGCCCCCTGTAGCAAGTGATAGGCTTACAACTAATCTACAGACATCACTCACAGCAAGCATCACCTGAGCCCCACCTGCCAAATACCACGGCACCGCCGCCTCAAGATTTAACTTCCATCTGCTCAAGGTTATGGATACTCCTGTGAAGTATTTACACAGTCATCCATGGGGCTTTTCTATGGTTTACAGAATCTATTAAAGAAAACTGTGTACTACGTAAAGACCGGTAACATTTGGCAGTAAGATTTGTCCAATAATTTCAGTATCTTATATCCCCTTTTTACATGGTAGCTTGAAGATAGTGGATCGGCCAAGGCTCCAAGGATTGTGGCTTCTCTTGCAAAAAGACAATGTTTTACTCAAAGTTCTTGGTAGAGCACGGTCACACACAAACACACACAATATAGAATCATGAATCACCTGGTGCCATATCTTTGTAATTAACCAAGGTCATCAAAATTCATGGTTAGGCTAACCAAGGTGTACTTTCCATCTAGAGGACTATTTAGTTGGATTGTGTCTGTAGTGTAGATCTATATGAGTTAGTCTCCAGTTGTCCCCGGGGTAACTGCCTCAATGGTAATTGTCTCAATTAGAAAGCTTCCATGCCTTGATCTGTCAGATGCTGTATTTTGTGGCCCTCTATACTTTCTTTTCCTTTATCTATAAGCATATAAGATGACTGTAAACCCACAAAATTGACAGGGAATGACTGCTGGCTATCCAACAAAATCCAGTATTTGTCACTTAGCAGCAGTATAAAGACGCTATACTACATACAGATGCTATCCAACAAAACATTTTGTTGGATAGCATCAGTCACCTGCTGCTATCCTACATATGGATGCTAACCCATAATTAAGGGAGAGGTGGTTTGGGTATAGCGGGGTTTTAGGGGGGTAGTGTACCCAGGGTATGGAGGTTTTTTTAGGGGGAAGTGTACCCAGGGTATGGAGGTGGTCTTATGGGGGTGTACCCAGGGTATGGAGAGTGTATGGAATTTGTATGCATAATGAGACCCAGACAAGGACAAGCGAACCTTAGGGCACAGGGCTCAATATTTTGAAGTAGACCCAGGGTATTGTCAGCAAAGACCCTGGGTCTAGAAAAATTGCTACCTCTTCATACCCTGGGCACACTACCCCTCTATACCCTGGGTATGCTACCCCTCCATATATACCCTGGGTACACTACCCCCCTAAAACCCCACCATACCCAGAGAATACTCCTGATACCCCCTGTGTACCCTGGGTATTCTATACCCCATAATTATACCACCTCTGTACCCTGGGTATTCTATACCACCCATACTCTGTACCCTGGGTATTCTATACACTGTATACCCTAGTCTATGTTGCATACCTTTTCCATACCCTAGGTCTACATCAACCATACCCTGGGTCACACTAAGTGACAAAAGACACTAAATCACAAAATGTTGTCACTTAGTGCCATTGTGTGACTTAGGGTCATAACAAGACACTAAGTGACACAAAAAATCCTTAAATGGTGAAAACACTAAATCATAAAACATCAGATGGCACTAAGTAACAAAATAACATATGATAATTTTCTAACTTAAAAATGATATATAATTAGAAGTATATTTAATCTCTCTTTTTCTTTCAATACATGTGTCTCCCCACACAGAAAGGATGCTCCAGGCGGAAATTAGGCATTAAAGAGGATGTTTTAAGCTTTCAAATGATACCAAGCACAACAAAATTGGATAATTTTCAAGGAATTCACGGGCTGTTGCACACAGGATGGTCAATATTCCTGAAAATGGCGAAAAGCCCAGATATTGAATATTTACCTAAATATTCAATAATGAAATAAAATTTTCTCCATAAATTAACAAAAAGTCATAAAAGCTATTAAGCTTATAACTTTTGTTCTACAACAGATAAGCTCTTTTAGTTTGGACGGGTAATATAATCAAGTCATGCTTTTCCAAATGAGTAACAGTTTTTGACAGAATTGGCAAAATTTTGTTGTTTCTATGGTAACCAAACATCTGATGTTTGGTAATATTTGGGGAAAAAACATTCTATTAACATTCCAAATAGAATGTTTTTCAAACAAAATGGAATGTTTAGAGTAAGATGACTGAATTCTACACAAAAAGTTGGTTTAAGACATTTTTATCCCCATTTTTCACAAATCTACCCATATCTCCCTTAATATAACCTGTAGAGCTTAAGATATATCCCCCTCGGAGCATCCTTTCTGTGTGGGGAGACACACATCATACACATAATTATCTTTATAATGATAAGACATTATAAAGAATAATTGATAATAATTGATTTTTTTAACCTTGCTATCTATTCAAAATGCTTTCCTATGGACATATACTTCTAAAATTCTGAAATTATTCCTGTAAAAAAAATACAAATAGATAAATATATAAAAATATTTCATTCTGGTCATTCATTTATTATATTACATTATAAAACATTGGTTTGATTTGATGATTATAACCATAACAATTATTGTTATAATCAATAATTCTAACATATTTTTAAAAAAAATCATTATCATAAAATGACGATGACCAATTCAGATTGATAATAATTTCTTATGATTTTATTCAATAAGTAATGACAATTATGGTAAATCATTAATTAGAAATTCAATTAAATGAATGATTATTAGAACTGATTAAGATTCATTAAAGAAATAAATTATGATCAATGATAATCTATTGTCATAAATTCTAATTAATGATTAAAGATAATTCATTGTTATTGAATGATATATCATGATAACCTAATAAAATTGATAATGAAATTAAAAAAGAATCTCCTCAGGCAATTATCTTGATGAATTGTTTTGATTGAAAAAAATGGTCGAGATTTTATATCATCAAATAAATGTAGTAATGAATGATTTTTATTATAATATGTCATTATTAAATAGTAAATTAAATTATGATATTTGGTAAGCATAATCATTTGATTCTAAGTAAATGAGTCATTATCAAGGAAAAGGAAATGGAATTGGAAAGAAATGTATTTTTCATGTAATTGAATCCATATAGACATAAATCAATCATTCAATAATTTTAAATTTTGGTATTAGTATTTACTAATATATATCAACATTATATTAATATATTTATTGACATTTTTAACCAAAAATAAATTTATTTTAATCAATATAATATATAATATATATAATATAATACATAATATAATATATAAGATAACATAATATATATAATATACTATATATATCATATATAATATATATAATATATAATATAATTATATGTACACGTAGGCTGTCATAAAAATATCATTATTATAGATATAAATATCTATATATAGACAGTTTTTAGAATATATTCTTGAGTAGATAATTTTTTCTTGATGAATATGTTGCACATAAATATACTAATATAAATAATATTGTTACTAATATATATATAACTACTAAGAAATCAACCTGCTGTCATAATTATATTCATACATCCCTGTGAGGTATCAAATTTAAATTTCTTTAATTTTGTGACATAGTGTATTTTGTGATTTAGTGTCCTAGATAGGAAGACACTAAATCACACAAACTCTTGTGACATAAAACTTTGTGTGACTTAGTGTCTTGACAGTGGCACTAAGTCACACAAATATATTTTGTGTGAGTTAGTGTCTTTTGTGACTTAGTGTCTTAACACTGGGTCCTCATCAATCGCTGGAACTACAATTATGGTGATAGAGTGTGCATGAAAACATCAAAATGAAATACAGGCTTCTGATTGGCTGACTGTGAAGAAGACCCTGGGTATGCAAGTTTTGTCACTTAGCATCTCTTTGTGGCTTAGCAGCTTGTGCAGCTGCTATCCTACAAAATGATGCTAAGTGACAAAATGTTGTTGGATAGCGTCTGTATGTAGGATAGCATCTTAACACACATCCCTTTAGTCACCGTGCTTTAGTGATGGGACGACTGCATGTGGGCAACAACCTTTCTAAATTGTCCTTGTCCAGTAGCCCAGAAATATTGCTTTGATCCACTATCACCGAGGATGATAACAGCAATCAAACATGGCGCACCTAATAGGAGACGTTCAACCAAGCAATTTTTTTTCTAATGTTTAAAAGGCAGTTCAAGTATTCAGCTTTGTCGGCCAGTGTTGCCAAAGGAGTCAAGTGGAATCCCATTTTAGGACCCTCACATGTACATCCCGATAGAGACATCACAGTGCTATTAAGTTAAACGTTAGATACGCTTTCACAGCGGTAAACAGCGTATGCAGTGGTTACAGACCTCCAAAAGCTTAGGCTCTATTGGAAGCAAATTGGGCGCTAAACCAGCGGCTGTAGAAACATCCGATTTGCTTGTCTATTGGAGCACCAGGAATCAGAGTGGGAGGTGACAAATGCGGGTCGGGTATGGCCGGACCGCAGCAGGCGCCGATTGGGGGTGACAGGGCCCCCACCAAGCCATCTGTCAGGATTTGGGCCAACTGCACTTTGGTCGCCAGGCATCACAGACGTGGTCTCCGTGCCCCGGCCGCCATGGGACGTGATGGGGGTGCATGACGGGGAGATGAGGCGGGAGGGCTTAGTATACGTACAGCTTTTAGGTGCTTGTACAGCCTATAGCTGTTATTATGATTGAATCTACAATGTACATTTGTATGTACGGGTATATATCCCCCTCCCATTTCCTCAAAATTCCTCCCCTATTTTATATATATATATATATATATATATATATATATATCAGATTTGGTTATTATAATGGGGAACAGACTTTATCGTTTTTATCGGTTATAGATAAGCACAAATGTCTAATGACAAAATGATAATAATGAGGGATTGATAAGTACGGCGAATGTTTGTTAGGGATATTATAATGGATTAGTAGTATAGGATAGCAGTATAGGAAATGGGGGTTATTGTCCACAAGGACAAGTCTGTCGCTCCCCCATCCATCCCGTACCCTTATAATGGATCGAAAAGAAATCGGGACTGTAAATCGCACGTTCGCTGTGAGACGTCGACAATAAAAGAACGCCAAATGAACCGATATCAGTGCGTTCTGGTCCCCATTATCAGCTGATTATCTCGGACAAATGTCCAATTTTTCTCTTACAAGACGGCAAGACGTGATTAACTAATCATTAAATTCTGAGTTTGTGTCATTGGCACAGATCTCGGAGGATTCAACCCTTCCAGTATGTTCCCTCGTACAATACCTCAGCAGGAGTCCATTATTGGATCTTCTCTGAGCGGACAAATAGGTTGGACCAAGTGGGGCAATTAACCAGGACTCATGCCGACCTGCCGGCAGGAACACTTGGCCGATATAAAGGGTGTCTGGGCTACCAGAAGTGGTTGGTGTCGTCCTGACGGCAGACGTGGCACCCACGCAGGGTTATGTGTGGGACACAGACCCATTCAGAAAGCCCTTATTACTCTAATGACCTTGCTTAATGACCCACGTGATTGGGGTCTGACAACCATGTGGCCATGGCTATGTTGTCGTCATAATCCTCTGCCAGTGTAAAATCATGACCAATTCGCGCACAAAATACTAAATAATCATTATGATGCCCAAATTGCACTTAATCCGTATAGCGTATGTGTGGGTGATCATTGGAATCCTATAGTCACTTTGGTAAAATAATATTAGCAGGTCATTATGTCTGCATGTCAAGTACACTTTCTATCAGTGCACCTGTTCATGAAAAAAAAGCTTCTTTCCACCAGAATTTTCCATGTGGACGATTTTCAACAGCCGCACATAATTAGAAAACAATTTTTAGGTTAGGCCTACAGAACAAGATAGGGGCCTATTAATAAATTACCATAGAAGTTCGTTTCTAGAATAGATACCCTTGTTCAACAAGTCAAGGCAGGGGCCATCGAATATTTCGCAAAGAAAACGGGTGGGGTGGAAGGGGGGGGGGGGGGGGGGGGGCTCGCAAATAGGATAAGGACTAAAACGTCGTGCCATCGCGTACATGCACACAATATCTTTTTTGGGTTAATTTGGTGTCCACACATGGTATCTCCTGAATATTCTGAATTCATATCCGTCAAGTGCTACCTATATCTCTTGGGCAACTTTACTTATTCACTTTTTAAGGGGGAAAAAGTTGAAAAATGAATATTAAATCTTCAAAATCATACTTCAGGGGCGGATCAGGGGGTCCATGGGGAGCGTGCCGCCCTATTTTTGGTCAAATGTTCATCTGAAATTGGCGCTTCCGGAAGGGGTGCCAGGAGGCGTTTTTAATCAAGGTGCCCCCCACCCCTTTCTTGAATTCCTGGATCCGCCCCTGTACTTTTTTTTGTATGATACACAATTATAATGCACTTTGGGCAATTTCGTTAATCACATTTGCATCAGGGGGGTGGGGTTTAGAATTTGTATATGTAGGTACATCCCTGTACAAGCCGATGCCGCCCAAGGGGGATCGAAAAGTCTGAAATAAATTTTACTTATAAAGGCCCTGCCTACCTGTGCTGCTCCATTATCTACAGCCACTATCTATGATATGCAAAGATTTCATCGAAAATAATCAATAGATCACCAGTTTTTATATCTCCATGATATGTGAATGTATTCTACACCAAAATGAATTAATTCTATTTTGATTATTTCAAATATGACTTTTTGACATTTTCTTTTTTAAGTGAATAACTAAAGTTGCACAAACGTACAGCTTGGTACCATTAAGATTCAAATCAGGAGATTTGGGAATCATAGAATTGTCTTACGGGCGCATGCATGCCAAGGTATACCTCTCTGGCCAATAGAAAATAAGGACAGCCCTACACTTTGATTTAAAACAAATGCATCCACATTGGACTGGCAGAGTGAAATGAGTGGGCGATTTTTGCTGTGACTTTATTTTGGCTCATGAAGGTGATGAATACCTCCTAGCTATGGTAAAACCGTTGCATATAATCATAAATTAATGCCATTTTTGTCGCAACCTTGAACAGAAAGAAAGGTCAAGTCCCATTCGCATATAAACCCTAACCTAGTAAGGAAAACAAAACATATGCAAGGGGCTGTGGTGCCATAATTAAAAAGGCCTAATGTTTCGTGTTACAGTTTTCCCTAGACCCCTGTCTAAGTTAGACCCTCAGATAGCTGTGAAGCCCATCGCCTTCCATGAATGTGGCTTTGGGCATCTCTACCAAAGGCCTGGGGGATACTCTCTCTGAATATACAGATAGCATTGTTATTCGACGACCAAAATGATCACATTTAGGAATGAATGTGGCTGCGTACTTCATGGTAAAAGGGTCTGGAGGTCCACTACCCGCCTAACAAAATCAGACTAATAGTGTTTGTGTGGCCCCTGCCAACACAATCATATATAACCACAAGTGCCTCTGGCGTATGAATTGCACCCAAAAAGAATATGCCAGAGAAAGGTACAAGGGACTATGTGAAAAGCATATCATTCATTGATGTGAACAGCGAACAATATTGTGTTGTATAAGTGAACTCACAATCTAATCCACAGGCTTGTGTCATTTTTCAAATAAAACCTCCCTACTTAAAGGAAATAATTATGGTACATAGATATTCATAACTATCATCACCTTTCAACATTAAATTTTGAATTATTTATTGTTAACACTTAGAAACAAATAGAATTGTACATAATAGGTTAGTTTTTCCTGCCAATTTTCATCCACTAAACGTTATTCAAAAAACCTTGACCTTTGCATTTATGGGTACAAATTATATGGATAAAAGCCTAACCATGTAGGGTTGCTGTATATAAGTTTTCTTGATAATTGAAGCTTTATTGAGGATACAACAGCAAAAATTTAATAATAATAGCAAACAAATAAATTTCTGGCATTGTGACCTTGAGAGGTCAAAAATGACCTTAATATTTAAAGAAAAAAAGTCACCACAATTTTTCTAAACCAGAAGGTTCTAGTATCATAAACAAATACAACTCAAAAAAATATACATATAATATGTGATTATAAGCATTCTGAATCCAAAATTGCATACTCTCAAATTCTGACACAAACCTGATGACTACTTCCAAGATGCATTCCTACATTACTTGGTATCCAGTCTACTCTGAACAGCCTGAGGGAGAGCAGACCTAGGTCTGAAATGTTTCCAGTATAAATAAACTGTTTAAAAAAAACACCTAGTGTCATTGGGTTGCACTAGGCTACTTGTCTTTCTATGGTCATCCCATTTGTAAGTAATTGGTTGTTCCTAACAAATGTAAACCATAACTTTATGACAGTTTATCCTATTTATATAATTCATTTGGCCAAACTTTTCGTCTTTAATGGAGTTATTTCACTAGCTAGGGCTATGCTATGCTAATTTTATGGTGACTGGCAGTGCAAGACCTTTAACCAAACAGCTATAATATGTGGTTTGCCCTCTTTATGCTGGACAGAACAACAATCCATTCCTTTTTATAAGAGGTAAGGGAATCGGGAAGTCATTATGTTTGTTGCCCCTGCCAGCTGGTACATCATATTGCCATCAACAGTGATAATGTGTGTTGCCCTTGACGCCTCTTTTATATTATCATTACCAGGTTATGATATGTGTGGTTCCTGTGATGCTGTTATATGACCATAACCAAGTGATAAAATGGAAATCGAACATTGCATGTGCTGATATATGAGCACTTCTAAAATTAATGGAAACCATGAAAAGTTGAGAGTCATCTCACACAGAACTATCCTGCAGCTGTTATAGACACAAAGTGAGGAATCTTTAAAAGTAATTGACCAAAAAAGGAAAGACCCTGGCAAGAGGTCAAAGTGATTACGTGATGTTGTTTAACCAATCAGGAGCGTGATTGTGGCTATATAAGAGAGCAATTTCACAAGAATAAACAGTCCTGTCTATAATTGTGTTAACACCTGCTTTCTTCCCACAAATGGACCATGAAAAAGCTTAGACGAGTAGGATAGCTAGAGATAAGGGTCCATGAGATGGGAATAGACCAAAGTTAGGCTAAAAAGGGGAAGTTGGACTTAGATGAAATAGGGGTAGTTACAAGGAATGAACTCAGACATACGAGAATGGGGACGAAACGACTGGAAACACAAGTTCAGGCTAACACTGACTTTAGGTACGAGAACATGGAAGATTGGCCTGTACACTACCACCCTTTTATTTTTTTGGGCATGGTCCCCGTCTGAGTCTGGAATCGTCAACCACTCGTGGCTGCTAGATGTCTCACAGAAAATCCCGAACCCAAGGGAGAACCAAACCACAACGCTTCAATCCATCCAGGAGCGAAGACCACTATGCGCAGGGCAAGTCTCCAAGAACCCTGCGACCACTCGCCCTCCTCATCCTCTGCAGCTTTGCAGCAGACCTGTACAAGTGCTCATGTGACTCATCCTATTCGTGCTCTCAAGATATTGAGCTTGACCCGGCTGAGATGCATCGAGAGTACGAATGTCTTAAAGCTCACCCGAAAAGAAATGTTTCAACATTCGAAAAGCTGCCTAGGCCACATCATTAATGTGTATTGTGCTGAATCACATGAGGCAAATTGCCCTGTATGTTCAGACACTACTTTTAATTGTGAATCCCACAAAGGCCTAAAGTGACCCTAAGTCACAAATGTATGTGACTTAGAGCCCTATGTGACTTAGTGTTCTAACACTAAAACACTAAGTCACAAAGTGACCCTAAGTCACATAGCCCCAGATTTTGTGACTTAGGGTGTTACGACACAAAGTCACAAAATGACCCTGAGTCACATAGCACTAGATTTTGTGATAATTAATAAAATAAATGCAAATAAATAAATAAAATAATATATTCCTCCATAAGGTGGAGTCTTGAAAGGTTTAATAAATATCACATAGTTAATTACTGACAAATAATTGATGATTTATTACTTAGAAAAATAATAAATTGAAACAATGAAAAATAACATACATGAAAATAATCAATAGTAGTAATAATTAAGTATGTATAATAACTAATCATATAATGAATAGATAATCAATTACTTAATAAATAAATAATAAACTGAATAGATAAAAACACAATATCAACTGAATAAATAACACATAATTAGATGATAAGAAATAATTGAAAATTTATTACTTGAAAAATATTTTATTGATAAAATATAAATAAAGTGAACTATAGAGGTTTAATTATCCGTTTAAAGTTAATGCGTGTTTGTGATGTTTGTTGTATAGATAATAGCTAGCTCCATTCGCAGTCTCCCTCCTCGTCGACTGCGGTCGTCCAATACATAATTATAGTTCCCTTATCATGTTAGACGTGAACACTCATTGTGAAAGGATTTGTTGTTTATTATCCAATGTCTAGTCGTTCCGTGACAAGAACTCGATTGACCATGATCAGTCCCGAGGTTAGAGTTCCCTCAAACACATTCAGTCAATGCTACGCGCTCTAACACAATTTCTATATACCTCTCTCCAGAACCTAGACTGCAGATTAAAGGTCCAACCTTCACAGGATGTTTACTCACACAGTGCTTGCAGCTACTCTGGCTAGCTAAGAGCGGAACACATTATTATATGGTGGTACGTCACACCTTAACTCCTCCCTCATTTCACTACTGTCAAAGTGAAACATTGGCTTACACGTGCGCTTCTAAGCTCACGTAATGCTGCCCAAACATGGACTGGCCACCCGCGTCAGTACAAAATATAGATGCAAATAATAAATAAGATAAATATATGAATGATAGATAAATAAATGAATAAATGAATAACGATAAATAGATAAGTAAAAATAGATGAATGATTAGAATTAAGTGATTAATAGATGTATTACCTGAATAGATAATCAATTTATAAAATAAAAAATAATAAAATTGCCCAAGTTATAAGTTACAAATCATGTGACAAAATATTTTAGTGGTTCTAAGTCACAAAGTGACACTAAGTCACAAAGACAGTTTGTGACTTAGTGTCTTTGGCCCTAAGTCACATAATGACCCTAAGTCACAAAACATTGTGACTTAGTGCCCTATGTGACTTAGTGTCTTAACAAACCTACTTGGGCATTCTAGTAATATCATATGCCTATATATTCCAGAACTATTTCCTCTTTGACAATCCCATAAGGGACCGCCCATAAATAACGTCATGCAGCAGAGGGGGAGGCTGGGTTCCAGGTTCCATGACCAAGTATGACATGGGGGAGAGGGGTCATAAGGTGCATGACATCATGTTGGTAAAAAGAAGAGTCCTTTTTAAACAGCAGAGAGTAAAGATGGGGAGAAATGTAGGTGAGGGAAACACAGGTTTTATTTCTGGTGCAGGGGCTTATACCCCTACATAACCCTGTGAACTCTAGGGTTTTACTTTATGGTTATGCATAGGATTGCCAATTACTGTTATTCTATATTAGTTATTTCAGTATGCGAGCTCTTGTATATCGCAGTCTTCCTTCCTGCAGGTAATCTCAGAATTTAGCTCATCATTAATTAAGAGATGAGAGAATACTTGAATGAAAGGATAGTGTTTATCAAATCCAAGACATGTAATATAAGTCGCAGTACTCCAGTTGACAACTATCAGTCCAGAGAGGTTGTCCACTCACCACATGCAGCCAACACCCCTTGCCCAGTCCACCAGCTCGGCCCTGCTCACTCGCCCAAAAGTAACCTGAGTTCACAGTGCCTCTTACTCCATGAGGTTATGCCTATCTGCTTACAGATTACACTCTGAGGCTGCCGGTGCCTACACCTCTATTTTACCAAACTATGACATAGCTTCTTCACTCTCCGTCCCTAGCAGAGAGTCACTCTTAGCCCTGATCCTTACTTTCTTAAAAGTTGGCTAAGATTTTATGCAGTGGACTGACACCCACATCAGTACACTTATATTTCATTTTGGACCAACATTTTACAGAATTTGTCAGCAGCCCAGTAATATTGTCAATGGCCAGGGGCCCAAGGCCAGCAGCCAACGTAGCAGCCTAAGAACATAAACTGGGAAGTTCTATGCTATTATGATCCAGTAGAGGCCTATAGAGTAGAAAACAAGAGTAAACGCCTAGCCTGTTGTTGGTTGGGACTGATTTTTCAGGGTTTCAGGGGTTTCATGGACCTTGTGGCCTGGGGCTTGAATAAGAGTAATAAAACTTATTAATTTTACTTTTACCTGTGGCCTGGGGCTTGAGTAAAAGTAATATAATTTGTTGTTTTTACTCAAGCCCCAGGCCACAAGGTCCACGAAACCACTCTACTTAATACAGACTTGAGGAGTCTGAAGGTTAACTGTGGCAACGCCTGCTGAGTCTGAACATATTTATGATCAGAGTATATTAAATCTAGTGTCTGATCTAATATGTGAGCCTTGCTGGAACACCTGCCCAAACACTCTTTCAGATGGGGTCGTCCTCAGGTCAGAAGGTGTTTGAGCAAATAAGAACTTTATTTTTGTGAAACCAGTTACCTTTTATAGGCCTTCCAAGAGGTACGTAGCATGCTGATCGGTTGAAATGGATCACATGACCAGAATAGTAAAATAGTCATGCATTACAATAGCGTGAGTTATTTAAAGCAATTAACAATTCAAGGCCGTCCGGTTTACAAACTTTCAAGTCACATTTCAAGTATTACCTTTTTGTGTTGTCAAGATTGACTTTTTTGTCACTTTTCGGGTATCACCTGAGGCACAATCCACGTTAAGTCTTGCATTTCAGATGGTCAAAATATGGAAAAATCATTCTAAATTTCAAAGATCTTTTTACTATTTTTCCATTGTATATATCATCAGCTTGTATGTCCTAGAAAATTGGCACATAGCGGGTCTTACTTTCAGAATTACTGTTTACTAAATAAATTTGGGCAAAATTATCATTGAAAAAGTAACCTCCGTCATATTTTTCAACCCAAATAAGTAATTATCCAGAAATCCCTTGAATTTAGGTTATTTTACCCAATGGACTTTAGAAAAGTACTAATAATCAATATATAGGCCACACAGAAGTAAAGCAGGCATAATGAAAGTGTATCCTGACGGAGGTTATCCTGACGGAGGTTATCCTGACGGAGGTTATCCTGACGGAGGTTGCTATTTTTAAATCTCTGGCTAAAAACACAATGCTTTATTGACTTTATCAAGTTCCTATTTTGTAAATTAACTCATATATTACATTTTTATCTGCATTTGAAAAAAAAATGTATTCCTAGGTTTTAATCAACCCAAGATGGATCCTGACGGAGGTTACTTTCTTAAATATATTCATGCTAAAATAAAATTTGCGGGACTGTAAATGTTTTAAATCATGATAATATTGTACTGAAATTCTATCAATTATTTAATGTCACAAGGCTTCAAAGTTTGGTGAATTATTTTTACCAATGTATTGAAGGCATAGTGCTTCAGGCTATCTTTTGTATGACCCTGACGGAGGTTACTATGAATTGTGGACAATTTCCAAAATTCAAAAAAGAAAGAAAACTGTAGCCCAATATTTACGTGAGTTGAAAAAAAATAATATTTTGACAGGAATGATTCATAGGCCTATATATGAGCATCTGTGACCATAAAAATCGAAGAACAAACATTAATTACAAAAAGACAAAGATTAGTTATCTCTATGGACATAGCATTTTAGAGGGATATGCCTTACAAAGTCTCGTCCTATAGCAGCATAGTATCAACTTTTTAAAAAAAATAATCAAGCTACTAATTTGCTCTCGACATAATCTTCGCAAAAAATAGATTAAAACACTATCAGATCACAAATATATAATTTATGAACCTGTAAGGCAAGTAGACAGGCTTTGCAAGACTTAACGTGGAATGTGCCCTGAATAGTTCATTTAATTATTACACGAGATTTCTTTTGATAATTGAAAATATTATAATGTCCTAACCTCCTTCCTATCCGTTGTAAGATTTCCTTTTACTGTGTTCTTTCAGAATATCTGTTATAGAAAAAAGGGGAAATGATAAGAGAAAATGAGAAATTAAGAAATTAGATAAAATTAATATTTGCAACTCAGGTTAGCATAGTGACCAAATTTTCCGATCTTTCATTGTTGCTTATATAAATACTGTCGATCTACAGAAAGTGCTGATGTACATGGCCCTTTGCGGTTAATCTTATATAGCTGAGCAAGAGTACTACTTGAGGACATCATTTCCAATTAACATAATGTCATCCTGGTCCGAGCTCCCAGCTTGTCAGAGTGTATATATGTAAGGCAGGATAGACACTACCTGCATTTTTTAAGTAAGACCTTGGTGATGTTGGATAGCCTTGGCAAGGGAGTTTTGAATATGGTGAATATCAGTATGAAGAGTTCTATCAGGTGGAGTTATTGAACTCTTGTATTTGAATATGGAAACCCCTTTGTGTTGTAAGAGGAAGGTGGTCCTCTGATTGATGTCATTTTTAGAGGGGGGGGGGGGTAAAGCATGACAAAAGAATACGGGGGAGGGGGGTTTCAATTCATTTCAATTCATTTCAAATCATTTCAATTCAGTTGCAATTTCCAATATTAATGGAAATATTCAAAAATTCTGGGAAGAGACCTTGTATGTATATCGACATTGGAAAGACTGGTAAAAGCTTGTAATGCACTGCAGGTCATTATGGGCCACGAGGATGGTGTATGTGGTTTTCCTTAGATGTGTTTGTAATGTGGCATGGGTCGGTCATGGACATAATTATTTGTGTATGTATATATAATCAATGCTAGACCACAGACTTTTTAAATGTATAGACTTACCTTGTTGGAACAGAATAAGTTCCTTTACTTGTAATCAGAGTTTAAGTCACAGGTAATTTGGGATTTAATTTGGCTAAAAATACATTTTAGAATGGGATTGCATGAAACATAAACATGTGACAAAACATTAAGAAACAAGATAGTTGCATGTAACCAGTGGATGTTTGTAGGCCATTGTCCGAGCATAGTTATGTACTTGCCTGTTCCCTCTGATTGCTAGAAAGCGAAAATAGTAATCAGCTGGTAATTGGACACAAGATCACATGGTTTGGATACAATTTATTCATTAAAACATAAATAGGTGTAAGTTAAAAGAATTATATATATGCTAAAAGTCAATGTCCTCCTCGTAAGTTTAGCGGCCCTTTGAAGATAAAATCACATAAAAAGAGGGCGTGGTGGGTGGGTAATCGTCTGACCGGCAGGTACGGTGGTGTGCAGAGGAGTGAAGGTCCATGCTGTGGGCCTGCCTTATAAAGGGGGCCAGTGCCAGGCACCGCCTGGCGCCAGAGTGCTGTGGTGGAAGGTGCAGCGACCTCTGAGGGGTGAGGAGAGTGAGGTGTAGTCCGTGGTTGACCATACCTGGAGGTAGACTAAAAGGTACATGAGTTCAGGTCCAATTATAACCAATTTACAATTAGTGCCCAATTGGACACAAGATCACATGGTTTGGATACAATTTATTCATTAAAACATAAATAGGTGTAAGTTAAAAGAATTATATATATGCTAAAAGTCAATGTCCTCCTCGTAAGTTTAGCGGCCAAACAGCTGTTTAATTGTTGATGGAATGTTTGTATAGAGACGCTTCGGGACATAGGCGTTAATCGCCGAGGATGTCCACGTACCGTGGAGCATGAGTTCGTTCTGCGGTGTCCCCGCCCGGGCACATTCCTGGGCCCCTGATCTACGGAGAGAGTGTACTGTTACCAGGGAGGCCTGAGGGTGGCCCAGGGCATGTAATGCAGCCCGGATATAGGTTGTCATGCGAGCAGGGGTAAGAGGTCTATCAGGGGCCAGCATGAAAGCTGGAGCCTCCGAAGGAAGGGGAACACGGCGCACATAGTCACGCCAAGCTTGAACCGGGCAATAGGGGCCGGGAATAGGAGGGATCGGGATTATGACCCGAGCCTTAGGGTCGTAGATTGTTTTGGATGAGTTAATACTTAGCCACAGGCCTGATGGTTCGTCCGTTACGTCACATCTACGGAGCGTGTGGACAGCCCCAGACCCTGGGACCAATAGGAGATTTGACTGTCGGAGGAATGAGCAGAAAGCGAAGAGGACGGCACGTCGCACAGTGAGCGCGTCTGGAGACATTACTGCAAGAAGATCACAGAGGGCTTTAACAGTGTCAATGTTAAGGGCCGGAGCCGGGGTCGGTACATGATTAGACAATCTAGTTAAGCCTTTAAATAGGTTTGGAATGAAGGGAGACATGAACGCCGATGGGTCTCCAGCAGCTGCCGTAACAAAGGCCTTGGCTCCCGACATATAGTTCTTGATTGAGGTAATGTTCCTGTGAGTATTGGCCAAACATTGAATATATAATAGCACTTGTAATGGGGTAGGAGCTAAGGAGTTAAATTCATGAAACAGCATGAAGCGGAGGTAAGCCTGAGCCTGGCGGGTCCGGTTCTGAATGGTGCCCTGGGAGAACGCGGCCGCATAGGAGGCGTTGAGCTGGGCCAGGAGGGGGTTGGAGCGCAGGTCTGGAATCACACAGAAGAGAGAACATGGTTTAGTTCAACAGGGATAGCATGCAACAACCCCAACTTGTCAACGAGGGTTTCTGCCTTAAGGGCAAGGCGACTGTCAAAGCTGGCCCTACTGAGCGCGTCAGCAAGGACCAGAGAATGACGTTCCGGCCACTCTATAGCAGCTGGAGGTTCAGTGTAATCAGTGGTTTGCAATGCTTGAGTGCCCAGAGTAGTGGCCATCAACTCATTGCGACAGTGACTTGGTACAGTGGCAGTGTTTGGTTCAGTGATCACCCGAGTAGGGTGCTTGGATACTTTAGAAGCTTTTATGTCTACTTGGATTTGTTGTTCCCAAACCCCGATTCCCCGTGGTCTTTCTTACCGGAGTCGTTAAACTTCTTCGTACGACAACCTTTGAGGGAGTGGGGGTGAAGTTCGCACTTGTGAGCTAAACAATATGTGCAAACATGGAGGCGGCGATATCCATTGTTAATGTGATCCTCAGAATGACTACACCCGCCCGTTTGAAACTGCTTGCAGGGAGGCCCTGGCTTCGCTGCACGCATTTCATCTGACATTCTGTAACCTTTCTCTAGCTTTTCTTTCTTAGGGTGATCTTTTACCTGGTTTGTACGATCATGAGAAAACTGGGTCTGCAGACGATCTATTTCGTAGGAATCTGACCATGCCAAGCGACCCTGTGAGATGCGCGTCAAGACCTCCTCTGACCAGGAACGGACTGATTCCCAGCTATAGGTCTTCGCGTCTTCTGTAAGCTTCTCAAGGTGGGCGTTCATAAAGAAGACCTCCTCATCCACTGGATCTTTCGCCTTTATTAGCTGAATTATGCCCCATAGGTACTCTGCCATTGATAGTTCACCTAAATTAGTTTTTTGTTTCTTTGACCCTCTATTAACAAGTTGATGTGGGAATTGTGCATGCTTACCCGCGACCGATGAACCCGTGAATGGCGTGGCCACAGCCTGCAACGCCTCCGCGACACGTCTGGTCAGCCCGCTGTCTTGATCCAGGTCTTGGAGCGTAGTTGGCGCCCACGGCATGGTCGTATGCGGGGCCAGAGACGCGGTCGCTGCCCGGGTCACGGGTTGGTTTCTAGACGATAGGCCGTGCGCTCCAGCCCACCCCGCTGTCTGGTGATTGGGGTGGGGGAGCTGCCCGGTCGTCAGGTGGCGAGTGCGGGACATCGATGACGGAGGGGCGGTCGCGCCCATGGCCAGGCCGTGAGAGGCCGGGCCCGCCAGCTGAAGCCCGACAGCCGAGGTGCCCGGTAGTTGGAAACCCTGGGCGGTCGTGCCCAGTGTTGGATGACCCTGGGCGGTCGTGCCCGCTGTTGGGAAGCCCTGGGCGGTCGTGCCCGCTGTTCCGAAGCCCGGGGCAGTCGTGCCCAACGGTACGAAGCCCTGGGCGGTCGTGCCCGCAGCCATGATGCCCTGGGCAGTCGCGCCGAGTGGAACGGTTCCCGGAGCGGTCGTGCTCTGGGGATAGTCCTGCAGCACCCGCCCGCGTGCTGCTGTTGGTCCGACCAAGGTCGGATGAAGGGCAGGGGCCTGCATTGTCTCAGTAATAATGTCATTAGAATCAACAGCTGTTTGTGCTAGCTGAGCTGCCTGCATATTACCCAGGTTCTGCTGACTAGTTGGGGCTGTCGCCTGCGACGGGCTATTGGCTGCTAAATTAGACAGCAGTGAAGCAATATTTGCCAACTGACCGTCCATACCAGCCATTTGAGTAGAAAGTGTTGCTATTGCCTGTGCATTAGTTGCAACTGTAGGTTTTTTAGCTTTTATAGGTGGAGGTTGTAACCCACCTGTATCAGAGTTCAGCCCAGCGGCGGCAGCCCGACGTTTAGGCGGCATGGTGCAGTGTGGTGCAGTGGGTGCAGTGTGGAGCAGTGTGGTGCAGAATCGTCTGACCGGCAGGTACGGTGGTGTGCAGAGGAGTGAAGGTCCATGCTGTGGGCCTGCCTTATAAAGGGGGCCAGTGCCAGGCACCGCCTGGCGCCAGAGTGCTGTGGTGGAAGGTGCAGCGACCTCTGAGGGGTGAGGAGAGTGAGGTGTAGTCCGTGGTTGACCATACCTGGAGGTAGACTAAAAGGTACATGAGTTCAGGTCCAATTATAACCAATTTACAATTAGTGCCCAATGTACTGGTAGTATGTGTTATTGTAGAAGCTTTTCATTGTATATTTGTATTTATCATTGACGTTTGTGAAAAAGGGTTTTAAAGGTTGGTTGCTAGATAACAACACAGCAATATCTATATATGTAAGGAAAAATAATGTTTTATTTAGACCTTCAGTGAGCTCAAATAGTAGGGACAATTGTCCTTATACTTTCTTTATAATCAGTATTACAGGTTGAATTCAACCTTTCCTTGTTGGTCGGCAAACTTGTTGAAACGGCACCATGTTGGCTTAACAGATCTTTGTTACCCTAGTTAGAACTGGCGGCATTGGTTGTTAGGCAGATAATCCATATATTGGTTGTTGCTTGGCAACAAAACAGACAAAGAAACATATTTTTGTGACCAATAAAATCAGTTGGGTAGAATTGAACTATAACTAGGGTAGGAAATGTGTTGCTGATTTTCTTGATAAGGTGTTGCCAAGGATTCATGATATTTAATGGCTGTTGCTGGGAAACAGGTGAATTGGATGTGATCGGTAGTTCCAATTGGAACAGGCAAGTTCCAATTGGACAACAGGCAAGTAAAACCAACCAAATCATTCAAATCCTCAGGGTAAATATATGAGGGGAGGTATGCTTTTCTTTTCTTGTGATGGTCAAAAAGGACAACATTACATATTTACATTCTGGTAAGTAAGTACCTGTTACCATGATAATATGGAAATCCCTGATCATGACATGAACATCCTGTACTACTGATGCGGGTGTCAGTCCATTAGATAATTTAACTAGCTTGATCAGAAGCCAATAGCTAGCACCTCGGATCAACACAGCCGCCAACTCTGATTGCTGTTGTGTGCATTAGCGGACTGGTAAGCAGGAAGGCTAGGAGCATTGGTTGTATCGGGTCAAGTGGACAGGCCTCTTGGACTGATGATTGTCGACGCGAGCACTGCGACTTATATCATGTGTTTGGACTAAATGAACATCATCCTCTCATACGAGTGTTCTGTCACCTCTCAATTGTGATTATTACAAGCTAGCCAACTGGAATAACTAATGAGGCATATTGATTAAAGGCACCCCTGTGTATAACAATAGAATTAAACCGCGTAGTTCAATCCTTTCGTGTTGAAACTAAACATAATATTCTCAGAAACAGTATGCAAAACGGTATGCCTTCCCAAGATAATGATTATCAATATGCATATATATGCATATTAATAATCATTATCTCGGGAAGGCAGAACAATGTACACCCAATCGATAGCTCTGCTGCTGCCAAGTTTGGGTATTGAGTTTAACATGGCTGTTGCTAAGAAATCAAATACAGCAATAAGCAAACCCACATGATCAGTGAAAACATGAGGGTCAAATTGATGTTGTATCTTGGAAAAAATAAGTATTGCTGAAGTCCCAGGTGGCCATTGGCTAAGGATGTGTAGAATCGTATGGCAGTTGCTAGATCACAAGCTCGTTCCTGATAAAAAAAAAAATATGACATTATCTAAATCCTTGTGGTAAATTTAAGGGGGCCCGGGCGATTACAAACAGCTACTTTAGGCACTTTTTTGTTCTTAAGCAGGTAAAAGTTACCATGGTTATCAAAATCTTCCCTGGGCATGCTCCAGATTACCTCACCATATCAATTGCCGTACCTGACATATCCCAGGTACCACAGTTTGATCGCTAATGCGCATAATGTATGTAAACCGTATCAAATTACGCACCGATGTATCTGACTTATAAGAGAAAAGAATAATTCAATTGCCTTGTTTTTAAGCACTTTTTTTGCACCATACAGTCATTCTTGCTAATGATAATGAAGAAAACGGGGAAACAGCATTTACTTACTTTTTTAGTTTCAGCACAAAATCAGTTATACTTCATGAAAGTGCGCATGCGGTTAGCGGGTTTCTTTATTCATTGGTTGGTCTTATGGGCTGTGGAAACTTGCTGGATCATACAGAATTTCAATATCTTCTGATGTACACGCCACAGCAGATTTGTTCTCCGAGAATATCCCTTATCTTTTTTCTCCTTTGCGTCCAGAACATAAGTTGTTTGATCTCGGACGAAACCTGACCAATGTGCCAACCCTACCCTGTGAAGTGTCACCCATCTCCCGTCCATCACCTATGGTACAACATATTTCCATTTCCCCACTGCCTTTCTGACGTCGTGTATCTGTCACACCACAAAGGGGTATTTAGATAGGAGCGAGGAATCCCGTGCCACATGTCCAGCTCAGATCATAAGCTGCTATAGACTTTTAATTATCCTTAGAACGCAATTACCACGACAAGATTATTTCCCGAATTTTACCTGCAGGCTAACCTAGACCAAGATGCGTGATGGGAAAGCTGTCGATAAGAAACAAGGCTGTAATATGCATGTGCATTTTCCTTAATTCTAGCATTTTTCATGGTTTAACAAAATGGAAAACTTTATTGACTATTTTTACAAGTTTGTTTAAATAATTATAGTGACCTATATCAATTATTGTTTAAGTTGCTGTGAAAGCTTGATAACTGCAGATAGATGGGCCATTTATTATAGCAATTATTTGCATTTTTTCTATAGGTTTGGCCTTATTAACCTTCAGGTGCATGAAATACTGTAAACCAGCTATCCGTAGAAGAGATTATACAAAAGTACAGACAAATGGGGCACAAACCAATTGTCATTACCCTGGTTTGCATGTACCATAGAGGGCTTTAGCCAGAGTTATTGGTGTTTGCAAACTGGGGCAACAGTAATTTCTGAGTGCCCCCACGGTGTGTACTTGATTTATTCTAAATCCAATTCCACAATGTTCAAAATGTTCAAAATGTTTACTAGAAACACAAATATTGGCATTAACATTCACAGTCAAGCAATAACAGATATTTCATTCACTGGTTTCTAAGAGGGCAGGACATTGGTATAGGTATAGGGGGTGGAATACTGATGTAGAATAAAATTGAGAGTACAATTACTCGATGTTGTGCTATCCAAGTCAAGCCCCATACATTGATTCATACTTGGCAATATTGACCTTGTTCAATTCGGTACCGTGATGATGATAATAAAAATCCCCCCTTCATTTAAAAAGGTGAATTCCCATTATGTTAGGAAGTGTTAAACAGCACGATTTATTCAGATTGCCCAAATGTGGTATGCTTAAAAAAAGTGTTTTTTTCAGCGGTTTAGTGTTTTATAGTAAGTTTAAAAGTAGTTGCGGTACTTTTCAAAGTTGTTTTTCCATTTCATTTCACTTGAGTTTCTTAATCATGGGAATGCGTACGTAGTTCCATATCTTTTCGCTTTGAACAAATGGCTCTTTCCAGATGAATTTCTGTTATGTTTTTGCAGATCACTTTAACGGAAACAGAAGTAAATAAATGGTGGGCCCCTAGAAAAGTAAGAGAATATCATATCCAACGTTGGACCCTAAAAAAATCTGATACACGCACCAGATACACAAAATATCCACCGACAATATGCGTATAATATTATATCTGTCCCGCGCCCCATTTGACTAGTCCAGGTGCAGACAGAACTATTATACGTTGAACCGCCTTCCTGTCCTAGAATCCACGTGGTGACAAATTTACAAAGTTTCATGCGCAACACTGGGAAACTTAGGTGAATTCCACAATCGCCCAAGTAACATTGAAACATACTATTGCTGTGTTGAAGTGCTTCAATTAACTTTACCACATTTGATTTCTTTAATTTGTTGCCCTCAGCAACAGCTGGGCAATGTAATGTTTGTAGACATAGAACAGCAAAACCAATAATAAGAAAAGTTGTTGCTGGCCCGTTGTTGGACTGCTTTTGCCGCCACTTGGAAGGCACCCTAGAAAGTCTTTCAAGAAAAAATAAAAATCAATATGGAGATCAGGTATGATTCCCATTGGCCTATTGCATATAAAAAGTAGTGCCATTTTATAGCAGAGAAACAAGGATTGTGCGTTTTTGTGCAATACAAAGTTGCACCTAACGGCGTAATATTTTGCACACATAATATTATCATAAACAAGCTATTCACTCCAACATTATTAGGAGCTCATAGCGTGCCCTGATGCAAAAGGCCCCTACTTCTCCCCTCCCTTGTAATCAATTTCCCCAACAGGCTTTTATTCCAGTTCGGAAAGAGCACAGCAATACCCAGCCAAGGTGCAAAGTAATTGTAACCTTCGGTGATCATACCTTTTTGATCTGTTTTTACCTCACTTAACAGTTACATGGTTCCAGGGTGGCACTAAGAGATCCACTATGAAGAACATTGTGAGAGTGTAATGAATTGTGCTCGTCAGGTTACAAGAAGTTATCTAGCGTGAACCCCTTACCTTGATTTGTTTGACATGTTCCAGCCATGCAGAGAGCCTGGGACCATTAAAGCTCTCCTGAGTACATAAAGGTCTGCTTCAAATGGCTCAATGTCTTTTTACTATTCCGAAGATGTCATGTCTTGGGACAGTCAGAGCAAGATTTCAGCTGGTGTCGCTTCTTTGATTAATCCCCCAGCTCCCGGTCCATGATGTAACAGTGTTGAACTATAGAGGTTAATTATCTGTTATTTGTAGGGTGCGTAAATGTCGTAATTAGTTTATAGATAATAACTAGCTCCGTACGCAGTCTCCTCCTCGTCGACTGCTGTCGTCCAATACATAATTATAGTTCCCACATCATGTAAGACATGAACACTCGCGTGAAAGGATATTGTTTGTTTATTATCCAGTGTATAGTCGCTTTGTGACAAGAACTCGATTGACCATGATCAGTCCCAAGGTAAGAATCCCCTCAAACACATTCAGTCAACGCTCCCGCGCTCTTACATGATTTCTATGCCTCTATCCAGAACCAAGACTGCAGGTTAAAGGTCCAACCTTTCCAGGATGTTACTCACACAGCGTTACAGCGAACTCTGACTGACTGAGAGCGGAACATGCTCTTTTGGAGTGGTACGTCACACCATGACTCCTCCCCCATTTCACCATTGACAAAGTGAAACATGGCTTGCACGTGTGCTTCTAAAGCTTACGCTGTAGTGCCTACAAAACATGGACTGGCCACCCGCGTCAGTACAGTGTTTCTTACATTTTTGTAAGTTAGAATCAGTTGGGGAGAAATCTACTCACCTATATCACCTATAATATATCAAATGAAATCTATAAAATTGCTCGTTACCTACATGTATAATCGAAGACATTCAATATTTCGGAACTTTATGGTCAAATGGAGTAATTTAGAAAGGAGGTCTGTCGTGTCTAAATGGTTAACATTTTGGTCATTGGTAGGTTACATTTGGACATTACTACCGTGATGTACCAAAATAACCTGACTAAAGATATTATTATTTGGCCTAAAGTCATGTTGGCACAATGGAATGCAATGTACAGCAAGATAAACATGAATAACGTAACCTGGGTGGCGATTCAGGGAAAATTTACGAAATTCTTTGTAATTCAAATATACGGACCAAATATTTTATGTTTTCTCAACCAGGGAGAGCTATGATTTGTAAAAATACACAATAAAACGCTTCGTAAATGCTTTGTAAATGCTTTGTAAATGCTTTGTAAATTTACGAGTTATTATTTGTAAAATTGAAAACATTGAAACAATCACTTAAGACCTCATACCTCGTGAAATACAGTATAAAATTAGTAAAATGATATATTTCTATGTATAATTTTGACCTTAAAAAATATACGATCACAATATTTGTGATCGTATATTTTAGCATTTACGATGCATTATTGGTGCTTCGTAAAATTTACAAAGCATACAAAAGTGACCCTTTCTGCATCGTAAATTTTCCCTGGTTGACGAAATTGGTTCGCATTTGATAATTTTTAAATACGAATGCTCCATAAAATGTCCCTGGATCGGCACCCTGGGGGGCGTCCCAATGTCATCATAATCTTAAAAGTTGTCACAAAATGATTCTTAGATATTTTGGTGATTTGATAAGACAAGAAGTCCTTTAAAGCTAGTTTAATTTTTGCTCCTTCATTAGCCCTCATATCGCATCTTAAGATATTATAACTTTAAGATGGCCACATTGGAACCAACATATCTTAGGATCTAAGAGTGAACCCTGGGATCACATTGGAACGCCCCCCTGGTTACTAGTTACTATAACTTCATATTCTTAGCTGGGTAGGTATCAGTCGATACAATTGCAATGATAAAGGTTTCCTTTTTCCTCGAGGGGAGTGGGAGTTCATTGTCCTATCCCTCTTTTTGTGTAGAAATAGGCCTCGCTTGCCAATGGGAAATTGAAAGGAGTGTGAATGGTTAGTTTTTTGTTTATTCGGATAAGACGTTAACTAAATAGGAAAATCATCATCTGTTAATAAAAAGACGAAGAAGGGTTCAATTCCTCTGGTGATGAATTGACCTGCTCAGGTTAAAATAATCAATAATCTGTTAGGGGGAAAGAGAGATAGGGCACTATTCTAAATTCCTCCAGTAATGGTCAGAAAGGCACGGCTACAAAGAGAATGCTAATAAGGTTGGGAGCCATTGCGTGACTTTAGCTTGTATTCCACTAGAAGATTTTCAGTGCAGGGAATATTGTAATTTCTAAGACTTCATAAGGAATATGACAGGAGTCCATGCACACAACAGACCGTTTGAAATCGAATTTCAAATCCTTTCCAAACAAGACATAATAAGACATAATTCCTACAGACAATGATCGAAACGTAAGTTGAATCGGATAGCGGAATTCAGCTAAAACCTTCACTACCGCCATGTCCTGTCCCAACTAAAAACAGTGGCAGTGGTGTAACCAGGATCCGTCCTGAGTTGTCTTCAGGAAACAGGAAAACACATAAAACAAGAATTGACTTTTGGGGTTTTATTCAAACCATCATGTCCCTTGCCAAATATCGATTTACAATCAGTTTAGATTTAACGTAATATGTGACCCTATCCGACAAAATGAGTCGCAAGTAACATGCAGTCAAACTGAGATATGGGCTTCTGAAGTCGGAAATCACATTGTCGGATTTTGAATTTGGAAGGGGATGGACCAATCAGAAGGTGGATTGTGAAAGCCGTCACCAATTGTCTTCAAGGAAGTCATGTGGTGCGATCCGAGCGCTCTGATTGGCTAAAACGCCCTCGGCGTGCCGGAAGTGGGACTGTTAATGAAATTTAAAGGTCCGATCGACAGAAGCAGGTGCGTGTTCAATGAGGCCTGACGTGTTAGTGACAGTTTTATTGTTTGAACTGCAAGTGCAGTTTGTACCCCAAGATTGTTAGGATTTGATGGCTACCCCCAAAGAGCGTGAGGAGGCCATGGCAGCAGCGCTAAACATTATTGTTCAGACATCCTTCACGGCGACGCCAACGACGATCAATGGCGAGAACTCGTGGAGGATTACTTCTTCTTTGCCGAGGACGATGGCAACTTATCCGAGGGGGAGGAGGATGCTACCCTCTCTGAAAAGGAGATAGAGGCTTTGGAGGGGCCTCAGGATCCACGAGAGGACGAGGATGAGCCCTGATTACACCTAATCAGACTGAACAACTGCTGCAGGAGGAGACTTACAGTTGCTAAAACTTTAGGTAGGCCATGCTTGTTTGCGACTGATCGAAATTGCCCGAGTTGTGTCGTTTTCAAATTCCTATAAATACTGAACCGTTCAAATGGTGGCCAAAACATGTTTTCTATGATATGCCGTAATTATTTTCATGTTTCTAACTGTCTTTATGTTCAAAATCGACAATTACTGAAAGTACGATGCTGTGACCTAATTAATGGTGTCTCACATGTAAACGAAGTATGGCATCGACCGTTATGCTCTTTCAGGCCTAATTAAAAGTTCTTAGCGGCCATCTAATGAACCTAATTCAATCTATAGGGGTGCCCCCACGTATCTTTAATATTAATGTCGACTTTTGTCATGTTTAGGTGCTGGTGTAAGTACAACAACGACGGCCCGTGCTCAGCTCTCAACAATAAAGCGTCTTGACATACGGCAGGGGGTCGCCCAGCTGACTCCAGGTGCGGCTGATGTCCATGTTATTAATAGTCTTAAACACAAATAGTTAGGGGCCTTCCATTAAGTATGTACGCAGCAAGGGGTTCCTGTACAATTCCAATGCGTACTTTGGGCCAAGGGGGATGGGGGGTATAGAATTTTGGAAAATTTACATACATACTAAATGGAAAGGCCCCTTAGTCATCTATAATACCTGTATGACCGCCTAGAAGCTGTAACTTTACCTCTGTGACATCGACATGAGATTTAAGCCAAATAACCTCAGTGACCTTGGGTGTACACCTGAGCGTACAGTTCTTAAACTTTTCTTTTTCCCAAAGTCAGATGCTCGTACATCACTAAAGTTCTGTGTTGGATTTCCATTCCAGGGGAAAGAACATGCTGCTGTTGGGCGTTACAAGTGCATACATGTACTGACACCTCGGCAAGGCTGTTGACCTGGAAGAAGGGGCCAAAGAGCAAGGGTGAGAGGCAGTACCAATGGAGCCACTGCACCGTCGGGGGCAAGAAGGTCTGCCAGGACACCCTGCTCTTTCTTTACAGGTAATTATTCTTCTCTGAAGCTAACATTCTCTGTCTAAGTAGTTCCCAAACCTGTGTTCTGCTGTAACTTATTAACATGTACACATGTAACCAAACCTGCTATGTCCAAGCTTATTCCATTCTCAGTTTACGTTTTGTGTTCTTGTTTTTCAGCTGCAGTATCCACAAGATGACCGCCATCAGCCAGTGGTACCAGGAGTTCTAACAGCCGCGTGGTCGACTTTATCAATTCCTATGCCGAAACCTATGCCCTCCTCCTCCCCGGCCGAGTCTCCACGCTTAAACACGATAACATCCTCCTCCTCCCCTCCAGCACAAGAAATGTAGATGTGCATAAACAGTATCTAAAGGTGATTGGGGACACCCACCGTCAGGTTGCCTGACCACCTTCCGTAACCTCTGGCGCCAGTTGCTACCCCATATTGTGTGTTCACGCCCTATGACTGACCTGTGCTGGGAGTGTCAGAGGAATAACTGTGACATCTCCTACTCATCTAACCTCACCGAAGTAGTTAAAGAAGCAGCAGAAGCACCTGGATATGGTGGCCAAGGAGCGGGAGTTCTACCAGGAACTGACTACCGCTGCCAAGCAGGCGTATGCCGAGGCAGGCAGCCCGGCGCTCGGGCCACAAGCTCCCTGCACCTCTGACATCCGGGTGCATGTATCTTTCGACTACGCACACCATCTCCCCTCCTCCCGCATGCAGCCAGGACCCCTCTACTTCCTCGTCCCACGCAAAGTAGGCATCTTTGGCGTGTGCCGAAACCATCTCCCATCAAATAAACTATCTTATTGATGAGTCCCGCTGCGGCAACAAGGGTTCAAACACTGTCATCTCCTACCTCCACCACTACTTTGCCACCTTCCCCTTGGTGAACGGCTCCTCGACCTCCACTGTGACAACTGCAGTGGGCAAAACAAGAACAAATATGTGATTGGCTATCTCATGTGGCGAGTCCTGACTGGTCTGCATAAGCAGATCACTTTAAACTTTCTCATAACCGGCCACACCAAGTTTGCCCCCAACTAGTGCTTCGGTCTCCTCAAGCAGCGGTTCCACCGCGCCAAGGTGTCCTCCCTTGCTGACCTGGCCAAGACGGTCCGGGACAGCACCCAAAAAGAAGTCGACATACCTCAGCTGTGTGGGTCAGAAGGTGGGGATGTCTACTTTTACTGTATGATGCAGTAAAATAAACACAAATTCTTCAAATTGATTACTTACTTTGAATCAAATCGCAAAGAGTCATTTCCAGTTGTAACATTTGTAGTTATTTAGAAAGACGATATACAAGTAAGATACTCATGTCTGTAACCACCTGATAATATCAATAATGACATCTTCGTAAGCACACACAATATGACATGAAAGCACATTTAATGCAAATGACTTAATTGTGATAATAACTTTACAGACTCCCCAGTGACTGTAACACAGCTCTTAATGAACACATAGAACAGTTCGTTAAGGCACGCTGCCCTGATGCTCAGCCTGCTGCTGCACACTGTACATAAAACATATGTCAAGATAAAGTTCCTACAGAGTCTAATCATTTTTCAAAGTCAAGGTACTACCTCTTAATCATTTAAGGGATCATTGTACAGAACTGAACAATCTGCCTATTTCTGTGTAATTTATTTGAGTGTGATTGAGTGGATTCCATCCTTGGAGCTGTTCATTGTCATTTGAGATCTTGTCATGGAAGTATAATGACACAGGAACAAATAAAGACCATCCTTTCACGTGAGTGTTATGTCTTATATAATACAGGAACTATTATTATGTATTAGACGACAGCAGTCAAATGGAGCAGAGACTGCGATAGGAGCTAGCTCTTATCCATAAAAAAATCAACTAATAAGTAAACCTAACATAAATGGATAATTAACCCATATAGTTCAACATTTTGGGAAAACATAATTTCTAAACAAATCTTGATAAATCAACAAATACAGTGTTCAACATAAAAAGAAAGACATTAATGGAAACTTTGTGAGACATTTGTTCATTCAAGATGTAGAAAATTGAGATTATAGGAATTGATTATGAATTATGACGCAAGCCAGACAGATATGTCATAACGTTTTGATGTGTTTTTTTTTCATTTTTTCGTTCACTTCACAAGGGATTATAGGTAATATCCTCTATAAATACCATGATATTACATACCATGAGATAGACAATTTGGGTGGAGTGGGGTTCTATCAGAATCGGATTACTAATAGAGTCTATTCCAGAGCTTGACCATCAGAGTCGGGTGGTTTGTTTGTCTGGATGTTGCTATGGCTACCACTAAGCTCAAGGGGTCGACACCTGTTATGTTATGCTGATAAGCATGGATTGGGGGCCTCTGATTGGCGAAACAAAAATTATTATTGAAAAATCCTGCACTGGGGGCCAGTGCAAAAGAATTATTATAGACTTTAGAAATTGATAGTAAGTATTGTAAGCTCGCTGGTACTGGCAAGGGTTCATAGTGAAACATGTAACGCTGATACGTGTGCTGGACGCAGAGCGGCGCCACTGTCTCGTGGCTTAGGTAGAATGTATGGGAGGTGTCGTGAATGATGACGTCCTCAGGCGTAAAAGGCTGTAACTGAGTTGGTTCACCCTTCTGCAGGTACGCACAGGTACGAAAAGGGACACTTGTGCAATGGAAAACCTGTTGGGGAGCGTTATGAGTTAAATACCCAGTTAAAGAACACTGTGGGTAACGGGCCTTGTCATCTACGATAGCTTGTACATAGTTAGAAATAGAATTAGTCGATGTAAGTAAGAATGGGAAGTATGAAAGATAGAGGGAGCACTGTTATAGGTGTTAGAGTATATGTGTATAGCGCCAAGCCTTTGGCTGTCGCTATATAAGCGGTATGAGACTTGAGATAGACGAGCAGACCAAGATAGAGTTCGATCAGAACACATGGGAGCAATAGTCTAACATACGGATCAAGACGGGTAGTGCCGAGATGGTAGTAATCACTACGATTAGGTGATAGTAAGGATTGGGACAGCTTATAATTAGGCTTAGCCTTATGGATGGAGTACTGGACGTAACGGAGATCCTACCGATGATCTCCGACACTGGTAGACGGGAGGTAATTCTCTCAACAGTTGCGGAGTGTATATACCTTACGAATGGGGAAGCTTAACCATAGCTATACCTGGTTGGAACGTTACTGATGTTGTTAGCATTGTGAGATGGATGACATGTATTGTATGGATGAAAGAACTATATACTTGTATCTTCAGAATGTCTACATGGATATAATAAAATTACCTCTTGCCGAGCGTGTGTTCTTTGTATAGGTCTGATCCCCTTTACTTAGAATCTCTACCACTAAAGGACAAACTATTACCCAGGATGAAGATCTGCCTGGACTAAGAACTCCCCTTTACTTCGAATAACGAACATTTATTAATATCTTCGGATAAGTAAAATGTAAATGATAGGCGATAAAACATCACGCAGTCTAAGAACGATTCTACGTCCTTGATAGGATGTTAATAAATATGAACATCAACAATGAAACATCCTTGGAATTAACTAAAGATAAATAACATCAGTCTAGCTCAATCCTTTTAAAATTATATATCATGCAGGCACTACAATGACACATGCATCAGAGAAAAGACAAAGATTGGGACTATCAATACATACAGACAGAATTTTGCAACTTTGTATACATGAAAAGTTATAGGTGGTATAAAATCGGCAATTCAAATAGGCCCAAAGAGAAAAAAAAATAACTCAAGGCTTGTCTGGGTAAAAGTTCGTGGCCTATGACCTACACTAGGTGACATAGTCTGGAAAATCATTTATTTTATTATATTTAATTTGATTAATCAAGTTAATCCGTTAGATTCGGGCCTAGTGGAGTGATGGTGGACAGGCTATACATCCATTGTCTCGCTTCCTCGTCCCTGAACAGCTTAAATGGAGCTGAGGACTGATATTTTGAAATTAATAGGATTTACGGTGTGGTCTTTTGAGCACTGGTTGAAATGTCTCGCCACAGTTGTATTATTGTTATGTTTGATGTCATTGAAATGACATTGGGATCTCATCAGCATCCTATTCTTGGTCTGGCCAACATATTGAATTTTACAGGTGTTGCATGTGATCAAATGAATCGAATTGGAGCTCCAGTATGGTAGTTCACAGGCTTTTTTACGAAGCTCTTCTTGTTTGAATACGATGTGATTTGTCCTGATCTGTCCAACAATGGACAGATTTATTTAATCGCATAAAACACATGTAAAACTCAATATGTCAGTGTTCTCTCAGTCATTAATTTAGGCAGTAGTGTATACAACATGGAAGATACATCAGTGTAAAATATGTATCTACATAAACATTGATTCAGTGATATAGTGAGAGCATTATTGCAGGTCTCTATGTATTACCAAAGGTCCATAAATTTGTCATTTGTCCCATGAAACATGGCTGGAGTTATACACGCGGGCATAACATCAAAGCACCGCGTATACAGAATTACTTGTAAACGCGGCTGCCAGGTCCGCGGACACAGTTAGGCCTATACACGCGGGACTCCAATGTCCGCGCACACAGTTAAGCCTATACACGCGGGATTGTAATGTCCGCGCACACAGTTAAGCCTATACACGCGGGATTGTAATGTCCGCGGACACTGATAGGTCTATATCTGCAGGGTTATGCCCGCGTATATAGGCAAAGTAATACACGCGGACGTACCTCTATTTCATATCATTATTATATATTAATCGGGGGCTAAGCCCCCGAACCCCCTCTTTCTTTTTTTCTTTTTTTTTCTATTTCTATATTTGATATAATTTCTGTACATATGGTGTCTTAAAAATCCTTAATACACCACATTGTCTTATGTCCGCGTGTATAAGAAATTATATAAGCGCGACGGCCGCGTACGCGATAGTCGCGCATATAGTCACGCCCATGAAGGATATGTCCCCAGTCAGGGGCGGATACAGTATTTTCAAAAGGTGGGGGGGGGGGGGGGGGTCAGCAAATAGGCTAAGTACTAAAACTGCGCGCAATCGCGCATATGCGCGTGGCATTTTCACCTCTTTTTGTAGTTTAATGGTCCACCAAAGGGGGGGGGGGGGGGGGGTCAGGACCCCCTGGATCTGCCCCTGGCCCAGCGTAGTTATACATAATCCTAATATTTGACTGTATTTATTTGACTTCACGTTGACACATGATCTTCCAGCCATGTAGCCATGTACGAACGAGGGAGATAGCTTGGTGACCACCTGTTGCATTGTCATTGTCAAATGGCCCTAGAACCCTGGAGTCAAAAGGATAATAATGATTATTTCAATCCAGCAATTTGACAATGGCCTTTGATATAACAGTGTGCTGGAATTGTTATAGTTAATAATATGGTATTATTGCCTAAGATATTTCATGAATTTTAAGCAAAGATGCGATGAAACAGGAACTGATTCTCTTCTCTTCCATATTTAATTTACTTGAAAATGTATTCAAGACTTCCATAATGTTATGTAATAATCGTGCAATTATAATGAAAACTTCGTCAAAATATCCGAATTGTGGAAACACACAAAATACTTGGAGTAACTCGAAATATTAGACACCACGAAAAATACAAAATTTGGGATAACTTGAAACTCATGTTTTATCGGACAGCCCAGACTGAACTTGGAAGGCCTCAGGATAGCCTTGAGGGCACCCACGGGATGGCCTGGGATGTCTATGTGTTCATGAATATATAACGGATACGATAAGAACATTGTATGCATGAGACACCGCCTGCATTTTACTCATGTAGCCTAAAGAGAAATAGCACCTGGAGCTAGTATGAGATTATGGACGACCATGACCCATGGCTGTCCCATGCCCTGTAGGACCATGCCTATTATCCTTATACCATAGGTGTACTGAAGGTCTCTAGATGTCATTAATCAGCATGTTACCCCACAGTCGTGCCTTAAATTACCTGATATCTGGTATTCCTCAACCTCACCAGTTTCCATCTATTTACTATTTTTACCCTCACCCCTAATTAGTTAGCCATCATCCAACTGCATTATCCTGAGGCACACCTGACCATCATCTATCAGTCATTGAACTCTAACAATCTGAGGTACGTCAGGCCCTCTTGTTAGTCCTTAACCCCTAGCTCCACTCTGAGGCACATCTGACCCCCACTCCTCAGTCGTTGCCCCCAGCTCCACTCTGATGCATCCCTGACCCCATCTTTCAGCTTGTACTGATGCAGCGTCAGTCTTAGCAATAGAGATCATACATAGGCTATAAACTACATTGCTAGGGGCGAGGCAGAGGCTCTCCATATTTGTGCTTGGAGAGAGAGAATTTGTCTGCAAGGGGCCAGGGGCAGTGGTAAATAGATAGGGCGCATCACTGGGAGTTTCAGAGTGTTCAAACCATTGGTTAAGTAAAGACATCTTATGAGTAAGCCCAGGAGGCTGGGTAAACGTGGGGAATTCCACAGACAGGCTTGACTTTGACTAAGAGCGTTTGGTCGTGAGGGCTGAGTGGACTAGTCTGTGGACTGGTGAAATGTCCAAGGGAAGTGGCTTATATCATGTTTCTTGGAGATCAATAAACAACATCCTTACACACAAGTGTTCTTGTCAACTCTTGATACTGGAACTACGCCTCGAAATGATTTGCGGTTTAATAATAGGAAGACTGCTACTGAAGAATAATGCTTAATTACCCTCTACAATTAACTTAAAAGTAAACCTCCATAGTTCAAGCTTACTCCTAGCTCCAATCTGAGGCATCCCTGACCCCCACCTGCCAGTGCTCACCCTTTAACTCCACTCTGAGGCACCTCTGACCCCCACCTACCAGTTCCTACCTCTATCTGCACTCTGAAGAACCCCTCAGTCCTTACCCCTTAGGACTACTCAGAGGCACATCTGACCATCACCGGTTGACACACATTCTGTAACCTTAGCCTGAAGTCTATGAAATTTAAAGGGTTCATTGCACATAAATTCACGAATGGCTATTTTCTATATGATTAACTTGACTTAAGCAGCTGTTAAGTATTCCAAAAATATCTCAAAGGAAAAAAGATGAAAATGTTGAAGCCTTAATGAATTACTCTTGATTCCCTTTTATGGGCAGTTGCGGTTTCCCAATTACTCACCGTGTGACGTCATTAATGAGGGATTTCACCTAAATAGTTATATGAAATCAAAGCTTTTTAAAGTCCCATAGTTGTGTAATTACTATGAATTTTCCTTCACTTTTTCTTACATTAATAGCGCAAGTTGTGAACTACATGCTGAATTAAATTAATTGAAAAATAGCACCCACACAGTTACGTGCAATGTACCCTTTACTGTCGGTCTTAAAGTCCAGTCCCTATGAGGCCACAAATCTCAGGAAAGTTGGCAGGTGACAATGAAGCCACAAAACCGAGTTTGTCACTAAGGATGACAGACAGGCTTGCACCATGAAATTATGGAAGCCATAATTATGCTTCGCGATGATTAACCAGGGCAACAGTGAAAAAAGATGACAAGGTCGCTGATCGAAACAACCAAACCACAGCAATAAAAGAAATTTGTTGTTTGCCTGCATTGGACCAGCGCTGGGCAACAAACCCATTTTGCGACTGATTGTTGCCCAGGGTATCCCATCACAGCAGTGACCTTTTCTATTGTCGGTCTTTTCTTTCATCACCGTGTAACGATATTTCATCCCCAGGTGTTTGTTGCCTAGATGGGACACGGCTTCGCTCTTGTACGACATTTCAGGAACATGCTATCCTTCCTAGCTAATTGGCTCATATCGAGGTTTTAATTTTTTTTTTATAATCCTTCACCCTTCCCCGCCCCCTTTCTTTATGGGTGTATGTGGGAAGTCACTGATCGATGGGATATAACATACTTTAAAAACGTCTCTTTGAAGATACTTTTCACTTGAGTTCCCATTAAGCAGTGACGATGCTGTTGGTGCAATCCGGTTTAGTTTGGCATAGGAATTGCCTAGATGATCAGACTGGTCTTATCTATAGCACCGTCGGGATTTATTAAGCACTTAACAACTCGAATAGAGAGCAGTCAGCCACCTTTGGTTGATTAAATCGAGCGTCATGGAGGGTCTCACGTGGGTGAGCAGCTCATATTGAGAGCCCACTGACGAGCTGTTAGGTTTAATGAAACTACACCCAAGCACGATATAGACCACCCACAGGGAAATAATTCTGAACTTACCCGAGTCAAGCCCCGTGATCAGAGCACAATTTGCTTGCGTGTTAGTATACAAACAACAGTGAGACCAATATTGGTTAGCTCCCGCAGGTATTGTAAAAGGGGGTTACTGTACAACAAACTGTTTGATTAAAAACAATCTTTTGAGGGGCGATGGGTATCGACAGAGTCATCAAAACTTATTGACCACTCAAGGAGAAAGATGCATCAAATACGTACCATTTCTAATGTATTGGTCGGTTATTTTACCCTTTTGTTTGTTCAATTTAACAGTTTAAGGGTTTCTTACAACTTGTGCAAACGTTTTATGCCAGATACAAGTACTCTACTAGGTAAATCTCTGTTTGCTCATAACGTTGGCTGATATCCGGCATTAATATGGACTGAAATCGCCTAGAAGTTACAGTTAGGAACTTCAAATCCCACAGTTGGACAAAGCTAAACATAGATGACATTGTACTTATCCTTCATTCACAATTATCATGCATGTGTGTGCAATCATTAGTTTAAGAACACATTCTTTCTGTATAATCACAAACATGATTATATGTATAAATCGTATTAAAGGCTCACATAAAAATAAAATGAACATAGTATTGTATTGATTTGAACTCCCAATCCTTATCATTCTAAATGGTATATCTAACTAATATGCCATTTATAAGCATTTGATAGACTTGTGTTAGTCATCCCAGTCAATGTCTATGTTTGTCATATAATTATGTGGTTGGTTATTGGATCTCTATTCACAAAAGTCACACCACAAAAGCTACCGCTGTACTATGGGGTGGTGTTATATATCAAATCAAAAGAAATGTCAGTTTTATTTAACTAATTGGATAAATGTCGATAAAATACGACAGAATATTGGCCTTCGATGATAAGGTTTTCACAAAAAGTGCATAAAGTTTAAACATAAACCCAGGATTTCTGGATTTGCTGGGCTCAAATGAAGGGCCCCATCCGTCAGTCATATGGTATACTCACACTCGGCCAGACACATGAGGTCTATCGATATACAGACTGGACAGCTACTCTCGAGGGGCTCTTTTAGTTTTATCCTGATTCCACGCCTGGCGGGGCTGCGGTACGCTTTGCTCGCACTCCTCATAATGTATCATCGAGCGTCGTGCTCAAGAATGCCCTCGGCTAAACAGCAATAATCTGATAACGCATGACCCAATAATCTAGAATATTCAGCCCTCCAGTACACTGAAATAAAGCTTATAGTTTATTTACGTACACTCAGGTATATATGCCTACTTTCTTGGGCCCATCTACGAGTATAGAATGAATGGTGTTCATGACTGATCCTTTTATCTTAATTCAATTTTACAACAACCAAGGGCGGATCCAGGAATTCTAGAAGGGTGGGTGGGATTGGGGGCGGACGCCTGTATTTAAAAAACTCCAAGCGCCCCCTCCAGGATCACAAGTTTTACATTTATAACGTAATATTTGCCCCCCCCCCCCCCCCCCCAACCCCCACCAAGAAAAAAAAGGGAGGGCCGCAAGCCCCGTGCGGCCTCCTCTCGATCCGTCCCTATGTCTTAGAGGCGAGGTACTCTAAATTCGGTGCCATGACCTAGGGTCCTAGTTATACAAGGGAAATGCTCAGACTGCCTTACACACTTTTCCACTTCTATCATTTCTGTATTCAAATTTTGTTATATTAGCAATTTGAGTATACGCCTTCGCATTTTTGCAGTATTACAGTTATGCCAATGATCCTGATTACCGTCCTTATAGTTATATCAAAACGACATAACTTCCAACCTTTACCCAAGCCCCTTCTGTTCAATGCTAGCCACAAGTGAACACAAGAGTAAGCCAGATCCAGATCCAGAATGCCAGTTGAGATGAATGCTGGTATATTATAGGGCCTTTTACACCTATGCGACTTGAGCTGCGATATCGGTGTAATATAGGGGAATCACGGAAAATTCACTCAGAGGGACGATGTAATTGTTTAAAATTGACGATTTTGAGCACACATGTATAACCAAGAACTTTATCTCTAACTAATATGTGCAACTTCACTGCGACGTTGTCATATTGAAGTTCATATCGCTTAATGTAAAACCCCCTCAAGGATAGACAACACCTCTCCGGGCGCCATTTACGGCAGTTCAAATTGCGCTCTCTCTAATCTCACAATTATGATAATCAAAAGATGATGCGACTCTGAAGTACTTGGTAGAACGCCGAATTAACTCAATTGTCGGTCCGGTAACCCCAGCACTAATCCCCCAAGGATATGCACTGGTACCCGAGAGGCGCATTGGTTATTATGGTTCGGTGCAGAACCAGCAAAAGAGGTGCACATATAAAACCGACATGTAGTTTTCAGTAAGAGGGCGTCAGCCCGATGGCGAAGTGGTTAGAGTGCTGGCTTGACATGCTAAGGATTGCGGGTTCAAACCCTGCTTTGGGCAGAAAGCCGAAACACAGGCAATGACTTCATACGACACACAAGCCACGACGTCGCACTAGTGCGTTGAACAAATGTGTTAGTTACTATCATAACACATATGTTTTTGTAAATGTGATCATAAGAATTCAACTTGATTTTTTTTCTTTTGCGAATGTAAGAAAACTAAGTAAGATGAGGCGTAGACATACATAACAGTTATGTACATATATTATCTATGGATGGGGATAGTGAAGGTTGGGACAAATTCTGGTATACCTCCCACAGAGTATTCCAACATTCAATCGCTACATTATCTCTCATCCACATATACACGTTACACCGTAATGCATACGTGTTCACTCGTCTTCATATATACGTGTTCAATCTTGATGCCGGGTTTTATGTCTGGTGATGATGTTTGTGCATGATGACTTGTGTGGATGCTACATCTTTATTGTCATTTTGTACCTGTTACTATTAGTTCCAATTATCATACCAAATGTAAAATATGTTACTCATTATTATGTCTGTATGATCATTGTAATAACTCTGAAAAACAAGGTAAATCTTGAAGATTATTAAGGACAAAGGCCTTTAAGATATCTCACTGCAAGATCCATAAAGACTTCATAAAGATCAACTGTGTACAGAATGTAAATTACTCTCAATTGAAAAGAGATGTACTACACATTTATTATTATTTATGCATAAATTAAAAAACTATGAATTGTTACTAAAACAGAAAAAGCGGTGTACACGATTGCATGATGCCCCTGTGTTTGACACATATAAACCTAATAATGAAAAAAGTAAAATGAATATTATGTATCGTGGAGCAAAGTTATGGAATGCACAACCATCTAAGCAACGTAATTTAGACTATGCTGATTATAAAAAGGAAGTGATTAAGTTGTAAAAATGTATTGTAGGTTTACTACTATCTGGGTATTGTACCACTGCCTCCCGTTCCATAGTTGATAACATATGTGATATTGTGTACTGCTTTGACGAATTTTGTTTTTTTATACAACACAGCTAAATAGCTATTTTTATATTGTCTAGAGTATTTTGTACGAAAATGGATTTTACCTATGTGTTTGAATTTCATTTTATGGGCCTTGAGATTGCATTGTTATATGCTTTTCAGGCATTTAATGTAAACAAGTGCTTTTGCACTTATTTTATGTCTGATTAAATAAAGGAATCTAAAAAAAAAAAAGACTTATAGTCATGCACGAACTCTGCTGTATGCCCAACATCGCCATCCATATGCCACCCATGACCGGTACACGTTTCCATCCCGACAATACGTGATATGTTACAATGTCCCCTATCACTGCCAAACTCCCAACGGGGATCACCCACTTCAAAATAGAAATACTACAATCATAGGGCCTAAGCCTGGGCCTAAGGCACGTCTGCAATGTCAGATAGTCGATATATACCAGAATACTATTTCGATATCATTAAGATTACACAATAGCAGGAGCGGGTCCAGGGGGTCCAGGGGGTCCTGGCCCTCCCCCCCCCCCCCACCTTTATCTTTATTTATCTTTTTTTTGTGGACCCCTAAGCTTCAAAACGAGGGGAAAATGCCATACAAATAATGCGTGAATGCATATGGTTACAGTATTTACCCTTTCTGCTGACCCCACTCCCTCCCCTTTCGAAAATCCTATATCCGGCCGCCCTTGAATAGAGTGGGCCTGTGTCACACACATATAAATCATGTGCATTTTAGAGCCTAAAGCTTACAAAGGTACACACTGACACGTGATTTTCCACAGGGTTGTGCATGGCTAACATCCCTTTGATTGCGAATTTATGTTTCTTGTGTGCCTAGAAAGCCTCTTACTGTGCTGTGGTTTGCATAAGTAGTCCTTCCTTGATGTAGCTGCCCTGGCGCCCTTGGTTGGATCCTGGAGTATAGACTGGTCTGGTCCTCGGCAGATTGGTATGGGGCAACGTATGGAGAAGAGATCACAAAGGCTTGTAGCTTCCATTGAAGTATATGCCCTGCGGGTCGTACGGAGTGCGTGGTGCACTATAGGGCCGGATTAGGTGGACAGGCCAGGTGTCGGATGCTGAAGCCTCATGGACACCTCCCAGTCTGCTGTGAAGTATTACTTCCTACTGACGTGTTTGAATATAACAAGGTGTTACGGACAGACGTTGAAAGGCAGGCCCAGGATATATAGCAAATTCCCTAAAATAGTAGTTAGTAGTTGAGTTCGGAAGATGTGGACACTTTGAATTGTGTATTCATTCATTTTACATAGTAATTATTGTTCCATAATATGCAGCCCAATAATGCTCAGATAACACCAGCTGAAAAATTTTCCCCTTTTCTTTATCCTGTATGTTCTAACAATATATACATACATATATATATATATATATATATATATATATATATATATATATATTAAAAAACACGAACTGAAGGATAACTAGGACATGGTCTAAACTATAAGATTAATAGTTAAGTACACTTTTTCATTTATAAATGATTTTTTGAATGTATCTTGGCATTTGTATAGTATACGTATATTATCAGACATAGATAGACACGAAAATCTGAAAGAGAGGCAGAGAGTCAGCCAAAGACCAACAGACAGGCAAATGAACAGATCGACAGACTGAAAATGGGCTTCATGTATCTTGTGTTTGTCTCCAGATACCACCATACCACAAGATGCATAGAAAAGGCATTTGTTAGGGACAAGTCTATAGATTTATTGATCTAAATAAATACGTGCTGGTTCACAGAGAATTGAAACTGATGATTCTTTTGACCCTCAGTATAGGGAAAACCAATTCTTTTAATCAACCCCATGCTTGTGTCTGCATAAGTTTACATCTAACCTTGAATATGCTGCTGCTTCAGTCGGCTCATGTTCCCACCCAAGGCCTGGGAGGTTGGGATGTGGCGCGTGTCGAGGGTTGACAGTCGATGTATGCCATACAAGCGGTATGCAGGGCTAATGTAGGACATAAAAACCCTACGGGAGGCAGGAGACCTGTCGAGTGATAGCCTGCTGTCACCTGATAAATACCCTTTTACGTGATGGCCCGATAGACTGAGGGGACGTTTCACACTGTACAAATTTTGTTATTATAAAAAGATACGATTGTAAGTAAGTACTTCTGATGGTTGCATTTCTGACCTACTGTTGTTGTCCCTTTCACTGCCAGATATCTCACAATGTAACTGATATTTACTGAAATATTGCCCAAAATACAAAAATTAGTGCATAAATTCCCTGAAACTCAAATTTAGTTTACATTCTTCAGATGAAAAGCTTTTTTCAATAATTTTGATATAAACGTTCCAAATGTTGGCACTGTGCCAATAAGGCAAATTTCTTGCGTGGAGTAATTGTTCGTACTCTCGTATTTTTCAGGTTACCATGGTAACCGATAATTTATAAAATAGCTATGACACTCTTTATAAAAATAACATGAAAACATAATCTTTTTTGTGCAAAAGACAGTTTGTGATTATGATAAATGAAAGAAAAGTTAGAGCAAATTAGAAATCATGTCATTTACATAAATTCACCCATTTTTTATGATTTTTTAATTAGTATGGCAAATTCAAATGTAAATACATTGTTTATGGTTTCTCGAATCGCAATTCTAACATTTTTGGGTGACTTGATAGTCCGATGTTCAAATACCTGTATCTCTGGTTGTAATTGGAATATCTGAAAAATTCTTTCAGATTCTGAAAGCATAATTCGCATTCTTTCAATGGTGTTTCTATGGGATTTTACTATAGGGCCCCATATGAGGCCTCTGGCAGTGTAAGGGTTAACTTGAATTACATGGGTTCTTTTTCTCTTTGAGCTGTCCAAAACCGTTCCACACCATGTCTTTTTTTTTAATTTACAGGAAAAAAGTTTATATACAATCTTAAGTGTAGAGATATTGTTAAAAGTTATTTTCTTATTTTTATATCTGCAACCATTTTAGTATTGCATTACGAAAATGACCATCATTAATATTGTTGTTTTTGGTATTGATTTGTGATGAAAATTGCATTTCCAGACAAATGACTATCTTAACTTTTGACAACTCAAACTGAGTAATAGGAACTATTAATGTTGTGTTCTCATAACCACGGGCATGAAATCCCTAGATTGTGCTCATCATGAATATATATGCATATCTCACCGTAAACAAAGCTATCAACAAACAGAATGAACTCATTATAGAAAATAGAATTGTTATCATATGAAACAATGGTATAAAGCAAAATGATAGTTTTCCCACATGAATTGCACTCTTTAATGCATTTTCTATATTGGCATATTCATAAAAAGGGCGACATAAAACCATGTTGCCATATATATTTACTTTAAAAAACATATATCTAATTGGTCTTCTTTAATATATTTGTTTGGTATGTCCTCAAGACTAGGTGATTCCCCATTAAATTTGTCTATAATAAGTGCTATGATAAGATTTTCAACATACAACCCTTGGTGTAGAACAGATGGTCATAAATAGAACATCATAATTATCTTAGCATTTAAAGATCGTAAAGAAGGGGGGGTGGGTGGGGTGGGGGGGTTGGGGGTCTAGTGAGTAGCATCTTGACATTGCATGCGGCCAGCCCGGGCTTGATGCTTGGTGCTGATTGTTAGACTACCTTACCTTGCCATCGGTTCCAACCAAATACATTCGATCGTAAGTACATTGTACAACCCAAAACCTTGAGTTAGTCATTGCTGAGCGGACAATAAACTCCAACAATCATCATCATCATCATCAAAATAAGGCAGAGTGTGAAACGCCCCCTTTGTTTGTGGTCTGATCTAACGTTATTAGCCCAGTGACTATGCTCACTGGAATAATGTTTAAAGGTGCATTTCACACCAAGGTACTTTTACGATCGTAAGTGCTGAGATATTATGTAGCACTTATGACAAACTGTTTTTCACTGAGTGTTGTATATTAAACATTTTATCTTAGCACTTACTACCGACAAATTTAATGGGGAATCAGCTTTACCTGAAGGACATGCCACCCCTTAATTAAAGAAAATAAATTGGATATGGTTCATGCAAATATAAGTAGATGGCAGCATTGTTTAATTTACTCCTTGTATGACTATGGCAACATAGAAAATGTATTTACGATCAGAATTCATGGGGAAAAGTCTCATCTTTCTTATTTACCAGATAAAGGTCGTTATTGATAAATAGCTAATAATAGGAATAACAAGTAAGAACAGTGATTAGTTTGGACATATATAAATATGGTAAATATTTATTAATCCTCCAATTACAACAAGCTAAAAGTTAAAAATAGACGATGTGAGCAGGTCGGTGGTGTGGGAGCAACTGAATAACAACGGTTACGCTCCCAATTTATATAGTGAGGTTACGTCACCGCCCTGCTCCCGGAAATAACAATTTTAAGGTATCGGACCCCAAAATATTACAATTTTTTTAAAAGGTTTTATTGCAATAGCCATCAGGGTTGTCACTGGTTTTCAGATTATTACATTGATTAGTATGTATTATGAAGACCATACAAAAGTGAAATTGACAAGACAATAATCAATGATATAACATCACCAAAATTAAGAATGGGAACATACATAAATACATGAAGTACATAAATACACAGTCATTGTATCAATGCTAAAGCAAATCTTGATAATGCCTATATAACACACAAACTTTGAAATATAATTGTTTCATGCAGTGATAATTGAATTTTCTACCATGAATTAATTCTGTTAATTTGTACATTTATGGTTAGATATGTATATTCATTATGAGCTTTGTATTTCCCACCATTGAGGGATGATATGCCATCTTGTGTATAATGCATGAACTAAATAAACTGGCTATCTACATTGGAATTAAGATACTACAACTCCTATCTTCTCTTTTATGAAGTGCAATGTCTTAGTTACTTATGACAGAAAACAAAGAAATGGTGACACTTTTTTATCTTCAATATTATCATGGATACATATTATATGGACAAACAATAATTATTGAATAATGTTCTACATTATTCAATGTTTAATTATGAATCGACAAAATTAATATTTGATAATTCATTGTAACTATAGATAATTCAAGTTTCATTTCCATAATCTTAAAAGTTATGATAGCCCATGAGCAGTATTACACTTCAGATCTTAAATGGACATTATATTGTAAAATTTCACAAAAAAAACTATGGTGTGAAACAGTTTTAAACTATGAGTAGTCACATATCCAACCCCATCAAATTCACAAAAAATATCCTTGCTCAGAAACACAAGGGTTGTAAATATTGATTTAAGATTGTATCTTAAATTACAATCAAAATCTGATTAGTGTGAAATGCCCCCTAAGGTAGCCCTAGGAATATCAATAAAGCTTCCCAAAATATCAACTCTCCTATTGCCAGATATTCATATTAATGTGCGTCATGGATTACACTTCTCTGCCCCCCCCCCCCCCGCCCCCCGAAAAAAAGGGGGGAAAAAAAGGGGGAAAAAAAGGGGGGGGGGGAACGGAGATTATGTTTTCGTCAAGGAGTGACCTGTTATCATGAGAATGGTGTACCAGGGGATGTTCATTGCTATAGAATTTTTCAGTAGCAATGCAGGTAGGAAGCGGAGGGGTGGGATGTTTTTTAATCAAAAAATGCACGGATCCGTACATAAATCAAACGCTTACCTTCGAGCCCATAATAATTATGGTCTAAATCTAAGGGGAAACTGTTAACGATAATATTTCTTTGCTGTTATTCATAACGAGGGTTACCTGATACATCCTCAGATTCATAACGGTCTGTCCCGAGCACCGTAGGTCAGTTTGCATGTGGTCCACGTATGATGTGTAAACAGCTCCCAAGAGCAGGTGTATCCGTGATTAACCCCTTCAGCGATCTAACGTCGTCAATTACCGCTGTCGTATAATCAATGCCGTTAATTCTGGCTGTCGAACCTTTCCGTCCTGAGGGACGAAAACACAGCTGGTGGCCCGCAGCCTGAATATGCTATATTTAAACCCTAACTAGCCGCATCTGTGGATCTTTTTAACCGAAATTTTAGATAAATTTACCGAGAATCTTGATTACAAATGGTGTCCATGAATAGCCCGTGCAATATTAAAGTTCAGAAGCATTATGTCTTCAATCAACGGTAGCGGTCAGCTACTGATCGCTATTCTATTTCTGAACTTCATGTAAATTACGTAATTTGACTCTTGGATCTTCTCAAATAAATTATTTATGTGTATCATTCATTAATCATTGATGCGGTATCAATTCTGCCGTACACACTCCATACCACTGATTCAATATAGATACTCAAGTATTATAGATTATTCAAAGTTAAGTGCACGTGGTCACCAACATGGCTACCTTATCGGGCCCGCACCGTTTGGGCTCTTAGGGCCATATCTCCAACATTATGCGAAATGTGTTCGGATAAAAAGTTAACAACCCACCCAAGCCTGGTTTCCAATCATTTTCATATCTTTATTATTATGGTTTATATCAAAGATAAAAAGATTTGAATTCATCATCGAATGATCAATATCACATCGTCTCGTTATTCATTAAGAAATGTATTAAGTATATAAACGTAGTGTTGCAAATCAGCCGCTGCCCTTACCACTACTATCCAATACAGGAATCTGTACTAGTCCTGAAAGACCTTATAGGGTTACAGAGATTAGTACGTAGTATCCGAATTGAAGTTATTACTCAGGATAAACGTGCAAGATCAGTTTTGAGCGTGAGAACTATCAACCCCGTCAACTTCCTTAGTGATACAGTAGCTTACTTCAATGGCAAGGTTTGGGCATCATTTTTCCATCATTATTTTGTTTTTAAAAGTTGTGTCAGATTAGGATAATTCTGACACAAGAAATATGCAGACCCCTTTGGGTCTGGTCTGGGCGGTGACTACTCAGGTAGTGGTCTATATGTGGGGTGGGACTTCAAGCCATGGCTCGGCACGGACGGCCTGTCTAGGCACGGAGGGTTATCTAATCACTGCCCTGATTTACAAGTGTCAAGGCCCCAGCCACAACAGGCATGGGTCCTGAGACATGATCGTTAAAAATTTGACCAAAATTTCGATCGTGTGAAGCATAAAAGAAATCATTTGACCAACTTCATGGCGTATCAATTTTATCCGTCAGGTACCTTCGGTGTTAAGTTAAGGCCCGGACACATATACCAACTCGATCGTCGGGAATGCTTCAGACCCGACTGTTGGGGACTGACCAGTCGTAGGAATTATGATAGGGGGTGCCACATATAACAACCAAGTTGTCTTGGTATTTGGGTATGTTTATATCTATAACGCAAGTATATTCTACAAAATAAGGGTAAAATAGATTGTTATTTTAGATTGGAAAGTGTGTTTTGATAATTCTGTTAGCCTTGAGAAAGTAAAGTCTTTCTCATAGTGCAAAATCATAGCCATTCTTAGAAATAATGGTCATAGAAAAACAGAAATCACACCATTCGAAAGGTAATTGTATTCATGGTCCAAAAATCAGATTTGTTTTCATATAAATATAAAAATGAAAAAATAAATCTTTGGACTACGGCCATAACTCCCTACAGTCCCGACAGTCCAGTTGTTCATCTTGAACATCCAATGATTCCCGACCCGACGGATCTGTCGGGACAAAACAGTCTGAAGCATATGACACATACACCAACTGACCTCAACCCAACTCAACTGTTGAGTCGGGTCGGTATATGTGTCCGGGCCTTTACAATACTTTTAGAAGACCACCACCACAAAATTGTGGTCGTTAGATGGCAACCTATATTGAGAATCTGGAGGCTCATATCCACTTTTGGTAGTTCTCCCCGCCCCCCTCAAAAAAAAAGCTACACAAGATATTACTGGGGGGAAATGTATAGTTATTGATGTGTATGAAAGTATTAATAGTCAAATCATTGTCCATGAATTTATATGTTATTGATTCTAATATTTGTTGCGGTCGGACAAAAAGACAAGCAGATTTTCCTTGCCCATCCATAGAAAGTCTGATTGTCAAGCATAAGATTTCATGATTAACCAATGAATAGATACTACTCCGATAAGGATGTGTAAGGCAAAACGAGTATTGGGTTTCATATTTGTGATATATTTATTGACAACTGATGTTGACACGTGACAAAAAAAGTGTAGACAAAGTATAAATAAAATCTTCACCTGATCAAAATACTTGTAGATATATAATAAATTCGAGTAGTTATAAATATTTGTAATAACTGTATAACACATTCCTTAAGATTTCTTTTAAACCATAATGTCATTTCAGCTCCTATGTAATAAATACTATACCAATATAAATCATATATATTTGATTTATCAAGCTGGCAACTACTTTTAAATAAGCTAAACTATCTCATAGTCAGATTGGACGGTAAGGTATATCAACTATTTCATTTAGTAAACACTTCAATTATCTAGCTAACTTTCATGTCTATCAAAACAGTATTCCCCTCTCTGAGAATTTATGTATAAGAATATATATTTTTCAACGAAACAAGGAAAATGTTTTGGAAATTTTCCTTTTTGTACTTTTTTTGTAACTTGCTTCTTTTTTTCAGTTCGCTTCTTGCACTATGTCAACCATATCATGCAAATAATACTTAGCTACCAAGCAAAGCAACAACAGTAACTCATCGTTAAATGGAGTAATAAAAACAATAGATAGAACTCATGTATGGCTCTTCACTGCTACTGTCCAAAATAAAACTGACCTGCGCTAAGTAAGAAATGAGCTATGTTTGTATAGATACAGAGAGTATAATACCATATTCTGTCGTAAGCTATAAATGAAAAGCTAGCAATCCTCCACATGACATACCTAACTCGATTGAGACGTTTGATTTACGAAACGGTCTGTGCACCTTGTTGAGCAGATACCAACATTGTGACTTGGTGCTGATGGGACGGCTTGTTAACTGAACGAACGTCGAACCAGAAGTGATAGCAATACATATGGAGAACAATGCATCCCCCCACGCCCGTCGATAAAACCCGAACCTCATGAAAATATCACCAAATGGCAAAACCGTCCGACATATCTAGAATACGAAGAGAGTTAATGGAAACTCCGCTACAAATACAAACATGTCATATTCTTCAAAGTAATCTTTTGGCACATTTGACCTTGCGTGTCAAGCACAAATCTTAAAGCTTACTTATAATAGAATTTGTGTACTCGACTTTCAATTTCATCCTCTTTCATTTTCCCCGTTTGGACGGTTAAGCATGTAGTACCCTCTGTACTTCAAAAGGCAGCATTGGAATGAATTTTGTAAAACAGCTATATGCATAGAGATCCTATCTTTGCCTTTCGGTTCACTGATATGTATTTCTCGAAGGCCATGTTATACCTCGGTTACTCTTTGTAATAACGAAGTATAAGGGAATAACTCACATTTAGAGGAAAAGGAGAGGCACAACATATGGGCATACAATTTTGATTCAATGAAAATATATAATAATCACCCCAAAAAATACGTCCCCCAACGAGACGTAGCCTCTTAAGGCTATTCCACACACCAATTTGGAATCGAGAGACATGATAATATATTAATGTACAAAAGGCTGGCGCGCAACAGCACCAATGAGAATGAGCTTATTTTACAATGAAACATGCATGGGAACTGTCTGGATTCTTTCATTAAGTTTTTGTTTTCGTCTTGCCGACTTCAGATGACGCCGTCAGTGGTCGCTGGTCACAGGCCGTCTAAGCTGGTAATCGGCGAGGACGTCGACGGTGTGCTGCCCCCTAGTGAGAGGTTCGTCAGCTATCTTCAGCACCGCTGAGACTCTCCAGAGCCTCCAAAGCCGCTTTGTAGCAGAACACGTACTGGTCCTTTGGTAAATGGAAGCAGATAAACAACAGAGATTAGTGTTCTGGCGATTGCTCGTTATCTAGATCGTTTCTTCTCCAAAACCTTTAATTAGCCGATTAGAGCTAAACAAGGATTGTCATGGGCCCTGTAATACAGGGATAATGATTGATATACGTCTTTAATGAACATTCGAAAGTTCATTAACCTTGCCTTGGCAATGTGTCTTTGTCTGTATAATTATAAAGATTAGCGTATTTTCAAGTTTTCCCGCTTGAAATCTCGATCAAATCGACATAATAATTCTCTGTACTACGGGTCCCTGACTCCTGTAGATCCGATCAAGGTATGTTCTGGTAAAAATGTAGATATATTTTTCCTTTACAAGACATATCTTATGCTAGGTAAGATTATCCCTGGTATTATTTCTTCATAAACTTCTTTAAAAACTAAGTATCTATGTTTAATTCAAAGTCTTTAAGTCACTTCAATAATCCAACTCTATGGTTAATCCTCGTATGATATTATGTGCTTTCTCTCATTTTGTCTATAAAGTCTGATACGTTAGACTTAAAACGCAGTAAACTAGGCATGTAGACGAAAAGATCGTCCGATCTTCATATTGATTTTTGTGATCTTGTGATCTTGTGAGTTTTGATATCTGATCGACCAGTGAATGAAAAGTAAATTCTTTTTCAATAATGTCATCATTTCCAAGCAAAGACATTACACAACAAGGGAGATTTTCATTGTTTCTATAACTAGTAGAATATACCTTGATCATTATGTTTTGACCTGGTCTAATCTACTATCCCCTCACCTTGGTCTGGATCATGCCTTGACGCTGACGCCGGAGATCGGTGACCACCTTGTGGATGTCAAACTTGAGGTCCCGTTCGATCATGGCGAGCACAATGTCCATGGTGATGAGCGCCCCGGTGCGACCGATGCCCGCGCTGCAGTGCACCACGACCGGCCCGCTGTCGTGAACCAGCCGCAGGAAACGGATGTACTGAAAATACATGGCGCAGCATTAAGGACCTGCTCTCAGCCACGCCTCTACACAAGACCTACTCGTTTGGTTTGAGCAGAATAGTTATGCTTAATCAAGTTTTTATTACTTGAAACATTCCATAAACAGTTGCTAAATAAGATTTTAATTTCCATGTGGAGTTGATATTTTGAAGACAGATTCTGATTAGGTTTTGCTTTACGGCTCCCTGACGTACTTTTTTTTCTTTTTTCTTTTTGGAGATTTAACAACATCTTGATGAAATTAACAATGGACAAAGACATAACTAGAGCAGCAAGTGGCTGCCTATAGAGCTAGTTGCATTCTTTCTAAGATTTAAGCATTTCCAAAATGTTACGGGATTGTGATGAGTTACAGATTTGTTTGTAGGAATGACCCAGTGTTTAAGACCTACCTGTAGTAGGGGCACGCTGCTGTCGGGCGTGCCGTGGTCCGGCCACGTGGTGAAGTTGACGTGAGTGACCCGGTGTGACGTGCCCTCCTCCACGTCCACCATCTTAATGTGATGAACGTCAAAGTTCTCCAGGATATGCGACTGCAACAGGCTCACCTCGTACCTTCTGAGAGAGGGACGAGTAGAGAGGCGTTATACACAGATAAGACAGCTGAGGAAGAAGTGTGGGATAACACAGCCGACAGTGCTTGAACAAATTTAGTGCCAGAAGCAAGGGCATCTTAAGAAAGTTCCCCTTCTCTCAAAGTAAGGTATGAAATCTAAATGCAAATTTGTCTTTTTCAGAAGAATAACATGGGAATATTGGATACCAAATATTCACATATTAAGTTTTCTTTGATAGGTTTACGTTTAAGACGTTTGTTGGTCCTAATGCCTCCAAAAATCACTTTCTCATCCCTACGTTATTCTGTGTGTGTAACCCAATCAGTAAAAGCCGTTCACGTACCGGTCGCAGACGGTGAGGGGGGTAGCCTTGGCCTGAGGCCAGTAGCGGTGACACTTGACCTTGCCTCCCTCCACGTCCAGAGTGACCATGGCGATGGTGTCCACCTTGTGCTCCCAGACCATCCTCCAGAAGTCGTCGGTGGTGTTGGGCAGCGGGCCCTGGCAGGCGATGTAGTGCAGCGAGTCGCGCCCCACCTGGTAACGTACGTGGGACGCGTTGATGTAGTCGTCCAGGCCGCTCAGGTACACGCGCGTGGCGTCGTCTGGACAAGGGGAAAGGATCTATTATTTTTTGTTACTCTTGGGTTTGTTACAGGTGATAAAATACAATCTAAATTTACGTATGACTTGCGTAACGTGAAGGATTTATGATATTAGCATGCATAGTGTTCTCATACATTCCTGATAACAGAAAATGCTGGAATAATCTTATTCCACTTTTCCAATCGATGTATGTACAGTATACCAACTGAGGGATTTTGGTCGACTGTTTTCCCAAGTCAAGAAACTATACATTTATTTTTAACCTACATTAACCCTTCCTTGACATCACAAATTATGAAATACTTGATATTCCAAGGATGAATTGATTTTCCCAGTCTAGTCAGTGGCTTACATGGCAGGACGTTCCGGTAGCGGTTCTTGGTCTTGTTCTCAGGTCTGCGGGCGTCGTTACAGTTGTCAGTCAGTTTGGCGTGACGCAGTGTCTGCATACAGATATCACGGGGAAATAATTACAACATAATTATTATGCCATATTTTTACGCCAAATCGTTCCTAAATACTACGTCTCCGATTACCTCTTTCTATGACAGTACAAATGAGTACAGAATATATCGAGTTGTTGAAGGTGTTGTTAAATTGAGAATGCATCAAGGCGAACTTGGAGGGTTGAATATAAACAATGTGTTCTAATTAGTACACTGTTCACGTTCTTTTCCACGGGTTCTTGTCTAGCCGCTATACAAAAAAATCAATCCTTTCCTCGCGGACCCCCAAACCCACTACCCCCTGTTGGCTACACCCACCTTGTACTCCTCGACGGGGTCGTCCCTCTCCATCTTGCCGGCGTAGAGGCGGGTGGTGGCGGTCAGCTGGCGGCCCGTGTAGTGCACCGACTCGGGGCCCACCTTGACCAGCGGCAGGCCGTCCAGCCACTGGTCAGTGAGGTCAGCCGGCAGCCGCGACACGCCCTTACCTGCCGAGGGGGAGAACCAAACAATAAGAGCCACATTTATTGTTTGATATTCATGATTGAAATAAAAGCTCAAATTAATATAATGTCTTTCATGGGATCCATGCAAAAATACTATTTTTCAGGAAAACAGCAGACAATCTCGTATAATTTTATCATGACAACCCATGCATCCACATCTTCAATTCCTTAACAATGAGGAGTAGATGGAAGCACAACACAATTCTGTTATTTATCTAACTCACGTGGAGGTTTTTCTGGTGGTGAGGCCGGTACCCGCTGAGCAGGCCCCTGACTGTCCCCCCAGTCGTCGTCCTCCGACTCGGCCCCCGACCCCCTGGTGCGGGTCGGGGTGTAGCGCTGACGGTCAGAGTCGTACGTCTCCTCGTCACTGTCCTCCTCCTCCTGGTCTCGGCCACCTGCCGGGTAAGGGGAACGTGAGGGTCAGTCACAGGGGGCAGGCGGTCGTAACATAGGGTCAAAGGGGGTCATGGGGCACTACAGTTCGTGGGAAACCTACTTACTCTCTCTACATCTTATTTTTGTTTGTTGTTGTGTTACTATTTGTTATGGGCATCATAGTTCAAAGAAAATCATGTTATATCACAGAGAATTATCAGTGGAAAAGATAGAATCCTTTCCCATCAACATTCATTAAAAGTGAAGATCTCCCGTTGGGGAGAGAAGTGTTTGAGTTCAGGCCGTGGTACAAACCCCACAGATAGAGGTCTCACCTATGGGTGTGGTCCTGGCGCTGCAGGGCGTCTCCCGGCCCTCACTGTAGGCCCTGGAGAAGCTGCGGTCCCCCTCCGTGTCCTGGTAGGAGGCCCTGGACCACGAGTCGGGCTCACGGCCCCCCGGGTGGGGCGAGGGGGTCGGGGTGCCCCGTGATACCAGAGAGGCACGGGAGGCCGACCGCGACCGGGGCCTGACAATATACAAAAAAAACATGTAAGGGACTTGGTGGGTTGGAGAATACAGATTATTGGTAATGGGTACAAGCAGAAAAATAATGTTGGTGCCGTAAACATCACTAAGAATAAAATACTGACTCAACTATATCAAACTGTATTTACTTTATTATGTACCAGATGGTGGGGGAATGATAAAGCATGTGCAGCTAAAACACGATAATGGTTTGAACGTGGCTAAAGATCTATAAAAAAAAAACTAAAAAATGATATATGTTCAACTTCGTATATCTTGCCAATATAATTGCGACCGATTATCAATCAATAAAAGAAATACAAACAGGGCATCTAGTCAAAGACAGTAATGCGCATTCGGATAACCTTAAAACAGTCATCAACAAAAAAGTATGACTGACGTTACCTTGATACTGCTAGGTTGAGGACTCCTTGAGACTTTCTGATTAGAGCCACTGCTTTGTTGTGCGGCATCCCGATCACCGAGACGTCGTTAACCTGGAACAGTGTCCAAATTACCAGTAAGCACTTAGTTTTGGGCAATCAAAGTTTTGCCTAAAGGCTTTGTATAGATGTATTTTTCAACACCAAAACCGTTTGTCTTATTAAAAAGGGATAATTTAAAGGGTCGGTACCATCGCCGACAAGGTCGGAAACTGATAAGTTGTATATTTTCCTCTCGACTTTAGAGAGTATGACACATATGCACAGTGCCATTGTTGTCAACTTATCACCAAAAAGAGTGTGCCCTACCTGTAAGAGCCTGTCGCCGACCTGGACCCTCTCCGCGGCCATGGTGCCGGGGGTGACGGACCTCACGTAGAGCGCTGTAGCTGGACCCTTCTCTCCCTGCACCAGGCTGAAGCCGTAGTTACCGCTCGCCGGCCGCTCCAGGTCCACGCGGATCGTACCACCCTGTCACACAAAAAAAACATTTGGTTTAAAACACAAGCATAATTCTAGTGAATCAAACTGTTTACAACTTTAATTTATCCAAAGGCTGTAGCCATTACACTGGAGGACGTAACCAAACAAGAGTATTTTTCTTTTATCACATTTTTATTTTCTTTTATGACGAAAAGGAAAAATAATAGAAAAAATGTCTTGGAGTACAACTACAAGGATTACTCTACGAGTGATAGACGTAAACAAACAAGTTGACACATCCCACACGTCTGGTATATAGCCTACCTCCTGAGGTGTGGGCGTTTCGGCGGCGGCGTTTATCCGCCTGACCTCCTCATTCTCGTGGTTCTGTTGTTCCTCATCTGGCATGGGTAGGGTGACGTTCCCCCAGGAGGAGGCCTGCGACACGCGCCCGTCCTCCGCCTCCTCTCCGGGCGGGACCTAAAACATGAGACCAGCACATTCATCTACAAGTCAACCCATAACAGTATCAAACCCCCGACTGACTCTTTATCGTGCATAACTTTCAGTTAACCCTACACCTTGATAGTCACCTTTTAGCAAATTACAGAAACACCCATTTGGATGAGCTGATTTATAGTATGACGTGGTAATTATGTCACCCAGAGGCAGTGTACCTTGGTGCTGGTTCAGGTCGGCGAACATACTCAACGGATATCTTCGTATGGCAATATCCTGGGACGAGGGGCCTGGATGATGTGTTAGTACTCGCTGTTATAAACCATTTTGTATCTGTATGCGACGAAGGACAGAAGAATTCCCACATAACATCAAGCCCTACCTGTAGGTGTGCGTGCTGGTCCCTGAGGTGGACGGTCGGGGTGGGGTCGAGGCTGTGGGTCGGAGTCAGCATCCCGCTGCGGTGGCGCTCCTCCAGGGCCTCCAGCTCGTCCTCATCCTCACTGTCCTCCTCCTGGTGGCCGCCCCCCTGAGCGGGGCGCTGGCCGTACGTGTGGGGCCGGATCAGGGCCGTCTTCTGGAACGTGTCGATCATGTCACGCACCGACTGGTTGGTGGCTGCTTGTTGGGGGTCACCATGGTTCGCTGATCGTTGGCTCATCTGTGGCGTTCCCGGTTCAGAGCTGTTGTTCTGGTAAACAAGAATCAAGAATCGTGACATGAGATTTTTTTCCTCCTAGACACCAAATAGGCTTAATATGTCATAAATGGGTAAACTCCCATGCTTAGAATGACATGAAACCATTCTCTCAGACGTAAATGAAGAGTATCTGTTACATTTAAGTTTTGAATTGGATCAGGAATCTGGATAATTTTGGGTGATGAGCTAAATAGGTGAAAACGTGTTGAAGATATAGGTTATGTTTGGCAGTTTAACTCACAACTTTCTCTGCCTTAGTGCTCACCTCTTTTTGGAAAAATTTGAAATTATACACAAAGATTCATGGAAATACTGTAATCATATATATCTTCTATGAGAAATACATTCAAATTATACTGTTTTGGGGCATGTTTATGCTTGAAGAAACAGTTCAAAGTGAAAGTGATGTGGGAGAAGATGACGCCCAGCCGGCTCAAAGGACAGTCTGTGGTGGCTTGAAATGGTGTGCAAAAAATGGAGATAGAAAGACTGAGGATGGAGTTTAGAAACTGTGATATATGGTTGCAATCGTGCCTCTCATTGATGCAATCGTGTATCTCGTTGATGAAAAATATCCCCCTACCCCAGGGAAAAAACAAAGTAACCCATGCACAGACATTATATTTTTTAAATGGAAAAGAGGAATTGACAAGAATTTGAAGGTTTGACTGTGTGAACTAAGAGAGATAACAAAGAAATGTGGTGAACAAAACGTATTGGGTAAGAGGGTCTGTGAGTTGCAGTGTGTTCCTTGTACCTGTGTTTGTTTTTGTTTATGGTAGGTCTTTAACTTGGGTATTCTCTGCGATACAGTCTTTGACTGAGAAAACTGAACCTGCAAACCAAGTATGTGCTTCATAGTATAACATCATTCAAAAATTATTGTCGGCAGTGTCCAGAGATAAATATGAAAAATAGAAAGTTTTAATGAAATGGTTAAGAGGTTTTCATAACAAGGTCCCAGGTGGATCTTGTAGATTTAAGTTCGGTTAGAAAACCGAAGAACTCCGGCTTATTCGTCTTTATTTTGAATATATGATAGTAAAAAGATTGATCGAATATGTAGCAGGAAAATGAATTATCGGCCGAAGTATCCAAACAAAAAGATTTATGGGCACGATGCCGATGCCATCCTCCCACCATCATCGCCCATTGTCTTTCACTGACAGGTGGAGAGTACTAACCTTGCTTTGGAAAGGACCCCAATTTCACAGAAGAAACTATACCACATTCAGGAGTCCCTATATGGTGCCCCTATATGCTTGGCCTAAGTAAAACCCCACAGGAGCCCCAATAGTCTGATACCTATACTCAGTTAATGGTGTGTGTTGGTAGAGGTGTGATAAGGGTGTGGGTGCACTGGGGGAGGGGGTTGCAGTGGTTCTAACACCTCTGTTATAGCCACATGCATCATCTTTAACCCTTTATACCCCAATCTGGCAATAGCTACCTGAGGGTGTATTCCCCAATCAGCCGTAGCTGCCTGGAAAAATTGCCATCAATGACAACATTGTTAAGAGTAATCAACCTACAAAAATGGCAAATATATCATTTCAAAGCTGATTTAATTTCCTATTCAATGCCGCAAATTTCATGTCTATAACTCTAATTGATATAGGTTGCTCTGCCTTTTGATCATCCTCAAGGATAAGGAATTTAAGGAAATCTTGAGGGAAATCCATGAAAATCCTGGGAAAATACAGCAAATCATAACCGTAATCTATGGGGTCTAAAGGGTTAACCCTAAAACAACAGTGGAACACCCCTGTTGGTTACAGATAAGCCACTGTTCATACAACCCAGTTAGGGCCCAGACTGGTGCTCTGGCATGGGGCAAGATGGCAGCCCCCACTGGGCCTCTCCCAAATGCCATCTTACCATATATGGAAGTCTGTCAATCTGCGAGCAGAGTCTTGGTGTGACCTAGATAGGAAAATCCCCATTGACAGCAATGGTAAAGATCAACATTCTCCAATCACACACAGGGTCAACCTGCCAACACCTTCTCTGACTGAAGCTGGTTATCGGTGAGAGCATGGGTTCACCTTTAGAAGAATAGAGCTTGTGATCAGCCTAAATGACCAAGACAACACTCCGGGCCTGACCGGAGACGACGGCATCGACAGCGATGCCGGAGAATTAATATATCAAGTTTTCATACACAATTGCAATGTATTCTAATACTTTCCCCAGAAAATCACGTTTGTCTGTCATGCCCACATGATAAATATTGCATTTTCCAGCGCCAATCTGCCTGTAACTTTGACCCCTGCCCGACCACCTTCCTCTATTTTACTGAACCCATGATGCTGGTTTCACGTACCTTTTTCACCGTTCTGTGGTTGACTTCCTCCGTCGGGGTGACTACACGCACCGGGCGGTGGAATCGGATGGTCACGGTGTTTGGGGTCATCCGGAGGTAGTTAACCGCTTCTTTGTGGTTTAGGTTAGTCATAGACTGCTCGTTTACCTAGAATAGAAGACACGATCAACTTACACAGTGAGTACATTCACAGTTCAGATTTCCACACATCAACGAGAAAGAGATGACAATATGTAACTAAATGCTGTACAATAACTTATCAATTGTGTGTAGACTCTTTCATTAAAAATATACAAAACATGGATTTATCTATTTAAAAAAAGACAAAGCAATTTTCTTAATGTACAACCAGTGTAATTTTGTAAGCAAAATATAAAACAGATTCAAAAGCTCTGTAAGAACCAAACAACTACAATGGTTTATTTTCATAGTTATGAATAGGTGACTCACTTTGATGAGCCTGTCTCCCTTCTGTATGCGGCCGTCGGACAGGGCGGGGTCAAAGAGGATGTCCTTCACGTAGAAGTAGCCGGTCGTGTTCTGACCACCAGCCACTGTGAACCCAAGACCTTTGTCACCCTTCGTCATGGTCACTTCAAACTCCTGAATCAAAGAGATGCATTGCTGAATGTAATTTTATTTTCCAATATCAAAATCAGAGGTAACTAGTTGTTTCAAATCTAATTTTGTTATGCCATAATGGCCCAGCACGTATAGGTACGGGTATATTTTGTAAAACAGCACCATGTTTCCCCAGGCTGATTTGTTTAGATGAACCTGAATGATTCTGGGAAATAACAGCCTAACAACGCGTGATCCTGGTTTGTATGGTTTTATAACTTAATAGGTTTTACTGTACAGAGAAGACACAACTTTTCAAATTTTGAAAAAAAAGATCAAACGACAGCATTTATTAAATTTAGGAGCGTTTTCGTATGACGACGATGCTTTCTTTAGTAAGTCACTAAAATGAAGGTTACATCAGCTACTTTTAACGAAATCTATTTTTCATCATCTCAGAACCAAAATATAAGGTCACACCTACCCCAGCTAGTAGTTCATCCCCTGCAGGCCGCGGTTCACCCTCGGCATCTTTCCTCTCCCCTCCATTAGTCACCTGCTCTTCTTCCTCCGTGTCCGAATCATCACTCCCGTACATTCCTCCTGTAGGGGTCATGTAGTGAAGGCGGTCCCGGGCCGGTGACCGGGTGTCTTCCAGGCGGCGGGGATCAACCTCTACTCCAGGATCGCCTGTTCTCACGGCGTCAGTCCTGAGGTCGAACTCCTGTCCATTTCCTGCCTCTATCTTTTCCTTTGCCTCTACTGTATTAGAAGATCCTTCCCGTGCTGTTGTAATATTATGTTGTAACTCCTCCTGGCGTTGATTGTTCATGTGAACCACTGAGGCCGAGTCGCCTATATCAGAGTCATTTTCCAGTGTGCCGTCAGACTCTGTCGGGTCGTCCACATCCTGACGGGCAGAGTCGGGGTAGCTGTCCCTGCGGTCCTGCCCGGTGTAACTGTCGTGGCCCTTGTCATAGGCTGTGTTGGAAGGCCCGGAGAGGTCCTGGCTGGGGGAGGTGGTGGTGTTCAGGCTGAGTGGAGTGGGTGGCTGGGAGGTGGTGGTCGCCGGGGAAGCCCCGTCCGGGAGCCCGCCCCGCTCCCCTATTCCTGGTGTCAGGGGAGGGCTGGTGGTCTGAGATAACGGGGTGCCGCGCAGGGAGTAATCTGTCTGTATGGCCTAGAAATAACGGCAAAAGGGTGATCACATTATGATATACTAGGTCTATGGTCTAAGGGGAAAAAATACCATTGTACAATTTTTTTCCAAATACGAATTTTACTTGACGTACATTTTCACATGTTGTCACAACAAACGAGTGTGGCATATTATTGTGAATTTATTAAGTTTTTTTCTTTTGTGATGTGAGTTTTTCAACCATCATTTGACTAAGTGTTCCCACAACCCTTTCTTTGGTATCAAATTTGACAACCCTTATGCATATGACCGATAACTAAACTATCTCAGGCAAACAGGGTTTGGTTCTATTACTCACGAGTTGCTCCAAGGATGGTAGGCTGTCGGCGGGCGGTCTACAGAGGAGCAGCTCCACGTTCTGAGGGGCCGTCCTCAGCAGGGTCAACACCTCCTACAGGGAGCAGGTTAGGTTTTAGTTACACCAGTACTACAGCAGATATCAAGTACTACAGGAGAAGTGATATGTACACCACCAAAAATCGTCTCCCTGCTGTTACCTTCAGCAACATAAACGCGTACAAAGCTAGGCTACGGAAACAATTGTCTCATAGGAGAAAATCTGAAAATGTGTATATCCTAAGACCAGGAAATACTATAGGACTATCATAAGGAATTGTTGTTAAAATCTGTTTTTTGTTTTTTTCACTTCATGTACAAAGTTACACCGGCTATATTTTTCTAAATACGTGGCAGAGCCCTTCATCTGGGACTCTTTGGACTGCAATTTCCATTACTTGTCACCCTATAACTTACGTTGCGTGTGAGCCCCGCCGTTGGCCTTCCGTTCACTTCGAGGATGGCGTCCCCCACGTGGATCTGCCCCGACTGGGCGGCCGCCCCGACCGGGAACAGTTTACGGACACGCACCACGCAGAAGTTGGGGTGTGGATGAACGTCACTGCCACCAAACACTGTGAGGCCGAGACCACTGGTAGCCTTCTGAAGACGCACTGAGTGCAGGGATTCTGTGTGTAAATAAGAAGATGATTTAGTGCTACAATGTTCCATGTACATGACGTTATGAGTTTCATTGTTCTATTTACTGTAAACGTGTGCTAACTCTAGAAAAGGACAAGTTATGGCAATGATTTTGTCTGTAAGCTCCCGAGTCCTTTAGGCAATTCTATTCCAATCTGTGTCCATAAAGATCAAACTTATCAGCAGTGTTAATGCTTGCAATCAATTTGAAAGCGATACATTTGTTGAGCATTTATAAGCAAATAATAATCTCATAGCATTCCTGGATAATTTGACATTTATCTTTTGTTACTTTCACTCTTTCTAGTTTATGAATTCTTCTCTATTTACATATTGATCTATTGCTAGAAAATGAGGCAACCAAATGCAACAAAATAAACTAAACAAACCAACCATCACAATGAAGCAACACAAACACGGTAATCAACTTAAGTTTAGAATTGAATTTACATTTCTTTACTGGGGGTAATTTGAGATATAGCGCATACTGCATGCTACTTATTAGAGAGGTGCATTTGAAAAGCAAGATCATGTAATACTCTTTGCAGAATTCGTAATAACCTAGTTCTCCCAGGATATTGTCTATCATATAGAATCATTCAAAACAGTACCAGAATACATTAGTTTCCCTGGGAAAGTGTCATCCATTAGTCTATATCAGCTGAAATCAGAGGCTTGCACTGAATTCGGACACGATTCATAAAGAATCTAATTCAACGAAATGGAAATAATCAAGTAAAATTGTAGTTTCTGGATATATTACTACGTAAAAATTAAAAGTTGATTCTTTTCAATTTGTGGGAGTCTGGGAGAGGGATTCAAATCAGGATTTTTAACTATTTATCTAGATAATGCTACCGTAATTACTTTTATCGTTCATTATCCATATCGTTCAGAGGGCCCATATACCGTATGGTTAATCATCAAATTGTAATAAAATGTGAAAAAACGTAACTTTGTCAAATCATTAAGGTTCTTAATATTACGGAATACCGTCACAAATCACTAGTTAGTTTTTAAATCGTGTGTCCAACAAACTATGATCCGTGAAAAATGCTTTAGATTGGTGTGTAATTTTTTTTAATTTTTGTTTTTGTGTGTGTTTCTCTTCTTCCGCAAAGAAGTGGGTTTTTTGTTTCACAAATGAATTATATATTTCTGATAATAAAAGGTGCAACACACACAAACTGCTATTTACAAGTTACAATAGATGGCGCCACTTCTGTACACAGCCACCACACTGTCACCTAGTGGGCCACAGTAGGGGATTCCTCTCACTATTCCCACCTCTCCAACCAGAATTACCTTCGTCTACGTCGGACTCCGCAGTCTCAAAGTCCGATAGTTCAGACAAGGACATAGAATCTTTGCAAACACACACGGCGAAAGTGTTCTCTACAAATCAGAATAAACCAAGGGCAAACATGCTCACTCATCAATTTAAACATGCAAATAATCAAGACAAACGAAGGAGTACCATTGCTTTTTCAGAAAAGCCTGGCAGAGTCTAATGATTATAGGCTTAAACATGTCTTACAATGAGTATAACCCTATTAGCTAACTGGATATAAGAAATGTATTGTGGACACCCCTAAACTGTTATCAATCATCGTTACACAGTTTTACGTCCGTATAAACAATACTAATATGTAATTCTTTCCTACAGAAAAAAAGGAAATAAAGAAATTATGACATGCTTCGTTACAAATGTGTCGTCCATATGCTGACTCATAGACTCAGAACACGATGTCAGTGAAACCTATCAGAGTCTTTTAGCAGTCATGCAGGGTCCAAAGGCTGCATACACTAGAAACGCAAGGAAAACTGTTCTCTCAAGATTCATAAGCAGACACACAGAGAATTGGCCTACCGAGGTATGTCTAGTGGAGTAACGGTTATGTAGGCAATGATATCTATTGACAGCTCAACAAATACGGACGGATAATGCTATCTCCTTTAGCTGTCGAAAACCCAATAAGGCATTCCGAAACATCGAAAACTTGGTTACATGGGGGTTTGTTTTTTTGGTTCTCAGAGAGGGGAATATCGAAAAGAAATGTTCACATTGAGCTTCCTGACATTCAAAAAGCTGAAATGAAAAGTAAAATTGACAGTGTCAAACCAACAACTTGAATCTAATCAGTTTTGATAACTGTAGACAACAATTATTCGGTATATTACTGGTGACTATGTTTTTGTTTTCTTGCTGGAGGTGCAAATTTTCGTTTGGTAAGGCGACTAGTTCCCTATGTTTTCTCTTAGCTTTCCCTGTCCAACTGTATTCCCTGTCTAATTTTTCTATAAGTTGTTCCAGTTGAAAGCTTTCAAGTACAACAATCTTTGGGGTATCATTCTACAAAAGTCTCATGTCCTTCATGTCTAGCAATCAAGAATTTGACAAAACAAAGTTCCCAATGTTTTCGGTAATTTACAAATTTCCTGTGTACTGCATCATAATAAATATATGCTAGTAAAAACATAAGTAGTACTCAAATATTTCTCAACTCTAACTGTTGAAAGAAAATATTAAAAAGTGCAAAAGTGTATGTGGCTATGAAAGATAAGTGCGTTGAACGCCGACTCAGTGTAAATTGTGTTTCATAAAACGATCACCGACAACAATGATTGGCAGGACGTGAATGATATATGCAATCAGAAACAGAATATTGCTAAAAATGAAGTTACAACATTTAAGTCACAGTAACAGAAAGAAATATGCTTTCCTTATTCCCTCCCGTCTTTATCAAAGTTCTTATGAAAAAGATCATTTACATTTTCCAACATGATTTTCAAGTTTAACACTAAATGCAGTCTCACCTCGTGTGACGAATGGGTAGTACTCCATTCCTCGTACAACAACGGCGGGCGTGAGGGGCTGTATCTGCAGGCTGGGGTCGGGTGTTCCCAGAGAGGACGACCCCGAGCCCAGACTCGACGCCCCGAGCGGGTTCTCCCCGGGCCGGTGGGCTGGCAGCTCGCCTCGCTCCATCACCAGCTTACAGACAGGCGGCGCATTGCGTAAGGTTTCCACTGCTGTTTTGTGGGTGACGCCTGCCAGACTGACCTCATTTACCTCTAGGACGCGATCACCTGCAGAAAGAAATTTACGATGGGTCACCTGATTTATTACTTGTTTTTGTGTTCATATGCAGGATAGAAAAAAAAAACGAAAAAAAAAACAGAAAACTAAATATAAACGTTATAGTGTGCACTTTTTCATGACAGCTTTATGTTAATGCTCTCTTTATGTATAAATTTCCTTTTCCTCCGTACATCTTCCGGTATATATGAAGCTGACTACAACGATATACACTTCAGCTTAGTTTGATTCAATGCAACTGCCTATTGATGAGTATCATTCTGTATTAAATTTCGACATTACCTATTTGTATCCTGCCATTTTGGTGTGCCGCTCCGTTCTCATTGAGTGACTTGACGTAAATACCTCCGTGTTTGACGCTTGTGTTCGTGCCGCCCTGAAAATAGTTATGTTTGAAAATAAGAATATAACAAAATACCCACCTTTTTTTTCAAAAGCTAAATTTGCAATTTCAAAGCAACATTTTTCCTACTTGGTTTTATACTGCGCTGTGATAAACAAGGTTATTACTACTCACAGTAACATTGAGTCCCAGACTGGCGCCTATCTTGTGGAGCACCACTTCATACACGTCCCCTATACTGAGTGACCCCTGGCTGGCCTCAGGACTCTGAGGCTGGGTGACACGGGGCGGGCCGTCCGTCAGCTGGGGTGGGGACGTGGTGTGCGGCGGGTGGGACAGCCGCTCCTGGACCGCGCGCATGGCCTCGTCTAGCTCCACGTCCGACACGTACCCATCAGAACCCTCTGTAACAGGGGAGAAGGAGGTGGGTTAGATCAGGCATTGAGTCTTCAATGTGACTCATCTTTATGTATGAAATACGAAGATTGATCCAAGATTGAAGATTGATTGGTCGGACCCTGATTCTATTCATGTCTAGATCGTATCGAAAGAAGATGTTTTCGACAACTACCTTTGGTAATTATTCTGGACACGTCTTTTCCAAAAAATTTGACATGCTCCGCAAACTCCCGTTAAGTATGAGAATGTCCTAAGTGCTTCTTACAAGCTTCTCACAAAATGTAAAATTATAATTTTTCTATGGCACTACCTAAGGCTTCAAGGACAACCTCAAGAATTTAAATCTTCAAGATAGTTCCATTAAACGTCATTAATGTGCAGCCTACCTGCTGTTGGTTGTCTCCTGCCTGCTAACCCCCCACCAGGTGGGGTGCGGCCTGCGGGCTGACCGGCCGGGGAGTAGGTCATGTGGTGTCGGGGGTAGTCGGCCTTCAGGGCCTCTGGTGGTACCACGTTCTCCAGCTCCAGGTCCGAGCTGTTGGCTGATGACATGTCATCATCGTAAAGGTCAGGGTTTGTGGGGCGGTGATGGGACATTTCCTGACCGTCACCACGTCGTGAGCCGAGTGGTTCTCCTTGACCCGGGCTGTACCGCCGCCCGCCCGCATGGGTGACCATCCCCCCAGAGCTGAGAACGTTCTCGATGTTGACATTATCTATGCTGGGGGAGCTCTCCCGGTCCATCATGTGGAGGGACTGTGGGGAGGTGGGGCTGGTGGTGGGGGCATTGGCCTGCTGGGAGATGACCAACTGGACCAGGGCAGGGGCATCGCGGATAAGCTCCACGGCCACGTGGTGGGGCATGCCCTCCAGGCTGTGACCGTTGATGGCGATGATTCGGTCTCCAGCCCTCACCCTCCCGTCAGCGGCAGCCGGCCCGTCTGGAATGACTGATTTTACAAAGATGCCCAGATCGAGTTTCCCTGTGTTCTCGCCACCCACGATGGTCATGCCGATGCCCTGATCGGCGTCCTTTTCCAGTTCAACGATAACAATTCTTCTTTCTGGGGAGTCTGTGGGCATGTTCTCTAGGCGGTTGACCAGGGAATCTAAAAATAGGTAGGTAATACTTCGTCAGTATATGCATATATTGTAAGCATGTTACAAAAAACAAATGAAAGCAAAAAGATGTAATGCGAAATCTGTCCCCTGAGCTTTCTTAGTTTCAGACCGATCAATTCTCGATGAATGACACACATTTTTTATCGTGTAAATGTTCTGACATTTGACCTTTAAGATTTATCGTTGAGTACCTGAGATGGTTTCCTCTCCGGCGGGGAGGAGGGTGGCGTCCTGAGACCTGATGCTGGCCCCTAGGACGAAGGCCTGAGCCCCCTCCCCGTCGTCGTCCTCGTCATCGTCTGGGAGCTCCTGGTCCACCGCCGCCTGGTACTGAGACCTGCAGCACAAACAGGGTCAGGTAACGAACTGGTACAAAGGGTAGGTTGGGATCGGTCGAGGTAAAGCAGAATTACAAATAGCAACGCCTATGTTGAGAAAGTTAAATTGACTGGTTTAAAAATCCAATTCAAAAGATATTGTACTGTCCTACTTTTAATCTTCTGGAGGAAATCATGCGACTTTTGTTCTGGTATGCTTTACTGGGCTTATATTAAGCGGCTTTGAATTAAGAAAATAGAAGACATTAAAATGTACAGCCTTCAGAAAATTTGAGAGTATTAGTAAGGAACCTACCTAGATGACGGCCCTGGTCGGCCGGCCTGCGGCTGTCTTAGATCTTCGTAACCTGCGTCTTCCATCTGTTTCGGGAAACACAATATGGTGTAATTAAATATACATTCATCGCTTGTTGATTAGTGTCATGAGAGAGTGACTACTTTTCAAAGCTACAAAAGATAGTAGGAATTACCATAAATGAACCAAGGGTTCGCAAACAAAGAAACGTATTCAAACGGTGACAATAGTGCAGCAAGGTAGGTTTTTGATTTAAAAGCCCACTGTGCAGTCTATTGTATGCCAAACTAATGAACAGTTCTACTCCAGATGACTATATTCTATTAGCGGCATCCGCTGTGGCAGGATTATCTATTCTTCAAACAACTGCCAGTCTTTCTTTTAGGAAAAAATTAATGGTTGCCGCAAGGCTTCCAAACACAGCCTTTACGAAAACTGGTTGGTGCTGGAGAGTAGCAAAACCGTGTTTTCACAAGACACTGCTGGTAAAAGAAGGTAACTGAGATATCTGAATTTAGTTGGAGCGAAAAGAAAACAGTTGCAATCAGTCAATTGAAACGGTAGATCTTGATTACTGACCTGACATGTTTCTGTTGGTTTGAAATTAGAATGAACTCTGATCATTTATCATACTAAACTACATCCTTAAACAGGCTGAAAATTGCAGTCAATTCTCCGATCCAACCCATTCAAGTGCGACATAACAAAAGATCACATTTTAGGGTTAGGTCTACGTGAGAAATTACTTGATAGCCAAAACGTTTGAAGCGACCTCTTTTCGTTCAGACCAAATACACAAAAGATAGAAGTATCAAGTATTTCAATTGGCCAGGTTGCATGTGCACACTAAGCTTTCATAGTGTATTAGCCAATACAACGACTGCGTTCGTCATCGTGTTCATACCTTTTCTATCTTTCCACGTTTAAATCATTTCCCAATATAATGCCCTTTTTCTTCTTATTTCCTTTTAAATACTGCTATTCAGTTTATTGATTCTTTGACCACACATCACTGAATCATTTGCCTTTGCTCCTGCCAGTGAAACCAACATTGGTGTACCCAGCCATACAGATAATATTATTTGTTTTCGCTCGGCATACATTCACCCTTCAATGAAACCTGCAGGCTAAAGGTAGGTGGCCGTACCTGCTGCTCGTTGTCGGAGTACTCGTCAAAGCTGGCCTCATCCTCCTGGCCCAGGTCGTCGGCCCCGTCGTAATCGTAGTTGTGATGGTCAAACTCCAACCGGCCCGACGTGCCTGAACCCGCCTCCATCGGGTACTCTGAGGACAGAAGAGTACAGGGTTTGACCTCAAAACAATCCCAAGATTCGGCATACTCCACAGTCGCTTCAGATTCCCTTGTAATCATCCCTCTGAGGATAGCATTCTGGCATTACCCTAGTGCCTTGCGAGCAGCTTGACCCAGTTAACCTTAGCTTGTAGTAATATCAAGTTTTAACATCGAGAAAAAAAGGCTATATTTGGAGCGACGATACCTGCGGAGTATCATTTTGTGCTCTGTTAAACGTAAACCTAGATCTATGCAAATGTTCTTTACAACCTTGTAAAAGATAAGGAGCCGTAGTCGGCTTGTGAGTTAATCATAAACTCAGGTCATTGAAAAGATATGCATCTGCACTGAAAGTTCCATGCCTTCTATTTCTAACTATAAGAACGTTTAGTTACCCGGTTGTTAAAATACCAACCTTGGTCAAACATGTCGTGAACGTTCACTATTGTCTTCATCCTCATCTGGAATCTGTGTTGGGCAGTGCAGAACTGTAGAAGGTACCGGCCCCTGGAAGAAGAATAAACCATTTAGGAGAATTTATAGAACGCCGTTGACGCACGAAAACATTAAGGGTAAAATCTGTCACACCCAAAGCTACAATGCACCTTTGACAAAACGGCAATATTAACTCATGGCTGATGATAGAACCTGCAGCAGGTGGAGATATAACGGAATGAGACCTACTTGCGGTGGCTGTCGGTGTAGTAGTTGAGTTTGGTCAGCTTGCTGGGGCCCACCTCCGACTTGGGTGTGATGCTGAAGCGGCGTCGGTTAAAGGAGATTTTCTGTGTGAAGTGCCACGGGTGTTTGTGTTGGGGATCACGCTGGTCTCCCCGCTGTTCGGCCATCAGCACGCCGTGGATCCCGATACCGGTCCACAGGGGGACGGCCGTGTTCTTTTTACTCTGAGGGTGAAGTACGGGTAAACTTTATAGAACATTAGGAACTCAAAGTGTGAAAAATAACTGACTGTGTAAGACAGTCCAATTAAGAACAGGACAGTTTCCATATTTGTGTGCAGTGACAAGAATGTATTGTTGGTTTCCTTCTTTGACAGATTTGAATAAAATGGTATTTAATCGTAAAACACCTATTCTACTGAATAATCATAAAAACTTTGAAGAATGACTTGACTCCGGTAACTTCGCAAAATGATTAACATTCTGTTTAATAGACAAAATAAAAATATTGTTTTCCTGTTTGAAGAAGACAATGTTTTCACTTTGTCTTATACTTAAGCTATTTCACATAAAACCATTAAGATAATATGTATTGCCATTAATCCATAAACCCTTACAAATACTCACCCGGAAGACTTTGTAGAAGTGAATGCCATACTCGGATGTCAGCTGCAGAAGTTTCATAAACCTCCACTCAGCCTCCTCCTGCCCAAGCCCGGCGAACCGGGCGTGACTGGTGGGCATGTTGTCCCGAACGTACCCGGTGCCCAGCTGGCGCAGGTTACGTGGGGCTACGTAGTGGTCAGGCTGGAAGTAGGCGCGCTGTGAGTGGACCGTGGGGTCATAGTCGCCGTACTCAGCCTGGAGGGCCACCCCGGCCAGCTCCATGGCCTGGTCCTCGGTCACATTACACCGCTCCTCCAGCACGTCCCGGCGCAGCTGTAGGTAGTACAGGTGGCGGGACAGCCTCTGTCTGCACGGGGAAGAGATGGTTGATAGGAGCGATCAGAAAATATTTCAAAAATAGAATCTCGATAAAAAGTCTTATGATAGAGACCTGTGGTGACCCAATTTATTAAAATTGATTTTCTTACTTTTTATTATCTTTGAAATTTCACTGGGCATTTTGAAACATTTATTTGAAGGCTACAGTGTCTCAGATTTCTTATTTCAATCCCACTTTCTTTTATGTGAAATAACAGGAAATATTTAGAATTTTAGAAAAATCAAAGAATCTAGTAAACGGTTCCTTCTATGAGGACGTTTGCTTTACATATCACATTGTATGTGTCTTCACTGAATATTGAGTGAGCTATTCTAGTTCAAAAACAAATATTAAACACCCATTTTTCATTCCCGGTCTCGTGTTATTCTCCCAATGTCCATAATTAACTCAGATGTGCCATCAGATGTGATAGACTTGTCTTTATTCTACCACGTTGTCATTCTCAGAGGTATGAATCACTATATTGAGAGTGGCATAATATCTTTTAGTCCACTGGATGAAGACTCGAGGAGTAAATATAGAGGCAGTGATACGTTCACATAACCCGACGATGCGTCATCGGCGCACCATGTTCTCAGAGGCCCTATGTCCGTCAGCAGCCCCCCTTAGCCGCCATGTTGACGCAAGCAGCACTTACTTGAGCGTGCCGGCGTTGTCGACGTAGTACTTGACCCGCAGGTAGGTGACGAAGGACGTGACGGGCAGGCGGTTTTTACCCGGGTCTTTCCAACCAGGGGGCGCCACCTTGTACAGCTTCTGGTCGTCCTCCAGGAAGTAATGCTCGCCGTCTTATGAAGAATAAAGCGAATGTTCGAGTTTTTTGTTTACTCTGCGTCAAAGAAACTAGCTTCCATTCTGACTTTGTGTTTATACTGCGTTTTCCTTTTCCTTTTTTTTGTTAATAAAAAACGTCTTGCATCCAGTCATTGATGCATGAAAAATGTTACTTGATTCAGTACATAATTCGGTAGCTCTTTCTGGTCTTTTCTATGCTGATTTAAAAATATCTGCTGTTTGTACCAGATATACATTTTAAATATAGTTTTACAACAATCACTTTGGTTTTAATCACGATTAGCATGCTGCCTTTTAATTCTGCACCAATAGAATGATGGGGCTATTAATAGAAAATCTCTCGCTAAAAAAATATGTCACGTACTAAACACGGTCAAAAGTAAGCGCTATAGAGATACAAGAATTTGGTATTATTGAATATCATAGAAGGAATTTATAGAAAACATTTTGAAAAGAACTGTATTCAGTCAAAAGATAATTGATATTCTGCCAACACTGTGTAACCATCCATTACTTTATAAATCATGAAACATGACACAGGGTGTGTTAAATATGAAGACAATCCGAACGCACTGTTGCTTTTATTGAGCAAGATGACATCAGCTAATTCATATTTTGATAAAGCACTCAGCGTGTACACATATATATAAGCGAAAATTGGAAAGTGGCGTGTGACGCAAATCATACAAGTCTGGGAAAGTGTATACTGGAAGTAAATTAATGTCTAGGGTATTTGACTGAACCAAAGTTGGAGGATTCAAAACCTAAACACCAGAACCGATTGTAAATGACTGTAAACCAGCAAGGACCACAGGTGGACGCTATTTTATGATTAAAATTTGAACCTACAATATTCATTTAGACCTATGAGCCAGTCACGGTCGTCGGCCATGCACGACCAGCCTGTTTACGCGAAGGGATTGAAACAGAATGTTGTCATCGTCATTCAGTTTATGTGTTTATATCTAATATCACAGATTTATCACAACCCAAACTAGCTATTCAGGATTAACTATTTCTGCTGATTGGCCTGAGCTTAATTTATTGACGTCTGTATCACTCTTCATCATGGTTACTTGCTTTATTCAACGATATGTATGTTTATACATTGTGTTAGCTAATGAGAGGTAATCGTTTCAGTTCTGTGGTGTTAAAATATGTTTTTAGTGGTTGTTCTTGCTTTAAAAACTTCGCATATCTTAATTATAATAAATTATACACGTTTAAGTGTTGTGTCACTGAGCAAGTTCTTGTAAAATGAAATTACCCAATGCTTGAGCCCTTCATGTTTTACCCTTGACCAAGTTTGAAATACATAAATGTGCTGTCCCTACCTTTGATGTGTGTTAAGCCAAAGAAGACGTGTTCAGGTAGGGCGAGGTGGGAAACGATGAGGTCGTAGAGCTGTCGGCCAGTGGTGTTGGGCTCACAGACGACTGTAATCCGCTGACCGGTCAGGTGGACAATGGTCACTTCCCTCTGCTGTGAGTAGGCCAGGCCCTAAAACAAGCACAAGCAGCAAAAGAGATGATTATGATGTCTTTTTTTACGCATTTTCTCCCTAATCAAATCTTCTATATTCAAGTCGTTGTATTGCCAATCAGTATAGTCAGAGTACCGCTAGTAGCGGTTAACAAATACACACATTCTTACTTCCAGTTTCATACATTTTGGATTGTGGGGAGTGGTTTTAGATCATCTAAAATCAGAAGATTATAGATTAAATGTTTTAGAGAAGTTTTAATGATTCTGCGACTTACCATAACTTGTGGGACAACCAGTTTCACCGGTGGTTTGTTTGCCATGTATACAAATTCTGGTCCTACATATTCCTAATGGAAAAAAAGAGAACTTTTAAAATAACATGCTTATGCATTAGTAGTTCTTTTCAACATACCATCGCCAAGTCCAAGACTAACTTGAACATTCGTTTTAAAATAATTAGGCTATAAAGTTCAATTATACCGTTTTATTTTACATTTTGCAGACAAACATTTACATATCTTGCTAACTACAACCACCATGTTGTCCAAAGGCATCTAAACCTAAGTAACTTATTCCAGGTAACGTCAAATTGTCACACTCGATCAAAAAACATAATATTATAACATATTACTTGACACAAACAACCTAACTCACCCGTGTCCTGCTGCGGCTACGGGCGGTCCTGCTCTGTGACCTGGACCGCTGAGTGCGGCCCCTGACCACGACCGACGGAGGCCGGGCATCTACCGACACCGACCTTCGGGGTGGCTCGGGCCGGCCCTGGCTGGACGACCTCCTGTGGGCGGGGAGAGAAGGATGATGATACTGACTTCAAAATCTTAAATCTACAAACAACTCTTAGCAATGTACTTATCGGAATGCTACCTTTTTTCAAGCAGCATCACCGATAAATCACCGTTTCATCTCTGTCTCCATTTAATTTCACGATTATCTTAAATATTTCCTCATGGGTAGTTTATTCTTCGTATGACATAAAAACATATCTCGGTGCAGGAGAAGTAAAATAGGTGGTGGATACATCCAATTCAATGACGACTTTGTAGACTTGATGTTTATTATTAGGCATATGATTTAGCGAATTGATATGTTTCGAATTGTTACATCCTTTTTCAGAAATTCATACGTAGATTTCATCAGCCGTTTATCAAAGCAGCGACCTTAGAGCCATCTTGTCAGTACCCACCTGGACGCCTCCACCTCCCTCTGCTGCCTCCGGAGGTACTCCTCGTCGGCGGCTGTTAGGTCGATCTCGTTCAGAGCTATACGGCTCCCGCCCATCTGCAGCGCCCCCTGCGAGCCGTGCTGGTTGATCAGCTCGGGCCGGTAGATGCCGTGGGTGTAGGAGGTGGCCGAGGCCAGCGACTTACGGTCAGTGTACTCAGTGGCCTCACTGAAGACTGACCCAGCATCGCTGCCATCTACGTCCTCGATTTCCAGCCCATAGCGAAGAGCTTGTAGCTTCCTGCGCCTCTCTCTTAATCGGTTGTATGTGACCTTTCAATTGAAAATTAACGACAAAGATGTTTTAAAGAATGTCTGGAACAGTTACACTTTAAGTATGCGCTATATTGGCACTAGACAAATGGCTTGGCTTTATCTAAGGAAAACCGTTCATTTTTCTTATGTTCACTACTTTGTGTACATATCGGAAAATCAAAAACTTGAGAACTACCTAAATGTATACTGTAAATGTAAGCTATTTTATTCGTCGTTTACCTGCAAAGACTTGAGGCTCTGCTTGGGCCTGCCGTCATCCCGCTCCAGTCCTGGGTGGGGCTGACCATCTCTCCCAAAGGGGAAGTCATGAAGGGCATACCCGACCCGGGGCTGGAGTTCTGACAGGGCCCGGCGACCTGCCGGTAGTTTGGGCATGGTCATTTGGGAATCATACAGGTGTGTTGTGACGAGGCTTTGTCGCGAGCCATGCTTCGAGTCGTGGTGGTCGCTGTAGCGGCTACGCCCACTGCGGTGACTGGAGAAACTGTGTTGTCGGTGGGAGGGCCGGCCATCAGCGTAGTCTGCCGGCTGGTCACGGCCCACTGGGTGAGGCCGCTCTGAGTAACGGTAAGCTACAAGTACAAAAACAGTTAGCAAATACTGCAAAAGAGGTCAAGACAAATATTGTGAAAGTATTAGAGGACTAGGGTTGCCGGTACTGGGTGAGAGCCAGTGGAATGGGCTGCCAAGCTTTACACATTATGTAGGCACGAGGTACATAATGCCGCCACAGATACCTAGTATCAATACCAATGTATGTATATATTTCAAATGTTTATCCGTCTCTTTATTTCATATAGACATAAATATTTCTATATGCATATATACGTACATTTTCGAAATGCATGGTTCGTTCTATGTTTTTGTTACGAGATTGTACGATCATATTTTTGTATAATTCATTAGTTTTTTAGCTTACTTTTTTCCTCCCTGATTCTGCTCCTGCTGCGTGATCGTGATCGTGACCTGGACCTTGACCGTGATCTGTGAATACCTGGTGGTGAGCGTCTGTATCGGGTGCGGGTAGCCCGTTCACACCGGTCATCTCGAAACCAACTGTCCAGCTTCAGAAAATTCACAGGGAGAGGAAACGACGTGTAAATATTTGAATTTTAACAATCCCCATACACTAGATCCTAAGATCCATGCCATGATATTTCAGTGATTAATTTTCTCCCCATATAATTCTAAATGGGTTTCCTACGCTTTAATGCAACATGTATTGCAATCTTAACACTCGTAATGCACCAAGGGGACATGACGCGTGCATTACATCGTCTCTCTATTTTAATTAAAAATCCTGAAGTTGGTTTGGAACAGCAATATCCCAAACTTTTTGCTTGAGTTATCAGTGAGCTGTGAAATTTGGGATAAAAAGAATTGTGCTTCAAGGTAAAGCCTCCATATTCAACAATTGTGAAGATAGAAAAAAAACACGTAGAAATGGCTTCAGATAATCAATGTGACTCGGTAGCCTCACTGAGGCTACCGAGTACAATGCCCTAACACTATAAATCAGATCGCACACCTGTCTGCTTTTAATAATACTTCCAGACGTTACAAGAACTTACCATTTGGTCGCTGCCTAGCACCAGTTTGTAGAGTTTGATGACATAGTGTGAGTTGGGCATGACGTAAGGCTCGTGTCGCGTGTTTCGTGCACATCCATCGAGGACCGAGGCCAGCGAGCTGCGAAGTCCCGGGTTCTCCTCACACATGGCGCTGAGCAGGGCATCGAGACCCTCACTGAGTGCCAGTTCCTAGGGACGGGGACATGTATATTCGTTAGCTGGCTCAACCTTATAAGTTATAAACTATGCTATGGCTACTGGAATCTGCGTTTAAATACACTTTCTTTAATATTTGAATCATGTCGGCGATATCATGTTATTTAGCGACTTTAATCCATCCTATATGTTTATGGGTTGTGAGGCAACGCAGTCAGTTTAATCAATGAAAAGAAATCCTCCGATACTCCCCTCTTAATATTTACGCTATAAGTGAAGACCTAAAGCTTGATACGGTGCAATATCAATGTTTTCTCATAGTTATATGTTATATATTACATTCTTTTGTGTTGAATGGCACTTATATCAATGTTAAGAACTTCAAGCAAAACAATTTTGAAGATGAGCACTAACAAAATTGTGACCAGTCTTGGGAAATGGTAACCAAGCAGATATGGGATGTATTTGCTCTAAATCTATTATTAAGGGAGCTATTGACAAAACAACGCTCATCATATGTATCATCATTAAAATTTTTGACTTGGGCAGAATTTTCCAGAGATTACCAATTGGAGCTCGAAATCATTCTATTTTTAATGACAGTTGCATTATGGGTAATCTGGAAAGGGATGTCTTCTCTTTAAATATTGACAAATCAAACAACGTCGCCATGTTACCATGGCAACAGAAAAAGGAATCTTCAGATTTGATAGGATATATTTCTCAAGTAATTTCATGAAACCATTTTCCATCTCAAAAGTGAAAACCGTTTGTTGAAAGAGGATCTATATGAAAAGTTATTTGTGTTTTGAATAAATTAAATATCAAGGAAAAAATCATTTCTGGCTAAATATGATATGATTCAAATAGCTGTATTTTGGAAGTAACGCAAGTAATTCAAGTCAGGGGTGTTAGAGTTCATGTAAAGTAGAGGGATTCAACTATGGATATCTCAGCATCTATTAGGACTATTTCAATAAGGTTTGCAGCATTTGAAAGGGTGCAATGTGAGTTTTAATTGATATTTTCCCCCCAAGGTTACCTTTTCCCACGTTGGGTCACAAATGCTTGAAATAGAGTGATAAATCTATATCATCTACAACTGACCACGTTATAATATTTTTAAATTGGATTTTAGATGGGACGATTACAGTATTGATATTACATTATTTCATTGTTATTTATTCAAAAAGAATTCTAACAGTGTTTGATGTACAATACATGTGTATTCATACTTCGCGAATAACGAAGTACGCCCTTTGGCAGTCGATGGTGCCTAAGCCCCAAAGTGAAAGCTTTATAAAAGCTGAGAGACGCAAGACGCGTCGTCACGTCATTATTCCGATTTTTTTTTACAAATAAGTAAAAATAAAAATTCTTTGACTGCAAAAGTACATGACAGCATATAAATACCACTCAGATTTTGCTTAATGTCTTTACGTGTTTGGAAAGTTTAATTTGAAAGAAGAGTGGATAGCTTATTTCTATTTTCATAACTAAAATTCAACATTAAAGCATTTAGTGTGAAGTAAATCGCGCTAAATGATTCCGTAAGATCGATAAAACACGAGAAAGAGTGGAAACCAGTACCCTTCAAAGATCCGTGCAAAAATCAAGGGGAAAAAGTCCGGTTTATGAATGTCTACTGCAAATAAGTGATGACGTAAACATTTCGGTATAAATGTGTCATAGAGTGAAATGTTCGTCATCTTCTGAAACATTTACCTGATATGGTTTACCGTATCGGTTTCCCTGGTGTACCATTTGTGATCAAGGATAAAGAAAAAAACATTCCATCATGTTTTGTTATTAAATGTATCATATGTTGTACTTGACTTACGACAAAGGTGTTAATATACGGTTTACTTTTATGTTTTTCAAATAAATTAAACTGTCAACACGTGTAGCATCTTACGCATTGTTGTTGTGTATTTTTTGGTAGCTTACCGATTTAATGAAACAAAATTCATTGAAACAAATTATTCCCACATATCTTACCTGATGTGCTGGAAGCCTAAAATCTGCGGCTTCGTAAAGAGTCATGCCCAAAGCGAAGACTAACATCTGAAAAGTAGAACGAAGTTGACCGTGAGAAGTTTTGTTATGTCCTAGAAATAGCAAGTTACCCATTGGCCTTTTTTCAATGAACCCCAACAAATACGCTAGTAGTCATTCATAATATACAAAGTCAGTTCGCGGTATAGACAAATAGGATATGAATAGTTTGCCAAATAACATCCAGGTTTTACATAGCCTACAAACCTTCCAGAATTCAGTTAGTCTCATAATCTTCTAATTTTATGAAAACAGAACCGACGTTTTAAAAAAATACAGTGAAGAATTGTTGAAATACATTTAAATCTTTTATTTTCATAATAGATTGGTTAGCAAAATGTGTATACATGGGGCTCAAGGTTGGGCTCTAGATTCTAGGAGATACTCTGTGTCTCACATACCAGCTACGAAATATGTACATGGCAAATATGTCAAACATTAATGTAGACTTCCTAGAAAAATGTATAATAAAATTCAAAAGGACTATGCGGTAAGTGTCAACCTCACCTTCTCGAGAGCAGACTCTGACGGACGGAAAGAAGGGCGGTATTCGGGTGGCACGACATTTCTGTTGGGTACAGATGTAAAGGAAGACTCTGCGAAGGCGACCCGCCCATTTCCACATAGCATCAAGGTATCAGGGGTGATGGCGAATCCAAGACCTTCCTCACTCATAAAATCACCTGGAAAAAACACAATCTTCTTATATATGCTCTGACTGTTTATAGACATGATGGATTGAACAGTCCATTATATCAAATGATGAGAACTACTTCTCTGGGTCTTTGGGTACCAGTAATAGGTTATCAGTGTACCACGTCGGGAAGGTACACCAACAGCCTGTAGCTGATACACAGTGGTCGAGAAAAGTACTTCTCGTCCTGCAATCATAAATTGGATTGTGGCAATTTCGAATGGTAATATGATCAACGGATATCTCCGTCGGCAAACATAAAACATATTTGGCGTTTGACACGTTTGGCGTTGCCAAACCGATTTTTTGTGTGTGTATCATTATCTCAGAGATATCATATAAAAGTCACTGACAAACTGAAAAAACGGCACAGTTATGATTGATTTAAAGTGAAATTTGAAGACTCCTTCGCATACAGGCCACCTCAGATATACATAGACCAAAGGCCCCAGTTTTCCAAAGAAATGGTTGCAGACATAGACGGTTATAAAAGAGACCAGAGATTGGAAACTTTCGATATGATCAGTAACGAACGTTAGCCTTGTTTTAAGCACCTAGATTGGTACTTTTTTCGGTCAACTTTGTATTGCTGGCAACCCAAGGCTGGGGAGGAGGGGAGGAGGGGAGGAGGGGAGGAGGTAATTGTTACAAATCAACAAGTCCAAACGTCTAGTAATACTGTATCAATTCGGCGGCATGTTTTAATGTTTTAATGTAATATATAGTAAAAAAGTAAATCTACAGTATCAAAGCTTCCAGCTTTGATACAGATAAGGCGGCGGTATTAATAATATTAATGATTCAGATATTTTGATGGTAGGTCGGAAAAAATGACACTATAGTGACAATTTCACAAATAATTTAATCTTTGAATCATTTAAATCTTACTGACAGCACCGGAGAACTTATTGACAGTGTGACGCCTATGTTTCAACATTGAATGGGAATGATTCTGACACTGACAGTGACTTAGGCCTAGACATATTTAAGTTCAGATTGAATATTTTGGTGGTAGGTCAGAAAAAAATGACACTATAGTGACAATTTCTCAAATCTTTTAATGTTTGCATCATAAATAATTGCTTTTGGAGACGCCATAATATATTGACAGTGTCGGAGGGGGCTTAGGCCAAGCCTATCTGAGTCTGAGTCCAGTCATTTTTTCATACCATCTGTCAAATATTATTGCAAGCGTTTCCAGGCCTAAAATGAACAAACTATATGGTAAATAGGACCATGAGATATAGGAAAACATAGATATATGCATGGATTTCATTTTGATAGGCCTAATAAGGTCTAAATAATTATTTTTCAGACTGCCAGTGTCCGACCATTGCGCGTTAGGCCTCTAGCCGAGTTTAGGCCTAGATTTCAACGGTATCATTTCAAATGCTGGACAAAATATATGAACCCACCTTTAAGGCCTGGATTCCTCAATGCGTTTCAATGCGTATATCCTCCATAATTGATGCGTTTAATGTCATCCTGGTTTCCTGAGTTCAAAGTATCGATGCAGGCGTGATGGGGAGAGAACCCGGCGAAGGGTTGACGGCGCCATGTTAGGTCTGACAGTGACAGTGCCTCCACGTGTCCGATCGATCCAATCTTTTCCCTTCGATACGAACGCATGTTTCCCGCATGAATTGTCAATGCGTTGTATGCGTTTAAGGGGGTCCAGACGTCAAAATATATATATTGAAAGCATCAGATACCGCCGTAATCCAGGTATTCATGCGGCGAAAGAGGAGCCTCCCGCCAACACGTCCGACCGCGGCGACTACACCCGGCCGAGTGACAGTGAAGCGGTCTGACCCAGCCTTGTCGCCGGGTAAAACAGCGCGATGCATTTACGCGTTTAGACGCGTTATTTCGCATTATTATCGATTCTTAGACAGTGGGATGCTTATCTATGGATCGAAATCTATCTATGTATACCAATAACTTAAGTTAGATCGACTGAGTTCATGGTGAAATAGGCATGCAAATTTGTTGAATATTCAGACTTTGACCCATATCCCTTCTTCTCCGATTGAAAGCGAGGCTGTAAGCAATGGCGCCCTGTGTTCGCGTAACAATATAACGGTTTGGATTCCGGGCTTGTATGTCTAATTTGTCCCAATTTGGCCCATTTTGACAATTTATTTGTATAATATATATCCAAATCTCAGCATTATAAGCCCAAATCAGCCAAAAAGTAGGTTATTCAAGCCATTTCGGGAGGGGTTTCAGAGTGTGACTTGGTTGCATTGTGTCCGATTGCAATGGCGGGCGCCCGGTGTTCCCGTAACGATATAACGGTTTTGATTCCAGGCTTGAATGTCTAATTTGTCCCAATTTGGCCCATTTTGACAATTTATTTGTATTCTATATATCCTAATCTCAGCAATATAAGCCAAAATAAGCCCAAGTATAGGTTATTTAAGCCGTTCCAGGAGATTGTGACAGGGTTACATTCGGGGGTGGGACATGGTAACGCGTTACACCGACCTAGTAGAGTGTGATCCTCCAATGAAGCGGCTGGGTTTAAACGTTTAAACGTATAAAGATAATAAAGTTTAAATTCTCCAGCCGCCTCATAATAACATAGGCCATACGCTCAGCCAGTGTTCAATGTCAACGGTGCTCTAAGCGCCCGCGCACAATTCCATCGTTATACTAGGAACGTGCGCTCAGAATGTGTGGAATTTTCTAGTCATGTACATAGACCATATCGATTTATAGGCGCTCTAATAAGCCAGAGTTTTCACTCGGGAGAGATGAGAAATCCAGAAAAGTAGGAAGGACATTTCCGGATTTTCAGGTAAGAATCTAAAAAGATGTAAATATTCACTAGAACTTATAAATAAATGGTTTAAATGGCTTCCAAACTGTCTGTGAATAATTTGAAAAGCTAAATTGATGACTTTGGTAAAGGGAAATGTTAGTTTCATTTTCATAACGAACTGGCTAAAATTCCGAAATCAGGAAAAAAGAAGAAAAAATGGGATCTCTGAATTGAGCTTCTGGGTGCACAATTTACTGGTGCACAAAATAAAACCTTACTTTCAAACCCTGATAACCAGCTGCTGATAACCAATTACACACTATAGTGACTTTCAATGGACGTTGCGCAAAAGACGTTACATCCTCCAAAATGGACCGGCCGCCATATCGGTGATCAATTTAGAACCATCATTATTCACTATTCTAAACAAGTTAGAAGATATATTTATGCCAAATGGTATCATAATCAACAATTCTGATAATTTAGAATTCATAAATTTCTTATTCAATTCATTCGATTTATAACCCTAGGACAAACACATGATGAACACAAAAATCTGGTTATGTGACCATGTCTGCACGAGGTCTATAGACTGAAAATCTGATGGTAAGGTTTGTTGGGCCAATTTATCGAATCCCATTCAGTGTTCGAAACTATAACGCACCCTGCACTCGGCTTGAGTGATTTGGCAACTCGATGTATGATTGCATTACCTCTGCGCCCATTGGGTGCACCCATTTTTCAACTAGATAATAACACCAAAGTCTTTGTGCGGGGGCACTATTTATCTAATTTGTGCACCCGGAAACTGTGGCATAACAATTTTTTTATTTCAAATTATGCCAATATAAGGGCGCCCAAAAGGTAAAAAAGTGTTACAGTGTCCGACATTAAGGTTGTATTTGGTGCACCCACCGGATGCAAGGGTTCTAAAATCGTGCAACCGGGGGACATTTCTGTGTGTGCATCAATTAATTGTTGTAATTCAAAAGGGTGAAAAACCATGTACCATCTGGGTGCACACATTTAAAAATCATGCACCCGGCTCTAGAATCTAGATGTACCCTTTATATCGGACACTGAATTACAATAAACTAATAGCTACAAAAGTACCATAACCATTACCCCTAGGCCTAGATCAGTGAGTTAATACTCCTATTACACACAGCCTAGGGAGGGGTTTAGGAAATGGTTAGTTTAGGAAATGATGCACCTAGTGTTGATTGACCAATCACTCATCCCACCTGGACCTGCCCACCTGCAGAACTGTGACAGTTGGGGTCCTAACGTGAAGGGATGAGGGCCAGTGCAGTGGAACCTTATGTAAATTGTAACCCACTTTTGTCTTACTAGACGACTTGATTCTAATGACAATTGTATGACAATGTCCTTCAATGGCTGAACAGAGAGAATCATGTCATGTGATGACATGACTGATTGAGGTTGTCTCCACCAAAAGCTTTAATACTACAGAATTATAGTACTGTAAGGGAGGGGAAAATGAAATTAGCCCTGAACAGAATAGGAGGATCCGACTTATCATTTCATTTATTCCCTGTCAACAAATTAACATATATATAGGTACTAAGAATATCATAAGTGTAAATCAGCTTTCTAGGATAGGGAGAGTTGACACTGTTTTTTATGGTCTCGGACAAGAGTTGAGATTAAACTCAGTCTAGATGACACATTTTGGCAGTGTAGACGTAACATGAGAAATTGATGCAGTGATTTCCATTTTGTACGAACCCAGGGCCTCTGTAGTTCGGGTGAATAATTAAACTAGCTTTAAAAAAGCGCAATGCTCGGAATGCCTGCAGCTAATCCTCGTTGTGCAACGTTAACTTTTAGCCAGTCCTGGCCAAGGTCCAACCCAGGCATTGGCCTGTCGAATGCTTGTCAGTAGCAGTCTTACACCTCCCTCTCATGTACACATAGGATTGCCGCTACCCTGGCACGACCACAAACTACACAAATATGTGGGTCAAAACCTAATGTTTGGATACCAGATTTGCTGGTATGTGTTTGGTTAGGGCTGTAATTGTCACAAACCTCTGCTTTCATAATACTAACAACGATACCCCGTATTTACCAAACAGCAGGAACACTTGTGGTACTTATAGAGGTGTGACATTTATCAAACACTGCTACAGTGTGAGGACAGACGGAATACTAAGGTTGAGGATACTCTGAAATATTACGAGGCCAATGAATGGCCCTTAAAGTTCAATATCATACCGTTTAAATTCTTTCTCGGTTCTTAGTACCGCTTTCATAAGTGAAATCAACAGCGCCTCATTTCGCAACAAGGCTTTTAAAAACAGCCCGCTTGCAAACTCAAATAGAAGAATTATCTTAATGGGACAGGAATATTCCACTAATAAAAAGGTTTAATTCCCGTCACCAGCAAAGTAAGGCCTTGAATCTGAAAGATTCTGCCGCGTGTGCACAAAGATTCCATATTGGTAGCAAAATTAATGAGTAATGGGTGACTCCAGGAAAATGTTAAGGCTTAAACCTTACGTTTCCTCACGTGACCAACCAGGATGACAGACTTCTACATAAGAACGAGTTGTCAGAATGCTACTAACAGGGAATGCCATAAAGTAAGACTACCACGTTAACGAATACCGGACCTACAACGTTTTGATTAAAAAACGATTGCGATCTTTTAGAGAAATTAACCAGACTGAGAGACTGAACACGTTTTTGGGCCAGTTGAATTACAAGGGGGCCGGGCTCGGTCTCACAAAAGGGCATCTTATTCCTATCTTTGATACACCTATATGAACATGCCTGAGTTCAGGAACGTTAAAAACTGCTAGTCCCTTATTCGAGAGCGGGAAGAGTAAAATTCCAATTCGATATATGTAACTTGATTTCACTCAACGATACACTGTATCAATTGCTATGGTAAAGGTAAAGCGCGTTCAATCGAGAGGGAATCGTTCATACTAAAACTAGTTTTGTAAGCAAGGAATGTCTTAACTCTTTGCACGTCACACTGAAACAAGCAATAGACCTTCCTCTGTGTTTTGTAATAAATCGTCGAATGTTATCATTGATACTAAGCAGGTCTTTAAGACAAACTACAAAACTGGAATTATATTTTTTCTTTTAAACTTCCTGTTTTTCACTGTTTCTGCATCTGACGTCAAACAACCTTACACATGTCCAAACGACTATTAGATTTGAGCTTAAATGTTTAAAGATTCCGCGGAATTACATGCTCTGAGAACTCCAGTAGGCCTGAGTGATTAAGAAATGTGCCAAACAACTCATGTATTTATGGAAAACTACACAAGGTAACGGTAGCATACTTGTTGGTAAATTCCTGAAACTTAAAAATAGAAAGTTTTGCATGGACATACAATTCTCCCAACCACAGATAGGCTATTTTCGTTTGTGTACCCGCAACTAGTATCCTAGGTCAGGATGCATGTCATGATATATGTTGACAAATCACATTATTTATCGGTGTGCATAAAATAAAACCTTTATTTCGGACACGGAATTTTAAATCTGTAATTGGTTATGATATCACTTTTGGCTTGACATTTGGGAAGCAAGCATTTAGTATTCTTTCAGTGCGTATCTGCATACTTTTTAAGTTAATGCACTCGTTACAGATAATTATATTCCGGATGTTTTCTGTTTACATTTTCGATTGTTTATTTTCGGTTGTAGAGAGAATTATGTTCCATAAATTACGAAGTAAATGTACACAAAAAGATCCATACCTGTGAGGAAGATGTCCTGCAGGGCCTCTGTGGCCTGACAGAGGACTCCCCATAGCTCGGGCTCGGCCAGCGGCCCCGCCCTCACCTCCAGGGCCTCGGACAGCGCCACCTGAACCTTCAGCCCCGGCATGGCCGCGACCCCTACTGGACACGCCCGGCACTAACAGCACCTACACAGCAAGGGAACAAAGGGAGCAGTGGGTCAATATTAGAACATCAATATAGGAACATCAATATTGGAACATCAATATTAGGGGAAGGGTATCAGTGAAGGAGGTTCTGACGAAGTGTGGTCAATTCCAGGCTTCATGGGTAACTCTTACGTGTCAGTCCGAATTTTCAGGTTGAATCATAGCATTAATCTATTTTTCACAGCGACGGATTTAGAGGGGGGCGCATAGGACGTGCGCCCCCCCTTTTCAGAGTCAAATATTACGTTTTTTAATGTAAAACTAGGAAGCCTGGAGGGGTGGCCGGGACCCCTTTTAATATGTGCGCCCCCCCTTTCCAAAATTCCTGAATCCGCCCCTGTTTCAATAGGATTATCGATTTCTTTCTCGATTTTTAACAATGACAAAATATAACGCACTGAATGACCCTTGGAAAACATATTCTATCCTCAGATTAAAAAGAACAAATCACATTGTCATAGATCGCTCGCCAAAAATTGCAGAAATTGACAGAATTCCTTGGTTCAGTTGCATACTCAACACGTCTGTAGAGCGTTGTGCCCAAGTTATAACTTATAGACGTACCTGTAAGCATAGTGACTAAGGCAACAAACAAAAATGGTTGTGTTCAGATAACATAGGTTGAAAAATTCAGGGAAGGTAGGTCGATTTTTTATACATACCAAATAGACATGGGTAGTATTGGGAATAGAAAAATATACTCTAAATTTCCTCTAAAACAATTTCTAGCAGCTAAATACATGCCTTCAGCATCTAGATGATGTCCCATTTTTGTTGATCTATGGTCGATCAAATATGGCTCAGTATGCGATACTCAACAGTCGGATACACCGTATTAGTATTAGTATATATTATGACGGAATCCTATGAGCATAAAGGAACCCCTCCCTCAGAGAGACACCTGGGACCGATTTCTGCCAGGATTAATTCCGAGAACCCCTGCTCTCAATAGAATTAGAAAACTCTGCCGGTTCTAACTGGAAATAAGTTTATAGCAATGTAACTTGTATAAATGCTAACCTCCGACGCAACCCACTTCTGACTAACACTAACATACTCACGTCTGTTTATAGTAGTTAGTACACCGTCGACCGGCCTTAATGCCCAAGTACATCCGCCATGGTCTATTCTAACCTCCACCGGTTGTAGGTTAAGAGCATACTAGTGTATAATCTGTTACTGACCAAAGATCAGGAAAGGCGCTGTGGCCAATTTATACCTGGATTAGGGCTAGTAGTTAGCACTCTCGTGCCTCAGCTTGCCTTCCATTGTTTCCGTAAATACGTATTTATAGATCTAACACTGTAGGCTATGGAGCTATGTACATACTTGGAAAGGAGACTCGGTCACTCCAGTGTAATGTTTCCTTCTTTTATATGATATTACTTTTCACGAAGCGCGGCTCTTTGAAAGTCTGCATTTACTACTTGAAAACGTAATATAATGAATAATTAAGAACGTAGTCGTACGGAGGTATAATACAATCTTTCAAACTCAGTTACTGCATAATACACGTTTCATGATAACGATGATAATAACCGGGATAAAAGTTTTACAATATACAAGTAATTTCCTATATACATCATAAATTGACATGGGAAAGGAATTACAATATTTATATCTTGAAGGGCTTATGTATGATTTACTTTTCTTAAGCCACACGAGATGTTCCCATAGCGTGGCTGTATTGATCAATGAGCTAACTCTGAATGATTAATGACCACACCCAGAGTCCCTGGTGACCTCACCCAGTTCAGGTTTTAGCTAGCTATACACTGACTACGATCGTCACTCATTATTGATTGCCGCAGTCCGCGCCGAGAGAATCCTATTAAACTCTCCTGAACGATGGGGAAGGTAATTTTTGCCTGAAAGGCAGGTAAAATTGTGTCATATAATAATGATCAAGTTAAGGTGAGAAGATGATTATATGGTTGGGCAGGTAGATCTACACCTGTTACTTCAGCTGCCCGACGGGCAGCAAAGGTAAAACCCTTAATGTTGAGGGGGAAAAACATTGTTGTGTTCAGGTAATCCTACCTACCCTAAATTGTTGGCCCTACCCTAGCTCTTTTTTTTTAGGAAAAATTAATTTTTTTACCTCCAAATCCAAAAGAGTAGACCTAAAGTTGCATGAAAAACTATAAAACAGCCCATAGATTCCAAGAATATGTATTTTAGATGCTAAAAAAAATTTCTAGAGGATATTTGGAATTTGTTTGTATTCCCAACCCTGCCCGTGTCTCTTTGGTTAAGTAAAAAATAAAGCAAAAAAAAATGATTTTGACCTAATTACCCTTTTCTTTTTTTACCTATCTTACCTGAACACAACTATTTTCTTTTTTGGCCTGAGCCCTGTTGTTCATTTGGTTTCGTTCATTGGACTTAGGGATAGACTGTCATCATACGCAGCATAAATCGCGTCCACGCTGATCTACCTATCTATGATACTATTTATAACAGGGTCGGCAACCGGCCATCTTGGTAGTGGACCCGTGATGTAAACACAACCTACTAACGTTACTAGCCAGAAAATAGATAAAGATCTATATGAATATTGTCCTAACCTACCCATGATGTACCAAACATATCCCACAATAAATTCATGAATGATGGTATTCCAAATAATTATTTTGGACTGAACATGGAAATTCTAAGCAAAATCCTCAGAGAGGAGCAGTGTTTGCAGGTAGGGCCTGTTAAAGGCAATGCCTGCTATGTGAAGCCCTTCTCAGGGCACAAGAGGTCATTCATGCTTGACCAGTCAGTGTCCGAAATCAAGGCTTTATCTTATGCATTCACCGGGTGGATAGATTAGAAAATTTTGCACCCGGGCACTTTTCTGTGCATACAGTCCTCTAAAAACCTATTCAAAAGGGTGGAAAACCCTTGCTCTGTGCACACATTTGAAAAGTGTGGACCCGACTCTAAAAACATGCAGACCGAGTGCAGGGTGCATACTTGATTTCGGACACTGCCAGTGGTCACCTGACGAACTGGTAAACCCCAATATGACATTCACATTATTCATCTAGATCTACTTGACATATTCACTAAACCAATATGATTAGGGACTTCCTTCCACACTGCTCTGATCAGTTATTTATTAAAGGGTTTGCCAAATCAATAGACCGTATGCCAGTTCGCTTTTGCTGTGGACTTTTTCCTGACATCCACTGTATGCTACAGCATTGGAGGTGGTGGAAAACATTGGTTTTCACGGGTATTTATCATAGATTAATACTGACTTTCTACTATGTTATAGATAAAGACCACAGGTACTCGAAAGTGTCAACATTTTTTCTAGGAACAAATTATAGGTGGTCCAGGGAAAGAAAAGCTAATTCTTAAGCATTGCGTCTACGGGCCGGAACTCCGTAATTCGATATCTAATTCGCGCATTTGATCAGGGTGGACGCATGACTGGCACGGGGTCTATCATACTCCATTCTCGCTTCAGATTCCCGTGTAATACATTGACCCCTGAATATGGTTGCCCAGCTACAAAATGTGGTTGCCCAGTAATATCTGAAGACAATATAAGGGGAAAAAAAGTTGTGTTCAGGTAACATAGGTTAAAAAAATTAGGGTAGGTAGGTCGAAACTTTTTTTTCTTTCGCTTCTTTTTTTTTTACTAACCAAAGAGACCCAGGCAGTGTTGGAAATATAAGAAATGTTCAAAATATCCCCCAAAAACATTGTTAGCATCTAAAATACATGCCCTGGGCATCTAGACTCTATGTGCTGTTTTTTAAAAAAAAGTTAGGGTAGGGCCAAAAGTTTAGGGTAGGTAGGGTTACCTTAACAGTACCACATTTTATCTTTTTTGGCCTAAGGTGAAAATAGATGACAATTAAATCAAAGTTCATAATTTTCATGACATATTTTAGAATATTTACTGGTTGCCCACTGGGCAACTTGTAGTCTACAACTTGTTGGTGCTCCTGGGTCACTGGACACCCGATTTGTCAAGCCCTCTCAGTAGCAGGGTGGTTGACATGTAGACGGCGTCGAGCGTTTAGTTCCATTTTCGTCCACTACGCGGAGGCGGCGGCGCCACCGTCGCCCTTGCCGGATAGCCCCAGCTTCAGTTTGAACCCGACCTTTGAGATAACCACATGCAAAATAGCTGTAGTTATCTTGGAGTAGTTCAAGCCACCCACAGAATCCTACAAGTAAGTTATAATTTGCTTACATTGGTGCCAGGAGTGTTGGTGTACCTACCCAGGTGGATATTGTGAAGATTTACCCAGGATTTACCAAGGATTTACCCAGTTCAGTGGAGATAAAACTTTGCCAGTGGAGACTGTTTACATTCAAGCCCCTGGCTTTGTTTACATCTGAATGACTCTGAAAAGAACTGAAAAAGGCCATCTACAAAGCTGACACTCACAGGGATTATTCACAAAGGACCCCCCTGTGTGTGTATGTGACATTTTGTGTGGTTTGGTGTGTTTTTGTGGACTTATTTTGGTGGAACTTAGCACCTTCCTGCCCATCCCAGGAGAGGCTGGAGGTGGCCATTTTTAAATCCCAAACCATTTCATCACACAATTATAGAGCCATCCTGCATTTAATAAGACTGTATATGATTTATGTGTCACCTATAGGGACTGTGTGTCACCTACATTTTAATTTTGGGCCACTATTTTTACATGTTGTGAACTTTTTAAGACTAAAATCTGGGGCTTAGTTTTCAAAAAAGGCCCAGGCCTCCTGGCCTGGAGTCAGTAATTTTGACTAAAACTTAACAAAAACATTAAGTGGCCCCTACAGAACATTCTGCCTTTATTATGTACTGAGTTAGGCCATATATTTAAGTTATTTTACACTGAATTAAGAGTAATTTTCATAACTTTAGTAAGCCTACTTGGACTTATTTAATTTTGCCCATTCATCCTATATAAGGCCACAGAGCCTGGTGACTTAATTTACAAACTCCCAAAATCTGGCTCAGGCTCTTGTCGTAATTCATCGGAAGTCCTACCCTGATTTATTACGGTGACAACAAAAATTAGGCTAATTCTTCAAATTTAAGGTAATTCCCGGATTTAGGTTACTTTTTCCGGAGCCACCTATAATCAGCATCATTCTTGAAGATCGAAGATAAGTCGGGGATTCGTTCAAGTTCTTCTGGTATCGACACTAAAAATTAGGCTAATTCTCAAATTTAAGGTAATTTCTGGTTTAAGATTACTTTTTCCGGAGACACCTTTAATTGGCCTAATTCTTGAAGATTGAAGATAAGCAGGGGATTCAACCCTAACCCTAACCCTAAACCAACCCTAACCCTAACCCTAACCCTAACCCTAACCTAAGTAATTTCTGGTTTAAGATTACTTTTTCCGGAGACACCTTTAATTGGCCTAATTCTTGACGATTGAAGATAAGCCGGGGATTCATTCAAGTTCTTCGCAGGGATTCATTCAAGCTCTTCTGGTATTGACGCTAAAAATTAGGCTAATTCTCCAAGGTAATTTCTGGTTTAAGGCTACTTTTTCCGGAGCCACCTATAATTAGCCTACTTCTCCAAAATTCAAGGCAAATTAAATCAATGCGAAGAGGATCTTCATTCAAGCTTAATTGCCCTACATTACATCATGGCGTGTTACATGGAAGCGGACACCCCATTTAACATTAATACTGCATCAGTGACAAAACTGAAAACCCTCCCAGGTGTTGGCGTGCCACAGGCCAAAGCGATCTGGAAGGTTTTTCAGGACTACAGGCCTGTGAAAAGCTTAAACCAGGTGGCTGCCCACTTAGACCCAGCGGTGATGCAGCTCCTAAAGGAGGCTTTCCTCGATTACAAGATCGATATGGGGCAATATGACCTGCACCAGCAGGAATTGGTGAGGAAGAGGGAAGCCATAGAAGATATAAGGCAGCGGCAGTATGCAGCCATAAAGCTGAAGCTCCTAACTGATGCTTTCACTGCTAGAAAGATTGACATGGGGCTGTACGACTTGTACCAACAGGAAGCAAGGAACCTGAGGTCGATCATATACGATTCAAAGCAGAAGCAGGCTGACAAGGGTAAGGAGCCCCAAAACCGACAACCGCAGGAACAGGGGAACAGTTTGCAAAGTGAGCGTGCTGATGACGTCTCATGTGAAAGCAGGGACAAGGAAGATCACAGTGGCCAAGAGGTCGGTGATGGGACTCCAGTTGATGATTCACCAACACTGCTTGAGATGATTGAGCAGCTGGCCTCAACAAGAGTAGAAGAGCCATCATCAACTGTTAAGGAACCAGTGCTACCACCCCCAGTGCAGCAACAAAGGATCAACCGTCACATCCCACCAGTAGAGCCGTCATCGACAGAGAAGGAACAGGCGATGCAACCTCCAGAATCCACTATCTCTGAGAGTGGATACAGCTCTGAAAGGAGTGAAGAAGAGGGGACCGGCAAGCATCCAGAAGCCGAGCTGGAGAGACTGGGATGTCAAGTCCGCGATGCAGAGGAGCGAGCTCAACACCGGAACCAAGAGGCTGAAGAGTGGGCATCCGAATGGAAGGAGGCCTACTCGAATGTCAGAAGCAGAAGGTCCGGTAGCTGTGGCGGGCAAGGTCGCCAAACAGAACTGGAGGAGAGGAGCGGAAGCGGCAGTTGGCCAGTGCCCCAACAGCAGTCGACTCCTATGCAGAAAGGAAGTGTGCAGGATAACTGTCATATCCCTCATCACCATACCCAGGAGGAGGAGTACAGGAGCCAAGAGGACAGTTACAGCCCTGAGCCATCGTATCCCTGGGATGACCTTCATTCACCAGGATCACGGTGGGAGCACCAAGGCGAGGGCCAGTACGAGACTCCTCGTCACGGTAGTGAGGGTGTCCGCCACTTGCAGGTCTCGCCCTGGGAGCATGATGACCGGAGCCCTTATGACGTTTCTTGGCATGAGAAATGGCACGACCGCCAATCCTCAGAACCACCTCCGAGGGAGCATGGAGGCTGGAACAGCCGAGATGTCTGTCACTCGCAGGGCTTGCTGGGGGAGCAGGTTGAGAAAGCAGTGGAGACCGAGGCTGGGGCCATGATTGACAAGTTGCAAGCCACAGCGAGGAGGCCAGCAAGGTCACCAAGGCCGTACCTGAGCAGAAGTGGATCATGCAGCGATTCCCCGTGCCAGCAAAGGCAGTGTGTCAACTGCCAAGAGTTGGGCCACTTCTTGCGTGGGTGCCCAAATCCCAAATGTAAACTGGTGGGAGCAGAGATTACGGCGTCGGAAAACTAAGAAGGGGTGGTCAGTGCGACCAATCACCACCCCTCCTTAACCGAGGTCGCCCACCGGACCGAGTGTCACACTTTGGCCCGGAATTCCAACAGGCTCCACCCGTTGAACAGAAATCCCAGGATCCAATAGCTGCAGAGAAGAAGGAGACAGGAGAAGTCCTGGCCCACCCAACAATGAACACTGTGGGAGGTCCCCTCCTTAACCGAGGTCGCCCACCGGACCGAGTGTCACACTTTGGCCCGGAATTCCAACAGGCTCCACCTGTTGAACAGAAATCCCAGGATCCAATAGCTGCAGAGAAGAAGGAGACAGGAGAAGTCCTGGCCCACCCAACAATGAACACTGTGGGAGGTGCTGGGAAGCGCGACCAATCTTCGCCCCTCCTTAGCCAAGGTCGCCCGCCGGGCCGAGTGTCACACTTCGGCCCGGAAATCCAACAGGCTCCACGGCCACCCCTCATCATAAGCCGCTCCCGGGATCAGCCCTCATGCCCAGACCGAGATCGCCCACTGGATCAGGCCCCATCTTTGGAGCAATCGCTGGACCGAGTATCACACTTCGGCCCGGAATTAAAACAGGACCAGAAATCCCAAGATCCGGTAGCTGCCCAGGACAAGAAGACAGGAGAAGTCCAAGCCTGCCTAACAGTGAATGCCATAGGAGGTGTTGGGAAGTGTGACCTATCACCAACCCTTCTGAACCGAGGTTGCCCCCTAGACCAGACGCCACCCATGAACTGGGGATCCCGAAATCTGGAAAATGCTCAGGACAAGAAGATCGGAGAAGTTCCAGTTCACCTGCCAGCAAACATTGACAAGTCACCAACCCTTCTCATACAAGATCACCACCCTGATCAGACTTCACACTTGGGCCAGGAAGTTCCAACTGAGCTCAGTGAAAATCACCTCCTGGACAGGGCTTCATGCTTGGACCAAGATTGTTACCTCAATCAAGCTTCCTGCTTGGTCTGGGAAACCAAACAAGGACTGTCCAACCTAGACCAAAACCTCCTAGACAAGGCCTTACGCTTGGACCGTGATTGCGACCTAGACCTGGTTTCACGCCTGGACTGGGAAACCCTGCAACAGTCATCAAACCTTGACCAGGCGTGCTGTCCAGACAAGACTCCATCCTTCAAACAAAGACCACTACAGGTGACCAATTCCACAGGCCAGGAGACATCCCAAAACAAGAAGACAAGAAGAGTTACAGCCCACCCACTGACGAACACTGTGGGAGGTGCTAGACACAGAGAAGACCAAGAAGTCAAGCTCCTGTCTACAGTTCCTGGAGGCCAGATTAGGAGCGTCACTGGCTCCCTGCAAGTGGCCTGGCACCTGGGCTGTGGGAGAGTGGTGTCACCGGGCCGCCCATCAACTTCGCGGGGCTCATAGGCCAAGGGGGAACCCTGGTCCTCTTTCTGCAGCTGCCTAGGACCCAGTCGGCTCTCGCTGGCCAGGACCCAGACAACAACCAGCTCCCAGCACCAGCTAGGCCGCCTATCAACATCATGGGGCTCAATGGCCAAGGGGGGGCCCGAGTTTTCCTTCCCCAGCTGCCTGGGAACCAGTCGGCTCTTGCTTGCTGGGACCCGAACAACATTCAACCCCCCGCACCAGCCAGAGGTCTCGAAGTGACCTTTGGAGGCATTGGACCCCGAAGGGTCCAGTGGGGGAACCAGGCCACAACCCCCGAGCCAGAAAGGGCAGAAGAGGAGAACCGTATGGCCTCAACTGAGGGGACCACACTGCCCTCAAAGACAGCCCATTCACCCAGGGCAGTGGCCGACGTACCACGGCCCCCTGAGGGTGGAAGGGTACCACCGCGAAAACAGAAGCTGGTGCCCATAACAAAAGCTCATCCACTTAGTGAAGGAGCCCCTAAGACGATGTTCAGTACTTCAGGAAAACTTCTAAGGGCTGACCACCACCCGGAACCGGACCAGGTGGTGCAGAGCCTGGGGCTGGACAAGCTCCCTATGGAAACCGACAGCCCCTGCCCCTGCCCGCGAGGGATCCGGTCCGACCAGCATGGACTGACTTCCATCCGCCTGGTAACGGGCCGAGTAGGAGAACTCCAAGGAATCCCACCCAACCTTGACTTGGAGATCCCCTCAAGGAAAACCCGGAAGTTCTTCGGGCTGTAGGTCAAGGGGACCTATCCTTGTATATAGTAGCAACTAGATGCCTGGAACATATAGAACTGTACATACACCTGTAGATGAGCCAGACGTTTTAGTAAGATGTAGTTCTAAGGCAGGCCTCTTCTAATGGAGGGGGCCCTCCTAAAAATGGCCTCTTCTGATGGAGGGGGCCCTCCTGAAAGATCACTTCGGCGAGAGCCAACTTAAAGAAAGATTATGACCACCACCTCTTGTGGAGTGATCTCACTATAGAAAATGAACTAAAGCCACGATCTCTGACTCAAAGTGGAGTGATGACTCAAGAATGGAATGGGACTTCGGATGGAGTGAGCCCTCCTAAAAAATGGAATGGGGAGGAGTGTAGACGGCGTCGAGCGTTTAGTTCCATTTTCGTCCACTACGCGGAGGCGGCGGCGCCACCGTCGCCCTTGCCGGATAGCCCCAGCTTCAGTTTGAACCCGACCTTTGAGATAACCACATGCAAAATAGCTGTAGTTATCTTGGAGTAGTTCAAGCCACCCACAGAATCCTACAAGTAAGTTATAATTTGCTTACAGACAACCCAACTTGCCCTCTTCAACACTTGGTATTTACTGATACTGTTGTTGGTTGGTCGACCAGTTTGAAGCGATTACGCTGCCTGTGACTTATCATTTACATTATGAAGGTACTGGTAGCCAGCACCTGTGGATGGGCCCATAAGGCAGAAGCCAGTCCAAAATTCTCCGAAAATTGGTGCACGAGCCACGACCAACAGGGGCGGATCCATGATTTTGAGAAAGGGGGGGCGTTCTATTGGAAAATTCTCACCTGGACCCCCTGGGTTCAGGAATTTTACATTAAAAATATCGAAATTTGGCCCAATAAAGGTGGGGGCGCACGCCTGGCACGCCCCCCCTTATTCCGCGCCTGACCAAACCAGTGAATGTAGATCTAGACTAGATCTACTATTCTAGAATAGATCTAGATCTAATATCTATGTAGTTTCGCCGCATCCCCTCCCTGCTCCCCGACCCCTGTGGAATGGCAATAGATATATCCAGGGACGACTAGATCAACTTCGGCTAGCACTCCATTCTATGACAAAACGCTAAACGAGAGGCTGGCTACGTCAGATGAGCTGACCTACTCGGCCTGAGCTCACTGACGGCGTGTCCCGACCCGCAGCCCGTCACCAGATCTAACCCCTTGTGCTCGTTTCGTCGGGAAGTTTTCATCGTCCACATTTTACTCCTACTACGCGGCTAACTCTATTCAATGAAGCGCATAACGATGAAGGGGTATTAGAAATTACACTGCAACAATAACTCACCAAAATTGGCGCGAGAAACACGTTAAAATCCAGTAAATCGTAGGGGTCCGAAAAGTTTGTGTGGGTTTAGGCGCCCCGCCGCCATTGTTGTTGTTCTGAATATACTACACCGCAGCAGTTTCATGCAATCATGGCCACTCTGCCGCATCGACACCTCGGCTACGAAGGTGTTTCTCACGGGCTATCATTCTGGGGCGGAGGGATTCACCGCAGAGTGTTTCATGGTTTGCTGTAAAACAGGTTGCCTAAAGAATTTCAGTATCGCCAGACGTGATTGGTCAATTTTCCGACGTTAGCTTGTTCCCGAAGTGTCATGTAGGATTTATGCTGGGCTCCCTTATCTCTCTTACGGCGAGGAGGACACGGCCTTAGGCTGGCCACCGCCCCTGTCCGCTACCGCTATACTAGGGGCCGGTCTCGAGAGGTGATCTAGGTCATCAGAGCGGCCTGAGCGAGCGGTGTCAGCTGTTATGTAATAGTCGCTCAGCCTGGGCAGGAACCACCTGACAGCTGACTTAGGGAAACCACCCTCAAAGCCTGTCACTGTGAACTAACTTCAGAAATCCCCCTCAAAGTCACATAGCATCTCACCCCTACCCTGTGAAGTATCTTCCTACCATGATGCATAGAAATATTGAGACAACATCATTATTTCTATTTGTTTACATAGAGTGGTTTCCGGGAAGGTGAAGGTCGTACATTTCTCAATACCAGTGGTATATGTAGAGAAGCGGAATTACCACGGGGTACCAGTGTAGACACGGCCTGAGAGACGTACAGCGATAGCGTGAGTTCGAGGCGCGGGGACCAGCGTATGTAGGATTATGACAGAATTTCGTCCTAATTCCGCTAGGAGTATAAGCGACATTCCGGACCACGCCACCTAGCGTGGAACTCAGCTCAACCATTTGAGGTTGAAGGTCTCACGGAACCAAATGTTTTCCTGTAGAGATCTATAGTTTAATATAGCATATCTTGAAAAAAAAAATATCCCAAACATTGCAACACCTTAAAGCCACTCAGTAACCTATTGAGACCTCTTTGGGAGACAAAATATCAAAATTTGAGGGTAGGTTGACCGTGAAAATTTTTCGCAACAGTCCCAGATGTTGACCTACCCTCATTTTAGCAGTTTTGCAGCGACCAAATTCATGGAGCACAGCGCCCATTTTAAAACCCCACTGACATTTACCAAACCCCCCATATCATGGATCTTTTTTTATTAACCCAAATTATACTAAAGTGTCAATTATGATCCAAAACACTAAATATCTTATATCTGGCATTATATATGAGATAATAAGTCACATACAAAATTTTAGGTATCTATCTATAGTAGAAGCTGAGATATGGGGCGTCCTACATGTAGGACGCTAGCATAATCCACTACCATAATTTCCATAGTATTTAACCCTTTGCTAATGCTAAAAAGAGCCTTATTGACAAATATATGATAACAAATAAATCATACTATTAATTTTAAAAATAAGTATTCTAGCAATCCATTAAATGGAAAGCCACTCATAGAGTAGAGGAGCCAGTTTTCGCGCAGCTCTAGTTTTCGCGCATTTTACGCATTTTATAGACGCATTTTTTCTCTAGGTATCAAATATGCTATTTTCTAAAAGCCAGACCAAAAAGAACATTGTGATGCAATTATTTTGTAAAATTCATGATGGTCATTAAAAATGTATTGTATTCTAAGGCCAAATATACATTTTGATGTCCCTATTATCTAGGAAAAAGTCGGGACCCTTAAAAAGGTAATATTTATGAAATAAGGCGCATTAGATGATTTTTTTTAAAGAAAAATATCATTTTTATAAAAAAATTATCATAGATATTAGTTTGAAGTAATATACGATCACTTTACTTTCAGAATAGTATGATTTCATTCTTAACATGAAAAATTGACCCCTGCGTGAAAACTGATGACAATAAATTAGACAGTCCTCAGTTTTCGCGCATTTTTCACTAATTTTTCCGAATTTTCCGAATTTCCAATCATTTTTTTCATGCATAAACTTAAAAACTTGTCCAAACAAGCTTCCATATATTTGTAAGAGTGTTTCCTAAGTCATATAACCCTAATAGTCGATGCTTAGCTGTTTGCGTTTTTATCTGGACAGGTTAATACTCCATGCTGTCATTTAATGAAAATGCACAAATATGCGCATTTTCTGCTTTATATCATGATTTCTATTCTTCAGATTTTTTGAGACAACCTTGCATTTCTAATACGCATATTATAAAATATTAAGAAGTCAACTATCATTTTGGATTCCAAATATCGATAGATTATCTTTTTCTGATGTTCCATATACAATATTTTATTTCTATTTAATATTTTACTCATTTTATACCTAAAATATGATTAAATGCGTGAAAACTGAAACCAAAATGCGCGAAAATAGGCCCAGGTGCGCGAAAACTGAAGAATTAACCTCTTAAAGTAATACCTTAAGATGTTACAAAAATATTTTCATTTTTAAAATATTTTTATTGAGATTAGGTGCCGAGAGGTTATTCCAGTACATATGCATGAAAGACATTGATTGAATTAATTTTGTCTCTAAAATTTTTGTTGAAATGTAATTTCTTGGCCTTAGTGCGCGAAAACTGGCTCCTCTACTCTAATTATGAAATCCACTTTCGGAGGGTGCGGAAAAATTATTTCTTATTTATTTTTGGGGTTGCCATGGTAACCAACGACCCAATTTATTGGTTATCTATGATAATATGCCTTTCTACATCATTAAAGGGTTAAGGCAAAATGAAAATTTGTTCTAAAATACAAAAAGAGCTTTAAAGTACTAAATACTGGACTTCTATGGCCATCTACTATGTACTTTGTATGCAAAATGTGTCAGTAAATGATGACAAAACTTCAAAATAATGCTATATCATGTAGTATCCACATTGATGCAGGGCGTAAAATTAAGGTAGTGGATTATGCTAACGTCCTACATGTAGGACGGCAATAGAAAATTCTTAATATCTCTGGATATTATTATTTGATTTAAATAAAAATTAGCATGCATATGGAGCTCCATAAGGTCTATCTAAAATTCAAATTTTGTCCCAAAATATTTATTATATCATAGGAAAAACGTACATTGATTTTTCAAATTTTCTATCATCTGTATTTGTTAATTTAACTCATTGTTTGTTGCCATGGCAACATGATGTTGCGTGGGATATGTTCTTATTTGGAATATTTTCATAATCTATAGGTGTTGAGGTCATATTTACACTAAGATTTTAGATTGTATTCATATTTTGACTAACTTTAACAAGTAGCACAAAACCCATGGTATAGGCGTCCTACCAGTAGGACGTTAGCATAATCTGGGTTAAATAACTCAGAAATAGTAGGGGGTATCATGTGAATTCTAATTCTGCATTATCATTTTATCTTATCCCATTATCAGCCACTCAGAGACTGGCATCCCCTTCACCTCGGGACAGAAAGGTATATGACACTACAGATGGCGCCACATTTAGTTCCGTGAGACCTGAACAATCCTTTCCTGATGTCAAAGAACTAAAATAGACGTCTATGCTGACATAGATCTAGATCTACTTTTGAAAGTGTAAGATTTTTGGTGCCCTTTGCTGTTCCGCAATTTTGACGTTTCTCAACCAAGAATAGGTCCTCGGGGATGTAAAATTTGATTTTTATAATGAAAGCCCAGTTCGATTTTGTAGTATTCGGGGTTGTGACACCTAAAGGTCTGCCGATCGTCACTTCCGGTTGGGCGGCGAAGAGTCAGTTGAGCACATGGCCACCTGTAGAGTGGAAGCTCCTTGCATTTGTGAGTTGTAATGTGTCCTAGTTGTAATAAATAGATGTAAACACAACAAATGGCGACTGAGGATTGAGGAACAAGGTGGTAGGACTAACTGAAAGTGTGAAAATCTTTCTGTGAAGTCTGGTAAAGTGGACTTTTCTCAAAATGCCTGAGGGAGCAGGTGGTGCTCAGGGCCAAGATGCCCAGCCAGGTCCAGTGGACACTGTGATAAGGGTGGATGTTGGTGGTTTGCCCCAGTTTGATCCAAAGGGGGATCCCAGTGGTTTGTCTGTAAGGTGGAAGAGGTGGAAAAGGGCATTTAACCTGTATGTTACAGCTAAGGGAGTTGTCAATGAGGACCAAAAAGTGGCTCTATTGCTTCATACAGGGGGACTTGATCTTCAAGAACTGTTTTATACACTGGTACCTGAGGATAGGGATGTTTCCCTGCAAGAGTGTATTAAGGCCCTAGATGACCATTTCTTGCCCCAAGTTAACGTGCCTTTTGAGAGACATTTGTTCAGGCAGTTAGAGCAGTCGGCTGGGGAAACGGTTGATCAGTTTGTTTGTCGGTTGAAACAGAAGGCTGTGTCATGTGAGTTTCCGAGTGTAGATGACGCGATAAGGGATCAACTCATTGAAAAGTGTGCGAACGCAAAGTTGCGTAGGAAGTTTCTTGAGAAGTCGGGGGGAGCGACTCTTAAGAATTTCATGGACATAGCTAGGGCGTATGAGACGGTAGATTTACAGATGGGTCAGATGTCTGTATCTTCAGCGCCCACCGAGGTCAATGCAGTACAGCATAAGAACAAGCAACCTAACTCTAAGAAGGAGACAAAGGGAAATGGGTGGAGTCAGAATAAAGACAACAAGTCAAAGGATCAGAAGCCTAAGGGTAGTTGTTTCAATTGTGGCCAGTTTGGACACTATTGTGCGGATAAGGTCTGTCCTGCTCGGTTCAGGAAGTGTAACCAGTGTGGTTTCCAAGGACATTATGCCAAGTTTTGTAAGCGGGATCCTAAGAGTCGTGAGAAAGCTTATCAGGTTCAGGAAGGAAATTCTGATAAGGACGAGGGCGCTAGTAGTAGTAGTGCTAGTGGCTATGCATTCACTATCCAGGAGAAAGACTGTAGTTTCGTGAATTCTGTGGGACCTGGTGTGATCAATGTGATGATTGGTGGGGTGCAGATGCCCATGCTCATTGACTCAGGAGCGACTTGTAACATTCTAGATACACCTACTTGGGAAACCTTAAAGGGAAAAGGTATCCGTTGTGAGTCACGGAAGTCCAACCGTAAGTTGTTTGCTTGGGGGCAGTCTGAAGCCCTGGAAACGGTTGGGACTTTTGAGGCTGAGATAGTGTGCCCGGAAAGTGGGAAACAGTGCAGGCAGGAGTTCCTTGTGGTAAAAGGGCAAGGTAGACCTCTGCTAGGACGGGAGACAGCAGAAGCACTGAATGTCCTACGGGTAGGTCCCGAGGTTGTGAACAGTATAGTTGAAGAGTATACTGAGGCTGACATACATGCCAAGTACAAGAGTTTGTTCAGCGGTGTTGGTAAGCTGAAGGGCTATGAATTGGAGATTCATATTGATAAAGACAGGAAGCCGGTCGCGCAACCTGTGAGGCGCATCCCATTTGGCCTCAGGGATAAGGTAGACATTAAGTTAGATGAGATGTTGGAGATGGATATCATAGAGGAGGTTCCAGAGGGACCAACAGGATGGGTCTCTCCCCTTGTAGTGGTTTCCAAAAGTGATGGCGATGTGCGAGTGTGTGTCGACATGCGCCGGGCCAATGAGGCCATAGTTCGGGAAAGACACCCGATTCCTACTGTGGAGGAACTGGTTCAGGATTTGAACGGTAGCACAGTTTTCAGTAAGTTGGATCTGAAGTGGGGGTTCCACCAGATTGTGCTGAAGGAGGACAGTAGGCATGTGACAACGTTTGTCACTCATAGGGGATTGTACCGCTACAAGCGCCTGATGTTTGGGATCACATCAGCACCTGAAAAGTATCAGAGGATCATTCAGGATGTGTTGCGTGACTGTGCTGGTGTGGCTAACATAGCTGATGACATCATAGTCCATGGGAATGGTGTCAAGGAGCACGATCAGCGTCTGTTTAAGGTCCTAGACCGCTTGGAGGAAGTGGGTCTGACGCTGAATCGTAAGAAGTGTGAGTTTCGGTTGTCCAAGCTCACATTCTTTGGACATGAGTTGACCAGTAATGGGGTCAATCCTAGCGACGAGAAGGTCGCAGGGATACGGGATGCTGAACCACCTAAGACAGCCAGTGAAGTGAGGTCATTCCTGGGTCTTGTTCAGTATTCGGCAAAGTTTCTGCCGGACTTTTCATCAGTAGCTGCACCGCTGCGTGAGCTGACTCGGAAAGATGTGGAGTTTGTGTGGGGTAGTGAGCAGGAGAACGCCTTTCTCAAGCTCAAGGAGATGATTACTCAGACAGAGACATTGGCTTATTTCCGTGCTGAGTGTCAAACCAGAGTGATAGCAGATGCAGGCCCAAAGGGGATAGGAGCAGTCCTCACCCAGTGTCAGAATGGGGTGTGGCGGGTCATCTCCTATGCATCTAGGAACCTCACAGATGTTGAGAGACGGTATTCTCAGACAGAGAAGGAGGCACTTGCTCTGGTCTGGGCCTGTGAGAGGTTCAAGCTATATGTGTATGGGCGGAAATTCGAACTTGAGACGGACCACAAGCCGCTTGAGTGTATTTATAGTCCGACATCCAAGCCTTCAGCGAGGATTGAGCGGTGGGTACTCCGTCTGCAAGGGTATGACTACAAGGTCGTGTACCGCCCAGGGAAGACGAACATAGCGGACGCATTGTCCCGACTGAACCAGTCTTCACCAAGGGATGTTAGTGGTGAATCAGTGGACTTTGTGAGGGCTATTGTACAGGAGAGCTTGCCTGGAGCACTGACTGCTCGGCAGGTTGAGTTGGCTTCGGGGACCGACCCAGAGCTGACTTATGTGCGACAATACATTGAGACAGGGAACTGGACACAGTGTAAGATGCCGCAGTATGCTTGTGTCAAAACGGAGTTGTGTGTTATTGGGAAGCTTGTGTTGAGGGGGACAAGGATAGTAGTCCCACAAAGCCTGAGGGCTGATGTTCTTCGTCTTGCACATGAGGGCCATCAGGGCATTGTCAAGATGAAATTGCTTCTCAGAACAAAAGTGTGGTGGCCTAACATGGACAGTGAGGCTGAGAGGATCTGTCGGTCGTGTCACGGTTGTCAGGTTGTTGGCGAGGGACGCCCACCTGAGCCCATGAAAGTGACAGCGCCACCGACGGGACCCTGGCAGGATGTGGCAGTGGATCTTATGGGACCCTTGCCTACAGGAGAGAATCTCTTGGTGTGTGTGGACTACTTCAGTCGGTATTTTGAGGTAGTTGTGATGCAGTCGGTGACTACACAAAAGGTCATTGATGCTCTTGATCCCATCTTTGCCAGATATGGGTACCCGTTTTCATTAAAGTCTGACAATGGTCGTCAGTTTGTGTCAGAGGAATTTGAGGCTTTCTTGGAGGTGAACGGGATTGAACATCGCAAATCATCTCCACTGTGGCCTCAAGCCAATGGAGAGGTTGAACGGCAAAACCGATCTCTCTTAAAAGTGTTAAAAGTGGCTGCTACGGAAAGGAAACCGTGGCAGAAGGAACTTCAGAGGTTCCTGTTGGCTTACCGTGCGACCCCGCAGGTGAGCACTGGGAAAACACCCGCCTATCTGATGTTTGGGCGTGAGCTGAGGTCGAAGCTGCCGGAGCTTAGGTGTGACCGTGCCATTGCACATGAAGGTGCTAGTGATCGTGATTGGCAGCACAAGCTGGCTGCTAAGGACTATGCCGATACCAGACGGCATGCTACACCCAGTACTGTGTTACCAGGAGACACGGTATTGTTGAAGAACACTAAGACGACTGGGAAGCTTGCGACACGGTTTGAACCAGAGCCGTACAAAGTTGTGTCAAAGGAAGGGGCTGAAGTGACTGTCAGTTCCAAAGAGGGAGTTCAGTACAAAAGGAACTCTTCTGCAGTGAAGCCTTATGTGCCACTAGCGGAAGAACTACAGGACTCTGGCGATATCTCAGACAATGGACAGTTTGAGAGGTCTCAAGTTATGGCGAGTCCGGTACGCACGCCATCCAGGGCAGTGACAGTACCGCAGAGTCCGGTCCACAGGCCAACACGGGCCGTGAGAGTGCCTGAGAAGTTCAAAGACTATGTGATGGATTGAACTTTGAAGTGTGAACATTGACATGATGACAAATATTAGTCTGAAAGTGTTTGACTGTATTTTGATATGTCTTTGATTGCTATGTTGTTTGAAAATGTTTGCATAACATGTCATAACTTGCCTTGTTTGTGTTTCAGGACTATAACATATGTTTGATATGCGACTGTGTGTTATTACAGTAAATGTAAAAAGTTAAAGTTGGTATAAACTTAAGGACACTGATGACCAGGGACTATGAACATTCTCAGAACACTATGACAAAGGTCTATGAACATTCTATGGAGAAGAAAAGGGAATGTAGTATTCGGGGTTGTGACACCTAAAGGTCTGCCGATCGTCACTTCCGGTTGGGCGGCGAAGAGTCAGTTGAGCACATGGCCACCTGTAGAGTGGAAGCTCCTTGCATTTGTGAGTTGTAATGTGTCCTAGTTGTAATAAATAGATGTAAACACAACAGATTTTAATGATCTATATATCATATTTGAAAGCTTAGGGGAGACTGGTGAGAACTGGGACAGGGGAGAACTGGGACGCTTGTTAAATCTACCAGATTTTACTGCCCAGGGAGCCCAATTGTAGCATAACTTTATAGTCTTTCCTCAGTTTGTTACAATTTTCCTATTTTTGAAAGCATATAGTGTGATTATAGAGATAATCAGCATGAATTGAAATATTTTGGGTTCAAAAAGTTTTTTTTATCGGGTCACAACGATTTTTCCTACAGCCTATCTGTTCAAGTTAGGAACAATATCTAGATCTAATTCTAATATGATGATGGGACATGTTCATTAAATTGTCTGGTGCACTTTTTCACTAAATCATGTGGTATAAAGGCTACAGCATCAAGTTTGTCAAAAGAGTGACTTTGGTGAGAAGTGGGACGGTGTGTCCCACTTCTCACCTGGGCGTCCCACTTCTCACCCTTTTAGTAAAAATTGGATAAAATTTGTGTTTTGTTTCTACAATACATCTCTATTTATCCCGTAAAAATCCTGTTTAAATAAACTCTTTCTGCTACAGGAGGTAACATACAAACATGATTAAAAAATGTACTGGGAAAACAGACATCCAGACTGCGCTTTAGATCTATAAGAATTCTGGGCTTTTATCCATACTTTTTCATCATTTGGGTCTAAAAAAAAAAATTCTAAACAGATACACAATGAACCATACAGTATAGGGGGGAGTCACTTCAGGGAAAGGGTAAAATAACTTCCTCCTGCTTATTTTGACAACAGAACTGACCTGATATGACATTTCCATGGACAAGACATTTTTCAAAACAAATGCAATTTGAAAAATGCTTTGATCAGGTAGTGTTTTCTCTGTGGCCCATTGCACAATGAATTTTGTAACAAAAACTAATGAAACAGTGCAACATGTCGTTGTTACTTTGAAAGTAAAAACATACATTTTGACACTAAAAAAAACAAAACTATTTAGAATGAACATAATGAGCTAAAATCTAAGAGGAATTTTAATTTTTTTTCCCCTTTTTACATCAATTTACAGAACTTAGTTTGAACAGAGCAATAACCCCTGTTTTTATTTTCTGCTAATAGAACTCAAAATTAATATTTATTTGGTCACATGACCAGGGTCACGTGACCCCTGATTTTGCAATATTTTAGGTGAATTTTGGACAATTTTCAAGAAATTCATGAAAAAATCAGCTAAATATTATTCTGAGAAAAAAAGTTGTTTTTGATGAAATGTAGCCTATCAAACTAGGATTAAATTGAGGTGTGACATGGAAATATAAGTCCAATATTTCTCATCAACTGCATGGGTTGAAAATGGTGTAGTTTAGCTAGAAATTTGCAATTTTCCCCCAAAATACCTGATTTTGATCATATAGTATATATTCAGGCCAATATATTACATAAAATAACACAGGAAATATATTATTTGTCAAAAAAAGATATGTATTTATGGATATGAGTTCAAATATGCAGTAGAATAATGTCTAGATAATCTTTTATGTAAAACAGCTGGGTATTTTTGGGTAATTCAATTTATAAGCTCATGACCAGCAATAATGATGTAATTTTTCTGCATATCCTCAGTAAATGGGAAAATAGAGTGCAGTACCATCCTATTAATAAACAAGTTAAAATTTAAATCTTTCTAGATAAACCAAGTTACTGAGCATCTAGTAACCTTGTCTTTGTCAGAAAAAGTCATTAGTATTACAATCACCACCTAATTTAATACAGTAGACTGATATTTCCAGTAAATTGATATATAGAAATAGACTTACACCCAAAGGTATTTTTAATCTTTTCAAAAAAATGCAGATGTAGTCCCTTCAAAGTCATCAAAATAATATTAGTTGACAAAAAAGAATAATGAAAATCGTTGCAGGCATAGAAAATGACTTAAATATGAATTAACATTGAAAAATTCATTGAAATTCATTGAATGGCAAGGAAATTATGCAGATTTTAAAATTTCGGACATATATGACCGAAATTTGCATTAGGGAACAGCAAAGGGTTATCAAAATTCAAGTTCAAGTCTTGATCATATATGGAAAACTGGCGGAATCATAATTAATTTGTTGTCAAAATTTGAAAACAAATAAAAATGTTATATAAAAAAAAGAAAGAAAGAAAGAAAACATTGTAATGTTTTTAAAAAAAACCGGTAGACTCTACTAATTATTAGTTTGAGGTGATGTATCTTCGTAGAGTAGAGGAGCCAGTTTTCGCGCACTTTGGGCAGAAAATTGAATCATACCTAACAGTATGTAATGAAAAAATTAATCAGATTTATCTGTTTTCATCCTATCATAGTGGGACAACGTCTATGAACATTATCATTTTAGAAAATATCAAAATGTCATATAAAATATTTGTAGAGCTATAATTTATAGGATTATAGGGTAAAACAGGGTTGTATCGCGCACTGTGGTATATCGCGCATTTTTTATTATTGACCCTAAGACAAAGAAAAAATATATAAAATTACTAAAGATGGTTTATAATTGATATAATTCACCATAACAGGTAAACTAAACCATGATATCACGTTATAACTTTTATGATTAACCAGTAGATCTAATGAGAGATATTGAATTCTCTGTAATGCAGGGTGCGGGATACAAACCTGATATAGATGTTATTATGAAATGAGAATAATATTTTGTAGGATTTTTATGACATATCATATTGATAATGGTTTCCATCCTATAAAACAAAGCATATAGGGTCTTAACCCTTTAGACCCCAATCCGGCCACGGCCGCCTGATGGTGTGCTCCCCGATCCGGCCGTGGCCGCCCGGAAAAATGACCATTTTCCCATATTTTTCCCATATTTTTCCAAGGAGAACACTTTTTTTGTGTTCATCATACAGAAATGGCAAATATATCGTTTAAAAGCTGATTTGATTCCTAATTCCATGCTCTAAACCAGATTTCAATAATTTTGATATTAATTGATGGGTAACCCTTTGAACTTTCTCAATTAAAACGAACTTAAGGAATTTCTGAGGGAAATCCCGGGAAATCCTGGGGGAATCCAGCAATTCATCCTTGTTATCAGTGGGGTCTAAAGGGTTAATTGAAAATAATTATGTGTAGTAACATCTTGTCCACATAAAACTTTTTTTTTTGTAGATTTTCATTTTTACCTTCATTTTCTTCTCAAAATGCGTGATATTAGGCCTTATGAATGCGCGATATTAGCCTGATGTGTGTAATACAAACAAAGAAAAATAAATTATTACATTTTCACTCTCCATCCATAATTAATCAATAGTAGAAAAATTTAGATTTCCTCTGCAGATACACCTACTATAGTTACAAATGAAAAAATAAACTTGGCGGTCATCCCTGAAGAAAATAATAAATAAAAGATAAAATTTGGACTGTATGAAATGTAAATCTATAAATATTGCTGTGAAATTAAAAAACAACCTTGCAGACTCTTATGAGTTTTCATAGTTGTCTAACATATGAAACAAAGTGAGCAGAGTATTAGTTGAAAATAATAATGCATATTGACCATGAGCCCACATTAACCCCTTCAACCCTCTATTCCTGAGGATAATAGACAAAAATGTGTGTGGACTACAGAAGAAATGTTTTCTAAAGCTGCAAACCATTTGAAGATATTCCTTTTAGAAGCTTAGATATGGTCATTTGAACTTCCCTACTTCTTGTACAATAGAAACCCTCCAGTTCTGATAGTCATCTTTGTTTCCATGTTATGGTAACTTTAACTTGACCTTGTATATTTAGAATAAAAAGCATTTATTATTCAGAAAAATGTTTAAAATACAATAACTTTTGATTGACTAGGTCTTTCATCTAACTGTTTGAAATGTAAAGCAGAAAAAGATATTTCCTACATTACCGATAAGAATTGTTCCACTGACTCTGAACATTCTTTTTTCTGTAACCATGGCAACCTAACAACCGTATCATATGAAGGATTTTTGTAGAAAAAACATTCCATTGCAAATTACCCATAATGCATCATTTTCAAAAGGTTTGATATTTCTATGAAAATCATTGAATTCCCAGGAAAATTCTATCTAAGTTAAACTTTTCCATAAAATTACATGAAAAAATGGTTTTTCACTAATAATTCCTTAATTAATGCTTTCAAGAGGCTGATTTCCCAGAATAGGCAGATTTGGCCTATATTGACCATAGCGACCTTTACTGGACCACATGTTCTAAAATATCTAAACATCATAGCATAATAATACAAAAAGTGTAAGGTTCCTTGGAACTTTGGGAATATTTTGATATTTACCTCATGATTATAGGTGAAATACCCATTTTATAATCAGAATCAAAGCCTAAAAGAGGTGCCATTTTATGGGTAACACTCATGTGGTGGCCAAATATGGCCTTATGAGGTGGAAGGGGTTAAAACAAATTTTTGGGCTGAAATTTTCATTTTTACCTTTATTTTAGTTTAGTTTATGTATGATACACAATAAAAGGTATGCTACATGCGCGATATTACCCTGACATGCGCGATACAAGGCCTTAAAAAGTTTGTTTGTTTTTGTTTGTTTTTTTTTCGCGGTCTTGTTCACCTAGAGGAGAGTCACCCAAGCCACGTCACCACCCACTTAAAAGGTATATTTGTTTGCATTGTCTTAGCAAATAAGGGTTAAGGTTCTTGATGAAAAAAATATATCAACAGGTACGCCTCATAGGGTTCTATTGTCACGTTTAGATCATCAGAAAAAATGTATCTATTGATATATATATGTTATGTAGATCTATAATAATCCTTGAATTCATCAGGACTCATTATCATACATATCAGAAATGCTATGTTGTATGGCAAAATCTACATACTAGATATATCTTTGAAAGTAGGAAAAACGCATATTTTGTGCATTTTCATTAGATGCCAGCTACATTAATTCACCAAGATAAAATACAATAAAAAGATGAGTTCAGCAATATAGCATTTCCAGTATGCATTAGGCCTATTACGAATTCTAGTAAGTCAACAATTATGTTTTATAACAGATATCAATAGATAACCTTTCTATTGCTCCTTTTATGTTTTTTTTTATGTTTTTATGGTTTTTTTTTAGATATTTTAGTCATTTACAACTTAAAAATGGTTAAATAGGCCTACACGAAAAACTGACAACTAAATGTGTGAAAATATGTACAAACTGAGCGAATAATAGATGAATAATGCGAATAAACCCCTGAAAATAGTATATAGGTGACCAGCTCTGGGATTTTGGGGCCTATTAACATACACTAGTTTTGATAGGCCTATCTTCAATATTTACAGAGGAAATGGCCAAAAATGATAAAATCAAATTTTGTGTAGTTTTATATGAAACTTTTAATTTTTCTAAAATTTTACAGTTGTTGCCATGGTAAACTGAATGTTTATCAAACATCAAAATGTTGAATTCCCGCTATGATCAAGAATTTGGTTTCCATGGAAACCAGGTCATGTGACATTAAATTTTATTCTAGAACTAGTATAACCTAAAAGAAGAACTTTCAAGCTACATTATGCAAAAAACAGATTGAAGCTATCTTCATTAGAAAAAACATGAGAGTATTTTGTTTGCATCATAATTGATGTAGTTCATATCTTACTCAATATTTAACTGTTTGTAATGAACTATTGTTAATGTTTGATTTAAGACTGCGTAAGGTTCGTGTATATCCAAGTCTTCATGATTTGTTTTCAGAATGTCTGAGTAATTCAGACTGCGTTTAAAGTTTGTCCGTTCACTTCCCAATAGTTCAAAAGAAATGAACGATGAGGGAGCTTCTTAATATGAAAGGGTTTTTATTCAGTAAACATCTCATCCCGAGTCAAAGCCACCATGTATAAGTCTTCATCAGTCCACCTCCCATCTCCTATCAGCAATCAACCACATTTAGAACACGAGTTGTTCCAACACCTTCTAGACCATTCTAGTATTCAGCTCTATCACAATCCTATGTCCGAGGTAATGGATATTGGTAAACTCCAGTCTGTTACACGGAGCCGATGTACTTACTCCAAGTATAACTCCTTGGCTAAACCTACTAAACTTTAGTGACTGCTAACCACTAACTGCTCGCTCTCTACCTTGCAACACCTTTTATACTGGTTAACAGGTGGCGCTAGGAGCGCAAGATATTTAGACTAGAAGTAGACTTGCTAAGCCTGATCCTTGTTGGATTATATACCATGACAATATATTAAAAGTACTAAGCCATTAGTACATTCGACGGCGGTCAGGTGTTTGAGTTTAAGGAGGTGGACGACATAGCTCAAACCAAATGAATATAATGAACTCCCAATTTTGATGATTGGATATATTTGTTAAACCATGGTGGGGCGGCCCTGACTCTCGTGGTACATTCAGCACAGTGTCAATAAATTCAGAAGTTTTTTTAGGAATTGTAAACAAAGTTACATTCATATGTCCAGTTTTACCTAATACACAAGTACATTTCCAGTAGTCCATGCTAAGACTCGAGATCACGTTGAAAAGGTTCATAAACATGAAGTTTTCAGGAATAGTTCCTAGCATTGTTAGCCCATATTATGGCTTAAGAATAGCGGAACAGGTTCATAAGGTAACAAGGTAAGTTTTAGTGAATCATGATCATTGTATGATAAGTAAATGATGACATGATCATGTTGATAAACAGGCGTACTCAGTTTTAGAGGATGAAGATTTATGACACTCGTGCTTAAAGTGATAGAGTTGGGTTTTTCCTTAGTACATACATGTACAGATTCTGACATTTGTAATTTGTAACACAAGTCGACAGAACTCAACGTATATACAGTGTAGGGTTGTCTTAAACTTCTAAGAGTAACAAGTGTACATCAAATCCAATTTCAGAACAAATTAACACAACATAAGTCAATACAGAGAATTCGGACATTTTGAACGAACGACTTTCATGATACAATGCGTGTCAAATTTTAACCAAACTTCAATCATAATAACATTATTTTCAATAAATACAAGGTCTCTGTATCAGGTTTAGCAATACCGAGCAGTTGGAACCAGAAAATATCACCATTCCTGTCACGCGTCCGCCAGCTATACTTAGTACACGTGTACTTAGCGAGACGCTTGACTGGAATTCCCCCCCAGGGTTTGACCTCGATATGATTCCTTCAGGTGCGAAGCGCCCGGATGGCAAATTTCTGCTTCGATCAAACTTTCAAGTTTGAAGGCTCGACCTGACATTTTGAGCCGATATGAATTAATTCTGGCGCTTGATTATGTTGGTTGGGGACCTAAGCTTTAGTTTAGCACAGGTTTTGTAAAAATTTATGCGATGGATTGATCATGCTAGCCGATTTCAAAATTTGGATCTTTTGGATCAAAAAGGGGTTTCCCAAATTAGCCTCGTTTTGACGTCATTTTAATCAGTGCCGGTGGTTATTTTACAAGAGGCGGACGTAGATTCTTTTTGTCACATCTAACCTTTGATCTTTTAACCCAACCACGATGGTCAGAGTCGCGATCTTCTGCTCGGACAGAGAGGCGGGAGTCGAGGGATACCCGGACTTGCTGTTAGGGGACTCGGACCACACAGTTGTGATTTTTCCTTGGGAAAACGCCACAACAGCGGAACTATCCGGACACGCCTTTGCCCATCATGTTATTTTCCCTGATGACATTCTTATCGTGGTGTGCAACATCCTTGATGTCCTCACCTGGGACCGGAAGCTCGGTTTGTATCTCCCTCTTTTTACCAAGTCGGAGGCAGCGGCAAAGTTTTATGCTGAAACTTTAAATAGGGCGTTTTACAACCTACACTCCCACCCGTTACCGGCCACCCTCGTCATCGCAACCCCCTCAGGGTTTGACGCTGGAAGGTGGCCGCTAACTGACAGCGACGAGTCGCTGCAAAAATGGGTCAATCGTCTTATCACCAAGGTCAGCCGGGAGGTGAAGAGGTGCAACGATTGGTTTGGGGTACCCACGGTGAACACCGGACGAGCACTCCATTTAGTAAAGACTGTGGCGGATGGGACAATAACAGTGAACAATTTTGGAGAGTTGGAGGACGGCTACTCGCCGTCCCCACGGATAGTGCGTCGTTGGGCCCGGGCTCTTGGCCGTTTTGTCGCCCGCCTACCGCTGGCCCCGCGGTAAACCACCGGCATTCATTCATGTATATAATAATTTTTTTTTGGAGTGATTTCTACCCTGTGATTCCAGTGATTCAATTCCCGATCAGCACCTAGTCCACTAAGATGTATTTATCCAGGATACCCCAGACAGTGTTTTTTTTTTTTTTTTTTTCTTCTCCGGAGGCCTTTGGCCAGATGTTCATCAGGAGCCGCAGGAACATAGACTGTTGCCACGGGACCCGTTGTCTACGCCGCTCGTTGCCGGGCCTTCGCCCTTCTCGTGGAGCCGCCCTCCTAACCACCGCTCCGAGATCGGGTAAGTTCCGCCTCCCTTCTACAGTTCTTGGCACGTTAGGTAGGCTACTAATCGTAGATTTAAGGAGATTGTTGGCCAAATTCCTCTTGGTGGTTCTCGGCTCGCCTTCACGTGGTTGTATTCCGGAAGCTGATGTCACTCCCGGAACCAGAAACTGTGTTTTGCTGGTGATTTTAGTAACGGGTAGCGTGGGTGGCCATCTAGTGTTTACTTTTGGTTCCAAGATGGTGGACGCGGGCTGAGAGTCAGGATCTTGCGTACTAAACTTATCATCTTTTCCAGGTCCTGCGGTATGTTAGGGTGATGTAAATGAAGCAATGTGACACGGTTGGCACTGAAAAGCGTCAGGCTATATAGTTTTAGTGGGCGGATTGTTTAGGCTAATATGATCAAGCATTTTACCTCGCGCGTGGTTGGGCGATAATAGGGGGTTTTCTGACTAGCGGTTTGTTGACATTGCCGATCTAAGTAGGCTTTTTGGAGTGTGGGTAATTTGCATCGTATTGTTATTATTTGATACTATTAACTGTTGGGGACTGACACTGCACATGAGAATCAGGTACGGGTGGCCAGAGATTCCGGTCTGAGTTGTACAACACTAGATTTGCTGTAACAGGATTCTTTGTTTAGTCGTTATACGTACAGGGCATTAGTGTAAATGTCTACATTGGAAACAATTCACATGGGGTGCCTTAGGTAACCAGCGCTTCCTAGGGTGTTCACCCTGGTAAGTTTAGGTGACAGTAGGTGACCAAGTATTTTGGTCCAGACTTCCCAGCATTAGATTGGCTGTGACAGAATTCTTTGATGAGTAGTTCCCCTTACCGGGTACAGGAAATATTGACGTGTCGGCCACGTGAGGCGACACCATAGGTGGAGCCGTCCAACGAGTTGTTGGCGACTCCCATGGTAAGTTTGAGATGTAGTGGCGAAGGCCACAGATACCCATCCCATGTTTTAGTCTAACATCAAGACTGCGTCAGTGTCATTGTGTTAGAATAAGTTTTAGAGTGAGTATTATTGTACAGAGTCGTCTCGAAGAGGAAAAAATACTACTGTGAGGAGACCGAGATGAAGTCTCTAAGACACTGAATGAATTCCCAGATGAAGATTCTGTATGTGTCACTGTGAAAGAAGGAATGGTATCCTTATTAAGAGCTAGAAAGGCACCAGCACCACAAAGATTACCAAGCGTCACAAGCAGAGATACATGTGTGAACACTGCGGGAGTTCGTACGTTCATAGATCAGGCCTTAGTAGGCGCCGTTCCATTGAACACAGAAGCCACGTTTATCAGTGCCTGAGATTGCCAAACACCTCAGACAGTGATATCTTTGCGATGAATGTGTGGAAACCTATGCCCACAGGTCGGGGCTGAGCCGTCACAAGAACATCCATCTGCTAAGGCTTCATGAGTGCCCGAGATGTGATGCAAAACTGTCCCGCTCAGATTCCCTAACCGACCTCATGGGGAGATAAGAATAATGATGGGAATTGGATCCCTGGTGGTTTACCTTAAGAGGTCACTTTTTTTTTTTACAAGAGTCAATACTCTTGATAACACTCTTTCTGTACAGTGTGGTAGAATAATTACCCAATACACTCCAAGGATTTATACGCAAACAAGTTAACACCCCCTTCAAGGGTGACAACTGTTCTAACATATTTGACTCCATCTTGTGAAGCATCCGCTTTAAAACCACAGTTTGTTCTTATTGAATGATTATGTTACGACAAAATCCCTTCTCTCTTTGCTAGTTACAGGTGGTAGCTCGGCGTTCACCCCCTACATTCAGCCTGGGGTTTGAAGACCGAGTTCCACTTTATATTGGGTAGTGGCGCCCTTCTGACAATGCAAACGGGTGCGCCACTAACTCCAAACGGTTCACTGAATAGATATTATACCTATGTTAACAGTAACATCTCACTGTCTACCCTATACTCTACATCACATGGGAAAAACCAACATGACAAGCGGTGGGGGTAGCGTTTTCATTCCGTGAGGTATAAATGTCATTAAAGGACATTAAGTACTAACTGTACAAAGGAGGTTGAGATTATTCGTTCCTCATTAGTTATCACCAGAGGATCGGGTCTCAGATTCAGGTTCATTTCTGATCTGATTCCCGGTCCTCATTAGTTACACGTGGTTTGTCGGTACCTTCCCACTCATAGGACCAGAATGGGCAGCACCGAGTTTCCCATTGTTATAATTGGGAGCAGACTGCATATATATTTTTTTTTTTTTTTTAATATGCAGCCTACACCCCCTTTAAATTATAGAGATGTGTAAATGCATCTCCTTAGATCACTCACTTCCAGACAGCACCTAGTAAGTCGGGCCTTTACCGAAGTACAGTACAAGGTTAAACCCGTTTTCTTGTTCAGGTCTATGCCCGTTTTTCTTGTGGAGAGTCAAGACTACTCCTGAAAAGACTCCGCCCCCAGCTTATCCTAACTATGCGCATGCAGGGCAGGGATAGGTAGTGCTAAAGACAGAGTTAGAACTTTTAGCTCCTTTCTAATAGATCGGGTAAACTTATTAGCTCTGGGTGTCAACCAAGTTTATTGTAGCTTGTTCATCAGGGAATCAGTAGTCCATGTCCCCCCTCTTCAGCTCAACTGTTGAGCGGAGACCTGGATACTTTTAGCGCCACGACGGCGGTCAAGACTAATTTTCATTCATTTATTTATTTTTTTTTTTTTTTTATTTATTTATTTTTTTTTTTCGACGGCGGTCAGCTCTGAAGCCGCTCATTTCCTTTATTAATTTTAGTTATTTCTAATTTTTACCCGGGTCGAAACTTGACTTCTTGCCGTTTTGTCTCTGTCCTGATTAAAAACTGGTCTAAAAATGGTCTAAATAACTTAGTCTTGAATTATGGGTAGTTGTTCATTATTTTCTTTCTTCTTGATACTAGTTGTCGTTGGATCCTGACTTTTATGTTAAAGTCAGGATCCCTTGACCTAAGACATACGGTGATCCGGTGGTCATTTACACATAACCAAGACGACGGGGCTATTAATAAGGACAGCACCTCGCTCCACCGCCTTGTGAGTTTTTGCTACAGCTTCTCCCCCCCCAGGGATGGCTTGTCCAGTCTGAGGAAGTCGCAATATGGTGAGAGAGAGCCGAGCACCCTGTGAATGTCACCAATTCGCCGTTGTCCCGTAACTACATTTCCTTGTGACCTCCGCTATAGCTCCCAACTATGGCACGCCTTGTCAGGATTTGCACATATCCCTGCCGCTGCAGCGTGTCTATACCAGGAGCAAACGAGCCACGTATAAGGTACTCTCGTGTGCTGTCACAGAGCGTCTCCCCTGAGAATGTTACTAATTATACTGCTTTCTTATTATATTTTGCCCAAAATTCCCTGAGGAAGAGCTCTTAGTTACACAAATATTGGTTTGCTTTATATATTAGTTTTTAGGTAAATTTCTTTCTATTCGTCGATTTTTTTTGTGATGAAGAGACCGCTTGTCAGGAGCCAATCCACCCGGGGCATAGTGACTGCCATGGTCGGGCGTCCACCCCAGTGCCCTTCGCAGCGTCAGTGACGCGTAACCCCAACGTCCTGCCTCCTGTCAGGCACCACTGACACCAGGCCTGTGGGCAGGCTCCTGCTGCTTGTGCAGCCCCCTCATCTTTGAGAAGATTATATATGTAAGCATGCTAAAGAATAGACAGTGGCGTTCCCCAAGTGACTCCTGTACTGCAGCCCGATCCTAGCGGTAACAACAACACAGGGGTCAGGCGTAGATGGTACTTGCTTGAGGAAGTTCACTTCGCTCGTTGGGAGCATTGGTCCCGTTGAGCGCTCTTAGGTTTTATACAGAATTTTGAGTATCTTTTTAAATGCTAAAATTTCGCGACACTAGGATCGGTTCCAAATGGTTCCCTACTTTAAAAGCGTTGCCAAATCGTTAACAATGAGAGTGTTGAGCTAGGCTACCGGGCATGGGACACTCGACTTGAGAGAAATTTAGATAACCCATGGGTCCATAGAGAGACGGTTGGACCAGCCTACCCGACCCAGGTTTCCCTGACTGGTGAATCCTTATTGCTCAGGTTAGTCAACAGAACCCTACCTACCCAAACAGGTATTGCCCAGCGAACTTCCTGTAACATTTTAGTTTTAGTATTCGTACCTTTGTGTTATTAATTCACCAATTTTACCTGTACAGCACTAGGTCAGGTTTTAACACTCGTTACATCGTCATATGATAACTTCATAAACCGTTCCTGGATCTATTTCGGATGTCCCTGGCCTTATTGTCTTTCGGGCAGATCCCGTTCCGGTCGCTGTTGAGGTGGGCGTGGTCGATCTAGGAGGAGCGTTAGGCATTGTTCCATGTCCCATCACCGGATGAGGCCAGTCCGCTCCGACATCGGACCAGCCTGCGTCGATGAGGCGAGGTACTCCCATGGGTACAGGAGTGGCTAGCCCCGAGGAATATCTCAGTAGTCTGGCCCTGGTATTGTATTTTAAGTTACTCATCATCAGACGGGCTAGTTTTTTAGACACTCTCAGGGTGTCGGGTAGTGGCACCTTAGATGGATGTTGTCCAGGTCTAGTCGCTGCTCCCATCAGCTGCGCCCCCCAGGTAACTGTCAGAGTGTATTTCAGACACAGCTGGGTCACCAGTAGATCCCTAATGAGCACATAGCCCTCCGTATAAGTGTGGTCTGAAGGCATAGCCAGTTCGCCTAGGAAGATTGTTTCTATCATATGTGGATTGGCAAACTGTACGTACAACCCATCCACAGTCTTTCTTCTAATATTTCTCCACTTTCGCCACACGAGGACCACTATAGCGATGACTAGTACTGCTAATAATATAGCCAGCACTGCCACTGCAGTGGGGTTGGCGGTTGCGTCTGGACACCCAGTTAGTGCCTTTTCATGGTGCAACAGTTTCTCCGGGTCCGCCGTCTCCAAGGCCATGGCCCGAGGTAAGGTCATGGTTAGTCCGGCTAGGGCAGCCTTACCTTGATGGTTCCGCCAGCATTTCCAGAGGACACATCCAATAATTGTCACAGCCACCACTATGCAGAAGATGGTGAGGAGACCAAAACCACCTCCGAAGTTACCTATAGAGAACCACGGGGCGTGTTTCTCTACCTCGTAACGGTCAGTCGCTTTCTTGATGCCCTTGGCCAAGTCTTTACGGTGTTTTTGTATTCGTTTGGCCAAGGAGGTCACAGGTATTTTGACCTTCAGGCTTTCCTCGATTTCCAGCAGGTCTTTCCTAATTGTTTCAGGGATAGGGTCTGATTCCAACATAGTGGGTTCGTTTTTGGACGTTGTGAAATTCATGTCCCACCCCTTCACACGACTTGCTGCTTCCAACAGGTCATTATGTGGGTACACAACCGTGGTGATCCTGGTGTGCCGGTCACAATTTCGCAAGCTATACGGTATCCACGCTCCTTGTGTTTGGAATGCACAGTCGCATTCCACCTGAACCCTTGCGTAATTTTCTATGTTCACTCCGACCGCAGGCTGGTTTCTGCAAATCATTTGGCCTCGGGTGTCGGCGCTGACCACTAGCATATCTCCGTCGTCTAGGTACACTGCCATCTCTCCAAAGTCTGCTTCCAGTAGATAGTCCAGCTCACATTTTTCTTGGATCGCTAGGTCGTCGCGCCTCAGTAGCGCAGCAGTGCAGGTGTTGTCTGTAATCTTTTTCATATAGGGTAGATCCTTACAGAGCGTGATGGTTTGTCCATAACAACCTGACCAACTGCCACTAGCCAATGGTACGTAATACTGGCGGGACATGGACATGGCGACACTTTTGGGTAGATTAACAATTTGGAGAGCGTCCTTCTTAAGTCGCCCCCTAACCGTCACTGGCACCGGAAAAGTTAGTACTTCGTAGACCCTGAACAAATGTTCGTCAGCCACCACAGGCACCCTTACATACACTATTAATTCCTGAGTGGTTTCATTGAATTTGAACGAGGGTTGACTGTTCTCGTAATAGAAGGAAGGATCTGTGAACGCGACATGGAACCTGGGGTGGATCCCCTTCAGATATCTGTTAACTTCCTGGACCGCTCCGACCATATATTGGCGGGGTACCAAGTCCATAGTCAGCTGGCCCCGCGTCAGGCGCTGTACACCTTTCCTGAACACGCGAGTTTGCTCTACCATTAGTTGAAGATACACCATCTCTCCTAACTTGTCTTCCAGAGCGACCGGTATCATATTCAGGTACAGTTCCATCCAATCCACCTTATGTTGCACGAGCTTCATCCTCCGGCGAGTCGTGTTGTGTGCCTTATTTAGTGATCTTAGATTGTCCAGTAGGCCTATCACGACATGGTTAACCCTTTCGACAGCCTCGTCATGTTTTTCATTCATCAGAGCCAAGTCTTCGATCATTTGGTTCGAAGACTCTTGCAATACTCTAATCAATTCTCTGTTATATTTGACATCAGCTGCCAGCCCTTGATTCCAAGAGGTTGGAAGAGGAAAGGTCGGCCACCCTGGATCGTCCAGCATTGTGGGCAACTTCTTCATTCTCTTGACCCTTCCACCTGGATTTAATTCCGACTCTTGATTTTGAAGGTCTTGTTGAGTGTTCTTTATTAGGGAACTTAAGGTTTCATTAAGAACTTCTCGGTACCGACCCTTAAGCGCCTGCGACGTCTGATCCATCCAATTGACCAGCGACCTGATGTGGTAGCAGGCCCGATCGAGGGCGTCTCCTCCCTGTAGATATCGGTGACAGACCTGGCCAAAGGTAGCTTTGTTGAAGGAGCGCCTCCTTGGAATAGTGATTAGGAAGCCTTGTCGGACGTGTGTTATATCCGCGGTGGACATTAACTTCCCTGGTTTTAACACTACTCCATATTGTTCTAAAGCTATCACTTCAGCGTTAGGGGCTAGCCCTTCAGGTGGGCTGGAGTCGTTATGCACTCCCCTAATGCCCCCTATTATAGCTGATACGAACAGCACTAGCCACTTCATTGTTTTTGTTTTGGCCTTAGCGATAGTTTGAGAAAGTTAATTTTGCAGTTTATCTAAAACATGTTCACAGCAAAGTTACCTTATTTTCCTGCGCACTACTATCATCCATGCGCCGAAATATGCTCTCCTCCCGGGTCCTCTGGTCTGTTTAGTTTGGGACATGCTCGTAGAGGTTTTGCCCGTTGTCATTTACCACTCGCCTGATGATCCCGCTCTCGTCCTTGGTGACCGTGATCCTCAAGCCTCTCATACGTTCGCAGGACGAGGGGCGCATTGCTCTGAGGGGTCTTGGCCTAGTAGGTTCCAGTCCGAAACGGCCCCCGTTGGATCGTACGACGGTTGGCTCGAGGGGTATGGGTTCGGTACCTGCGGTGGGTTTGTCGCTGGGAGTGGGCTCGGCCACAGTGGGCCCCCCGGCTGGCTGGTTGGCGTCCACTGCTGCTGGTTCCATAGCAGTGGTGATGGATTGGCGTTGCAGCTCGTTGTCAAGCTGCTCAAGTCTAAACAAGCGGGGTCCGCAGGCTGTAAGTGGTGGAGGAGGGGAGCTCCCGCCGGCCCGTTCCCCACCGGTGGGGTTGGCGCGTGTTGAACGGGTGCTACCTCCACTTTTAGTCCTGGAGCGGCGACGGTTAGCTGTTCCCCTCCCGATCGCCTTTCCAGAAGGGGTAGACGTCGGCCGCCTCGTGTTGTTTGTAGGCTGGTACTTTCCTTGACGCATTTAGAGTTTTGTGTGGTCCTTTGAATGAAAGGAGCTACTTGAGTTTTAATCTCAGCTAATTGTTTGTTTGATTTTGGCACATCCAGTCCTACTGTCCTTCTAATTTCGTCAACAGTCTCAAATAGTTGGAACAGTGGTTGCGTAAGGTCCCAGAACCAGCCGGCCTGAATCTGCACCGGTTGGTTAGCCGCTTCCTCCTTCTGAACCGGCTTGGCCAACGCCGTTAGCCTTGGCTCGGGCTCCAAGTCACTCACCTCAGATAAATTGTAGAAGTCTTTATCTGCTGTCTTCTTTTTGGCTGGAGCCGATTTAGCGGACCTCTTGGCTCCGCCTGTGGTCGTTCTGGGGGGCCGCCGGGCTGGTGTCCTTGGCTTCTTCCGGGCAATCCCGGCGTCGGTTGAGTCCGGACGGACACCCCCCCGGCCCGGCCAACTCCACCGCCTAAGGGTCTGAGCCGGTTGTTTCCTAGCACTCTCCTTTTCGACTGTCTTTTCTTTCATTTGGTAAAATCCTAAAAGAATGGCCCAACGAACCTTCCCTTGGTAGGTAGCGCCCTCTGGTGGGGGCGGCTAATCCGTTTCCTTCTCAGGGGGACGATGATCCTTCCCTCCGTGTCCGCAGGGAAAGTAGTGGTTCCCTTCGGATTGCTATGTGGCCGGAGGGCTAGACAGTTCCCCATGAGTCGGTGGATCAGTGTCCCAGCTAAGTTCTCTTTCTGCTCCTTCCAGGAGAAGTCGGAAGTTGAACAATTTCTATCTCCAACTTCTGTTCAGAGATAGAATCAATATCTATCTCCGTTTCCTCCCGGGCTGGGTTGTGCGCACAATCACCTGTAGCAGAGGTGACCGTCTAGGAGCAGAGTTGCGGACCGACTGGTGGATCAGCGCGGATCCCACGAAATTATAACCGATCCGCTTGTCCATGCCGTCTCCATATTTGGAGCTGTATCTTGTTTCAGGTGGGGGGGGAACGCTTGCATCCGGTCCCAAGAGATGACGCCAAACCACTGGCATCTCTCTTGGTGTGCGCACCCTCCCTTTCTGCCACGCCCCTGGGCGCGGCGAGGTGGCCGTGAGGTAGACCACCTGTTCCATTAGCGCTGATGCTAACGGTGCCGTTCCGCCGAACCTTTATTTTCACAGGGCGGCTAGATTTCCTGCATTAATCATCCATGTCGTCGCTTTCCCCGCCGTTGGACAGAGCGACGTAGTTAGGGCGGCGGTTCCGACGTAGGTTATAGCCACCTTTCGTCGGGACATGGTCCTTTACTGTTTTTTCTGGGCTCTGTTCCGATGTATCCAAGATCGGCACATCACCGCAGGGTAGTTTTATGGGCTTGTTGTTGCCTGGAGGGGATCTCCCCTCCAACGGCTGGCTTTTGCCCCTTCGTTTAGCTCGTTTGCGTTTCCTCTGTTCATTAGCGCCAGCTGTTCCCCGTTCACAGGCGGCTTTATTAGGAACAAAGGATAAGTTTGTTGACAGCGCGGTGTCCGCACTGGTGCCCTGACCATCAGTGATTTGCCCATCCGTTTCTGCTAAATCAGTGGGACTTGGACCGGGTTTTTGTGTAGGTACCTTCCTGGTCATAGGAACTGCATCATGCTCACGGGGACCGGTCGTTCCCGTTGAGTTTTCAGTCTCAGCACCCCTTATTTCGCCATCTTCCTCAGCGATTTCACCCGTCGGAGTGTGATGCAATTCAGGGTTTCGGTCAGGATCTGCCCCTTTTGAGTTAGTGATTTTCGCTTCTCTCACCAGTTTGGGAATGTTATGAGGGATGGCGGGAGACCAAGGCCCATGTGCAGGTTTGAGTTTCGAAATGTTTACTAGATGTGGGACCTGTTTTCCAGTTTTTAAAGACACTAGTCTAACAAGGTGGTCTCCTTTTGTTTCAATTACCCTGAATGGCCCAGTATACCTGTTTGAGAACTTAGACGCTTTATTTTCACTAGCTAAAGGGTCGTACATGTATACCATATCACCTTCGTACATCTGAGTGGGCCGCGCTCGCTCATCAATTCGCAGCCTCAGATCTTTTTCGTAGTTTTGAACTACCCTTTCAGCCATATTCCTAAACATAGCAATATTATCCTTGGTTTGCATGAAAAACTCGCAGTCGTTCAGCGTTTCAGGAATTGTTCCCTGCTCAGGCATTCCCATACTGATTGGATCTCTGCCAAACAGCAGGGTGTGCGGGCTGTATCCCGACCGTACACTGATTGTGGATCTAACTGTCCATAATGCAATGGGAAGTAGATCGATCCAGTTACAGTGGTCGTCAGGGATATAATAAGCAATCAGGTTTTCAATGGTTTTATGTAGTCTTTCTACTCGAGCGTTGCCAGTCGGCATTCGCCCGGTAGTGAACGTTTGTTTGCACGCTAGTCGGGTAGTAATTTCCCTGAATAGCCCTGAGAGGAAGGCCGCCCCTCGGTCTGTGTGCAGACGGTTTACCCGCCCATACCGACACACTATCCCGGTTAGGAAACAGTTGGCCGCGGTTTGCGCAGTGGAGTCTTTCGTGGTGAAAGCCTCCGGCCAACCTGTTAGTAGGTCTATGAAGGTCATGATATATTTTGACCCATCCCTAGCCCTCTTTAGTGGCCCGATGAAATCACACTGTACCACCTCAAAGGGTCGGGTTGGTCTCTCCCAAGACTTAGCTAAGGCTTTGAAATGCGGAGCCCGTCTCCTCAGAGAGCAGGTCTCACAAGCTTTCACATAGTCTACTATATCGGCGTTCATGTTCCGCCAGTAGAATTTATCAGAGATTTTGGTAGTGAGGTTACTGATCCCTACATGTCCCCCAGCTAATATGTCATTATGTAACAGTCTCAGGACTTTGGGAATTAACCTTCCCGGAACTATCATTCGTGGTTTTAGCCTTACCAATTGGTCTTGGTGTTTGTTATACCTTTTGACGTTGAACCTACAGAGTACTCCCGGTGCCACCATTCCCACAAAATCGGCTTGGTCCATTATTCGCCTAGCTTCAAGGGGATCTGTCGGTAGGTCTCCGTCCTGCAGGTAGTCTATCAATTGCGCGCACTCTGCATCTTGGAGTTGCGCGTTTATTATCGTAGCCACAGAAAGCTCTTCATCCTGAACTTCGGCCTCAAATAACTCACATCCCACAGCGGGCTCATATTCTTCACCTGGGACATGCTCATGATAGACTCTAGACAAATAGTCCGGTAGAAAATGAGTCGCTCCTGGCTCATATATGATTTCAAAATCAAAATCTGATAACGCTAAAGCCCACCGTCTCAGCCGAGCTGACGGGGCTTTGTAGGCACTCTGTAGCAGGGGAATCAACGGTTTGTGATCAGTCACTATTGTGATTTTAGCTCCCTGCAACATGTCCTCATAGTTCTTAATGCCTTTAATTACTGCCAGAGCCTCCTTTTCTGTTACCGAATAATTTAATTCGGCGTCCCGGAGAGTACATCCCCAGAAAGCAACCGGACGGTAGATTTCATCTAGTTTGTGACAAACCGCTGCACCGCACGCGGCGTCTGATGCATCTGTTAGTAGATAGAAATGCCCTCCTATATCCGGATGGATTAGTAAGGGTGGCGAGGTGAGCAGTTTCTTTAACTGTTGAAACGCTTCCTCGCAAGCCTCCGTCCACTCAAAATAGACTTCTTTCTTTAACAGCCGATTTAATGGTTTAGCTAGATCAGCAAAATTTGGGACAAACTGACGGTAGTAGTTACACAACCCCAGAAAGGATTTAATGGTTTTCACATTATGCGGACGGTTAAAGGCTGTAATCTTTTCTGTGGTTACCTTTTGTGTAGCCACTCCTTCCGCGTTTACTACGTGGCCGAGGAAATTGATTTCACTGCGGCACCACTCACACTTTGACGGTTTCAGTTTGAGATTAGCTCTCGCCAAAGCTTGGAGAACCACCTCAACACTTGCCAGGTGTTCTTCAAATGTAGTGTCGTAGACGATTACATCGTCTAAATATGCTAAGCATGTTCTAGGAATCAATCCCTTTAGCGCTATGGCCATTACCTTGGTAAACTGCCAAGGCGCGCCAACTAAGCCAAATGGTACACGCTTATACTGATACACACCCATCGGGGTTTCAAAAGCGGTATATTTTCGACTGTCTTCTTCGATTACACACTGATGATAGCCGCTCAACAGATCTAAAGCTGTCCACATAGTGGGTTTCTTGTAAGCCATATATAGGAAAAGCGAGCGAGCCGTGGGCATGGGGAATTTATCTTTAAAAGTGACTTGATTAAGCATGCGAAAGTCTGTACAGAGCCTAGGCTTGCCATCTTTCTTCTGCACTACCACCAGCGGGCTTCGCCAAGCCGATTCGCTGGGCTCTATGACACCTATATCTATGAGTTGCCTAACCTGTTCATCGATGATATCCATTTTCTGTGGAGAGTATCGGTATGGTCTAGAACTTATGACTCCCTGCGACTCATCCACAATGATTCTCATCGGCGCTATTTCACAGTGACCTAACTCTTCCATTGAGAACGCTAGTGCATTTCTGTTGTTATTAAGCATTTGTCTAAACCTTACCTGTTGTTCTTCGTTTAAGCACGACTCGGTTAGATCTATTTTACTTACATTTTCATCCATTTTACCTCGGGATTTCTCCTCAGAGGTTTGGCTTTCCATTTGCACTGCGTCTTTCATTACTTCTACAGAAATCCTACAGATGGACATTGGGGTCTCTGTTTTAGTTAGATAACACAAGTCTAGGAACTCCTCTATCTGATTTTGGTTTACCTCAGGCACTGCGCATTCTTCCGCAAAAGCTAATACTTCCTGGGGAGTGATTTCTTGCATTTCATCTAGCGGATTCATGACTTTGATCCACCACTGGCTTCCCACCGTATTCACGCACCCCTCCACTAGGACTGGTGCGGTTACCGCCGGTGCGCAGTAAGCTACCGGTGAGTCTAATCCCAGCGGCTCTCGAGTGGTTACCGGTATGATGCATTCATTTCCCGGCGGAATTTTCACTGTTTCTTTGCTAACTATAGGGTTTCCACAAAACACTTCTATCTTTGCGCCTGGTAGAGATAAATCTGATCGAAGCACTGTTAATAAGTTTCTCCCGATTACTATTAGGTGGCATAGATCGTCCACTATGTTGAAATCATAGCAGACCACCGATCCCTGGATTGAAAACTTACATCTAATTTGTTCTAGTATTACTTGAGACGAGTTGTCTGCCAAACTGATGTTTCCCTTCGATACCTTCCATTCATCTAAAATGCATTGTTTAGGGATCTGTCGTTTACAATGGGTGGACATGAAGCAATCGCTCGCTCCTGTGTCTACTAAAGATCTAACCTCCTTCTGATCATCAAATCTTAACGTTAAGAAAAATGCTTCGTCTCCTATCTCTCTCCTAGCCGGTCCGTCCACTGCGCCTAATTCTATCGTGGAATGAACGGACCCTTCCTCTAGTTTCCCTGATTCTTTTGTTCGGTACCACTGGCTTTATTATCTTTGTAGATCCGCGGGGGTTTTTCCCTCAACCTATTCTTCAACCATAAGCACGCCTCAGTAGAGTGGCCATGCTGTTGGTGAATGATACAAAACTTACTTTCATCAAACGGTAACCTAGGCCTCTCTACTTTCTGTTGAGTTGGCAGATTCTTTCCCTTATCTGCCTCTCTGTTCGGGGCGGTATTGGATTTAGGCTTCTGATCTGAATTTCTTTCACCTTTCTGATTCTCGTACCTATCCTTTCTCTCATAACCTTGCTGTTTAAAGTTACCACCACTCTGGGGAGTCCCGCTTTGCCCTGGCTTTGGTTTCTGGAACCATGGGGCGGCCTCCAGTCGGGCCAGCACTACTCCAAATCGTTCGGAGATGGAGTTTAGGGCCGCGGTCTCCTCTGATTCATGGCTTCCAGCCAGTTCGCTCACTGCATTAGATATTTTAGTTCCCCCTTTGCCTTTGTCCAACGATTCTAGTCTCGTTGCACAATCCACCGCTTCGGTGAACGACTTAGGGTCCAGTATAGCTACTTGCCTGGCTACGCCCTGTTTTAATCCTTCTAAAAACACAGCTAACATCATGCTTTCACTCGCCTCTGCCTTAACTTGCTTTTGTTTCAGAACACCTGCAAATTCGATCACGCTCTGGTCCTTTCCTTGTTTAAGGGCACAGAACTCTGCGTGTTTCTGCCACTTAGCTCTTCGATCACCGAAGATCTTGGTCATTTGGGCTTCTAGCTTCTCAAATGAGTCTTTCTCACTTTCAGCTAACGCTCCTGCCCAGTCGTCGGCCCTTCCCTTTAGGCCTAACAGCGCCATATTCAGGAGATGGGCGTCCGACCAGTCATAGATAGCTTTCAGTCGTTTTAATTCCCTGAAATACTTTTCTATTTGCTCGTCTTCTTTTCCACTAAACCACGGTAACCTAATGTTTGGTCCCCTTTGGTGACCACTGTGAGTCGTTTCACGCACTGGCGCTGGTGTTTGCCCCAGTGCCAGACCCAACTGTGGTAGAATTTCCCAAATATTTGGTTGATTCGGCGGGTTTGGAGGGTTGTTCTGACCGGGTGGGCCCGGCGGACCTGGCGGTCCCGGTGGTCCGGGCGGTGGAGGATTCGGTGGGTTTGGGGGGTTGTTCTGACCTGGTGGGCCCGGCGGACCTGGCGGGTTTGGAGGGTTATTGAGTTGGTTAAGGAAAGGATTGTTGTTCTGGTTTGGGGGAGGGTTATTGGGTCCTGGTGGCACTTGATTATTCTGGCCTGCTGGGGCTTGCTGACCCTGTTGGTTATCCGCTCTTCCTCGGCCTGCGTTAAGATTGGCTGCGAGTGCCATCGCCTGCAATAGGTGAGGGAGCAGGTTTTGATCGACCCCACCCCCTGCTGGCACGGCCCGGCCGGGCTGTTGGCCTGGTTGGCCTCCCCCATCATTTTGCTGCAGTCCCCCAGGGTTTATCCCAAGATTGGGTTGATTCGGAGGGGGATTATTAAGAGGGTTTTGAGGTTGGTTATTAAAAGGGTCTTGAGGGAGGTTGTTGAAAAGGTTTTGAGGTTGGTTAGGTCCTTGTGGGTTGGCCTGATTATCTTGGCCTGCCGGGATTTGTTGGTTAAGAGGAGGGTTAGGCCCTTGTGGATCGGCCTGATTATTCTGGCCTCCCAGAGCCTGTTGATTTCCCCCTCTTCCCTGACCTGCCTGCAAAGGGTCCCTCATTGCTTGCGCAAAGAAAGGCTGCCACATATTTTGTTGTATAGGCCCAAGGTTTAGCCCACCTCCTGCCGGCGCACCTCGGCCCCGTGGCCGAAGTCCCCCGGGATCTACACCACCAGCTCCCCCCTCGCCGGGTTGTTGGAGTTGGTTTTGGTCATCCCCTTCACCTCCTAGATTCACCAGAGGTACGCCTCCTACCGCCATATTATCTTCGTGGAGGTTTTGTATATCGTGATCGTCCCACTGTTCTTTCACAGGTATTTCCTCTACACTAACTTCGTCCTCCCCTTTTAGTTTAGCTTTCTTACCTGTGTCTAGAACATCCTCGGTAATAAGTTCGCATGAAGACGAGGTTGATTTATCTTCTCTATCTAGTTTTCTATTAGGATTACCTTCTCTGACACTCGCGATAGCTTGTTCTATCTCGCTATTTTCTTCCTCGTACTCGTCCTCGTATTCTTCATACAATTCTTGAGTTAGAGTGTTAAAATCTGGTGCTTTAAGCGTTACATTTTCCTCACTATCCTGATCGCTTAGCCTCTCTAAATCTATGTGCTTTTCGGGGCTTGAGTCTGCCCACTGCTTTAATATTTTGGTTGGATCAAAGGCTCGAGCTTCCGCTCTTTTACCAGCTTGGTCTAAGCTCGATTCTACACCGTAAGTTAATCGATAGCGTTGTAAATTGTCTATTTTCTCGCTGTTTCCCTCTGCTTTCCTTCCTACTTTATCCTGATCGCTTAACCTTTCTAACTCTTCATGCTCTTCGGGGCTTGTTTCTACTAACTTCCTTATTATTTCTGCCGGGTCAGGTTCATACCCTCCCCACCCCAGATCTGGAACTCGAGCTTCTGCTCCTTTATTAGCGTCGTCCAAGTTCTCCTCACTGTCAAAGGTTAGTCTATAGGGTTTTAAGTTGCCTACTTTGTCGCTCTCTCCCTCTGTTTCCCTTTCCACTCCCCTGTCCCTACCTACTGTTTTCCTTTTAACTACAGTGGAATCAGGAATGGACGCCCCTGGGGTGGGGTGAGTCGGTGTTACCAGCGGGTTACTGATAGACTCAAGTCGTTGGGGATGTGGATAGGTGAGAGAATTCCCATCAGGTTGAATTACCGGATTTGCGGGGCGTCTCCCCCCTGATGGGCTGGAGTTATCTGCGGTGTTTTGTCGATTTTTCTTGTCCTTTATGGGAAATAAGTAATCCTCATCGAAAGTTTCCTGTTCACTTTGTCCTCCTGCTGCAGGTAGTAAACGATAGGGAACTCCTTGACTACACCACGGATTGTTCGCATCGGGTTCACACCACAGACTGTTCACATCGGGTTCACAAGTAGAGTGAGAGCTCGTACCAGGTTCGTGGTCCGTAGGTGGTACGTACCCTGGATTCCAATATTGCCGATATTCCTGGAGACGGTTCCTCCCTTCAACTCGTCCTGAGTGTTTTAGGGATTCAAGTCCTTCGTCAAGAACCGGCCTATCTTTGGACCCTAGGTGCCAGGAAAATGGTTTACCTCTGCCACGGGTTTGGTGATTATGAGTACCTCCGGGGCCGAGCTGCTTGGGTCTGGCTGAGACCCCTTGTCTCGGTGCCTCCCCGTCTGAGGAATCACCTACCTGGTGGCGGTTTTCCACATTTCCTGTATATGATGTTGACACATCGTGTCCTGCGGGCCGCAAAGATTGAGGCTTGGCGTTAGAAGAAGCCTCAAAATCACCGGTGGCTGACATCAAGGATGAGCAAAACGATAAAAGTCATGTTTCGGGTAATCTCCACCAAATGAACTATTGTTAATGTTTGATTTAAGACTGCGTAAGGTTCGTGTATATCCAAGTCTTCATGATTTGTTTTCAGAATGTCTGAGTAATTCAGACTGCGTTTAAAGTTTGTCCGTTCACTTCCCAATAGTTCAAAAGAAATGAACGATGAGGGAGCTTCTTAATATGAAAGGGTTTTTATTCAGTAAACATCTCATCCCGAGTCAAAGCCACCATGTATAAGTCTTCATCAGTCCACCTCCCATCTCCTATCAGCAATCAACCACATTTAGAACACGAGTTGTTCCAACACCTTCTAGACCATTCTAGTATTCAGCTCTATCACAATCCTATGTCCGAGGTAATGGATATTGGTAAACTCCAGTCTGTTACACGGAGCCGATGTACTTACTCCAAGTATAACTCCTTGGCTAAACCTACTAAACTTTAGTGACTGCTAACCACTAACTGCTCGCTCTCTACCTTGCAACACCTTTTATACTGGTTAACAGGTGGCGCTAGGAGCGCAAGATATTTAGACTAGAAGTAGACTTGCTAAGCCTGATCCTTGTTGGATTATATACCATGACAATATATTAAAAGTACTAAGCCATTAGTACAGTAATTCTGTTGCTACCATTTACCATAATTATAATGGATTTAAGGTCTCTGACCATATCATGTTAAGAAGCTCACAGCTCAGCTTCTACTCAGAATATTTAAGAGCTGTTTACATAATAGAAAGCTTGAGCCTTGTTCTGCATTCATTAAATTATCTATGTCAAGTAGCCCCAAAATCGGCTTTATTAATGATATGCTTAATTTACTAAAGATACAGCCTATCATAGTGTCACGAAATTAATATTTTACTACTTTTAGTATTTATGTGTAAGAGTTGCCTTCTTGTAGTTGTATAACAACATCTAGATATATAAATATTGCAAAAATTAACATTGGGATATAAAAAATGCAGATCTAGATATTAGGGCCTAAAATTAATATTGACTATGGATCATATGTGATTGATTTATTAGAGCCTATTTTCACATAATGGACACTTATGGAAACAAAATTGATATTGATTTTAGAGAAACCTTTGAATTCAAAAGTTGCTCCTAATGAGATTTCCCTTCATTTGATAACATAATTATTTCTTGGAATAATTGTATTTTTTGTATATATTTGCCTTGATTAGATTGATGGAGACATTTTGGCTTTAAAACCATGAAATTTCCTTGATTTGCAGATATTTATGCTAAAATGCATATCATATTGATAAAAAAAATTACAACCTAACCAAGAGCAATAATCAAAATAGTAATACAAATAATATCACAACACATTTAGGGCCCATATCTTCATAACTAATTTGGCTGATCAGGGAAAATTTGATTAGGGTTCCATGATCAGAAATTCTGTCTATCATGAATAAATTCTATACCTAAAAATTCCTCTTTGACACTTTTTTGCAATAACACTATAAATTTTGGTAAAAAGCAAAATAACTGATCATATGACCCTAATCAAATTTTCCCTGATCAGCCAAATCAGTTCCGAAGATATGGGCCTAGGTCATTTTTCACAAGTTTTGGGGGAAATTGCTCAAGAAATACCCCAAATGAATCATTAAAACTCTAAAATATCAGTTTTATGGACGGCCATCTTGGAAATGGCTCAAAACAATTAATTTCTGGTTAGGTCTTAGAAGCTGAGTCCTGGTATGGAATAGAAAGCAGGAAGACTGTGTAGAAAGGCGGGAGCGTTGGCTGAGTATGTTTGAGGGGATTCCTTCCTTGGAGCTGATCATTGTCAATTGAGATCTTGTCACGGAACGGCAATACACAGGAGATTATTAATAAAGAACAACCTTTCATGCGAGTGTTACGTCTTACATGATGTTGGTGAACTATAGAGGTTAATTATCTGTTATATGTGGTGTACATGAATAGTCATAATTAGTTCATAGATAATAACTAGCTCCGTACGCAACTTCTCCTCGTCGACTGCTGTCGTCCAATACATAATTATAGGTCCAACATCATGTAAGATGTGAACACTCGCGTGAAAGGATATTGTTCTTTATTTATCCAGTGTATAGTCGTTTTGTGACAAGAACTCGATTGACCATGATCAGTCCCGAGGTAGGAATCCCCTCAAACACATTCAGTCAACGCTCCTGTGCTCTTATACGATTTCTATGCCTCTATCCAGAACCAAGACTGCAGCTTAAAGGTCCAACCTTTCCAGGATGTTACTCACACCGCGTTACAGTGAATTAAGATGCCACAAGAGATGGTAATATTTGCATTTTTTTGTAAACAAACCCTATTTTTGCGGATCCACATTAATTGATTTGAGCAAGGAAAACATGTTTTAATGGGTTTTTTTTTACCATATTTCACGGTTCAGATTTTAACATTGGCCAGAAATAGGCTCAAGGAATGGATTTCCATGATTATTTGAGTTTGGAAAATTTCATTGAATTTATTGCTTTTGGCTCCCTTTAAGGACAATGGCGCCATTATCCAGATAGTGAAAAAATCAAAATCCTTCAATTTTTCCCAAATCTTGCAGAAATATTCAATATTGTTTAGTCTATCATAATTGAGATTGAAAAATAGTTTACCAGGAATACTTTTGAAGATAAATATGGCCAAATATGACTAATTTTGTGGGAATTTTGCAAATTCTGAAAATGTTTTAAATAGGAAAATATTAGTTTTTTTCTGTAACTCTCATAGTTCATGATGTATAATGATATGATATACTTTTATATGATTATGAGCATGTTGAGCATAATAAAAAATATCAAAATTACCTGTCATGTAAATCTTTAGGTGAATTTATGGAGAAAACTCATAGATACCCATTTTAAGTAATTTTAGATCTCAAAATGAATATTCAGCTTTTCTGACCAAGTTCATCTGGTGACACCCTATTTTTTTGGCTGAAAATAATAGCCTGTAGCCTTCTCTACAATATATATTGATTTTAAAATTTTCTGGGTATTCAAATTTTTTGCATGCATGCTTATTTTCAGATTTTTTCATATTTTTACAATTTTTTACAATTTTAATATGAAGATTTCAAAGATTAAAATTCATATTATCCCATAAAATTGTTCTCAATGCTCTGTAATTCACTTGCTTACATCCATGACCTTCCATTACTAACTTCCATCTGTTTGTCCTATCTTTTATTTGAGAATAATACGGTATTAAGATATCATTTAAATGTGATTCAAAATACTAGATTTTTTTCAAAATAACTTCACAAAGAAACTGATTTCACTGAAAAGTTTCCATGGTGACCCATGATTTTTTTGATCATTTTGGAACCTTTAGAGGTAAAACTTGCCTTCTGGAAAATTTTGAGAAAATCTGTGTACTAGATCTATAATGGAGCGATTGTCCTTAAGGTTGATTGAATATAGTCATGCTCATATAATCAGTTTTTGATTATCAGTTTTTGATTATCATAAATGAAAGAAAAATTAGAGCAAATTGAAAATCATGTCATTTACATAAATTTACCCATTTTTCCTGATTTTTTTTATTAGTCTGGCAAATTCAAATATAAATACATTGTTTATGGTTTCTTGAATTGCAATTCTAACATTTTTGGGTGACTTGACAGTCCGATGTTCAAATACCTGTATCTCTGGCTCTAATTGGAATATCTGAAAAATTCTTTTAGATTCTGAAAGCATAATTAGCTCTCTTTCACTGGTGTTCCTATGGAATTTTACTATAGGGCCCCATATGAGGCCTCTGGCAGTGAAAGGGTTAATTCAGTTTGAGCTAGTTTTCACAGCTAATGCTTTACCACTGACCTTAAATGGACTCATCTAACATATTTCTATACTTATCTGAGTTTTGAAAATTTTGTCAAAATTATTGGTTTTGGCTCCCTTTAACGCCCTATCATTCAATTTACCAATTTTCTTTATTTTTTCTTGTATACCAGAATAAAAAAAATCACCATAATCAAAATGGGCCATAATCATAGTTTAATAAATTTGTAAAGCTACTCTTTCAGTTATAAATTTCCTTATCTTAGCAAAAATTCCTAATTTACAACGTACCTTTTTTAAAACATGATCTATTTGCTGATTCATACTTAGGTGATTGTCTAAGTATACGCCCAAGTATTCAGATACATTCACCTGTTTCAGAGTAATATTACCAATACAGAAGTCAATATTACTCGAGTTATTGTTTGATTTTTTCACATAACTCACAACCATGTATTTCGTCTTGTCCTTATTGATGGTGAGTTTGTTTTGAGAACACCATGCTACCAGAATGTTTAATTTATTTTGTACATCAAATTTGTAATACTGATTTACCCGTACCAATCAATAAAGTATCATCTGCATCAAATTGTACTAGTGCGTGTCCCGTAGCCAGGGACTTGTCTTCCCAAACTTAACCTCAGCAGAATTTTGCAGGTTATAAGCGTGGGGAATTGGAAAGTGACGCTTAGGTTTATGTGCATTATCTGAGCCTGTTAACTCTCATATCTCTAATTTATAAAGAGCTTTGAAATCACTATGTGACAATTGTTTTTGTGTTATGGCTACATCTCCCAACAAGAAGCCTATTTATATGGGATTGTACTTAAGACTATGTACATACAATACCAAATTTTGTACTTACAAATGTTTGTGCTGATACTTTTGTCTCATCCCCATCTCATCTCATTTCATCTCATCTCACTCTCTTGATTATCTCCATACCCCACACGAGTTTCCCACCCTTTTGATTGTGATTTATGATTATGATTGTGATTTTCTCAACACACCGAAGTCAAACTTGCTGAAAATACATTGTATTAATATTCCGCTTATCCCAGATACCGTGACCATTGAGCCAACCTTTTGCTGGTACACGAGGGAGAAGAGACTACTAGTCTGAGAATGTAACCAGTTGAAAAATAAAGCGTTTAAAAAAAAACAAAAAAAACATCACACACGACTTCTTATCTATTTTTTTAAATAAATCATTTACATAAATAATAAAAATAAGTGGCCCTAGGATTGATCCCTGGGCCAAAGATCTATAATATTAGCTATCTCTCTTTCCTTCTTGCCTGGGCGGTCCCATAAGTCAGCGGAAGTAGGGGTGATTCATAACCATTAATTTGTGTACATTGATACCGTTTAGTTACATAATTTTGCATAAATTTCAACCACATGTCCTCAAAACCATATAATTTTAATTTTTGGAGTAATATTTGTTGGTCTAAAGAATCAAATGCACGGGGAAAATCTATAAATATACAGGTACTATAGATTTGATTATTCCAGTTATTATACAAGCTTTTTAATAATTCAAAAATAGCCATAGATATACTTTTACCTTGTCTAAAACCAAATTGACATTCACATAACAAGGAATTATCCTCAAAATATGACATGATTTGTCTATGCATAACCCTTTCTAAAATTTTACCAGGTAAACAAATCTGGGTAATCGACGCCAGTCCTTAGGTCGTTCACTTTTCATACTAGTCTTAGGGATCGGACTCACATACCCAATACACCACTTTGTAGGAAAATAACTGAGTCTAATACAAGTGTTATACATATAAGTGATCGCTGGTATACATACCAAAAATGTATCTCTTATTATCCTAGAACTAACATTCCCACAAGCAGATGATTTTGTTACAACAATATTATTTACTAAATCATTTATTTGGCTTTCCGTGACAAATTCAAAACCAAAAATGGTATTCACACCAAAGTCAGTGTTATTTGAGGACCATGAATTTCAAAAATGTTTTGCTAGGTTGCGGCCTGCATTTACATAAAACTCGTTCATAAATTCTGCAAGTTTCATATCCTTTAAGATGATACCATCATACCAGGCCTCTGGATCATTCGATGAAATAGCTACCTTATACAAAGTGTCTTTATGATATAATTCTTCCAATATTTCCCGACTAAACCATGTCGGACACTCATTTCTGACCTTTATCTTCACAATAGGACAGTGTTCATCAGCAGCCAATGTAATAATATATAGTATAATATCCCACAACTCGTCAGGAGATAAGCCAGTTTCCCAGAAGTCGTTCCAATATATACTTTCAACAATAGAATTCTGGAATGCTATGCAATCATAATATCTATAACTCCTCCCATCTATATATGTAAACGTTTTAATAATTCTGGCCTCCATGTTTATTAAATATACAGAAGAATGATCACTTATCCCGAGTTCTAACCTACCACAGCTAAAGATGTTATTCATGTTCGTGAATATCAAATCTATTTTTGTTTTGGATGCAGGAGCTATTCTAGTGTTTACTGTAATTATTTGCTTTAAAAGATAATCTCTTTCAAAATCCTTTAGTAATTCAAACATTTTGTATGACGCGTACGCTTATTATAATCAATATCAAAATCTCCGCATATTACTATATCATAATCATATCTATTTCTAAGATATCAACTGAGAAACATAACTCAGTCAATCCATTTTGCACATTTCCTGCAAGTGGTCTGTATGAGCAACATATATATTTACGCTTAATATTCCTGACCTCAATAGATAACCACAGCTGCTCTAGATCCGGGGTTATTTTACTAAATACCACCACCATTCCAGCAGCATATTCATCATTGACATATATACATAACCCACCTCCTCGTTTACCATCATTCCTATCTATACGATAAATGGTGAAACCTGGAATATTTATCATAGGATCAGTTATAGATGGGTTGAGACATGTCTCACAAAGGCATATCACATCATGATTTGCAAAAACGAAATTTTACCTCCTCAAAATGTTTCCAGAGGCTTCGCACATTCAATAATACAACCTTGAAACCTTTCATCAATTAGTACATTTGTGAAATATTACATGAAAAAGGTAGAAAAAAATATAGTTTACTCATAGAATAATATTCACCAAAAGAAACTACCAATCCAAACTATATTACACATGACCCAGGCTGCTTTTTTCCAAGGAACCTGGGACCCAAAAGCCGAAATATATAAACAACAAATTCACCTTCTGATACAAGAATGTGAGCTCAGAATATACAAGAGGTACAAACTCTATTGAAAACATTACCGGGCGAACAGAAATGATCCCACCATCAGTTTGGCCTCCCTATGGCAAATGATTGTCTAAACTCTCTACAATTCTTCAACAAAGAAACCCCTGATTTTCACTAATAGATTCCCAAGATGGTTCGCTCACTCCAAGATACCCTTATCTATACGGTCAGGAGGGCAAATAGCGGACTTAAAACTAGTTTTTCTGGACCATCCTTACTAATTTTAGAATAATTTTACAAATAATGTTGCCACAGTAATGAATAATACATCAATTTAAAGCTAGGAATTTACCTGTTCTAGGGGTGCAATAGATGATAAGCCTGAATGGAATGTTTTCCTTCTATAGAGCTAAATGGAACCTACGATTTTATAAAAAGTTGCCGAAAATGTTGGACAATCAATATTAAGGTCTATAGAAATATTTCTTAATCATTCCATTTGTTAGCAAAACATTCATTTTCAAAAAGGATATGTTGCAAGGATTATTTTGACATGTCTTATGTTATTATATTCAAGACCAATCAAAAGCTATTCAGTTTTGAATGCTAAAATAAAATTTCCGAAAACCACCTTTTTTTGTTCATTTGCCACCTAAATTAAACTGTAGATTACATCCAAAATGCAATCCGCCCGGAAAAACGGAAATTTTTCGATCATTTTCCATATTTTTCCGAAGGGGAACACATTCCTGAGTATTCAACATACAAAAGCAACCAATATATCGTTTTAAAGCTGATTAGATTCCCTAATAAATGCCATAAATCATATTTCTATAACCTTGATAAACAAGCTTGGGTCAAGCCTTGAACAAACTAATTAAAAGGAATTTCTGGAATTCTTGAGGGAATTCCATGGAAATCCTGGGGAAATCCAGCAATTTATGAAGACAATCTGTAAGGGCTAAAGGGTTAAACATGCAAATAAAAATTATATTTTTGCTTACTATCATGCATATCAAATATCGATGTTAATCCAATACACTAAAATTACTTATTTAGCTTGTAATGTTGAAATAAACAATATCAAGATATGAGGTCAGGGAAATGATATCTGTAATATTAAATTTCAAAAGTGACCAAGGCTTCCATCACAGTGCCAGGCTTAGTCTCATGTGGATTTTTTAGGGTTTTATTTCAAAATTGTTCAAAATTATCTATTTATTAAGGTTGGCAGAAGAGATATTGCATGTAGAAATATTAGATACTATTCAAGGTATAATTTCATGTATTGTGTTACATATAAAACCTGATAGACTAAAGAATAAGTCCAAATAATGGTCAAAAATTGTTATTTTTTACAAAATGAGGCTAGAAATGCTCCTACAAATTTCAGATTTTTGTTAAGGGTCTTGTCCATTTAGCATAACTTCTAAGTGAATTTGATGTGTTATGACACCTATTTATGAATTTGACCAGGAAAAAGAGACCCCAAAATGGGAAACTACCCAAGTCCCCTTTTTGCCCACCTGACCTTTTTATAGTGCTATGGAACCTAGCTTGCACCCAGTACCCCAACAATCATGTAGGGTTCCCTCGAACAGCATGTGGGGTCTTGTATTGACCAACCTATAGTATAATGTCTTATTCTGCTTAAACTTACAAAATAATAGTTCCTCCATTACGAATAATTTGATGCCGTCCCATTCCTTGCCCGTTTGAATTGTTTTGCCCTCACGTTTTGCCTCAGCAGGCGTGTCAGTATTCATTATTAAATGATAAGCAACTTCAGCTTTGTTAATTTGCACCTTAATGGCCTGATATGCTTGCTCAACCAACTCGTAACGAACCCCCCTATGTTCCAAGTCGCATTTAAAAAAGTTAATAAGAAAACAGGCTGACGAGAAGAAGACAAGTCCCTTTTCAATTCAGTTTGGGTAGTTCATTACCTCCTAAAGGTGTCCTTTCTTTGATATACTTATCAGGTATCTGCTCTACGGTACCCAGGTTTAAATATGAAAGCATATTGGTTCGTGCAAATCATCCGAAGCTTAGATAATATGCTTTTCAGAGGTGTAGGTATACATTTTGAACTGAAAAATTAATCTTATTTCCGTTTAATCCCTTTCGCTGCTGAATGTCATTTTACAGTTTATGATGAGGGGTTATTGTTTCAAATACGAAAATTGATATAGAAATAGTCCAAATCCAACTTTATAGCTCAGCGCTTATGGATTGTTGAGTAAAAAATTAGTTATCCATTACTGTGTATAAGTGTGTCATGTAATCAATAGTTATACCATACTGTGTCATTGAAACATGTAAATCAGATAAAACCTATAGGGTTGCGTGCACATTAGCCCTATTCTACTCGTAGCTTTAAATTTTTCATTTAGATTAATTTCTAGTTGTGCTCATATCATAAATCATAGCAATAGACAAATGTTGAAAAACATCATACAACTTAGTGCTGTGTATAGTCGGGTAGAGAATGACATTGTAAGGGCTATCTAACATAGGCATATAGAAGCTACCAGTTAAGTAGTAACATTTGGATTACCGCATGGCTGATGATGGATTGGACTACATGTAGGACCCAATAGGGAGGTTGTTAAAGGATGAAAGTGTGTTGAATTGGCAAAAATGTGTCTCATTTTGTTATTTTTACAACACGTAGTACAAATGCTCAATTCCTACTAGTCAAAGGTTAGTTGTTAAAAGACTTTGATTACAAATAAATCATTATGGTGGAGATCATTCGTATTATGAAATATTTCTTAAATTACACTGCTTATTATTCACATGAAGAATTTTATATTCAAAATCTCTGTAGTGTCAATGCGCTTGTGGGGCAAGAATTACTCAGAATTCATTGTCTCGATCCTGTTTGTCAGGTCAACCTGTTGTAGGAGGATAAGCTTTCAGATGAATAACCTGTTATATTTACCAGTTTACAGCCATTTCAACCAAAGTGGAAAAATGTACGGTTAAGTGGGAAAGTATGACCTCCAGTCCTTACCCGTACCCCCTCCCTCGGTGGAGGCAGGGGAAGGCAAGGGGTGCATGGCCATATTGTGATCACCCATTCATGAAGGAGGCGGCATTTGGTGGCTGCAGAAGGGTGAACATTAATCTTAAACTTGCCTTATCAGCTCTGCTTATTCATATCCCTCAAATAGTAAATACGTCATCAAAAGGTATTTGCTTCCACTGCAAATGAGATTAATGATTGGTCTATAATATTTTGCGTTAAATACTTCTTTATTTTCAAATGTAAACATGGCTGATTCTCACGAATAGTGAACAAGAGTGGTTTATTATTATGTTAGCGCTAGAACTAGGGCCTAGGGTATATGATAGTGATTATCTTGGCTCCATGTTCAATCAGACAGGAAAGGGAACTTCCAGTCATGGACACATAACACTGACGTTTTTCTGCATTCTGATCACCTTCTGTTCTGGAACGGTATAAACACGTTATGTGACATCGCATCCATATTTCTTTTCCAATGTGGATTTACTATTACCTTATAAACTTTGCAAACAATGCTTTTGATATATTTGTATAATATCTCCTTTGATAAACACATTTGATCATGTTTTTGTTTGTTGGTCTTTACCAAAATTATGCTTTATTTTCTTTTTATTCATCACTGATTTATTTTTAGCACACAGTTTCAGCACTTTCTTTAACCGTTAACGTTGTTGACATTTTATCAGTTACTTCGGCCACGGTGCAACCATTCTGCATTCTAAGACTAAGTGCATCGTCAGCATACAACAGAGATAAATTACCATTATCACCTATTGTCCAAACAATATTATTTATTTGCAATATGAATGTTAATGGTTTGATGACCATTCCTTGTTCTATTGACACAAGGCTTATGATATTTGAGTATCTAATAGATTTGTATAAGAATATGTCCTTTATCAAAACCCAGATTGCTAAACTTTAGGAGATATAGATAGCGTATTTCTATGTTTGAAATACATTATTCCTAACCCAACCTTCGTGTTCTAGGTCATCGTTCTGGTTGAAGGACCTGGTCATGGGCTATATACCTATGACTGTAATTCAGACATTACATCTGCTATTTTCTGCTTAATTATCCATCTGAGTGAGAAAAGAATATCGTGTTCATGGTGGTATCTCTGATCCAAATTGCCTTTCTCTGTACCAAGAGTAATAATTATATCTAGCCTGTACTGTACTAGACCTGTATAGAAGTGAACTATAGAGGTTAATTATCTGTTATTTATAGGGTGCATAAAGTTGTACTTAGTTTATAGATAATTACTAGCTCCGTACGCAGTCTCCTCCTCGTCGACTGCCGTCGTCCAATACATAATTATAGTTCCCTCATCATGTAAGACATGAACACTCGCGTGAAAGGATATTGTTTGTTTATTATCCAGTGTATAGTTGTTTTGTGACAAGAACTCGATTGACCATGATCAGTCCCGAGGTAAGAATCCCCTCAAACACATTCAGTCAATGCTCCCGTGCTCTTACATGATTTCCATGCCTCTCTCCAGAACCAAGACTGCAGGTTAAAGGTCCAACCTTCCCTGGATGTTACTCACACAGCGTTACAGCGAACTTTGACTGACCAAGAGCGGAACCCGCTCTTTTAGAGTGGTACGTCACACCATGACTCCTCCCCCATTTCACCATTGACAAAGTGAAACACGGCTTATGCGTGTGCGTCTAAAGCTCTCGCCTTATTGCCCTAACATGGACTGGCCACTCGCATCAGTACAGAAGGGTTGCACTTATAGTTGATGAAACGTTTTAACCCGAGACCTAGTTCTTTCATCAATGGTTAACAGGGTTAAGGTGTGTTCGATTCTAATACTTTCTGTTCATAGGGCAATGAAGAGTTCGCTTTCCCTCAACTCACGCCCCATGCGCCCCCCTCTAAATCCGTCTCTATGAATCATTGCTTATAAATTATGATGGTTTACAATGCCCCAATCATAGCCCACAAATTCGAATAGAGTAGCCATTTGGATAAAGTCGCCACTTGAGTCTTGTCCATATTGGCCACTATATCCGAGGTGCACTGTATTCTAAATATTGGTAGAGCCTTTACTTGATGAACCTCGCTACCACAGTGTTGATGTACATGGTTGAAGACCAGTTGCCAACCCCGGCCCTCTATTGCAGGATACATCCCGAGGATAATGAGGATGGGTACAGGTTTTCCCCCTCTAAAGCTCTCTTCTGAAGTTTCTTCTTATTCTTTCCTCTGCTTGTATACCACTCTGTATGGGAATTCATACCAAGTTGAGCCATCATTGTATTGGTTTCAACCTTACCCCCCCCCCCCCCCACTTAAGAGATGTCTTGAGATTGATATATATATGGCGACCCATCCTTGAAGGAGGCAGGAGAAGAGCAAACATATACATGTAAACAGGTTGGGGATACTACTGAAAAACGGGACGTCCTGTAAAAACGGGACGTCCTGTAAAATCAGGCAATTATGAAAAATTGTAATATCTAATTATCATAGATGAAATTATACATGACTAATACACAAAACAAACATGATACGATACTTCTACGTATGCAAACAGCAAAAATTATGAAATTCTGCATTTAACATGAATTTAATGACACTTTCCGTTTTGAATATTACATAAATAAAAAATTCACAATTGATATTTTCACATAAATAAAAAGAGTTTGCTAAATTCAAAAACTATTTGTAATTAAAGTGCACATCTTTTGCATTAAAATTATCGTTGCATTTTCGCATTCTATCGTTGCATTTTTTTATTATTGATTTTTGATTTTTAAAAGTAGCAGAAATCATACCAAAAAAACGGCCCGTCCTGAAAAAACAGGGGGAGGGTGAAAGTAGATGGAACAGCTGACTTTTTTTCATCAAAAGTTACTCACTGTTGCCATGGTTACCAATCATTTTAGGCTAATTACAGCAAAATACTTAGATGGGGCACTTTCTCATATTGAAAATCGTTTTTAGGAGGCCTTATTTGATAAGAAAATGTTTAGTTTGAATGGATTAATGTATTATTAAACATTTTCTGATTAGCATTATATATACTTGAGTTAAATTACTATTAATTTATTCACTTAGGAATCCAGTTATGTTAAAGATCGCTTTTACACCTATAGATTAAATAGCCTTGAAAATCTTTTTAAACATAGCTTTGATAGCAAAATTAGACTAATGCCAAAATGTTGGTTAAAGTTTTTGTCACTTAGTGCCAATTGAGGTTTTTGTCACTTAGTGCCTTAAGGGGGGCACTAAGTGACAAAAATTCAGATTTTGTCATTTAGTGCCCTTTTGTCACTTAGTGCCTTAACAACGTCCCGTTTTTTCAGGCAGACTTTAAAAAACCATTAAAACAGTTATTGTAATGATGGGATTTGATTTTAATTTGACCAAATAATTGTTTGTTATACAGAGTCAAATTTTGAAATCTAAAAAATGAAATTAGTATGTTATGTACTGATTTAAAGGGATGTGTCCTGAAAAAACGGGACGTCTCGATTTTCCCGTCATAGCCCCAACCTGGTAAAGCCCTTACCATTAATATCAGATCTCTATTACCTTGAGAGAAAAAGGGAGAGTATTTTCTAAATGTTTGTTCCTCTGCTGGCAGGAGTAGCCCAGCCTTCCTTTATCAGCTGCCACCTGTTATATCTTCAGGTTATTTACTTCAACTTGTGAAGTTTGTGACAGCCTAAATAAACAACATGGCTGACAAGTTGGATGGATGTAGGAGCCTTTTAGCTCAAAGCCTGCGTCCATAGTCTTTGTAGACTGACTCTTATATGTTTTACAAAATTTGAAATTCTAGTTTGAAAAATAGACTACATAGTAGTTATGTAGTATGAAAGATAAACATGACAGTTTTAACATTCTACATGAAAAGTACATATAGCAGTGACAAAGTTTGTATCATGAAATACAAAAAACAGATCTTAGGGTATTTTATGTCATACAGTACTGATAAACCTTATGGGGTTTTTGTGCTCAATATTAGAGTATTTCAGACTCATCCTACCTTTTAGGTCTAGTAGTTGTTCTACCACTTCTAGTAGTAACTTGGGAAGTGTGGACACTTGGGTTTGGGACCATTGGTGCTAAAGGTTTTGGAGATCGGAGTGAAGAGCGAGGAGGTCTTATAGGAACATGGGACTTAAGTTGTGGGGCAGGACGTATGAGGGATGGACCTGCAGCAACCTGTAGCGGAGCAACGGGTCTGTGTTCAACCTGACCGTCCTATACTTCAAAATCTGGTGGCTCTCAACGGAAGGTCTAACCTTCCTTTGTCTTCAAGAGGGCTTGACGATTTCTCCTTAGAATGTTTCCTGATGGAACTCTGATATTGTATGATCTTGGTTGTTTAGAGACTAAGGTGGAAGAAGTTGGGCTGGCTGCCACTTATTTCCTGACCATACTCTGATGGTATCACCTAGCTCTAGGGGTGTAAGGTTTTGATGTGTTTTGGTACTCATTAAGTCTGTGACGTTCCATGTCTGGCTCTACTACCTTTGGCTTGAGTAGTGCTTCGGTGGTCAGTAGTTTGGTACTCAATCTCCTGCCAAAAAGACCTTGCCCAGGGGAGCCTGTTTCGGCATGATGTGGCGTGTTGCGTAGGTTGAGCAACGCTAGATAAAAACTTTTGCCATCTTCCTGACACTTTTCGATAAGATGTCTGATGGTCTGGTTAGCACGTTCTACCATACCATTAGCCTTGTGATGGTAGGGGCTTGTGGTTTTCGTGCTGGAAGCTGCCCACTACTCTTATAAAGTCCTCTATTCTGACACCATGTTATATCTTCAGGTTATTTACCTCAACTTGTGAAGTTTGTTACAGCTTAAATAAACAACATGGCTGACGAGTTGGGTGGATGTAGCGTGCTGTGTTTATTTTAGAATATGGTAACAAGTAGTCAGAAACCATCATAGTTGCAACGGGTAAGCAGCGATTGCAGCACCGTGCGTTAGCAGACATAATGTTTACCACCTAGTTTAAAGCAACCCAAAACCAATGTTTCCTCTTATATATAATTATAGTGTGATAATAAATTTCCAAGTTCCATTAAGTGTTGAAATACATTGCAAATTATTCAATTGAAGCCTTTTGAAAGCTAAGCAGTTAAAACTTTAGCTTTAACCTTATCAAATATCTTATGTTATTACTTGACCCAGTGCCAGCTCAGTGCACATCGTAATTAATTCATGACCAGCCTATTGATGGCAGGAGAGCACTCATGTATCGATCCACTTGAGGGGCCCTGTTTCTTCAGTAATGTTTCATTAAAATGCTTTATTCACTTATTCAATTTAATAGTTTTTTTTCTGCAACATACTGTATTGTTGGGTGAAAAAGATCTTCCAAACTATAGAAGTTATTTTAACCATATTTACAAAATACAACCCACTACCTCCATCTATTAAAATGAATATGTTCTGCAAGTCGAATGACATCCTCATTTCTTGGTTATAACCTGGTCACATGGGGTATTTCCCAGAAGTATTTTAGTCATTGAGCAAACCAAAAGAAACCCACAACTTGGAAAGCATTTGTATCTATCACAAATTTTTCTTATGGCACATGGAGTGGAATATACTACCACGATTAGTCCAAGAGATACAGCACTTTTGTTTGTGTGACTGAGGCCCAAAGGTTTGAAGGTGGATTCCTAACCCAAATTTTCCACAGAAATCAAAAATCTTTTGCGGTTACCTATGGTAAGTACCGAATGCAAGTTTTCAATCTAAATCTTCCTTGGTACATCCCATAGCATCCAAATCTAAATGAATAATACAAAATGGATAAGTCATCTTGAATAAATTCGGTCCAAATTGACATAATTTGCCGATAAGTGCCAAACATACACATTGATAAAATGATGGTTTAAAACTAAAAGTAACACTAAAAGTAAAAGTAACACAGGGGCTCAATTACTAATTCTACAAGAGAAATTATATAAGTTTACAAATCAATAAGAGCCAGGCAGATGTCAAAAATCAACATGGCCGCCTCTTGTAAATGGGGCTGGATCTTATCTTCTAGATTACATAGAAAGACATGGTTTGCATCTATATTAGGAGATTTTAAGTAAGGGAATTTAAATTTTCATGTGTTGAATCCAATAAAACGAATATATATAAGCTTATAAAGATACAGATCACATGCATCAAGATATATAGTGCCTAGAGCTACCGGAATAAGGTAGTGGCTTTGCTCTGGCACTATGAAGGGGGGTACCCATTGAGCGATGCGATCATCTTTAGATATTTTGCATCGATTTGCTGTTTTCAAGTAGATTTCTGGTCGAATCGCTCAATGGGAAGACATAATGCTGTTCAAAAACAACCAGAACTGGTCGAAAACGACCAGAACTGAGTGACCAGAACTCGTGCAAACGACAAGAATATATTCAAGTTGCTCAATGGGTTCCCCCCTTAAATCCAATGGTCCTTTGTTCAAATTAGGCTCTGAAACCTTAAAGCTACATCTTTTCATCATCTTAATTTGGCACGTAAATTTATGTACATTAATTATGGTAACTGAGAGCAGTTTAAGATACAGAAATGTGGATAGGAAGGATACTGACATTCAGACCTTTCACAGGTTAGCTTGCCCAAGAATGACCTGTGTGACCAAAAAAAGGGGATCTTCAACTGATATCAGAGCTCCTTTTCATTTTTAGTTTGGCCTCACACCAGGTCCGGCCATTCCTCATGGAACAAAAGAACGGGGACTTGGGGAATGGACACTCGCCCGAGATTTGGGCTAGGGTTGCGGAGTCGCAGTCTGAGCACAAAAGTATTGAGGGAGTCATATATCTATGAGGCGTGCTGCATGCACGAGGGTGATCAGAACAGTGTGTCATCACGTAGCTCCTGTGAATTGAAGATAAAAGGGGGAAGGGTTTTGTACTTTAATAGCTAAAAGAGCGTCATGAGCCCGCTGTCGCTCCACGTTTCTTTAGGAAGAGGTGTGAATACAATGAGTACCTTAACGGGACTGTTTATTCTTGTGGATCTCTCTGCTTTACATCACCACAACTTGGACCCCATTGATCAGTTCAGATCATATGGTCTCATTGACCCCTACAGAAGTCACTTCCCTATACATGGTTACACAATTTTCCCTCATATGGAAGTGTAAATTCCATGTGAGTAAATAATTTGACTTCAGCAGTCGCACCCGTCGATACAAGAGCCATGTCTATCATCGTCATTTTCGGTTACATGATCTTGATAATTCATGCTCTAATTATAAGATTTTGTACCAACATGTTACTTCTCATTGCACTCCGCACGCTTTGTTTCTAAAAGCTAAACAATATGTCTCAATAATCAGAATCTAGGCACTTATTCCACATCTTTTATTGATAATTATGACTTACCTTACATGCATGCTTCGAAAACTTGTGCCTTTGAATTATGAAGTCATATCTGATTCATCACAACAACAAAAACTTGTGTAAAAGAAAGACAGTGTTCCCATGCACTACTCGACACCAGTATTACATGATAAGAACACGTGTTAAGACTAGTGTAATGTATACGTTTTCTATGGAGATTGTCACTGCACCAGATTGTAACCAAAATGACATTAAAATGTCAAAATGTAAATACAGATAATAAAATGTAAATTTAGATGTCCATAATGAATGTAAGCATGTTAATAGCATTAATAGTGTTGCATTCATGAAATTGCCATAGGTTTATTACTATGTGAAAACTGATGGTACAACCTATCAAGATACTGACATTACACGGGGAATACCACAGTATTGCACGAATCAAACACGTGGTAAACTGTTAAGTACACGTGTCCTGTTTGCTGGGTTGTATCGTGATTGCAAAGAACAATAGCTTTCATTTTATATAATACCATTAAGCAACAATTATCATAACAACGAGTCTCAGACCACCCCCAAGTGGTCTGTGTCTTCTTAACCCTCAATCGACTGTACATACGGGTAGTTGCTCCACAGTACCGCATACCTGTTGTGAGGATACTTAAGTCTAGTGGTACTTGTGAGGAGCGTGTGTACTGCAGGCAATGACAACCGCTGATTCAAACTAGAATTCAGAATCTAATCAGACATCAGGCAGGGGCAAAAGCGTCGGATTAAGGTTGTTTTCGTTAAAAATGGCCTCTCAAGAAACCTGGGAAAGTTCATGGACAAGACTCCAAAAGGAGTGGCCTTCAGGTCCAGATGTCTCTGCGGAGGTTATCTTAAGGCAGTACAACGCGTGGAAGGAATACAACAGCGTAGGTTTTATGCTTACTTATTATAATTATGCGATTACTGTCATCATAATCAATTCATATATGAGTTCGAGTGTGTTTTATTTGATCATATCAGATTATTGTATCTCACTGTAACATACATGTCCCGTGTTGCCTCTCACTATCATTAAAGTGACTATGCCGTTGTTATAGAGACCCGTGCATGTCACTGCTTTAATAGATACCTCCATCGCCTTGTCGATTGTAGGATATTATGACCAAATTATGAATTTAAAACAGTTTAGTTCAATTCTATTCTCTGAAATTCCATGTCTTATTAACAATTCGGTTTCCCTTTGGAGGCATCGTAACATTGAAAAATGAAACCCAAAATTTAGGTTTTTGCTTATGTGTGTCTATGTTTATATCAATGACAGATTCAGAGATCACAATGTAGAGGACTTTACCAAACGTTGTGTTTTATCCCTACACTTCTTGCTAGTTGGCCTATACTATATAGTATAGTGTTCTTGCAACCTTATTTCGGATTCTATTCGGCAGGAGCGTATCTGAGTGTGTGTGTGGGGGGGGGGGGGGGGGGCCCTGAGGCCCCCCTACGTCTTTTCCTTTTTTTGGGGGGTGGACACTTAAACTCGATAAAGAGAAAAAACGTTACTTGTGTATGTGTGAATGCCCAACGTTTCAGTACTTAGCCTATATATGTGGACCCCTTTTCGAAATCCTGTATCGGCCTTTGTTCGGTTGATCTGGGTGTGCCCATGCACCGTAAATTGCCACATTCCGTGCATGGGGGGCGGCGATCGATTGGGGTTCTGACCCAGATACAGTTAACGATGATAGCAGGCCACATAAGTCAGGTAAAACGGGACCCAAGCAACAGATACATTCAATCAGGTGTGCTGATACCCTAGAGAAGTGTATGAAAGGGTTGTTGTATGGATGACTAGAATGGTAATTCTATGCATACATAACGTCTTTTACACAAGTCTGCCTTTTGAAACACAGATGGAGAATGGTTCGCCATATCCTACAATATACCTATAGGTATATTCGTTACCGCATAATCAGGAAGTCGATTTAAATAAAACAAAAAAAAAGTCTGTTAACGTACCCTGCAGTCTTCTCAACAGGCAAAGGATTCTATTTACAAGTTTGGCCCTGACAGTCGAGTTCGTCAAAAACTTGTTTGAGGAAATCGGTACGAATATAAGAGAAAAATATACAATAAGTTACAAAGGAATCACAGTCATTGGGTTAAACATATTTGACTTAAACATCCAAGACGTACATTTGTATATAGGCCTACATTATGTCTCATTTATTTTTTTAATTCTTAAACCACATGCATAGTAATAACATCATGTTTTTCCATGTAGGTATACATAAGAAAGTATCTTCATTAATATCGCCTTCCCCTATTTAAGATATACATTTCTAGATGTTACTTCCAGCTAAGTTAAGCATAGAAGTTAATTTCCCCCTTTTAACAAAGTTTCGTCGATTCGTGCATGCCAGTATGGTTTTTACACACATTCTATTCGCCCGACAGCACGGCGCCAGTTGATTCACCTTAGTCGTCGGGGAATAGATGCAAATTATCCGTCTCGTGGACTCACAATTCTAGTAATTTCTATGCATAGATGTACATAGAGGTGGAGTGAAATTATGTATACATGCTTCACTTTACCTCAATGAACAGATAAACTAATGTTTTGATGTCCGTTTCAGGCCCGTACCCAGGGTCTGCTGTAGGGGGGTGGGGAGTGGCGAGAAACAATAATTTCTTCTGTTGGGGGTGGGGGTGGGGGTGGGGGTGGGGGTGGAGCACCCCCCCCCCCCCCCCCAGTTACGGGCCTGCCGTTTCATGTATAATTATCGCTAAAATTAGATATATCCCAATGGCTATGATTATAATCATACAGTTATGAATATCTAGTTGTGGACCATGCATAACGCTCTATACACTTAAGCATGCAAAGTATATATCATTATGTGGTTCAGAATATATAATATATATAATACAAGTTTGAACAGGTTAACCACGATAGCAATAAATTATTTCTTAAACGTATTGGATCTCGTTTACTGGACCGCTACCAGACTAAAGTGGTAGCAAAAGGCCATGATCCACGATGCGACAAAACGCCAATCGATTTTCTTCTCATGAATTTTTTAACATAAGTATTTGGAATGATATTTTCCTACAAAAATATCATCTTCTGTTATAGATTATTCAAAACTCTTTGAATTGTTTTTACATTTTATAAGGAAAACTATTAGTTAACAAAACAGCTTTCAAAATCTACCCTAATCGTATCGTGGATCATCCCCTTCAAGGATAGGTACGGGGGGCTGAGCCCTGTTGTGCGGTATTTCTAATTCAAGTGCTGCCGCTAAAGGTACATCAGTGTATCATGTTTCATGTAAATGAGAAACGACACTCACTGGCGGATCCGGATTTTGAAAGGAGGGGGGGGGGGGGTGGCGGGCGTTATTGTAAAACAAAAATAATTCTTAATTACTTTTTGGCCGAGTTTTACATTAAAAAAACTACCAAACAAATCCGAAAAAAGGGAGGGGACCAACACCCAACATGTGGTTTTCGGCGCCTGACGATCGTCACCAACGAAGAAAATTGTGTCATTGGACATAAAAAGCTGTCGGCCAAGGACAACACATGCCGACAAACATGATTGCAGGGCGCAAAGTCCAAATAAAAAAGGGAGGAGGAGGCGAGATTCAGGGAAGAGGTTATAGTCCGGCCAAGGCTGGACTATTTTCAGGGCCCACGGTATTTTTGGGTTGCATTTCATCGTTCATAATTATTTGAACATACATTCCCTCTGTTTCTTTGTATCTGCCACCGATTGAAACATTAAAATAATTGTGTTTAGTCGCCCGGGATTAACCCACGCCTCCCCTCTACGGTCGGGCACCCATACGTACCATCAGGCCGCCACTGTTGGGTGGTTTACTGGGGTAGGAATGTGGGGTAGCCTGTTCTTCCGATGGGCCTTTCATTTATCTTGACATGTATCAGTTTATATACCAGTATTTTTTCGACTGACATTCTGTCTCTGGCCTGTGCTCACTCCATATTCAATGGTGGCTGGCATTACACACATGAAGCCAGTGATCGTCTTCACCAAACGATAAATTTACCGCACCTGCAAACGACATAATTATCGGCCAGGGCAAATGGGGCATAAAGGCTACATACCGCGTGCACGGCACATTCCCTCTACTTGTAGTTCAGGGGCCTACCAAAAGGTGAGGAGTTCAGGACCCCCTGGACCCCTCCCCCCCTTGGATCCGCCTCTGGAAGATTTGACTCAATGCTGTTTTAAGGAGGGTAATGAAGCTATGAGAAAGGGACTTTTTATCCCCTTGGTATCTCTTAATAGATATAATCTAATCCCACTTATTATTTTTTCAATCGCTTTAAGAGAAGATGGAATATTGATTAAAAAAAGCTTTATTATCCAATGCATTGGATAACATAAATTTATTGTGAGAGGAACCACCCTATTCGAATGATACATCTATTCATTTGAGTGGTAGGTCATGTGTAGCAATTAAGTAATTTATTTACTATCCCATTGATCCACATTGATATTTATAACAATTATATCTACAAATGTAAACAATATATTGCTCTTAATATTAAATATTCTTTTGAACGTGCAACAACCATAACAATGTCATCTTGGATACTTTAGATGAATGACTTAAGCTAAGCCTATCATACATATATATATTCAGCAATCCCGATGACTCTCCAGAGATATTCTAAAGGGGGTCGTCCTAATATAATACTGTTCGGCACCCACTCCTCGGTCTTGACTTTTACGTACTTATATAGATGGAGTAATTATAGTTATGATAGCTTGGACATGAGAGTTCAGGTAAGGCTGTTGTCACGGCCCAGTTCTTGTCCCCTCATGATCCCGGGCCCAGCAAGGGCACCTTTCTAGATTTCCAGATTGTAATAGTTCCTATGCATTGCATTCATTCGGGGTACTTTAATGTTTTGTTAACTCTCATGTGGTGTCTTATAGGACATGGATATCCTTGGCTATCGGGGTGCTGATGTCCTTGCTGCAGAGCTGTCCAAGACTGATCTTCCAAGAGATGGTCTCATCCTCGATGTTGGTTGTGGAACTGGTCTGGTTGGAATAAAGGTGCTGTGTATTGGATATGTTGAATGAGATACATACAAGTTATAATGAGGATTTACCCTTGTTACCCATCGGTTGTAAGATATTGAAAGATGTGCCGATGAATCATTATTTAAACAAAAAATTATCCTAAAAAATAGTCGTTGATATTAATTAATTAAAACTTTGATCAGATGTTACGTTATAGATCATGGCTGGACCCCGTAAATAAAGCCCTCTGTATTCTACATTCTATGTGCACAACATATCGAGGGAAAAGAGGCAGTCAGACGGGTCCATTGGCAATCCTTACAAAGAAATGTTAAAATTGGTCCTGCTTTATACTTCAATCATTCACATCTGGGTTTCAAAATTACAAAATTTATATTTGTACAATCAATACAATTTGTGACCACAGTTATAATAATTATGTTTTCCAGATGAAAGGCCATGGGTACTCAAACCTTCATGGTCATGACGGGTCAGCTCCCATGCTGGAGGAAGCTGAGAAGATGGAAGTTTACACACGCCTTATCGACTGTTTCTTGGGTGATGGCCATAAACTGCCAGTAGAGACGGGTAGGCCTAAGTATTGCTAAGATTTAAAAAAAAAATAATAATAATTATGACGACCATAGTTCGAGCCGAATGTCACTACTGGAGCAAAAATATATCGCCCAAAACGACTAGACATTATTCGAAACGACCAGATCTCCCGAAGACCATTGCAATAAACATAAAACAGTTTAAAGAATATAGGCCTATCATTAGGGCCGGCCTATATATTATGTTAAATATTGTGGTATAATTGGTAGTAACCAATTCCTTATTCGACAAGAATTTAAGTGAGATCACTTAATGGGTTTCACCGTAACTGAGGATGGTTGAAAGCTCAAACCCAGGCCTTTTTTATCGCTGCTTTTAAAGTATATTGGAAAGTTGTTTTGACCTATTGAGGAGATTTAAATGAATAATCTAAATATTGACTGTCATTTTATACCAGAATGAGGTAACCCAAGACCGATTAATCTATCCTGAACTACCAAGAATTACATTTGAGCTGTAAAGTTAATTTAATTTACGTTGGAGAGTTAGATTCCTTATCCATTGCAATATTTATCACAGTTGTATGCTTTAGAATTATATACTTCCCTGTAGCCTTTTGTGCTTTGATGTTTTTATAGGCACATATGACGGGGTCGTGATGGCAGGTGGGGCCTCTCCAGGACACTTTCCAATTGATGCATTTGACGACATGTTGAGAGTCATCAAAACAGGTGAAGCAGTTATCTACTTAGCAATAAAAGTCACGGCCATCACATGTTCTGAATGTATAAATGATTGTGTGTATGTACATATAATTATGTACATCGTAATGCATATAAATTGTACTACACATGGTGTACAGACAAATATTTTTAATAACGGTTGCCCCTCAGTTTTAATAACTATGCTACAAGTGCATTTGGGATCGTTCATTGACTTATTAATTTATCATTGTCATTTAGTTGTAATTTCCAAACATCACTAAACAACTGGGCTGCGTTCCTGACTGCCTATTTTTAACCCAGTTTTGGCTAACATATATTTTTAGACCCTATTTTTGAGGGTTGTGTTCTTGAGTGTGCAGTCAGCTGGCCTCTCTTAGTTGGCTGCTAAAAATAACCCTCTGAATGGCATATAAAACCGTTCTCAAGTCAGCCAAAAATAAGTCTAAGCTAGCCAAGAACAGGGCTGCGTTCCTGACTCTACCCCATTGCTGGCTTAGCTGACTTATTTTTAACTAGCCAAGTTATCTGGGGGTGTTGCTAAGAGCCAAAAATAAGTCAGGCCTGATTGGGTTAAGGGCAATTGGTGCAATACACACACAGGGCTAATATTTCCTGGGGGACCTTCTCCTCCCTTAGCACATTGAAAACACATGTATTTCTATATTTCACATATTTTCTGATGAAATATAAGATCATTTTATGTATAAGCTATGTCAAAAATTAGCTTACTCCTGTGGCTTTCCATTGGTGTATGATTTCACCCATTTCATAAGGATTTAGATACCAAAAAGTGTCAGGAAAAAACTGAAGTGTGTGCATTAGAGCATGACCATTGTCAGGGCCCTTCTGGTGCACCCAGACAGTGGGCAGACAGGTAATTGTGATTGACAGGTGAAGTGACTACTGAGGGGCTATAATTACTGGAACCGATCTCAATGACCACTGGCACCAGTGTTACATAATCGTTTCAGGGCCACCAGTAAGTTGGGCATAACAGAGGTATCTTAGCATACAGAGACTATCTTTACTGAAAATGGGACAGAGGTTTTCTAAACACTATTTAGCAAGTAGCTATGGTGCTTTGCCTGGATTTGACAGCACTTCCAAGATAGGTCTTGTTAAGGTAACTTTGAACTCTATTAGGGAGATTAGTCAGGCTGAAAATGTGAAATCGAAATTACCGAGCCTTTTTAAAGGTATAGGTAAGCTGAAAGGGACAGAGGTAAAGTTGCACATAGACAGTTCTGTGAAGCCTGTGGCTCAACGCCATCGACGTACGCCCTTTCACCTGAGGGACAAGGTCAAAAAGGAGATGGAACAACTTTTGAATGAAGATATCATTGAGAAAGTCGAAGGAGAACCGACTCCATGGGTAAGCCCCATAGTTGTCGTTCCGAAAAGAAACAAAGATGAAATTTGTATTTGTGTGGACATGCATGAAGCAAACAAAGCTATTCTTTTTTTATATTCAATTTGTTTATTCTGGGAGGATTTCAGGTTATGCACCTGTTCTCCTGCACCACCCAGACGTGGTGGGTTCTAGTACATGGGTTCAGGAGACGTCAAAAGAAACTGTTATTACCTTAGTCTAACAATGTATTACAGCAACTGTATGAAAAAGTGCAGTGTATGGGATGAGATGATGTGCATGTTCACATAGGTTTGTTATCTAGATTTAAAGAGTGATTCTCTGATAGAGACATTAATTTTGTTACCAACGACTGAGGAACTGATTAGTGATTTGAACGGTGCTTCTAATTTTAGCAAAATTAACCTCAAAACTGGCTATCACCAGTTAGAACTGCATCCTGAATCCAGATACATCACTACCTTCTCAAACCACAAAGGTCTGTTCAGATACAAAAGACTCTTTTTGGTATTTCTTCAGCGTCTGAAATTTTCAATGAACACATTCGAAAAAATCATTCAGGACATTCTGCATGCCAAAAATGTTAGCGACGAAATTTTTGTCTATGGAAAAGGGAAAGATGCAGTGAAAATGCATGAGAAAGCTCTTTCTGACACCTTAGCAGCGCTTGAAAAAGCTGGTCTTACTGTAAACAGTTCGAAAAATGAGTATTACAAAGAAGAAGTAAACTTCTATGATCTACAGTTAAGTGCTAAAGATATTTCCGCCAACCCCAAAAAGGTCAATGCGGTCCGAAACATTCCCACACCTACAAATGTTTTCGAGGTGAGAAGCCTCATTGGCATGATCACTTTTTGTGCACGTTTGATTCCAGATTTTGCAACAGTGAGCGAACCTATTCGCCGTTTGATTTGCAACAATGTCAAATTTGTATGGTCAAAAGAAGCACTTCACCAGCTGAAGTCAAGATTATCTGATGAAATAGTGCTACAATATTTTGATCCTAGTAAGGATATCCAGGTGATAGTTGATGCCAGTCCAGTTGGACTCGGTGCTATCCTTTGTCAGAACAACTAAGTGGTTGAGTACGCAAGCCGTTCGTTGAGTCAGACCGAATCCCTCTATAGTCAGACGAAGTGAGAAGCTCTTGCTGTAGTGTGTACTGAATCGGGTGGCCAGTCTATATATGTTTGTGCATTACAGTGTAAGCCTTGGACTAGCACACATGCTAGTTATAATTCTCTGTCAAGTAGGGAATTAAAGGAGGAGTCAATGTGTGTCGTACCATACTAAAAGCGAGCACGCCGTTCTAGCCGGTCAGAATTAGCTGAACGTTGAGTGAGTAACCATCCTGGAAAGGTTCGGTCTTAGAAGCTGAGTCCTGTTGTTTGGAATAGAGTCAGTCAGACTGTGTTAGAAGGCTGAGTGGTGTCTGAATGTGTTTGAGGGGATTCCTTCCTTGGAACTGATCATTGTCAAGTGAGGTCTTGTCACGGAACGGCAATACATAGGAGAATATTAATAAAGAACAACCTCTCACACGAGTGTTACGTCTTACATGATGTTGGAACTATAATCATCTATTGGACGACAGCAGTTGAACGAGGAGGAGACTGCATTTGGAGCTAGCTATTATCTACAATTAATTACAACTAATTATGTACACCATATACAACAGATAATTGACTCTCTATATTTCAAGTGTGGGCATGCAAACATTTTGATATGTACTGATATGGAATGGGGTGGGGTAAACAAATAAAAACTGATAACAGTAGTCCTTTTAACTCGCATGCATTTGGCGAGTTTGCCAAGCATTCTTGTTTTCACCATAGAAAAATAACCCCACATTGGCCAAGAGCGAATGCACAGGCAGAATCGTTTAACAAACCGGTTATGAAAGCTGTTCGTGCCACAGTAGTAGAACGAAAGAACTGAAAACAGGAACTTTATAAATTCCTTTGTCAGAACCTTGCCATGCTGCACCTGTCTACTGGTTTTACACCATATTGTCTATTGTTAGGCCGTGAACCGATCACAAAACTACCCGAGATTCCAAGGAAATCAGATGACCTACTTCATCCTCCAGCAAAGCGCAATGACCAACAAGCAAAACAGAAAATGAAAACATATGCTGATACCCATAACGTTCCCAGGCAATATGTTGTAACCTCGAAAAACGGCAATATGATCACTACCAAATCTGACAGTCACGCAGTGACACAAAACAGTTCTCGTTTTAAAAGCACTCCTGTTAACCCAAACGTAGCGGACAATAACGATGAAGATATTTTAGAAACTGGTGTTCAGGCAAACCCTATGCCTATTAGTCCCACAGAAAATCCTGTGCATGCTGGTCCTAGATCTAGTCCTAGCTCTAGTCCAAGAAAGGACCGTCCAAGTACTCCTACCACACCAAAAATGTGTATGCTATCAAGTCGTACTAGGCACCCACCAAAATGGTTGGGTGAATATGTTTCTAAATAGATTGATCTGTTGTTTGAAATACCCAAATGTTCTGTATTGTTAACATTTTAACTGAGATTTGGCATAACATTTTGTATGTTTGTTTGAAAGTCTGTATTTAGAAAAGGAGGGATGTAATGTCTTATACTACATGTGCCCAGTTATACTTGTTCTTACCCCATTGGTATTGTTTATACATGTTCAGCCTCACACTGAGTGGGCTCCCCTATTTTATTAAGAAGCGCTTCTCAGCCAAGATCCATGTATGAAGATCCTAGGAAATAAAACCTCTCCATTTAGATTGACCATCACCTGAGTCTACTTCTCCATATATATCCACTCTCAAGACATAATAGGTGCTTTGTGGTAGGGTGGTTTGGGTGGGTTGTTTTAGTTGGGCAGTTTCGGTCAAATACTTTGGGTTGGGTGCTTTGCGTCAGGCACTATGGGTCAGGTGGTTTTGTTACCAGATTCTAGTAGATATGAATTCTATAGCCGAATGTATTTTTGATGAGTCTCTATGCCCCATATTAAGAGAACTAGGGCAATTTCCTCTCAGACTTGCTGAAATCATATACATTACTTATTAGTGGTGCATGCTGTATTTCTTAACTAATACTGAAAAACAAGTCAAAAATAAACTTTGGGTTGTGTAATTTGGTTCGGGTGCTTTGGGGCAGGTCCCATGGATTGGGCGATTTGGCTTCGTGATATATTTCAGGTGATTTGGTTGGACGGTTTCTTTGGATCTGGTGATCTTGGTAAGGTGATCTGGATTGGGTGCTGTGGGTAGCATGATGTGGATGGGGCGGCATAGATCTAAGTCACGAAATAGGTTTCAGGCAACTTGGATTGGATGATTAAGGTCTGTTGATTTGGTAGGCCGTCAAGGATTTGACAATTTTGGACGGACAAATAACTTGGGTGACGTATGTTGTGCGATGTGTGTTGTTCCTTATATCAAATGGGTGAGGTGATGTGTCTCATATCATTTCTAGCATTAACAACAGAACGCAGTTCACACTAGGGGAATCGTAAATGCATTTCTCATATCTCACAAGATAAGTAGGGTTATAATATCTTAACTCAATGTGTATGTTAACCATTTAGACCCCAATCCGGCCGTAGCTGCCCCTAGGTGTACTCCCTGATCCGGCCGTAGCCGCCTGGATATACGGCAATTTTTTCGTAATTTTTCCACATTTTTCAAAGAAGGACAGGTTTACCAATATTCAACCTACAAAATTGGCCAAATTATATCGTTTTCAAGCTGATTTAATTTCCTATCCAATGCTCAGAGATGCCACTCTTCAGGATTTATAAGGAATTCAGGATTTCTTAAAATTTGACTAAAACACTTGAACAAGTTAAAAATCTTACAGTTTTCAATTTGTGTTGTTTCCTTATGAACACTTTTGTTTCTTACCGTAGTTCCCAATGAAACCCCTCCCTTTTTTCCCTCCCCCCACCTCCCACTCATCCCAAATCCCGCTTCTTTTTAGCAGTTCCATTCTATTCTATAGGCGACATGTGTCTTTTCTCAGTTTGACAACCCTGACCCCCTATCTGTGACTTATGTGTCTGCTGACCCCACTAGTGGGCCATGATATGGGTAACACTGAAACTGTATAAGGCCGACACTGACTATAAGCTCAGGAGTGTTGTAGTAGTTTCTCAGGGTCTACCTATATCCTGAGCTCCAGGGCTGGGGTTTAAAGATCCGGGGACATGATCTAAGCTTATATACAGATGTTTATCTAGCGGATGTTTATCTAGATTGCAGAGAAAAATGGACATCAGAGTTTGAAGCCACTACTTTGAACGTAGTGTATCATTACACTCTTGTTTAAATTCCAAAAACTAGATTTCTTTCCTCAGCAATTTTTCATATGCCCCTTACTGGTAATATACTAGCATCTGTTTGTGCATAGTTAAGCTTAATTCGCAGAGCTTGCAACATTAACAACTACTATTTAGACTAGCTTTCACGCCTATCAAGCTCTTTGCCCTGTTCTGAGGTGTGAACAATGGTGGTGCGCCAGGCATCTTGATACGTCACTTCCGGCATGCTCACTATATATAGGTCATTTGGCCTTGTTGCGAGATTTCAATCTTATTTTGATTATAGCATCAGTAGGCAATGTGCTACAACTATATGAACCATAGAGATGTCTTCATATTTCTATGATACAAAGTATCTTGCTGAGCAGTTATGGTCGTGTCTTTAAAGTCTAGACTGTGTTCTGATTGGCTGAAAATCATACCATTGGCTCTCCAAGCAGATCTTTCCCCTATATAGAAATGTTAAGGGCTGAATATTTGCTTGCTTCTAACTGGATAAAATGAGTGTCACTCTCTAATCACAATTTAGCCTTATAGATACCTAGTAACATTAACAGGTTGGGGATACCACTGAAAAACGGGACATCCTGGAAAAACGGGACGTCCTGGAAAAACAGGCAATTATGAAAAAGTATATTATCTAATTATCTTAGATGAAATTATAGATGAATAATACACAAGACAAATATCATATAATACTTCTACACATACTAAACTGCAAAAATTATGAAATTCTGTATTTAAGGATAGACTACGGTGATGAGCAGCAGATTTACTAAAACTTCCATATCTCTGGTGTCATTAATGATATTCAAACAAATCATGTATCATTAGAACGCTCTCTTTTTTCTCCATCTAAGAGCATATTGAACAGAATTTACAGATCTAAATTTGAGGGGAAAATGATTAAAATTGAATTTTTTCACTTTTATTTTTTGAGCTGAGATTTCTTACTTAATATCGTTTTCTTAGTTTTGAAACTTGGTAGTATCATCAAAAATATCCATCTGAAGGGAACCGTGTCTCACTTTTTTTATTTAGGTCTTAGTTTTGATTTTATAACAAAAAACGGGAAACTTTTTTGTATTTTTTGTCAATTTTTACATCTTCATTTTCTAGATTTCATAATATTAAAACTATGGTCTAAATATAAAATCTGAGGCACGGTTCCCTCAATATCATTATCATCTACATGCATGCTAAGTTTCATGAGTTTCCCTTCATTATTTACTGAGATATTTCAGTTCAAAAAAATTAATCACAAAACATCATTTTCACATTTCTTATCAATTTCGATTTCTACTAAAGCACTCAAAATTATATGATATATATCATAAGATAGTTGATTGAAAGTGGTATCTAATGACATATAATAATTATCAAGATAGAAAGTGGCAAAGTAACTATTCTACATCTTTGCGAGACCAGTGAAAATATGCTTCATCACAGTAGTCTAACCTTAACATGAATTTAATAACATTTTCCGTTTTGACAATTTCATAAATAAGAATTTCACAATTAATGTTTTCACATAAATAAAATGGAGGAGGAGAAAATGGTTATTTCCAAGGCATCTAAAGTCTCCCAGGAAACAGCTTTTGTGAGTAACTTCGGCTATAACATGGGGAATATTCTTTAACAAAATAAGACTACACATGAGAGAAAGAAAGGGACAGTCACATAGGATCTCATAGTGCAGCAGCAAACCAGTCTAAAATCATGACCACCGATGACCCAAAATTAATAAAGGTTGACATATATCATCGCGTTCGGGAGGTCCTAAGCTTTTCAAAACTGCCTGATGCCAGACCGAACATGAAATACAAACTTCAAGGTCACAGGTCAAAGGTCAAAGGTCACCAAAAATCTGAAAAATATAGCTTTTGTCTTATAGCTTTGCACTCATAATAGATGGAGCTTAGTTATTTGGCAAATATTTAGCCACTTATGGGGCCTAACTGTGATTTTAAAATTGTTGACCTTGCCCAAGGTCAAGGTCATCAAACTCAAGGTCAAAGTTCAAAATGAGCATGAAATGAGGATCTAACCTTTTATCAACATTTATGAATGTTTTAATGTAGCCAATATCAAGCGTTATTATTGAACTGTTTGACAGAGGAGATCATGAGCTAGTTTCCCTGGCAACCACCTTAGAAGAGTGTTTCATAAAATAAACTCTAAAATTGTCCAATCTTCCCTAATTTTCAAGATTGAAGGACAAGTGAAACATCAAAATTGATGCACTTTGAATGTTCTATTGGATAGTCCTGCATACTCCATGGAAACCAACAAAGAAATCAGGTTATCTCAAATTCACCAATAAGGGCAGTACCTTTCTTAATATAGAAGATAGAAAGACAAATGACACGTCAAATTGATCTGCTCTAAACATTCTATGGCATTGAAGACTGAAAGTGATTGTTTTCATTACCCAGTTGGCATAGAAACTAAAGGTGACCTCAAAATTGCTTAGAATTTAGGTTTTCCTTTTGTTTCTTTCCCATAAGTACTTACCATAAGATAAGCCTATATAGGCTTATCTTATGGTAATATGGTCCCTCAAAGAAACCTCCTACACTGCTCTTGAGATTCACCTAAGCACCTTAGATGCACCTAAGATAACTCATAAGATGCACCTAAGATGCTCATAAGATGCCCCAAAGATGACCAAAAGATGTGCCTTAACCGTTTAGACCCCACTAATTGACATCCTGTATTGCTAGATTTCCCCAGGATTTCCATGCATTTCCTTAAATTTCTTGTCACTGAGAAACCGAGATGACCCATTCCTATCAATGAAAATTATTTATACCTAATTTGGAGTATTGGCAAGGTACTTAAATAAGCTTTTAAAGAATACATTTGCCTATTTTCTATGTTAAATACTCTTTAGAGTGATGTGCCTAATATGCCACAATAATGCACCTATGATGTTCCTATGATTCCCCTAATGCAGGGAGGCAGGACAGTGTTGTGGGTTAGGTTCTTGGCATTGGGGTTGGCCCATTACACTACATTGCAACCCAAAGATCATGAGTTAATCCTGATATAGCTGAAATATTGCTGATATAAGTGAAATATTGATGAAGTCGTTAGCACAGCCATCTGGTGTGCGGGTTTGATCCTTGGTTTGGCTAGCCAAGGCTTCTACACCCCTCTGCATGTCCCCCAGTGACAACAACTGGGTTATCAGAGGCCTTAGGGCCACCTGATGTATGTGTCTAGCCCTGTCTATGGGACCAGGCACATCAAAGAAGGTCTGCCTCGGTAAAGGTGTAGGGTATATGGTCTCTCTTCATAGATTCAATCATCATCATCACCCTTGATATTACCCTGGTAGTTGATCAGGGCATACAGCAAACAATAATCAACCAACCTAAGATGTGCATAAGATTACCAACAGATGCTATATGGTTGTGGCATACTATAAAAATTGGTAACTACCCAAGTACACCTATAGTACTCTTGGGATAAGAGATTTTACTCTGTTATACCTTAAAAGCCATTTTCATAGATGCTATGGTAACCGAAATAGGAGGGAAAATAATTGTCAATTTTGAAGTTGTTTTTGGTTATCATGGCAACTAAGTAAAAGGAACAACCAATGTTAGTATCTTATCCAATAGAACTCTCAGAATGCATCAATGTGATGTATCATTTGTGTTTCTATCATGTATATTAAGAGAGATACATCACAAATACTGTTAAATTTGGAGAAAAAAAAACCATGAACTTTAGGAATGCTTAATTTTGATGTCTCATTTGTGCTTCTATCTTGAATATTAAGAAAGATATGTCAAAAAAACTATTGATTTCGGAATACCTTATCTTGGGTAGTTGCCATGGAAACCAGCCATTTACTATAATGCTTTTTTCAGTACAAACTATCATCCTTTTAATTTTAGACATTTATGGCATGCTTTGATATATCTCTGTTTAGAATTTTCCTTAATTAAGGCTCTCTTTGAGAATGACCACTCTACTATCAAGAGAATTGTGGTTTTCTGGGTCTGTTCACCTAATGTCTTTCCACGAACCTGGTTGTGACAAATGATAGCTCTGTTACCATGGAAACCTAAGCCCCATCATATCAAATGAGGTATCAAAAGAAAGCTCATGATCTCCTCTGTCAAACAGTTCAATAATAACACTTGATATTGGCTACATTAAAACATTCATAAATGTTGATAAAAGGTTAGATCCTCATTTCATGCTCATTTTGAACTTTGACCTTGAGTTTGATGACCTTGACCTATTATGAGTGCAAAGCTATAAGATAAAAGCTATATTTTTCAGATTTTTGGTGACCTTTGACCTTTGACCTGTGACCTTGAAGTTTGTAATTCGTGTTCGGTCTGGCATCAGGCAGTTTTGAAAAGCTTAGGACCTCCCAAACACGATGATATATGTCAACCTTTATTAATTTTGGGTCATCGGTGGTCACAGAAATAAGCCCCTTTTTAGCCTTCTGCTGCAGCACTATCATGGCTGACCTACAGTAGGACTTATTATGCTGTACATCCCAAAAATAGATGTTTATGTGGCCAATTTACACTTTGTGGTATTTCCGGATTTTTCATCAGTCCTGAGTGGCATCTCTGAATGCTATAAACCCCATTTCTATAGCATTTATTGCTAAGGGATGGTTGAGGTTACTTAATAGAAAAGAATTTGGAGAATTCTGAAGGAAAATCCATGGAAATCCTGGGGCAATCAAGCAATTCATGAATGCAAATTGTGGGGTCTAAAGGGTTAAAGGTACTTGTAACTAGTGTGAAACACCCGCTGGGTTTCATCCACCTTCAATAGTAACCCATAGGGCATTCCACTGTACAATCACAAACATTATATCTTAGATTTCATCATGCATTTTTCCTAAGATATTTTTTTATTTTAATGCCTAGGACAACTACCCCCAGGACTATTAATCCCATAGGACAACTACCCCTGGGACAACTACCCCTTGGGACAATTACTTCTGTGCATAGGACAATTACCCCTTTAGGACAATTACCCCTACATACAGATAGGACAACTCCCCCCTTGGTAGGACAATTACTCCCTTTAGTAGGACAACTACCTCCACTGATAGAACAACTACACCCATTAGTAGGACAACTAATCCTATGATAAGATGACTACCTTCCTTCTCTGGACATCCATGGCAGCTCCCCGCAGCCTTCCCCCTCCTTTGCCGGGCCCTGGACATCCAGGGCAGGTCCTACCAATGGGGGTAATTGTCCTATCTGTAGGGGTAGTTGTTCAATCTGTAGGGGTAATTGTCCTAAAGGGGTAATTGTCCTACTTTTAGGGGTAATTGTCCTATCTAGAGGGGTTGTTGTCCTACCGGGATATTTGTCCTATATGAGTAGTTGTCCTAGGGGGTAGTTGTCCCTAGGGTAGTTGTCCCAGGGGTGATTGTCCTAGAATCCTTTTCTTATCCACGCATCTACAAAGTGCTCCAGAAAACAGTCACGCATCTAAAAAATGATGCGTGAAAGTGTAAAAAAGATGCGTGATGGATTCGTGAATGAAAACGTCCATATAAAAACATGTGTAAAGCAAAAATATTTATGCAAAATTCTTCATTTCATCTATCAGAAACAATTTTTTTAGAGATTTTAAACCCCCCAAAAATTGTCATTAATCTAGAATTTGGTGTATTTTTCCAAATCCTAATTTTGAATCATGGACATAAGATTCGTGATTTTTTTCCCGGTCACCATACCTGAAGTCATTTCCACATAGATTCTAGAGATATTTTGATTATAATATGTCCTGTAGAAAGAAAACCCAACTAGAATATATCTAAATTATTTTCATTGATCTCTTATATTATATATCTTGTTCCAATATGTCATAGTGGTGCCACAAACAGGGATACTATCTAATATACAAAAACCCCATTTAATCTTACCGAGAAAGGGTTAATATTGAAAATAAATCATGTTGGCCCCAGGATAGTACCATGTTCTATTCCGAGAACACCTTTCTGGGAGCAAAGGAGTGGCCATCAAATTAAACTAACTGAATAACTACTAAACCATTGCAAAGTCTTAAAATCTAGTCCAGTGACCTTACTTTTTTTTAATCCGGAGAGGATAGTTTAATGAATCTAAAGACTTTTTGCATATAAAAGAAAATCCTCTAAGCTAATCATCACTTAAGGCCAGTTATGTGTCCTTAACAATTCAAGAAATCTTCATAAAACGTATTATATCAATCTAAATGGTCACTCGATTTCAATCTCATGGGAAGTTTTCAAAATAGTTAACCATGTGCTTTTACAATAATTAATGATTAAATCCATTATTCATTAAGCTTGGATTTCCCATGGACTATCGCATGTATAAAGGTCAATTAACATAATAGCTAACTATGATGTATCTTCCACTTCAGCGTTGACATTTATGTTGTACACACCATGAAATCGATGTACATGTATGTGTTTATTTACAGGTGGATTCTTTGCCCACACATGTCGTGAAGCAAACCTGCACAAGGCCCAGCATTCTGGATTGCTTAAGTACTTCGAAGAAAAGGTTGATAAGTCTATTCTGGAACCGATCTTAGATGAGATATATGACCACTACTACATGAACACTGACGGAACACAAATTCCAGGAAGGATACAAATCTTCAAACTGCTAAAACGCGCTCTATAGACTCTCTCGCACAAATTGAGACTGAATCGGGTCACCGCATGAGATTCTCTACCAACCCTTTCCTTGGCCTTTACTTTTTCCATGATCTAGAGGATTGTAGGTTTCCTATTTTCCAGTGAGAAAGAGTGAGAAAATTAAATGCATTAAATTTAACTAATTAAGTGTAAATAAACAGTCACTGGCGGACTTGTGCCGGTAATTGTCTTTTTGGGTGATAGCATTACCTGATCTTTCTGTAACCAAGTATTCTGCTATTCTAATAGTATTTGGGCTGCTTCTGGGAAATCTTTGTGTGACTTCTGTGTGATTTGCGATATGTAGAATAATTGTTATAATGATCATCAATTTTGGAAAAAGCTACATTAATTTTAGTTGTAATGCCTTTTCTACCTATCATCAATGACATTGGAATTTGAATAGAGATTGAATTTTGAAAAGAAACCTAATTGTGGCACAGGGAACTTCGTTTCGGGTTCAAAGAAAAATTAAAGGTCCAGTTTTTTGTTAGTCTGGCCACTTGGAATCAATCCATGGATGCCGGCATTCTGGCTCTTTTTGTATTAAATAAATCAGGGACTATGTTGATGTAACACATGTAACACCAATTTCTTGATAAAAACCCATGGTTTTTGCAAGTAGTTGAAGTGTGTTTGTTATATTGACTGCAGGTGCCTATGCACAAAAAAGTGCCATACATAAGAAACAAAAGACCTTCGTGACTTAATATAGTTTTCTCAGGGGGTAGTTTTTGTTATTCTTATTGTTATTTTTTACGGTTTTAGACTTACAAAGTCTCTATACAATCTCTGAAGTTATCGGCTGAAAACAAAATCAATACTCGTATTATGAAATATGTAGGCATAGTAGTTATTCAAGGGTAAAAACCATTGTTTCTGAAAGAGAACAGTATACAACCCACAAGACACATTATTAAAGTCACAAACTTGTTTTAGTAGAGTTTACCTTGTTCAATGCTGACTGCTACAATGGTGTTTTCCTGAATTTAAATGCAAACTATCAATGATGGTAATGATATCAACCATGTGATATATTTGATTATGATTATTACAATAAGATTTTGGAAATGGCATGTGAAGTGACTGGTGTAGAGGCCACATATATCTATAGGTAACCTTTGGGTCTTACATATTAGATAGTGAGGGATAACCTCTCAGCCAAGGAGGCTTTGTGAGTATCTATGTCAAGACTGATCAAGCTTGGGCCTTCAGCTGCCTGTCCTGCAGTGTCATCCCTTTGGTCTTGAACAGAGCAGACCTGTTTCTAGACTCTTCGTTTATAAGATCATGGTGAGGGGGACCAGGGTATACAGGTTCTAGGACATATACCCCCCGGACACTTACCCCCCGGACACTTACCCCCCGGACACTTACCCCCCGGACACTTACCCCCTAGGACACTTACCCCCTAGGACACTTACCCCCTAGGACACATACCCCCTAGGACACTTACCCCCTGGACACTTACCCCCTGGACACTTACCCCCTGGACACTTACCCCCTAGGACACTTACCCCCTAGGACACTTACCCCCCAACCTTGGCTTATAATTGTAGAGGTAATTATGTGGTAAGAACTTAGTCTTTCTAATGGAAAGCAAACTAAATAAATATCCCTCTCTTCTAATAGATGTCTATGATTCATACCTAAAAGGCTAACTCATCCCTACCCAACAGTAAGTGGATGGGGAAGTGTCAAAACGCATGCCACCTGTTTGGATGTCAAGCTAATTTTAATCCCTGTTGTTTTAGGCACCGGTGACCGGCCGCTGGTCTTAATTGGGCTCATGAGAGGTGGGTCCCGCCTGACCCCATTCCACAGTTTTTAATAATGGGGAGTAAACACATATACATCCTATTCCTAGTCATTATATTTCGTAGTTTTTAATAATGGGGATTGAACTAAATATATATCCCTCTCTTCTGATAGTTCTTTAGAATACATACCTAAAAGGCTAACTCGTCCCTATTCCTAGTCACTATTTTCCACAGTTTTTGATAATGGGGAGTAAACTAGATATATATCCCTCTCTTCTGATAGTTCTTTAGGATTCATACCTAAAAGGCTAACTCGTCCCTATTCCTAGTCACTATTTTCCACAGTTTTTAGATTGGGGGGTAAGTGTCCTAGGGGGTAAGTGTCCTAGGGGGTAAGTGTCCAGGGGGTAAGTGTCCTAGGGGGTAAGTGTCCTAGGGGGTAAGTGTCCTAGGGGGTAAGTGTCCGGGGGGTATGTGTCTGGGGGGTATGTGTCCGGGGGGTATGTGTCCAGGGGGTAAGTGTCCTAGGGGGTAAGTGTCCGGGGGGTAAGTGTCCTGTCACCGGGTATACAATGTCCCTATCCTTAACGATTTATGTTGCAACAGAAAGTAATTTTAATTTAGCTTTTTTAGACTAGAAGAGTGCATTAATTACCCACCGACCTTGTGGTGCCAAAATGAGAGAACGTTGATAATGACTATTAGTCTGTAGGCCAGGGTAAGGCTTACTCCCCCTATTAACAGTGTGTAAATTCCCATATTGTCGATGCAAAGTAAAATTTTGGAAAATATTTTCATCTAGTCTTTTTATTTCATGTGACGGTTTTTCAGTGCTCGGATTACAACACAATGTAAGCTGCGGGTAGACATACGCTTCCGTGATTTGCTGTGAGACAGTTCTTGGCCCTTATTATCACTGCTGGGTGACAACTCTATCGTCTGTCTTATTAGCTATTTGGAAAACGGCCAAAGGCACATGCATTTTTGCTTCCATCCTTAACTTAATGAAAAGTATATTAGGATGTATTTTTTTATAAGCATGATTCGAACCATAGACATTTAAATGTATAATGCTAGAGCATTACCACTACTCTACTGTGACAGGTGACAAATGCTTTATGAAATGCGGAGAACAATATAGCTAAGTCACTCAACGTTTTTAATTATTTCACATTAATTGAAAGGCAAAAGCAGTGCTTTTGCACTTTAAATAGTCGATGTGCATTTGTTTAAAACATAAAATTGAATAACAGGTACCAGCGACTTTGAATCCGGGACTTTGTATGAGAGCCACACATTATAAACTCTATACTTTTGAATTCCTTGGTAAGTGAATGTACACCAATATCATAATCCATACACACGTACATCTATATTTTATACAGCACTTTTATTTATGGAACTGACGCCGAATATGCATAGAGGTTTGAGGACTCTAGTGCATAAAGAGACATGGCTGATATGGCATTTGCCATAAACCATTCTCACTCAGATTTCCTTTTTTTTTTTTTTTTTTTTATTGCGTTTATTCATAGCAAAACTTTCAGGTAAATAACCTGTTCTTCCAACCGTGCCAGTCTTGGTACAACTAAGGCACTACATTTATAGATATAAAAATAAACAATTACACAGAATACAAGTTATATATAATAGTATACCGTGCACTACCATAACTAGTTGTCAGTTAGGTAAAAACACAGGGTTAGACACTATTTATGAAAATAAACAATTACACAGAATACAAGTTATATATCACAGTACAGCAGTTAGCAGTGTATTCTCAGGTGATAATGCACTGCTTCTGTGATAATGCGCTGATGGCCTCAGATAATGCACTGGTGCTCTCAAATAATGCACAGTTGCTGATTTGTTGTTTAAATATACTGCCAAGAATACCAAATTTTGAATTTATGAAAAGTTTGACAATTGATTAAACCACGCCAAGATAAACACCAAGCATATTTCTCTTATATTTTAGAAGGTAAGATACAGTCTCATTTACAACGAAAGGCAGCAATTATCATTATTAATGAAAAAATCTACATTTTTGTCAACATCATCTTCAACATAATTATCAGAAAGAAATCCCCGTGAATGTAATTAAGTGTATTTTACCAAAGCTGTTGGTCAACATCTGATTTCTATTGTCATTCATAAAAATAGGAAAAGATTAATGCAAATATTCATTTTGCCCAAATATATACATTCTTATTCCATAAAAATAATGCCCAGTGTAGATCTGTGGTCGCCTGCCACATCTGGCTACTGGAGGCTGATCTTTCCCGACAGGTGGCACTATGGGGCGCTGACGAGTGGCACCACCTGTGCTCAGTATTGGCACGCAAATAGACCTCTTATATAACCTAATATGTATATTTAATTTTCCCAAAGGTTTCACTTTAAAATATTAAATTAAAATTGTGCCACAAAAAGAATAGTTCATTGGATAGCACTGCTGAGGATACGTGCATTTCTTTTATGATCAATTCTTTGTCATCATCGTAATGCTAAAACAAGCACCATTATTAGGTATCTCTTAGGACTCAAGCTAATCGACATGTGAAATGTATCCCTTTGACAAGTACCCTTCAAAAACTATTCCTCTGAAAAGTAACAGAGATACAACTACCATATTTAGACGTTGTGCAGATGATGTCAAAACAGACCAGAATGGGCTGGCTGCCATAATGGTGATCAATTATTTATGGTCATGGTTTTTCAAAATTCTGAAGCATTAAAATAACAGTTTTATGCTGCAATTATTAAAATAGTCCCACTGAGTACTACCTAGCTATTGTTACCACTTAGAATTAATGTATTTGCATTTACTCCCTAGCCATGTAGTCTCACTACGTGGTTATCACCAAAAAGAGATCACGTGACCACGTCTGCACAAGGTCTATATAGAGAAAATTGCTAAATTAGACAATTACACCCAGAAGAAGAATTACTATACTGTAAACCCTTCCCCATTATGTAAATAGATATTGTATAAGGTCTGGAAGGTTAGCTCTATAACTTATCCTTATTACACTGTATACAAAAATGGTAAGAGCTATCGCAGAACGTAGATGATATCGGGATGACTATGTACAAAGCACAAAAAGCATGCCTATACAGTACAGTCAGGCCAATATTACCAGTCAACTGGACTTACATGAATCTGGGCTAGACTTACATGATTAGACGATAACAATGGCATGACTAGAGATTAGCATGGCCCACCAGATGGCATGGGGCTTGAGATGCCAGGTGCACCATCAAATGTTAACACCTAAGATTGGCAAAGGCCCCACATCAGTGTCCTCAAGCAGTGTTGTAATCATACAGTTGAAGTACAAAAGGGCCTCATTTTTGCCATCTCATTCCCCCTCCCCTTATCTCATTCACCTTCCTCCGAGAAGCCACACAGCTCACCCTGGTGCATGAGGCACGGCCCCAGGAGCCCTTTCTTCTGTCCTCATTCCTTTACACTCACGTGCCTGGGCCTGAGGACTTAAGCCCCATACCCACTAGGCGACTTTACCGGCGACTGGCGATGGGCAACAGCAGAATCACTGCATGGTCATATCATTACCAATTCAGATCAATTGTTAGTATGTAACATTTCAATGTTATACTAACATGTGATCTGAATTGGTGGCGATTTTCCCAGTGATTCTGCTGTTGCCCGTCGCCAATCGCTGGTAAAATCGCCTAGTGGGTATGGGGCTTAAATGGCCGCCAACCCCAATTTCAGAACTGCCCAGACCAACAGTCAGCAAGCCACATTGAGAGCACAGGAAAACAAACCCTCCACATTAGTTTTTACTTCACACTAGGCCTAACACATTTGTGAAACTGCTATTGATTTATCTATTACGCATATTAGTTTGGCAACTGCAGCTACCAGGCTACAGTCATGGTCTAGACATTCTTCCTTGGTTAGCGACCATTTTGCTATTCAGATCGACCTGTTTACCAAACGTTCCTCTGTTACTTCTACCTCTATTAATTTTCTCAATGGTTGATTGAGAGGGCAGATTACGACAAGTCTCAAAAATCGGTTTAACCCTTTCCAGACCGCTGAGAAGCCACTTTTTACATGTTTTACACTGACATGAGAAATGAAAATGCTATTTAAAGCTTTTATTACATTATATATTTAAGCATGTTATATATCAATGGAAAGCTTATAACCTCAGGATTCTATATCTGTTATTGGAATTTTGGAATTATAATTTCCTGGTCATGTGACCAGGGTCATGTGACCTGACAATTTATAGGAAAAGTGGCCAAATTCGATCAATTTTTTAGAAAATCAAGTGAAAAAGGGTTAAATATTGATTTTTTAACAAAGTTTTGTATTATGAAAATGTAGTACATGGTAAATGGAAGAAAATGATGTATCATTTTGTTTAATGCATGAGGGCAGTATCATAAGTAATTGCCAATGATAAAGTACATGTTTGGCATTAAATTTGGGCAAATCGACAATTTTACTGTATTTTAAGCAATTTAGGGTCATAAAACATTAAAAAATTTGGCAAATGAATATGAATAATGTATTTTCAATGTGATATTCATGAAGAGATATGTTTTGCCTAATAGCAAACCGAATTTGAAGAGTGAATAGCTATTGATCCAGAAGAAAAGTGGTTATAATAAAGAGTTGTACTAAATCTGAACCCTTCCTGCTGACTACCGGTGACCTTTTGACCGTTTTAGAGAATATATGCAGTAGTGATGTTACCTTTTGTGCCAGATTTTATACATTATGATTTGAAAAATAAGCAACAATTGGCAATATATCATTTAAGTATAGCAAGAACATCATTTCTGGTTAGATATGACAAACAATATTTTGATTTATGTTATATTGTATCAACAAATCTATATAAAAATTAATAATAATGTACTTCAATATTAGGATAATTTTATGATGATGGCGAAACATTGAATGTATGCATGTTTAGAGGATGCAGAAACATAATAATAGTGTAAGTTGGGTCAAAATAATATTTGTTATTTCAGGCCATCACCTGAGCAACCATTTAGGCAGAAAAAAGTGGAAGAATTCATTAAAAATTGAAAGAAGGGTGAAGAAAACCATTTATGGTACATATATGTACCAAATTTGCATTGGCGGTCTGGAAAGGGTTAAAGGGCTGTTTCTAATCATGTTCTAAAAGACTCTCCAGATGATGAAGCCAAACAGGTTAATGAATTCCTAGTAGATTCAGCAAAATAATCCGTCCCTGTTTCTCGTCCTAGTAATTGGCGTGAGAAATATTATGGGCGACATTGTACTTTCGTAGCTTCAATTTCAACACTGTGACACTATCTTTTCTAAAATTCGACATGTGATATTTGGAAACCTCAGGTTAGGGCCCCAAAGGTGAGATGATACGTTATCATTCGGGCCCCCACCGATACCATGCATTTAACACAGGCAAGATGAAAAGCAAGGTGGAGAAAATCCCCAAAGATGATTGCACTTTTAAGGACAATCGCGCCATTATAGAAGTCACATTGAGAAAAGTTTCAAACTTCACACAGTGAAAGTTATACATATATAGATACTAAAAGTGCAAAAATAACCAGGGGTCACCGTGCAAACTTTTCAGCTATAGCAGTCTTAACATATGATAATTATTCAAGAAATGACTTGCAAAATGAATTCTGAAATTTGATTTTATTTCTAATTATTTTAGTAGTATTAATAAGAGGACTGACCTAATGCTTCTGATAAATGTGTTCATGTTTGCTCAGGTGAGAAAGAAAGACATTTGTAAAATTTGATGATGTAATATATGTTTTTAACTAGAAATTATATCAAATAAACTAGTTCAAAAATATAAAAATTCAAAATTAAAGTTTGACACAAAAATATTGAACATTGAAAATTGCTCTAAAAGTTGATATGACATGCATAAGGATGCAGGCTATCATATCTAACCAAAAAAGACAAGGGGTCACCGTACTAATTTGGCCAACAGAGATGAATTTCCAGTTAAAAACCTAAAAATAGCTTAAAAAAGCTATTTATTTGTTTTTCTATAAATTCACTGAAATGTTTATTTTAAAAATATTATTTTGACAATGCTATGTTATTCCTGAGACCCTTACAATAATTTAGATGCATATTATGCCTTTATACACCCTAAATTAAGCGAGTGATAGAAGAAAATGTAATTTTTGTTGCAAATTACATTTTTCAGCATTTGCAAAGTTTTCTCAAAATTAGTCATGTTTCTCCATTTGCCCCTTGAGAACTATAAATTTTAGCCAATTTTCTTGGCCATTTATGAATTCTACATATATCAATGAGTCTTTCTGCAAAATATAAATTAGATTAAGGAACTTTCATTTTTTGGATATCTTGAAAATGGCGCCATTGTCCTTAACTACCATAAACTGTATACACAAATAATGGACGGGTTACACAGGGGACCAAGGGTACCAGGTATTAGCTTATAGATCCTGGGCAAAAAAGGACCTGGGCCAGCCTAGGGGCAAAAACTACCATTGGTTTCCCCGTAACGGGCCTCAATTATTAAGGTGGGACTAATTAAGTGCTGATCAACATGAAAAGAGCAGACAGAGCTACATCAATTATTAATTTTACTCTTAAAGGAGGCAACTTGGAAAAGAAACTTTGAGAGAAAAAGCCACACAATCAGTCGTACCCCGGTAAGATTCCTGAGTCTTTTTTACAATTTCACATTAACTACGCCGGCGTACAAGGGCGACGAAAATCAAAGGCAGGAAATAACTTAGACAAGATAATGGCTTCAAAGGAACAATGGGAAGAGTCTTGGTCCAGAATCACAAAGGATCGGCACAATTGTCCTAGTCTGTCCCAAACTGATACTATGTCGAGGTATGAGGGATGGAAGGAATATGACAACGTAAGTGAACGTTTAATGTGAGACAAACTTGAAATACAGGTTACATACGGTGCATTAGCGTTACATTTAAGGTTTATTCCTTTCTTAAATTCTTCACTACTAAAAATCTTTTAGGTAAAAACTTTGTTTAGAAAAATTATACAAACAAAGTGTATAGAATAGTTTGATTATAATTTAGAAACTGAGATGTTGAGATTAATTATTGCAACATAGAGCAAACCTAGAAGATACCTATTCTCAGTTATTTAGCTATTTAGAACCCCTTTAAACTTAGTGCACTTACAACACAACTCTGTTCAAAAGCAGTCAAATTACTCAAAAGAATATTCCATCTATTTGAGCTCTATAGTTAAAATATAGACATATGACTATCACTTTCACAGTTTTATTAAATTTTAGTCAAATTATTCAAAAGAATATTCCATCCATTTGAGTTTTGTAGTTATAATTTATATATATATTATATATATATCATATATATTATACAAGTTTAATTTAGCCCAGAAATATTTGGTCTATATATTATACTACCCTCCCTCCTAGACCTTCTGAGTCTTACCCATTATCGTTCCCCGTTCATCAGTACATACAAGAATAGAATAATCTATACTTGTGACAGTTTCCCCCCAGATTGGTCCGAAAATGGCCAGGCCTGCCCCAATCACCCTTAATCAACATCTGGGGCCATATCTACATAGCTAATTTGGCTGATCAGGGAATTTTATCAGGGTCCCATGATCAGAAATTCTGTCTGTCATCAATAAATTTTACAAATGATAATTCCTCTTTGACACTATTTTGCAATAACACAATAAATTTTGATACAAGACCAAATCACTGATCATCGGACCCTGATCAAATTATACCCGATCAACCAAATTAGTTACAAAGATTATGGGCCCAGCCAAATTAGTTACGAAGATATGGGCTTTGGAAGGTTACCAGTTTATCTCTACCCCACCAAAGAATATTATATGATAATGGTTATCCCAGCATTGTCAGCTCAGTAACTTTACCTGGCGATGTATATCCCTTCTACTACTCTACGAATACCTAATATAGTCTATAACATGAAATGCCATTAACACACTTAGAATTTTAATTTCATCAAAATATTTTTGGAAATGATAGTCCTGATATAAAAGATTAAGAAAATGCGAAAAAAGTCATTTCGATAGTGGGGCAGATTTCCGACTTCAGAGGCCCATATCTCAGATTGACCGCGTGCTACTTGCGACTCATTTTGTCGGATCGGGTCCCATATTGACAATTAGTGAACAACAGATCAATACATGAACTTCTGGTATAACATAAACGCATTGGATTCTTGATAAGGTGATGCAGATTATAATCAGAAGCAAGACTTCTACACTTCTTTGTTCCATAATGATCTCTGTCTAACCAGTTGATATCAAAATCACCAGTTATCCATATCTCCTTAATGACAGTGTCAATTTCATTCAAACAATCTTTTAATATACCAAAAAATTGATCTAAATTGCTGTCTGGTGGCATGTATACAACAAATAAATATATATCTGCTTATGGCGTGGCCTTAGAATTTTAATAGATAATATCTCAATATCAGCCTCACAACAACTATAATTGGCTTCAATGCAGGCATATTCAGCCTAAATCGAATTCAAATAAACAGCAATACCACCACCTTTTTTAAGGCCACCTTCATGTTTAATAATATTTCTATCCTGTCTATACATAACTTTATGTGGTATTTGCAGTAATGCTTTCGAATATTGTGCTGATCAATATGAAAGAAGCAGACAGAGCTACATTAATTATTTACTCTTGAAGAAGGCAACTTGGGAAAGAAACTTTGAGAGGAAAAGCCACACAAACAGTTGTACCCCAGTAAGATTCCTGAGTCTATTTTACAATTTCACATTAACTACGCCGGTGTACGAGGGTGACGAAAATCAAAGAAAGGAAATAACTTAGACAATATAATGGCTTCAAAGGGACAATGGGAAGAGTCTTGGTCCAGAATCGCAAAGGATAGGCCAAATTTCCCTAGTGTGTCCCAAACTGATACTATGTCGAGGTATGAGGGATGGAAGGAATATGATAACGTAAGTGAATGTTTAATGTGAGACAAACCTAAAATACAGATAACATACGGTGCATTACCGTAACATGTTAGGGTTTTTTCCTTTCTTAAATTCTTCACTACCAAAAAGCTTTTAGGTAAAAACTGTGTTTAGGAAAATTATACAAACAAATTATATATAAAGTTTGATTATAATTTAAAAACTGAAATACCTGAGATGTTGAGATTAATAATTGCAACATAGAGCAAACCTAGAAGATACCTATTTTCAGTTATTTAGATATTTAGAACCAATTTAAAGTCAGGGCACTTATAAGACAACTCTGTTCAAAAGCAGTCAAATTACTCAAAAGAATATTCCATCTATTTGAGCTATAGTTATAATATAGACTATTGCGTTAACCATGTGGAGGTGGCCCAAGGGTTAACGCATGCCACCTCCACATGGTTAACACATGTTCTACCATGGATATTTGAACAATTCACACTTTTCTGATCAATTTGAAAAAAAAAGATTGTCAAAATCGGTACAGTAGAAGCTGAGAAAATCAAAGTTTACTGTCCGCATGCCTTTGTTTACATTTTACACATACCGGGGGTTGCCATGGAGACCTGTGTTACTTCCGATGTGTAGCGCAATGTAAACAACAATATTTCTTTTTTATTCCATCATTTTCTGGCCAATTTGCATGATTTTCTTTTCTGTTGTTGAGATTTCATATGAATTGATATAATAAATACTATTCTCAATGTTAAAATCATTTTATAACTCGACATTTCATTGATAAAGATTTGGCCAATCAGCAGTCCTGCTTACCCGGTCTGAGTCCCCAAATTAAGACCGGGGGCCAGTCATTATTGTGTCAGTACATTGACTACGTGTTTCCCGCCTCACGCCCGGCCATCGATGGTAGAACATATGACTATCACTTTCACAGTTTTATTATTCAAAAGAATATTCCGTCTATTTGAGCTTTGTAGTTAGAGTAGAGGTGCCAGTTTTCGCGCATTGCTAGATTTATGTATATTATATGACTGTCACTTTCACAAGTTTAATTTAGCCCAGAAGTATACGGTTTATACTACCCTCCCTCCTAGACCTTCTGAGTCTTACCCATTATCGTTCCCCGTTCATCAGTACATACAAGAATAGATCTACTTGTGACAGTTTTCCCCCAGATTGGTCTGAAAAATGGCCAGGCTTGCCCCAATCGCCCTTAATCAACGTCTGGGGCCATAGCTAATTTGGCTGATCAGGGAAAATTTGATCAGGGTCCCATGATAAAAAATTCTGTCTGTCATCAATTAATTTTACAATAATAATTCCTCTTTGACACTATTTTGCAATACCACAATGAATTTTGGTACAAGACAAAATCACTGGTCATGGGACCCTGATCAAATTTTAGCTGATCAGCCAAATAAGTTACGAAGATATGGGCCCAGCCAAATTAGTTACGAAGATATGGGCCCTGGCAGGTTACCAGTTTATCACATAATTATCTTAACTATGACATCTCCCACTATTGATGTTTTTTTGTTTTTTTTAAATGTAAACAAAAAAAGGAATTTATAATTATACTATTTATAGTAAATGAGTAGTCTAAATAAATATTGTTGTTCGTTTTAAATTATTGTCATCTCTACCCCACCAAAGAATACTGTATGATAATGGTTATCCCAGCATTGTCAGCTCAGTAATTTTACCTGGCGATGTTTATCCCTTCTTGCTATTCTATCTGCTACTCTATGAATACCTAATAATTATAAGTCTATAACATGAAATGACATCACTCATTTGTAAATCAACTCAGCAGTCTTTGTATCTATAACTGTCCATAATTTTTCCATTCTAAACATTTTTTCATAAATTCTGTTATACAATTTTTGTAGATGGTTTTCTAATTTCATCTTACTATTTTATATTGTAATACTCATTTAGACGAGTTCACTAACGGGAAGTGACTGCCGACTTAAGTACTGATATGTGTCTCCCCACACAGAAAGGATGCTCCAGGCCGAAAATTTTTTTATTTTTTTTTTTATTTATTTAACAAAAATTTCATCATACAACTCTTCGGTATGTAACTACCGGTCTTCCAGAGATTGCCAGAATTGAGAGTTTACAGATTCATTCACAACAGATTTATCTAAAAACAACTGAAGAAAGAACTGAAAAGTCGAGGCATTCAGTACAATATTGCAGCAAGACCTGGTCCATTACAGTGGACCTCTACTTATCAGAAAAAAAAAATGGCAGAGTGGTTATGGAAGTAAGGAATAATAAGGAAGAAATTTTGGTGGGTGAAGTTTGGTGTGTGTGATGAGGGTGATAATGAAACGGTGAATGTTTGAGTGGTTAAGTCAATTGAGCTCTTTATATTTTAATCTTATCTTAATCTTATCTATTTATTGATTTATTCATTTTGTCTGAGCCCAAGCGGTAATCTAATGCCCACTTCAATGAACTTCCATATTTCACAATTGCCCTTGTATATTAATTGGAGCTTAGAAGGTTAGACAACTTGATCTTGAAAGCACTGTAGTCTATGGTAGATTGGAGGTCCCTTGGAAGGACATTCCAGTATTTAGGTCCCAGATATGTGGTACTTCTCTGAAACCTGGTAAGATTTGGCTTCTTGACTGTCATAAGTTTTTTCTTACTACTTCTGGTATTTATCTTTGATTTGCTTTTCCATCCTGTGAAATTACTCATGTGGCCCAGTTGGTGAATGTGTAAAAGCAAGTGAGTTCTTCTCCTGATTTTTAACTTCTGCAGCTTTGCTTCTTTATGCAGTTCTGTTGTATCAAATCTAGCATCTTTGTTTAGGGCACATCGGAGTGATTTGTTTTGAAGAACTTGTAGTTTCTTTTTATTTTCTTTGGTGGTTGAGTACATATAAATGTCCCCATATTCCATGATGGGTAAAATCATATTCTTGTATATCAGCAGTGCTGCTTTTAAAGTGAGGTATTTTCTAAGCTTTCTAAGTTGGGCTAGTTTTTCTGATACTCTTTGGATGGTGCGTTTTGCATGTATGTCAAAGGTTAACCTTTCATCCAAAGCTACTCCCAGGTATGTATAACTGGAGACCCTTTCAATTGGTTCAAATTAAGCATTGCAGAGGGTGTTTTGAACTTTCAAATGATGCCAAGCACGTCAAAATTGGATAATTTTCAAGGAAGTTACAGGCTATTGAACACAGGACTGTCAGTATTCCTGAAAATGATAAAAATCCCGGATATTGAATATTTATCTGAATATTTAGTCATAAAATAAAATTTCCCAATAAATTAACCAAAAAAAAGCCTTAAAAAGCTATTATGTGAATAACTTTTGATCTAGAAAAGATAATCTATATCAGTTAGGACTTATAATATAATGAAGTCATGTTTATCCAAATGGGTTACAATTTCTGACAAAATCCACAAAATATTGTTGTTTCCATGGTAACCAAACACCTAATGTTAGGTAATATATGGAGATAAAACATTCCATTAGCATTCCGAATAGAAAGTTTTCCAAACTATATGGAATGTTTAGATAGGAATAACTAAAAGCTGGTTTAAGACATTTTCATCCCTATATTTTACAAATTTACCCAGATCTCCTTTTTTTATTAGCTGTAGAGCTTAAGATATAACCCCCTCAAAGCGTAATATATGGAGATAAAACATTCCATTAACATTCCGAATAGAAAGTTTTCCAAACTATATGGAATGTTTAGAGTGGGATAACTAAAAGTTGGTTTAAGACATTTTCATCCCTATATTTTACAAATCTACCCAGATCTCCTTTTATACAAGCTGTAGAGCTTAAGATATAACCCCCTCAAAGCATATTTCTGTGTGGGGAGACACATATCAGTCTCTATTTGAATTTAGTGAAGACTAATTTAAAGGCTTTATTCTACTTTGCGTCCTTTAACTTGAGTCGGGGATTTCACTAGTGTTTATCAACACAAACGCACGTAAAACACAAGGAAATGCAATCATTCCAAAGAATGCATAGTACTAGTGGAATGTGAAAGTTGCTTGTGTTCATGCTTGCATTCAGGGAATATATAAGTATGTTATTTTCTATGGAATGCTTGCTGTAGTGTATCGACGGCATTCCGTTTGTGTAGTTCAAAATCCATTCCATCTTTTACCTTAGTAGAACCCGCGATCGGCGGCCAGTGTGTCTAAACATGTGAGCTGAATAACATCACTTCTAACAGTAATCCTGTCCTTATTTGTGATCTTTCAACGACAAACCCTACATCTGGTGACGAGATGGTCAAGAACTAATAGGAGATGCCATCATTTGTGAGTTTTGTGCCCCCAAAGCTGTGAAAAACTGTAAACTCCAAGTTGTAAACAGTGAAAAGCTGAGCATAAGGCCCCAATGTGAACTGTGCTGGGAGAGTAGAGCATCCCTATGAGAACTGTAAGCTGTAGGACCTAACCTGTGATTGGAGAGTCCCAAGTTTCATATTAGCAAATAAGTAGTGAAACTAGTTGAGAAACCACACAAAATGGCTGTAGCATTGAGTGGGCTGCCATGTGTTTCATCATTTGACACTGTAGGGGAACCTGAAACTTTAAATCAGAGGTGAAATCTGTAGAAAGAGGAGTTCAAACTGTATGTGGCTGCTTCTGGCATATCAAATAAAGCCCAAAAGCACGTGGGAGGACCGGGTCTGCGGGAGATTTTCGGTAACTTCTCCACAGAACAAAAGGGAGATGATGACGATTTCGACACCGCAATGGCACTGTTAGATGAGTACTTCAAATTAAAACTGAATGTCCCAAAAGCGTGTCAAAACTTCCTGGATACGGTCCCCGAACCTGGCGAAACTGTCAATAACTATATCGTATAACTCAAAGTTCTCGTTAAACACTGCAACTATGGTGACGAAAGCGATAACCAAGTTCATGACAGGGTGTTGTCCCATATCAAAGACCAAAATCTCAAAAGCAAAATGTATCGCGAGGAAAATCTGACCCTAGCTAAGATGACGAAAATCATAAGCGAATATCACGACAAAGGTGCGATGGTGCTAGTTAATGCTAAACCCGAAGGTCAAGGTAACCACTATAGCGCGCAAATCCGAATAACCGAGGAGGTGGGAACACGCGAGGGAAATCTGCTAGTTCCAAATTTCGTGGTTACTGCGGAAGGTGTGACATCGAAGGTCATATGGGTAAAGACTGTCGAATTTCGAGAGATCATGTCTGCGAAAAATGTGGTTATACAGGTCACTTTGAAGTGCGATGCCGGACCGATCCCAACAAAGTGCAGCCTCCCGCACGTGGAAATGGCCGTGGCCGAGGAGGAGCCACTCGAGGCCGTGGGCGTGGTCAACGCAGGGGTGGTTCAAGTAGTAGTCTGAGTGTCAGACCCGAAGAAGACGAAACCGACCAATATGACGACCCTGGCACATATTACATGTTCACAGTATACAAGACCAACTATTTGTTTGATACGCAGTCAATTGCCAACAAGTTTGAAGATGTACTCTCGTTTCATGTAAACAGTACAAAGCTCGGAATGGTAGTAGACTCTGGTGCATTTTACAACATGATGTCAAAGAAGGACTATGATAAACTACCGGCGAGCGAAACGGTTAAACTAGAAAAGTGCTCCAAAAAGCTGTTCGCATATTATGCCGCTAAGGAGCCGCTACCAGTCCTGGGCCAGTGTCAGGCGTGTATTACGGTACCAGAAACTGGTGTGTCGAAAGTTGCTAACTTCATCGTCATCCCAGATGCGCAGGTGTCACTTCTCAGCAACAAAACCTCTAAAGAGCTAGGCGTCCTGAAAATAGGAGTGGATGTTGACATCCCTGTCAACGCGTGTGGTCCCAACACGGCAGAGAAGTGGCCCTATCTCCAAGAGAAATACCCACAGGTGTTCCACGGGCTGGGAAAACTCAAAGACTATCACATCAAACTACACATAGACAAAAATGTATCACCAGTAATCCAGTCAGGGAGGAGGATCCCGTTCAGCCGTCGTGAGAAATTTTCTGAAAAACTTGTCGAACTAGAGAAACTGGATGTTATTGAGAAGGTTACTGGGCCAACCCGCTGGCTGAGTCCGCTGGTTACAGTCGCAAAACCAAATGGAGATGTGAGGATACACGGGAAGAATTTGAACTCATACATTCGACAGGCTCGGGCTTGTCTGAAACCACTTCCTCTAAAACGTGTCAAGGAGTGTAAGTCTTACTCCACGATTATCCCTGAAAAATCATAGTATCATTATACTACCCATAGCAGTGGGCGTGTTAGGTAATACTTTTGCGCTCACCTCAAAGTTTCCCTTGCCCTTCTGGCGTGTATATAAGTGTAAGTCAGGGGGTGTTAACTATATTGTGTCACAATAGTCCCGTCCGCTCATAGTTCTCTTCACACGCCCAACCTTCTCGGCATCTTAACGTACCTACCCTCCATTCAGGCACCAATATAATTGCCAGCAGTGGCGTACCCAGTCCCCCCACTTCCCACATTTGTGCATATATCTATAAACGCCGGTTGATATTGGTTTCCAAGCTCAACAAAAATAATACTCAGTTTCCTGACCTAATAAGAATAGATGAGGCTGAAGCGCAGAAGGAGTAGCCTATAGTGTGCACACAACTAGGGTAAAACAGGGTTGTATCGCTCACATTGGTAGGCCTATATCATTAGCGCATTTAGTTTTTTAAACCCTTACATATAGAAACAAAAGTTATATAAAATCAAAATAATTCATAATAATTAATCAAATGCGTAAAAACAGCGATAAAGCGTGATTTAACTTTATAACCTCTATGAATAATCAATAATGAAACAATTGTCTCCCATGATGTTGGGTACAACCCTTATCATGAAATGAAAGTAATATTTTTGAGAAAACTTATCAAATATAGCATATCAATAATGGTTTTCCATCCCATGAAAGTGACGTCCAATAGGCCTATTTCTAAAAAAAAAATAGGGTTAGTTCAACCCCCCCCCCTCCACAAATTCCTGGGACCGTCCACCCCTGTCCCTTAGATACAGTACTAGTTTAACTAAAACAGGTAGAAATATAGCATTTTTAAAACAGATTTTCTTGAAACACATTATTTGGGAGTTAAACCAGGCTGCCTAAACCAGATTCTTAAACTTCTTGGAAATACAGGGTGAAAGGGCTGAAAGCGCAAATGGTTTTCACTGAAAATGATAATATTAAATAACCTTGACTACACATAAAACTATTATTTTGTGTGATTTCAAGTTTTTACCCTTATTTAACTCTCGACATAAGAAATGATAAATGCGCTATATTAGCCTGACGGGCCATGCCCCCCCTCCCCCCCCTCCCCTGTTAAATAATGTTGTTTAAAAAGGGGCCCCTCCCACGTAGATTAATGCATTAGCCCCTCCCCCCCCCCCCTCCCCCCTAGAAATGCCTGGGTCCGCCCCTGCATCCCTCCGGACCGGCCCGTGGGCCATCTTTTCATTTCAATACCATTATTACAAATATAACTTCCCAAAAAAAAAATTTGGAGTGGCAGGTGGTAATCGAGTGCATGAGGTTCGATTAGCTCCTACCACCCAGGTCTGGCGAATTCATCTGTGCCATTATTCAGTTCATTTCATTTCATTAGTTTGCACAACCAGACCCAATTACGTATAGAGTTTGCGACATATATATACCGTAGGTGTAATCGGGGCAACGAGAAAGGTGTTTACCAAAAAGAGACACTTTGTAGTTTCGGTCCTTGTGTTTCAGTGGGTTTTCCGATTTGGAAAACAAGCAATACCACAAGTTATTAATTTTGATCGCCCTCAATTGTCACTGATGTGTCTCTATCAACTTCAATTTACATTGCCCGTCATTGTTTTCCCCAACGTAGTTTCGACGTATTTGGTCCTGCGACCGGAAGGACCTCTAGACGGCTTTTCGCTGGTTTCCGACGTCATCGTATTATTGAACCCGGTGGATTTTTGGCTACCAGCTATCTCTCCCGGCCCCGGGTTCGAATCCCCTTCATGCCTTACGTTTTTCGTTCATCCATCAGACTTGTATTATCAAATTAATGATAAGGATAGGACTACTCTGAACCCTAATCGTCATGTCAAGAGAGGAGGTTGATTGTTAACTTATTTTAAACAGGATCGGGACGTTACGCTTTTTAAAGGATAACTCTCCATTTGTAATCGAAAAGTTGTTAAATCAAAAAGACCCTTAAAAAAAAAGGAAAATTATAAAAAAAAAAAAAAACCTGCTCGAACCCGCCCTCTCCTCAACTACTAATTTTAAACATGATAGTCCTAATGGTAATGAGACTGATCCGGCTTAAATTCCTAATATTATAATATTAATATATATACTTCTTGCAAACATTCTAAATAACCTTCTTTCCCGATCTTAGCATCTGAATAAACAGGAGACACTGGGCATCACACTTCATTTAAATTAATTGTCTCAGTTAAATACGACCATTAGTTAACAAGAAAGCATTTTCGCGATTCTGCAGCTATCCCTCGCTCCCCTCTTCCCTTGTGCATAACATTTCCTAATAAACCAGGTCCATTCCTAACGGCGGCAAAGTTTGGAAGCGTCCATCATGGCCGGCCTTAATCCATTAACACCCATAAGTACCCGGAAGCACCCCATCTAATCTGTACCCCCCTCTGACATCTGACAAGGGCAGGGGCACAGTCTTGGTAATCACATAACTCACACCAAACCCACTCAAGAGCGACACAGGTATCATGCTGGGTGTCATCTGACGGACTCCCCGCCATTAATCAGGGGTTAGTTATCGAGTTAACACGGGCCAGAGTTGCCCCATGCAGGGAACCTGCTGGGTCGGGCACTTCCATACCCAACCTACGTTCGCCTGCAAAGCACATGTAGCTAAATCTTTGACAGGCCTATTTCACCCTACCATCCATCGCCCCTCCCACCCGGAAAACCATTTACCCTTACCATCCATAGATGGAGTATTAAAAGTGTTTGAAATTAACTTCTTTTGAAGTCATCCGTGAGAGATGAGATTCATTAAAAATTAATTAAACATTTTCTGTATGGATAAAAGGTACCTCCCGGCCTATATAACTACCCTAAATAATTCACCTTAAACTGGGTCTAAGCTGGTTAGATATAAAGCCGACCTTAAGGTTTGAGACTAATTTCAGCCAGTCCAGACTTAAATCGGCCTGAACTCCATATAAACCACCTGCAAATAAAACCTATAAATATCAGGCAGTAATGGCATTTACAGGCTTTCTCACTTCTCATCCACAAGTTAAGGAACCCCATGCCAACAATTCATTTTGAAGTCTGCCTTCCAATTCAATTAGAACAAGCCGACACCCTAACCAACGAAAGCTTACAAGCAAGCATACGCGTAAGCTTATACTCTTCGCACGGCTTTTCTTTTGGCATTAACGTAAGCTTAAGGTTTCTGCACGGAGGTCAAAACCTTTAGATCCCAGGTGCATGTGGCGACTGTCTGTCTACTCCTTCCTGTGACTGGGAAAAAGTAATAAAAGACTAGAGCGGTCTCTAGCCTGCATCAGACATGGCTCCAACAGTATTCATACTCCTCCTTCGTGGACTCTTTATCCTGGGCACTGTCTCAGCTAAGCCATGCCTATGCACCAGTACGGTAAACCGTTTTCGTACCAACTATGGTGTAGTATTCGAGAGTAAACCGTCCATCCACATAGGTAATGAGTACTTCACTACCCAAGTCGATATCATTTTACCACTTCCTCCTTCTCCCAAACAGGCAGCCGCACTAAATTGTAGACACGGCGCTACCCTGGCAGCCGGTTCAATGGAACAGTGTCGAAAAATCCAACTTATGTTGAATAACATAACATCTATTGGGAAGACTATAGCAGCGAAGGTCACCAACGGACTCCGGGAAGTGCAATCAATTTTGGAATCGACGGCCCAGCCAACACCTCCATCAGCCAAATCCAGGAAGCAGCGGGCTCTGATTCCAGAAATCGGCAAGTTCTCCGAGACTTTATTTGGAACGGCCACACTCGATGACTTGAAGCAACAGACTCGTGCTGACCAGGTAAATGCCGATGAAATTGGCTTCCTCGATGGCAAAATAAATGCAGTCCTAAAGGTAGTTGACTCCACTTTGGAAATCCAACTCCAGGCCATCATAGAGAACACTCATTCCATATACAATTTGTCCAGAGGACTCCAGGCTTACATTAGTAACCGGGAATTGATGGTCAGGTTGATGCAAGATTTGCAAGAATTGCGTCTACTGGATTTTAAACTGGACTATTCCCTTGATGTCTTGCTACAGGCTATTCGCGACCTAACGGAGAACAGGCTGAGTAACTCTTTGATATCGGAGACTGATATGAGGAAGATTCGGTACCTTTTCCTTTCCAAGTCAAATCGTTCAAATATTTATATTCCAAACACTCGCGACATGTATAGAAGTGTAACTGTTTTAGTCCCCCCGGTTTTACAGCGAAATGTTCTGAAAACTATTTTGAAGATTCCCGTTATTTCCTTCGACAAAATATTCAAGGTTCTAAAAGTGAACACCTTCCCTCTAGCCTTCCATGGGCATTATACTCGCCTCTCCAACACACCGGCTTATTTATTGGTGTCCGCAACCCAATACACAGTATCCTCCAACCCAGATCTGGATAATTGCCATTCTCCGTTTTGTCATTATGACCTACCACTTCGCAGGGTTTCTCCCTCGTCGTGCCTCATTTCTATCTATCTACGTGATCATGAGTCTGTCAAACTTTATTGTGATTTCAAAATACTCATTCAGTCTAATTTCAGAAGGTCGAACATCCAAGTCATTGCAACAGGGACCTATTTGTTCTCTCACATAGACGAGGTCGTTGTGCGCTGCCCCAACCGAACAACAACCCATCCTGGATGTGAATCGTGCGTTCGTGCCTTTGAATGTGGTTGTTCTGTGTCCGCCAAAGAATGGGAAATTCCAGTCTCAAGTGTTAACTGTTTGCCTTCTACAGCAGGCCCCTTAAGAACAGTTTTTCCCGTCAACCTTGCTAGTCTTCAACACCTCAACCTGTCACTTAGCCGACTTGTGAACCCGGATTTTTCGTACGATAAACCATTCCCAATTTTACCTCTTAGCCCGCAAATGCGAGTCCGCCAAGAGGATATTTTTAAGCGAGCAAAAGACAATTTCCTTTCCCTCCGTACATACATGAAAGAGATTCGACTGAATGAGGTCGAATACAAGAAACTTCGTGGTGACTTGCATCTTCCCCACGTACCATTCCTCCCCCCCAGTGTGCACGGTACTGTTTACCTGTTGAACATTGGACTTACTTTTATAATGGTACCAGCACTTTTTGTTTTCATCTCAATTCTGTATTTCAGACAACGTAGGATTCAAAGCGCATGCAGACGCTTGACTTTAAATTGAGTTGGTTATATATACATTAGCTATTAACTCTTCCTTTTATTGCAGCTCAAAAGTTATCAGTTCTCATTCATGTTCGATTTTTGTTGTTTAGAATATATACTCGCCCTCATAATTTCGTCACACATGTACAGCTGCAATTCATTCACATTATCCTCATGAATTCCCATTTATAATTAGTCACAGCCACATAAGACTACACACGTTCATGATATCAAAATGTTTTATTGTTATGCATGCGGAAAAGGTTTTATGATGTCCACGTGTCAACGTTTCGCCTATTTTCCCATAATTGTATTTACTGACCATACACTAATGTACATATGTAACTCGAAAGCTTCGTGAACATATGCATTTCACAATTAAAATTTTCCCATATCTACTTCAAACATATCGTACACTTTTATATAACTGTTCATCACACCCAAGAGTCTACGTCAGGCATGCAGCCCAGTTTTTCGGCTGGGAGTAGTTCTTGGGCCATGTTGTTCCTGTTGTTTATCAGGCAAACGCTCGCTCTACAAAGTCTGTGCCTGAAAAATTTGTTCAGGCGCACGCGCTCCGTACGAGGAATCTTGACTTCTTGCGGGAGTTCCAACGTCAAGGGTTCGTCACTGCCATTCAGATGGACCGTGAGTGGGCCCGACCAGGCGACGGTCAGGGCCTTGGACAGGATGCTCGGTCTTTGGATGATCATTCGTGGGCAGGCAGCACTTCCTACGGCTTCCATTTCGGCGGGAATGGGAGCCAGTGGAAATAGGAGCGTTTCCCATCGGCAGTAGATTCTCAGACAGCACTGCACTGTAGCCCTCCGACGTTGACCCTGAGCCAACGAGCGACAGCCTGCTGCCAATTTCCAGAAGATACCGATAAATTTCCACCCCAGGTATATCACTAACAAGAGAAGCAGCCACTGATGGTCGGATTGGTCCGCGGGTTGGAGGTGACTAGGTCTCACCACTGGCCTTTCCTCCCGAACAAGACGCAGACGCAGACTTGCGTTTAACAGTCGCTCGATGTCCATGGCCATCAAGTGGCTGTTCTGAACCAGTGTATAGTACAGGCACATACTTATACCCCCCACCCCACATGACATCACAACCCCCCCAGGTACTGTAAGGGCTTCGTCTAGTCTTTAGCGAAAAGTTAACCCTCGGTCGACAACTTAAACGCTAGGTAAGGTACAACTAAAACGACTTCTTCTAGCCGGGGGCTTCACAAGTTTTTACACTGGGTAGTGCGAAGCACGTCTAATAGGCCGCTATTTTCTTCAGAGAGCCGATCGACAGGGGGTTCATCTGAAATGACTTCTGTCGCGTTTGACACCGGGACACGCGTCTGTGATGACCGCGTCCACCTGTTGGCCATCTGAGGCGGCGCATGTCAACTAGCTTCTGTGTCAGCTCCCTCACAGGAGTACCGCGGCACGCGGCCCGCGGGGTAGTCTTAACACTTCTTGACACGTAACAGGCCTCACAAGGGGCGGCGGTGAGGGTGTCGCTGATACCCCATGTACTCCCCGTCACGGCTAGCACGTAACTTATGGTAAAAGTCTCTCTTACCCCGTCCACACCCCGTCACGTCTACCACGTAACTTATGTTCAAAGTCTTGCCTCATCGATAAAAGATCGCTTTCACCAGATCATGTATCCACAGGGGGGCCTGCCCGGCATGTATAAATACGGCGTGGCATATGGCTATATAGATCACTTGAAAACTTGCTGCCACCATGAACGGGTCAACTGATTATAGTGACGCTGTTCTGTCAAACCCGTCTACCAGCTCATGCAGGATCTTGACCAGCAGCCCCAAACCGGGTGGCGAGAAAATAACCGATCATGATTCATCAGCAGGCGTAGGTACTCTGCTGTTGGATATGTCTGGGGATGCGCGTCAGTATGGGTCTCAGAATGGGTTTCCGGATCTCTCTGCGGATCAGTCTCTTCACGACTCCCTGTACGCGGAAGAGGGATCCACCCTCAACGACGTGGACCTTAGCCTTGGTGCTTCCCAAGGCGGTCCTGCATCCGCATCGTCGTCCACGCCCTCCACGCCCTCCACGCCCTCCACGCCCTCCGGATCCACGCCCTGGGGGATGACGCCCTCCACGTCGCAATCCCATCCATGGTTCCCCAGCTCCACGTCCAGAACGTCGTCCACGCCCGGACCCTTGACATCGCAAGGGTCGTTCTCGTCGACGACGTCCCAAAGGTCGTTCACGCCCGGGCCCTTGACATCGCAAGGGTCGTTCTCGTCGACGACGTCCCAAAGGTCGTTCACGCCCGAATGCTCGTCCTCGTCCGGCCCCTCCACATCTACAGCTGAACCGTCCATGGCCCATTTGCTGGCCAGGATGGAGGAGCTGGAGAAGAAGTGCCGAAGGGCGGAGGCTGAAGCGGCTGCGGCAAAGGCCCAGGTGGAGGTGCTCGTGAACCAAGCGAAGCCAGCTGCAGCTGCCAAACCACCCAAACCACGCAATGAAATATGTGTAAGTTCTAAAGTTTGTTTTTACAGCTTATAATTAACTAATAATCTCACCTTGAAAACGTTACCGTTTGATATAGTTCTCGGTTTGTTTAGAAATGATCTCATTCCTAGTATAGCCCTGATGTTCTTCTCCTTTGCCGCGCCGCCAGGGAACATCCCGGAAAACAACGAAAATCCGTAATGATTTCGTACACTGACATATAGTTAGAAGTCCACTATTAATTATTGGCTTATTATATTGTTTGTAGGAACTCGTTCGTTCGGCCTACAAGGCCAAGAGAGGTGAGCCTGGTTGGGGATTCAACCTGAACCCTGGGTAAGTTGATTACGTCATAACAACATGAATAGTACAGAAAATAATATTGTTTTTAAGTAAGCAATGGGTAATGTGTTCCTGAACACCAGAAGCTGCAGCTGAATATAAGTTTTGCTGTTTTTTTTTCATGTTAATAGAGTCATAGAGCACTTGACGTGATGCCGATGAATTGAACAATATAAATATATTCCAACATTCAGGGCGGGGATCAAACACCCGGATAACGCGCCGATCATCAAGGCCGTTGTTGACAACGTGTGCCTCGGGCTAGATACCCCCAGAGAAGAGGTGTTAGGTAAGTCCCATAGGTAGCAAGTTTCTTTGTTAACTAACCTGCAGCTGTACATTTCATGCATCTAATGTCCATGATTCCAAAGTATTGGTCCTTCAATTAACACAAATTTTAACATGCTTGAAATGCTGGAAATCTGTTTTTAGTGTCTAAATAGGCTCCACTTACATTGGAAATTGTTACTTTTATAATTTAAGTTATCCTCCCAGTCATCTGAAAAAAACGTAAGTTCTATTATCTGGACAAAGAAATATAATACCAGTGTAATGATGGTTTTAATTCGTGAATAATATGTTGACCCTCACTTTGCATTTTTAACATGTATTCCCTTGATTTATTGCCTTTATAGTGCCTTTGTCTACTTAATGGCTCCAGTTTTAAGCACACTTCATGTCCTTCCTCTTTTTCTAGCTTCTGCCAACACCTACTTCAAGACCCTCCAAAACAGGGCCAACAGAATGCGGAAGAACCGAATTAAGGCTGACAATGAAAAGGCTATCATCCGTCACCACGTGAACGAGGTAAATAAATTTTTGTTACAGACTTCCTCTATAGACCACAAAAGTCTGACGTCACGGACCCCTCCCGCAACACGTGTTGGGCCCTGTGTTGGGCCTAAACCTTTTACGACCGGCCCCGGTAACCCTACACCCCCGGTCACCGGCCCGGCCCGCCCTGGAGGGGGCACAGATAACACCCGGCTGGACCACGGTCACCCGTACACACAGACAATAACATTGCCTATAACTTTGCTATTTATTAACTCTTTTTCTTTTCAAGTATATCATAATGCACATTGATAATTCCCCTATGAAAATACATGTTTTCATAAGTTTGCGAGCATTATTAGTGGAAATAGCAAATCTGACAGCTGGGTCCTACTAAAGTTCATAGAGGGGACCCCCGGCCCAGCCCTGCCCATGTTTAGGCACGGGAGCACCGTGCAGTGACCGTTAGGGGCCCGCCCGACGTCATGGCTTTTGCGGACTATTGTTCTCAACATTGTTTGACGTAGTTCGATTCAGGCAGGCCGAAATTTTACACCTTTCAAGTGCAAAGCCGAGGAGAAAGAGTAATGTCTATGGTCTATGCCCAGTCTGTCCACTCCTTGGGTGGAAGGATACGCATCATTGTTCTAAAAAACGCGAAGAAAGGGTCTAGTTTGACAACATTCACATGTCCTTGTTTCTAGAAAAAAGGTTACTTTTTCATCCCAAATATCCATGATATGAAAATAAGGGTCTTTTTTTTCCTGGGAAATATGAAATTTCACGAAAAAGGGTATTTCTTGGCCACTAAATGTCTGCGTTTTGAAGAATAAGGGGTCGATTTTTTGGTATAAATGTCAGTGGAAAGGGGTTGTTTTCTATTTTGAAGAACGATGATATGTCCTACTTTGATATCTGAGTAGACAGACTGGGGGTCTATGGTGTAGGGGGTGTGACTTCCCGGGGACCCACTCAGTTCAAAAAGGGGTATACGTACAAACTGCGGTCGGAACTATACCGGGGGCTGTAGCTGTGAATCGGCAATTTGGCTTAAAACAGGGGGCCCGGCTGTGAAATGATCTTATGGTTGTAACACTGAAACTTGGGAAACAATTATAATTTTTTTACATTATGAATTTTTATAGAGCACTGTAACCTTACTTGCTTCCTTGGACAATAATCTTGACATACAATTAGAATGGATATGACACAATTAATAAAAAGTGCCTGTATGTTATAGAGACCAAGGATAAAGCAACGCTTTTGAAATTAACTGCAGTGACCAGCTTTTAAATTAAGGCAACTGAAATATTGAAAAACTTGTTTGTGTTTATTGGATGTTCTTGACCAAGTATGTCGTAACTGTATTAAAATAAAAAAGTGTCTTTTTAACTTTGCAGAAGCTCAGAAGACGGATAGTGGGGTTGGAAAATTTCGTCAAAACGTGGGACGAAGCTCGAAAGAATTCCGTGAGGCGCCTCCTCACCCCCGACTACACGAGCGACGAGGAGCGCGGACTTTATTATCCGGCCGCGGTCGACAAAGACGGGAAGACGAAAGAGCGATATCACCGCCGCGTCAAACCGCTCGTGTGGGAGAGCGATGAGCTGAGGGCCTACAAAGCCCACCTGGACGAAATTGAGTATGACGAAATTAGCGGCCGTCAGCGGGGCGTTAGAATGGAAAAGAAGCGGAACAATGTCCCCGACGATAACCCAAAACGCCAACAGCCTCCTCCCAACACCCCAGACTGGGCGGTGAAGCCCGGGTATCGGTCGGGTATCGCCGATGCACAGCCAATTTAACTTATTTCTAAAGGGTCTGTTTAAAGCTCTATTTTATGTGATGTTTATGTTTATCATCTTTATGTTTTCTTTATAATTACACTACGTTTAATTGTATGGTCTGTGTCACGCTGTATGTTAGGTCTTTGTACTTTCTTCAATTGTATAGTCGTTTTATAAACTTTTATCAAAGAACTTTGCGCTTCTTGTTTTGATTGTGGCATGCTCGATAAGCAGGGAAGTATTTCTATAGATATGTTGGTAAGACTCGCCTTATATTAGTCTAAAACCGTACGCGTTATACAGGTCCTTCTCATAAGTGAATCTTAAATACATGAATACTTTTTATTTACGATACGAAACGCATTTAACTATAATGACCTGTCATTTTGTTGAAAACCCGAATGTGCTATTTCTTGAAGATAGACCACGAACTTGAAATCGATTACAATACAACACTTTTTTGATGAGTGTTATGGTACAAGGTCTCTACCATTAGAAGAGCAATGGAATGACACCTAGGCCTGTTATCAATAATAACATAAATCAATCATAAAAAGTGTATTTTAAACAAACATAAGCTCGATATACGATTTTTAAAATGATGCGACATGAATCATCTCTTCGTACTTATTTCGCAGTCATGAAAAAATAATGTTGCATGAAGCCGGTTTTAATTAAGAACTGTTACTTCTTTTCAAGTGGATCCTTTTTAGTTCGATTCCATGCAGTAAGGTGCAAAAGTAATTTTTCAGAAATTTTATTATGATCAAATACATCGCTGCCAGTAGGACCTATCAAAATTTACAAGTGACCATGTAGTCTCCTGATGAACCCGAAATACTTTCTAGGATTTGTATGGCACGGTGACCTATATTCTTTCTGTGAGAGAATAAAAAAACCTCTTGCATATAGTGTAACCCTTTAAAGTGGGAGTTCTCCGGGAGTTATGTATAGGTAACTTGGAGCTTCTGTGACATTGCAAAATTAATAATTTAAAAAACAAACAAGTCAATTTAGGTGTCGAGATTTATTAAGGGACAATAGCTTAATTAGCTATAGCCATAATTTCGGTTGGAGCCCCATCGCCAGATTGTGGCGTTAACCACATTTAATTCCACTACTAGTTTTGGTTGCAGACCTAGTTTAGCCTCAGGCCCCTAAATTAGGGGCCTGTCTCGCAGATTACCTAAGGGGTCGACCCTAGCCCGAGCCAGAGTAAAAGCGCTCTTGTCAGCGTCATACTGCTCTTTCCAAAACCGAAATTTTATTTAGCTACAAATTCAATTTATAACCATAACACTTGTATCGATTGACGCACGTTCGGCAGCATATTGGTAGTAAACACACAAAAATACAACATTTTTCACACAAGACTTAATCAAGGTCAACACGGCTTAAGTCGACTGAAGTATTAGTACTAATTGCAAGCTCACCGGGCCGGTATTTCCCCAAAAGAACAGGCTCTCCTATGCCTATACCCATGGTAACCAACTGGTAGCGTATAATGTCCTTAGTCATCAATCTTGTCAACATGATGTCCTTCAGTTTATTAACCTTTAAATGTGTGGGCAGTCGTGTCGATGTGCCGGTATAGCAGTCGGTCATTTGGATGACACAGTTCAATGTGTATCGTGCGCCTAGGCATATATTTTCGGCTTTAGTCAGTGTGATAGGATCGTCTGTTTGAAAGATATAATCTCCAAAATGTCCAGGGAACGTGCCTATTTTAAGCCATACACTGTGATTGCCCGAGACAAGCAAGTATACACGAAAACGAGCATCTGCGAAGATGCGATTAATTCCGGAGCAAACAAAGAATATGCTAATAATTATGGCTACGGCGAGGATAAGAAGAAGAGTGTACGAAGAGAGAAGTACCACAGTTGGGAATTCTTTAATGTTTCCGTCTCCTGGGTTGGCTTCAGATCCAGTGTCAGTTACGGTATGGTCCTGGTCCAACAAGGCTTGCAGGGTGTCATGAAAGGTGAGGCCGGTCATCGCATCGTGTTTTGGTGGAGGGTGACCGGTAAATGGAGCAGTGAGGTTGACCAACCGGGTACGGGTTACTCCAGGCTTATTGTGAACGACCCTAGGCCAGTGTCCGCCACTGGCAGCTCGAACAAATTCCACGCATGATACAAGAACCAAGTACGCGGCAGCTATATATTGAAAAAAAAAGAAAGAAAAGAACATGAAGGTTGTCATCTCAACTTTAAACAAACACCTTCGTTCCAAATTACCATGGCCAGGCTATTCAAACAGACAGAATAAACTATAACTGCCATATGGCCACACCCTAGAATTCAGAAAACTGGCCATATTATTTAATTAGGAAGGGCGACCCCCAGAATGAATACATATGTTTTACCTATTTTGAATAATTTGGAAAGTCGGCCATCGACTCGTATCACTTGTACAACAAAAGTAATTAAGAAGATTCTCACCAAGGGTGGCACTCAGGATTTTGACACTCATGATATTCACGTAGCCGTACACCAAACGCACTATATAACGAAATAAGCTGACCCTAAGTAGTAGCAGAAAGCTTAAGGTTTGACCTTCGAGCTAAACTTCGAGCTCAGTTTTCAAGGCAGATGAAATCCTATGACCAGTCGACCTGACGGCAGCCGATGCGTTTCGGAAGCTGAGGAAACTTCACCGCCCTTTAATGGATAGACCCTAGGTTTTAATGGCAGGTGTCATGCCCTCACCAGTCCAGACGGCGGACGATGCGTTTCGAAAGCTGGAGAAACTTCACGCGCCCGACAAATCACGACAACGCGCTACCGTGACGGCCAGGCTGGAGGCGACATTAATCTCCTGGTAATACTGTGGCAGGCTGTTCTCGGCTTTAATTTCACACGGGTGTCTGAGGTTAGGAGCTCGAGTGCAACTACCCCTGGGTCGGGGCTGTGGCATGTCGCGGCAATTCGCGGCTTTCAGCTGGTGGGACCATAGGCGTCGGTCTGTACCATATATAAATACTTGTGTCGCGGTCGCAAATGGGGAAGGTTCATAGCCCTGAAGTGCTGCTGTCTAACTCAAGTTCGCCATGGCCTCGCGATCGTGGTGTTTCAAGGGTCTGACCAGTGACCAGGCAGAAACCAGAAGAAATATGGACACTAGCCGAAACCGATGGTGCGACACATGTAAACGTGCAGTTTCAAAAAGTACATATAACAGGAAGCATCTTAAGGAGCATGGTGAGTACCAGATAAATAGTATAACTAGGATAAAGTCACTTTCACCTGAAATCGATATCCTTCAAAACCTTCATAGCTAGCTTGCGCGCATAGATATTATTTTCAAATACCTACTATACTCTTAATGATCAGTTAGTGTTTGGAAAATTATCGCCAGCCTAAATCTTTTCTTGACAATTAAACAATTGTTCAAATAATGAATGACTTGAACAATGGACGTTATATATATGTATCCCTCCATGCATCTTTCTATCATAGCTTTTGAGTCAGAGAAACAACATTGGGTGGGAAAGTCTGTACTCTGAAACCCGACTGTACATTTGATTTATTATTATACATGTGTCTTGCAGAACCAATCCCATTTGGTTTACCTCAACGCGCTGGCAATCAGGCAGAAGTGGGTCTTGAGGCCGAAGCTGCAGATATTCAGGCTCAGGCAGGTAACCAGGCTGAAGCAGGTTTTCAGGCTGAGGCAGTTAACCAGGCTGAAGCAGGTTTTCAGGCTGAGGCAGGTAACCAGGCGGAAGCAGATATTCAGGCTCAGGCAGGTAACCAGGCTGAAGCAGGTTTTCAGGCTGAGGCAGTTAACCAGGCTGAAGCAGGTTTTCAGGCTGAGGCAGGTAACCAGGCGGAAGCAGGTTTTCAGGCTGAGGCAGGTAACCAGGCTGAAGCAGGTTTTCAGGCTGAGGCAGGTAACAAGGCTGAAGCGGGTGTTGAGGCTGAGGCAGGTAACCAGGCTGAAGCGGGTATTGAGGCTGAAGGTGGTATGCAGGTTGAAGCGGGAATTCGGGCTGAAGGTGGTATCCAGGTTGGAGCTGGTATTCGGGAAGAAGCTGCAGCTGCTAATCAGCGGCAGGCTGAAGTCGGCAATCCGGGAGAAGCAGACAGTCAGCCTGTGGGTCGCAATCAGCCTGTTGAAGAGGCGGTACCCATGGAAGCCGATGAGGAGTCACGTGATGATATGGAAGACTATTACGGTACCATGGAAGATTCCCAAGAAACGGAAGAAAATGATAAGCTTGATCCAGAGGCAGTCAACATTCGCAACAGGGCCATCCGTCACTTAAAAGTGGTTTTCGGTGACGGGACGGGTCGTCCTAGCCCATTGGCAAGGCTTGTTAGTGGTACCCCTAATAAGAATATCCAAAGCCTATTTTCATGGGTTCTGTTCTTTCTTTTGCAGTGGCAGATCCACACCTTCACCAGTGATACGCAAATGGCTAAAGTTATGTGCTTCATTTGTGAATTATTGACGGTAGCAGGTAATGACCGGGTTTCACAAGCAGCGGAGGCAGTATTCCCCAAAACGATGCGGATGATGTACAAATGGTTGGGTACAGACCTAACGATGACTAATTACTCTATCAGTGTATGCTGCCCGGCCTGTTATACGTTGTCGCATTCTGTGTTGTCCACCACTGAGCGTGTGCGAGCTCGAGGCTTTTACACGGATCATAATGGTAATCAGCAACCCATTAGGTGTACTACCATCGGTGATGATTTAAAACGCTGCAACAGGAAATTGTTTTATGAGACCAAGATTGTGGGGGAAATTGCCTTCCTTCCAGTCAGGACATTCTGTTACCAGTCGCTCGAGAAGAGTTTGCAGGTTATGATGAAACGTCCAGGTTTTGAGCTGAAATGTAGAGAGTGGAAGGGCAGGAGGATACCCAAAGGAGTGTTTGCTGACATTTACGACGGTTCGGTATGGAAAGAATTTAACGCGAACAACGACGGCTTTCTTGATAATGAAGACAACTTGGCTCTTCAGATGAATATCGATTGGTTTCAACCATTCTCTCGGAAAGCTTCGATGTCAGTAGGGGGCATTTACCTAACAATACTTAACCTACCCAGAAATGAGCGGTACAGACTTGAGAACGTCATACTATACGGTATCATTCCAAACTTAAGTAAAGAACCTGCCGACCTTACCAGTTTTCTGAGGCCCCTAGTCAACGAACTCAAGGAATTCTGGCATCAGGGAAAAAGGCTTATAACCAACGTTTGCCCAAATGGCAAGACCGTTAAGTTGGCGCTTTTGAACGTTGCTGCCGACCTGCCTGCAGGGAGGAAGACCTGCGGTTTCCTGCTACCTAATGCTATCATGGGTTGTTCAAAATGTCTGAAGGAATTCAAGAATTCAAACCGTGGAGGATTCAACATGGCGAATTGGACTCCTCGTACTCTGGACCAACACAAGGAGAGAGTGAGTGAGATTACAGCTGCATCCACCCCGAGAGAGAAAAGTAAACTTGAGAAACAGTATGGAGCTCGTTCCTGTGTCCTCCTGGAATTGCCCTACTTCAATCCCATCAGGTAAGTTCAATCTCCAGGCCGAACAAATTTAAAGGCCAATCTTACACAGAATTATACCAAAATATTAACAATTTTAATTTGACATTTGAATAAACATTAATACAAATGTTTCCATTAGCAGTAACTGTATTATATGACATTCATTTCTTCAGGTTCCTCTCGATCGATGTGATGCATAATGTACTGTTGGGTAAGTGTTGAAGCTTGACCTAACGTTAATTAATGTTTAGCACTGATAATGTGTTTGAAATGGAAATTGCATTTGCCTTTAATTTGGACTATTAGTTCATTGGGGTTTCAATACCGATTTCACATATGTGCTTTTATTATTGGGATTCAGGGACTGCCAAGCGAATGTGGAAGAGGTGGACCGACAAAGAGTTGTCAAAGAAGAAGAAGAATTCAACAGATGACGTTGTACTAAGCGCTAATCAGGTGTTGACTATTGATACTCGTCTGAATCAGTTTAAAGAGGGACTACCGGATGACTGCGTGGTAACTAACATCAAATCGAACGCTGGGATGTGGACGGCAAAGGAGTGGAAGAATTGGGTTACAGTCTCGTCTGGATACTGCCTCCAGGGCCTTTTGCCGGAGAATATGCTTCATAGCTGGCAGCGTTTCGTAGAAGCCACTCGACTTCTGTGCAAGCCTTGTATTACACACCACGAGATAGAACAGGCACACAGGAAACTATTGCACTTTTGTAAGAGCACAGAGCTCCAGTTCGGTTCTGATTTCATTACCCCAAACATGCATCTACATCTCCATTTAAAGGAGTGTCTCCGGGAGTATGGTCCAGCTCCCAGTACTTGGCTGTTCAGTTTTGAGCGGTATAATGGTTACTTGGGGGATGTGCCGACTAACAATCGCCAGATAGAGAAACAATTGTTTGAGAGGTTTCACAGGATGAGTCGTGTCAGTCAGGCGCGCGCCGAAATGCCGTCCAAACACGAGGGGAAATTTGGCAAACACTGCCAGCTGGGAGAAGGAGAGAAGAAAGCAAGAACGGTCCTGGAAACACTCGATATACCCAATGAGCGAGATTTCGCGCAGTGCGAGAGCCTATGGAGTCTCCCCGACGGCTTCGAGACATTTAGAGGAGAAAATGTGTGGATCGACTCGGACGATCTTGAGCTGCTCAAAAAAACATACAAAAAGATGTACCCCACAGAACCGGAGATCCTAGAGAAGTCATTTCTGCCTTCAGTTTACGTGAAGTCTAAAGTCGCAAAATATGGCCCCATGACTTATTCCAGCACAAATTCCAGCAGTGGTAAAAAGTTGTCTAGACTAATGGCAAATTGGTACGACGACGGACAGACTGACCCCCGGGAGCGACCGTGCATCGCCACCCACTACATGAAACATTACATACAATGTAATGCAACCGGGCAGAAGAGGCAACATGTGTTTGCAGCTGTGAAGTGGTACCGACCCAGCACCGTCGATTCCAGATACATAAGTCCTTATACAATGTGGCACAAGGAAAAGTTCGAGCAACCTTCATGGGCATCTTTCCTGCCTGTTATGCGGATAAGTGGACATTTTGGATATGTGGTTGAACAAGAAAATATGATCGTATGTCCCCTTCGGCGCCACGACTTCTTGTAGATCTAGAGGACCTATAGATATATATAACGAACTCGTGCACGTAGTGTCCGAAATTAAGCTGAAAACGTATGCATCATTAATGAGATTGTGCACCACAAATATTGGATATGCACCCCCCGATATATGGGAATGAAAAAATTCCATGAGAAGTGTGCACATGTATAAAAAAATGTGCAAACCTTAAAAATAACGCACCTGGCAGTGAGTGTGCAGAATCACGAGTGTGAGTGTGCAGATCTAGACTCACGAGTGTGAGTGTGATCCCCGGGTGAAGGCCTATAGGCCCGGCCTATAGGGTGCAGCAGCTTAATTTCGGACAATGTCCGGTGTTTTATATGCATTGTTAGGATTATGTGATTTAGACGCTTTTGCCAACAAAAGCAACATTTTTTTATTAGGAATAATTATATTACGCCCTAAACCTTATAATGTGACTACTTTCAAATTTAAAATAAAAGGTAGGAAATTACTTCGCAAGGTTACGGTGCCAGGATGTGCGACTTTGAGGTACGTTTTCTGAAGTTATTTCACAGGCTGGGGGTGTGGGGCCGTGTGCATTTACGGGTGGTTTCTTGAGTCAGGTGTCAGGACGTGCACATCCAGCTGCCAGGGCTGCGCTGCGCGAGCGACACCTTATGTAACACCTGACACCGGTCGCTCAGGCTGCTCGGCTGACCTAGATGGCCCCTCATTACCCTGCCCCCCGGGGGGGTCGGGGGGGGGGGGGGCACCAGCTTTATAAGGAGGTGCCCACCACGTGCACACACACAGTCCCGCGCCAGCCTCACGACCATAAAAGCCGTACGTACGCAGAAGTTTGCTGATATTAAACACAAGCACCACATTGTGAACAATGGCGACCGCGCAGAAAACCCGGTAGGTGAATCAGATAACTTGCCTATAATTTGATAAGATAACATGCCTATATAGAGAAGTAGTGTTTTTTCAGGCTTTGCGGGAGAATGACTTGGGGGTTACACTTCCATATATAGAGTGTTTGTTAACAAATGTATAATTGTGTGGATAATAGCTGTTACGTTTGGTAGATATTTTCCATTTTTTTTCGTTTTCTCCCCATACACGTAGATAACCAATTCCAGACACTTAAAGGTTGTTTTTTTTGGCTCATTCAAGCAACCATGTGCGGTCGGAGGAGGAAGAGGAATCCCAGGCATGGACACCGCGTGAGGAGAAAAATATTGAAGAGGAGGAAACGATCTGGACGGAACCCGAATGGACCGAGTGCGCGCCCCTGTTCACCCCTAAGTAGGTTTAAATTGTTCAACACTGTTGCAATTGATGGACAGGGATGGAAGAGAAGCATGGAAAGAAAATTATTAACTTACTATCTGGTAGGATGACTATCGTCATGCCAAATAATGCACACTGTCTAAAACCCGACGACGGACTCGCGGTCGGACATAGTTGTGGTCCCTCGAATTCATGTAACATGCTGAAACAACAGGCTCTTTTTTGGACATTTTAAAGATTGCAAATTTGTCAGACTGGCACAATAACATGAAATAGAGATTGGATGAGAAAAATTGAGATGCCGATGATTTGGTAGTTTCGACCACCTATGTTGAAATGATGGACGGTGTGATGATTTTTGAAATTTTTTCCAGGACGCACGACCAACAACAGCTCCCGGACGGCCCATCAGAGTGGACGTGCGTCTACTGTTCGGAGGATCCGACCCAGGTTGGTACATTTGTATTTACACGATGAAGCTAAGTGGGAAATAAAACATGTAAGCGTATGAAGGGAAATATGTATAAACAAAACAAAATGATGAGTGGGGCGATTTCACGAGTACAATTGTTCTGAAATTTGCCAATATTACGAGGGACACGCTGGTATGTAGTAAGTGCAAAATTGACTTTTGCACATTTAACTATAACCACACAATTTTTTTCAGGAGCAGGAGGAGTACTTAACGGACCAAAGGTGGAAGGCGATGGAAACGTTTGCCGAAGACCAACACGCCACACAACCGCAGGCCATATTCTTGGATGGCAACTACAGGTACGCCGGGTTTTTTTTTCATAATAAATAATATTATATAGCGACAATGATTTTCGATGATGCTACTAGGCAAAAAATAACGAGGGCATAGAATCTTGATGTTGACGTTGGAGTGAACGCCGAATTTCGTACGGTTACTAAAAATTGTGATTGATGATGGTCCGATTAGTTCGTGCACACAATTTAAAAAAATGTGTATTTAAACATGCCTCCGTAATATTTCAGAATGTACTTGGTCTGCAACTACTGCGGCCGGTGCTACCACGCCGACTGTGAGGGGGGCGAGCCTGCCAGCATCATGTGCTCCGAGGTGTTGTGCGAGTGGTGCGCCGAGGATAAAGATTAATAGAATCGATTCAGCAATAAAATAGTACACTAGATTTTAACTACACTTTGTGTCAAATGTCCTTTTATTTTTGTTTTTATACAGTAACACTAGCTATAGGTTAGAATTTACCTTAAATCACAGCTTCACGCTAAACTATGTTTTTTGTGTGTACCTGGCAGTCTACGGCCGATCGTACAGAGTATATTGAACAGATAATGTGAGTCATAATATATGTTTCATCTAAATTTACAAATATACTAGATCAGAGTGAAACACAGTCTTTTAATGCCTACTAACTTCTAAGTACAGTGAGAGTAGAACACTGGTAAAGCGCGGCCATCAAATACAACCCACATTCCCCGTATAGGTCTATAGGCATAGAAACTTTGCTAAATCTGAGGGGTTCCAGAGACCCCCTAATTTGGATAATTCCCTTTATTGGTAGTTTAATTGCGTAAAATTTGAGAAATCGGAGGGGGGTCAACCGAACATGGGACCCCCCCCCCCCCCCCCCCTTCAATACATTCTGCTACAGACTGCAGGCTTTAAGCCGGATGGCAGGTGCACACCCCTGTAACGACCAACAGAGAGCTCCTCTCAGACTGGGGCAAATTAAACTCATGGGGCAAACTGCGACACAGCTCAGAATCCGTCCCAATCATCGGTTGAGACCGGGGTTTACTTACGCAGTGCAACGGGGCGTGGTGGGGCGTGGCCCGGTAAGGGTTACACCGTCAGGCGGTCTCTGGGTCGGGCACCCGGGTCGGACCCTGGAGATTAATCCTCCATCACGCAGGGCTCTCTCCCTCACTCCCTCCCAGTCTATCCCGACAGATTACTAGTTTTAGCGGGGCAGGAGCCTTGATTTGTGAAGACGTGGAGAAATGGCAATGTTTGACCCCATCGTAAGGCCCGTGGAGGAACCTACCCGTCGGAAAATCAATCACCTGCAGCATCAAGTCGGCGGTAAAATGGATAAGTCATTTCACCGGCGACCTGATGTGTTTTCTCTGCACGGGTTCGAATCCTGTAAATGCCTGGGTAAACTTGACGTATCGTCCGTCATACGGCAATACGCCTTTTTTCTGTTCATAATTTTAAAGTGTCATTATTATTGTACTATTTTATATCAATATTATCTAATTCACGAATATGTCTTGGTAGGGAAAACCAGTGTTTAGCACCCCTGTAATAAGCTAAGGGGATTTCCAGAGATGAAAGTGGTCCATGAGAAAAAAAAAGTGTAAATTCATCCTCGAAGAATTGCATGCATTTACGGGAGGGTCGAGTATTAACATATTATTATTTGTTTAATTCTCCGAATTTTGTATTTATCTTAATTATTGCTCATTTTTGACTTTAAACATATCAATTTGTTCACAATTATGTTAAAGAATGTTTTCCGTAGAAAAAATCCTACTTTGATTTATGATTTCAGACTTTTCTATCATCACTGTCGGAATAATTTAATGCTCCACAGGACAGAGACCACATGCTGTGTCTATCACCCAACCCCCGTTCTTCCCCCACATCACATAACCATCTGCAGCTGGTCACCAGACATCCCTGACCACAGGGCTACCCATGACGGGGATAAGACTACAAATTCAGAATATAAAACTATAAATATTTCATATGGAAAAAAAAACAAAATACGTACATTTTCCTTGGTGTTAGGACTAAGAATGAACAATATATACAAATGCTCAGTACATTCTGATGTGAAATTAGTTTCTGAAATTAAAGTGTGAACAAAATGTTGCATAAATTTATATTTGCAATTCCAATGGGACTCCCCATATGAATCCGATCCTCCACTTTCTCCTTTTCCACTTCATACTGGGAAGGGGGCCCTTTCAAGGATACTACCCACTGCCAAACTACCGCCCGCCCCTTCTTTTTCTCACCGATCCCTCCTAAATTCTAGTTGACCACGTGCACCTCTTGTTTATGGCCCTAGACCCTTAAATTCGAGACGGCGACATGGCCCTTTTTGGGCTTAGTGACATGGGACAGGGCTAATTCTTAAATTCGACAGGGCGACATGGATGTTTCTTAAAATTGACATGCGACATTGGGACCCCCCCCATCAAGGGCCCCTTGTTTGTCAGGGAAGACTCACATCACCGCCCCCAAAATTCTGGTTCTGTACATGTCAGTACCAGGAAATATGCCTAAATACCCCAAACTGCTTAATCTAATAATACTGGGTATGCAGAAGGTTTAATTCAGTTTGGCAGGTATCCAAGTCTATCAATACTAGACTTTATCTCTTGATGGCTCCTGGTTGATATGTTTAAATCCATACAGTCAATTTCACTAAGCTACGATCTGTTCATACCGGTGGGTATTTGGATGGTCCCTAGCCCGGGTAAGTTAAGCAACATTGAGACCGGTTGTTACTTGGATGGTGGCCTGCCCGTGTTCGAATCCCCATTTGAATACATTTTTTTCGTTCATGGTCGTCCTGGTTTCAATTTAATCCACCAGGTGTCGCTGGAGGAAAGATCAGTCTACACTATCACTCTGCCACCTCGACGCTCGCTAACTGCGAATCATGGATGACGATTCTGGCGCGGAGGGGTCATTCGCCGCAGATTGTCTACACTATACTAGAAGTAGGATGCGGTGTATTGCATCAGTCCTGTGGTTCGGATATAAAAGGCCTCTATCGGCCACAACCGTCCGGCGAGCCGTGACGCTGGGCCACTAATGAATTATTCGAGCCCCTCGTGGGTTCGACCCCCACTAGATTCGTTAGGCCCGGCCTAACAAAACGATTGTCGTTTCCCCAGCGTCAACATGACACTCGCCACTTTTGTGAGTTTTTACTATAATATGTATTGAAACCAGATATATATATACGTTGATAAGTTTGAGACATAAATCTGTACGATTCAAAACATGTCAATATCCCACCCCCCCGCTTTCCTCCATTAATTACACTTAGGCCTACAGAATACCTTTGGATACAGGTTGTCAGATTAACTGTGAGAGGAAAGCGCATTAATGTAATTAACACGTTGAAGCTGGAAAGGGGGGATTGTTTTGTTAAAGCTGCAACTACTGCAATGGAATAGATTTTCGATGATGCTACTAGGCAAAAAATAACGAGGGCATAGAATCTTATATGTGTACCTTTTGTGTGTACCTGGCAGTCTACGGCCGATCGTACAGAGTATATTGAACAGATAATGTGAGTCATAATATATGTTTCATCTAAATTTACAAATATACTAGATCAGAGTGAAACACAGTCTTTTAATGCCTACTAACTTCTAAGTACAGTGAGAGTAGAACACTGGTAAAGCGCGGCCATCAAATACAACCCACATTCCCCGTATAGGTCTATAGGCATAGAAACTTTGCTAAATCTGAGGGGTTCCAGAGACCCCCTAATTTGGATAATTCCCTTTATTGGTAGTTTAATTGCGTAAAATTTGAGAAATCGGAGGGGGGTCAACCGAACATGGGGACCCCCCCCCCCCCCACTCCCGCCCTGAGGGGGGGGGGGGGGGGCGGGGGGGAACTGGATACGCCACTGCTGGCAATTATATTGGTGCCTGAATGGAGTGTGGGTACGTTAAGACGCCGAGAAGGTTGGGCGTGTGAAGAGAACTATGAGCGGACGGGACTATTGTGACACAATATAGTTAACACCCCCTGACTTACACTTATATACACGCCAGAAGGGCAAGGGAAACTTTGAGGTGAGCGCAAAAGTATTACCTAACACGCCCACTGCTATGGGTAGTATAATGATACTATGATTTTTCAGGGATAATCGTGGAGTAAGACTTACACTCCTTGACACGTTTTAGAGGAAGTGGTTTCAGACAAGCCCGAGCCTGTCGAATGTATGAGTTCAAATTCTTCCCGTGATATGCATTGATATGTGTCAGCCGAACCAGGCAATTATCCGCGAACGCCATCCAGTGCCTACCGTCGAAGAAACAATTCAGATGATGAGAGGCGGAAAAGTCTTCTCCAAACTCAATCTTAACATGGCCTACCATCAAGTAGAGTTGGATCCAGAATCACGAGAAATAACAACGTTCGCAGGACCTGACGGGCTGTGCAGATACAAAAGACTTCTATTCGGAGTGAACATGGCAACAGAAAAATGTCAACAGATTGTTAGTCAAGTCATCAAAGACTGCTCGGGTGCGTACAACATGTCGGATGACATCATCATCGTAGGTGCAAATCAAGCAGAGCATGACGTCCGACTTGAGAGAGTTATCTGCAAACTGAACGAGCACAGTCTTACTCTCGACCCGTCAAAGTATAAAATCAACATGCCAGAGCTGACCTACATGGGACATGTCCTCACCAGTAAAGGACTGCAGGTATCAGACAACAAAGTCAAGGCGATCGTTGAGGCTCCACCTCCAAAGGACAAATCTGAAGTGAGGAGCTTTCTAGGACTTGCTCAGTTCTGTGCCAAATTTATCCCGAACTTTGCGGGACCTAACTGGTGGGACCTGACTGGTGACAATGACTGGAGATGGACTAAAGTCGAAGATGAGGCTTTCAATAAAGTCAAAGCATGTCTCACACATGCTCCAGTCATGGCGTATTTCGCGCCCGGTCTCAAAACACGAATCATGACAGACGCATCACCAGTTGGACTTGGAGCAATCCTGTAGCAGAAGCAGAGTGATGGTGAATATCGACCAGTATATTACGCAAGTAGGAAGCTGACGGACACTGAGACTTGGTATTCCCAGTTCGAGAGAGAAGCACTGGGAGTGTATTGGGCGTGCAAAAGGTTCTACCTGTATCTCATTGGGATTGAGTTCGAAATACTCACTGACCATAAGCCACTGGTCTCCGTGCTTGGTGCAACGTCAAAGCCACCATCAGCTCGAATCGAAAGATGGATTCTACAGCTTCAACAGTACAGCTATACAATAGTACATATCCCTGGCAAAACGAACCGAGCAGACATCCTTAGTCGTACTCCGATTCCTGATGAAACACCTGGATGTGACTACATCACCGATCTACAACTGACCAACGAATATGTGTACTCAGTAGCGATAGACGCAACACCGACTGCCTTAGTCCCCAGAGATGTAGAGCAGGCGTCTGCCGAGGACAAAACACTTCAGATCGTTAGAGAGTGCATCACAACTGGCGATTGGAAACGCCTCTCTGGAACAGTATACGTGGCTGTGAAGGACGAACTCTGGGTGTTAGGTCAGATCGTGATGAGAGAGAATCGCATGATCCTTCCTGAGATCACGTCATAAAGTTGGCTCATGAGGGACATCAAGGAATGGTTCGTACAAAAAGCAGACTACGGGAAAAAGTCTGGTGGCCGGACATGGACAAACAAGAGGAGAGCTTCATCAAAGCGTGCTATCCATGTCAACTCGTAGCAAGGCAACTGGGGCCAGAACCGATGACATCAACTAGACTACCTGATGGGCCCTGGGTTTACTCGCTATTGACTTGCTAGAGATCCCCGGAGGAAACCACATGCTCATAGTTGTTGACTACTTTTCTCGTTGGCCCGAAGTTATTTGGGTCCCGAAAACAAATGCTTATCACATCATAAAGAACATGGAAGCGATCTTCCAAACTCATGGACTGCCGGAAACACTGAGAAGTGATAATGGACAACCATTTGCCTCGGCCGAGTTCAGTGACTTTCTAAGTGATTTGGGAATTAAACACCCGGAAGGAGTTCCCTACTGGCCTCAAAGCAACGGCGAGGTTGAAAGGTTCAATGGAACTGTGTTAAAGATTATCCGGATCGCGCAAATTGAGAAGAAGAACTGGAAAGAAGAAATGCGCAACTTCTTGTTTCATTACCGCACCACACCACATTCGGTCACGGGAGTAAGCCCAGCCGAACTCCTGATGGGGAGGAAACTGCGAGACAAACTCCCAAAAGTAAAACTGTCAGAGGAAAGATTCTCCGAAGGAGACCGGCAGAGTCTTGTGCGCGAGCGCGATGCTGCGCGCAAACAAAAGGATAAAATTTATGCGGACAAACGCCGACTTCCGTGTGAAAGTGATATACAGCAGGGTGATCAAGTGTTAGTGAAGCAGCTGCACAAGGCAAATAAACTGTCACCAAATTATGAGCCTATCCCCTCTGAAGTGATCCGAAAGGAGGGAAATGCTGTGCTGATCCAAAGTCCTGGAGGACCGCAGCGCATGAGAAATGCTGCGCATGTGAAAAAGTTTGTGCCTTCCATTGATACTGGAAATGCCCCTGGAGTAGGTGATATTGCAGTTGAAAAACCTGAGGCTGCTGAGCCGTCAATTGTGGAAACTGCTTCTACCTCTACACAGGTTGTGCAACCAGCAGTGGTACCTACCACTGCCCCGCGCCCAAGTAGAGTGCGCAGTTCTCCAGCGTGGATGAAAGATTTTGTGCCTAAGTAAACTGTGTGTTAATATGTGCTAAAGACTAACCATAAGAAGAAAGTTCAAAAGACTACTCCTAAGAAAACTGACGTTTCTATTTCAGGAAAACGAAAAATTGCTATTGTGTTTATGAAAAATGTCTCTATAACATCTTTATTATCAAGTAGAAATATGTGGTAACTAAACATATATAAATATTATGAACATTCAAAAAACATTTGATGGAAGAAGAAAAAGACATTTTTAAAGTATACTACTTATGTGTTTAAAGCTACAAAAGTAAACATCTCTATATACATATGATCTTCTTAATTAAGAAGGGGGGAGATGTAGTGTATCGACGGCATTCCGTTTGTGTAGTTCCGTTTGTGTAGTTCAAAATCCATTCCATCTTTTACCTTAGTAGAACCCGCGATCGGCGGCCAGTGTGTCTAAACATGTGAGCTGAATAACATCACTTCTAACAGTAATCCTGTCCTTATTTGTGATCTTTCAACGACCAACCTTACACTTGCGTACGGATTATCAACATGTTGGTATCTGAAACTCAAGCTAATTACTTTCCTAATTAGAGGGAACGCAAGTGCCCCTGAACGCATTGTGGAACATAGCTTTAACTGGTGCATAAAACAGATAATAGACTGGCACAATATCATAATTACTATGGTTTACATCTGGCGACAGGGAGTACAGACCCCTCAAACTTCCTTACAGAGTTATTGAAATGTAGGGGACGTTCTCTTATTGCTCTTTTTGGCGTTTACAACTGTGACTTTATTTTCACTCATGGTACTTAATCATATTCACTATCACATTCATATTAAAAAGGCCATCCTCTATATAGCTAAGATGATTCCCTTTCATTGATTGATGATCATTCAAAAGTAAAGGTTTTTTTATAAGGCTTTTTTATCGAGAATCGAAATTGTAAGCCTATATGGTTTGATTAACGTAGACCAGCCATATGGCCTAGTATATTTTGAAAACATATGGCTGAATTGTTATATTTCTGATTCACTCATCGATATCAAATTTTCTAGATAGCACAGAAGCGACAGAGAATTGACTAATGAAAATAATTGAATTAAACTGGGTGATGTTTTACGTTTTTCATTGACAATGGATTGAAATATTGGATCAAGTAAGGCTATATTCCACTATGTGGTAGGTCCCATTTGCGGTGCTTATTTTTAGGTGCCGCAAGCAATTCCGGTTTTTATACCAACATGTTGGTATCTGGTACTGTAAACAAACCTAAGAAATCCTATATAAAATAGCAGGGGCCGCAAGCAGGGGCTCCAAGTAGGTGCCGCAAACACCCATATTCCACCTTGCGACCCCCCACCGCAAGTAGGTCAGCAGTCATATGTTTGCAGTTTTTCAGGGTGCCGCAAGCAACTACCGCATAGTGGAATATAGCCTTTAAGGATTTTCAACAGAGAATACTGACTGTGCTGCATAAGGAAATCAATTGAAATGTACTAAGCCTATAAACAATTTTATTTATACAGACCCCAGCTAGGAAAAGTTGAGCCTATCCTCAATATAATTGAGAACCTACTGGGCTATATTGACTAGGCCTAACAGAAGACTAAAGCCCATATTCCACTTTGCGGTGGGGGGGCACTAGCGGTGATCTTAATTAGCCACCGCAAGCAATTTGCATTTCAGAAACCAACATGTTCGTTTCTGCCACCGCAAGCATTCACAAGAAAACAATATAAAATAATTATAGAATATAGATATAAAATCATAAAAAAAGTCATAGAAATCATAATAAAATCATATAAAAGTAAAAAAAAATCTAAATCATGTAAAACAATATAAAAACATTTTGCAGTGGTACCTGCTGTGGTACTTGCGGTGGTGCCACCGCAAGCACCACCGCAAGCACCACCGCAAGTAATTCCTATATTCCATCATGCGGTGGGTAGTTTTACTAGCGGTGGGGTCAAACCACCGCTTGTTAATTGCCCACCGCGAGCAAATCACCGCGTAGTGGAATATGGCCTTAAAGCGTACATTGGATGTGAAGTTAATTTTAACTTGAACAACAAAAGATACAAAGCTACTATATTTTTGACATTGCTTATGAAACGCATGGGAAATTAGGAATTTTACCAATACTTGCAAGATCATAAATACTATTTTGATGGACATCAACCCTGTTGCTTCTAAGCAAAATACAAAAGTAATCAATGATTAATTTCCCAATAGAGATAAACAACTAGAAAAAGCGTATGAGCTGGGTTGCCACCTCTTGGTGTACACTCCAAGAGGCTGCTCCCCTATTGACTTGAAGAACAAATTGATTCATCGTTGTTTAAAAAGGAGACCTTCTAGAGAAAATTAGGATTATTAACATTTATAAATTATCAAGTTTTCATTTTGTATCTTCACAAATATCTAAATTTATGTGCATTTTTCTCATCTTATTGATCAATCGGTGAAAATATCAAACAAATACTTTGACATTAATACCTCTCCTGACAAATGGGAATGGGGTACTATCATTCTAAAACCCAGGCTACCACCAGGGGTGGATCCAGAAATTTTAGAAAGGGGGGGGGGCCACACATATTAAAAATAGTCCCGGCACCCCCTCTGGAGGTGCCAGTTTTACATTAAAAATTAGATTTTTGGTCAAAAAAAAGTTGCACCTAAATCCACTACTAACTACATCAGAAGAAGCTGGTGATTTCTGTCCTATGTTCATTGCTACTTCAACCAATCCAATCATTGGAAAGATTTCTACATAATCAAGCAATGAGTTTCTCAGGGGATAATTTGCACAATTTGGATATAGTAGGAAAATGAAGATTTCTGTACAATGGCTCACTCTTTATCATAAAATACACCCCTTTACCCCTAAAATACATGTGGACAATCATGTGGACAACAATTTCAAAATATATGTGTTGTAATATGTACTGCTTTCTACTTTCATCATCTTGTAGGATATGGATGTCCTTGGCTACCAGGGTGCTGACGTCCTTGCTAAAAGGTTATCAGAGACTGATCTCCCGAAAGATAGTCTCATTTTAGATGTTGGTTGCGGAACTGGTCTGCTCGGGATAAAGGTAAGACTTTTTCTAAATTCCAAGACTGCATAACCAGATTGGTATATGTGACCCAATCTGACATAATGAGTCGGATGTCACTTAGATATGATTTTGAGTTACTTAGATATGTTGTTCAGCTCAAAAAGAGCTTCATTTTGATACCAAGATTGTGTTTGTACAATAATTAGGGGCGAAGTTAGGTTTTTCCGTATACGCCGTAGGCTGGAAACTTGATTCTGAGAAAAACACAGTTAAAGTTTGTATGTGCGGTTTTCATTACACCCGGTCGGAATTCCTTGGATACCACTAGAAGTTGATATCCCAGTAACTTGAGACTTGGAATGTACATTTTAAACTAGTTGAACTACAAAATACTATGAAATCATGCTTTAGAAATGGAAACTTTAGTCATGCTGGCCTTGTAAAGATAGGGTACAATTCCAGTAAATCTGCATCTGCAAATGAAAAACTTAACCTAGAAGGCAAGCTCAAACAGTCACAATACCTAATCTAGAAGGCTGAATTGAAGTCACAACAACTTGTAAGGAGTGTATGGGAATGTTCAAGTGTATTTCAGCCTGTTTTACCATAAATAATAAGTGTCACAGTTCCAAGTAAGTTGAATAAAAGTAAGATAAAAGTTTAAACATCATAAAACATGTTTGTGATTAAACTGGGAGTCTAAAACAACCCCAATGGCACAAAAGTACCAATAGAATAGAAGATTTGAACTATATACAGGTATATTCTAGTCAATGATTCTAGTTGCTAGAGGATGTGGACCGACCATGGCCCTGCCCCCGACTTTGGCAGTGTTTACTTTTGGCTGGGGGAGTGGTCTCCGGGGAAGTGTCTGATTCTGTGTCCATTTCACATTGCATTTGGGCTGCTGTGTCTGAGTCTGAGTCCTTTGGGCCCGAGTCTGGGTTTGCCCTCAACCCTGTCCCGGCCTCGACCCCAACCCCGACCTTGACCTTGATCTCCTCCTCCTCCTCCCTTGCATCTCCACCCCCACCTGCTCCTGAGGGCCCTGCACCTGCATCTGGTGATGGGTCCCGGTGCCTCGGTGCCTCGGTGCCTCAGTGCCTCTGCTGCAGGCTCAGGTTCCGTGGGCTTGGGGCACATAACGTCTTTGGTTTCCTCTGTGCAGAAGTCTCTGATGTTTTTGAAGAGGTACCACTGCCGACAAAGGGGAAGCCCAAGGGAAGGTGTGACAAGTGGTGGGACCTTTGGGATGGCTCTAGGGTCCACAGTGAGCACGTCCATTTCTTCCAGCTCAGAGTCAATATACTGTCGGACGGTTACCTTCCCGGGGCTGTTTGATGAAAAGATAAATTGGTGATACTGCTGATCCCTTTTATTGGCCGGATGAATGGGGTCAGTAAGGCTTACCAGTTATAGGTTGAAACGTAAATGTCCCCATCTTCTGACCGACACAGCTAAGGGATGTTGACTTCTTTTTGGGTGCTGTCCCGGACCATCTGCACAGCGGAACCACTGCTTGAGGAGACTGAAGCACCAGTTGGGGGCAATGAAGTGATGCAGACCAGTCAGGACCCACCACATGAGTGGCCAATCACATATTTGTTCTTGTTTTGCCCACTGCAGTTGTCACAGTGGAGGGCAGGAGCCATTCACCGAGGGAGTAGGTGGCAAAGTAGTGGTGGAGGTAGGAGATGACAGCGTTTGAACCCTTGCTGCCACAGTGGGACTCATCAATAAGTTTTTTTGCTGGGGGATGGCTTCGGCACACACACCAAAGATGCCTACTTTGCGTGGGATGAGGAAGTAGAGGGGTCCTGGCTGCATGGGGGAGGAGGGGCGGTGGACCTTGCAGTTCAAACAACAAAACTTTCGTTAACATGTCAGGCCTCATCGAACGCACACCTGCTTCTGCCGCTCAGACCTTTAAATTTCATAAACAGTCCTGCTTCTGGTACTCCGAGGGCGTCTTAGCGAATCAGAGCACTGGGATCACACCACATGACCTCCTTGACAATGTTTGTTTAGGGCGACGGCTTTCGTCATCCGCCTTCTGATTGGTCCATCCCCGTCCAAATTCCAAATCCAACGATGCGATTGGCTAGAGGAGGTCCCCCGTATTTTGCGGTACCAAAAGTTCTTGGGTCTCCGACTCCCAAAAACGGCTTGCAAGTCGGCAAAGTCAGCAAAGAAATCGACTGTGTGAAACTTGCGACTCATTTTGTTGGTTGGGTCACATATGACCTCTCTTCCCCCTTCTAATTCAACAGTGTATTACAACTTCCGTTCCATACTCTGGATCTTGACTACACCTCCGATATCCAAAATGCCTTTCCCTCTGCTTGTAACGTCGAGCTTCTGTATACTTCTGTATCCTAGTATAACATACTTATCCCTATAGCCCGTACATATTTTGAGTATAATTCTGCCCCTAAATCCTCTCCTTATACTAGGTCTTTTACCTCCGTCTTAGTGACGGAGCAAATTCAGTTGTTAAAATCTGAAAGGAAATTCAAATATTCCAATCAGAACCAGAGACACACCTACTTGAACAGAAGAGTATCAAGTCACCAAAACATTTGGGAAAACAGCGATTTTTTGTAAATGATAATTAACTAGCTATAGATTTAGACAGTGTCTCTCTATCTACATTACACACAAAATAGTTGTTCCTCTTTATAATGTATCAGTATAACACATCCATTACTTTAACAAATGCAATGTAATTCTAACTGTACTTTAGAACACTATCGTGATTTCTCAGCCTTTGCAGCTGTTTTGCAAAAGAATGTACAAATGTGTGGCCTAGTAAATGGAAGTTTCCCAGTAATAAAATTGCCATTTGAACTTTTGAAATTTAAAAAAAAAATTTACCAGCGATTGTTTACCTCTAAAGATCCGCCTCAACTCAACTTGATTATTGTAGTTCCATGAGGCGCCTGAACCTTACGGTGTCTGGTCTTAGCCATAAAACTCGTTCCGCAGGCTACAACTTGATTGTTGTATGCAGAGGTAAGTAACATATAAGTAACGTATATATCAAGCTACTGAACAACCCCCCGCCCCCACCTCCCTCCCACTTTAGACATGAAGTTGGAGTTCAACATTAGTTTGGCTAAGCTTCTCATCATCTGACAATCAATATCTGCGATTTGGAACTTCACAGGTTATCAGTCTTGAGTCTTAATATCGCATAGTGTGCAACAGGCTTTATGTGATAGCTCTGATCGTAGAGCTCTCAATGGTGCCTGTGATCATTTCATCATCCATGAGACTATTTTCTCTTCGGGGCCTTCTCTTCCCGGCTTCTCTTCTATGAGATAAATGTTTCATAGATCCTGCCAACAGAAACCAAAAAAAACATGGCAGTGGCATTTGACCCACCTTTTGTGAACTTTTTATTTATAGAAGCAGACAATGCGTTTGGAACAGAAGCGATTCACTTTTTTTCGAAAGGTTGCTTATTGAAATACCTTTGACACTATCTACTGTACATGATGGTATATAAAATAATTACACTTTTCCTTTAGATGAAAGGATATGGTTTCGCCAATCTCCATGGTCACGATGGATCTGAGTCCATGCTAGAGAAAGCCAAAGAAAAGGCCATCTATGAAAGATATATTTGCTGTTTCCTTGGTGATGGACACCCTCTGGAAGTGGATACTGGTATGTTTATGATATGATCTATATAGAAAACAGACACAGTGTTTCCCTTACTTATCTTCTAATGTTATCAAAATACTTCTCAAGGGCGTCCTATTCAAATTAAAGGTAAATACGGGTGACCAATGCAGCGCCACCTGGTGTTATCTTATTGTCATTGCAGAATTTCCTTTAAATTTCAGTTAACCATGCATGTTAACTGTTTATTGTATGTAGCTTATTTTTGGTTTAATTTAACTTTTAGTCATCTTGCAGCTTTAAGCTTCCCATGTGCATGTCTAGTCAATTACTATGAATTATTCACATTACATTACTGTATGTAGTTTATCTTTTGATTTAGTCCCCATTTTAGACCTACTATATCATTTTCAGATTATACTTGATCCAGGATATTTGTTCATGAATATAACAAGAGATAAAAACACTGAAAGTATGTAGTTCACCCTTTGTTTAGTAAAACCTATAAATCTCTTACAGTATTTGTATTACTTCATCATGATGTTTGCTGTTAAACATAGGAGTATAAATATATGTCATCATCTTCTAAACAACCGTTTATATCTTACATTCTTTCCACATTATTTGATCAAGGGTGTTTTTTCATATATTATAGGAAGGTACACATATATATAGAAATATTAACTGTATGTAGTTTATCTTTTGTTTAGCTGTTTAGTACGATCTTTAAATCTCTTGAATCGTTTGCATGCTATGCTTGATCTAGGATGTAGGTTCACAAAATATAGTGAGGCATACAAGTGTTAGGTGTGAGTCTGGCAACCACTGGAAGACCGGCTGCTAAATAATAGCCGAAGTGTTGTATGTGATTAAATTCTGAATAATAATAATTTTTAAAAAAATGGAGCAATTAAGAATGACAATTATGAAAATATAAGTAAAATGAAAAGGCATTTTTTGAAAGGAAAATTAGGTAATTGCAGATAATTGTGCACACAGGGCGCGGTGGCGCCAGGTGGGTTCATTGCTGCCCCCTAGCGAATTTCTCTCACAATACTATCACTCCCCTCCAACCCATTACCATTTACCATCCCACCAACCCAACTTAATATAATAAATCACTTATCCCTATATCCCCATCTAATCTACTCACCTCAACTTCACCCATTTTATTTAAATACAAATATATATTCTTATATTACCTTCATATACAATTATCATTCATTAAATTTAAATTTTCATAAATAAACAAAATTTAAATTTCTCCCAATTCGTGCCTCTGGTTACACTTTATTTCGCGTGGGCACAGTCATGATGCAGATTTTCTCCACATTTTCCTTATTTTCAGGAATAAAATGAGATTTTCTATGGTGACCTAGTATGGTTTTCTTTCACCTATCCTATTTTATTGTGGTCCTACTTTAATACATCTACAGAATTTAAAGTAAATATCACGCTTATTCATTTTTGAATGTTGACAATTTTTTGCCTAGGCCCTAATTGTAAAAAGTGATTTTTTTCAAGTGCTTCTAAAAATTGAATCTAGGCCTAGTGACATTAACCCTTTAGACCCCAATCCGGCCGTAGCTGCCCTTGGCTAATCTCCCCAATCCGGCCGTAGCCGCCCGTAATTCCGACGTTTTCTGACGTTTTTCTGACGTTTTTGTAATTTGTAATAAGTTTAAGATGACTCATCATAGAAACACGTACTATATATCAAATGAAAGCTTATGAAATTTCCCATTAACCCCTGGAAAATTAATCATCTTTCTTTATCATAACTTTGTAAACTTTTGTAGACTATAGAAGTGGGTTACATTCCAATAAGTAAAGTCAACTTTCCGGGAAACTTTTGAAAATCCTGGGGAAATAGAGCAATTCAATTAAGATTCTATGGGGTCTAAAGGGTTAATCGTAAGAATGGCAAGCAGGCTATTTGAATGTGAAGTGCAGTGAAAATCTAATGTTTTAAGGTACATATGATGCTGTGGTGGTGGCAGGCGGGGTCAGTCCAGGCCACTTCATGATGGACGCCTTTGACGAGATGTTCAGGATTATAAGAAAAGGTTATTATCTTACCTCTATAGCGTTTTGTCTGCATGTCCTGTAACACATGTCTTCAGATTTTCTGATGCCCCGGTCTATATAGGACATCCCTGTTAAACACCAGGAATAAATTGCAGCTGTTTTGTGGCAGCTATTCAATTTGTGCTTATGAAAGAAATAGCTGGATGGTTGATGCCCAAATTTCTTCATCCTTGGAATATATATTCATTCTGTAATTATTCATTTCATTACTCACGGCCCTCTTAGTCTGCTGATTCATTCTTACAAAAGTTGAACCTGTAAATATGTTTGCAATAGAGTACATAAAATGCATGTTAAAGAAATATTCTAATGGAAACATCTATAAGCACTTACATACATGTCTATCTAAGACCGGCACCCCCTCTTAGCAGAAATATGAACCTTTGTGGTAGGAATGCAGGCCAATACAACCAGGAATGTTGTTTGCTGGCCTGGGAGCAGAGGCCAGTAAGAATCGCTGCCCAATGGAATAGTTAAGGTTATGTACTTATTATAGCAGTGCGTGGGTTGCATGTGTAGGAGGCTAGGGGGTGGCCAGTCGTTGTGATTGTTGTGCCAAGCCCAAGCAAGGGTTGTCATTTTAAGGATGGGTCAGATATGGAGTTTTAGACTATTTCATCCAACTAATGTCAACATCCAACAACTGCACTGAATTGTACTTTATTCATTTTTGATAAAGGGAATAATAAAATGAGTATACAGAACAAAACAACATATCTTTATTAGTTATGTAATTCAAATGCAATACCCATGTGAATCTGGGGTTTAGAACTACATTCATAAGATTAAAGGTCCCACTGTTAGATTATGCCAAGAGAGGGGACTTGCTTAGATGCCACATACTATGCAAAGTGGCTGATCCAGCTTCTGGAAAAGGCTGGGCCGTTATTAACCTTACATCCTATTCTCAGGTACTTACATTACATTTTTTTTCTTCTTCAGGTGGTATCTTTGCTCATACCTGCCGTGAGTCATTTTTCAGTAGTGTCCAGTATTCAGGATTGCTTGACTTTTTCCATCAGAAGGTTGAGCAGGCTATCATGGAACCCATACTCGATGAAACATATGACCACTACTATCTGAACACCGATGGAACGACCATTCCAGGCAGAGTTCAGATATTTAGAATGCTAAAGCATAAAATTATTATGTAGACGTTTTCTTGGATGTTTCAATGGGATTTGTGTATTTCACTAGGTGTTTCTCTATTGTAACGCAGATTTGAATATTGCATTGAAATGATATCAATATTGTAGGAAAGCTGCAATACACGCATAAATAGGCCTATATATATACGTGATAAACAAAACATAAATCATTTATGCTAGATCACATAAAATCATTTTTCCAACTTAATTTTTCTCACTTATACATTTAATTTATTTATCTTTATTTCTGCATGATACAGTCAATGATAATTATACATGCTATCCTTTTGGCAGTTTCTTACTAATGCAGAGCCATCGCCAGCTTGGGCTGTCTGAGACCAGACAAACTACTATTATATAGGCTGGACTTTCGGGCAGCCAGAAAAACCACTTCCTAGTCCTAGTCACATGACCAGAAGATACCTTGTGGTGAATACTCAATACGTGTTCTAAAGTTGTTGTAATGGTCGTATCTGCTCTACCGATCAATCCAATTCATATTCCACTGGTCGTAAAGTTAGACCCAATAAAGGTTTGAAACTGTGTTTAAACATGTCGCGTTTCCTTTCCTAATTTTGCCAGGTTATTGTGTGGACATGTAAGCTCCCAAAGCAGCACCCATCCCAGATCCCCACGTGGGTCGATCTTAGAAATGTATTCATTTCAACATACCTTTATTGTTTTCACATTCAAGATTTCTGATCAAGGTTAATTTCGTGATGTGGTAGATGCTTCTAATTTGTATGTAAAACCTTTGTCTTTACAAAAATGAGGCGCTCTTCCCCCTCAATTCAGACCTAAAGTGTGCTAGAGCTCTCCTTAGGGGTCTACTATAATTTCCCCCACAAGGCCAGCCTTTAGTTTACCACGTTTACATGCATGTGAGGGGCAAGGGATCACCCTCAGTTACTGATAAAGGAGGCTATACACATAATATCATATGAGAGTTAAGATGTCATGTGAGCATGATAAAGATGTCACTAATAAGTCACACACATGAAAAATAATAATTGCTTGTTGCAAATGCGTAAAAAGAAATCCCGTAGTATACACCTTTCTTACAAACTTGCCTAGTGCTACATATCACAAGGACAAGGTGATTAGAGTCAGGCAAACGGGTCACTGTACTGCATAATGACCATTTTGTTTGGGACTTTTTATGATTTTCATCATTTTATCATTATAAAGATAACTTTTTTTTCAAACCCTCAAATTGCTATACAATGATGTCTTCTTTAATTGGTGAAAGTATGTTACATGAAGTTCTATGTTAAAATTTATGTTGTAGCTTAGAAACTTTAAGAAATCTTTCAAGTTTGGCTGACTTTTATTGTGTAAGGCATTCAACACTCCAAAACAAGGTAACTACAGGAAATCAACAAGATGGGTTTTGACCCCAGCTTGGGTGGGATGATTAGGTTGTCCTGAGCTGCGTGCCAAAATAGCATGTTCTTTTTCGAGGCAGATGGCTATGGGGAGGGCAAATCTTTTTAAAAAGAACAAATTATTGAAGTCATGTTCCCCTATCCATTTCTATAATAATCAGTAATCATCTTGGGGATTCAAGTTTAATCAATAGACTAGGTTTGCTTTCAATCATAAATCTAACATTAAAAACTATGCCCCCTTAATATGAGTCACCCTAATTACCCACCACACAACCAAGTTATCATGGCAGAGACTTGGAAGCATGGTACATATTTCTGCCAAGAGGGGACGCCACTTTTAAATAGAAAGGTGTAGAGGTGCTTTCACAGGCGGTAGCATAGATCGTCATCAAGCCAGCATTGTAAGGGGTGTTGATGGGGGGTCCTGATGTCGCATGTCGAATTTAAGAAATGGCCATGTCCCCTGTCGCTATATTTTGAATTTGCATGTCGATTTTAAGAATTGGCCATGTCCCATGTCGAATTTAAGGAATAGCCTATGTCATGTCCCTTATTTTTTTCTGCATGTCACTAAGGCTCATGTCGCATGTCGAATTTAAGAAATGGCCATGTCGCCCTGTCGATTTTAGGGGTCTATACCCATATTGTACCTATGCCGACTATGTCAGAATAGTAAACCGGGCTTGTCTCCTCACAGCTGATGCAGATAGCTCTACATATTAAAGCAGGATGGTCACGCACAAGAGGGCTGCGACAAACCAATCAAGTCAATGCCTTACCCCATAGTGATACATTATAATAATAATTATGTCTATGTTACCCCAGTGTAGTTAGGCATAATACACCCAAAACCCGAATATAGACATCTGTCCTCTTGTGAAAGTTGCGTATAATATAAAATGAAACAATGTACAATGTTGCGTCTATGTGAATTATAATTATAACGATTATGAAAAAATTAAGGAACACATCTTTTTCATAATAAATTGAATCATTTTTTGATCACTAATTGTTCAAGAAATCGCTAATGTTTTATACGCAACGAAAAGATATGGAAGTATATAACCCTGCAAAAACGGAGCACCTGGGCGTATAGGTGGGTGCAATTTCACTAGTTAATAGGGAATGTTGCAGCACACATATAAATATAAATTTGTGCATGGAAACGGCCAGTTTTACTTTCATGTCTAAAGTTTAAGTCATAGACAGGGATTCAAATTATGAAACATACTCAAAGTAATAAAAGTGTCCTAAAGAAAACAATTGAGGATTAGTCGTGGTCCAATCGAGAACGTGCCCTTTTAAGAGATTCTCACAATGTGGCTCGTTTTTTTCAACAGAAACAAATACTGGGGGGGGGGGGGGGTGACATTGTCGCGATAGCCAAGTTTGACCACAGTAAAATAAGAATGTGATAATTTTTTGATAGGTAATTTTACCAGGGGTGCCAACCAAAAAACATAAAAATGCCACGTTCAAAATTTTTGCAATCGTGGCTATTTCATTGTACCATGGCGATGATTTATCGTGGATGATTTTTGGTTGGCAACCCAGGTAATTTGTGTTTTGTTATGATTAACTGGTCTTCTTCATTGTCCTAGATTCTAGAAGTCCTTTTATTAAAGGTACTCGTGCCTATCTAGCTGGATTGAAATTCCGATATTATTTCTTTTCTATATCCGGTCCAAATATTCTTCAATATGTCAATAATCCATAGCCAAAAAGAAATCACAATAATTATTTACCATTTTGTTTTCACCTGGATATCAATGATTTGAAACAATGTACCTTTACGCATTCGGGGGTCGAGGTCCGAGCATGCGCACACCTTTGGCATAACACTAGTTGGCAGTACTGGGACTATAGTTACAAGTATCTTTAATATCTCACCAGCAATCTGGCAACGTTTTGTGCATTATATCAGGGACAGAGTAATAGACATCAACAGTCTTTAGTAAGTTCTGAACCACGTAAGGAGCAAGATGCGTGTAATTTGCCCTGTCACAATCCATAGACTTGGTGCAAACTGAGCAGGGAACTGAACCATGGACTTATGTATTTGCAGACCAGAGTTCTAACATTGCATTCTATTCACACGATATATTGCTGTTGATACAATTTTGGTCCCCCGAAATACGCCATGAACTTCTCTTAACCAGTCCCCCTTATCATGGTAAGACCGTATTACAAAGGAGATTTAACGTTGTAAGTTTACAAGATCATAAGAGAAAAGCACTTATCTTATTTGATTAAGGTGTATTGACCTGTACAATCTCAAATCGAGGCAGCCGTTATCGGGCAGTTAAATAGGTAGAGCGATTTCGTATTGTATCGAGCACTTTGCGCTTTAGGACAAATCGTTAAAAGGATTGTTTAAGCGTCCCCAAGACAGTGATGTACTGTCAAACTGAGATGCAAGTTATGTCAACATTTCACAATGACAAGTTAATTTGCTAATTAATCATGGATCATACATGTTCTTTAAAAGTCTTTCGTGAATTTTATTGACACTTAAAATATAACTTCCAACCTTTTGAAGATGACCATGGCATCAAAATGAAAAATAAATCTTCAAACTGAGCACCGGTTCTTATGCCTAGTTTTTAGTCAATTACGGTTATTGTTTCCCCAAAACGGAACGATTTCCTTTGGCTCTGTCTCTGTTTTCCAGATTATTATTTGCTGAAACTGGAAACTGCTTTAAAAACTGGTTGATTTATAATCCAAGATCTGCGGTCATTGCCATACGACAACCAGTGGATCCGTGTTGAATATTCTAGTTCAATGGCCAAAGGCAGAATGAACCAAACATGTGAAATGATTCGACTTTTCCTTTTATACATAACCATACATTGCGTACGGAGTTCGATTTGGCAAAATGGCGTGATGAGTTAAAATGATATGAAACCCCATTAAGATATCATCCTTTGCGGTTTATGTTAGTTATTATTTCTATATCAATTTTGATATCAAAAAAAGGCACAGCATCTGTTAGACCGTGAACTGCGTGCAAACTCCCGCTCGATCTCCTCTAGTGACCGGCCTTTAGTTTCAATGAGACAAAGACAGGCGTATACCACCCCCAGGAGGCAGATGCCAGAAAAGCCCCAGAAGACGGTGTAGGAGCCGAGCGCGGCCTGCAGGGGCTGGAAGGACTTGGTGACGATGAAGGAGCAGCTCCAGTTGACGGCCGTGGTCACACTGCTCGCCCTGCCGCGGGCCCGCACGGGGAACACCTCCGACATGACCACCCAGGGAATGGCACCCCAGCCAATGGAGAAGGAGATAATGTAGCAAATGAGCCCGGTCAACGACATCCAGGCCAAATCAGTGGGGGCGTCGTGCGGCCCGGCGATCAGGTAGAAAAAGGCCCCCAATAGCGCGCAGCTTACCGTCATCCCCAGACCTCCAATGATGAAAAGCGGCTTTCGCCCGGCGCGGTCGATGAGCAGCATGAGGACGGCGGTGAAGAAGACCTTCACGGCCGAGACTATTACGGCGGGCACGCCGGCGTTACGCCGGAAGCCGCTGTCCTCAAAGATGGACTGGGTGTAGAAAATGACGGCGTTGATGCCGCAGAACTGCTGTAGGATCATGAGGCTGGCGCTCATGGTGAGAGGCCGGCGCAGGGACGGGTCAGTGAGCAGCTCGGACCAGCGGATGCTTTTAGTCGCCTTCTGCTCCAGGATCGCGGTCTCTATTTCATTGCACTCGCGGCAGATACTGTCCGCCGTGTGCCCCTGTCTGAGCCACTCGAGCACTCTCAGGGCTTCGCCGCGCCCCTTCTTCATGAGCAGCCAGCGGGGGCTTTCGGGGAGAAATAACATGAGCAGGGTCATGAGGCACGGGGGGACGGCCGAGACCACGGCCAGCCACACCCAATCCAGGTAAAGCCCCATGCAGTACATGACTAAAATACCCGATGTGGTCCCGATCTGGAACCCAGCTCCAAGCGTCCCTCTGCGCTCCTTAGTCGCCACCTCGGCTATATATAAAGGCACACATAAGGACGTCATTCCCGCCCCTAATCCGGTGAGAATACGCCCCATGTAGAGCACGTAAGGGTTCACGGTGGCCGCCACCAACAGCCACCCCAACACGTAAGGCAGGGCGCTCAGGAGGATGGTGCTTTTCCGGCCGCACCTCTCCACCAAGAAGCCGGCCGCCGGCCCGCCCACAATAGCACCGATATTGAGGAGTGCACTGAACCATGACGCCTGGCTATCGGTGAATATGGCGAGCCTGTGGAAGTCGGAGACGGCGGGGGAGGAGTAGCCGAGGGCCAGGCCGAGGGAGAAGGGGCCGAGCACGGCCGTGTAGCAGGTGGCCACCTCCCGGAGTGACCGGAAGACGGGCACCGTCTCCGGCCCCGCAGTGTCCTTAGTCTCCGACGACGACGAGGTGTTGTAAGTCCGTATTGGGGAGCCGGCCTGCAGAATGGGGTGCTTATCGGAGGCCATTGAGATAGATTGATTCCTGAGTAACTTGGACCCTCCGACGAGCGTTGGTCCGTGGTGGTGCCGCAGCCCGTCGACACGTTACAGCGGGTCGGTGGGACTCCCTGGTCAGTCTGTACGGGCACGAACTAATCCTGGCCTAGTTGCTTCATGCATGAGTGCTCCCGGTAAACCTGCTATAAATAAAAATGGGTATTACCGAAAAGTAAATACTTATAGACAACCCAACAAAGCGGCGCGGGCCCATTCACCACCCCAGGGAATGGCTGAAATATAATATGGACAATTACACGCAAAAACTTACAATGGAGTGATTTCGGTGTGGCCCAGTTGTTGGTATACATTTTAGACATTAACTCAATCAGGTACATTTAATGGTTCATAAATAGGTATAAATATACATAATTATGATATTCCCATCATCTATCACAAGTACCCTCACTATTGTTCCTGTATACCATTGTCACTTCTTTTAAACACACACAATTTTAATTATTTTAATCATTCAAACTCAATGGTCTTGTGTCCGATTATGGGGAAGCGGTAGGGTCCTATACTTAAGGTCTCCTTACCCCCGATTTTGGAAGTTGCCTGTCCTATACAACGAGGAGAAAATCCTGTCCGCAACAAATAGACAATGCTTTACTTAATCCCTATAACTACAAATAACTTGGCTATTTGGTGTTTTGATGATTGGGTAGCCTACAACTGACATGGTACCTCTGTCGGTCCAGAGACATCATTACCTCCTATATGGTTCCTCTATCGGTCCAGTCATACCTCCACCTACACAGTTCCTCTATCGGTCCAGTCATACCTCCTCCTACATGGTATTAAACTTGGTAGGTCCAGTTATACCTCCTCCATAACAAAGCAGTCTGTAACCACCATTCAGATTGGGAGAACTGGATATTTTGCAACAGAGGGATAACTGAGGCTGATAATAGCTAGCCATGGGGTAGAAATGAACGTTAGATTAAATTATTCTACAGTATATAAAAGTAGTATGAAAATAGGAACGAAAATAAGATGAATGAAAAAATTAAAACAAATTACAATGAGGATATTCCACTGTCGCCATAGGCTTATACTATTATATACAGTAATTTTGCAAGTCATATCTGTGAATAACATTATGATATTAATTTACTTACCGTACTACTCCTCTCAATCATAATCGTTTGGTTGTAGCACCTCTTCAAATTATATGTGGCAATTGTGTAGGTCCATTAAGGCGGTGATCCACGTTGCGACAAAATAGAACCGATTTTGGACCGATTTGCAAAATATTTTCTATCTCAAAAATCGGTCCAAAATCGGTCCAAAATCGGTCCAAAATCGGTCCACTTGTAAAAATATCGCAACGTGGATCATGTCAACCGATTTTTTCCAGCCGATTTCCAACCGACACTTGTGAGACCAACCGATTTCCAACCGATTTCCAACCGACGATGGTCCGACACAATTATTAAACTTGTTTAATAATTTTGGACCGATTCTGGACCGATATTGGACCGATTTCATTATGTCCAACCATTTTACATGTTATTTGATTTATTTCTGAGCGGATTAGCTTGCAATTTTAACCATGATTAAGGAAATTGAATGCACAATCATATGATACTTTCTTAGATGCTCTCCGATGGATATTTAAAGTTTTCACTTATTTCTGGTCACACCAACTAAATATTATATATTTCTGGGGGCATTAATGCTATTCATGCGTTTAATGCAAAATTATTAGTTGAATTCCAATTATTAAACCATGCGATATTTTTCCAATGCTTTACTACTAATTTCTAGCCTATAACATGAAGAAATACTCGGTTTTCAAGTACAGCATGGATCATGGGTATTAGACCGATTCTGGACCGATTCTGGACCGATTTCAGGACAGACAGGTTAATTGGCAAACCGATTCAGGACCGACAAAAAAGAATCGGTCATAAAATCGGTTGGCTATTCCTTTTTTTCATCGGTTCAGGAAATGTCGCAACGTGGATCACCAGCTTAAAGTACCGTCAAACTCGATGTGGGTATCACTACTATCTAGGACTCACTGAAAGAATTCCTCAAACCATGCTGGTAACATTAGTACCATTCCGGTTATCACCTGGTGGACTTTGACCACAGGAGGGACTGTACTGATATACACGCGCAGACAATCGATAGACATGGCTTGTCACATTCGCGCAAGATAGTTAATGTACAACAGTGTGCATTTCCTGTGAAAAGATGAGGGACAATAGAGTTTTGGAGAAACACGTGGGATCTCTTTTTATATTTGTATCATTGCCGTATATCATCTCAAAATAAAGATAAATATTATTTTGTATTTTGTATTTTGTGATTAGTTATTTGATATATCATTCACAACGAAATAACTAATAATGATGTGGAAAAGGTTATTTCAGAAAATACGTCTAGCAGAATCCTGTCATTTTTTCTCTCTGAAGGGGCATACTCAAATGTGTATTGTTAGAGAATGCGGTCTTTTAACAGTGTTATGATGCCATAGGGGTGATGGTGAGTTGAAGACTGTTTTAGGTCCATCAGGTTATGACTCATTTATATCTTCGTTTTACAGTGAAATAGTTTATTCAGTAAGGGACATACCGAAACATATTGTCCAAGCAAACATTTTATATGTCCGCCTGCACCTTCATTCTTTCCCAATCATCTCTATGACTGAAACATAACACATTAATACATTAAAAATATAATTCTCTAAAAGGTCTTCTTAGATAATAAAAATACATTAAAAAAACAGTTAGCTGAAAGTTCAGAAATGTTCATCCGTGTTTCAATCGTTCTAAATTATTTGGAATATTCTCAGCTATTCTAAAGTTTAAAATAGTTCGAATTGACAAACTGTATTCTTAGGACTTATCATGAATTCTGTAAAAATGAAATTGCTTACTTCGGTACTTCTTGGCGATACGTCGTTGTGAAAGCCAAGAAGGTGGCAGGATAATAGCCAGTCCGACAATCCGATGGAACTCTAATCACATCTAAAGGCCTGTTTCCACTGAACGACATTTTCTTCAAGACAGCCTAAGAGAGAAAGATTTAGAAAGCATTGGTGGTCTCTTATAAAATCGTTCAGTGGAAACAGCAAATCGGTGGTTAAGACATTTGTGAACGACTGCAAATGACAGTAAACAACTGCAGAAATGAAAATATTTACAAAGAACCATATATTTAACCTGTTACATATTTTGGGATGACAGTTTCCAACGGTTCCCCCAAAAGAAATTAAAAGAAATGAAATCCATTGTTCCCTAATTATCATTATTTACAATTCTGAAGCATTTGTCATACCTAAGTTTAGGCGTGGCATATCCTGCCTCTAACAACTATTTACCAAATTTATCATATAAAATATATAAATACACATAATTTCATAAACAATAATTAAAAGACATATCAAAATGTATTCGTAATAAATCATAGAGTTTATGGTAAAACCTTTGTTAGCACTCCCCCTCCCCCTAGTGGTCAACTGGCCTAATTAATGTAATTGGGTCAAAGGCCAAAGGTGAGGCGGGGAGGTGCACCCCTGCCATGAGGGCAGTGGGAGTCTGGGCACCAAGGTGAACACATGTTTATTGTGTTACAGCCTAGGCTTAGGCCTATGGTTAATAACCTGCGACTGAAGAATTAATACAAGATCATCTCGACACTACTCCCGTCTTCATTTATTACTCCCCTCAACATCCATATATTGAAAGTACTACACCACAAAACTTAGAGTACTTCACATTCAAGACAAGGTTTTATGCTTCACAAATTAAAATTAGTCTCATATAATTATATCATCATTCAGAATTCACCAATTTTCTTTTTTTTCCATATCAACATGGTTTATATGATCACCACGTGATGATAACTAAAAAGTGCTCACGTGGCCACGTCTGCACAAGGTCTATAGCCATCCACAATGTCGCAGAATCGTCCAAATTTCTTTATTTCAGCCGTTTGGTGGAAACAACAAGTCTTTACTTTATAAATGATTTTTACAACTGACGATTTGCTGACGATTACAATTCTTTAGAGTCGTCTGCACTCATCACATTTTCTCAATCGAAATAGTTCGATGGAAAAACACCTTAAATCTTATAAAGTTCTAATCAAATTTGTAGGGGTCCAGCTTAAGATTTTAACCAAATTTGCCATGTTTTAAGTTGCGTGACCTAAACATTTCATAATCTGATCAGTGTGTTTCAGACGATCCCAGAACCCCCCCCCCCCCCCCCCCCATTCCCCGGGTTCAGCACCAACAAGACTACAAGATTTTCGACAGTCCTAACTGTGGCTAGGCTTGCCAGGGTGCATGCTAATGTGTTGTTTTAGTGGACGTGGGACACGTGCGTTGTTAATAATCGTGGGCGCTTGACGTATTGCGGCCCATTGTTTCCCTTTATTACCTTTGCAACGACATCCAAACGACATCACAATCTGCTTATATATTTGAGCAGGTAGTGACGGATATGTTACTAAAGTACACACTCCGGTTAACCTGTTAATATTGTTTTCACCAGCACACATGGTCTGAGCAGTCCGACATAATTATATGCAATCACACAAATACAATAAAGAAAATGTCAAACACATTTCCTCCCCCTGACCATTTCATTGATATTAAAACCTTAATTACGACATCCATTATCTAAGGGACTTCAACATAATGTTATTATTATAGATCAAGGCACACAGGGTGGAGGCTATTGGAAAAACGTCCTTTTTATTCAGATGTAAACATAAATTTCGTAGATCTTAGAGGCTGATATGAATAGCAATGGCTGTATTAATTATAGAATATACGGTGGCTGCCTAGTTTTGTATCAGATATTCAAGTTGTTTGTATACACAATTGATACTCTGTTATCCTATCCATTAAGAGAGGTGTCTAATTACTAATAAGAGGCTAAGATAGAGAATGGTCAACCAATGGGAGGCGAAATTGCTATTCCACGCTCAGGATTTCTGGATGAAACCACCATTTATTTCGTCATCGAGCCCGCATTATGCGATTGATGGCATCATTAGTTGTCTCGTTAGGGAACAGATTGGCCCTGTCCGTCCAGACGGTGATCTGTGACCAGAATAAACTGAGAGCTGCCTCCATTGAACAGGGATGTTAACTCTTTTCAATACCTGCTGCACAAATAATTATTTTATCTAAATCAATTTTGAAAAACAGCTATCCATGCTAGAAATTAAGATATATTTGTCAGTGATCAAAAAGCGTTTAAACATTACATGGTTCCGATTATAAGGTCAGTATCATTTCGATTACATAGAAATGGGTCCCCTCGTGGAATTTGTGATTCACATACTTGTGAATTAATTTCCTGTGGCCGTTTTCTTTCTTTTTCTTTTTTTTATGTCTTTATTTAATGGACTCTGGTATGTATAACGTGTTCGGACATAGTACTATATGACTTGTTTTAGACATACCCAGTATCAAACTTCTATTATACGTAGCTTTTAATACTATCCCGTCTTTTCTTTTGGGTCATATAACCCGATAACACAGGGAATGATTAGGAAGAGGGGCGCCTGAGGTGCTCGCCCCTTAGTTTTTGTCAAATTTAGATTATCTCAATGTTAAATTCTAACCCCCGAATGGAGCGCCTCAAATCTTTACATTAGGGCGCCCCCTGTTTTGTTGAAATTTCTGTATTTCAACAAAATAAAAAATTTAGAATAAATTAAATGGACGCCCTTCCCCATATATAGATAAAATGCTGGATCCTATTGAACTATAGAGAGTTAATTATCTGTTAATGTCAGGTGTGCTTAATTAGTTGCATTTTCTTATGGATAAAAGGTAGCTCCTATAGCAGTCTCCATCTCGTTCGACTGCTGTCGTCCAATACATAATCATAGTTCCACATCATGTAAGATGTAACACTCGCGTGAAAGGATGTTCTTTATTTATTTCCTGCGTATTGAAGTTCCATGACAAGATCTCTATTGACAATGAACAGCTCCAAGGATGGAATCCCCTCAAACACACTCAGTCAACGCTCCCGCCTTTCTATACATTCTATCAGCTTCTATTACAAATCCAGGACTCAGCTTCTAAGACACAACCTTTCCAGGATGGTTACTCACAACAACATTCAGCTTAACCCTGACTGAGCTCAGGCGTTACATGCCCCTTTAGTATGGTACGTCATACATAGACTCCTCCCTAACTCCTATACATTGACAAGGAGTTACAGCTAAGGTGTGCACCAGTGTAAACACAACGCTAAGCTAAAAGAGCTTGGACTGGCCCTCCGCGTCAGTACACTATGTCCCATTGTTATAACATGAACGATCAGAGAAGCAGACCTTTATTGAACAACCCAGGTGAATTAAAGTAGATATGGTCAGTTTTGGGATATGTGAGCAATGCCATGTATGATATTTGTATACACAACAGCTAGAGAAAGTGAGCGACGTCGCGTGAATAAAGAACCAAGTTAAGTATTTATGATGAGTGCCAGATGATCATTTTCTTATACTACTCACGTTATCAAAGGAAGTTTACACCTCCTTGTTTTACTCTGAGTGTAATGGCTGTATTCCACATACCAAAAGTGTACTGCCGATTTTATATCGGTGGTGCCGATATGAAATCGGCGGCCTTGCTGATACACATTCTAAAGGCCGTATTCCACATGCCGAAAGTGCGCCGCCCATAATCTACCGATAATCTCCCGATGTACTTTTCCCAGTGCTGATGTATCATCGGCAGCCTTGCCGATAATTTTTACCAACATGTTGGTAATTTTTTCTGCCGATTTTGGACTGGCTGCCGATTACGCATTTTCGGCCGCCGATTACGCAATTTCGGAGGCCGAAAGTACGCAGAAAGTAGGGGCCGCCGATATAGAGCGTTTCCATCGTGAGGGTCAGTTTCGGCAGCACGTACTTTCAGTATGTGGAATACGGCCTTAACATGTTGGTAAATTTTACTTTCGGCCGCCGATTATGCACTTGCGGCCACCGATTATGCACTGAAAGTGCAGGCTGCCGGTATATAACGGTACCATGGCGAGGGTCAATATCGGCAGCCCGCACTTTCGGTATGTGGAATACGGCCTTAAGGGTTGGATTGGGTTACGATTTGCCTCACTTTTCTATACGATACTTCAGTGGGGTCGTGTAATACCACTCATACACGTGGGAAAGACTTCCTTGCTGGATTAGTCGTTTTTATGGTCACTCTGACATAGGCCTCGCCAAATCCCTCAAAACTGAGGCATGAAATAGCCAATAAGTAGTCTGAAGTCCACACACACACTAAAATATTTGACTTTTATTCTGTTAACCAAATCAGTTTGAAAAGACGATAATTTCGTATATTCCTAAATCATTGCAAGCTCCAGTCTTCCGTTTAGTGCTACTTCCATAAAAAACAAATGCTCTCTTGTACTGACGCGGGTGGCCAGTCCATGTTTGGGCAGCATAAAGCCAATGTTTCACTTTGACAGTAGTGAAATGAGGGAGGAGTCACGGTGTGACGTACCACCATATAATAATGTGTTCCGCTCGTAGCTAGCCAGAGTAACTGCAAGCACTGTGTGAGTAAACATCCTGTGAAGGTTGGACCTTTAACCTGCAGTCTAGGTTCTGGAGAGAGGCATATAGAAATTGTGTTAGAGCGCGGAGGGTTGACTGAATGTGTTTGAGGGGACTCTTACCTTGGGACTGATCATGGTCAATCGAGTTCTTGTCACGGAGAGACTATACATTGGATAATAAACAAACAAATCCTTTCACACGAGTGTTCACGTCTTACATGATGCGGGAACTATAATAAAGTATTGGACGACTGCAGTCGACGAGGAGGAGACTGCGAATGGAGCTAGCTATTATCTATAGAATTAAATACCACTTACACGCACTAACATTAAATGGATAATTAACCTCCTTATAGTTCACTCTTTCAATTCCCTGTGTGTTGAAGGTATTGTGATGAATTTATAGGAATCAGGATTTTAGTACGAGTTCTTGGGTATCAAATTATAAAGAATGATCCAAGTAGACGTTGTTGCAGGAAATTAAGACAAAATAGAATGTTAGCATAAAATATGTAATCACAAAGTGTACGAAAATACATTGTATGAAATTACACTGTAAAAGTAGCTCGAATTGTACGAGAGTCACAAATGTCGAAATGCACAAAAGCTGAAATGTATGAAAAGTAAGTGACCAGAAGTGACCCTGGCAAAAGGTCAAAGTGACCATGTGATGTTGATTAGCCAATGAGAGGCCAGTTGTGGCTATAATTATAAAGAGTGTTGTCTCATGAGAATAAACAGTTCCATCTTGGTACTCACTGTGTTCGCACCTCCTTTCTTCCTGGGAATAGACCACGAGAAGACTTAGAAGATTAGAGCAGCTACAGATAGAGGTCTGAAAAGCGAGATTAGACCCAAGTTAGCCATAAAGAGGGAAGCTGGACTTTGAGGAAGTAACACGAGACAGATGAACTAACGTACGAGATTTGGAACAAGCAAACTAAGGGCACGAATTCGGGATAGGGCCAGCATTAGAGACGAGATCATGAGCAACTGGCCAGCACGCTACCACCCTTAACATCACCCCCATCTTAAGTCTAGGATGGTTAGAAACCCGATACAAGACCCCACCAGCCCTCGCCACCCTATCCCTATAGGAACGAGACCCTGTAGGTGTCCAAATCCCAAGAGTCTTATCCCGACCACTGTCCACCCCCGTGCGCAAGGCATGTCTCTGAACACCCTGCGATTGCTCACTTGAGCCATCCCCTGCAGTCTTGCAGCAGACATGAATGAGTGTTACCGCTCATGCTCTTGTGATATCAAGAGTGATGGGGCTGAGAATTGGTCGTGAGTTCGAATACAAAAGGGGAAATCGTGGAAAGAGCTATTCGCTCCTCCCCTGTTTCTTCCCCGGAACATTACAGTATCATATTTACTGGCCCTAGGTAAGAAACGTGACACCGCGGAGCGCCTCTAACACCTGAGTTGAACCCAAGAAAGGTGTTGGGGGTTTGGTAACCTGATGGAGTTAATGTGATGTGTTGTCACCCTGCTGACGGCCCCATTAAGGTACCATGAATATCGCAGTGTTAATGGGCCCGCCCTCTAGCACCTAATAATGAAATGTTACACTTTGGCGGAGCCCAGACGTTTAGCCTTAGGTGTCCCTTCGGAAATGAGCACAGCTGCACCCAGGACTAAAACTAGCTCCACTGCTATACATACTCATAAACAAATTCTGGGAGGTAAGACCAAACAAACCAGTAGCGAGGAGGGAAGATGTAGTGTAGAAAGTAAGTTAAAAGCAGGAAAGGTCGACCTTTTAGAAGAGTTCTGTATGGTAGGTTTCAGTGTAAACATAGTAAGTGAAAGTGATTTTTTAAGAGCAGACCTGTATAGAAGTAAACACATAAGGCAAAGAGATGAGAAACACCTTTTGGAGGAACCCTTTATGGTAGGTTTCAGTGCGCACACAGTAAAAGGAAAGACTATTTATTTGAATCAGCCCTGTGTGGTAGATTTCAGCGTACAGACTATAGCGTGGAATGATTCTTTGGAACCGCACTGTATGGTAGGTTCCAATGTATACACAGTTAGCGAAAAAGAGTCAATGACTGTTTGAATCGGCTCAGTGTGGTAGGTTTCAGCATACCGACCTTTGAGTAAAAATGGGGGAATAACCCTTTGGAACAGCATTTTACCAGGTTAGGGACGAGACATAACTCTAGCAACGATGCAGCATCATGCACTGGTGCAAGAATTGACAACGCCCGATATTTTCACTAATGTTCATCTAATATCCATTTATCATGCTTTTTTTAACATAATAGTTTCTTCTAAATTATTAGAAAAGTTGGATACAGTACATTTACCTATAAATACTTAGTTTTACATCATAGAAAACACAAATATTATCTAAAATGTGAACAAATGATTTTTGGTTTGTTAGTTTACACCACGTGGTTCTAATGCTGGGTTCCTATTGGTCAAATGAAAATTGGAAACAAACATTGATTACAAAGTATCCGTACATTCAACGGTCTCCTAAATTTAAACAATAATTCCCATTATATCTCTCTTTATTCTCACACAATTTTCAAAATTCGGCAATAACCATTACATATTTATTTTACATAAATAGGTATTCCTGTACTTAAGCTATATAATTGAAAATAACAACGTTGTTATATCACAATACGCCTGGGTAGCAAGATATTGCAACGGGGCAGGATATAACAACGTATTCCTTTTCTAGCTTGTTCCTAACCTGTGTACAGTAGGTTTCAGTGTACAAACAATAAGTAAAAAGGAGTGAAGGACCATTAGGAACAGTACTGTGCGGTAGGTTTCAGTGTACACCAGGAAGTGAAAAGGAGGGAAGGACCTTATCAGCTTATGGAAGGTCGAGTCTGGACCTAGAAGGGTAAAGACATGAATGAATTGGATTAGAAAAATGCTCGACGGTCAGAGAGAGTAGTATATAGCAGCCTGTGGCATGTGTCTGAGGAAGCACAATATAATAATATAATAAAGCCGATATTGAGAGAATTTCATCTTTTATAATGCAGTAAGTGCCACCCGCCTACTAATTATCATTTGGCATGTAAAATGATGCTTCCCTACGGTTTGGTTTACATCTATCTCTCGCTGTCTATATAGATATTCAACAACTGTTCCCGTATTACTATAGAGGGTACATATCCTAATTTCTTTTAGGTTATGGCCAAAGGGGATAATGTTCTGTTTGTGCAGACGAGGAACAGTGACTTTCTGGGCCTGAACAGACTTGGTAAACTGTCATACAGCCTCGACACACTGCCTAGCCTTACATATGATATCATACTGTTACCAAAGCTGCTGACTTGTACGAAAAACGCTGTTTTGTAAAAGGCAGATATAAGGAATGAGCTCGCCACGTATCGTGGTGGTGATGTTTTTTGCCCCCCCCCCCCCCCCGCTCAATCCCTTCCAGCAGAACATCCACAACTCATCCTTACATATTATATAGTTTTACTAACCCCCAAGGTTATGAATTGCTATGAGATATGGCATGAAGGCCAGATGCACATCCTTTACATTGGTATTTACAAACCTCCAGCGCCTCGTGTACAATCAATTTTGTTAATCTAGAAAATACTGTAGCACCGTATTATGATAATTATACAAATTCAGGGACGGATCTACGGGGTCCATGGGATGCTGACCCTTGCCCTTCTCCTCTTCGAGTGGAAACCTAAACTAGCCTTAGCAGGCATACATACCTGAATGCACAATTTCAACGCTTTATTACTTAGATATACATCGATCGCGCCTTCCTGAAATCATTGATTCATCCACGATATTGTGATATTACCAATGCACTGCCACTATACGTGTTGCCAGGGAGGTCTTTTGTCAAATAGAAGCCTTGATGTTCACAATTGCTTAGCCACAAAATACTCAAAGGTGTCATATGTTCGCAATATCACCGATACAAGGAGCCAACTCTTAACCTAAAAGCTCCCAGAGTCATTGTATATACCAATATGTATGTCACGTAGCAGCTGCCTGCGATAACTCTTCCTTCGCTCTGTCAAAACGTGTGAGACATTTTCCCTGATTCGAGCTGAGAACTGAGCCTCTTTGGGTGGCCGGAGGACAGTTGTTCATGCAATGGCGGTTTGTATGGATTGTCTGGTATCCCTACATATACATACCCATCCCGACGTACAGATTATGACAAATCAGTAATGTTTTAGTTGATATTTCGGGATATTGTGATGTCCACTATAATGCTAAACAACTTAATGGTAACAACAAATTATGCTCCCATGATTAAACGCGTCTTACCCACCCAAAAATCTTGATTTCTTTGGTCCAAGTGAAGTTAACGTGTATGTGCTGAGGTACACGCGTTAAAATGACTGAAATTTCTCATTATGGAGCAGCTCAAAGGTAACGGGACCCGCTCGTTACCAGAAAAAGAAACAGTTTGACTCCCGCTAAAAATCCCGTTAAATTCTTATATATTGACCCGCTATCATACCCGTTATCAAATTAACGGGATTCCGCTGAAATGGCAGTTCAGGTGGGCCATCGCAAGGGCCACTGCAAGTGCCAATGAAGCAATTTCTATATTCCACCTTGAGATGCCCTGATTTAATTGCGGTGGGGCCAAACACCGATAATTAGAGAGTTTTTGCAACCCACACGGATCTCAGTGCCCCGATCCGTATCCCGATGAGTTTGATTGGAGGGTCTTGCACTGGGCATGGGAACCTGAAGTGCTTTGGACTATTATTCTATTGAGTGTTGCTTCTGCTGTGGCTTGTCCTTGTGCTTCTAAACGAACATGCCTACTCAGACTATGTTACATAAGCAATTCATAGCTATTTTTGGCAAGGGGAGAGGTAGATCAGTCAGGGCACTGTGGTCAGCAGGGCCAGTCCTCAAGCCTCCCCTATCAAGTAAATGTATTTTGTCAATGAAACCTTTACAGTTTTTCCTAATCAACTTCCCCTATCCCATTGTGAATATATCTTTATTCAATACATATTAATAAGAGACAATTTTTCTTCTTATTTGTGACACAACATAATTGTGAGTAATGGGCAGGAGATCCGTGTGCCTGTGTGTCCCTGATCAGTGGGGCTACAGGTGGGAGCAGCAGACTGTGACCAGGGGCTTGCCAGGTGGACCCTTACAGACATACTGGTATTTATCAAAATGTACATTTACACAGAATCAAATTCTGATAAGTGTGTTTACCATAATTATAGATTTAAAGACAAATTCAGTATTTTTAAGAATTATATTCTGATAGAGCTGAACAGGAAAAAAATGGAATTTAATTTGTTTTCCATATCACTGATGTTGTACATGAGGACCATTCATTTAGAGCCCCCCAGATCCGTATAGGGAACATGGTTTGAGATCGGGGTGTGTTGCAAAAACTCTCTAATAAAATGCCCATCGCGAGCAAAATGCCAAAAGAGGAATTTGGCCTTATATGACAAAAGACAGTAAATCACTTTTTTTTTCACTAAGTGCTATTGTCTGACTTAAGGTCATTACAAGACACTATGTGACAAAAAAATTCCTTAAATGGTGAAATACCTTTAAATTGCATATAAATCTATCTGGTTTGTTCAAATGTAAGTGTTAAACTTTAGTGTCGAAAGCACTTGTTCCTTTTAATAAAGATACTCATACATATGTGATTAATAATAAATCAAACTTATATCATATATTCATACACCCCTATAATGTATTTAATTTAAATTTCCTTAGTTTTGTGACATTGTGTTTTGTGTGATTTGGTGTCTTAGATAGGAAGACACTAAAAGCCATATTCCACTTTGCGGCGTTTTACTTGCGGTGGGTGTATTACTAGCGGTGATTGGCCCAAACGCAAGTAAAATCTGGTCACCGCAAGGTGGAATATAGACATTACTTGCAGTGTTACTTGCGGTGGTGCTTGCAAATGATTTGATGATCTTTTATATAATTCAAAAAAAAAGTTTTGACTTTTTAAAAATTGTATTATGATTTTTATGAATTTTTTATAATTTTTTATTCATATTCTATAATTATTTTATAAAGTTTTCTTTTGACTGCTTGCGGTGGCAGAAACGGACATGTTCGTTTATGAAGTGCAAATTACTTGTGGTGGGATATTAGCCCACCGCAAACGGCACCCCACCGCATAGTGGAATATGGGCTTTAGTCACACAGACTTTTGTGGCATAAAACATAGTGTGACTTAATGTCTTGACAGTGGCACTAAGTCACACAAATATATCTTTTGTGATTTAGTGTCTTTGTGTGACTCAGTGTCTTAACAACCACTCTACCCAGGTGGCATAATGATCAGGCATTTGGTCTCCGGAGGTGTAGTTAATTTGAAAGTAATTCGTGTGGGAGGCGGAAATACTATACTCCCTGGGAGAGGAAATATTCTGCTTCACATCCAAGTTCATATCTGCAGTGCGCACACATATAGCAGCATTTATAGAATGTAGAGTGTAGAGGGAGAATGCAGACTAGAGACTTAGGATTATTTCTTCTCTAAACACATACCTGATCTAACCCGAGTAGTGGTTGTGATTTGTGTTTAAGATAAAATGGGAAAATAAAGTAGCCCAAAGTTCAAACTACTGAGATTTTTATCATAATACAAAGGCTATACTGATACAGTGTAAAAAATGTTGTTTAGAATTTAAACATATTTAGGGTCTAATATGTTTAGAATATAAACATAAAAAATTGCAAGTGTTGAACCCTAGACACTTGTAACTTCTACACATTTATGGGAATAGATATGTTTAGAATCAAAACACATGAAATCACAATGAAATCACAATGAATTCATCATAAAATTCAAAGAATTTTCTTGGTATCCTAGAGTGTCTAAGAAATGTATATGGTATGTATTAGAATGCATTTTGAATTCAAGGAAATATGTCTTATGTGAGTTTTTTAAATAATGTATCTCAACAATACCTCTGTTCAGAGGTCAATTCTGCATTAATTTTGTGTAAGCATTATATTGACCAAAGAAATTTGTTTTATTGACCTAAGTGTTATATAGTGCTTATTTGGGGGACTCAAGCTTATTCAGGATCCCGAGAGTTTTTGTGTCTTGGGATGTCAGGGGAAGATCTCAAAACTGGAGGGAGGAGTGTCATGGGTTGAGACAATATTTTCATAAGTAATCAGAGTCATCACACAGGAATATTGATCAGTGTTTTATTATTAGTAATTATCTGTAGGACAACAATTATTTCCTTTTTAATGATTCCCCTTAGGGGTTACTGTACCATGGCATTACTACTTTTTGTGAAGTAAAGAAGCAAAAGATATGAGACCCTTAGCGATAAAAACATGGCCCCAGGAATTCTAAACATGTTTAGACCAATAAGCTATGAATAAAAACAAAACCACTATAGCCACATTTGTCGACCTAAAAAAAGCGTTTGATACTGTGAACCATAGCATACTCATCAAGAAATTGGAACAGTATGGTGTTAGGAATGGCATCTTAGAGTGGGTCCAGGGCTATCTACTAACGCGTAGCCAAAGGGTGCTTGCAAACAATCAGAGTTCCCCCCTTGAAAATGTCACGTGTGGTGTCCCGCAGGGTTCTATTCTGGGACCTCTTTTCTTCCTGATATATGTGAATGATATAAGTGAAGCGGTACAAATCTCAGGTTTACAATTATATGCAGACGACACTGTACTATACTGCTCTAGTAAGGACAAGGTTAAAGCATGCACAGCACTTCAAAATGCCCTTGACTCGTTTGTAAGCTGGTGTAACGCTAATGCACTTACTATTAATGTAAAGAAGACCAAAGTAATGGTGTTTGGGACTCGCAGGAAAGTAAAAAATACTGGCTCAGTAAACTTAAAGGTTAATAATAAGACTCTTCAACAAGTCCCTTCTTATAGGTACCTTGGGGTGACACTTGACTCAGCACTGACATACAATCAACACTTATCGACGGTGGTCAGAAGCACCTCCCACAAAATGTACTTACTGGCTAAAATAAGGGGTTACTTAACGACTAGAGCAGCCTTGTCTATCTACAGAAGCATGATTCTCCCATATTTCGACTATGCTGACATTATATTTGCTGGGGCTAGTCAAACATCACTGGGCAAGTTACAGAGAGTGCAGAATAGATGTTTAAGAATTTGTTTAAAAGAGCGGGGTAAAACCGATAGTAGAGATCTGCATAGAGTGGCTAAAGTGGCCACACTCAGTAATAGAAGAGAGGTTCACCTTAGAAACTTTATGTATCTACATAAAGATGACCCGCAGACTTATGTGTTAATAAATGACGGCAGGACAAGAGCTGGTGATGCCCCCCTTTTAGGTACATTCAGGCCTAGAATAGAAGCCTAGAAAAGAAGCGTCTGTTACAATGGAGCGCAAGAATGGAACTCGCTTCCACCCTCTGAAAGAAATATCAACTCTTACCTTGCCTTTAAATCGAGTCAGAAGTCATGGCTCCTGAAGACTATATAAGCATTTGAGTACTGTCCTACGTCATATTTAAAACCTCAATACCCTGTCTTAAACTCTTGACTATGTCATAAGCGATTGCATTCAACTGTAAGATGTGAAGCTAAATTTTATGTACTTATTTTTTGTTGTTGTTATTGTTGTTGTTGTTCTCTTTTATGTTCCATAAATTGTACAAAGTATAGTCATATTGTGTTAAAACTAAGACTGTTAAGTCGAACTGTTGATCTTTAAACAGTATTATACAAGGCGAACTGGACCTGGATATACGGACTCAAGAATTAGTTAACCTCGGTGCAGTCGTTTGGGAAAATGCTCCCACAACTACCTCAGAAATTGTATCTAACCACGGAAACTGATGCACCATTGGTTAGGCAACCTTGACTCTTTGAACTGCTGCGGTGCTATGACCTGCTAAAAAGTTATGCAACATTGTTTAGCATCATTCCAACTAATTGACATTTGAAGCTCATTTGAGTGCATCCTATTGCTATCATGTTGCACATGTCCTAGTTCTGAATCGTCTGTCATTTACACTTGTATACCGTATGAGCTGTCTGGATCTCGGAGGAAGACAGGCGTGTTGCCGACCCGAGACCAGAATAAATAAAACTGGATAAAAAAAAATAAAATAAAAATAAAGTGTTTCAAAACTGGATGTGCAGCAATGAAGCGTTTAGGAAAGTGTTAAGATTATAGGCACTTGTTTTAGTAGTGTAATTATGCTATTGAAGATACACACGCTTGTACTGACTGACGACAGATGACAGAATCACCAGCAAAGTTGCCAAGCAACATGAATATTAAGCAAGTTTGATATTCTGATGATCTTACTCTCTGTTTTTACCGAAGATCACGTAGCCCGTTGCCTGTTGACCAGCTAGAAAGCTCATCATACACACAGGGAATCACCCGGCACAATTGCCAAGTGTTGACGATCAGGGTACAAAGCGTCAGTTGCTTTTCACTGTAACACTGTAACACTGCTTGCCTTTTTTATTCCTTATTTTTCCTATTATTTCTCTTAATTCTTCTATTCAATGCATAATCTTTTTCACTATTAACATTTACACTGTTCCAAATCCTTCTTGACTCCTAAATTCTCTCCTCCTCTAAAATAGATAAACAGTAAAACAGTGAAAAGCAAAACAGGCTGTATAAATACAAATCATTTTATGCAAATCTCCCTGTGATCTCATTTACATATCTTATCACTTCAGTAGCAAAAGACAACTGATGTTATGCAATTCCATAATGTTTCCCCTCATTAACCCAACCAAAGAGATGAAAATCCTCCCCCTGTTATGAAAGGTTATATAATCCCCCATGCCTGCACCAGTGGGAGGCAAAGGGAGATTTGCATGAAATGATTTGTATTTATACAGCCTGTTTTGCATTTCACTGTTACATTGTTTTGCTCTTCTGGAAGAGGGGAGAAATAAGGAGTTAAGAAGTATTTGGAATAGTTTAAATGTTAATTAGGAAAAGGATTATGTATTATATATAACTACCTAAGAGGAGAAATGAGGGAAAGTAGTGACAAAAAAAGGCAAACAGTGTCAGTGTTACAGTGAAAAGGAACTGAAACTTCATACCCTGATCGTTTACAGTTGCCATGTGATTTGTTGTTTTTGTGGTTGCACGTCGCCAGTAAAATCGCCTAGTTGGTATGGCATCAACATTCAAGCCATCATCTGCGAATACCCGAACAATTATGGCAATTATTGGAAACACAAACCCATGGACAGGTTTGATGCTTATTGTGGCTCTATCAGACATCTACTGCTCCCTAAAAGAAAGATGGATATATGTCAATCACAGATGTCAGATGGGTTGCCAATATCTCTATTCATTTCAAGAATGGTTGTATGTCACGTATCAGTATTATGAAACCCAGGAGCATTTATGGGCAAAGGGACCTTTTGGCAACTTAACATGTCATGAATTATGAAATGATCATGGAGAAACCACTCTTTCAAATGCTGCAAACCATTTGAAAAAATGAATTCCTGATAGAAGTTGAGATATCTTTGTATGAGCCTTGCTAGCTCTCCTACATTAAGAACCCCCTATTCCCAATTGCCTGATATGCTTCCATGTTATGGCCACTTAAAGTTGAATACGTTTTATAAAAACAAAGTTTTCAAAAATACCAAAAGTGCAATAAATGTTGATAGGGGTGCTTGCTCCACTCACTGATTGCAATGTTGGGAAGAGTAAAACATTTTCTACACTACCTATGAAAAATGTTCTTTTCATTCTTGACATTATTTTTTCTGTAACCATGGCAACTTGCTTACTTCAATTATGAAAAGAAAATCTTGTAAAAACATTCCATTTAGGGCATAAATATTTGTTTCTGAATGTCTTAGAATTATGAATTATTGAACTATAAAAGGTTATGTAAGACATAACACTCGCGTGAAAGGATGTTCTTTATTTATTCCTGTGTTATTGTACTTCCATGTCAAGATCTCAATTGTCAATGAACAGCTCCAAGGATGAAATCCCCTCAAGCATACTCAGTCAACAAACAAAATCAAACATAGCAACATACTGATATGAATAGGAGCCATTTGTTAGTCAACGTACTGTGGCGGAAAGTACAAGCATGGGACGCGGGGGTTGGTCATTGTGCTTCACGGCTTTTGGGGGGTTTGCCCTTTTCACACACATGCCCAGTCGTGTCCCTGAGGAGGGTAGGTGGTACGTGTAATGGGGAAGTCTGCCAGCTGTATGCAGGCGCAGAGGAGTGTACAGGTGTGCCCTTGTGCGGGGGAGGAATATGTGAACTAACACCTGGTCCACTCTGATCGTCCCTGGGCTAATGTCAAGCAAGCCCTGTACAATATAGTGGTAGCATGTCCTGTACTTTCCATACTCTCCACGGGTAAACCCAGTTCAGCTCATTCCTGATCCGTCTTGCACCTCGTGCCCAGCCCAGAGTCGTCGTGCCCCGTGTTCACGCGACTAGGCCCAAAGTCGTTCCCACTCATGTTCACGTGTCCGGATCCTAAGTCCAGGCACCTATTTTACCATAACTTCAGATTTATTCCTGGCTTCGTGCTTTGCGTTTCGAACCTAGGAAGCCTAAACTAGGCCTTAAGTCACTCCAGCCCAAGAAGGAGAAGGCATTAACACAGTGAGTTCCAGAATGGGACTGTTGAACCTTTGCTTTATTATACTCTTATATAGGTACATTCTGATATGTTCAGATACATTCTTGTGCAGTCATTGGTTGACCCAGTCACATGGCTTATTTGTGATGTCACTTCCGGTTTGCATGTTATCTTATGCAGTGACCCAATTACCCAAACTCTCATGTTGACACAACACCATGACAACATCTGCAAAACATGTCATTCAACTCTGCGATAAGACATCTAACATTCATACATTCTTTCTTTCTTCAAAGATCGTGTCAATACATGAATTATTTCATGAATTCATCAAAGTACCACAACAAGAGGGGACTAGACTCAAGGCCATATTCCATATTGCGGCGTTTTGCTCGCAGTGGGCAATTCTCTAGTGGTGTTTGGCACCACCGCAAGTAAATCAAGGCACCGCAAGGTGGAATATACAAATTGCTTGCGGTGGTACTAGCGGTGGTGCTTGCATTGACACCACCGCAAATGATTTTAATAATCTTTTATATAATTAAAAAAAATTTTTTTTACTTTTTTATGATCTTATTATGATTGTTATAATTTTTTTTATAATTTTATATTTATAGTTTATAATGATTCTATATACTTTTCTATTTTATGCTTGCGTTGGCAGAAACGAACATGTTCGTTTCTGAAGAGCAAATTGCTTGCGGTGGGCAAAAAGATCACCGCTATAGATCCAGGCATCAAATAGCGAGGCTAAACTTTAAGTTACCTTGACCTGATTTGCAAATATACTGATAATTCCTAGACTAATCAACCAATTTCAAATATCTTGGTATCATTTTGTAGCTAAGAATCTGTAGTGTGCGAATCCAGGGATTTTACATCGTAAGAAAACATTCCAAATAATTTGGAATGTTTGGAATGGCCCTGAAAAGTTGCCGAAATTTGTCATTTTTACTGACTTACAACCAGCAAATTATAAATAGAATACGCAAAAATGATTTCTTGAGAATTCTGGTAGGACTCCTTTTAGAGAATTGAATTTGCAATCTAATGATGTATAATATGACTTTATGCTGAAAACGAGTACAGTTTTAGCAGACTTGGAAGGCTGAGGTGAAATTCCTTAATTTTGGCATTTTTGCTCGTTTGCATACATTTTCTAATCGGTTAATAACATTCTAAGTAGCTATCTAGTGGAATATTTCTTGTTTTACTGCCTGTTTCTCATAAATAACATTAATTCTAGCTTGTTAAAATGCTCTGTTTACTATTTCATTTATGACAAATCATAAAAAGATATGTTCTATGTTTTCAAATATCTAAAGTGACTCAGTCTAGATGATCCAGCTTAGCACTGTTCCTATATTGTCATATAGGAAGTGTGGACCCATGTCATATCTTGCACTCGTATGTGATAAAAGTTCATAAACCAGTCCCTATTTTCAATTTTTTTAAAGTAAAAATTAAGTTATTTAGATGGATATGAATTGTATTTGGTTATTAATTGATTTTCTTTCAGGAAGTGAATGATCATTACCCATTCAAATGAATTGATCTAGCCTAGAAAAAGAAATTATGGATTTTTATGCTCAGATTTTGGGCATTGAGAGCAGTAAATGAGTCAGATTCAGATGACAGTATCTACTCTTTATTCCCTTAGATATATAAAAAATGTCTAAAATTGTCTTAAGCCTTAGTTAAAACCCATTAGACCTCTTCTGTGGGTGCTTTCCTTCATAATACATGGTACATATGGATATATCAATATGTGAATCTCATTACCCAGTAAACTCTCTATTAATTTTGGTGACTGGATCTATAGTGGTCACCCACTGCATAGTGGAATATGGCCTTTAGTCAGCGCCAGTAAGTGCCCTATATAAGACTACTATTAAGACAAGAACGTTTATTTGATTATCAAGTTTTGTTGAATATTAATTTTGTTGCAAATATTGATTAGAAATCGGGGTTGTGCCCCCGAACCCCCCTTTTTCTTTATTTTTTCATTTTTTTTTTTAAGTTACCATAAATTGCTCCATAAGCAAAGACGGTCGGCCGACCAACCTAACACTAACACTAGGAGATTATCCTCCACCAACATGTTGACTACTGAGTTGATCCCATATAAATTTCTGATAAACATGTCATTTCTCATGGACAAAGCGACTGCTTGGTATGGCAGTGTACTTTGCAGGAACTACTTCATCGGATTGTCAAGGGACCAGAACCTTCTGAGGAACCTCCGACACTAACATCTTGTTGATGTCAAAGACAGAAGACTGATCGTCCTTTCATAAATCCTTTCACTATTGTTTGCATATAGAAAAAGTTCTTCTGTGTAATAAACTTAGAGATTTACCTGTTTCAAAAATGCAAAAGTTTGCGACTTCTCTAATGTTTGTTTTTCCTTGATTACAATAAAATAGTCAGAAGTTCGTGTTTTTAAAGGCGAAAAAACAAATTTGATAATCAAATAAATGTGTAACAGAAGAGGTGTTTATTTGTTGTATTGAAGCATACGGTAGACAATAATGACATCACCCATGTGCTGCGGATATTCAGGGATAATACTTTCGTAACTGATTAGGATGGTCACGTAAATTTTGATAACGGTCTGATGTTATTCTAATTAGATATCTTACGAAAAGTATTGATGTAATAGCGAACTATAATATCTCCCATAAGATAAATTAAATGTAGGTATTTTGTGTCCTTGACATGGGGCCGTTCATAAATGACGTCATGCGGCAGGAGGGGAGGGGGGGTCATGTCTTCATGACCAGGCAAATTTAATTAAATGTAGGTATTTTGTGTCCTTGACATGGGGCCGTTCATAAATGACGTCATGCGGCAGGGGGGGAGGGGGGGTCATGTCTTCATGACCAGGCAAGACAACGGGGGGTCATGCGGTGCATGACATCATGTTGAAAAATTTCAATTTCAAATATTTCAGTCACAAATTGTTGGTAAAATCAGGATTTTTAAAGCTAAAATTTTCATTTTTGAAAGATCACAGATTTTTTAAATCAATGGTGCTCCTAGGAAAAAGATCTTAGGAACTCACCTGTTTTTCTCTCTCGGGGTTTTGGGTCCCTGGTTGAGTGAGAGGGGGGGTTTTCTTGTGATGCTGTCATTTCTAAAGGAGGGGTCAAGGGTCACTTGACAAAACATGACAAAGGGGGGAGGAAAAATAGCATGACGTCATTTATGGTTCACCCCCAGAAGTAGTAATAAAGACGATCATACTTCACGTAGTGAGCCTAATTTGACTTGTTGATTTGACCATTTAAGTGATGCTTGAAGTAATAAAATTTGTAATACATCTTTCGACAATTGTTCAGTTGTGTGTGTCACACCTGAGTGCACATCATTGTTACTAATGGAGAAGTACGTAAACGTTGCCTGTTTTTATTTTCAAATGGAATAGGAACTGAAATACCTCTGCCCCTGTGGTAATTAGAGGAGTATCGAAATACTCTGGGGCACCAGTGTAGTGCACAGTTTGGCAATAAAATACATGAAGATCGACGGCTCAGTTCCAAACCTGCCCGGAAACTTGGGATTTCACAGCGCTCATCCTGATGACAGTTCGGCTTGCTGGTGCTTACTACTCCAGTTGATGAGGAAATCTGAAGAACCTTTTTTCTCGCGTTTGGATACTCACTTTTTGTTCATAGCTCATTCTGTCTGCCTTTTCCTTTCTTTCAGTGACCAGTCATGCGCACACAGAGATTGTAGCAGAAAGAAGGATGTGGAAACTATTTTTACACTACGATTGAGCATGAAACCATGCGGAGAAATAATATTCATTTGACATTGTGATTATATTCAGGTCATATGGACCTGTCTTATAGAGTATTTGCGTGGGAATATCAAGGCAATTCATCGTTGAATTAAAGATGCATATTTCATCGTTTTACTTGTATGGCATTGAATAGTATGGCTAAAGGCTATTTTCCACTATGCATTCAGTGGCACTTGCATTCCTGCTAATTGGTAACGCAAGTTTATTTGCGTTTAGATACCAACATGTTTGTATCTGGACGCAAGTACTACATAGAAAACTACATTACGGCAATGCAAGAATGAATGCAAGCAAATTCCATATTCAACTATGACATTGTGTTCTTGAAATTGCTTGCGTTTCCATGCGTTCATATCAATTAACGCAAGTATAATGCTTAATGGAGGTGAAATGATGAAGTATAGTCGATATGGTCCATTGCTAATATGGGCCACCTGAGAAGTCAAAAATGGTCCAGCTGGGGAGTCATTATGGACCACATGGAAAGTCAATATGGTCCACAAGGAAAGACACTATGATCCACCAGGAAAGTTGTTATGGACCACCTGGTAGTCATTATGGGCCACCTAATTATTCATTATGGGCCACTTGGATAGTCATTCTATTTATTATGAACCAATTTTATCAACTTGGTAGACATTAGAAGGGAATATAAGGTGCTACTTAGGAGTACAGAAAACTAATGTTTCTATAGAGAACTATGTTTATTGACATCTCAGATGGCCTGAGCACTTGTTTTAAAATGCAAACATTTGGCTTTTATTTTGAAGAGAAACCGAAGGATAGAAGCCTAGCTTTACTACACTTTGATTATGTAGTTTTACAATTACTGGAAAAGAGATTGAGGAATTCTAGAAAATATATTGTGAGGTATTTGGTTTAGGTCATTGACTGTCATCCTTGAATTCTGCTACCAGGGCCAGGCGTCACCTTTTCCTAGGGCTCGGGCACGGGCTCTCATAGAAATTGGGGAGAAGGGATCTGGGAAAGGGAGTACAGTACCACCGGGGGAGGAATAGAGTAGAATGGGAATGAGAGAGCAGAGAAGGCACCGATTGCTGGGTTTCTGCTGCGAGACTCAGACACTGACAAAGGAGACATGCTTGGGACCTTGACCATTTGGGGTTCGGTGGTAGCGTCTTGGCCTTGCGCCCGACATTTCCAATGCTCATCTGATTGTTCTTGCTAGTCTCATGATGTACCATTGTTCTACTCTTCTATTCAGCCTCAAGGGAAAAGTGTCTCATGTTGTTTAGTCAGGTCCTTGCTTTTGTTTTATTGAATGTAGAAAATAATCTCTTAAAGGGCCATACCCACTTGGCGATTTTGGGTCGGCCGACGGCAATCAGCATCGGCCTACTGGTCGGCGTACTCGTCGGCGTACTCGTCGGTGTAAAATTATCAAACATGCTTAATAGGGATCGGTGTACGCGTCGGCGTACTCGTCGGCGGTCGGCGCCGACGGGTACGCCGACTGGACCGCCGATTGTGTGTGGGTATGGGGTGTTTATCAGAGTCGGCCGACGGGAGCACCGACGGGAGCACCGACGAGTACGCCGACGCCGACGCCGATTCAGCAAAAAGTGGCCTAGTGGGTATGGGGCTTAAGAGATAACAAATATTTCCCATTTTTTGACAAAATAAAAAGTAGGGCCTAATACAAAAATCTGAGACTTTTTCCCTCACTAACAATGTTATTGACAATAAAAGAAATGCTCATAATTATCTATCAAGCAGTAGCCGAAATATCCATGTTCAAAGAATAAATGTTAAAAAAATAGTTTTCCTCCTCTAATTTCACCAATATTGAATTTGAACCAAAATATTTTTTACCAAAATTAGTAGAGAAAATTATCCTCTATCATTTAAGGTAAACTATATTATTATACCCCATCCCTTGTAAAGAGAGTGTAATATTGATTACCATAATGACATGCTGAAAGATTTCTATCCTTAATTAACTCTTTGCTCCCCCAGCCCATCTATATACGGGCCTGTCATAGCCCCTGTTTTCCACCGGGCTATCTATAGATAGACCTAAATGTATACTTATGAGTGTAAGAAAGAAATGGTTTCTTTTTGTCCAAAATACTTTCTGTAATGACTGTAAAATGTATTTTCCTACAATGCCACACTAGGGATGTTTACTCATAGATGCAATAATCCATTAAGTTATTTGAATTTCAAGATAGTAATACTTCTCATATCTCCCTAAGGGAGCCCATCAAAAGGGAGAAAACAACAGAGTTGAAACAACATGTTGGTAGCAGGGCAGTAACAACTGCCTAGTCACCCTCAGACAATAGAAGTGTGAAGTGAGCTGTTTTGTGAGCTGTTATGGGAGGTGTGAGTGGATTTTAACTGTGGGCCACCTATGTATATTCTGTGCCTAAGCACCCACGACTATCATAACAAATGGCCACTCACTCATTAGTGTACCATTGATAAACACTACATCGAGTGTAATGCTCCTCGATATAAACATTGGTCCATTCCTACCTGGGAGGCCCCTAGGGAGCCAGGAGTAGGCCAGGCCTTGGGGAGCACATAGAAAAACAATCCAGAGGAGCAAAGGGTTAATACAATTAAGAATTGAACATAGTAGTTTATAATTAGGCAGTGGATCATAAGTGAAAAGAAGGTATATCTAATTAAAGAAAATGATAGAAATGTAATAACTTTTGATTCAGAAGGTTATTTCTCTACCTGTTTGAAGTATTAGGCAAACAAAGATATTTTCTACATTATCCATGACAAATGTTCCATTGACCCTTAATATTCATTTTCCGATACCATGGTAACTTAACAACCTTTCTTAAACATAGAATTTCCTGGATAAAACATTCCATTGCAAATTTCCCATAATGCCTCATTCATGGAAATTTGGTTATTTCTGTAAGCTCTATTGAATTCTCTGCAAATTTTCATATAAGTCAAGTTTCCACACAAAATGACATAAGAAATATGTTTTATCCAAATAATTCCTTAATCATTGCAATTGAGAGGGTGATTTCAAGGTTTTGCCATATTTTCCCTAAATTGGGCATGATGTCCTGTACTTAAATATGTGTTCTAAAAAAGCTAATTATTTTTGAAGGATAATATAAAAATTTGAAGATTCCTTGGAGTATCAGGAATATTTTGATATTTACCTTTTGACTGTAGGTTAAATAGTTATTTTGCAATAAGAAAATAACCAAAACATTAGCTTCCAATTTATGGGTAGCAGCCATGTGGTGGCCAAATATGGCCTTATGGGGTGGAAGGGGTTATTGTTATTATAATGTTCTTTTTTAGTAAGTCTTAACTATACACAAAAAATCGTTATTGTTACGTGAAAATTGGGCAGGTTTCAGAATAACCAAAACAGTACAGTCACCTCAGCTAACAATTTTACTTTGCTACAATGTTGCTACAACATCAGGTTTTGGTTGTGACAACGTTGGGAAGTTGCGTTGTTACAACATCAGGTTGGTAAAAATGTGGACTCCCAGAAATGTTGCAGCAACGTTGTTCACAACGTTGTACTGCAACCATTTTACAACCATTTTACAACCTAAAATTTCTTTTTGTATTCTCCCTTCTTTTGTAAATAATATGCTCAAGAATATACTACGTTCCTCTTGACTTATAATGGTATTCCACATGAAATTATTAGTATGGCTTAGTGAGAACACAAAAATTATTTTTGTGTTGCTGCTAAACAATGAATTTTTTTAAAGGAAAAAAACATCTTTATCACTGATCCACCAGTTTTTATTTGTAAGTACATTTTGCATCTTAATACCAACATAATGATGATGTTAGATCATGTTAGGTCTTGTTGAGTTGCATGTACAATTGAAGACCCTCAAGGCTTACTAGTGTGTACTATGAAAACTGACTACAAGAAAGGTGTTTAACTTGAGCTTTGCTTTTAATTTTCCTCCTTATATCTTTATTCTAAAATGTTTGGGATCTTCCTAATACATTGCAATGCAACATTGCATATTTGGTTGTAGCAACGTTGTAGCAACGTCTTTCCTATAGGCCTAATGTTGTAGAAAGGTAATGTTGCACAATGTTGCCTGTACGTATTGTGGTGTGTTTGCTGGGACAGAAGGTTCTTGTTACGTCGCTGCTTGCCTGAGGTACTGGCACATATCACCTTGACAATTATGTTTTCAGCATTATTAAAAGTGTATTAATGCGTTGTCAATAAAATCATTTTTGCAGGATCAAATTTGCACTGTGCAAACTGGAGTTATTTATTGGAAATAAGCCTTGTCTTTACCAAATCCCCCCCCCCCCCCCGCCATCCCCTCCCTCGATCGCCCTTGACGCGACCCTGCTGTTCATCCGGGATTGCCCTGGCCATCTGATAAAACATAAATTAATTGTTTTTTTAATTAAATACAGCATACAGCTGTGACCACGCCGAGGCAAAATCTTTCGCGAAAGCCAGTTATTAATTACCCACCTGGAGGTTGTGTGGTTGACCAGCATGGGGGGTCCGGAAATACTGATGACGTCCGCAATAGTTCGGACAGAGGCTCTTTCTGCTGCCGCATTCCGGGACCTTAATGAAATGGGTTTTACGCAGTTGGCGGAGCGAATTGCATATCTTCCAAATGTCCCGCTTTGATTGGTAATATCCGATACCAACTTTAGAACATGTCATGATTAATTCTTTATCTATTTTCACCTCCGTTCTAAAAACAAGTTGATACTAGTTGGGCAGTTGTAAGATTTCATACATAAGATATAAAGTGTAGGGCGTTGGCGAGAAAATGTACAATCGCCCAAGTGAAAGCTGGCATAAAAACGAAGGCAAAATAACTATGACATGCAATTTGTGCATATGTATATGCAAGTGTTGGATTTGAAAAAAAAGTATAAGAATTTCCGGACTGTAAACTTGTAATGGCACCGAGTCACACAACCTAGGTGAGGCACATACCAGAAAACGGAGTGGCCAAACATTCGATATAAAACATTTACCTTTAAATAACAATGATAGCAGCTGTTATCAGGTTATGACAACGACGGAAATGAGTTCGGACAAAATCATTGTAATAAAACCACAATCAAAATGTTAACCAAATATCAATATTTAGAATGATTTTGGATTACAAAATTTAATAAATGTCTTCAATCTGTGACGAATCACCCTCCGCGCCAGAAATGATAGTCCGTGATCATTCTCGGTCCTAGGTGTCGATGCGACAGAGTGAACTGTCTTTTCTTATCCTCGAAAGTCATTAATATTGCCTCTTCTGTGTTGTCTAGTCACGGCCGAAATGAATTGAGGCTAACGAGGGTTGAGAAATCCATGCATGGCTAGCGCCTACTACGGGAGTGTAATAATACTGTTCCTACCAAGACATAGGCCCTTTCCATTTCTGACTACAAAAGTAACGCTACATAATGTGTACGTCAAGGACATACTAGTATCTGCTATATCTCGTCATCTTCATCAGAGAAGGACTATTAGGTGTATTCTGGTATTGGAAGACAGATACATATAAAGGGAATTGGGCTGCAGTAGGGTAGTTAAGATTGGCTCTTTGTGGTCCGTTACCAAGCAAAAAAGTGACGTTATTATAACATTGCAGCAAGGTTCTGCTTAGTTCTGGTTTGAATCTTGTTATTTCTTTTGATGGCACCCGTTAATGTCCTCAACCCTCGTTAGCCTCATCATTCATTATTAGCTGGCAATTAATTATACCCGATTTCTAGCTTCATATTTTTCATACCAAAATGATGAAATAAGCAATTCATTAAATAGTTATATTAAAATTTAATATTGTGGTGGGGCATTGCAATGAATAATATTAGCGCACATAAATTATGTAGACTATCCTGTCCAAAGGCCTAGGCAATAATTGATAGTCGGCTAAACAAGAAGAACCATTGATCTTTTAAACTGACGAACCTGGAAGTGAACGGAGTAAGGCTGGTCTCACACCCTCATCACCAAGTATACGTAAGATGCCAGACTTTCGATCGGGGCCTCCTGATTAGAACTGATCGCTGCGTGAAATAAATTACCTGCAGGTTGGACAAACACGTTGGACGTGTGGGTGCCGTCTGTGGGAGAGGGCCTGGCGGGACGGATGGTTCTCAACACGACGTGATGGGCGCTCTGTAAGCCAAGGCCAAGCTGCTCCTGTGTGGTGCAACAAGATTGATTGCCCCAAGGAAACGGCCAGGGTCAAGGGGGATCTTGTGTATTCTTATGTAACCTTGCACAAAACAAATAAATTTGAATTTGAAAAAAGCACAACAATGAAGTGAATGGTATATGTATACTGATTTAATCAAACTGGTACATTGTATTTCATAGTGTTTTTGTCCCGCCCTGGGTTCGTAGCATGTGTACATGGTTCAGTTGATGCCATCATGTTGACAAGCCACCAGAGGGTATGAGAGGACGGTATGTTGAGACAGGAAGCTGAGGTTGGTGGTTGTTGACCCACTTATCATCACTACTATCCTGCACAAACCAAAACTTGTGTGTGATCTCATGTAAATTACCTTACTTAAACCAGCAACAAAATTATGTCAGTTGATGATTAACTCAATATAATTTTGTTAAATGGATCTATACTCATGCAGTTGTTTGTTGCCATACGACTTGCAACCCCATTTCTGGTTCTGTCTATAAGGCAAGTGTGTTGGACAAGTAGACATGTAACATGTATATCTAAAATGATTATATTTTTAAAATGGTCTTACTAAAAAAAAAAGTAAGCTCCTTTCAAGGGGATAGGCTATTGGAAATATTTATCAAGCCAAGTCTGTCAATCTATACCATGAAATAAGTTTCTTGAGGCTAAAGAGGCACTTTGTTAAGACGCTATCCTACATACAGACGCTATCCAACAAAATTTTGTCACTTGGTATCTTTTTGTAGGATAGCAGCTGCACAAGCTGCTAAGCCACAAACTTGCTGCTAAGTGACAAAACAATTGTCACTTAGCATCCACTGCATATGCTAACCCTTTAAGGACGCCAGTATCCCTCAGGCATCACCAGGCCTAGCCTCCTGTATCTCTCAGGCATCACCAGGCCTAGACACCTGATGCCTGAGAGATACATAGCAAATATGTCAGACATGTCAATTTATTGCTTAATATATATCAAAAACTTTTTTTCTATTTAAAAAGGCTGAAACAGACCATATTATAATCTATCTAACAATTGCAATTTAGAAAATAATTATTCATATACATGTTTAAGCTTCTTATTGGTCTAATTAAAAAAAAAATGGGATCAATGGCGTCGTTTGGGCATATTCCATCAGTTATTTGGTGTCCTATATGTACTATTTGAAAAATGTGTGGCGTCTTGAAAGGGGGCCACAAAGAGATGCTAAGTGACAAAACCTTTTGGGGAGGGGAGGGGGAGGGTTTGATTAGGGGGGTAGTGTACCCAGGGTATGGAGAGGTAGTGTATCCAGGGTATGGAGGGGTAGTGTACCCAGGGTATGGAGGAGGTATACACGGGTGAAGTGTACCCAGGGTATGGAGGGGTATTAGGGGGTATATAGTATCCTTAGGGTATACCCAGGGTATGGAAGTGGTACCAATTTGTCTGCATAAGGAGACCCAGACAAGGACATGGGAATAGGGCTCAATATTTTAAAGTAGACCCAGCGTATAGTCAGCAAAGACCCTGGGTCTAGATAAATTGCAACTTTAGACCAGGGTATGGTCTGTGGAGACTCAGGGTACAGTAGCTCAAACCAGGCACCCGATGCTCCAACCTCCATTATCCTGAAACTCCATACCCTGGATACACTAACCCCCCCCCCCCCTTGAAAACCCCTCAATACCCTGGGTACACTGCCCTTGGAAAAAACCCATCCATGCCCTGGATATACTACCCCTTATACCCCCTGTGTACCCTGGGTATTCTATACCCCATATACCACCTCTGTACCCTGGGTATTCTATACCACCCATACTCTGTACCCTGGGTATTCTCTGAGCCCTGTACCCTATTCTATTTTGCATACTTTTTCCATACCCTAAGTCTACAGTAATCATACCCTGGAACTATAATATGGTGATTGAGTGTGTATATATATCAAAAGCAAATGCAAGCTGACTCTGAAGAAGACCCTGTGTATGCATACAGAAAGTGGGTGAATGGCCCTCAAGCTAAGGGTGGGCCATGGACCCTGGACATGTTATGTAATGCCAACCCGGCCTATGGCCCACACCACCTCTCCCTTATGGGTTAGCATCTGTATGTAGGATAACAGTACGTGGCAGACGCTATCCAACAAAATGTTTTGTTGGATAGCGTCTGTATGAAGGATAGCATCTTTATACTGCTGCTAAGTGACAAATACTGGATTTTGTTGGATAGCATCTGTATGTAGGATAGCGTCTTAACACACTTCTTGTCCTAAGTGCTGAAGTCCATTTAACTATGTCCATGTGGCTGAATGGGTTAACCCCTGCGGTGATCAAATTAACACAATTTGGACTCCATTTTGGGCTGAGACAAGATTTCCCAAGGAAGATCATTGTGAAATGGGGGTAAACCTTTCTGTTCTTAATATTTGGGGGCTTCCATTATGCACGTACGCATGAAGGTAGAGGTGCAATTTTGAGAAAATATGCATATTATCTTCTATTACAAACCCAATGTGAACATTATCTTAAAGGGGTGTGGGATCTGAGATCTTTGAAAATGTGAGTGCAAACTTAATGGAATGCCCCCTTTCTCTTATGTACATTCGGGGGATGGATGTATCATCGGTGCTCCTTGTGAAATGAACCCCTTGAGTCTATTGTACTAAGAGTGTAGGAGATAATGCTCTTGGAAGTGTGCAAAAAGCTGTTAAATGCGACTTTATTTTGCACAATGTCAATAAAACCCTTGCTGATTTGCCTAACTTTCATTTTGTTGACAAGTTATTGCCTCTCTGTTACATACACCTAAAACTCTACAACATTGTAGAAATTACTTTGAGGATTCTACCCCTGTATTATTTTGTGATATTCTACTTTATAACAAAGTTAGGCACTTTTGTACTCGTTGTTTATACAATAGGCCCCTTGGGCATATCATATAATAAAGCAGTTTTGTTCATTTATTATGCCACTGGGCCCTATTACACAAAATAATGGCCGTAAAATACATCAATGTACCGAATTGGGAATATTACGAAAAATAGTAATCTAATGCACTGTAGGCCTCATTTAACCGTTAAAATTCCCTCCAATATCATAGTTAAGTATAAGTGGATGTGAAAGACGAAAATACCGAAATTTATTACATTTACTTTTGCAAAATATGTCTTTTGGTTCTGGATGAATATGTAACGCATATGCCTCATGCTAAGCCTATGAGCAATTTAGACAAAGACAAAAATAAGATCTTTCTACACCAAGGTAGAACTAAAAGGTATGCCTTATTAAGAGCCAAAAATGCCAACAATGTGCCTACGTACAACATGCCACCATGCAACATCGAATTAGTATTCGACAACAACGAACATTGTTATTTTCATGCAATACAGAAACGCATGTGAAACTTACTGCAATGTTATGTACAACGTAGGCCTACATATTGCTGATGATGTTCAATGTACTTTACAAAGACCTGTTATGCAACAGGCCCCTGGGAATCGCCAAGAGCCCGCAGGTATGTCTGGCCATTGTAGCTGTGGAAACCACTTCCCTATCTGCGTATACTTTTCATGACCACCAATTTGCTGATGGTGCCTGCTGTGGGGATTGCTGTCTCTGCAATGATCATATGGGCTAACAGCCATGTTTCTCCCTTTGAATTGTGTGTTCGTTCGTGTGCATAACTTCAATTTCATGTACATTAAAGGAAACGATTAGCATAACCATAAAGAAGCTCAGTGATTCTTTATTTCTTCAAACTGTTTCATTAATTCTAGCTTATGTTGATACATAAAGTATGCTTAAAATGTATTCATAGTTATTTTATTGCTTATTACTTATATTTCGTGATATTCTCCTAAGCTTTGTTTGATTTGCATTGTGGTAGGAATGTGAAAGTTTCATTTTGCTGGGAGTTATCCATTTGTTTTCCTCAGAATTACACTTCTATTGAACTTGAAGGACTTTAAGGGTACAGTTTAGTTTGTAATATTTTGTGGTGCGAGACCTCAACAAAATAATTATTTTAACGGTTCCGCTGACGTCACCGCGACGTAACCATGGCTCCGCCCACTTGTTGTCACGTCACTATAAATACTGGGCCGCGTTACCAACCATTCATTCTCGTTCCAACCACCATCAAGCCAACATCTCCAGCGGACTTTCTTAAGGGGTTTAGGAAGTTCTGGTACGACTATCAAACGCATTTATCGTAGTTTTTAACGCATTATCAACGCATGACAAGTTCCTCTACGCGCCAGCTATGGGGAGAAGACAGAGAAAAAACAATTTATGCAAGAAATGTGGGGTAAGGCACGAGGCCCCAACAGGCAAAAAATGTGATCGTACCGATACCTTGGCAGTGTCAGTGGACTCTGATGCTGCAGGAGAAGATGGTGGGGGAGCGAAGAGGGGTCGTAGCCGTTCGGGTACGACCCGGGGCTCGTCTTCATCGACGAGCCCGAAGGCAGTCCGGCACCAAGTACCGAAGGACCGGATGAATGACAGGATGACAAGACTTGAGCGTACGGTGACCTGCATGGCTGCGACCGTCCAGCAACTGGCAGAGGCCAGCAGGAGAGCGTCAAGAGACGTCCAGGGGTCGTCGGACAACGCGGGCTCCTCGTCAGAAGAATCCTGGCAGGAGGTGAAGAAGAGGAAGTCAAGGCGGCAACAGCGCCCATCTAGAACCAAAGAGCATTCCTCGACGAGCTCAGACCGTTCTCGGACCACCTCGGGCAGTCCCTCCTCTTCACCTGAAACCAAGAAAGGTAGAACAAAGAATTTTGCACAAAAAAGATTCTGTAATAAGGGGGAAAAGCCAAAAAATGTAGAGGAAATCTTAGTAATTGGTCTAAAAACTGTGGAAAAGCTAATACATGATAAAAAAGATCCACAGCCAGCTGTCAAGCACGTAAAGTTACTCGCTGAAAAAGCTTCAAAGAGAATGTATACATTCGAGTGCTTCAACAAATATGATGTGGCCGTCCGGGAACGGGCGGACAGGTTAGGGTACGAGCAATTCGGAATCATTGAGCAGGAGGATGTATTCTCGAATTTCAGTTTTGATAACACCTATAAGGCTTCGGTTAACAAGTCAGGGGGCTCGTACAAGAACAAACAGAAATATTCTGGGGGTGCTAACGGGTCGGAAAAGATTTGTTTCCGCTTCAATTCTGAGGCTGGGTGTTTCGGAAAGTGCGGGTTGCTCCACGCCTGCATTATTTGTGACCAAAAAGGGCATTCCAAGAAAGATTGTGGTCGTAGTACAACGACCAAGAAGTAGGATGGGGCTTTAAAACCTGGGTTGCTAGACGCGCCAGCTCTTAGTTACGACTTATCTGATAGCGGTGACGTCATCGGTTGTAGTGCAGTGACCCAGTCGCGGGAGGCTCAGCCGGCTGCTGAGATCCAAAATGTTCCTTTTTACTCCATAATTCGCAAATGTGATGGTAATGTTGGGTTCCTCCGTGTTCTTGAGGACGAGTTTAATCCCACTGATGGTAATTTCACGCCTGAAATTAAGGTAATCCATGATAAAGTTGTTCTTGAAAATGAATGTTACGCGTGCACGCCCGCATTTTTTGCCGGACAAGCCGGTACGAAAAGCGATGACGTCACGGGGTCGTGTGCTCATAGTACACATGCTCCTTCGGAGGAGAAGGGCAAAAATGTCAACTTGCAGGATGAATTTCTGGATTATAACAAAGAATTAGCCGATAGAACCAAGGTTAGTGTCGATATTCTAGATGATGGGGTATTTGTCGACAAAAGTACAAAGTTTGAAGGGAATCTATCGGCAAATAATGGAGATATTGGTTTTTCTCTAAATAATATTTTGTTCGTCAACCGCTCCTAGCGGGACGGACATTACTGTCTACGAAAAGTGCGCCAGAGGCGTTTGTACATGTATCCACTATATAGGGGGCGAGATAGCTCAACTTAGGCCCTGTCGGTTCGAATATCTATTGTCCTTAGGCACAGAAGAATGCAAAAATAGGTTTAGACCTACTGTTGACGGTATCGTAGACGGCTTCAAAATTGTTGACGGCTCAGTGCCTGTGGACGGCTTAAAATACGACTGCAAAAATTATAATTCGGTTTTTGATGGTGAAAATAAGTCAAAGTTAGACAAAATTATCGGAAAGGAACTCGCCGAAGGCTATTTAAAAATAGTAGATGAAAAACCAGCTTGTATTCATAGTATGGGAGCTGTCCCAAAGCCAGACGGGGGTATTAGGCCAATAACTGATTGTTCAATGCCAGAAAAGTATTCAGTAAATAATTATTGTGATGAAATAATCCAGGAATTTAAATATAAAAGCATTGAAAATGTTTTAGCCTTGTTAAACAAGGAGGATTATATGGGGGTGGTCGATATTAAATCAGCCTATAGGGCTGTGCCATTATTTCCAGACCATAGAAAATATATGGGTCTCAGGTGGGAGGTAGAAAATAAAGAAGTGTTTATTGAGGACTCACGCCTTGCTTTTGGCCTAAGGCTAGGGCCAATGTATTTTAATGAAATATCTGAGTTCATATATAGCATTTTATCAGATATGTATGGCATCCAGGCAGTTAATTATCTGGATGACTTCATTGTAGTCGCTGGCACCATAGAAGAGGCTGAATGGGCTCAAAATGTAGTGATAAAATTATTAAGATATCTTGGTTTCCATATTTCATGGGGAATGTTAAGCCCTCCTAGCAGAATATGTAAATATTTAGGCCTAGAAATCGATTCAGAGTTAATGGAAATAAGGCTCCCTAAAGAGAAACTAGAGAAACTCGAGAAACTCCTTGAAAAACATGTCAAAAAATGCACTATTTCTAGAAAGGAATTGGAAAGCTTAGGGGGCTTGTTGTCCCACTGCTCTCATGTGGTCGATGGAGGTAGGATATATTGCCGGCGCATATATAACCTGTATAAAGTATTATTAAAAAATAAATTAAAAGCAATAAAGGTGGGCCAAGCATGCAGAGATGACTTATTGTGGTGGCAAAAATTTTTAAAAAATTTTAATGGTAAAAGAAAATTAATCTATAATGAATTCCCTCTTCCACTAGTGTCAGACTCATCATTAAAGGGATTTGGCATATATATGGGGGGGTCCTGGTTAGCAGGAAGCTGGGACGATAGCATTGAGCTGGAGGGATCCAGCTGTGGCCATATAATCAAAGCCCCAACAGATATTATTTATGACAAAAATAATATAAATGAGTTAGAACTTTACCCTATAGTAAGAGGGGTGCAAGAATGGCTGAGCCAACTTGCAAACCATAGTGTCAATATATTCACAGACAACACACAAGTGTACCATATGATAAGGAAGGGAGTTAGTATTAACCCTACATGTATGAGCTGGTTGAGGGAATTGTTTTGGATTTGTAAAATATTCAGAATAAGGTTGGTTCCCCATTATATCAATACTAAAAATAATTTAGTGGCTGACACTCTGTCTAGAATTTTATATGTAAAAAATGAGGGGGAGGCCAGAAAATGTCTTGCCGGCTCAAATTTGTGTTGTATTAACGCAATTTTTGAATTTTGCAGAGAAAAAGGAGATAAAAAAGCGCCTGCGAGCGTTGAAAGAGTCCGCCGTGGGGAAAAACACCCAACTTTTACGGAGAAGGCAATGGAAAATGTATGAAAAGGTATGTAAAAAATTTAATTGGCAACGCTACAATTGTAATTCTTCTCAAGCTTGCCTGTATATAGCATATATATCTAAATTTATGAAGCCTTCATCCGTAATCAGTTATTATCAGGCGGTTATATATTTCCATAATGTCAAGGCTTACCCAGTAGCAGGGTGGTCAGATCCAAATGTAAAAATGACCATAAAAGGTGTAAAAAATTCTGTAAATTTACCAGAGGACAGTAAAGATCCACTGGAAGAAAAACATTTAGAAAAATTGTATAGGAAGGTAAAATGGTCAGATGAATTTTGCATTCTTGTATGGATTGTAATAGTATTTCTATTCAGAACACTACTAAGAGTGGGACACGCTGTCAGCTCAATTCACATGTTAAAAAGAGAAAATGTAAAATTTTACTCTTGGGGTTGCCTAGTAAAAGTGCAATCATCAAAAACAAAAAAGCCAGGCCAGACTCATGAGATACCTGTGAATAGATTAGAAAATAAAAAGATCTGTGCAGTATATTGGCTTGAAAAAATGTATTATTGGTATCCCAAGTCTAGGGATGACCCACTATTCTCTAGCAAAAAGGTTGAATTTTTAACATATTCTGGTGTTAACAAATGCTTCAAAATGTTATTGTCTAAGGCAAATGTTATTGGTAATTTTTCAACCCATTCCCTAAGGAGGGGAGGCACCACTTACCTTCATAACAAGGGTGCTTCTATATCTTATATTAAAGAAAGAGGCCAATGGAGTTCTGATTGTATTTACAAATATATTAGGCCTTCAATTAATCAAAAAATTAAATGTGATAGAATTCTTTCACTACGTTAGGTTGGTTTTGGACACTTGGAAGGAAAATAAATATTTGTTATATTTATGTCCAAATCAATCTAACTTGTTCTCGTTGTTATATAATATTCTATAATGTTATTTAACATATTCCGTTGATATATCGATACTCTAACAAAAAGGGAACATGTTATAAATGTAATATTTTGTGGTGCGAGACCTCAACAAAATAATTATTTTAACGGTTCCGCTGACGTCACCGCGACGTAACCATGGCTCCGCCCACTTGTTGTCACGTCACTATAAATACTGGGCCGCGTTACCAACCATTCATTCTCGTTCCAACCACCATCAAGCCAACATTTTAAGCTTTAGAGTCGATGTATTTAGGAAGGAAAATAAATATTTGTTATATTTATGTCCAAATCAATCTAACTTGTTCTCGTTGTTATATAATATTCTATAATGTTATTTAACATATTCCGTTGATATATCGATACTCTAACAAAAAGGGAACATGTTATAAATTATATTATATTAATTCTTATGTAATTAAGATAATGGAATATAATGTGTTTTAGAGTATAGATGTATCCTACCCATTATAAGGTATGACACTATCTCTCAGCACGGACAGGTCGGGCCACTTTGTCAATCTTCATCCTCTGTTTTGCCGCCTCACTGCCCGGTGCTAAGACAACATGTAGGTGGTGTTCATGGTTCGACATTGGAAGTTGATTTCTCTGGGGGGAAAACATCACATAGATATATCAAAGGTCAGGCCTTGAATGCTGGAAGTTATTTCCACTTAAAAATAGTGAGTTTTTCGCACACTTTGGCTGTATTCTTCTTTGTTGGCGTGCACGTGGTTTGTCGCTGAGCATCATGTGGCTTCTATAATTTGTCTGTCTACCACCATTGGCAAAAAACTCGGACATGTTGCTTTATTTTAACCCTTCGTTTTTTCTTTATCAGTTTATCATCGTCTCGTGGGGACACGGCCTTACTCCGGTTTTGTTTGTACAATCCCTGCCATTTAGTCCACATCCACTCATCAAATAGGTCTAAACCATTTTAAGGAACGGGGCTATCATCCCGGAAAAAAATCGCTCCATAGCATAGATATTGTGTCAATAAAATTGTTTTGTAGGTACCGTTATCAGTATTGTTATTTTGCTGCATTATCACACGTTGAGAAACGCATAATCCGGAGTCTGTTATCACATGGCTTTTATATTGGCCTATTTATGTGAATTGCCGAGATTGGCAGCCTCTGTTCCGGGAATGCCTTATCAGTCTATTATGCCTCCCCATTATTTTTCCGCAATCTAATGTAACAGGTAGGCTCGGGACGCACTAAGGTCTAGTCTGGACAGTCTCCACAGTCATCATGCAGTGCCAGTGCCACCTTTTTTCAACCTCCGACTGTTTTTTGTAACATCCGTACCAAAAGAAATCGGATCTTGATTTATAAAAGCGTGTGTGTGTGTGTGTGTGTGTGTGTGTGTGTGTGTGTGTGTGTGTGTGTGTGTGTGTGTGTGTGTGTGTGTGTGTGTGTTTTAGTCGCCTCAGTAAAAATTAAAGCCCTGTCGCTAAGCCTCCTATCATAACCCCATTTAAAACGCAACTTTGGAGCTAAAAATCGCATAGCGGAATACATTACTTTTACCGAGCTGTGCTTTTCTTCCATAGTAGCATAAAACTGTAGCTACATACAGTTCTATGATAGTAGTGATGCAATTATTTTGTTCTTTTCTTCAATTCCTTTTTTATGTCATCAATCTTACGTACGTAAGCCTTGGACCTGCCTTGGATTTCTCGATGCAAGCGGTCCCAAAGCCGAGAGCTCATTTTTGCCGAATGGCAAGCAGATAACCGCCAACAAATACTACGGATGTTTCATAAACAAAGATAATCAGCCTAGGGGCGCAGCAGGCCCACAACTTTTCCAATGGTTCCACCTTCCCTTCTGCAGTGCATTTTTAACTCTGCATTAAGTGGACTCCATTGCGTTAGCAGGTTAGTGGAGTCCACTAATGCGGTATTATAGCTGAAAGTATGGGATACCAAGAGAAAAGTGGAACCATCTATAAGTAAATGAAAACATAGTTTCTAGCATACTAATAGATGCAAGTGGTAATTGACCTAATTTATAAGATATCAAGATCATACATTTAACATTAAATTTTTACATAATTATTGTGCATGTACAATCATTTTTTTCAGAAATTTCTGGACTATCCTTGAATTTCTAAAGTCAGAATTCGGGTCTGTAAAGGAAAAAAAAACAAGTAAACTTGGAGATGCAAGTATGCAAAATAGATTTGTATTCCTAAAAAAATTAATGGTTCAGAAATGTACTACCTCCAAAATTACAAGAATGTTATGTTATGCTGTCCAAGGGGAGAAGACCTTTTCGTCAACACAAGAATGTTATGTTATATATCCACAAATAGTCTAGAAATGTTAAACTTTCAAGGAAGTGATTAATACATTCAGAAAGAGTTCCTAAAAGCAATTTTTACTTGTAAGTTCCTCTTAAATTGGTAAAAATTACAAGAATTTTGTTGCAGCACCTCTAGATCTAGAGGTACTGTAAAGCCCCATACCCACTAGGCGATTTTACCGGCGACTGGTGACGGGTAAATGGGAGAATCGGCCGACTCTTATGATTGCCCTGTCAGTATGATATATTGAAATATGCATGTTTGATATGAGTTGGCTCTAAAATCGGGCGACTCTTAGGGTAGAGTCGGCCGATTTTAGCACCAATAATCGGCCGACTCTGGACAAAATCGCCTAGTGGGTATGGGGCTTTAAGTGACTGCTGATCATATGAGTATAGTGAAAAATAGCATTTTTCTTTAATTACAAAGTGTTGGAAGTCTCAAAATAGTTTTATTGAGATTAAATGATTAAAAATAGGTTAGATAAAAGAGACGTTAGTGAAAAATGTGTAAACTGTAAAAGTGCAATATAGGGAAATGTGATCAATATAATATCACTTTTTATTGGGTTGGTGTAATTGTAATGAGCATTATTACATATCATTTCTAAAAGAAAAGGAATGTGAGCATCAGGATATAGGAAGGTACTGATCTACATTAAATTTTAGTAAATCATTTTCTAGCTGACAACATTGTTTACTTGCTATTCCAAGTGTATCACCTTTTTTTCTAACATGCACCTTTATATCATTCTATTCTACAGCTTACATACATAGTGTATGGGCAGTACTGATGTTCCATTATCATGATACTATAAACACTATTTTCGATGAAATAAGCAACATTGGTGAGTCATTACAAGTATGAAAGATACTTACTTGAGAAGTGCTCCCAATCTGTAAGCTTTGCTATATTATTTGGGAACACTAGATAGAAGATTCAGACCTGGAGCTCCACCCTAGTAACTTTACAGACTATAGTTACAGGGTATAGCTATAGGTTAGTTTGCAAGAGTTGGTCCTATTACATATCTATTATCTTTCTACCCTTATCATTATACAAAATAAAACTTGAGTAACTAATTAGTGGGAAAAACATTATGTTAGGATTCAAAACTATGATCCCATTGACAGAAAATGGTTATGTGTAAATAAGGCGAAGTTACAAAACTATGGTTTCCATGTTACAAAACAATAGTGATTGTGTGTATAACTTAAGGCCAAATTCCACTTTGCGGCATTGTCCTCACGATGGGCCTTTTACTAGCGGTGTTTGCCCCCACCGCAAGTAAATCAGAAAACCGCAAGGTGGAATAAAGGAACTACTTGCGGTGGGTACTTGCGGTGGTACCCACCGCAAGTACCCACCGCAAGTAATTTATATAGCTTTTCTGTGAAATACTTGCGGTGGCAGAAACCAACATGTTCTTTTCTGAAACGGAAATTGCTTGCGGTGGCTAATTAAGACCACCGCTAGTGGTACCCCACCACATAGTGGAATATGGCCTTTATCCAACCATTAGTAGAATGCCCAATGCAAAGTTGACCAGTTAGCGGACTCCTCATCAGTACTCATCTATATAATTATATCTAGGGGGCCCTATGTACTTGAGAGTGGAGTCAGCAATATACCCATCATCAATAATAGATGAGTGCTGATGTGGAGTCCACTATCTATATCTATCAACACATCTAGCTAACTATAGATGAGCGCTGATGTGGAGTCCTTAATGCTACATAATTATATATTTGTGGGTATCATAGTTGAAGCTATAACTGGGAATATATTAAATGTGATTATCATTAAAGATTAAAGTCCATATTCCACTATGCGGCGTTTTGCTCACGGTGGGCGTTTTACTAGCGGTGATTGGCCCCAGCGCAAGTAATTCTGGTCATCGCAAGGTGGAATATAGACATTACTTGCGGTGGTGCTTGCGGTGGGGATTGCGGTGGGTCAACCGCAAATGATTTTATATCCCTTTACAGACTTTAAATTTTTTTTTTGACTTTTCCAACATTTTATTATGATTTTTATGATTTTTTTATGATTTTATATCTATGTTTTATAATTATTTTATATTGTTTGGTTTTGAATGCTTGCGGTGGCAGAAACGGACATGTTCGTTTCCTCACTGCCAATAGCTTGCGGTGGCACCTTAGCCCACCGCAAGTGTGACCCCACCGCATAGTGGAATATTGCCTTAAGTAATAGGTAATTGATTTGCACAGTTAGATGATAATAGATTTAGGTTATTAAGGCTAGGGGGGCTAAAGCCCATATTCCACTATGCGGCGTTTTTCTCGCGGTGGGCGTTTTACTAGCGGTGATTGGCCCCACCGCAAGTAATTCTGGTCACCGCAAGGTGGAATATAGACATTACTTGCGGTGGGGCTTGCGGTGGGGCTTGCGGTGACACCACCGCAAATGAATTGATATTCTTTTATATGGCTAAAAAAAAAAATTTGACTTTTTAAAAAATGTATTATGATTTTTACAAATTTTTTATATTTTTATATTTATATTCTATAATTATTTTATAAAGTTTTCTTTTGAATGCTTGCGGTGGCAGAAACGAACATGTTGGTTTCTGAAATGCAAATTGCTTGCGGTGGCTAAAAAGATCACCGCTAGTGAGCCCCCACCGCATAGTGGAATATGGCCTTAACATTGTTTTGGATAGCCCCCCCCCCCCCACCCCCACCCAGATTCCGTATACCGAAAGTATGCGCTGCCAAAATTGACCCTCGGCTTGGTAACATTCTATACCTGCAGCCAGTAATTTCAGAGCACTTTTCGCCACTGAAAGTGCAATATAGGCTGTTGAAAGTGCACTATCGGTCGTCCAAAGTGAAATATTGGCAAACGGTGCATAATCTGCAGAAAGTATGTACCAACACATTGGTAAATTTTATCGGCAGTGCCGCTGATTATATATCGGCAGTAGCGAAAATGTATCGGCTTGAAATCAGTAGCGGACTTTTGGTATGTGGAATATGGCCCTTAATCATCCTTCTTATTATGCGAAGCTAATGGAATGTGTTATTATCACTTACCTTTATAGGTATCGCTATATACATTCCATATTTGTGAATATGTTAGCTGGAGCTATAATTAGGAAATAATTATATGAAATGTAATATATTGAAGCACAACATAACAGGTCAGTGACCTGGCCAAAAACATAACAATATACGTCTATGAATCATTTGAATACCTCCAAATTAATGGAATAAATAACTTGAGTGCAATCTGTACCTAAACCTATCAGAGCTGGTAGCAACAAAAGTGGCCCTATCGTAAATTTCCATAGGAACCCCCTTTACAACGGAGGGATTTTCCTGTCAGGAACTGAAAGAATTTTCCAGACATTCCGATTAGAACCAGAGATATGGAAATCTGAAAATCATAACTTCAGTTTACTAGAAAATAATAGAATTCCAATTCAACCAACTTGTAGCAATATAAACAAAATAATTATTTATGCGGTTGTGATTTGAAATCATGCAAATAGGCAAATTAGTGAAAAATCTTATTATAATCATGAAAAGTTCATACATTTGGTTTCAATTATGATAATCACAGACTGTTTTTAGTAGAAACAAGATAAACCCTCCATCTTCTCTTTAAAGCAAATAATGTCTGTAAAATAACACAAATCACTCGTGTTGGGCAATGCGACCAACACGAACGTTCCCCTGATGTGTAGTGTAATATGGCCTTGAGGAAGTTTTCATATTTGGGCCAATATCTCAGTAATTATTATGAGTTGAAGAATAAAATATTCAGCAGTGAAACCCACTGTATTTTCAATAGAAAAAAAATGAAAGTATGACCAGATAAATGATAATTAGACAATAAAACAGGTGTTTTAGTGACGGGAGATTGGCCTGACGTACAGGTACATGTATACATTCGGAGGCTGCTAACCATGAATCGCTCCTGTTTGGTTCCCTTCCCTGACATTGACATGAAGTTGGCAAGTGTGCACACTGGTAACGGAGTGCACGTGGACCTGCACACGTCCTGAGGTCCTGAACCCTGGGTGTTTTGGTCTAGGCTCGTCTAATTGATCCCCGACTCCGTTGGCGGGATTCATCAACCTTTGACCCTAGCAACGAGTTTAATTTGAATGGTATATATATAATATACTACATATGTTATTCACATGGATATTTATTAAGTTTGGGTATACTTTAGAGTGCACCCCCCTCCCCCCCCCCCCACACACATACATACAAACGAGTAAAAGAAGAACACAAGTTCAGTGCCCAACCTACATGGTTGGTTGTTTCCTAAATCCTTACTGAGATACTTCCTTACATCACGATATCAAACTGTCATGCACAACTCATGGGCCTGATTCCTACATTAACTTTAGCTCTTTCTTATTATCCACTTTCAGACTATGTTTCCCTCTGTGCCTACGACAGGGATATCAAATGTATCTAGTAGACAACCGGCTGTTGTGTGTTTGGCACTGTCACTGTTTGGCAACCGCCCCCCCCCCCCCCCTTTCCAAAATGTCTGGATCCGCCCCTGATTAGGGTGCAAAACAACCAATAAACATCACACTTACTTTTCAGAATAGCTCCAGAATGTGCAGTTTTCCTGTTATAAACTCTTAACATATATATACATTCCCATTTTGAGGCTAGCTGTTCATGTATTAGTTAGCCAACAGGTTCAGACACCTGCAAGGAACGTTTTTACCTTGTGTGGACAGGTCTGAAAAAACATGCTGATTTAAGATATGCTTGTCAGAACTGAACCTCAGTCCTCAATGGCGACAACAAGATAAAAAATGACAAATAATTAAGCTGGCAGAGGGTTACCTTAATACACAGGGAAATAAACCATCTTGTATCCACAGTTTGTGAGCTGTCCTAAAACCCTTTGGTGGGGTATACGCCCCGTCACTCATTTAAGCATGCCTAGAGATTTCTCTGTTAATAATGTTTGTGAAGATATTGAACTATAGAGGTTTAATATCCATTAAAAGTTAGGGTGCTGTTTAGATATTGTATTGTTTGTTCCCATAGATATTATCTAGCTTCATTGGCAATCTGTCTCTGACCAGACTGCGAGTCCAATCAATAACGTAGTTCCGCATCATGAAGGACATAACACTCCCATGGAAAGAATAAGTTTATTATTATCCATTGTGAATATACCAGTGGCAAGATCTCCCATTGACAATGAACAATGCAAAGGGTTATGTCCACTCAACCACACCCAGCCAACGCTCCAGCCTAACTATCGGTCTATCAGCTTAAATTCCAACTCCAGAACCTAGCTTCTAGTACCGATCTTTGTGGGATGTTTAACCAATGACAGTTAGTAGAGCTCTGCTGACTGCTGCAAGTGCTGTTCTTTACATATGTGTGCCTATGCTTGCCTAAAGCTGCCCTTTCACACTCTCCCCAAATAAACAGAAAGTCTCAATCTTATCCCTTAGACCTTGTTCCACACAGGAACAGCTAAGCTGTATATCATGTTGATGTCTTTATTATCAATGCTTCAACATAATCATGAAGAGGTCAAATGGGCTCAAAACTCAAGGTTACCTTGGATTTAGTATTTCTTGTATGTTGCTTTTACCTAGATCCACTTTATAAATATTAAATCTTATGATGTAGGACGAACGGTAAATGTTATATTTTGGTTCCAAAACCTTGAATTGAATATTTCTGAGAGGCGGCTTGTGACATAGCCGTTCTGTAACCATGGTTCCCAGATTATACATACCTTACTAAATAGACCTTGTGCAGACTTCATCACATGACCATATTTCACTGATCACCATGTACTTATCACAGCCACGTGGCTAGTTGATAAACTGATCACCAATAGCCTATGGCATCCAGTCCCTTTCTGGTTGTTATGACGTCGTCTGCACAACGTCTATTCCTCGGGGCACCAACAGTTATTTTATTTTATTTTAAACTTTAAGTCCATGTATTAAGAAGATTTAATAAAATTTATTAAATCTTCCTAATACATGCACTTAAAGTTTAAAATTGCACAATGCGAGTTTGTCGGTGAATTGAGCAACTGGAAGATAACTGTTAGTGCCCCGAGGAATAGACGTTGTGCAGACGACATCATAACAACCAGAAAGGGACTGGATGCCATAGGCTATTGGTTTGGACATAAGTAAGTAGGGAAGTATTTAATACTTCCCTACTTACTCTTGTCCAAACTTTATAAACTATTTCTTGATATTACCGAGATACACTCTGTAAATACTTATCATGTACGATAAACAGTAAATCATATATTATATAATACTATAATAGCTGAGAGTTAAGCCCCAATAACCGTGGTGAACGTGGTTTGTCGTAGGCCTCTTTGATCTGCGAACGTTGGAAATGTTGGGTTATCGTAGGCCTCCGTGACCTCGTCCCTTGCGAAATTATTCAACATGTTTAGTATTTTCATAGAGATCCTGTGTGATTCAGGACTTATCACAGGGGATCTTCCTTCTCAGTGAGGATGCTATAGAATCAATTTCTTCAGCCTACGATAATTCTATCGCACCTGACGTTTTTTGCGAAACATTAAGACAATTTTTTCATAGGTCTCGCTGACACAAATATCGAACAGGGCGAATGGAGCTTTAGCTATATTCTGGCAATCGCCCCTGGTTTTAAGCTGGCATTGTAGGTTGACCAGTCTTCTTTTTATAGTGTAGTGAGAATAGAGTGGACGTCAGGGGAGATTCACTATGGTGGTGGTTAGATGGAAATGTAGACCTGGGCAGACAGCTGGAATACCCGCGGCCCTGTTCACCTCCGTGTTCACCCCACAGGACAATAGCCACGAGCTTGTTAAATACCTGTTAAGGCACTAAGTGACAAAAGGCACTAAGTGGCAAAATTTTGTCACTTAGTGCCTTTTTGTCATTTAGTGCCTCCCTCAAGGCACTAAGTGACAAAAACGTCCTTAAGTGGTAAAGACACTAAATGACAAAACTTTTGCCATTTGCTTTCTTTTTGTCATTAATTACTTAATCTCTTTTTATTCATTGATCGATTGATTTTTTTTTTTTATTGATTATTTTCCATTTATAAATCAATTATTTTTAATATTTGATAATTATTCTTATCTATTGATTATACATTGATTAAGTAATTCTTGATGAATCATTTATTCATTCATTTATAAGTAATTAGATTACAAATCTTTTGCCGTTTACTTCATTTTTGTCATTGATTATTTAGTATCCTTTTATCTATTCATCAAGTATTTTTTTATTCATTTATTAATTCCACTTTTCTTTAATCAATTTTTATTTATTCATTAATTTGTTATTTATTTATCATTTATTTTAATTTGATTATTGATGACTTATTTATTTATCCATTTTACTGATAATTATTCTATTATTTTCGCTTTCTATTTATTTATTATAATCAATTAACTTTAGTCATAATTATTAATTTTATTTCATTATCTATAGTTTACTTATTATTGATTTTTTTTTGTATATTCATTTGTTTAGTGATTTATGATTTATGATTTTTTATAACTAATCAACTAGTTTTTATCTATTGATTATACTATTCATTCACTAATTACTTATTGATAGTGAATATATAAGTATTTATTTATTTATCACTTATTCATGAATAAACATTATTTTTACTCTTTATTAATCGTTTTTTGTTCATCTATTAATTATCTATTTCTTAATAAATCATTTATTGCCAATTATTTCTTGTTATCAATTAATCAAAACAAAATTATAATTAATTGATTAAAACAAAATAAAACATTTCTAATAATCAATCAATCAAATGACAAAATGTTTGTTGGTTAAAGTTTTTGTCACTTAGTGCCAATTGAGGTTTTTGTCAGTTAGTGCCTTAAGGGTGGCACTAAGTGACAAAAATTCAGATTTTGTCATTTAGTGCCCTTTTGTCACTTAGTGCCTTAACAAATACCAACCGCTGGTATCCTAGTTTTTCATTGGTTAACAAATGCAATTTTTCTTAAAGAAGAGACATTACAAAAATAACATTAGGCCCCTATATCACCTCTAAATATATTATTGTTAAAATTTATTCAACACACTTTTATTATGGAATGCTTTGTGTTCCAATTTAATAGTGCGGTTGAAAAAGAAATTCTGCAGCCGTTTGACTGCTCCTCCATATAACCTCTAAATATAGCTTTTATAATACTCATTGCCCCTAGGCCTGTGTCACAGGGCTCACTGCTCGTTTTCACTTTCCATGCTTTGTTCTGGGCTGAGCTGCCAACAAGGTATTTGGGCACGGGCTTATACAACATGGGAGCTGAATGTACATACATCAGCATCAAACATGTGTCTGCATAAGCATGGATATAAATCCATAAATCTAACATGTATTTCATACCTCTGTTAACATAATGCTGTGCTCTACACCTATTTATACATGTTCACCACCTGTTGCATTACTATCAGATGAAAAGTAATCAAAAATAGTCAATGGCGCAAAGCGTGTGAGGACGCGTGTTGAAGTGCTACCTATAAAATCTCCTCAAACCAAGTGAATACAATCATGGCTGCTGGTGGTTAGAAAGCCCGGATACAAAAGAGGCTGAGACGGTAAGTATGTGCTACATACCTCAAACACACTGTGTTGTTACAAAATACAGGTGTTTTTTTGTGAAGATAAGCTCGTAATATATACATAACAAGCATGGCGGAGAAGAAAGGCACGGAGAAGGAGAAGTCTTCTGGAAAACCAGAAATTCCTACGGGAAAAAAGAGAAATTGTATTGATACCTCGCCAGACAGTGCCAAAACAAATCTAAATGGTTAGATATTTATATCCCTTGAATACAAGAAGAAATTCAATGCGATAAAACAAAAGGTGTGATCGATGACACATTGCGCGAAGGAGCGGTCAGTATAATTATACAGTAAAGAGATGAAGAAAACGAAATAGAAAAAGGAATAGAAGAAGAATTAGTCCCAGGGTAAGAAAATCATATATAGAAGTGTCAGAAGAAAATGGCAGAAATAAGAGGAAGAACGAGGCGATTTGGTAAAGTTACAACGTAAAATGGACACCAAGATAGATTATCTAAGTTTGATAAAAGCTCATGTAATGAATCTTTGCCAAGAAATAAAAGATACATGTGTGACAAGAGATGAGGTACTGAACATTGTGTAGGACCATTCCTTCTCAATAGAGCAGAACCAATTTAGAAGAACAAAATGTTGATATATATAGGCCTATCAGAAAATTGCAAAACTTCAAGAAGAGCTGAATACCCTAAGGATTCAAATAGGGGAAAATGATGCCAAGCACATCAAAGGATGAGAGGAACTAAAGGCACAGGTCGAATTTATTCGGAAAACTTATTCAGGACAGTCCATGAATGAAAACTGGGAAAAGGAGATAACTGACAAAATAAAGGAATTAGTAGGGGAACCAGAGAAGGAACCCAGGAATAAACGACCAGAAAAAATATCATCCTCTTAGGAATGCCAGAAGACAGACGTATTCCTAAAATTGAAAAGGTACAAGACGTTCTGACATATTGGTGTTGATGTACATCGAGGAGAATTTAATAAGTCATACAGACTAGGAACAGCCAAAAACGCTGTACTTAACATTAGACCAAGGTTGAATTTGTATCTTCTGTGAGACGGATGAATGTCCTACAAAAGAAAAAAATCGGAAAAACTCGGAGAGGCGAAGTCAATCTTGCATCAAGCTGCCTATAAGGCAAGACAGGAAGGGAAAACAGTTATTCAGAAACATGGCCAACTTCAGATAAATGGAACACATTCTCCATTGAAACGGCATATCTGAAACAGCAAATCGAGATTCAGTAAGGAAAATACTGAAAAAGAAAAAGAAAATCCAGAAGAAAGGAAAGAGAAGGGTTCGACTATGATTCAAGGATTTACATGGACTTTGGGAAACACCTCAAGGAGAAGCCTTTTTTGGGAGGCGAGAATTACCCTAGTTCGTTCTACAATGTCTCCGTTAGAAATGATGGTGAAGTATTTAGCAGAACACAGAACAGGCCTTCGAATATGAGCACGAAAGATTGCCAAGGATATCGATATGTCGGCAAAAAAAATAAAAATTGCAGCACAGCTGCTGAGGCCAAATACCTTGGTTAATTTGAAAAATTCACTCTAAAATGGAAGGTGTTGAAGGAGAGTCGTATGCTAAATATTCAGAGCGCAATTAAAGTACGATCAAAACCCAGCATTACGGGGGAAGTTAAAGGCTACAAAAGGTAAACATCTCTAAAGGCCCGGCCACACTTACCAACTGAACCCAACTCGACGGTCGAGTTGAGTTGAGTTGGTCTCAGTCGTGGAGTGTGGCCGGGGGAGTCGTAGGTCAACCTGCAACAGTTGAGTTGAGTCCTACATCTTGGGAAGATGAAGATGTGCGACTTGACCGTCGGGTCTTAGGGGGGTGAGCCTATCTATAACTGAGTAAGGACTACGACAGTCGAGTTCTAGCCTATGGCATAGCAGAGCATTTTCACTAAGACCAGACAGTCTTAGGCTGAGGCGTCAGGTGTACCTATGACAGTCGAGTTGAGTTGAGTTGGTAAGTGTGGCCGGGCCTTTAGAAAGTAGTCCAGACCCCCTATGGGTGATGGGGATTGGATGCGTAATGAACAGCCCATTCACATGTCCCCTATGTCTCCAGTTGGTTTTGTTTGATATATCAACTTTTAATTGTTACCCCAATTAATGTTAGGGCTAAAGGTATGATAATACTACACGAGTAATTGTGGCCTAAAATAAGATTGAAATTCGTCAGTGTGGAATGCCTGTCCGACCCTATAACCTGGAACGTACAGGAGCCGGACGCTTGTCAAGAAAGCCGCACATTGTGGAGGAGATGTACTCCATCAGAGCAGCTCATCACTCCAGGAGCAGCTCAGTATTCAGGGACTTGGAGATGGACGTTTCGCGTGGACCGATAGCATAGAAGGATGTAGTGGTTTTACAGAGGACTCCATAATAGGAGGTCGTTTCCTTTGGTCAACGGAACAGATCTGAAGTCAGTGACAAATAGACTGAGAAAGAAATAGCTGTCCACTATCATCTTCTACCATGAGCGTCTTGGAGACGAAGATAAAACGACCATACATAGTGCGAAAGAACCGATACCTCCTGCCCATGAGCGGTTTCAGTTCATTGAGTAAAACGAAAATATAAAATACAAACTATATGTCAAGAGGATCAGTCGTATAACTATGTACATGTGTGTATTTTAATCATGGCAATAGTGAGTCAGTACAGTAGTATCGGTATCAGTGTATGGTCAGATGTATGTATCTCCTGATCAACTACGCAGCTGTGGTCTGGAGCCAGTCTAAAGCTAGGACGAGAGAAAAATACTGTATCACATTTTGAAATAAAGGTTTGCAAAGCCAATCTCGAATAATCATTGCAAGTTGGGATTTCCCCCAATTTTACATTGAAACTGTTGACTACGAGTATATCAGTTTAGAAAATCCTATTCTACCAAGAATCGGCATATTTTTGCAGCGATTGAAAAATCATTTAATACTGCATTTTCGTGGTCGATTGGTCAAAGACACAATCAGCGAGATTTGTATACCCATTAAACAATTATCTCTTTTAAAAGGACCGTTGAAATGCTTCGCTCAGTAGGTTCCCCCTCTATAGTAGTCCACTATCGTGAATCTACTTGGTGCCTGGCACTGTAGAGTATGGTGGCCAGCAGAGGGCACTAATCCCCTAGTTTTCTAAATAATGAAAACATGCAACCATTTAAGGAAAAAATTTCCATGATTGACAATGGCTGCCAATTATACTGCACAAATAATGCATTCTTGATATATACCGAATTCCTAATGTACATTACAGAGCCACTTAGCTATCGTAAGTGAAGGAAATGTACGGAAATTGGAAAAAGAAATACGGAAATTGAAAATAAATTCCTATAAATGCGAAACAAAAATCGTGAGCACTGCGATAATAAAATGTGGCTTCAGTTGCGGTAGCATACATTAGATTCTACAAGTTACGGATTCCTAAAAATACGGGAAATGCAAAAATTATCAATGTACGAAGAAATTTGAGGTCTCAAAGTTGCGGGACCACCTGAGGTCCCGTATCCTCTATAATCTAATATATAGATACGGTAACTTTCGTTAAAAAATCGTATTTTTAGGAATCAATGTATCATTACTTTAGGAATAAGCCTATATTACGTAATATTTCCGTAAAATAAGGTAAAATGTACGGAAAATGTATGGAAAACATCCGAAAGAATTGCAAAAGTATCGTATATTAGCCGACGGGTTTCAGGAAAACGACTGCCTAGTTACGGTAGATCTGCACTTCTCCCGTATGTCTATCGCATTTGTTTACACGTACATTTATCCTTACTTCAGGAATTCGGTAATAGACCGTACACTTGGCCTAAATTTTTGTAACAAAATATACTATCAACATATTTTCGTTTTGCGCCGTAACATTTTCCGACATTAGTTATAAATTATGAAAGTTCAATTCATTGTCCAAGCGGATGTAAGTTTGGGTGCTGGGAATGCCAGTATCATTGTAAAAAGAATAGAACAAGAAAAGGATATTGAAAAAAAGAGAAAAGCTTATATAAACATTTCCGCTCAATCATAAATTTGCATTTCTTTGAATTGATTATATCTGATCTACAGTATCATATTTCAACAGTCACATTATTGAAAGCAGTGCATGTAACGCACAGCTATCATACTATTATGATAGCTGTGCGAATATTTTTCTCTAGTCAAGATCGGCCAATTATGTTTACGTCCGCTCTTTACGTCAAATGTATATTGGTATTGCCCGCGGATTTCTATCCTATATACTTTGTCATATGATTTGTTTGAATGTTATGTGACCATCTAGATGAACTATGAAAACCAGACGAATCCGATTGTAAATAGTTATAAATAAAGTATAATAAAATAGTATACAAATAATTATGTAATACCATTACACCACATTCCTATACGTGCAAAACTGCTTCGGACTATTGGCCCAAATACGAAAATTAGTCTTAAAATTGAAACTCAAATTGACCCTAGATTCCACCAGTAGAATTCATTTTTATGTAATTTGGATGAAACTGTCATACCTAAGTTTAGCCATGACATATCCTCCCATTAACAATTACAAGAATTCAACAAATCTATTATATAAAATATATCAATATCATAATTTCTATTAACATACATATTTTATGTCTAAATTATAGTAATCAATAGATATATCATGCATGCATATTAATAACTTCATTACAGAGTTTATGGTAATTAGACAGTTAGCACTCCCCCTGCCCCTATTGGTCAGTTGTAAGTAGGTCACTGACCAGACGTCCGGTGGGGAGGTGCAGTTATGCTGTAAGGACACTCTGGATCCAGCAGCAGAAGTGCCAATATGTAACCACTTAGCAGCAAGCAATAGGCCTTTTGGCCTTCTCTCATGGTTCTGTAGAGAATATAATATTTCAACATCAACAACATCTCCTGCCTTCAAGTCTTCTCTTCATTCAATCCACACTACAAAATAAAGTGCTCACAAAACCATTCCAAATGTTGGCACTGTGCCAATGGAACAAACTGACCTTCATTGATTAATAGTAGCACTATATTCAATCTATGGGTTTCCATAGCAACTAGCATTTAGTGAAATACATATTTCATTTGTTTTAAAAAGAAAGGAAAGGATCTATCTTGTTTCCAATACAAAAACAGATTGTGATTATTATAATTGAAACCAAAGTTAATATGAGCTTTTAAAGATTTTATAATTTTCCAATAATTAGCCTATTTGCACGATTTTGAATAATAATGACAACTTCTTAATTGTTTATACTGCTACAAGCTTATTCAATTGGAAGACAAGAGTGTTACCGTGATATGACTTTGTTGGAAAATATTTATGTTGATAATATGTGTATTAAAAGAGTATATATAGTTTTAATTATCTGGGTTTAAAATTGGATTCAGATTTAAATTACTACCAGCACCGATCGAAACGTAAAGGTCAGGTGTCTGAAAAAAATAAATATTTGAGGAAAATAAGGCAGTACATTGATGAAAAAGCAGCAATAACTATTTATAAATCAATGATACTGCCTTATTTTGACTTTGCAGATTTCATTTATGACCAGGATATACAATATATAAGTCAGTTGTGTAATGATCCTAGCATGATTGATCAGAGACTGATACACACACGGATGCATGATGGTATTGTTCTGAAGATTCCAAAATTAAAAAAAAAAGATTCTTGAAAAGCGTAATCCATCGTGCGTGTAATTCTTGGAACCTATTACCAATAGATCTAAGAAATATTAGAGAAAAATCTATGTTTCTACCTATATTAAGGCATAGCCTAAGAAATCCCTATGGTATCATTTAGGATTAGTTGGAAACATCATAATGATCTGTTGTTATCACCTTATTCATTTATGTTCACAACGCATCTTAATGGTTCTTACCTAATGTGGTTTCATCATTTGTATCTAGGACCAAGATAACAATGTATATATATGATTGTACCAATAAGAATTCTGTAAGACTACTTGGGGAGGGGAAGGAAGATCACCTATGGTGAACCCCGGAACCCGAATAAAAATTACAAAAAAAAACAAAAAAGAGTCAATTATTTTCTAGTGTACTGATGCTTTGGCATTCAAATAACTAAAACTGGTTCTAATCCTGAAAGGGATATTCCTCCTGTGGGAATTGACGATAGAGCCACTTTTGTGGCTTCCAGTGCTCAAAGGGTTAAGGCTTCCAACAACATGAAATTAGCAGACAGTGTGAGATAATTGACCAACAAATCATCTATGCAATGACTTCTAGACACAAACTAGGGAGCAAAGTGATGCGCTTTGAAAAGCTTTGATATGCATCGTCGGTAGTCTGAAAGGGCTATTATTCTGCCTTTGCCTGTCCACTACCATATTGTGAGTGTCCATCAGACCAAATGGCAGACTCAATATAAACAGCATCGTGCTCGCCGGTTTCCAGCTTTAACTATCGTAGAACGTCCCTTCAAGTAAAATGGTGTTTTCACTTTCCATGCTTTCACCTGTCCACAAAGTTAGAGCCAGTGAAGGCTTTAAAGAGCCGACCCCATTGATTGGTTAGAATTTCCTACTAATGTAAAAGAAAATAACACTTGTCCAAAAAATTGGAGTAGAGATTGGTACAGTTAGTAAAACTTTATCAAATTAAGTTTAATGAGTTGAGAACCGGCAATTGGTCTGGCCTTTGGGTATTTTAGAGTGTGGGCATAGCAGTGCGGTTAAACAGGTGCATATAATTATACGATATAATTATATTGTATGATATATATAATTAATAGAAACAAAAAACTCCAGAGATAATAGGTCTAAACTTGTGATGAAAAGATGAAACCTGAATAGACCCCACGGATTGCGCTCATGAATTGCTGGATTTCCCCAGGATTTCCATGGATTTCCCTCAAGAATTCCCGAATTTTCTTTTAATTAGTGAATTTCAAGGTTTGACCCATGCTTACTAATTAAAATTATATAAATATGGTTTGTTGCATTGATTAGAGAATTAAACAAGCTTTAAAACGATATATTGCTTCCTTTTGTATGATGAATACTTATCAAAATGTTTTCCTTAGAAAAATATGGAAAAATTATGGAAAAATTGACATTTTTTCCGGGCGGCTACGGCCGGATTGGGGAGTACACCCTCGGGCGGCCTTGGCCGGGTTGGGGGCTAAAGGGTTTTAACAATCACAAGAACCCATCCACAACGACATGTTTTGTCATTCTATGTGAAACCTTGATCAAAAGTGCACCATCCGGTGTAGAAAGATGCACAGGTGAAGAGTTCAGGTATTTCTAACATGACAAAAAATAATTATGTTACTGTTGTTCATGTGTGCTTAATCTGACAAGTAGATTCCGGACTCAATTTGTACAGAGTAAAGTAAGAAATGTTTGTACAGTAACGGTATGATGTTGAGCCACGGTTATTTAATTAATTTTGGTAAAGGCCAATATACAATGTTATTCCTTCATAACACTACAAGCATGTGAGGATAGACTACACTATTGTATGAATGATATGGCCTAATGAAGCCTTTGTCTTTATTGCAGAAGCAATGTTCTTCCCGGATGTGTGACATCGGCCTATTGTCGTCACCCTTGAATATAATTACCCTGGAATTAATCCTCGGCTCAGTGGAACCCGAGGAAAGGCTGTGCGATCTAATATCGGAGCTATAAATGCTCTGATATAACATTATGACAGAGATTACATGATTATATCTTTTATTTGAAATATAAAAATATCTCCAATATGCCAAAGCCCATTTAGATAAAAGTTTAACACAATAAATCCATGATCCAATCGCTAACAGGTTCACCTGCTAATACGGCATGATTTAGACTAATCTATATGAGATACAGAAGTTTCAAGTAGAGGAATCCATTTACAGTCAGCTGGAGCAGTCCAAAGACGAAACAATCGTTCACCAAACCCAAAATTTATAATAATAAAAAAATAATTAAAAAAAAGCTAGCCTAGCTAGGTCCAACCAGGTAAAGGCATCTACTAGTACTTGTTAAAATGCCAACGAGGGTTCCCTCAGAGGAAATATAAGTAACTCGATATTCGGACTAAACCAAAAGAAAGTGATAACCAAACTGCACGAGGGATAATTGACTCAAACTGTGCTAACTGACATTATAATAATCTACCGTCTTTATGTTAAGGATAAGAACTAAGATTAATTCGCGGGCAGAATATCAAAAGAATCTATGTAACTGAAAGCCGTGCCAGATTGTGAGATATCGATAATACAGCAATCCTGACAATTTGACCTTTTTACTTTGACATTTTACGTTTTTTAACTAAAAAAGATACTCCCTTATTCCAACTTGATTGATAACTAGCTGAACAAGTATGATGTATGTAGGGCAAAACGACCTTGAGATATCTTGAATATTAAATACATCTGATATGGGTGCGGTGAATGGAGTCTATCTGCAAAAAAAATTGTTTTTCCATGATAACCGGAATGAGATTTATTGTGGTCACTAGAATTATTATATCAATTAAACATTTATGAGAAGGATATGTGTCGTCACGGGCATATAAGACAGTCCATCGTGATCAATTGTGGGGACTTGCAATGCCGATTGCGGTTTTAGTGAAATCAATCACAAAATATAAACAATTCTAGATAAATGAATAAAAATTGATATGGTGACAGCTCAAGTAGTAACGAGCATGGTAACTGTAGTTACCGGCTCCCATCTTGCAGCAGAGGCGGATCCTAGGTGGCAAGGTTTTTGCCACATCTTTTTTCTTTTGGTTCAGAAGCTTGTGCAGATGTTAAGTGAAAAATATGGGTATATTGGATTCCTCCATTTGTAGGGTAGCATCTTGACAACTGTCAGGTTTCCACCTTAACCAACAACTTCTATCCTTGTTATAGGCTCCTACGCCCATCGCCGGTAACGCCCTTTCTGCCGTGACAACCAATCACGGCCGAGGCCGGGCTGGCACCTCCAGCAGCAGCAGCAGCAGTCGGGTTGGCAGGGGAGGCTGCCTACGTCAGTACGGGGCGAACCGTCGGTGGGACAGGTGGCGGGCGGGAGGTGCAACAGGTCAGACCGGGGGCGAGCCGCTGACAACGCCAGCTGGTCTAATAAGACGGAAACGTCTCTACAATCAGGGACGCCCACTTTACCCCCAGCACTTCAGCCTGAGGGGGCAGTACAGCCTACTGGAGGACGCGCCAGTCTGTACACAGACCAGGCAGGACTGCCCAAACCTTCTGGGAGTTCTTCAGAGACTGACTCCATATGATTCGATTTAGGTTTTAACCGCGGATCTGTAGAATTGGCTTGAACTAATCTCGTCAACCTTCTGAACGGGTGTCTCCAAGGATAGGATAACTGCATTACGCGAGGGAAATTGAGTCGATTTATAGGATTCCTGTCCCTGCTCATTACTTGGTTTCTAAATGAGTAAAGACTTGGTCTTTGCTTGAAGTTGTTCCTTGAGAAATCAACCACTAATCTGGACCGAAGGGAACTGCTCACTAACCGGATCAATTCCTTTTTGGTATTGCACTAGATGAATTTAAGACCACCAAACGCCTGGGACTTTCTACGAGAGGAAACCAGTATGTGCTTATAGTGAAATCGTTAAGTCACAGTTTTGGAAGAGTCGAAATAGCATGACTTATATCCATTGGCACCATGCATGACGAAGCCTTTTAAGCCGCTGTTATTGGGACATATTCCTTCGTGACTGCTGTGAAGTAAGAAGAGCCTGGACAAACATCTCCGGGCCAGCATCAGCCCGCTCCGTGCGCCGCCCGGGTCCCGGCCGTGTTTTGATTGACAGAGCAAATAATATCCTTCATCTGCGCTAGTGCCAATGCTACGAGGGGCTAACCTACTCAAATGCTGTTAGGATCAATTATCGCCATTTGCCCTTTTCTTTAAATAATCAAAGGGACGTGACACATAGATATAAACACTATAGGTCAACAATTATAAAGTCAATCGAGTGCCATATGTCAAAACATTCCTGATGAATTCCGTAACCTAGAGAAAGCAGAAGTTGGTTACAACATCACTTAAAAGCCGACATTGAGGTTCACTTAAAAGTTGACATTGAGAGGGAGCAGTTGCCGCCGGTCAACATGGCAGGTTTACTCAACCAGAGCGTGCTCTGCACCTCCCAGGTGTGCCTCGGCCCCAACCTGTCCCGGGCTGTGGGGGGTCATGCCGAGTACGGCCACTACAACGTCTCCCTCCAGGGCGCCGACGGCGGGCCGTCAGTCCCTCCAGGTAACGAGACCTCCCCCTACGAGCCCTCCCTCCAGGACGTGGTGAACACCTTCATGCAGCGCTACATCACCCCGGTGATCATCTTCGTCGGCGTGGTTGGTAACCTGGCCTCGCTGGCCGTGTTCCGCACCTCCCGGCTGAGGCGGCAGACGTCCACCGTCCACCTGTCGGCGCTGGCCCTGGCCGATACCGGCTTCCTCATCACCCTGCTCTTCTCCTGGCTCGGCTGGTTCCGCGTCTTCCTCGTGCACCGCCAGCCCTGGTGCGTGCTCGTCGTCTACCTCACCTACGTCTGCAGCTTCCTCTCCATCTGGATCGTCGTCAACTTCACCGTGGAGCGCTTCATCGTCGCCTGCTTCCCGCTGCAGAGGAAGCGCATCCTCCGTCTCAAGACCACCAAGATCATCCTGGCCGTGCTTATCCTGGTCGCGCTGCTGGCTTACTCGTTCGCCACCTGGATGAACGGTGTGATCGAGGTGGGCGGGAAGAGCATGTGTGGATATTACCCCCAGTATCAGAGGATACTCAACATCCTGATGCACATAGACATAGCCATCACCTTCGTCATCCCGATGATCATTATCATCACCTTGAACACGGCCATAACCATAGCCGTGTATCGAACCCAGAAGAGCCTGGCGCGGAGCAGCCATGGAGGAGGAGGGGGCAGCCAGTCCAGGCCCACTGTTCTCACCTACCTGGAGCCGTCCTCTATCAAGAGAAACTCCACCTACAGGTCGTTTAACGCTAAAACTAATACCGTCTCCAGGAAGAACGTGGTGGTCAGTCTCTCAGGGGGAAGTATGAGCAGCCAGGAACGCGCAAAACGCCACATCCGGTCGACGAAAATGCTCCTCGTGGTCTCCACGGTATTTGTGGTGCTAAACCTCCCCGTGCATGCCCTCAAGGTGTACGCCGTCGTCCACAGGATGATTGACCCCTACTGGCGACTGCCCGACGCCCTTAGGCTGTGGACCCAAACTTTTGAGCTCATCTATTACTTCAACTTTGCTATAAACTTCTTCCTGTATTCACTGTGCGCGCAGAACTTTCGCCGCTGTCTGCTGGCGTCGTGCCTTAAGATTAAGTCTAAGCTGGCCTGTTTGCTCCGTTTCCGCCGCACCAGGACCGAGTCCCAGATAGGTCGTGAGGCGGTGGCCTCCAGACCCAATGCTCGGTCGGATCTGTCATCTAAAACATCAAAGAAGGAGTGTTGTAAACACGACATTGAAACCATGTCAGAATGGTCCTCCACCTCGCGCTCTTAATAAGTGGTACGTTGCCTTTAGAAGATAAAATGCGCATTGCAAAGAGTGCTTAAGGTACTTGTTTTATACACATGTATAATAACTATGTAACCGTTGTAGATTAACTGATTAATGATATTATTAGAAAGATGAAATGTTCGAAAGAAACGTCCGATATATCTGGGAAATTCCTATACTCATATCAAGGATATAGAAGTGTTTCGTGTATTGTATATTCGGTAAAGACTCAGGCCAACGCACACAGAATGCCACAGCATGGACGTCAAATCTGTTTCTGCTGGGATATCTTTTGCTTACCGAATCATCATTAACATTTTCTGCATGTTATGGCTGGTTCAAAACTGCTGGTGGCAAGTACAAGTCTACTTTACATTTCTAAAAACACAGAGTTTTATTTTGCTCTAGGTGATTACATTTGGAGAAGTGGAATAGAAGGGAACGTTTTGTCTCCTCTCTAAAACTTCACTTGGTTTATGTATGTTTTAAGTGATGTTTCTGTGTTCTGAAGCCAAAGTAAACCAGCCCTATTTTTCTTCCTTAGATTTTGTTTTTCTCAAAAGAAAAAACAGTTGTACAGATTTGTTTGTATCATTCACCCACGGCCACGTTTAAACGAACTCTATGTTGTTAAGTGTACCAGGAAAAGGAATGCAGGTCGAATATCCCAAACGATGTTTAAAGAGGTATTAGATTTCTGCTGAATATCTTTTGATTAGGTGTTGATTACTATGTGTTTCGTTCATTCTACGTCGAATATTGTGTGCCAGAAAGAAACACTGCTGAGGTAAAAAGAAATCAGGTAATGGACGTGGTATCGTTTGCAAGAGGCGTATTTCTTTATTTGTAATCAAGAACTGACAGTATCTTGTTTTAAATAATCTATGTGGCAGAACCACAAAGTCATGAATACTTTTTCCCGCTGAGATCTACTCCTATATCATTGATCTCGAAACTTACAGAAAGAAAACTGTTGTTATAGCAGATACTGAATTCCATATGCTAAATTCCTAATATAAATTATGTCCATGCCATATGCGACATTCGATTACACATGACATGCCACCTTTCTCGTTAGCAGCAAATGTAAACCAGTAAATTGTGCATCTATATTAATTCTAACGGGAAAATGGTTGCTACTCGTTTTGCAACATTAAAGTAACCCATTTTGTCCTAAAAATTGATCGCTTTATTAAATTGCAGATGATAAAAGGTCCCCCCATAACCAGATTGTACTGGTCCTACTTACGATGTAGTGTCATGACTGAACAGTGTATATGGTGTCAGTTAAAGTGTCCATATATCAACATATCCTTCACATTCAAGTCAGTGAGAATGTCATATGAATTCAATCCAAAACTATTGAGAATATAGGTAATGTATGCCGGAGTTATTAAAATCAATGCCGCGCTTAGATTTTGTGATAATTATTTTGATCACCAAGCACCTGGCTTGATATTTGACACACGTGGTTTCTCTCTTTGACCTACACTTCTAACGAAAAGACAACAGTTTTGAAAAAGGATAATTACAAGATCATTACAACAAAATTTGATAGCAATCAATTGTCAGGTTTTTCCAAGGTTTTGAACTGTTGTAGAAACAAGTATCATCAATTACATGTATTGGCATATATTATGAGAGATAAACGTACTAAGACACTTTCTTTTGAGTTTCAGATATTTTCAAACATCTTCCACCTTTTTATTGACAGATTATCCTTGTAATACATACAAACCTGGCTGATTATGAACCTTATGTAAAAAGTTTCATATTTGAAAACTGAAATTTTCTATTTCAAAGCCTAATTGAAGGAACTATATGGTCTAATATTGATACGATTTTTATAGAATAAAGGCAATTGTAACATCTGACCTTAATATCTATAACTGAATATTAGCCTTTCACTTTCAATAAACATGACAAAAAAGTACAAAATAACTAGTACAACTAAGCTTTGAGAGCAACCCAAATACATGAATTGTGCTGTTTTTGGTAAGATTCAATCATATACATGTAGTTGGTCATTATCTTTATGTTTAAAAGTACATGTTACCATCACAAACTCTTATGATTGCAATATTTATTACACTTTCCAATTATAAAACCTGTTAGACAGTTATTAGAGATAATTGCATATATAGATATGAAAAGAATAGGCAAGAAATAAGCAAAAAAATTGATAATATAGCAGAATTCAAATTGTTGCTCAGTGCCAGGATAGCATATTCAAAGAAATTGCACAAAATGGTTATATTTTGTAATTTCACCTCACCATTCTGAATGTGCTCATTTGCTGAATAATCCTTGCATAAAGGTAAATGGCACATCATTAGATTCCAAATCTAATTCTCTAAACTCCTAATTAAAAGAATGGAAATAAAAATGTAAATTGGAAATTCTATTTGAAATTAAGTTGTTGGAAGTCAGGAAGAATACTAATTTCCAGACAATTTTGGGAGACATTTTAAACATTCTGAACCATTTGGAATGTTCAGTTGCTACCCATTTCATCCAGATTCATATTCTACATATTCCTGGCTTTAGAACGATATTGATGTGATTGACATTGATTGAGAATTGTAATAATCATGAGGATTTCTTTAAAAAATGTTAGTCCAACTTAATGCTTTTGATCACAATTTGCTGTGATGATGGGTAGGGTGGGGCAAGACGCCCACCTTAAGAAAGCATTCCCATATTTCTGTAATAAACTGTAGGATCCAAAACGAAAAGAAATAAAATCATAAAGCTACTGACATTTTGTCAAATAACACAAAAATTATTTATTTTATATGAATAGGGCTAAGATAAAAGCAAGTTTAAAGAAAGTGGGCCTTTTGCCCCACACCTAGGGTGTGTGGGGCAAAAGGCCCAGGGGTATGGGGTAAGATGCCCAGGGGGTGTGGGGCAAAAGGCCCACATAAAAAATACTATATATGCTAAGAGGGGCAAAAAGCCCATATGGGGCAAGATGCCCATAGGCCTTTTGCCCCACAGTGGGCCTTTTGCCCCATATGGGCCTCTTGCCCCTCTTAGCATATATAGTATTTTGGGGGCATTTTGAGGGTGGGCCTTTTGCCCCACAATTAAGAAAGTTGTACAACCTGTAATAAGATTTGTAGAGGATATCTGTCTTAGTTTATGTATATCCCATGATCACCAGTTATGGTCAAACTTACATAATATATAAACAATTTCTATGGAAATGTGACTATTAACATTACATAAATAATTATCTGAGGTCCAAAAATAAGAACCTAAGGGTCTGAAAAATAAAAACTGCTCTAATTCACTTACTTCAAAATAATTCTATTCAAATCTTATATTTGAAGAGTAATATAACCAAATCAAGTTTATTTCATAACTTACTTTTGTTCTAATAGGATATTAATGCCAAAATAGAAGGGGTGGGCCTTTTGCCCCACATGGGCGTCTTGCCCCACCCTACCCTATATCTATAACCTGATAACTAGCTTCACTCTTTTTTTTAGGAAGGTATATTGCAATACTTTCAAAAATATGAATAATCATAACTTAAGTTTTTTCTACGGCCACTAATACTTTGCCAAAAGTCTAATTCACACACATCTAAATTCCTTTCAAATGTGTCATTATCTGAGTATAGTGCCTCCTGGTCTCCTCATCCTGTCCTCAGATTTTCTGGACGATGCCTAACGGTGTCAAACTATTATAACATACATCAAGGCTAGCATTTTGGTTCGAATTCTGTTGAAATTCTCTCCTGATAATCTTGATAACATTGTTGTAACAGGATTTATCGTAGGGCAATAGGGAATTGTTGACCGACAGTGGAGAAAGTACGTGAATGGCTCTCCAGATGAATGCTGTCACAGGGGAGTAAGCCGCTAGCACACGATATGGTCAAAAGCTCTGCCTCGGTATCCTCGGGTGCCCTGTATCGTTCTGATACAATGCCGGACCGCCAGAACTGTATTCCAGTAGTTTTTTGATATTGAGTTTATTTGTATTGTGAATGATCAAATGTCATATGAGAATTTGAGTCCCCCATCCCCAAATGAATAACCTACATTTGTTGAGAACTCTTTTTATTTTGATGGACATAAAAAGCGTCCGTATACTGAAGATAAAGAAGGTACGGCTGAATAATTATGTGTCTCAGTCTTAATTCGAAGAATGTGTCAGCATTAAAATCAATGTCAATTTCCGTTACAAACGTGTCATTCCAATGCCTAATCTTATACACCTGAGGTACATCTGTATCCCCGTTTGGTATTTTGTAGACATTGCCTTGGTAGAAGCATCATGTCATATATGCACACTGCCCAGACTGTTCCCCACCTGAAACAAATGCCTTAATAAAAAGACGAAATGTAATTCAAAATGACCCGGAGTTTATGGCAACAACTGTGTTAGTAAATTTACATTAGGATAATGAATCGTTTTTTTCTTTTTTACAAATTGCTGATGATATAACTTTTTTGCTGAGGTAGCGTTAGATTGGACATTATTTCACCTTTTCATGCAAATATTACCTGGCAATGATATGTGTCCAGAAAACGTAAATAACAAACCATTGACGTATTGATTGATAGAACCCTCCTGAAATAGGTATATCTATTTCTATAGATCTAGACATGTGTCATAAAATATCCAATAACAAACCACCCACTCGCTTATCGATTAATGCGAGAATGCTCAACCAATTACGAGTGAATGCGTCCCAGATTGCGAAAAGGGAATCTTATTACTTTTTTTGTCGAAATCCTTCTCGACATTTAAACTCGCCTGAGTATGAAATTGTGACGTTCTCTGGTAAGTCGGGGTTGCCGATTCTTACAACAGAGGAACGTGGGGGGGTTGTTCGGGTCTCGGGGCGGACGGGGAATCCGGGCCAAGAACCGAGATGTGTTTCTAGAGTCGTGCCTCGCGCACGAGGGGGGGGCTGAGCGAATCGGTCGGGGATCGGCACTCGATGTCAAACGGAGGACTGCGGGGAAGGGAAATTATGGTAGGGGTACGGGTCGGCCGGGGGTTCGTCTCGCTCTATCTCCCAGACCAGCATTCACCCCCACCGGGCGGTCCACCCCACGGTTCCGGTCCGCGGGGGCGACGGGCCGACGGTCGCCTATTGTTTGGTAGCGTGGGGCCGAGCCTGCCGCGCCCTCGTCCCCGCGGACTTCGTTCCCTCGTCCTGCCTGTCATGCCTTCGTGCCATGCTACACCTCGGTCTCCGGGACTGTTTCGGGCCTTTGTGCCTTACTTCGGTCCTTCGTTCCTCGTTCTTCGGGCCTTCGGGCCCCTACCCTAAGTTCTTACTATTTATCTCTAACTTCGACTGTTTTATCCTAACTTCTGGTTAATTACTCGAATCAGCTCATCTTTAGCGGTTGTTTCAGGAAAGAAGACACGTCTGGACACAAGGAGAACTATTAAAGAACTCTGATTATTCGGGCCTCACCGCCCCTTTATATACTATAGAAGTCAGCCCTGATTGGCTGCTTTCGGTCACGTGATCTATAACTGACGTCACTTCCGGTTTATATCTTTCGTTTCCGGTTTACATTTCACTTCCGGTTTATATCTTTCCGGGTTTCGTTCCTTTACATTTTCGTTCCTCACATATTCGTTCTTTTACATATATTTCATATATTTCGTTCTTTTACACTTACGTTCTTTACATATATACCTTTTTATAGTATTATCGTATTTTCTCTTATTTTGACCTCTACATATTTTGGATGAATAGCCGTTCATCACAGTATTATCGTATTTTCTCTTATTTTGACCTCTACATATTTTGGATGAATAGCCGTTCATCACACCCTCCCGCACCTTCTTGAAAGGTGGGAAAACACGTCTTTACAAAATTTCAAAGCAGTTCATACAGCAACGACAACAGAACATACTCTAGAACCAGAAACATTTCAATCCTACGCTCCTTATCGGTAGAGGAGGAGGTGTCACCCTCTGTCCTCTCCGGTCTACTTCGGAGGGCCCCCGGGGCCTATCCGGCTAATTATTATTTCTCTTCTTTCTTCGTTTTTTCGTTCTTCGTTTTTCTCTCTTCTTAGTGAAAGTTCATATAATTTGTTTCATATATCCTAGTCTCTTTTTATCTTCGTCATAGTTCTTATCCTGGGTCTTTTTAGGACCTGTACTGCACTTTTTTTCTTTTTCTTTAGGATGAGCGAGCCGGTCGTGGCTCTCCCACCCGGGACTGGGGATCGGTCGTGACCCCATCGCCCCCGCTCCTCTCCTCTGGGCTCTATTTACTTAGCCCCTCGGCGCATTTTCCTCGCCTTTACCCTCGTTAGGACAGAGGGACCGGTCGTGGTCCTCCTGCCCGGGGCCATGGGTCGGTCGTGACCCGCAATGCCCCCGTTCCCTTCGTTTTTTCGTCGTCCAGACGCTCTTCCCTAGTTCGGACGGAGAATCGGTCGTGATTCTTCCACCCAGAGACCAGGGTCGGTCGTGACCCTTAGTCCTCTCGACCCTTTTGTCCGTTTTTCCGTCGTCCAGACGTTCTCCGTTGTTTCCTGGCAGAGAATTGGTCGTGATTCTCCCACCCGGTCGGTCGTGACCTCTCGTTCTCCCGTAATTATTACTCTTCTCTGCGTTCTCTTAGGTGATGATGATGATTTGAGGATGAGTTTTTGAAGAAAGACTGAAGTTTTTGTAGACAGAATGTTCTTTTTAGACTTCGTGCCCTCGGTCGCCTCGGCATTCAGAGCCCCCCAGTGACTTTTTCACGTTTGGCAAGGACAACATGTTCGAGCCAGAGGCCGAGGTACCCACCGTTCCAAAGAAGAAAATGGCAATGGATGTGGAAAGGAACTTAGTTCATCCGTTAAAGTCTCGAGTGGAAGCTTCAGCAGACGACGTCGCGGGTTTCGTGCTATTGGTCACAGTGAAACTTTGGATGGAGTTGGAGTGGAGGTAAGTCTGAGAAGACTAGAATCATTAATTGTCGATGAGGTGTCCGTTTTCCGTACAGGAACTGAAGTTTGACTTTTATGGCACATGTCCTCGTGGTTAACCCAGCACCAAGACGTTCAGTCTTCGACCACGTCGACACACTCAAAGATTTCAGAAGGAGATGTCGGAGAGAGAGAGTCCAACATAATTAGATAAGGTATTTCCGTCACCGTTCCGGGCCCAAGTGGCATGACAACAACCGGAACGGAGACCCGACCAAGAAGATAATTTTCTTTTGATGAGGTTTCTTTTGATGACAGGAGCCGGCGCCTCTCATCCCTCCCCCCCCCCGTAAGCAACGGCAGGAAGACAATCCTCTTTGGGGCGAGAGGGAGGCTCCTTCGTTCCACTGATGAGATGATTTCCCTAAGAAGAGGATTCCTGTTCCGGGCACTCGGGCCCTCGTTCGTCTCCTAGGCTCTCGGGCCTCGCTCTGCTTACTAAGTTTTTCTCTTCGTCCTCCCGGAGGACCATGCTTTTAGACGATTTTCGTAAGACTGTAATACCAACAAATAGTTCGTTAATAGAGGTAAGTTTAAGATCTGGTCTGGTTTGATTCTGGAGTAAGGCCACAGTCTTCATCGGTGCCATGTCACTTTGCATGAAGCCACTATGCCTATGACGAACGCCGAGACAACAGCTCCGAGCCGTTCCGGGCTGCTCCTAGGTGCGGCGGTTCGAAGTTGGTAAGTTGAAGATATTGGTGAGAAGGAGAGGAAGAAGTTGTAGAAAGTGAAGATGGACGACATCAACTGGGATCTGCACCCGACGTCAACCTCTGAGATCCGGAATGGGCCCATCTCAAAAATAGCATATATAAAGAAGAACTCATCCGATGTCGAACTCCAAGAAGGATCGCTCCTCGTCGCTCTTTGCAGACCTCTTGAGGCGTCTATCGAGGCATCCGAGGCCGACGTTCCAAGCACCACCTCCCTATATGTTCCAAAGACTATCTTGTTCCGTTCCTTCGGGAAGAAGATATCAGAAAGTACGACATGGAAGCAGTCACTGTCGTTACCGCAGGTAAGATATTAACGTGTGATTTAGTAAGTCTATTAATTTTGTCCTATTATATCGTTTCGGTGGGGCACGAGCGAGGGGTCTTTCAGCTACTATTCCTGCTCGCCCCCCTGTCCTCCGGGAGACATCTATAATTCACCGCGGTCCTTTCACGACTCGCTGCATCAATCCTGGCACGACAAAACCAGCATTCAGGTCGAAAAATTCCACTTTACCGCTCTTCGTATGCGGCAAGAGGCTGAAGACAAGGAAACTCAGAAGATGATGGTACAATAAATCCGGGCCCATCCTGTCCCACATTCTGAGCGGTTCATCCAAGATCAAGAAGATCAAGCCACGGAAAGTTCAGGTGCCGCTAGAGGACAGAGGTCGTTTCTCACTTGCCTCCAGATCCCTCAAGGCAGCACGGGAGAAGGGTTTCAGTCTTGGCCCGTGCCAGCCTTTCCTCCAGCGGCGAGTCGCCGGCCCACCGGTACCTTATTTTACCCCGGCACGACCGTTGACTCAAAGATTACAACACTATCTGTCCATTCCGATTTCCTTTCCTCGATTCTGCCTCCTTACTTTTACTCTCGCTCCTGGGCCGCCCGGTCCGCTATCTATTCAATTTCCGCGACCGGACGATCCCGTTCAACCTGCTCGGTCCCAACCAACGCAGCGGGCTCCAGGGAAAAAAGAGGAACAGCTACAAACTTGTTTTTCCTCCTAGCACCTCCTCCCGTCCCGTATTTGCCCCGCAGGCTTGGTAAGTTCGTTCCAGTCATGGACCCTCCAGCTCGCTGAGTACACTCAACACCTCCTAACACATGTGGTTTCGTTCACTTCCGCAAGAAGATTCCCATAAAGAAACTAATAAGAATACTTAAGATGAGAATGTTCGAGCCCGCCAGCCCGTTCCCGATGATTTAAGTAAAGTTTCGGGCCCGTCCAGCGGTCTCCAGGAGAGTTTTTATCCAGGCTTCGGCCTCCTGTGCGGCTCAGGTACCTCCGCCTTGGCCCGGTTCTCTCCCTGGGGGTTTGACACTATGGGTGAGGAGCCAACGCCCCGTAATCCCTCCTCACCCGACTCGCGACGCGCCATTCTCCGCCTCTGGTTCCGTCGCGCTTTTTCTTCCGTGCAGGACCCTAAGCAGCATCCACCGTTCTCTCCTTCTTCGAGGCTTTTCATCCTTCTTCCTGGCGTCGGATCGGTAGCAACAGTTTCTCTTCCCTGGCGGGGAGCTCGAGAAGCTGATCCACCAGTCCGCTCTGTTTTTCCGCCTCTCTTGTCGCCTTCAACAAGTCGTCCAACTGATCTTCGTTTTTAAACATTACCAGGGTCTGAGCCAATTGGACGGTCCGGTTGTGTTCGTTAACTAGCCGGTCAACTCCCGGGAACTCTCTGGTCAACGGCCCCAGTGCTGCCGTTGGGAACTGCGCCATCGCTTCCTCAAATGTCTCTGGCTTGCGGCCCGTTTCCAGTGCCATCAGGAACGCCATAGACGCTGAAGCCATTGCTCTTGTCTTAGCCGTCATCCCTCGCACCTCCTTCGGGGGCCACGCCAGTTGCACCTGAATGGCCTTCTCCGTGTCCCAGTCTCGCACTGCCCGCGCCGTCACCGGAAAGTGTCCCTGTAATACCTGGTGAATGGCCTGTGTCCGTAATAACTTGAGTTGCGGCGTTTCTCTAGATGGTCCTGCTGTCGGTGCCTCCGTTCCTATGGACCCGAACACTGAATCCGCTCCCGACTCGTCCAATTCTTGCTTCTCCGGCTCGTATCCTCTGGTCTCGGCCTGCCCCAACTCCATGTCCTCTGAGTCCTCCACTTCTGCGTCCATGGATTGAGCAGCCGGTATTTGTAGTCTGTGTATCACAACCCGCGGTTGCAGCGCTCGCCCGTCTTTATCTTCGTCCCTGAGTGGGGTATCCGGTCCTGGCGGCGATCCTATCCGTTCGGGCGACGGCGGTCCCGGGGTCTCCTCCGATCCCTGCGACCCGAAGAACGAGCTCCCCAGACTGGCTCGAGTCAAGTTGTCCACCGCTGCCCGTGTCTCCGGTGTATCCGGCGCTACCAAAATGTCTCTTATTCGTTTCAGTCCCGGGGGCGGTACCACCGGCTGCTTACATACCATCTTCTCTAGGGGTGAATCCGCTCTCGTCGGGGTAGGGGTAGAGAACAACGGCTGTGTTGAAGCCTTCGACGCCGTGTCCTCGGTCCTGGCCGCGCGCCGAACATACTTTACTTTTTCCACCCGCCCCGACGGTTTGAGTCCTTGCCTTTCCGCCATCTCGTGAAGGAACCTCCCCAGGTACAGTGCTTCTCTTTCCACCAGTCGGCCTCCCTGCGCTTCCCGAATGCTGTCCTCCAGCTCCCGGTCGGATCTTGCCTCGCGGTAACCCCTTAACGCTCCCTCCCGGTTCATTGTTCCTTTTAAATATCCGGGGTACCTCGGGTGTCGTGATTCGTAAATAACCGATTTCCTGTGAACTGTCATCATAGTAAATTGTGCGTCGCTACAAGGTGGTTCTAGTCCCGTGGTCCGTTTGATTCCTGTCGAGGTCTCAGGCTGTGATGGTCCCAACTCTCCCGCGCTACTGGACTCGGCGATAATCAGGGACCGATCACTTCGGGCCGACATGCTCCGGCCTGACTCCGACTGGTCCGAACTCGTTCCCTCCTCCAATTCTCTCGGGACTTTCTTGACCTTTTTCCACTTCTTTTTTCGCGACGGCTCCTCCGCCGGGCATCCCTGCGTCGGGGGCCTCTTGAAAGTGAGCGGCTCTTCTTCCTCTTTTACTTTCGGACGTTGGTCGTCGGACGAGCTCACCAATTCCACCACCTCAGCCCCCGGTGGTATCCCTGAGCAACCCGGCTTCGGGGCGGGTGTGGATCTCCCTCCTCTTCCTCTGCCCGGGAGTCCTCGTCCTCTCGGTTCTCGTGGTTCTCCCTGGGCATTTAACTTCTTAATTCGGCTCTGTACCAACCCTTGTACTTGGTCTGCTGTCAGGAGTGGTTTCGGGTTGACCACGGCTCGGCTCGCGCTTCGTGGCGACTCGGTGGCTTCCTTCCGCACTCCTTTCGCGGCCCTCCGAGGGGAACGGCGCGTGGGCGTCGATCGTTCCGCTACCTCGGCCAGGGGTCCCTTCCCTGCTGCTTTGGCTGCTTGGGCTCCCTCGCCGGCCTCGTCAGCCTCTGGTCCTTCCTCGGTTGCTTCCTGCTCCAGCTGCTCGGCGTCGCTGTCATCGGACCCTCTCGACGCCCTCGGGTAGTAAGGGACGCGGATCCTCCGTCGCGGCCTCTCCGGTGCCTCCTTATCCACCGCCTTCTCAGGGGGTTGGAACCCCTCCGGATGGCGCACAGCGTAGTCCCGTTCCAAGTCGTCCACCCGGGCCGCCGTTTCATCCCCAGGAGCGAAACTGGTGTACGGCGGCCGTCCTTTTGGATCCAAGGCGAACGCCGCAGCATACTCCGGCCTCAGAAGGGGGTCTTGTTTCGGCATCCCCCTCAGCAGGCTTCCCTCGTGCGAGTCCGACATGTGCTTCCGCCAGTCCTGGTGCGTCGAATAGGCTCGGTTCGAACACACCGGGCACATGTAATACTGCTTCCGTACTCCATCGTGCTGGCCTCGAATATGCTTGACCAGATGCTTAAATTCCTTTCCGCAACAATGTCCTTCCCAACACTGTCCGCTCATCGTGTCCGTTTTCCGGGCTTTCGGGGCTCGTTCCAAACCTGAAGCTCGTCCCGTCAGCCGTTTCCGTTTTTGCCTCGTGGTGATGCTGCTCGTCTCACTTCTCTGCTTTTCTTTTTTTCTTCTCCCAGCTTAGTCTGCTCGTCTGCGATTTGATGAATCCTGATCGGCTGACCAGAATGACCTGCTCCGGCGAGCGCTCTGCCTTTTATAGCCGCCGCAGGCGGAAGTGGGCGTGGCCTGCACTAGCGACCCCTAGCGTCAAGCTCACCATCCACTTCAACGGTGGCGCCCCCTACTATTTCCGGTCCCCGGGGCCCGCCGCTGGTCACCGCCTCGCCTGTTGTTTTACCTCGCGGCTCCTCGCTCGTCTATGCGTTTTCTTCCTAGGCCTTTTATTGCCCCACCGGACGTCCTCGGTCCTTTCATCCTCCGTCGCCTCCTCTTGCCTTTTTCATCTCGGCCCTCGCAGTGTTTCCGTACACTTCCCTGAGAACACAGGGGCTCGACGTTATCATCCTCTCGCCGCCGCCCCGTTCTCTTTGTCATCTTTTACTCCTTTTACGACCTACTTTAAAGCCCGTCCTCGTTTCAGGCCTCGCCTTTTACAACCGTCCGTTCGTTCCTCCGGCGTTCCCGAGAGTGCCGCATCTACTCTCCTCCGGTCTCCTGGACGCTGTAAAGCGGTATTACCAAGTCGGCATCACTTCAAAAGTCTTCACCAGCTTGCCACCGGGTCTGTCTTCCGTTGTAATCCGACCATCTTTTCCACGCTGTGGTTCCTCCGAACTGACCGGAAAGCGGCTCCGTGGGACTACTTTAGACATTCGGGCCGTCGTGGCTCCCGGACGCCGTTTTTCGTTCCAACCCCGCATTTCCCACCTATATTACATCCGCAAGAGAACCAATCTTCAGCTAGGTAGCAAATCTCTACAGCCTAACGACCTGCACTCCTACCGTAGTGGTCAACGCACCGCCCCGACTCAATGGCCCCAGGTTGATCAGTCCTTTTTAGCCAAAGCCTTTCTGTGTAGCGCCGATTTGGTCGTTCCCTTGGTCCTCTTCCACCTGCGGAATCGAGACGCGAGAACGACTTCATCACAAAAAGGGGTGCCCCGTTTCCGTACGTGCCCTAGCGCGCCCCACCCCAAGCATTTACTGTGCAGCCTCGTATCCTTGCTGGTCAGCTACCATCCAGGCTGGCGCAGCGTGTCCTCGGTAGGGTTCCAGGCGGTCCACATGGACCACCCCCCCCGGTCTTCCTCGTTTCTTCCGTACTACCACCCGTCCTCGGTCAAGCACCTTGACGATCAGTGCAGGGCCTATCCATGGAAATCGCAACTTCGTTCCCTTGTCCCTATCCACCACCGTATCGTGCACCCAGACCAGTTCTCCGGCGTGGTATTCCCGTCGAGTCACCTTTCCATCGTACTCGTGTTTCTGATGAATGGCGGCTCGTTTCAGCCCCGCCCGGGCCTCCCGATAGGCCGCGACTAGCCCTTTCTCCAGGCTTTCCACGTAGTCGCCTACCCGTCGGGGTTCCTCCTCCGGTCCTAGAGGTCTCCCATAAATCGCTTGTCGTGGCATCATGGTCTGTCGGCCCAGCATCATCATGTTTGGTGTCACTCCCGTGCTGGCTTGCGGCGTTGCTCTATAACTCATCATCACGAGCGGGACCATCTCAGCCCATTCCCGACCTGTTGCTCGACAGCTAGCTTTTAAACAGCACCCCAAAGTGCGGAAACTTCGTTCTATGTATCCGTCACTCCTGGGGTGGTACGGCGTCGTTCTCGTTTTGTGTATTCCGAATAGTGCACAGACCTGAGCCACCACCTCGGATTCAAAATTCGTGCCCTGATCCGAGTGTAGTTCTCGAAACGCGCCGTACCGTGCCACTACTTCTTCAACCAGTTTGTCCGCCACTGTCGTTGCCTTTTGATCCGGGATCGGAAAACACTCCAGCCACTTGGTGAAATAGCATCCTACCATCAGGCAGTACTTGTTTCCTCGTTTGGTGACTGGGTACGGGCCCGAAACATCCATGGCCAGCCGTTCCATTGGCTCCCCCACTATGTATTGGTGTAGCGGCTCCCGTCTCCCTCGTCCTTTTTTCAGCAACGCGCAATCACATTCTCGACATTCCTTTCGCACGTCTTCCCGGAGTCCCGGCCAGTAAAACCCTTGCTCCAACAGGGCCGTCGTTCTGGCGACTCCCAAGTGCGCTCCTGCCGCGCCTCCATGGTATCCCCTCACCAACTTGGCCCGTTCCTCTCGGGGAACGACCAACTGGTTCCTCCAACCATGTCCTTCTAGCTCCCAGTACTTCCGATGCAGCACGCTATCCTTGAGGCTTAATCGTTCCCATTGCCTCCATAGGATCTTTGTTTCCCGGGATTCCGGAGATATGACCTCCCAACCTGGCCGATTCGCATCTTCTTCCATCCGTGCGACAATCGGCCCTATATCTCGATCCCTTCTCTGCGCTGCTCTCATCTCCTGCGGGGACCATCCGGGCTCATACCCCCGGGCCCGCGTCACTACTCTCACTTTCTCGGTATTCTCGTGCTCTTCTCCACACTGTTTGCACGGATACCGGGACAACGCATCAGCGTTCCCATGCTTCCTGCCCGGTCGGTGTTGGAACGACACGTCATGCGAGTCAATAATCTCAATCCACCGGGCAGCCTGCCCCATCGGTTCCTTACTTCTCTGCAGCCAACTAACCGCGCTATTATCCGTCCGGACTATTACGCGTTGACCATAGATGTAGCACCGAAAATGTTTCAAAGCTCGCACCACCGCCAACAGTTCTTTCCGCGTGGTGCAATACTTTCGTTCGTTTGACTCCAGGGTTTTGCTCGTGTAAGCTATTACCCGTTCCTCCCCTCTCTGCTCCTGTGATAGCACGGCTCCCGTCCCCACGTCACTGGCGTCCGTGTCAAGCCACCATTGTCCGTCTTCCTCCGGGAATCCCAACACCGGGGCCTCTGTTAACGCCCTCTTCATTGCATCAAACGCCTCTTGTCGTCTCGCGCTCCACACGAACGGTTCCTCCTTCGTTGCCAATTCATACAAGGGGGCAGCCAATTCCGTGAAGCCGTTTATATGCCTTCTATAATACGAACATAATCCCACGAAGGCTCGTACCTCATGGAGATCCCGAGGGACCGGCCACTCGGTTACTTGCCGACACTTCTCGGGGTCGGGTTCGATCCCATTGAATGAGACAACGTGTCCCAAGAACGGAATCTTCTTCTGGAACATCCTGCATTTTCGCGCCTTCAACTTCAGTCCTGCGGCGTTCAATCGGTCCAGAACCCGTACCAATCTTTCCAGAGTCACTTCAAACGTTGGCCCGAAGACCAATATGTCATCCAGGTATACCAGACATTCCTCCCACACGATTCCTCTGAGGATTCTTTCCATCAGCCTCTCGAAGGTGGCCAGGGCGTTCACTAGCCCGAATGGCATCACTTTGAACTCATACAATCCTCCTTGAGTCACGAAGGCTGTCTTTTCTCGGTCCTCCGGTGCCATCTCCACCTGCCAATATCCGCTTGCGAGATCCAGGCTGCAGAAGAATAGGCTCCCGCCCAAGGTGTTGAGGCTGTCCTCTATCCGTGGAAGCGGATAGGCGTCCACTTTTGTAGCCTGGTTCAGTTTTCGATAGTCGATACAGAACCTCGTTCCTCCGTCCTTCTTTTTCACTAGGACGGTCGGGCTGCTCCACGCACTTCCACTCTCCTGGATGATTCCTAGATTTAACATATCCTCCACCAGTGCTCGTTCCTCTTCTCTCCTGGTGGCTGGATACCGTCTGACCCTCTGTTTGATCGGCATCTGATCCCCCGTTTTAATTCGATGTTGCACTAAATCTGTCCGTCCTAACTCATGTTTCGAGGTTGCAAACATTTGTTCCCGAGCCATGATGGCTTTCTCCAACTCTCCGCCTTCCTCCGTGGTTAGGCCTTTCTTAGCCTCCTCTATCATTTCGACGAGAGTTCCAGGGGGTTCTTTTACATCACTTCCTATACCTCGTACTTCCTGTACGAAGGTGGCTTCTCCGAGTACCCCGCCGGTTTCCAATTTCGCGCTCTCGGTCCCTCGGTTGGCCACCCAAACTTTATTTTCTTCTCCCAACGTCACCGTTCCTGGGATCACTTCCAGTCCCATGGGTAATCCATCGCCGGTGATGACAGCCAGCTGTCCACTCTGTCCTATGTCCACTCTCGTCACTACTGCTACTCGGGTCACCTGGAGCGGGGGTATTTCCGTCGTTCCCTCGATTCTCACGACCTGTCCTCCGACGGTGACTGCCCGAATCCCATCCATTCTTTGTTCTGCTCCCGGGATTCGTTCCCCCTCTCCCTCCCCTTCGGCGGGCAGGAAGACAGCACTCGCGTGGGGCTTAACTGTTAGCCGGTGTTTCACCGCGAAGTCGTTTCCCAGGATCCCTTCATCTCTACCGATGTCTGCCACCATGAATGTCCACTGCAACACGCGCGTTCCCAACCTTACTGGCAAGTTCGTGCATCCATAGCACCGCAACGGGCTACCATCCACCGAGCAGAGACGTCCTTCATATCCATCCAGGTCTTCCCATTTTCGTCCCCACTCTCTCCAAAGACGTTCCGACAGCAGACTGATCATAGATCCGGTATCAACCAAAAAACGGACGACACTCTTTCCCACCGTTCCGGCCACATAAAGTCCACATTCTCCCATGCCTACTACTTCTCTCGCCGCGCCCGAAGGGGGCCCCGCGCTTACTGCGACGGCGACTGTCCGTTTCCCTGACGCTGAGAACACTCTCTCGCGAAATGGCCCTTCTGGTGACATTGATGACATTCTAAATCTTCCTTTCGCTTCTTAAACGCCTCCCTCCGGGCCGTTGCTTGTTTCCTAGCTTCCCGTTCTTCTGCCAATTCTTTCATCATCTCCTCCAACTTACCGTTTAAGGCCATGATCTGTGTATTGGCGTCCTCCTCGGGCTTCACTGCCCGCAGGAGGCGGCGTGAGTATCGTTCCTGTATTTCTACCACCTCCACCGCCTCCTCTAGTGTCTTGCATCCTTTCTCTGCACACTTCAGCTGAAGGTCTTCCCCAACTGCAGCCTGGAACGCATGTAATGCTGCTTTTTCCTGGCTGGCGTAGTCGTTGGAGAAGTAGGCTCTCGATGCCAGTCGTCGGGCATTATCAGCCAACTCCTTCGCTGTCTGGTTCTTTACACGTTTCAATCCTGCCAATTCTTGCAGAGCATTGCACGTGTCCTTCTCCTGACCGAACCTCCGGCGCAACGCATCTACCCTCGCCGAGTAACGGAGTCGTTCCCTGTCCGGGAGTCCGACAAAGTACATTCGTGCCGTTCCCGTCAGCGAGAGAAAGAGCATCGCCGCTTTTTCCTCGGTCGTCCAATGTCCCAAGGCTGCGTACTCCTCGAACTGGTTGATCCACCCCTCGAAGTCCGGTTTACCGTCATACTTCTCCGGTCGTAAACTAAACTTCTTCAAACTCGCTCCTACCTGGCCGGTCTGTTGTTGTTGAGCCCGCGCATTCTGCTCATCCGTCGGGGTGGACGTTCCCATGAAATTAAACTGCCTACCCATGATGGTCGTGTCCTCCCCTTTGGTCTCGGGTTTCGCACCTCCTTTCTCCTCCCCACCTTCCTTGAAGGCGATGTCAGAATCCATCTGCTCGAAGACTGCCGCGGTCGCCATGAGTATCCAATACCGACGAAACACCCAAGATCCACAAGTCCGTATGTGCTTATTTCAGCACCACCGCTGCCACCAGTGTGACGTTCTCTGGTAAGTCGGGGTTGCCGATTCTTACAACAGAGGAACGTGGGGGGGTTGTTCGGGTCTCGGGGCGGACGGGGAATCCGGGCCAAGAACCGAGATGTGTTTCTAGAGTCGTGCCTCGCGCACGAGGGGGGGGGGCTGAGCGAATCGGTCGGGGATCGGCACTCGATGTCAAACGGAGGACTGCGGGGAAGGGAAATTATGGTAGGGGTACGGGTCGGCCGGGGGTTCGTCTCGCTCTATCTCCCAGACCAGCATTCACCCCCACCGGGCGGTCCACCCCACGGTTCCGGTCCGCGGGGGCGACGGGCCGACGGTCGCCTATTGTTTGGTAGCGTGGGGCCGAGCCTGCCGCGCCCTCGTCCCCGCGGACTTCGTTCCCTCGTCCTGCCTGTCATGCCTTCGTGCCATGCTACACCTCGGTCTCCGGGACTGTTTCGGGCCTTTGTGCCTTACTTCGGTCCTTCGTTCCTCGTTCTTCGGGCCTTCGGGCCCCTACCCTAAGTTCTTACTATTTATCTCTAACTTCGACTGTTTTATCCTAACTTCTGGTTAATTACTCGAATCAGCTCATCTTTAGCGGTTGTTTCAGGAAAGAAGACACGTCTGGACACAAGGAGAACTATTAAAGAACTCTGTTTATTCGGGCCTCACCGCCCCTTTATATACTATAGAAGTCAGCCCTGATTGGCTGCTTTCGGTCACGTGATCTATAACTGACGTCACTTCCGGTTTATATCTTTCGTTTCCGGTTTACATTTCACTTCCGGTTTATATCTTTCCGGGTTTCGTTCCTTTACATTTTCGTTCCTCACATATTCGTTCTTTTACATATATTTCATATATTTCGTTCTTTTACACTTACGTTCTTTACATATATACCTTTTTATAGTATTATCGTATTTTCTCTTATTTTGACCTCTACATATTTTGGATGAATAGCCGTTCATCACAGTATTATCGTATTTTCTCTTATTTTGACCTCTACATATTTTGGATGAATAGCCGTTCATCACAAAATGAACAGCGCAAGTAAGATATCTTGCTGGGTAACGCAGAAATGTACAGTTCTTTTGCTGCGAGAAAAAAGATGCTACGACAAAAATAGCTCGAACGCAAAAGTGACGACTTGGAAATGCAGCAGGCGTTGAGAAGGTGGGGAGATAGAATTAGGAACGAGTTGATAGGGAAGACTTAGCAACCAGTTGCTAGGGAAGGACTATTCGAGCCTCCTGAGTGTAGCCAGCCGGGGAGGGGCCGTATAATGACCCATCTGTCACGATATGGGCCAGCAGGACTTCACTGGCTGGCTGCCTCCTGTCGGTATCGGCACCATTACCGAGCTGCACACACACCCAGCTGACAAGGGGCATTTGACTGCAGACCGCGGAGGTTGACACTGCCTGCACCACAATATATGTGGAGACTGAATCCTTGAATGCATGCTTCGCAGGGACTATAGTAAACAAAAAATCGTATTATGCAAATGGGACTTTTTGGTTTGATTCATCTTTTTAAGGTGTCATGTATCTTTTAGGATTCATTATGGGTGATCCTAACGGAGTCTAGCTAGCCCTTCTAGAGCTTAGTTTCATTCATTCTTTTTTTATTGATTGTAGAATAGATTTTCTGTCTTTCCGTAATATATTTTACTTCTCTATAAAACCTAATACATAGAATGGGTATTTGAAAGAAATTATGGCTATCTACTCCTAGTTTTTAAGATATTAATGAAAGGAAATTTTATTCTAAATGTTTAAACTCATAGCAAAACCATTTCTGGACAAAGGTTTTTGTTCTGAATCAGACACGTGTAATGGCATATTTTTTTCTGAAGATAGATCATCCGAATGGAATGATTTGTGAATGATTTCAGCCTGGTCACCAATGTATACGATGACATGTGTCTCCATGGAAATCAGGTAAACAGGGAACTATGTACCTCATAACCAAGATGTGCAGAATTGTACGACCCGTATGTCAATAAAAGGAGAATTTAGATATCAAAAGGGAAAGATTCAAATACATTACTTAACTGAAACTGAGACATGCTAATCTAAATGGTTATAACTACGGTTCGTACTTACTCTTTTGGAGGACTGTTTTCAGCAGTGAAAAGCTCAGGGCTCCCTGTTACTTCAAATCTATAATTTTCTATATTATAAGTGACGGCTTGCAAAGGCTAATTTATCCAAAAATATAAATAAAGTAATTTGGTTACACTTTTATCGTCGCGCCTTGACTGGGATGGTCATACTAAACGATGATACCATAATTATGATTCGTAAAAGACTGGAAATGCTATTGTATTATTGTACTTACTACAGACATCAACGAATTTTTGACTCTAATATTAACGCATAAGATGTTAGCGACCAATACATAGTCAACAGTGGCCATCAGTTTTCTATATTAATTGGAGTTTAGTTCAAAATATCAAGATATCAAATATTAAGATCTTATCACAAAAAAGGACTACAAAGGTAATTTGGCAGCGCAAGTAATTAGGAAGCAAAAGAAATTCGCCAGCATAAATTTAGACAGCACCACTGATGTTACCATGAATTGATAGTGGTAATACACAAGTTTGTACACCACGAGAATGACCACAAGTCCATCACATGAGCAGAATGAGTCCTTTTGTCCAATAAGTGATACAGCGGGAGACTATAAAAGGCAAAGTTTTCAAACGAGTATCCATACCCACTCCAAGCTATAACGTTCTCCTGTTCCTAGGAGAAATAGGAACTGATAACAATATGACACACCATATTAGATGGTGTTGAAGCATGAACACGGCATGAGGGCCCCACGTGACCCCATCTTGGAACCAGAACTTAGAACCCGTGGGAAGGACTGGAACAGGGCCACAATGACACACCCTCATGATCAGTTCCGGGGCAATACTACAACACACTAACCTGCCTTCTTACTTGGTCATTTCGCCATTTACCCTAGATGCTTAAGTAGTGCAAGGGGCAAATAATTATATAAATGGCTATATAATATATGTGTGTATGATTTGTGACACACCAGACATATGTGAAATGAATAAAATGGAACTAAAGGTTCAAATATTATATTTGTTATTGCAATGGGATCTCGATCTTGTATCAACACATATATGAGATATGGACAGATTTGTGTTTGCCTCCATCAGATTTATACAGTAAATCAATATATCCAATTCTGGCCAAGCTGCGCTGCCAGTACGCGCATAGACAAATGGCTCGATTGCCACTTTATGGCTCATTCATCATATATGCGATGTTTCTTGGAATCTATAATGGTATTACAACCGTTTTATATTCTTTTTTTTTCTGGAAAAGATGCACAAGCAGTTTCATACCTATGAGACTTAAGGTTAGATGGTATTGCAGGGCCATTCTATAATTATACAGAACTCATGATCATCACAATGTTTGATATATATTGTACTACTACATATATATATATATATATATATATATATATATATATATATATATATATATATATTGTGGTTTCATTTTCACCGGCCGTCGTTCCTATGATCCCTGACGGGGAATTGAAAGTAGCCTTCGCTCATTCCTGAGCAAAGGAATGCATGAGGGACGTGTGTCTTGGGGGGAGGGTTATGGAAAGACCGGCTATGCCGACATTATTGACCTAATTACAAGAAATTAAAAAGATAATAATGTTCACCTGTATGTACACTTAATCCTTACTCTTGTTCTTACTATGTGAAATATATGAATTATCAAAACTTATCATGCATATTTTTTTTTATTTTTTTTTTTTAAATCTTTATTTCCGTAAAGCTTTCAAGGCAATTCTTTATCTACCAAGCTGTTACCATAACTTCCTAGTTTCAGGATGGTCACACAATTTATTAGAAAAGAAAAGAATATTAAACAAAAGAAAAAGTGATGATAAATGAGTAGAAATGATTTCTATTCACAATAAATACAATAGGGAAAAATAAGTATGCATATAATTATGGTGTAAGGTGATATAATTATGGTGTAAGGTGCTGTAATTATGGTGTTAGGTATTGCAATAGAAATTAATTATAATGGTTGTGTCTACTTTTTTATTTTGGGCAAAGTGGGGATCTGGGGAGGTAGGTCGTGCCACACACATCAGGATCAACTCCTCAATACAGTGGACCGAGCGGGAGCAGAGGGATGGGAAGCAGAAGAAGGACTGTTATGACAAGTCTCAAAAACCACTGAGTCTCAAAATTTTGAGACTAATGCCACGTCCCCACTTGGGCAACCAACGAAGGCAACTAACGTTGGTCGCCGGACGATTAAGAAACAAGTAAGTCATCGGGCGACTAACTAAGTTGCTGGTGGGAAAAAAAGTTAATCGCCACGTTGGGATGCTCTTGTAGTTAGTCGCTGGACGACGAGACAAGACTTTAGCTAGTCACCCGGCAATTAACTTTTCACTGGTGGGCATAGAAAAATATTAAAATATGTCAAATATTTTGCCCTAAACCCTTGGCAATTAGTGGTTTAGTGGCCAGACGTGATGGCACCAGTATGGAGTTGATCGCCGAGCTACTAACCACCTTAGTCGCCTGACGACCAAGGAAATTTAATCGCTCAAGTGGGGACCAGGCATTAAGGCATGTCCCCACGTGGTGACCAAACCATGGCGATTAACGTTAGTCGCCCGCCAATTAAGGAGTTAGTACATCTTCGGACGACTAGTTAGTCGCCAGTGAAAAAATTCTGTAATCCCCTCGTTGGGACGCTCCTGAAATATATCTGCTGGCGACTAGAGGGTAGAGAAATATTAAACATGTCAAATATTTCGCCCAGAAACCACAGCGATTAGCGGTTTGGTCGGCAGACAGTATGGCACCTTTGTGTGATAAGTCGCCGTTGACATTGGTCGCCGTTGATTATTTTCAAACTAATCGCCCTGTGGGGACCAGGCTTTAAGGCTGGTTTCCATAGAATGACAAACGTGAGAAACGTGGTGAGCAACCGACTCAAGTTAATCAGCGAGCGCTTAAAAGTTAATCGGCTAGATCCAATTAAAAATGGCATTGTCATGTCTGGCAACAAAGTCGCTTTGTTGTTGTAAAATTTTAGTCGCTCGCTGACAAATGCATTCCATAGAGCGACCAAGAATGTCTGAATTAGCTTAGTCGGCCGACAAAGTGGCACCGATCTTAATTGTTTTGCAAAAGGTGAACCCACAGGATCTTGCTGGAACCGGTCAGTCGAGCAAGGAGCAAACCCCCCCCCCCCCCCCCCCCTGTCCCAACAAAAGAAAATACACTTTTTCTTTTTGACACTTAGTTTTCCTTCATCGATAATGAATTTTCTGTTATCAACAGCAGGATTTACAGACAATAAAAGTTTATCAGCCGACAACCTTTCCCCCGTTAGGATGCACCTTGAGTCTCAAAAGCGACCCTCTGTCGTAAAAGGCACTAATTTTCAAATGACACTAAAGCCTGGTCCCCACTTGGGCGATGAGATTCTCTTAGTCGGCTGACGACTAAGGTTCTTAGTAGCCCGGCGACCAACTCCCCACTGGTGCCATGATGTCTGGGGACCAAGCCACTAGTAGCCATGGTTTCTGAGCAAAATATTGGATATGTTTAATATTTTCCACTATTCGCCGGCGATTAAAGCAGTTGGTCCCTGAGCTAGGCGACTAAATTGTCCTCAAGTCGCCCGACGATCAAGAACAAGAGCATCCCAACGTGGCGATTAGTGTTTTAGTAGCCCGGCGACTAAGTTAGTCGCCCAACGACGTACTAATTTCCTAATCGGCGGGCGACTAATGTTAGTTGCCGTCGTTGATCGCCCAAGTGGGGACGCGGCTTAAGGATAGACACCAGTGGTGGGGGTGTGAAAGGTGCAGCTGCCTTTAATTACAATCATTATATATGACAGTTTCTGGGATTTCCAGCCTTATGGAAATGCCTATTCATGGCTCTAGAGCCTTTATTTAGCTTAGAAATCATAAAAATCATAAAAATATGCTAAATCCATGTTATAAATGAAATTTTTTATAGTTTTCATTTCTGGTGAAAAAATTTGGATTTTTTTGCATTTTGTTGCCATGGTAACTGGAATGTTGATAGAACGTCCAAACCCGCCGATACTACATCTATGCAAATATTGGTTTCCATGGAAACCATGGAACAAAATTAAGTTTTAAAAATTTGAAATTTTGAATCAAGGGACTGCTTGGCCATATTCAGAAAAAAAACAGATTTTAAATATCTTAAATAGAATGGAAATGGCAATATATTTCCTGAAATCATATTTGGGATTTCAATTTTTGGCCTAGATTATATATAAGTTACATCTTCATAAATACCAAAGACTGGTCTATTTTAGCATATTTAGCATATCTGACCTTTGTGTCTTCAAATTAATATAACTTTTTTTCTATTAAGAATATTTACCTATTTTTTTCAGTATTAGATTCCCCTAGACACCATCTTAATTTAATATTCCAGGCCATAAGACTGCTTTTCGCAGAGCATGTCACAATTATTTGTTTCTTAAAGTATTATTTAATAGAAAACATCATTAGATAGCCAATAATTAACAGTATATGTTCATATAACTTATATAAAAATGCCTTGAACAACACCTCAGTAGGTTGGTTGCAAACTTGAAAATGTTAATATTCAAATATAATTTTTGAACATGGATATCTCAGTTAATATTTAACCCAATGCTTTGAAATTTTGGATATGTCTACTTGATATATGTACGGAGGGAAGCGTGTCTCAAATTTTTCATAGAGGCCCTAGTTTTTCTTTTATGTAATGTAGAAAATGATTTTTCAAAAAATTTAAAAAAAGTTCCCAGTTTTTTGCCGTTTTTGATCATAATATCAAATCTAGGGCCTAAATCAAAATTCTGAGACACGCTTCCCTGCATATAATTCTTGTGAAGGTATGTGTGAAATCTGGTTACTGTTACTTCAATATTAAACGAGATATCTATGTTCAAAAAATAAAAGTGAAGAAATCAAATAAAAAATTATATATTCCCCAATTATAATCAATTTCAAATTTCATTTATATGAATAGATAGAGAAAATTATGACCTTTTAAATGATGTATAGAACGTTAGGATCAGGGCACTATTGAGGAATTCATGTACAATTTCATGAAAAGGCCGCCAACCACTGGTGTCTATCCTTAAAGCCGCGTTCCCACTTGGCCGACTAACGTCAGGATTAGTGTATTTCCCCAGCGACCAAGGAAGGAATATGGGTCGCTGGGCGACTAACTAGTCGCCGGGCTACTAAAAAATTAATCTCCATGTTGGGACGCTATTGTAGTTAGTCGTCGGGCGACTAGAGACACTTTAGTATGTCACCCAACGATTAACTTGTCCACAGTGTGTGTAGAAAAATATTAAACATGTCAAATATTTTGCCCCAAACCCATGGCGACTAGTGGTTTGGTCGCCAGACATCACGGCTCCACTTGGGAGTTGGTCGCCGACTACTAACTAGCTTCGTCCCTCGGCAACCAAAGACATCTGATCCCTCAAGTGGGGACCAGGCTTAAAGCCTGGTCCCCACTTGGGCGATTAGATTTGCTTGGTCGTAGGGCAACTAAAGTAGTTAGTAGCCTGGCGACCAACTTCACACTGGCGCCGTTATGTCTGGCGACCAAACCATTAGTCGCCGTGGGTTTGGGGCAAAATATTTGACATGTTTAATATTTTTCTCTAGTTGCCGGCGATTAGGGCAGTTAGTAGACGAGCTGGGGGACCAAGGTGTCCTCTAGTCGCCGGCAGTTTCATGGCAAGAGTGTCCCAAGGTGGCGACTAACTTTATTTTTCAACAGCATTTAGTTGGTCGCCCGACGACGTACTAATTCCTTAATCGGCGGGCGACTAACGTTAGTAGCAGTAGTTAGTCGATCAAGTGGGGACGCGGCATTAGTCTCAAAATGACACTATATCTTTCCCAACTATTGACACATTTAAAATACAATTAAAGATGCAATCAAAATGACAATAAGTCTCAAAATACGTTGAGTCTAAAAATTGATTTTTGTATAGAAAAATATTAAGCATGTCAAAAATTTTGCCCAGACACCACGGCGATTAGTGGTTCAGTCGCCAGACATCACAGCACCAGTGTCGATCTAAATCTAATCGCCCAAGTGGGGACCATGTTCTCAAAACTCAGTGCAGCCTGGTTTCCCCAGAACGACCAAGTGCAAAAAATGGGTCCAGTCGGCCGACTAAATGTCTTAACCATTTCTAACTAGAGTGACCAACGTTATCTATAGGCTTTAGTCGTTGAGGATGGAAAGGGTTAATACCTATCAAGTTTAGTAGGCAGCACTTGGTCGTTCTGTGGAAACCAGGCTTAAGTGTCATTTTGAGACTTTATAAACAACAAGGACTCCTACACGGACTGGAGATGGACGGCTGGGAGACTGCACCTCAGACTGCACCTCAGGGCCATGCCCAGAATGATAGAGTGATAGCATGTTGGCCTAGTGCCCAATGCCTCGTTCCCAGTGCCCGTCTTGTTGATTACTCTAAGTTAATGCTGGCTTACGAGTATAGCTTCATTTCTCATCTAAGTCTTTTCATTTAAGTCCACATAGTACTCTAAATGGCCTTTTAGTCATGCTGTTTAGGCGTACTGTTTAGGCATGCTGCATCATTCCTCGTGACTAGCTATTTCTTGGTTCCTGAACCTCCTGAAAGAGTTTGACACAAGAAGGTAGATGGTGTTCTTTATATATAATGTCATTGAATAGACAATGTTAATGCTATTTAATGATTATACACACTGTTACAAAAAGAATCTGAGATACGGTTCTCTCCACTTTAATGTGAATGATAAACTACCTTAATTGCAAATGTGTGGGTATAATTTTGATTTAAAAGTCTTGGTTTCAAAAATAAATGTTGAAAAATAAAAAGCCTTCATTTGATTTATCATACGTGTATAGATTTCAACAATACTCCATGAGATTTTACAATAATTTTGCTTTATCAGCCCCTACCATCACCTTCTAGCCTATGGGTGACATGTGAGCGATTTAGTTTTGTCACCCTCTGTCTGCCAACAGGAGCAATAAGATAAATAACTCATAAGTGCCCATGCCCCAGCATTGCCAAGGGAATCAATAGAACGATACATAGTTGAATGGATATTCCGCTGCACCTTTTATTCAACAAGTGTCTTGACATTGCATGACTTCGATGGGGCAAAATAGGATTTATATTTTTCAATACAATATCTCTTACATTTTAGAGCTGTATATATATAGCTCTCTATATCATTATGGTTACAGCTCTTGCAGTGGAACATTCTTTTAATTCTACACAATATTAGATATGATCAAATGAGTTAGCGCACATCAAATTTTGCAGATTATCGTTGGCAAAAGTCAAAATATCGCTTTAGTGTGAACACCCTTAAATGGTCTAACGGTCTAGTAGGCGTAGTTATGTGAATGGACTATTCGACAGCGATAGCCATCTGAGTGGGGCAGACAGACTGGGCCTAGGCATAAGTGATAGCAGATACAATGTCGACGAGCCATGTGAACCAGAGTAGCGCTGCTACCTATAACACAGCATTGTGAAACATGCCTGGAGCCCCTAGCTCGATGTTAAATGGACGGAATGTCCAGGTATTGTTTCGTTAATGGAAATACGGTTAGCCATTCATGTTTGTAATCCAATTAACCGCCGATTAAGGATTGACGGGGGAGACTGGGCCGTCATTTGAGTTCTTGCGAATAGGATAGCACATTTTGTTATTTACTTATGTTAGTATAGTTAATTTTGTTACTTATCTGGGTTATATAACCAATATTAGTAACATAAGCAAGAATAATAACATATGCATTTATTACAACCTAACAATTTTTGTGCCTGATGTTATACCCTCATATATTTTGTAAACTGAAAATAAGTGTGTGTGGTGGGAGGGGGAGGTTCTGGGACAGCATTGACGCAAATAAAAGCAATTGAAAAGATAATTATGTTCACATACATGTACACTTAATACTTGCCACTGTTCTCCCTATGTACACGCATCAGCCAATACTAGTCCCAATATAGAGTGGCTGTCTTTTTTCATAGTTCATTCCAAACGTTCAGATTCTCTCTTAAATGATGCAAAGGACGAGGAAATGCGACTCCCGGCGGTCCTTTTTAACCCCACTTAAATTATGTGTGAGGTAATTACAGATCGGCAACATTTCGGAGTAATAGATCCTGTCATTAGGCGGCATCTCTTTATAGAAATTCTCCATGCCTAATACCCACTACTAAAAAAACAAACACCGCTGAAAATTGTCTCTGAAGCAAAAAAAAACATAATGAACACTACAATTTCACGCCCGCCACCGTCGCTGGGGACAGATAATATTGATTGGGTATACACAATAACAGCCCCGGTTGGAGATCTTTATCTTTTTCTTAATAGTTTTAGGTAATTGCAATTTAAAATAGGCCACGATAAAATGCCATTCAAATACCCAATATTAAAATACAATGTTATTATCGGTAAAACATGTTTTAATTAAACATACAGACCAAACACATATTGTTAGGTCTGACATTCATGAATGTCCTATGCGTGGAATTATTAAGGTTCTTCATATGTGTTTGTTTATACATTTTTTTAAAGCAGCCAGTTAAGGCCGTTGGACACTGAATGTTAAAACTCAGCAGAACATGCTGTGTCACCGAATTTGACTGCCTTTGGCAGGACTGACCAAGAACAATCGGAATTACATGACAAAAATGTTACATAGAATTGTATAAATGGCAGATCCAAATTATCAACGTACGTAGTCGTGCTGTCCTGTCATATTTCGTGGTTGTAACGTTAACATGAACAAATGAGTAGTTTATTAGTACATTGATCCCGAATTGAGTATATAATAGTCTTCGGGGTGGTCGCTAGCAACTATTGTAGGCCTACTTGATAAATACAGTAGCGGGTATGCTTTCATATTGGTCTCATGACACCGATTATAGGGACGGGCGATTCCTCCGGTGGAAACCAGGTTTAAACAAACTATTTTCAATTGCCTATTCCTTATTGAATTAAACTAAATCAATTATGAATATATAGGTAAATCCGAACGAGTGAGTGTCGAAGCTGAAATATTTCCACGAGTGAATGAGAGGAGTAATATTTTCTTTGTATCGGATCGGCGAAAATCAACTCAATGTTTCGCATTGTTTATGTTGTTTGCAACGAACATGGCGACGGGCGCACTATTTTTCTGAAAAAATATTCAACTCTATTTGAATATTTCACAAGATAATTCAAAAAGCATGACAATTATTTCAGAGACCTGCGCAGTCTATTGTCTTGTACTTTAGGAAAACGTGCGGGATGTGGCTTGTATGACTATTGTGCAAAATAAGATTGAAAATAATATTAGTCCCTTCATTCCCATCTATATTGTTCGATTTATGGTTTGGGTATCGCCTGTTACCAGAGTCATACTAGAAGTGGGCTCTAACGTAAAGAAGGGAGTGTGCAGCCCCTGTCAGGTGCAGTTTGCCCAGGCCGGCCCCTATACCCGAGTCACGTGTGGGGGGTGGGGGGCAAACAGAGGGCGCTATCCTCACAGAGGGCCCTGTACACCGACCCGGCCTGGTCTGACCCTGAGCAGGGGCACCGGGATCAGCTAGGCCTCCACCTGCTGGACAATAGCCATAGAAAATAACCCGAGCAATGGGTTCTCCTGGTGATAAGGTATGGAGGGAAATAGAAGATGTCTATGATTGTGGTTATCTTCAGAATTGGAAGTAGTGTTTCCCACCGAATTGGCATCCTAACCACGTACCGGCGTCGACTCTGATTTAGGTATGCTCGCGAAGGCAGGTAGCTATAATAGAATCATTGCATTTTAATTGTCATGTGACCATGAATTATCCTGAAGTACGTCAATTCTATGATGGTTTTTCTTTCCTCATATTTTAAAATCAGTTGGAAGTACAGGTCATGAAGAAGCTTCAATGTGGGCATTTCTGTCTCCTTAGAAATGCCCTAAAATGTTTATTCAAAACTGCAAACCATAAAATAATAGTGTTGTGAAAGCATTATGTATCGGTTCATGAGATCGTAGCATTAGATTAGATGCTTTTGCCTTTATGTGGCAAAACATGAAGCTTGTGGTTATGGGACGTAGTTTAAGCTCGTAAACGCCTTGGGCAGGGGGGGTTATGCTACAAACCTCCTCAGCTTGCGCCTCGGAGGTTATATATACGAGCATAACCCCCGCCTCAGCGTCGGTCTGCCTTCCTTAAGACATGGCCGAGTGTTGTATTGTATCTAACACGTAACCGACGCCATAGTTTGTACTGAAGACAAGATAACTGCCACCAGTAGTTTCCATAGCGTAGTGGACTGGGTGGTTGGTTTCAGTGTACGAGGTCCCGGGTTCTAACCTCATCAGAAATCGTTCTCATGCGTTTTGATTCCAGTGAATCAGAGAGAACAAGACGTTTATCTAACATAATACCCGGGCCTGCCTATAATTGTATAGTATAGTGGCTAAAAGTCTCACAATATCTAACATAATACCCAAACCTGCCTATAATTGTATGTTTAGTATAGTGGTTACAAGCCTCACCTGTAAATACTAAGGTAAGTGGTTCGAAACCCGCCATAGCTTCACCCCCACAGTGTGGACGAAACAAAGTGTACGTCGAAACGTATGAATTGAGCAACGCCTGACAGGTGAACATAAGATACAAAACGTTAGTAATTAGATATAAGCATATATGACTAGGAATAAGGAATAAAGTGAAAGCAGTAGCAGGAGCACAAAAAAAATCGTTCCTATGCAGGCAGGGCCGCATTTAGAAGCCCTTTTAACCAAATATATTGTTTTTCTAATGTACATCTCAAACCTCCTGAGAGGTGGTGAAAAAAAGCCTCTGCTTGGATAATGCTATTAAGGCGACACTATAATGGCCAAAACATAGAAAAATGAATAGCCATGATTTTAGATAGGCCTTAATTGAGACAAGGATCGTTCCTTGAACATGGTTTCATATGGGAATAGATGCACCACCTACATTACATCCAGGAATTCTAGAAAGGGGTGGAGCCCATATTTAAAAAATAGTCCCAGCGACTACCCTGGGGGCGCCAATTTTACATTGGAAAAATTTAGTATTTGATCAAAAAAATTGTAGTTGAAGTTTAATATTATTCTCCAGAGTAATATAAGTCTCCAGAGTGGGCCCTAAGACCTAGTTCTTCTTATTTGTTATATGACTGTTCCCTTTTGCTGCCGGACCCGGAGTGTCCCTTACAGCATACATGTATGCATCTACCCACCTGACCTTTGGTCAGTGACCTAATTACATTTATCTGTTCTGCAGCAGAGCAGGTAAATTCAATTGTAAACGCCTTGCCTATTGTTGGTTGGGAACCGGGACACTCAAGATAGGGTTCGACGGTTTGTTTTATCTAGGTTCGGAAAAGTTGTCGTTTGACTTGGTTTCCATAGAAACCAAATGTTTCTTCTTAGCAGTATTTCCGCAGATTGAAGCTCCATTATGATTACGGTTACTAATATGATTATGAATATGATTATGGCAACAATTTGCAAAATTTTAAAACAAAAAAATCGTTTCATATAAACTCCACAAAATTGCAGTCTATTGTTAGTTTATCTTACCTTTTTTAGTCATTTTCCCTATTATTATCGATGATAATATTATATCTATCAAAATGTATCTTAATAAGCACCAAATTCACAGAGTTTGTATTTGAATGATGATACAAATGCATCTCACTCGATTAGGTACCGACAAAGTATAAGATAAGTTAAAAGAATCGGAATAGAATCGGCCAAATAAGCTACCTCCGTTCATAAATCAGCTCAAACTAAGGCTTACTTAACTTTTGCCTTGCTTTACTTTATTTTACAGTAACGACAATACTATGTTGTCATATTACTGATGAATGAAGTGTTATCATGGTATATCATAAACCATTACCGCATCATCCCTAGTACATAAAATTTCTTATAATATTGTTTTCTCCTTTTTTTAATGCACTACATTTTGATAATTAAAATAAAGTTGTGAATTTAATCTCTTGGAAGATCAGGCGTAGGCTCGAAAGACTTTGTGGAAATAAGATAGATATAAAAAAAATATAATTATGATGATGGAGAGGATATAACGGACAATTTTTGAAGGAATTATGGACCTCCCCTGACAATTCGATGGAGCCCTCTCTCTGTTAACACATTTACGTATTTTGAATAAAACTTTGGACACCTATTGTGAGACCTTAGTAATGTGAGCTGCACCGAAGAACCCTCATCAGGAGTGGAATAATCAGTGGGCCTATCCGTAATGAGGTGTCAGCACGAATTAGTAGCACTGCTACCCCAGGTGGGTGTGGCAATTGAGTATTAGGCAACGTATACTCCTGAACTTCTGAGGTATTTGCTGACATGCATTTGCTGTCTGGGCGTTGTATAAGCATATGGAATTCCACAGGCCTCCATGCCATGCCACATGACAGACAAGGCCCCCTGTGATCGGAGAATATTGTAATAAGCTTCATAGACGCCGGGACGTGCCGGGAGTGTATGGTGACAATGTTTGATTAAGGTGGGATAAAGGAGTTACCGTTTCAAGACACTGAACCATCCATAATAATATTATTGTATATCTAATAATGAATCTGCTGAAATTGATATATATATATATATATATATATATATATATATATATATTTCATTTCTTAGATAGCAACTTCGGACCGGATGTAAGGCATTCTGGTTTACACGTGGCGTCTTCTGAGACTTTACTTTCTTCGCTCTGGTAGATTGGCGGTTTTTAAATCCTGAACGAAAATACATACAAAAAGCACTCATTTGGTCTGGCATAATGAATAGGGAAGATGTCTTAGGGATTCCAGTACTAAAAGAATCACATAAATATTCTAATTAGAAAATAAAGCTATTTTGATTTGAAGATGCAAAGGTCAGAAAAGCTATCTATGGTAAAATGGGCGAACCTTTGGTAGTTATCAAGGTATACCTAAAGTTAAAATATTCTGGGCACAAAATTGAAATGCCAAATAGAACTTCATGAGATATACTGCTATTTCTTTTATACTTGAGATGTTCCAAATATAGCCAAGGAAGCCCTTGATTCAAAATTCCTTGTTCATCAACTTAGTTTTATTCCATGGTTACCATGGACACACTTACTTTTATAGCAGTAGTTTCATTCAGGTTTGGGTATTCTATCAACAATCGGGTAACAATGGAAACAGAATGCTAAGAATCATGATTTTTACACCATTAATAAAAACTACTACATTTATAGCATGAAATTAGCCTACTTTTCTAGGGGGAGCCATATTACCTGTATGATTACTTTTGATCTCTTTTATCATTCTAGAGAACTTTACATAGAAATAAACAAGCTTCTCATGGAGATGATTGGCTTGAGGCAGAGTATGAAAAGAATAGGATATCAACGTCTGAAATAATTCAGCGTGTATTGTCTGAGCAAAGCATAGATCAAGTACAGGTAAAAATTTCAAATGTCAGCAGAGATTCTGGAATATGGAAATATTACTCAACCTTTCAAGGTAATATGGAGTTTTGTTGGCAAAATCAAAAGCTTGGTTACAAGATGTGAAGAGAGATAGGCCTATATTTTCCTCAACACTCAACGGAATTCTAAAATCACTGAATTTGATATCGAAAGGTTGTGTAGCAAATATGATAAAGTGCAATAGGGAATGAGATATAGTAAATCCCCATACCCACTAGGCGATTTTTCCGCGACCGGGTGACAGGCAACTGGGAGAATGGCTATTGTCATCGCTGGGCAACTGTAATATCAAGACATTTTGATATTTTTTCGCTGATTTTCCCACAAACCCAGTGGCCAATCTACATCATACCCAGAGGAGTAGCCCGGCAATTCCGAGTTGCCCAGCAATTTTACCGGTGGTTCTCCTCATCACCAGTCATCTGGCGATGGTAAAATCCTTTGTGGGTATGGCCCTTAAGAGTTAGAAATTGTTAAGGAAGAGTTGAAATAATCATATGCAGATCAAAAGGGCCCATTCTATTATCATCCATGCTAAATGCAAATGAATGCAATGAGGTCAAGCATGCAAAATACTGAGTTCGAAGTGGTTTCATAACAAACCTCAACACTGCTACGTGAGTTTTGAGTTTCATAAAGTTATGATGAGATTTTTGGGTGTCATAAGCCCCATACCCACTAGGCCATTTTACCGACACCGAGCGACGGGCAACTAGGAGAATCAGCCGACTCTTCTGATCAGCTGTTAGTATGATATATTGAAATGTGCATGTTTGATCTGGATCTGGATCTGTGAATCGGCTGACTCTTACAGTAGAGTCGGCCGATTTTAGCACCAATAATCGGCCGACTCTGCACAAAATCACCTAGTGAGTATGGGACTTTGGCTACGTGAGTTTTGTGTTTGCTTACATGAGTTTGCATGGATTTACGGGAGTTTTGGGCCCACTCAAATGAGTTTTGGGTGGATTTACGAGAGTTTGGGGTGTATTTGCGGGAGTTTTGTTATGAAACGGGAGTACAGTTTCCATAAGGGTGCATAAAACCTCCATACCTCCATACAGAGGTTGTTATGAAACACCCCCCAGTGGCCTGTTTCATAACAAATCTCCGTAGGACTTGCGTTTCATAAGTTACGATCATCTTTTTGGGTGCCGTAGCTATGTGAGTTTGTTTTTGCTTATGTGAGTTTGGGTGGATTTACGGGAGTTTTGGGTCGAGTTTCGGGAGATTTGGGTCGACTTAGGTGAGTTTTGGGTCGATTTACGCGAGTTTTGTTATGAAACGGCGGCGTACGAGAGTTGCAAACTTGTGTACAGTTTCCGTAAGCACAAATAAAACCTTCGTAACTACGGAGGTTTTTATGAAACACCCCACAGGTCTGATAAGGTTGTGAGGACATTGGGAGAGGTGGTCGAGGTAGTTTTAACATATTCGTGATGTGGCACTTGAAACATCACCAATACCTACATATAAGGCACTATCTATACAACCCTCCCCATGGGTCCCACAAGGTAAGGGGGCTTAGGGAAAAGTTTGCTCAACTTTACTTGTCCATAACTTTTTTTATTATTCATGACTTGATAAAAATTAGAAAAGCATCATACAGTTTATGGTTGGGAAAAGGTTGTTCTGGTGATAAACCAACATTTTTACAATGATGTGCTTTTAACCCCTTCAACCCGATAAGGTCATAACTATTTGGCCACCACATTGGTGTTTTCCATAACTTTTATGGTCAGCCAACAACATAAAGATTTGTATGCGTTATTTATTAACAAAAACATTGAAAGAGCGACTAGTGAGGCCACATTATGGTCAACATGACTTATCCAGGTTTGAGATTGATTCAGTTAAATTGTATAATTATATATAGACAAAGATTATTCTACGAGTGTAAACTCTGTATATTTAATTGGGCAGCTGAATTTTAGACCAGTCTTTTAACTGAACAGACACTTTGCGCCGGGGGAGATACAAGTATATGTGTATGGGATAATAGGTTTGTCTGTCTTTTGCGCGTATAAAGGATAAGAGATTCGTATAGGAGAGTTATATTCGTGATGTTACTTCGAATAGTAAATAATATCTCTTTAACCGGCGTGTTTGATAAAGGAGTAGCTAGAGTAGGTAGAGTACTGTAGAGGTACTCCCCGCTGAATACAATATTCTCACGGTAACTTTGGACACCTTTGGAAAGGAAGAGCCACACATTCAAATACAGTTAAAAACCTTTATTGAGTCTAGGTTTACAATCATAAAAAGGTCTCTACAAGATAGACCGTATAGTGAGCAATACCTGTAGTGAACAATGACACGCCCTTAGAGCGCTTACCTCAATATCCCAGAGTGGGAGTCCTAAACACATAGAGAGAGTCTGTCAGAGTCCTGGTCTAGACCAGCAAGGTGGTGCATGGTCTAAGTCCTAGTTAGCAGGGATCCTCTCAGAGTCTTGAATGTGGTTGTCTAGAGGCAGGCTCTGGGAGAGCAGGTAGCCACAGGTCCAGTCTTGCAGAGGTGTTCCGGGGTTGAGAGTTCCAGAGGAGACTGCCCACTGGTCTGCTGAGCCCTCCTTTTATCCCCCTGCAGTTGACAGCTTGTCATAGGGTGATGGACGACTCAGTATGATTGATTGAGTTCTTGGACCAGTGAGAGGGGGCCATGCTGTCATCTTTGATTGATGGTCCATGAATGAGTCAGTGTTCCTATTAATCATCAGAGCTGTCAGTCATCCTGGGGATTCCCCAGCTCCAGGGGTGAGTCGGTGCAGGGGTCACTGAGTGCAACCTGTGGGTGCACCTGCACCCACCATGAACATGACCACCAGTTATAAGGTGGTTATGGTTGTACAATGTTTTACATCAAATGGTTATACAAAGGATTTTGAGAGATTGTGTCTCCTTCAGAGTATTTTCGGACGATTTTGTGTGGGGACTTGGGCTAGTCCCGGCACAACTTTGTGAAAGTTACATCGTAGAAGAAGCACTCTGAAACATATCACATTGTATATAAACCTTTCTATACTATTACAGTATTCCTTGACATGATTATAATATTATTGGGGTGTTTTTGAATGTATTATAATTTTGATAAAATGCTGACAAATATAATATTTTGAGCAAAATAAAGGCTATGTCGCCGGAAAAAAGGAAATATAATCCATTTATCGACATTTCTAACGACTTTTCTACTGACCCATGTATCAAACATTTACCTCTAAGGTGTGCAGGTGTATGTGAGCTAATGTTATATACTTCACATCAAAAGCCTGGTGTGCAGTACACTAGGCGTGGCTTTATTATGTTCAACTAATTCATTAGCCTGCATAGCGGCAAGGGAACTCTTTGGTGAACAACCTTTGAACAACAACCTCTTCATCTAAAGGGGTTCCATATAAATTGATAGATTGGAAGAGCTAGGAGTCTTACATGATTGTTCATATACATGTATGTAGCTGGATACACTCTATATTCTGAATTTGGTTTGAGAGCTAGCCGTGGCAAGTACTTTGTAGTTCACTAAACCCTCTCTCAGTTAAGTCAAACTGGATTGAGTTGTTCTACTAGAGTTATCTATTGAGAGACCTAACTCTAGGGAATATATAAAAGCCAAAATTGAAGAAGAGCTGTGAGTGAGCAGATGGGAAGGATGAGTGGTAAAAAGGATCGATGGCTCGCCAGACAGACAATTAACTAGACTTAAAATCATGGACGATACTTGATAGTAATGAAGGCATCTGCAGACACAGATGAACTCCTTCTGAATAGCTTATATTAATACAGGTTGAAATATAACCCCACATTGTTCAGTAAATTGAAAAAGGAAATGTAACTTGGAATCGATGTAACATACTTTAAGCGATTGTAAAACGAAATGTCGGCATTTTTATTCATAAACACTGGACGAATAGTTACATGTACATAATTGCAAGAATTACAAGCTAGCTAAAAAATTAAACATTTACGCTGGTTTACTTTACTAGTCCGGCCACAGTCGAAATAGACCACCGGGGACGCTCATGCTCAATTAATCGATCCAAGCCAAAGGTCCTACTTTACTCTTTACATGTACACCTGTCCAGCTGCTATAAATGCCAGTCTAAATAGCCGTATGTTTTCTTTAAACTATTATGAAAGCTTGCTTTCGAAGTACATTTAACGATTGCCAATGACTTGATCAAAATAATATTTTGGGAAACCATCGGCTTTTTTGTCTTTCTAAAGGTCCGTTTCTGCTGAACAACGTTCAGCTATAGCCCGATTCCCACCAAACCACCATGAACACCAGTCAAAGATTCACTTAATAAAATGATCTGTGGTCGTTACTATACTCATTCAATGGAACATAAAATTAGTGGTTTGGATGACTGCTAACGATCGCTAACGATCGCAAACATCCACAAATGACTTCAAAATCTCAGAAATGTATGAAGAAAATGTCTACTCTGTTAGATATTTTTGGACTCCTAAAGCCCACTATTTCTTTTGTTCCCTTGAGGTTTGCATTGTTTCCACCAAAGGATAGTCGCCCAGTACCTTCTACAGCCATCTACATACCTAGGATTTGGTCTGTCACTGGAAACAACCAGTCGTCCATTTAAGAAAGACCAAAAGCTGGACATTCTTTTTCTATTCGTTTGCCATTTTTGATTGTCGTTTATAGACTAAAATCGTTCTGTGGAAACCAGCTACAGGCGTCGAGTCTACGACAAATTTAAAGTTAAGTGGATACATCGAATTGCTGGTTTGAAGAACAGTAAGGGCCAATACAATGATTTCTGAATGATAGAAAATCAAGTGTCTGATTTTTCGAAATGACTATAGTCAATTATTTCATTCAATTCAAATAAAAGACAGTTAAGACAGTTGTTATCATCAATGTATAACTACCATATTTCTTTGAAATGTAGTGCTATAGTGTGAAAAAGTACATGTCATACTTATTTTAGTCGTTTTGTATATAGACATTATAATTATCTCTATGTTCTTTATGAGCAACCAGTTGTTCGTTTTTGAATAGCAAATAGACAGACTTTTGCAGTCTTTGAAAGTCTTTGAGAGGTTAATATTCAAAATCGCTTTTAATAAGTAAACACCTTGTGCAGTTTAACATCTGTCTGTTTGATTTGCTCACATGGCCCAACTCTATTCCACGTACTAGAGAACAATATTATAATTTAAGCATAGTTTTCCCAGTTTCAAAGGTTCATCATGTCATTTTGATCCATTGATACTTTGTAATTATAATTGTACCGTATCTTGGATATTTTCATCGATAAACCTGTTTCCACAGTTACACATGACATTAACGTTTGGCTATGAGTTCTGCCTCTTGGTAAATGGAAGCAGTTGCACATACTATTTTGAAAGTGTTTCTGTTTTCATTGCTATTGCAAAATAATGTTATGGCCCACACGCGGAAATAAGTTAGGCCTTCGCGATACGTGATATACATGATATGTATGTAAATGTAATAAAGTTGATAAGAGCGAATAGCAAGGAACAAGGTGGATATGATTATTTGGACAATAAATAAAGACACAATATTTATCAAAATTCCTCGTATACATCGACTCTGTTTTAAAGTATCACGATATGACCTCTACGGCGGCGAAGAAGCAACTAAAGAGGTGGTTATTACGCTGCTTGGTATTTATAGTGGGATGTCAACAAACATAATGGAAACCGAATAATAGCATCACTCGCCACCCCCAAAATATTTATTTTGATTTGATTCCGCTATAAGAAATATAAGGCCTACTGTATAAATATCCATATCGTGAAGTGGTGCAATTTCGAACTTATAAGAGATGTCTTTAATGAAAGGGGAGAATAGAGGTGGGCCATTTTAGCATTACATAGACATAAAGTTACAATTTTTTTTTAAATATTGACTGTCAAAAAAAACTGTAATTTTACATATCCCTGGTCGAAAACTATTTCTCTTAAACCGGAATATATGGTCTTGCATGAACGGCAAAGGTAAAGCGAAACACCGTAAATATAAGGAACAATTATTTACAGTCTAATAAGCTGAAGAAAGGCACCCCATCCCATCCAATCCAACACTAGTTCACTACTCTGTGTTCGTCTATGTTCCCAACAATGTATTAGATACAACATCAAAGTGTAAAATATTAGGTCGCTTATTAGTATGGAGGGGAGTTGGGTTGGGTAGGCGCAGTATTTGAGCTTTAGGGAGGCCATAGTAAGCAATCAGGGCTCTCTTTGAAGGGGATCAGAGTGCCGACAAACTAGTGATACTCGCCCCAAGGAGAGGTTGGTCCCATGCTTCTTTTAGTTACTCCCCCAGTCATTTAGCAGGCTCAGTCTCAGGTCTCGCGCGTCGTAAGCGGATTACTGGTCATATTTCCAGTGTATAACAAAGCTGAATAAATGTGTTTCTCACTATCCGATATAGAATATGAAATAGATTCATTTCCGAAGGCTGGTACCCTCGGATACGTTCAGACAAACCACTTGCTGATTGCACTCAAGTATGATGGTTAAGTAGCGCTTACATGTTTATATGTTATACAGTCTATTGATGGAATTCGTACCAAAGCACATAATGATATCGGTACAAAGTAGGTATCTAACGACTATTCAAATATAGAAACTCTCTGTTCTAATTCAAATAGTAGAGCGTTTGGGGAAAGTTACCAAAATCAATGTACAAGTGAGAGGTACTTATATAGCCTTTTTCCCAAAAGTAATAAATGTGGTCTCAATAGTGGTAAGGATAAGCCTATCATTTCCAGGAGATTTCCAGTTGTATAAGATACGTGTACAGCTTCTCAAATAGTTACCAACTCAATCTACGTATTCAGTGCTCAGCCTTTTATATTAGTTACCTGTGTCTACTGCCCTTAGGAAAGTTACATTACATGTAATGACATGGGGAACTTCTGGATGGAGGACCGTCCTTGCTAGTATTGGTACGTGTGTTTGACACTGAGGGTGGTCTCCTAATGCCTGTATCATGGATGCACCTACTGGGTGCATTGATCTTAAGCCATGTGGGTGGTTGACCAACCTTTCAGGTACAGCTTTTAGAGGTTTCTTTGGATAGGACCCAGCTATATCAGGTTTGCTGATGGGGTGCAAAACCTAGGCTAATCTGTGCCCTCTATATAGGTGTCACCTTGGCTGAGGTAAGTTTTGCATGCTAGGCAAATGTCTTGTTGGGCTCCCTTTGAGGTCAATTTTCGTGAGTTTTTGTGAATGTTTTAGTTATGTGTTTGAAAATAACCCTTGTCTTATTCATATCGGTTTAGACAGGGTCTATTGCAAAGTTGGGTATAATCAGTGGCCAATTTAAAGTATTTTGCTAACCAAAACAGGTGAAAGAATATGTGACAGTATGCGTCTCCTAATACATGGCTATTATGTTGATTTATATGTGTGCCAATACTGGGCAATGACAGCCTACCTTATATCATAGAAAGGCACGTCACCGTTTGTTCTATGTTTGAAGCTAATAAAGAGAGGAAACCAGCCTACCTGAGTAACTTCTTTATGTGGGGGGCCTCAGAGAGCAGACCGTATGGATGGCTGTCCTAATTGGGAGCAGCTCTTTGCCTTGAGATGTATGGTGTGTAAAAGGGAGGTGAAAGTAGATAAGGCCACAGTGTCCAACAAAGGTTCACCTTATCCTTGCCTCTGTGGCCAATCAAAGGAAACCAGATCCCAACGTCGTCTGTCCTCATGGTGATTAAGGACTAGTTTCATAGGAAGATTTTCAACAAAGTACTCTTTTATGTTTACAAGGGATATTCATAGAAATTAGCAGCGAGCACTGCCAGTGAGAGAAGTTGAACTAAGTGTATTTCTGATGACAACTATTGTTACAATTTTGCTGTGTTCGTCATTCGTGTAGCTCTATATTCGCTGATGACTTATTCAGTGTTACTACCTCCTCCACTCCTATTGGCCTCCAGAAAATGGGTCACCGACATTACGTCAGGTAGCTCAAGTCTACAAGAAACTGTAGTAAATCTCACTCAGTATGCTTAGAGGGGGAGGGATCATCAGTTCTCTCTAAACGAGTGTCTTATCTAGTTCACATGTGATGTTGCAATGGTCAACAAATTCCAGCTGCTCATATAGCAATACCCGATAATTGACAGGTACGACCCGTCGTTGGTTCTTCTTTCCCTCCAGCTCACCCCTTCGTCTCTCTTTACAATCCGTATCCACCCCGAGACCTATGAGAGACTTATATTCAAAACCACCCAATCCCGCCTTTTTAGGCATATTCTACTAAATGAATTCACCCTAACAGGAGATGTCACTATGTGTATGATTTTCTGTTTCACCGAAATTAATTTTGCGGAATTTCCTAATTATTCAGGCCAGTGTCTTTAAGAATAGGAAACACTAATTAAATTGGGTTGACACATCAATATATCCGAACGTATTTTGTCGCAACACGTGGAACTAGTATTCATAATTAAATATTATTTGTACATAATTATAATTTTAACGAAATTCGAAGATGTCCGTTCTACAGGAACAACCTTATTTAAAACGAAAATCGCAGTATCGAGTACCAAGCGATTGGGAAGTACAAGAAAAAAAATGCTCACAGTTCCACTTGATGGAATAAAACAAAGTTTAAGCAAAATCCATTAAAGGTTTCTTTTACAAAGTAAACAATATTAAAGATTAAAAGCCGAAATTGAATTTGCAATGTCAGGGAGGACTCATTTTCAGAAGAGCTTAATGTTACATTGACCTGTCGACATGAAGATAAGCCGAGTAATTTGCCAACTTTTGGAAACATACGAGCCCCGAGAATCCGTTATGGACTCTACCGTTGCCAAGGTGATAAGAATTTAATAAACATGAAGTAGGAGGATACTTTGCAGCCAACAGCAAAATCATAATACATTTTCTCATGAACAGTCAACAATATTCGTATTAATCATAGATATTGAAATCGATTTTCTGAGACGGTCGCATGCAGCAAAAGAAAATAAACGTTTCGCCAATTGCGCCACATTCCTATTAATAGGACCTCTCCCCGACAACACTGGACATTGGTCACGTGCTACATCTGACCAATGGGGAGCCTGCTTTCAATTTAAGCTAATTTACAAGGGAGCACAGCCATAATTATATTGTGAGGTATATCTAAGAAAGGGAAATGCATTAGAAATAACCATCACTTCGACATCCTTGACCTAAGAAGTTTAAGGTATAACCTATCCGCATTATTCATAAATATCTGTGGGTGCCAGAGTTCTAAGAATAAATACCTAGAGGTTTCTTACGCTGGTGCCCGCGCCTCGAACTCACGCTATCGCTGTACGTCACGAATAGACGCGGGTTCAGCCCAACGCCCAGTTCGTCAGATTTTGGCTAACTCGGGGTCACGTGACCACCTTTCGACCAATCAGCTCCATCGACACAACGGGGTGAACCTGCACTCTCTCAGGCCGTGTCCTCCTAGCCGAGAGAGAAGGGAGACCAGCATAGAGGTTTCTGTCTACAAGACAATAAATCTATCTATCTATATATATATATATATATATATATTTATATATACTGAATAATCATCGATAAAAGTTGCAAATCAGGCTAATCAGCGAGCTCAAGGTAAAGTCTTTAATCAATCGATGCTTTGCATCCGGTATGGGCAATGCAACGGTAGAATGGGGTTCAGCTTTTACTGATATATTCATTTCAGGCCCAAATTGGTGCTGGATGCGCTTAGGACTGTGAAAAACTGCATGCATTCCCCAAGGGAAGAAAAAGAGGCAGCGGGGCATTAGGCAACACAGATTCGTTTGTGCCTTCAAAACACATGAAAACAAGCTTGCCACCCCGAACCCTCCTGGGAATATCTTCTAAGCAAAAACAAGGACCTGGGTCCTGGCCTTTTCCGTTGATTTAATTAAGCTCCCCAACGAAAGCCATCCCCAAGGTGCCAAGCACCACAATTAAGTCTTGTTTTAGCAGGGCCGAGATTTGGACTTGTGTGGCGTGGTAACCCTTTCTTTATTGATGAACCACGTTTTCTTTTGCGGGCCAGCTCCTCTTAGAGGTATTTGAACAGATTTTCTTTTTCACAGAATTCAATATGGAAAAGCTTGCAAAGACGCGATGAATATGGACAAGATTATCTGTCTGTCTGTGTGTTTGTCAGTCTATTGTAATGATGAGATGAATTATTAAGTTATAACTTAACCTGAGACATGAAATCATAAATGACACAAATATAGGTACTACTCAAAATATGACTCAAAAGTGTATAAACTAGAGTGCTCAAAATTGTTGATCTCCGTAAATAACACAAACTACTCTATTCCATTACTATTCTAGTTATGTGATCGTGTGATCCATTTCAACCAATCAGCCTCTATGTACCTTTCAGGGGGCCTATAAAAGGTGATTTATTTTATTAAATAAATCAGTGTCCTCATTGGTGCTCAACTACCTGTTGTTCACTTGGAGAAATAACGTCATGATAATACTCCATACCAGAGCACAGACCCAGGTATGACCCCAAGGGTCTCAGTTGTTGGACCGATTACTGTCCCAAGGATAACCCTGACTGAACGATGGTTCAGGCAGGTGCTCCACCAATGCTTATATGTTAGATCGGAAATTTGATACCCAAATCATAAATATGCAGCAACAACTGCAGGCATGCTTTGAGCTCCTGCCCCCCCCCCCCCTTGTCGGATACCAACATGTTGGTATCCTTGACCATAAGCGATCCATATAAAACCAAATAGAAATTATAGCACGTACCACAAGCAAGTACTACAAGTACCTATATTCCACCTTGTGGTACCCTACCACAAGCAAGTTTGTGGCAGTTTGCTTGCGTCTTTTCATGGTACCACAAGCAAATACTGCTTAGTGGAATATGGCCTTAAGGCAGGGACACGTCAACATAGGTTATGTGCTGACGTGGATACACAATTTAAAAAACACAACAAAATTAATGGCATTAGTACGATTCAGACAAAGCTGAATATTGTTCTTTAATTGGTATGATGTTTTCAGTGTTGATACCAGTATTCCTGATCTAATGTAGGAGCTCAGAACTGTAAGGTATAATCTAATTGATAGTTCAAGAACAACCAATATACTGTGGTTTGAGGATGAACAATGGTAACTGCCTTGCCCCAAGAATGCATGTTGATATTCAGGGTCGGCTCAGCAATTAAGAAATAACATTTTTCGTCAAATCACATTGTTTTTACAATAATTCATAAGCAAAGATTATATGCTCATATTATTGACAGCGGGTACAATTAATCAAGAAATGATATAGGGAGAATATTGTTTCAAAATTGTGAGCCACGTGTTCATGTGGGAACAAAAGATTATGTGAATTTGTTGGTCATGCGATGTTTGAAAATGTCTTGGAATTACTGGAAATAAAACCTAAATATAGTTGGGAAATAACCTACGATTTACATAATCTTCAATGATTGATCTAGCACCACTAAGGACATGGCTATCCCATTACCTTCGAACTCATCCTTTTAAATATCAGTACCAGAATCCCCTGTATACTTGACAAATACCTCTAAAACATGACAAATGTACTCCCGTTCTGTTAATATTGGCCGACACTGAATGAAAGTATACTTTCTCCTCTGGAACTGCATACAAGTATTTGCGAGTTGTTTGCACCAGCTTGTCTGACTAAATCTCCGCCACAACACCAATCACGTCCAATTTCCCATTCTCACAATTCAAAACCGCATCATGAATTACTTTACTACTGATGTCATAACGCTCCCAATAATTGTAGTGATCACTATGACCAACATGGGGACTGAAGCCCATGCGTTGAACCCTCAATCCCATTACTTATAGCATTAATCTTCTTGTGAACAGTAACGGATCACCCATCTTTCTTATGATGATCCTTTCTTTTTCAAATAATACATGCACAAAAACACTTCCTTTGTCACTCCTTTTCGCTGTGAAATCTGCCTTGTTGGATATTAACCATTGCTGTGGATATATCTGGCCTTCAGCACGTTTTCAGAGATAGAGTGAGTGAAAATAGTCTATCCTCTTGTTTCAAGCTTTAAAATTCATTGACGTCTGATTCACTGATGCAGTCCCTCATGGAGACATCATTGTTGCATCGGGATTCTACCGCATATACATGCATACAATCTTTGATGCCTTCTTTGTAAGGAGTGTAATATTTAAATTGTGACCCAACACACAGAAAGGGTGCTCCGAGGGGGTTATAATCTTAACCTCTAAGGCTAATATTAAGCGAGAAGATATGGGTAGATTTGCAAAAATAAGGGATGAAAATGTCCTTACCCAACTTTATCTGTAGGATTCAATTAACCCACTCTAAACATTCTATTTTGTTTGAAAAACATTCTATTTGGAATGTAAATGGAATGTTTTTCCCCAAAATATTACCAAACATCAGATGTTTGGTTACCATGGAAACAACAAAATTTTGCCAATTTTGTCAAAAATTGTAACCCATTTGGAAAAACATGACTTGATTGTATTACCAGTCCAAACTAAAAGAGATTATCTTTTGTAGAACAAAAGTAATAAGCATAATAGCTTTTATGACTTTTGTTAATTAAATTTTATAGAAAAATCGACAGTCCTGTGTTCAACAGCCTGTAACTTCCTTGAAAATTATCCAAAGTTGATGTGCTTGGTATCATTTGAAAGCTAAAAGCATGCTCTGTAATGCTTAATTCCCGCCTGGAGCATCCTTTCTGTGTGGTGAGACACTTTTTTCCAACAGAAGGTGGGTAGGCATGTTTAACAACTGGAGGGGTGTTAGACGTGGCTTGGATGTTTGCTCTATGTGAACAAAACTGCGAATACACCAGGTGAGTGAAAATTATTTCACAGTGCCTCTTTGTTTGCCACCTGTTCAAACTGTTTTTGTTATCCTGTGCCCCATCAGTCCGTTTTGTATACTTGGGCCAGGCAGCTATGATACCCGATGTCATTGGTCAGATTGGTCAGATTGGTCAGTGGTGTTGGGTTCTGCTGCAGCAGCAGGCGTCCATATTGAACAACGGGAATTGTTTATGTCCAAAAGACGTCAACCGATTTTAATTCTCATCATTCTAAAAAGAAAAGCACTTTAAGCGAAACGCTTTGTATCTTTTTCCTTTCCTTTTTTGTACACAAATAAAACCAGTGGTTTAGAGGTTTAAAAGAGTATGTCTGTAAAATTAGGACATCCTGTGATTCCAGGATACCTTACTGTCCTGTTATCATAGGACAGACTGTGATGACCGTGAATTTTTTCGATGGAAATGAAATTGTAAAAAAAATGTCTTGATAATTATAGAAAGAGCTTACCTGCTTACTGTATTACAGCTAATGTGACGGCATTCTGGAGCTAATAGTAACCTTATGATATACAAGGAAACTTCAGGATAAATAAAGAAAAATATAAACAATATAAATGAAGCAAAACACATTTTTTCCTTGCTAACCTATTGGATATTTACAAACATTTTTTCCTGTTGTTACTGTTCGCGAAGGGCAAGAAATCGCAACACGATTGCATGACCCTGAGCTATCTGCCTGAGTCTGCATGGGCTTGTTCGTGATCACATTGTCTGTGCCATAAGGTCTACGTCGCCCCGGGCAACATGGACTTCCAATAAACGGGACAGGGTAATTAATCAGACTATTAGCCACCGACATATTCCCCATGCCACGTCCTTAATTAACACTGCGTGATGGCACGTTATTGGTTATATATGCGGAAGTATCCCAATTTCTACTATTCTTAGAAGGAAGCAAATAACTGCCCATCTACATTACCCAGAATTAGTATTCTTGTAGTAAACAGAATTTTGGCTTGATAGCTTAAAAAAACAGCTGAAGATACATTGTCCTATATTGTCATCATTAGCCTTGAAATACCGAGATTTGCGGGCCGGTAGAAATTATTAGCCAAGAGGGGTTGGAACTATCATGACTGTGACACACCACACAGAAAGGATGCTCCGAGGAGGCTGTATCTTAAGCTCTAAGGCCAATATTAAAGGAGATATGGGTAGATTTGTGAAAAATAGGGATAAAAATGTCTTAAACCAACTTTTTGAGTAGAATTCAGTTAACCCACTCTAAACATTCCATTTTGTCTGAAAAACATTCTATTTGGAATGCTAATAGAATGTTTTTTCCCCATATATTACCAAACATTAGATGTTTGGTTACCATGGAAACGACAAGATTTTGCAGATTTTGTAAAAAATTGTATCCCATTTGAAAAAACATGACTTGAATATATTATAAGTCCAAACGAAAATAGATTAACTTTTATAGATCAAAAGTTATTACCATAATAGCATTTAATGGTTTCAATTTAACTTATGGGGTAAATCTTATTTAATTACTAAATATTTAGATGGATATTCAATATCTGGTCTTTTTTTCATTTTCAGGAGCACTGACATTCCTGTCTTCCACAGCCTGTAACTTTTCTGAAAATTATCCAATCTTGATGTGCTTGGTATCATTTGAAAGCTAAAGATACCCTCTTTAATGCTTAATTCCCGCCTGGAGCATCCTTTCTGTGTGGGGAGACAATTTATTATTGTATGGGACTAAGACTAAAATGTTTGCCTATGTTTTTCAATCCCAAATTACCATAGAACTCAACAATTCATTTCTAATTTTCAAAATCATCTGGGTACACCAGGTAGAGAGTCTAAGAGAATGAATAATAACAGTGCTCGTATTTAAAACAAATTACTGTACCTACTCAACTTCTCTTGGTCAATGCTTTATAAGGTGCTGTCTGTTTTTGCTTATACCTTTATCCCACGCACGGCTGGCCATAAAGGATGCTTCTTTTCTACAATATTTTTTCGTATGTCAGTCCCTTTTAATAGCATAACGTTATTAATGTAATGCATGGAAAGAAACAGAAGTCAGGCGACTTACATATATATCATTTTGTAAAGGAACCAAATATGAGAGCTTTTAGATCAAAAACAATATTTTCTTGAGAAGGTCTTGGTGGATACAGAAACTAGTTTGAGCTGCCTATGGCCAACTTTCTTACATATTAAGGTTCTTGGCTATCCAGTTCAGTTCTGGGCCGGAACAGAATTGCAAACAAAGCACGTAGTGGACGAAGAGTAGTGATTATTTGACTTGTAATGTCGGACCGAGGAACATTGTCTCACAACGTTTTTCTGTGATTTTGTATCTGCGAATCTTGAACTAAACCTTTTAACCCCTTCTAGAATGCAACAGTTATCAAGAATTATGTGAGCTATATCCTGGCAATCTTAGAAACAACGTTTTCTTCACTAGATCTTCTAGATCTTAATGTCTTTGGATGAATTATCTGACGCATGAAAAGCGTAAATACATCCTATTGTTTAGTTAATTAAGTTGCCGTTGAAGGCTAATTAGTGAAGAAAATAAATGATGACAGGGTTATATTTAGCAGACTTGAAAGAGTATCTTACGGCTGCGGATGTTCCGGATCCTTCGGTGACAATTGGGCTGTAATTCACCTGAAATCCTTATCAGAGGGCTAATCTAATATCAGTACCCTGCCCTTATCTAGGCTCGTGAGAGGTGATGACACATTACCTAGGCTACCTCTTACATGATAGGGGAGAGTAGGCACCTAGAGCTGTGGGGTACCTTGGACCAGGGGTTATCCTGGCCAAGGTATTAACTGTGCACCATTGGTGGCAACCAAAACAATGTCCTAATAGTAGAAAGAAATGAATAAAACACAAAAAAAAGCAATATTGAAATAAGACGACTAAACTAAACAGGAACAGAAAAGATTGACATAGTTTTAGCAATTAAAATTGTTTCTTGCAAATATATAAATATGCATTTCAGCCTCCCTGGGTTGACTTTTCAGATTACAGAAAATGATAATATTTGTGCATAAATGTACATGAATAAACAAATTTGCTAACTAGATTTAAGTTTGTTTATTGTTCCTGTAAAAGACTGCTGCTTACATTAGAAGTATGTCTAGGTTCAGACAAATTTCCACCGATCACACCAAGAAGGTCAAACTTATTAATATTTTGTATCATCTGGATCCGAAGATCCATGGCAATTTCAAAAAAGATATATGAATAAATGTCAAAAACAAGTCTTTTATAATGCCATCTCCTTTCGGGAGTTTATGAAGACCACTTATCTCAGTGCTGACATTCAGACCAACAAACATGGAGACGGTGCACTGAGCAAGGAATTATTCGGAAAGGTATATATTACCCGAAGGTGATAGCCTATTTCGTATGATGTGCCACTGTACTTTTTCAATCTGTCTATAGGTGCTTATCTTGTGGACACCACCTTTTTTGTTGATAATAAGGTTTCTGCCCCCCGGTTCTAGGACATATACCCCTGGACACTTACCCCCTGACACTTACCCCCTGGACATTAACCCCCTGGACCCTTACCCCCTAGGACACTTACCCCCATACCCACTAGGCGATTTGACTGTTGCTGAGCAGTAGGCGACCGGGAGAATCAGCGTCGTCGTCGCCGGTCGCTGGGCGACTCCCCGTGGGTATGGGGCAAATTCTGAGCGACAGGCGATGGGTGACGTGATGGGAGGGAAAATCGCCAGAAAAATATCAAACATGCCTGATATTCCAGTCGCCCTGCAACAACGACGGCAATCCTCCCAGTCATCCGTCACCCATCGCCGCTACAGTCGCTTAGTGGGTATGGCCCTTTATCCCCTAGGACACTTACGCCCTGGACACTTACCCCCTGGACACTTACCCCCTAGGACACTTACCCCCTAGGATGCTTACCCCCTAGGACACTTACCCCCAACCTTGGAGAACTTGGTCCAATGATGTTTTGACACTTCCCCATCCACTAATTGTTGAGTAGGGACAAGTTAGCCTTTTAGGTATGAATCCTAGACATCTATTAGAAGAGAGGGATATTTATTTAGTTACTTACTAGTGATCGCTTAAGATTTAACTGCTGTGCTCCTGGGGGAAATTTTAGGTAAAATGGATACTGTGATGAACGGCTATTCATCCAAAATACATAGAGGTCAAAATAATAGAAATAAGGTAATAGTAGAAATATATGTAAGAGAACGAAATATATGTAAGAGAACGAAATAGATGTAAAGGAACGAATATGTAATAATGAACGAAAGTATAGAAAGCCTGAAAAAGAGGCACGAATATGTAAAAGAACGAATATGTAAAGAACGAATATGTAAAGAACGAATATGTAAGGAACGAAAATGTAAAGGAACGAAACCCGGAAATATGTAAACCGGAAGTGAAATGTAAACCGGAAACGGAAAATATAAACCGGAAGTGACGTCAGTTGTAGGTCACGTGACCGAAAGCAGCCAATCAGGGCTGACCTCTCTAGTATATAAAGGGGCGGTGAGGCCCGAATAAACAGAGTTCTTTAACAGTTCTCCTGGTGTCCAGACGTGTCCTCTTTCCTGAAACAACCGCTAAAGATGAGCCGATCAGAGTAATTAAGCAGAAGTTAGGACAAAACAGTCGAAGCTCGAGATAGGTAGTAGAAAAACAGGGTAAGGGGCCCGACGGCCCGAAGAACGAGGAACGAGGGAACGGAGTAAGGCACGAAGGCCCGAAGTAGTCCCGGAAACCGAGGCGTAGTATGGCACGAAGACATGGGGAACGGAACGAAGGAGCGAAGTCCGCGGGGACGAGGGCGCGGCATGCTCGGCCCCACGCTACCAAAAATAGGCGACCGTCGGCCCGTCGCCCCCACGGACCGGAACTCAGGGGTGGACCGCCCGGTCGGGGTGAATGCTGGTCTGGGAGATAGAGCGAGACGAACCCCGGCCGACCCGTACCCCTACCATAATTTCCCTCCCCCGCAGTCCTCCGTTGACATCGAGTGCCGATTCCCGATCGATTCGCTCAGCCCCCCCTCGTGCGCGAGGCACGACTCTAGAAACACATCTCGGTTCTTGGCCCGGATTCCCCGTCCGCCCCGAGACCCGAACAACCCCCACGTTCCTCTGTTGTAAGAATCGGCAACCCCGACTTACCAGAGAACGTCACACTGGTGGCAGCGGTGGTGCTGAAATAGGCACATACGGACTTGTAGATCTTGGGTGTTTCGTCGGTATTGGATACTCATGGCGACCGCGGCAGTCTTCGAGCAGATGGATTCTGACGTCGCCTTCAAAGAAGGTGGGGAGGAGAAAGGAGGTGCGAAAACCGAAACCAAAGGGGAGGACACGACCATCATGGGTAGGCAGTTTAATTTTATGGGAACGTCCACCCCGACGGATGAGCAGAATGCGCGGGCTCAACAACAACAGACCGGCCAGGTAGGAGCGAGTTTGAAGAAGTTTAGTTTACGACCAGAGAAGTATGACGGTAAACCGGATTTCGAGGGATGGATCAACCAGTTTGAGGAGTACGCAACATTGGGACGCTGGACGGCCGAGGAAAAAGCGGCGATGCTCTTTCTCTCGCTGACGGGAACGGCACGAATGTACTTTGTCGGGCTCCCGGACAGGGAACGACTCCGTTACTCAGCGAGGGTGGATGCGTTGCGCCGGAGGTTTGGTCAGGAGAAGGACACGTGCAATGCTCTGCAAGAGTTGGCGGGATTGAAACGTGTAAAGAACCAGACAGCGAAGGAGTTGGCTGATAATGCCCGGCGACTGGCATCGAGAGCCTACTTCTCCAACGACTACGCTAGCCAGGAAAAAGCAGCATTACATGCGTTCCAGGCTGCAGTTGGGGAAGACCTTCAGCTGAAGTGTGCAGAGAAAGGATGCAAGACACTAGAGGAGGCGGTAGAGGTGGTAGAAATACAGGAACGATACTCACGCCGCCTCCTGCGGGCAGTGAAGCCCGAGGAGGACGCCAATACACAGATCATGGCCTTAAACGGTAAGTTGGAGGAGATGATGAAAGAATTGGCAGAAGAACGGGAAGCTAGAAGACAAGCAACGGCCCGGAGGGAGGCGTTTAAGAAGCGAAAAGAATATTTAGAGTGTCATCAATGTCACCAGAAGGGCCATTTCGCGAGAGAGTGTTCTCAGCGTCAGGGAAACGGACAGTCGCCGTCGCAGTAAGCGCGGGGCCCCCTTCGGGCGCGGCGAGAGAAGTAGTAGGCATGGGAGAATGTGGACTTTATGTGGCCGGGACGGTGGGAGAGAGTGTCGTCCGTTTTTTGGTTGATACCGGATCTATGATCAGTCTGCTGTCGGAACGCCTCTGGAGAGAGTGGGGACGAAATTGGGAAGAACTGGATGGATATGAAGGACGTCTCTGCTCGGTGGATGGTAGTCCGTTGCGGTGCTACGGATGCACGAACTTGCCAGTAAAATTGGGAACGCGCGTGTTGAAGTGGACATTCATGGTGGCAGACATCGGTAGAGATGAAGGGATCCTGGGAAACGACTTCGCGGTGAAATACCGGCTAACAGTTAAGCCCCACGCGAGTGCTATCTTCCTGCCCGCCGAGGGGGAGGGAGAGGGGGAACGAATCCCAGGAGCAGAACAAAGAACGGATGGGATTCGGGCAGTTACCGTCGGAGGACAGGTCGTGCGAATCGAGGAAACGACGGAAATACCCCCACTCCAAGTGACCCGAGTAACAGTAGTAACGAGAATAGACATAGGACAGAGTGGACAGCTGGCTGTCATCACCGGCGCTGGATTACCTATGGGACTGGAGGTGATCCCAGGAACGGTGACATTGGGAGAAGAAAATGAAGTTTGGGTGGCCAACCGAGGGACCGAGAGCGCGAAATTGGAAACCGGCGGGGTACTCGGAGAAGCCACCTTCGTACAAGAGGTACGAGGAATAGGAAGTGAAGCAAAAGAACCCCCTGGAGCGCTCGTTGAAATGATAGAGGAGGCTAAGAAAGACCTGACCACGGAGGAAGGCGGAGAGCTGGAGAAAGCCATCATGGCCCGGGAACAAATGCTTGCGACCTCGAAACATGAGTTAGGACGGACAGATTTAGTACAACATCGAATTAAAACGGGGGATCAGATGCCGATCAAGCAGAGGGTCAGACGGTATCCGGCCACCAGGAGAGAGGAAGAACGAGCACTGGTGGAGGATATGTTAAATCTAGGGATTATCCAGGAGAGCGGGAGTGCGTGGAGTAGCCCGACCGTTCTAGTCAAAAAGAAGGACGGAGGAACGAGGTTCTGTATCGACTACCGAAAACTGAACCAGGCTACGAAAGTGGACGCCTATCCGCTCCCACGGATAGAGGACAGCCTCAACACCTTGGGAGGAAGCCTATTCTTTTGCAGTCTGGATCTCGCAAGCGGATATTGGCAGGTGGAGATGGCACCGGAGGACCAAGAAAAGACGGCCTTCGTGACTCAAGGAGGATTGTATGAGTTCAAAGTGATGCCATTCGGGCTAGTGAACGCCCCAGCCACCTTCGAGAGACTGATGGAAAGAATCCTCAGAGGAATCGTGTGGGAGGAGTGTCTGGTATACTTGGATGACATACTGGTCTTTGGACCAACGTTTAAAGTGACTCTGGAAAGATTGGTACGGGTTCTGGACCGATTGAACGCTGCAGGACTGAAGTTAAAGGCGCGAAAATGCAAGCTGTTCCAGAAGAAGATTCCGTTCTTGGGGCACGTTGTCTCATTCAACGGGATCGAACCCGACCCCGAAAAGTGTCGGCAAGTAACCGAGTGGCCGGTCCCTCGGGATCTCCACGAGGTACGAGCCTTCGTGGGATTATGTTCATATTATAGAAGGCATATGAACGGCTTTACGGAATTGGCTGCCCCCTTGTATGAATTGGCAACGAAGGAGGAACCGTTCGTGTGGAGCGCGAGACGACAAGAGGCATTTGATGCGATGAAGAAGGCGCTAACGGAGGCCCCAGTGTTGGGATTCCCGGAGGAAGATGGACAATGGTGGCTTGACACGGACGCCAGTGACGTGGGGACAGGAGCCGTGCTATCACAGGAGCAGAGAGGGGAGGAACGGGTGATAGCTTACACGAGCAAAACCCTGGAGTCAAACGAACGAAAGTATTGCACCACGCGGAAAGAACTGTTGGCGGTGGTGCGAGCTTTGAAGCATTTTCGGTGCTACATCTATGGTCAACGCGTGATAGTCCGGACGGATAATAGCGCGGTCAGTTGGCTGCAGAGAAGTAAGGAACCGATGGGGCAGGCTGCTCGGTGGATTGAGATTATCGACTCGCATTATGTGTCGTTCCAACACCGACCGGGCAGGAAGCATGGGAACGCTGACGCGTTGTCCCGGTATCCGTGCAAACAATGTGGAGAGGAGCACGAGAATACCGAAAAAGTGAGAGTAGTGACGCGGGCCCGGGGGTACGAGCCCGGATGGTCCCCGCAGGAGATGAGAGCAGCGCAGAGGAGGGATCGAGATATAGGGCCGATTGTCGCACGGATGGAAGAGAATGCGGACCGGCCAGGCTGGGAGGCCATATCTCCGGAATCCCGGGAAACAAAGATCCTATGGAGGCAATGGGAACGATTAAGCCTCAGGGATGGCGTGCTGCATCGGAAGTACTGGGAACTGGAAGGACATGGTTGGAGGAACCAGTTGGTCGTTCCCCGAGGGGAACGGGCCAAGTTGGTAAGGGAATACCATGGAGGCGCGGCAGGAGCGCATTTGGGAGTCGCCAGAACGACGGCCCTGTTGGAGCAAGGGTTTTACTGGCCGGGACTCCGGGAAGACGTGCGGAAGGAATGTCGAGAATGTGATTGCGCGTTGCTGAAAAAGGGACGAGGAAGACGGGAGCCGCTACATCAGTACATAGTGGGGGAGCCGATGGAACGGCTGGCCATGGATGTTTCGGGCCCGTACCCAGTCACCAAACGAGGAAATAAGTATTGCCTGATGGTGGGATGCTATTTCACCAAATGGTTGGAGTGTTTCCCGATCCCGGATCAAAAGGCAACGACAGTGGCGGACAAACTGGTTGAAGAAGTAGTAGCACGGTACGGCGCGTTTCGGGAACTACACTCGGATCAAGGCACGAATTTCGAATCCGAGGTGGTGGCTCAGGTCTGTGCACTATTTGGAATACACAAAACAAGAACGACGCCGTACCACCCCAGGAGTGACGGGTACATAGAACGAAGTTTCCGTACTTTGGGGTGTTGTTTGAAAGCCAGCTGCCGAGCAACAGGCCGGGAATGGGACGAGATGGTCCCGCTCGTGATGATGAGTTATAGAGCAACGCCGCAAGCCAGCACGGGAGTGACACCGAATATGATGATGCTGGGCCGACAGACCATGATGCCGCGACAAGCGATTTATGGGAGACCTCTAGGACCAGAGGAGGAACCCCGACGGGTAGGCGACTATGTGGAAAGCCTGGAGGAAGGGCTAGTCGCGGCCTATCGGGAGGCCCGGACAGGGCTGAAACGAGCCGCCATCCATCAGAAACACGAGTACGATGGGAAGGTGACTCGGCGGGAATACCACGCCGGAGAACTGGTCTGGGTGCACGATACGGTAGTGGATAGGGACAAAGGAACGAAGTTGCGATTTCCATGGATGGGCCCTGCACTGATCGTCAAGGTGCTTGACCGAGGACGGGTGGTAGTACGGAAGAAACGAGGGAAACCGGGGGGGGTAGTCTATGTGGACCGCCTGGAACCCTACCGAGGACACGCTGCGCCAGCCTGGATGGTAGCTGACCAGCAAGGATACGAGGCTGCACAGTAAATGCTTGGGGTGGGGCGCGCTAGGGCACGTAAGGAAACGGGGCACCCCTTTTTGTGATGAAGTCGTTTTCGTGTCTCGATTCCGCAGGTGGAAGAGGACCAAGGGAACGACCAAATCGGCGCTACACAAAAAGGCTTTGGCCAAAAAGGACTGATCAACCTGGGGCCATTGAGTCGGGGCGGTGCGCTGACCACTACAGTAGGAGTGCAGGTCGTTAGGCTGTAGAGATTTGCTACCTAGCTGAAGATTGGTTCTCTTGCGGATGTAATATAGGTGGGAAATGCGGGGTTGGAACGAAAAACGGCGTTCGGGAGCCACGACGGCCCGAATGTCTAAAGTAGTCCCACGGAGCCGCTTTCCGGTCAGTTCGGAGGAACCACAGCGTGGAAAAGATGGTTGGATTACAACAGAAGACAGACCCGGTGGCAAGCTGGTGAAGACTTTTGAAGTAATGCCGACTTGGTAATACCGCTTTACAGCGTCCAGGAGACCGGAGGAGAGTAGATGCGGCACTCTCGGGAACGCCGGAGGAACGAACGGACGGTTGTAAAAGGCGAGGCCTGAAACGAGGACGGGCTTTAAAGTAGGTCGTAAAAGGAGTAAAAGAGGACAAAGAGAACGGGGCGGCGGCGAGGAAATGATAACGTCGAGCCCCTGTGTTCTCCGGGAAGTGTGCGGAAGCACTGTGAGGGCCAAGATGAAAAAGGCAAGAGAAGGCGACGGAGGATGAAAAGACAGAGGACGTCCGGTGGGGCAATAAAAGGCCTAGGAAAAAACGCGTGGACGGGCGAAGGGCCGCGAGGTAAAAAGCAGGCGAGGCGGTGACCAGCGGCGGGCCCCGGGGACCGGAAAATAGTAGGGGGCGCCACCGTAGAAGTGGATGGTGAGTCTGACGCTAGGGGTCGCTAGTGCAGGCCACGCCCACTTCCGTCTGCGGCGGCTATAAAAGGCAGAGCGCTCGCCGGAGCAGGTCATTCTGGTCAGCCGATCAGGATTCATCAAATCGCAGACGAGCAGACTGAGCTAAGGAGAAGAAAACAAGAGAAAAAGCAGAGAAGCGAGACGAGCAGCATCACCACGAGACAAAAACGGAAAAGGCTGACGGGACGAGCTTCAAGATTGGAACGAGCCCCGAAAGCCCGGAAAACGGACACGATGAGCGGACAGTGCTGGGAAGGACATTGTCACGGAAAGGAGTTTAAGCACTTGGTCAAGCATATTAAAGGCCAGCACGATGGATTACGGAAGCAGTACTACATGTGCCCGGTGTGTTCGAATCGAGCCTATTCGACACACCAGGACTGGAAGAAGCACATGACGGACTCACACGAAAGGAACCTGCAGAGGGGGATGCCGAAGCAAGACCCCCTTCTGAGGCTGGAGTATGCTGCGGCGTTCGCCTTGGACCCGAAAGGACGACCGCCGTACACCAGTTTCGCTGCTGGGGATGAAACGGCGGCCCGGGTAGCCAACATGGAACGGGACTACGCGGTGCGCCATCCGGAGGGGTTTCAACCCCCTGAGAGGGCGGTGGATAAGGAGGCACCGGAGAGGCCGCGACGGCATATCCGCGTACCTTACTACCCGAGGGCGTCGAGAGGGTCCGAGGACAGCGACGCCGAGCAGCCGGAGCAGGTAGCAACCGAAGAAGGATCAGAGGCCGACGAGGCCGGCGAGGGAGCCCAAGCAGCCAAAGCAGCAGGGAAGGGACCCCTGGCCGAGGTAGCGGAACGATCGACACCCACGCGTCGTTCCCCTCGGAGGGCCGCGAAAGGAGTGCGGAAGGAAGCCACCGAGTCGCCGCGAAGCGCGAGCCGAGCCGTGGTCAACCCGAAACCACTTCTGACACCAGACCAAATATCAGGGTTGGTACAGAGCCGAATTAAGAAGTTAAACGCCCAGGGAGAACCACGGGAACCGAGAGGACGAGGACTCCCGGGCAGAGGAAAAGGACAGACATCCACACCCACCCCGAAGCCGGGTTGCTCAGGAATACCACCGGGGGCTGAGGTGGTGGAATTGGTGAGCTCGTCCGACGACCAACGTCTGAAAGTAAAAGAGGAAGAGGAGCCGCTCGCTTTCAAGAGGCCCCCGACGCAGGGATGCCCGGCGGAGGAGCCGTCGCGAAAGAAGAAGTGGAAAAAGGTCAAGAAAGTCCCGAGAGAATTGGAGGAGGGAACGAGTTCGGACCAATCGGAGTCAGGCAGGAGTATGTCGGTCCGAAGCGATCGGTCCTTGATTATTGCTGAGTCTAGTAGCACGGGAGAGCTGGGACCGTCACAGCCTGAGACCTCGACAGGAGTCAAACGGACCACGGGACTAGAACCACCTTGTAGCGACGCACAATTTACTATGATGACAGTTCATAAGAAATCGGTGATATACGAATCACGACACCCGAGGTACCCCGGATATTTAAAAGGAACAATGAACCGGGAGGGATCGTTCAGGGGTTACCACGAGGCAAGATCCGACCGGGAGCTGGAGGACAGCATTCGGGAAGCACAGGGAGGCCGGCTGGTGGAAAGAGAAGCATTGTACCTAGGGAGGTTTCTACGCGAGATGGCAGAAAGGCAGGGACTCAAACCGTCGGGGCGAGTGGAGAAAGTAAAGTATGTTCGGCATGCGGCCAGGCCGGAGGACACGGCGTCGATGGCCTCGACACAGCCGCTGTTCTCTACCCCTACCCCGACGAGAGCGGATTCACCCCTGGAGAAGATGGTATGTAAGCAGCCGATAGTGCCGCCCCCGGGACTGAAACGAATGAGAGACATTACGGTAGCACCAGACACGCCAGAGACACGGGCGGCGGTTGACAACCTGACTCGAGCCAGTTTGGGGAGCTCGTTCTTCGGGTCGCAAGGATCGGAGGAGACCCCGGGACCACCGTCGCCCGAACGTATGGGATCGCCGCCAGGACCGGATACCCCACTCAAGGACGAGGATAAACACGGGCGAGCGCTACAACCGCGGGTTGTGATACACAGATTACAAATACCGGCTGCCCAGTCCATGGACGCGGAGGTGGAAGACTCAGAGGACATGGAGTTGGGGCAGGCCGAGACCAGAGGATATGAGCCGGAGAAGCAAGAATTGGACGAGTCGGGAGCGGATTCAGTGTTCGGGTCCATAGGAACGGAGATACCAACGGCAGGACCATCTAAAGAAACACCGAGACTCAAGTTACTACGGACACAGGCCATTCACCAGGTCTTACAGGGACACTTTCCGGTGACGGCGCGAGCAGTACGAGACTGGGACGTGGAAGAGGCCATTCGGGTGCAACTGGTGTGGCCCCCGAGGGAGGTGCGAGGAATGACGGCTAAGACAAGAGCAATGGCTTCGGCGTCTATGGCGTTCCTGATGGCACTAGAAACGGGCCGCAAGCCAGAGACATTTGAAGAAGCGATGGCGCAGTTCCCGACGGCGGCACTGGGGCCGTTGACCAGGGAGTTCCCGGGAGTCGACCGGCTAGTTAACGAACACAACCGGACCGTCCAATTGGCTCAGACCCTAGTGATGTACAAAAACGAAGATCAACTGGATGACTTGTTGAAGGCCACAAGAGAGGTGGAAAAACAGAGCGGAGTGGTGGATCAGCTTCTCGGGCGCCCCGCTAGGGAGGAGAGGCTGTTGCTACCGATCCGACGCCAAGAAGAAGGGTGAAGTAGATGCTGCTCGAGGTCTTGCACGGAAGAAAAACAGCGCGACGGAACCAGAGGCGGAATATGGCGCGTCGCGAGTCGGGTGGGGAGGGATTACGGGGCGTTGGCTCCTCACCCATAGTGTCAAACCCCCAGGGAGAGAACCGGGCCGAGGCGGAGGTACCTGAGCCGCACAGGAGGCCGAAGCCTGGATAAAAGACTCTCCTGGAGACCGCTGGACGGGCCCGAAACTTTACTTAAATTCATCGGGAACGGACTGGCGGGCTCGAACATTCTTATCTTAATTTATTCCTACTAGTTTCTTTATGGGAATCTTCTTGCGGAAGTGAACGAAACCACATGTGTTAGGAGGTGTTGAGCGTAATCAGCGAGCTGGAGGGTCCATGACTGGAACGAACTTACCAAGCCTGCGGGGCGAATACGGAACGGGAGGAGGCGCTAGGAGGAAAAACAAGTTTGTAGCTGTTCCTCTTCTTCCCTGGAGCCCGCTGCGTTGGTTGGGACCGAGCAGGTGGAACGGGATCGTCCGGTCGCGGAAATCAAATGGATAGCGGGCCGGGCGGCCCAGGAGCGAGAGTGAAAGTTGGGAGGCGGAATCGAAGAAAGGAAATCAGAATGGACAGATAGTGTTGTCATTGTAGTCTTTGAGTCGACGGTCGTGCCGGGGTAAATAAGGTACCGGTGGGCCGGCGACTCGCCGCTGGAGGAAAGGCTGGCGCGGGCCAAGACTGAAAACCCTTCTCCCGTGCTGCCTTGAGCGATCTGGGGGCGAGGAGGAGACGACCTCTGTCCTCTAGCGGCACTTCTACTCCCTGCAACTTCGTCTTCTTGATCTTGGATGGATCGATCAGAATGTGGATGAGCCCGGATTCATGTACCATCATCTTCTGAGTTTCCTTGTCTTCAGCCTCTTACCGCATACGAAGAGCGGCAAAATGGAATTTTTCGACCTGAATGCTGGTTTTATCGTGCCAGAGTTGATGCAGCGAGTCGTGAAAGGATTGCGGCGAGTCGTAGATGTCTCCCGGAGGACCAAGGCACGAGCAGGGACGATAACTTAGGGAACCTGGCTCGTGACCGACCGAAGCAATACATGAACAAGAAACGAAAATTAATAGACTTACTAAAAACTTATATTAATATCTTACCTGCAGTAACGACAGTGACTGCTTCCATGTCGTACTTCCTGGTATCTTCTTCTCGAGGAACGAAACAAAATAGTCTTTGAAACATATAGGGAAGTAGTCTTTGAAATATACAGGGAGGTGGTGCTTGGAACGTCGGCCGCGGATGCCTCGATAGACGCCTCAAGAGGTCTGCAAAGAGCGACGAGGAGCGATCCTTCTTGGAGTTCGACATCGGATGAGTTCTTCTCTATATATGCTATTTTTGAGATGGGCCCGTTCCGGATCTCAGAGGTTGACGTTGGGTGCAGATCCCAGTTGATGTCGTCCATCTTCACTTTCTACGGCTTCTTCCTCTCCTTCTCACTAATATCTTCAACTTACCAACTTCGAACCGCCGTACCTAGGAGCAGCCCGGAACGGCTCGGAGCTGTTGTCTCGGCGTTCGTCATAGGCATAGTGGCTTCATGCAAGGTGACATGGCACCGTGGACGACTGTGGCCTTACTCCAGAATCAAACCAGACCAGATCTTAAACTTACTTCTATTAACGAACTATTTGTTGGTATTACAGTCTCACGAAAATCGTCTAAAAGCATGGTCCTCCGGGAGGACAAAGAGAAAAACTTAGTAAGCGGAGCGAGGCCCGAGAGCCTAGGAAACGAACGAGGGCCCGAGTGCCCGAAGCAGGAATCCTCTTCTTAGGAAAATCATCTCATCAGTGGAACGAAGGAGCCTCCCTCTCGCCCCAAAGAGGATTGTCTTCCTGCCGTTGCTTACGGAGGGGGGGAGGGATGAGAGGCACCGGCTCCTGTCATCAAAAGAAACTTCATCAAAATTATCTTCTTAATCGGGTCTCCGTTCCGGTTGTTGTCATGCCACTTGGGCCCGGAACGGTGACGGAAATACTTTACTATGGTGGACTCTCTCCGACATCTCTTTCTGAAATCCTGAAATCTTCGAGTGTGTCGACGTGGTCGAGGACTGAACGTCTCGGTGCTGGGTTAACCACGAGGACATGTGCCGTAAAAGTCAAACTTCAGTTCCTGTACGGAAAACGGACACCTCATCGATAATTAATGATTCTAATCTTCTCAGTCTTACCTTCACCCGGACTCCATCTCAAAGTTTCACTGTGACAAATAGCACGAAACCCGCGACGTCGTCTGCTGAAGCTTCCACTCTAAGCTTTGATGCATGAAGTTAAGTTCCTTTCCACATACAACGCCATCTTCTTCTTTGGGTACCTTGGCCTCTGGCTCGAACATGTTGTCCTTGCCAAACGTGAAAAAGTCACTGGAGGGCTCTGAATGCCGAGGCGACCGAGGGTGCGAAGTCCAAAAAGAACATTCTATCTACAAAAACTTCAGTCTTTCTTCTTCAACTCATCCTTAAAATCATCATCATCACCTAAGAGAACGCAGAGAAGAGTAATAGTTACGGAAGAACGAGGGGTCACGACCGACCGGGTGGGAGAATCACGACCGATTCTCTACCCAAAAACAACGGAGAACGTCTGGACGACGGAAGAACGGACCGAGGGTCGAGAGGACTAAGGGTCACGACCGGCCCTGGCCTCTGGGTGGGAGAGTCGCGACCGATTCTCCACCCGAACTAGGGGAGAACGTCTGGACGACGAAAAACGAATGGAACGGGGGCACTGCGGGTCACGACCGACCCATGACCCCGGGCAGGAGGACCACGACCGGTCCCTCTGTCCTAATGAGGGTAAAAGGCGAGGAAAAACGCGCCGAGGGGCTAAGTAAATAGAGCCCAGAGGAGAGGAGCGGGGGCGACGGGGTCACGACCGATCCCCAGTCCCGGGTGGGAGAGCCACGACCGGCTCGCTCATCCTAAAGACGAGAAAAAGAGGAGGTGTAAAACGGGTCCTAATAGATCCAGGATAAGAACTCTGACGAAGATAAAAAGAGACTAGGATATATAAAACGAATTATATGAACTTTCACTAAGAAGAGAGAAAAACGAAGAACGAAAAACGAAGAAAGAAGAGAAATAATAATTAGCCGGATAGGCCCCGGGGGCCCTCCGAAGTAGACCGGGGAGGACAGAGGGTGACACCTCCTCCTCTGCCGATAAGGAGCGTAGGATTGAAATGTTTCTGGTTCTAGAGTATGTTCTGTTGTCGTTGCTGTATGAACTGTTTTGAAATTTTGTAAAACGTGTTTTCCCACCTTTCAAGAAGGTGCGGGAGGGTGTGATGAACGGCTATTCATCCAAAATACATAGAGGTCAAAATAATAGAAATAAGGTAATAGTAGAAATATATGTAAGAGAACGAAATATATGTAAGAGAACGAAATAGATGTAAAGGAACGAATATGTAATAATGAACGAAAGTATAGAAAGCCTGAAAAAGAGGCACGAATATGTAAAAGAACGAATATGTAAAGAACGAATATGTAAAGAACGAATATGTAAGGAACGAAAATGTAAAGGAACGAAACCCGGAAATATGTAAACCGGAAGTGAAATGTAAACCGGAAACGGAAAATATAAACCGGAAGTGACGTCAGTTGTAGGTCACGTGACCGAAAGCAGCCAATCAGGGCTGACCTCTCTAGTATATAAAGGGGCGGTGAGGCCCGAATAAACAGAGTTCTTTAACAGTTCTCCTGGTGTCCAGACGTGTCCTCTTTCCTGAAACAACCGCTAAAGATGAGCCGATCAGAGTAATTAAGCAGAAGTTAGGACAAAACAGTCGAAGCTCGAGATAGGTAGTAGAAAAACAGGGTAAGGGGCCCGACGGCCCGAAGAACGAGGAACGAGGGAACGGAGTAAGGCACGAAGGCCCGAAGTAGTCCCGGAAACCGAGGCGTAGTATGGCACGAAGACATGGGGAACGGAACGAAGGAGCGAAGTCCGCGGGGACGAGGGCGCAGCATGCTCGGCCCCATGCTACCAAACAATAGGCGACCGTCGGCCCGTCGCCCCCGCGGACCGGAACTCAGGGGTGGACCGCCCGGTCGGGGTGAATGCTGGTCTGGGAGATAGAGCGAGACGAACCCCGGCCGACCCGTACCCCTACCATAATTTCCCTCCCCCGCAGTCCTCCGTTGACATCGAGTGCCGATTCCCGATCGATTCGCTCAGCCCCCCCTCGTGCGCGAGGCACGACTCTAGAAACACATCTCGGTTCTTGGCCCGGATTCCCCGTCCGCCCCGAGACCCGAACAACCCCCACGTTCCTCTGTTGTAAGAATCGGCAACCCCGACTTACCAGAGAACGTCACAATACATTTATATTCCTTCTACTTTTTAATTGATATATAGGTAGGTTATGGTACGTCATTCTTTGGCATATGATCTGTAGGTTTAGGAAACTGCAAAAGAAATTATTTTTTGGTTGCCATGACAACCGTTTTATTGATGTTTCTTAGCAGTTCTCTAAATTTTGATATATTAAAGGGAGGAGCCAGTGTGTATAAATTCGTATACTGCCTTGATCGTAAGCATCCAGGGAATAATGATGCCAAATTTTATCATTCTATTGCTGCCAAATTTTGGTTTATATACGTTTTTGTGAATCAAATTTAGTCTCCCTACTTGCACCTGGTGCAGCTTGCTCAGTGCATTTATCTGTATGTGACATCACAAGCAGAGCAGTCGAACAATTATAAAAAGTGAAATAATTACCAGATGAAATTTCCTATGTGCCATTTATAAGTCTCACAGTATTTAGAATTGTGAAATTAAATTATTTGTGGCAAAAAATATGAAAAGATAATTATAGTTTAGTATAGATTATATAATTTTGAAATTCAAATATAGGCCTAACTGTCATTTCGTGTGACGTCACACACGGACATCCTTCATCAGCTTGATAGGGGATTAAGTGTATGATTTGATTTATAGCCAAGAATTTCTATACAAGATATTACTTTTTAGTTATAGAAATGGTATATATGCATACTTAACCAACATATCTACATTATAAAATGAGAATTTAACAAAATCATAATTTCACTGGCCCCTCTCTTTAACTGCCTCAATAGCAATTTTTTGTCAAAAGATATAAGATATCAAAGAATGCATGTATTTTTCTAGAATAATGTGCAAAAATGCACAACATTAGGGAATTTGACCATATGGCCAAAGTGTTTCAATAGCAACAAGTAATTCTCAAGAATTAGCTATATTTCTATATATTTTAGCTTTCTATGAGTTGTTCTATAATTCTAAGCAGCAACAAAGATTCAGTGGTCACCATGCCATTTTGTACTTTTCTTAGATTTAATTGAATTTTTCCCCTAAAATGAGGCATATTTATGTAAGTTTCCATTGTCTATTTTTCACTAAAATACCTTAAAAATGCTGTCTGCACCCGCGATAACTCGGGAGCAGCAGTTAAGTGGTCCTTGAAGCTCAGGTCCTCGTGTGGTGGCTCTTGAGGCACCTTCATAAGGTCTTGAGGGACCTTCATAAGTTCGGTCTTGGTTGCTCTCAGGTCGGCAGGTAAGTCATCTTAGGATACCTGCGTCCAGGTCGTGACATATGCTCAAGTGCTTGTGATAGCCACATTAGTCTACTTGTCAAGCATAAGACAGCAATGGACAGATGTTCACACTTGAGCGCCTTGAAAGACAGTGGTGTATTTTCAGGAAAGGTCTGCTTTTTATCGGCCACAGGCACATGCTGATTGGTTATAACATTTCATGTGACATGTCCCTATAAATCCTGTGTTTACCCCATAAACCTAAAGTTCCATGTTATCCTGACTATTTTCGTACATTTCATGGTATCTGATATTTCAAGTTACTCCAATATTTCATTCATCTACATAATTTGGGTATTTCAAACAACTTCCCAAAAAATTGCGCAATAATTACAAAAGTATTGAATGAAATTGTACCACTTTATTGTAAAAGTTTTTGGTTCTTTGCTCTAAAAAGAATGTTTATATACAATGATGTGTTTTGCAAAAGCAAACTGGATTATTCAATTCATTCATAATGACTGTTATGGTATATAAAGTAGCACTCTATTTGTTTGGGGGAATCCCCTTTTCTAAGGTTTTAAAGTCACGTTCTCTTGATTCATGGTCTCTATCGTAAAAATATAATCAGAATATGCCCTACTTCTGCCATGGAAATTTATTGGCATAAAAAGGTCGTGATAGCTCATGATTTTGCAAAGAAAGTCACGGCAATTTATTGCAATCACGTTTAGAAAAGACATTGTCCTTTAAAGTAATTGAAGGTTTACTTGCAGTAGCAATGTTAAGCTCGTGATGGAATGAATATTTCTTCTTCTGAGAAATATTACGTTTATAAAGACGTATTGCATACTTATCCAACGCCATCGTATCCCAGTTCTAAGGATGTAAACCGTTTGAAAACTGAAGCATAAGGTCTAATGCCCGAGATATGTAAAGAAATAGAATCCACCTCAAGCAATTGACGTATTAGACCTATAGTCTATAATGAGCTTTCTCAAATGAAATAAGTAATTGGTAATCAGGGGGGGGCAAAAGGGTTAATAGGTGTATTGCACATCTTAGAAACTGAGCTATAGGGCTTTTACTTTACGGTTATGCATAGGTTTGCCAATTACTGTTATTCCATATTAGTTATTCCAGTTGGCTAGCTTGTGTTTATCGCAGTCTTCCTTCATGTCTCAACTGCAAGTCATCTCAGAATGTAGCTCGGCATTAAGAGGCAATAAAACACTTGAATGAAAGGATAATGTTTATTAAGTCCAAGACATGTAATGTACATCGCTGCCCTCCCGTTGACAACTATCAGTCCAGAGAGGCTGTCCATTCAACAATGTCCTAAACAATTTTTTTGTGTAGGATTCAATTCGCCCACTCTAAACATTCCATGTTGTTTGAAAAATGTTCCAATTGGAATGTTAATGGAATGTTTTTTCCCATATATCACCTAACACTAGATGTTTGGTCACCATGGAAATGGCCACATTTTGCAGATTTTGTCAAAAATTGTAACCCATTTTGAAAAACATGACCTGATTAAATTATCAGTCCAAACTAAGATAGATTATCTTTTCTAGGTCAAAAATTACATGTATAGCTTTTTATGGCTTTTTTTTTTAATTTATGGAGAAAATTTCATTTCATTACTAAATATTTTGCATAAAATAATCAATATCCGGGCTTTCTGCCATTTTCAGAAAGAGTGACAGTCCTGTCTTCAACTGCCTGTATTTTCCTTGAAAACTATCCAATTTTGATGTGCTTGGTATCATTTGAAAGCTAAAAACATTCTCTATAATGTGTTATTCCCGCATGGAGCATCCTTTCTGTATGGTGAGACCAACGAGTATAGACTATACTCGTTGGTGAGACACAATTGTATCCAATCTTTGTTTTTCATTTTTTTCACATTGAATTTAGGTCTGAAATAGAAGAAATCTGTAATCTGGCACGTTTAAATACAACACGTTAGATGACTGAGACCAGAAATCTTTCCTTTAATATCTCAGTCTGTAACGTACTGCTATCTCCAAATTGTATGCCGAAAGGCTCTTGTTTTATGATAAAATTAAGTTACTGTGCACTGTTAGACATTGTAATTATACTGTAATTAAAATGATGAAAACACTTCAAATGATTAAAAATAAGTAGACGTGAAGTAATGTGTCGTACTGAGGAAATATCAAGGCACAGACGCAGACAAAATTGCAGATGCCTTAACAAAAGAAGCAGTTTGTTTACGCGTCTACAAATCACTGGTACATAGTATGGAAAGTGTACTTTGTCATGCAATAGGGTCTTAAAAAAACAATCGTAGGTTTGATGTACGGCTGATAAAGTATTCATTAGCAGGTTGAAGAAGTTTCTTAATGTCGCGATCGTCTTAGAAGTGGTTACCTCACTAGACAAACGAGACGCCAATCCTGGGACCAGAGAAAATTAGTATTGACAGGTACATCTTGGAACAAATCATTAGTGAAGATGAATGCGTGGGAGGCAATGACATGAAAAAATGTTAGACGTGGCACAAAACGTGTTAAACAGTTGCACAAAATTTCAACATAACAACACCTACTTCTCATTATACCATAATCTTAGATAGAGCTACGCGAAACATGAGTAAGCTGTTTATCATTATCATTTCTCATAGTCAGTCTGGGTAGAACTGCAATAACATTTCATACTTTCTCAGTGTCAGTGACCTTTCAATCGTAATGAAAAAGAGCGTTTCCAATTGCCGTGCCAGCAACAATATCATAAAGAAAACCTCACTGCCGTTCGTTTCCCTGCAAAACAGCATTTTACCAGCTCAATTTGGGATCAGAAAAGCCGCAATGGTTGAGAGGCACTAGACTGTGGCCTTGGGCTGGGCAAGTGGCCTGGTGGTGCGGTGGAGGCGCTCACCAGTATGGGTGGGAGCTGCTCGGTCCTTGTGGTCGAGCCACTCGTCGGGCGTGGGCGGCATGCAAGGCTTTACGAGGGTCTGGTAATGACCCTGCCTGCCCCCTTATTACAGGGTACACTCCTCCACTGACACAGTCCCCATGTACGTGGACCATCCGACTGGAGTGATGTAAATAGGATTCGGGGGTGAGCGATCACATTTATCTTGATCAAGATATAGTCACTTTTGCAGGGTATTGTAAAACCCAGAAAATGTTTTTGTTCCGATTTGGAGGGTATACCAAAAATAATGGTTATTTTTAATACTTTAAAATGGAATCAAAAAGAGGGAATATAATTATGTTGTTGGCGATTATTGCTGTATCTTTTTCTGTTCTACAGTCAATAAGGGACAACGTAAAGACAATAACAAACACAAGGGGCCATAATCATGCAAAGCTCTGCCAGGTCGTCCCCAATTTTAGAAGGGCTACCTTCTATTTATACCGTTTATTGTTAAGACTACCATTATTCATTAAATTGAGTTTGGTGCAAGCTTTTTATTAAAGGGCCTTATCCTTGACCAGCAAAGACCCCTTGGAATTTGGAATTGCCTGGAATTGCCTTAAGAAATCCAGTCTGAAGGGCTTTGCATCCAATACATAATATAGTTCCGTATTATGAAAAGACATAACACTTGCATGAAAAGATGTTATTTAATGATATCCAGTGTGTGTGCATTCTCATGACTCTCTCAAGGACAATGAACAGGGTAGGATCTGCTCAAACACACTCACCCAACGCTCCAGCCAACTACTCCGGTTTTATCAGCTTTAATTCCAAACTCCAGAACAGGCTTCCAGTACTGACCTTTCCATGATGTTTACCCAACAAAAGCTAACACCGCTCTGGCAAGTGCTGCATGAGACTGCGCTAATATATGTAACAACATACAGGACCTGACTCCTCCCTTTACTCTTCACCTTTGACAAAGAGAATGACCACAGCCCTGACTCTTAGTGCTTACACTAGAATGGCTAAGCGGACTGACTATCCGCATCAGAACAATGTATGTACACTTATATATATATATATATATATATATATATTTACATGTATTACAAAGGCCATCTATAAAAGACAAAAACAGCTGTGTATCATCATTTTTTCTAATCATTTGCGAATTAAAAAGTCTTTTGGGTGCAAAACTCTAATGTAGTTTGGTGAGAACCGGGCTTTAATGTATGAAAAATCATGGCAGTCCTATTGGCTGATAACTTTAAGTGTGACAGAATGATAATGACTATGAACAATAGGATTGATGATTGCAACAAAAACACCAAAATTCAAGCCCTAATCAGTATTCATTGTAGGCATTTTTTTCCGTGTGATAAATACAAAGATATCATCATTTTGAACCACTTAAATTGAAGTTAGGGTACTGATATGGTGAACTATTGAGGTTAAATTTGATATAAGTTAGGCTACTATAAATTCAGATGTCGTAACATTTGATCTTATAGATATTAACTAGCTCCATCGGCAGTCTGTTTCCGCCTAGACTGTGTGTCCAGTCCACAATGTAGTTACGCATTATGAAGGACATACCACTCACTTGAAAGGAATAAGTTCATTAATGTCCAATGTGTGAATACCAGCTGCAAGATCTCACATTGACAATGAACAATCAAAGGTGTAAAGTCCATTCAACCACACCCAGCCAACGCTCCTGCCTGACTTCTAGCCTATCAGCTTCAATTTCGATTCCAGAACCCAGCTTCCAGTACCGATTTTTCCAGGATGCTGTGTGCCATTCCTGACATACGTTTACATACACTTGCCTAATGCTGCCCTTATGCACTCTCCTCTGTAGCACAGAGAGTTACACTCTTAGCCCTGAGTCTTGGTTCCACACAGGAACAGCCAGGCTAAAGTCTGGACAGACCATCCACGTCAGTACAATAGTTAATAGATCCTAAACCTAACACTCCATGTCAGTGCCACATTATGCCCTTCGCCATATCTATTTTCCAGTAAGATCAGTGCATGCTGGGAATCGATCAAGCAGCTGTATTTTCAAAGAGCATAATTATGTGATTTTATGAGTTATTTCAGAAGCTGCAGTCTTGGTAGCTCTTGAAAGTGCAATGCCTTTCATGGCCTCGAAGCTGTTTTCCTCCTTTAAGAACTTGCGTCTCAGTGTAACATAGCAGTACATGCATATGCCAACACCAAGCAAAACGTAGAAGAGAGGTGAGAGCCAGGCTCCATGTTGATATATGTCCTCGCATGTATCTGTCATTATGCTGTATCAGAACTGACTAGTTATATCATCTTGGCTAGTACCATGTATTATAAATATATATAGCCAGTCGTGTCAACTAATGATTTACCATTAATCTTTGTGCTGACGCATGGGTTCTAGATCTAGACTGATGGCTTTTCCTATCTTTGTTTTGGTCTTACGTGATGCCATTTTGCAGCTTTTCTACAACCTGGGCCAACATCACGTGATCTGTTTGACACTCCTGATTGGTTGATGCACACACCTTGTCCGTTGCTGGTATGTTCGGTACAATGTGCAGGGGCGGATCCAGGGTTATGAAAAGGGGGTGTGTGCTATAGCAAAATGTTTCCCCGCGCCCTCTGGGAGCAGAAATTTTTACATTAAAAAAAATAATATTTGGTCAAAAATAGGGGGACGCGTGCCTGGCACGCCCCCCCCCCCGCCCCCCCCCCCCATCTAAATCCACGCCTCATTAGGCTATGTTCTTCCATCACACCAAAGCCAGCAACACTGGGCAGTATATAATTATATAGGTGTTGATGACCATCAGTGTTAGCATGCAGTGTGGCCATGGAACAGAGCTACAATATCAGACAAGATTAGTCTGTTACCGGTCTTCAGAGACATCGAGCTGCCAAAGAACAAACTGGCTGGGGCTAAAAATGTAATGTGTTGATGGTTTGCTGCCGCAAAATGTGTTGCTGAATGTAGGACACTAAAGCAACACTGCATTTGTTGCTGAGGGCCACATTTTAATTGGTGCCAGGGTGTTGACGGTTACCTACAAACTATACATAATGTTCAATTACCGGCATCATCTTATTTAGGCTGTTTTGTTTGTAATAGTGTCCCTAAAAGCAAAATGTGTGCGTGTGCGTGTGAATAGATGTAAATGTTTTAGGCATTGAACACTGTATAAGTCCATTGAACATAATCAGGTTCCATCAAAAGGAAGTAACCAGAACAAATAGATGATATGTGATAGCACATTCTTTACTCGATGCAATACCCTTCTTCCTGCACTAGCCTTAATTGGGAAACGTCAATTGTTTTGTCATACGGGCCATTTTGATTGCCCTACGCTTTATAGCATAGCTTTTAAGTCAGAACTATTGTTTATTGAGGCAAAGAGTCATACTGTACACAGTGTTAAGATTTTTGCAAGCCAATCCAAACCTAACAATATTACCCTTTGGCACTTACAGGATAAACTTTAGTTTGTCAGAGAATCCGGAGATGAAGACGTCTTAAATTTTGGCTTGACTGTTCTAAGGCACCATGTCGAGTGGAACTGAAGAGGCTCCTGTTGGAGTTTACAAATGAACGTCAACTTAAGTAGGCCTACCTGCTCTGTGTGCTCATGGCACCCAAACCTTCACTGATACGCCCAGTTGGTGAGCATCTGGATACAATAAAGTAAAGGCTGATTTCAACCTGATGGCAGACAAGTAAGTCGTTCAGGGACAAAAATGTCGTCGTTGGGGACCAATTTCTTTCTTTTTTTTTATTGGTTCAAAAACTATTTTATATCAAATGTGCTCTGTTTGATGAGTAATGATACTTCATAAATTAACAACGTGTCTTAGAGTTATCATTCTATTAATTTAGCTCGGGGTAAGGATCTGTCCTCCCAAGAGAACAAAGCATAAAGGTTTAATTAACTGGATATCTCGATTTTTGATACTACAGTTCTATGAGGTGGAGTTGTCCTACACTGTCTCATGTTGGTATCAACGCCAGCATAAGCTACATAATTATAAGTTCAGCTTTTTCACTTGTTTTTTAAAGGATAGCCTATTCATTTCTTGTTGCAAATGTTCTGGTAGCTGGTCTTACAGTACGCATCCACGATAGTAGGCACTCATCCTTACCTTTTCTTTATCAGTTGGTGGCTTGATAAATTTATTTTTACTGTTGTTTATTCTTTGTCAGCCAACGAAACACAATTTAAGTTTTAATCAGTGGACATGGAAAACCTGTATTACGGCGTATTTGCTGTATTTGCACCCTCAATGACCAATGCTTCCTGGTGCCAATAGTTGCTGTGTTTGCAAAGGGTTAATACAAGCTTATAACGTTTGTCATTCTATAGGAACCTGCCTTAGCCCTTTCCATACAGAGCTTGACACATGCAAGCATTGGTCGGTAAAGATGGAAAGGGTTAACACTGGAAAGTGGCAAATGATGATGGTTTGTCATTCTGTGGAAACCTGGGTTTAGTTGGCTGTCTAGACCAATTTCTTGCATTTAGTTATCTTGCACTGTTAAAAAAAAACGTCAAATTTACGGTAAAGAACTGGCGACTATGTTGACAAACTTTTACCGTAAATATAACAGGTGACCGTAATTCTGTGTGACTGTATTTTTTACAGGTGAACACCATTTAAGTTAAACAGTAATATACCATAATATGTACAGTGTACTTTCATTTGTATGGATGAAAACCGTTTAAATCTAACAATGATATACTGTAAAGTGCCAGGAAAAACATAGATTTTATGGGAAAACACTGCTATGGTTCTATGCCATACAGTTTACACTAGATGTAGTTGTAGCAGCATTGAAAGCTTTATTTTTCCTGTAATCACACTATAGGATAATTTAGCCAATAACCAAATAATTATGTCATTCCTTCTTTATTTAGCCTTCATGGGTTGTTTGATTTTTAGAAGTAAAACATACAGGGCTATAGCTGATAAAATTCTTGTACTAAAAAGGTGTCTACATGTTAATCCTAAACATTTTTTAAATGTTTTATGAGTGTTCTAATTCGTTGGCCATACCCAAAATAGCAGGCCTATGAGGTGATTATCTTAATGACGCTACAAAAACTTAAAAATCTAACATTTTTAATCACAAAGTTCCAAATTCCTAAGTGTGTGAAAAAACTATCATGGCCAAAAATATAGGGGGGAGTTGCCAACCTCTACTTCTGATAGTACCACTACTGCATAGTAGTAATTTGACAACTTGACTAGCCGATCCTTGAACTCAGGACCCCTCAGATATGGAGCCTATGCTCCACCACTGAGCTATGGAGGCCTGTAGGTAGGCTTCTACCTTGAATGTGGGGAATGGGGGTTCTCATCCCAAAGTGTCCATTTTTCTTTTCCATACCAGTATACAATTGATATAGGTATATTACCGTATATTACTGTGAGACAAATTTCAGTAATAGATACAGTTATATACTGTTAATTGCAATGATATTATGGTAGATAGCCATAGAATAAAATATGGTATTATACAGTCAAGGTTTACAGTATATATATAACTGTCAAAGTTACGGGTTTTTTCAAAAGTGTGTGGAAACCTGTCAATAATCTGATAATTAAACATTGTGTAGATCGCGTCTGTCAGCGAAGGATACTACCAACTTGCCGTTGCCAATGTATGTCTTTGAATGACATAATTTGGTTAGTTGGTTGGTTATTGGTTGCTTTACACCCTAATCAACCGCCAGGGTCATATCAAGAGTGGTGTTTGTGATCAAATCTATGAGAAGATAGAGACCGTACCTCTACACTTTCACTAAGGCAGGTGTTCTTAAATGTGCAGGGTCCCATAGACAAGGCCCTACATAAAACAGCCAGTGGCCCTCTAGGAGCCTTTGATAATCCAGTTGTTAACACTGGGGGAAACAAAGAGTGGTGTGGCACCCCAAAGGGGAGCTGAACCCCAGCCGCCCACAAGCGAAGCGACCCTGCTAACCACCACACCACCACCTGCCCTGACATAATTTGGTGTCGGTGTCGGTGCCCTGTTGTCATTGACAGCAGTCCAACATGTCCTTTTTGTTGTCATATGACCTGTTTTATACTCAACGACATTGTCATTGTGGTGATTGTTGGCAGAAAACAAGTACTTTTCGGCAAGGTGTGTTGTTCAAGTTGAAACCGGCCTTAAAAGTAAGAAGATGCGATGTATGGTGAGCGAAAGCTCTTGGTCACTTCTAGAGTTTAACATCATATGATTTGTTTCTGAACAATTCTGGAATGTACATTGCGTAATAAGGGAACCATGCCATGAACGATTATAGTCAATGGTACATGGCATGCTACACCAATAATTTGTGGCTCCTTATTGGCTTGGAATGTCGGACAGTGTATCTCGAACATTTTAATAGTGTTTGGCCATACGATAAAATAATGGTTTTGTTTTCTGACAATATAGCAGTATAGGACCCTTATGAAACAGGCCGCATGACACAAGGTCACGATGTTATGTCACTTACCGGCAGTAGGCCTATAGCCTGGCTTGGTTACAGAGATCCTCCACCTCCCTGACTACCTCTGGTGCCTGGCTCGCAGTAATTAAGGTTGGTGCTAATATGGATGTAAAACAGGAGGTAACGGCAGAGTGCCCAAGCTGCACAGGGGGCAATGTCACGATCAATATAAGAAGGTTTGGAGAATTTGTTATTTCAGACGTATATCAACATTTTAGACACTGTACCTTCATCTGAATGCGATTTAACCAAATTTTGTTTTTGAGTAGCTTGCGAGGTACATATGACTAAATTTCAATAAACAATTTTGTTACTTTTCAGGACACCGATATTCAGTTTAATTTAGTAGAAGATAGTTGGATGATATGATTACATGTATGTTTTGAAGTTGAAATGAAATACTTTCTGTCACACATTATGTTACATAATGCAGAAGAATGAAACCAGGTTTATGTGAGAATTTAACGCTATGATCATTTATAGATATGTAAAGGCTATATATAAGAGTATGACTACAGGAAATACAAAGAACATTGTGTAGTTGTGTAGGTAGAACCACCTAGATTACTTGGAGATGGTGACCATAGCAATATATAAGTTTTACCTTTTCGGTACTGGTGCATACACGAGTCCTTTTTGCATGGGATAGGTAACGATGGACCTATTAAGGATATCACAGATACATTGTATTTACACCTAATTTGCTTTAAGGAATGTCCAGTAAAACTAAGCAATATCAGGAATATCAGTAGCGAATCAACTAGAGTACAACAAGTTTTAGTGTGGCAGACAGACTTTACCAGTCGTCAGCCAGCCTGTACTTGGCCATCCGCGTTGAAAGGTTGCCTTAATTGCCGGTCCCGTAAGAGTCACTATATAATTGATAGATGATTGAGTTGGGTGCACGAGAGGTACTTTCTGTAGCAACAGGATAATCTCTTTACAAGTTCGGTATCCTGGTAGACAATGTAGGATCCGTCCTTTAACCAGAACAGCCATAGGTCACCCATTCCACCTGGATGGATGAACGACAGAAGAAGTGATGTCCTGCAGGGATCTTACATAGAAATCATTTTTCTGTATTGGATTTGTAATTTTGCCAAATAGTCCTTTTTCTTTTAGCCTTTCACAGTTGACTATGTCATTATATAGTTCACATTTGAAGAGATATCGGCCAGAATATGGAAATTAATCTTAGAAATGCCTAAAAATGTAAACTTTATCTTGATTCTTTCGGCAGATTTTTTTTGGTTTATTTGGATGAAAACATTCTAAAAGTTGCCACTGTGCCGACGGGGCTAATTTATGGCTTTCCGTGGCAACCAGTAATAATATTATTGTGAAATGTTGATTTTATTTGCTCGAAAGAAAACATAAAGAATTAATCATGTCCTCACAAGTCATTTGTGATTATCATAAATGACACAAAAGTTATGTCTTATTGAAAATCATGTGATATTCAACTAATTAACACAATTATTTGTAAGATTCCGATTAATCATGGCAAATTTTAGATTGTGTTTATTGCTCCAGGTTTGGATAAGTTATCCCTTTTATTGCTGAATATGTCATTCTATGGTTAATAATTACTGAGAGATTGCCCACAAAATGAAAATTAGTCTTAAAATTGTCTAAAACTCAAATTTTCTCAAGATTCCACTGGCAGAATTCATTTTTATGTTATTTGGATGAAAACATTCTAAATGTTGGTATTGTTCCAGCTTTACAGACTGGACTCCCCTGGTTAATAGCAGCACTATATTCAATTTACCAGTTTCCATGGCAACTAGCATTTAGTGAAATATATAAAAAAAAATTTAAAAAGAAGGTAAAGGATTTATCTTGTTTCCACTAAAAACAGATTGTGGTTATCATGATTGAAACCATAGTTATGAGTTTTTTTAGATCATATTATTTTCTACTTGGTAACTTATTTGTATGATTTCAAATAATAATGGCAAATTCATATGTGTTTATATGGCTACACATTTGTTTAATTGGAATTCTATCATCTCCTAGTGAACTGATGTTAACCCTTTAGACCCCACAGATTACATTCATAAATAGCTTGATTTCCCCGGGATTTCCATGGATTTCCCTTCAGATTTCCTCATTTTTTTCTTAATTAAAAATGTTCAAAGGGGGATCATTGCTTGACAATTAAAATTATTGGAATATGGTTTGTAGAATTCAATAGAGTATTGAATCAGCTTTAAAACGATATATTGGCCATTTTTGTATCTTGTATACTTCCCAAATTGTTCTACCTGGAAAAATGTGGAAAAATGATGGAAAAACGGCCATTTTTCCGGGCGGCTACGGCTGCATTGGGGAGTACACCCTCGGGCGGATGTGGCCGGATTGGGGTCTAAAGGGTTAAGGTAGTCAAAGGACCATATCTCTGGTTCTTATCAGAATTTCCGGAAAAATCTTTCAGTTCCTGAAAGGAAAATTCTTCCTTTGTAAAGGGGATTCCTATAGGAATTTACTATGGAGCCACTTTTGTGGCTTCCAGCGCTCAAAGGGATAATTAGTGTGCTATCATTTTCTAAGTTCTCTCTGCAAAAGCTAAAACCCTATCCCTTAAAGGATGTTCGTGTGAGAATTTACTATAGAGCCACAGGGGTGGTTCCAGTGGTGAAAGAGTTTAGAAGGTGTTCAGCGTGAAAAACAGTCACTTATAATCGTTATGGAGGTGATATTGAAAATGGTGAGCACAACCATCAAGGAGCATAGTAATGAGGTTTAGGGTGCTTCTTTATTCTTACTGGGACTTGATTAAAGGGCCATACCCACTAGGCAATTATACCGTTGGCAGATGCCGACGGCCAACGGCCGTTGGCATCGGTGTCAGTGTAAAATTATTAAACATGTTTAACAAGGATCTGCAGTGCCGTTGGCGCTGACAAGACCGCCAATTGTGTGGATATGGCCTGTTCAACCAGAGTCGGCCGACAGCCATGCTGATGTCGGTGCCGACGTTGGCGCCAACTCGTCAAAAAATTGCCTAGTGGGTATGGGGCTTAAGGAAGGTCCCTTCGGGCAAACAGAGCACCCTTAAATTAATTGCCTTTATAGGTTATTTCAAAGATAACATTACTAAATCAAGGGTATATCCATTTCCCAAAGGCAGTTCAGGAAGGTTGAAGCAATATCCCAGACGGTGCAGAAGGGAAATCAAAATAGCCTCCCCTTGGAAACTTGCTGTTTTGACATATGGTGTACACAAAGGATAAGACCAAATGATAAAAACATATTCCATCTATGTAAAGGCATAAGAACAGTCTCGACTGTTCAGGCAGTGTCTTTTGAAATTTGCCTCACGGAGGAGCTTACACTGTTACACACGAAGATATTTGGAAAAAAGACGAATCGCAGATAATAAAGAAATTGCAAATACAGATTAGAAATAATGTTCCGACATTGCAGCACCTCAACTTTCGAGATTAGGAACCGACAACATCCAAAATAGATTATCACTCGTGTTTGACATGTAGTCAGTTTTTTCGTCTCGGATCGTGGTAAATTTGAGGAGGGTTCATTAAGGGAGAGAACCATGCTCTGTGTAAGTAAAAGTTGCCTTTTATTTTGTAAATTGCAATGAATTACTGGATAAACATTAAAACCATGCTAACATTTTACTTCTTTACTACCGGAGCAAAAGGGAATATTGGTGCCAACAAGCATTGGTCATTGAGGATGGAAAAGGTTAATATTGGATTGCCGCTGATAAACATGGTTCGTTGTTCTGTGGAAATCCAACCTGAAGGCGGGTTTCCTAATGACGACAAACCATGCTCGTCGTTGTTCATCCCATCTTAACCATCACCATCCCCATCAAATATGGGTGCCAACAGGTCTTGCATTGGTCACTGAGGATGAAAAGGGTTACCACAGGATGGCTGACGACCAGCATTGTTTGTCATCCTGCGGGGACCTGCCTTAACTCTTTCCTTCCTCAGCGACTAGTGCTGCTAAAGTAGACTAGTCGCCTAGGATGGACAGGATTAAGACTAAAGTGGATCGGCAGCGTTCTTGGGCTCAGTGGGGATATTACCTTAGGATCCAACCCTACTGATAAACTGCCATCAATTATTTCTTGTATATTTGTATCTGTTGGAAGTAAGTTAATGTCTGGATAGCCACCTTCCATAACATAACATTAGTTTTACTTATTGAATATATATATAACTTGACAAATAACATCAAACTGTCAGAATATATTGAACACGCAGTCCTTTTATCAGATTATTATCACAAAAAATCGACACAAAACAGAAATAAGGTCCTTAGCTTAGCAGAGGCATTGATTCCGAGAAAACTTATGGAAACACATTAGTATGAAAGCATCAGCAAGCTCAAACAGTTATTTAGACATAAATGTTCAAAAGCACTGTACAAGCCGACCCTTAGCTGCTTAGTAGTACGCCAAAATAATATCTTATATTGGTTCATAAGCAAAAATAAAAAAGGGATAATTATAAACCGACAATTAATGTTACTGATATGTGGCCATTATGATTGGCATCTTCAATTACCAGAGGTTTTGATGTACAACATCATAAGAATATGAGAGTCGATTCCTGGTGACGCCCTAATTTGTCTGAAGTAATTATATCATGTATTTCGTTACATCTGTCTTAATCTGGGTGCGTTATGTGATCTATGCCCGCTGCAAATTAGCCCTTGGGAATTAACTTCCTCGTGTGACTAATGAATAGCTGTCCGCCTGAATAGTGCCTCATCATGTACCAAGGTAGGATGATAAAGTCGTACAAGATAGGAGATAAAGGTGTATAAAGGAAGAGATAAAGATGTAAAAGGGAGAGATAAACCTGTGTAAGGTAGAAGATAAAGCTTGTCCGCCATTCGCTATTCTTGACATATCCAGGTTCATATCCAAAGTGGTTTACCCTCAAGGGAGAGCAACTTTTAATTAGTCAGTGACATCGCAACCAGAGAACTAAAGAACTCGTGGGTTTCCACTGGATGATGTTGGTCGTCAATCATTAATAACTGTTCATGTTTGTACCTTAATTAGTTTGACCCTTCCTCCTTCCCCTACAGGCGATCTATCCCCATCAGTCTTATGTTATCATGTCATGTTCCTGTCCTAACCTGTCCTATGTTAGTACTTACCGTAAATTGAACAAGAAGAAAAAGAGACATTTGTAATGGGACGCTAATTAGTTGAGTTGGGGAGGAGATATATAGTAGTTGTCACCGAGATCTGTGACTTGAATTAGTGGCGACACGACGGTGATTGGCACTCACAGACTGCCTGCTAGCCTGGAATTCCATTAGAGACACACAAAAACTGGGATTTGCAACTACATCTTAACGTCACGCTCTCGTTCCTCCTAAGTAGCTTTCTGACGCTTTGGTAATGGACGTTGTCCCTTGCACATGTGCTGACTCGGCGAAATACTGAGTTTGAAATATGTTCTCAATGTCTAAGGTTTTAATGTCAGTACAAACATCTGTAGCTTCATCTTTCATTTCAGTGAGACTCTGCTTCTTTTGGGTAGGAAGTATCTCAACAGTATACTCAAAGTTTTCAAGACGATATCTTTGGTGTACTGCAGTCAGGTTAGAAGGTATTGATTCAGCAAGATGATTATCCATATCTGATTCGAAAAAGTTTTTTTCAAAAATAATAATTATTATGATTATATTGGTGGAGTGAACACTGTTACTCGGTACGCAGGTGAAGCGATAGTAATAGAACCATCATGTATATGAAACGTTTATTTTCGTTGTTCTATTTGTGTGGCTGATCGTACTTCTGACTTACAACCATTATAAAAAGGCATTCTTAAAATGCGTCAGTACCAGATTAAGATTATTTCGTTGAGAAGCCTTGATGGATTAGGCGTCTGGTAGGTGTTGCAGTACTGTATTAGCATCACATTTTTGTGCATCTCAACTTGGCCCCTTAACTTGTTTCACTTATCAATATAAAGAAATGATGTCATTAAGCAGCATGGGGTTATGATATCCCCAGAGTTAAAGGGAAGTCTGTTTCATGGTGTAATATGTTTACGTCATATATGTGATGGTATGACATTGTAAGAATTACAAGTATCTATTTAAAAAAAATAGTGTAATATTTCATAATAGGGACTTGGTCTATAACGAATTGTCTGACCCCGGGATGTGCCAAGGGTACTTCTGAGGTAGTAATAAGGCGCATTCCAGAAGATGCAGCAAGGGCATGAACTTATAAGGAGGCTTACGTCTCCAGTTACACAAGCAATTTCGGGGAAGCAGCTTGATTATTAAACAGATCTGTTATGTAAAGCTCATGGTGAGGGGTTTGTGCGAACCCTATGTTACTTAATAAGGAAGTGCCAGACTTTCGTAAGCATCCCAAAGGTCTTCAAGCCTGTCCGTTTTAACTCCTCATTGTAACAATATTTTTCAGATTTAATATTATAAAAAATAAAATGTCTTTCCCCTTGTAACAAACGAATCTAAAGTCTGGTTCCACACTAAAATGGTTTCGGAGCTTTGCATTTAAAAGACTAAAAGAAAGATGAAGAAAAGACAAAATTGTCAGTAAATCGACAGACCTCGTCATTATCCACAAAAGTAAGATACGTTGTTTCCACTAAATGACTGGAATAAAGTTTCTTGGTGATTATGGGGCATTTTGGACGATTATTCCCAATGACTGGAGGTAGAAAACATAGGGAGGTACAAGTGGACTTTATCAGCTTTAATTGGTTTTGGAAGAAATCATGGGTATTGGTTGTCCAAACATTTCCAACAGAAATTACAAATTCTACAGCCATAAATCGCGTAAATTGCGGTCATTTATGGATGTTTGTGGTCATTTGCAGTCATCCAACCACTAATTTTGCGTGTCCACTGAACAATAATTATACTAACGACCGCAAACAATACGTAAATTATTAATGGTCGTTGGCACAGTGTTGTTTGATGGAAACAGGGCTTAAACCAAGTCCTCTTTCACAAGCGACAATTTAGTTCATGGTAACAGAAGAAACAGAACCAAATATACCGACTCATTTAACAATGATTAAAGGACTATATAATTAAGGGTTATCTAAGAGAGAAATATGAACATAATTTGTAAACGCTGCTATTATGGAACATAATATTCCAATCAAAATTAATCTGGGGGGCTTCAAAATAAAAGTTACGAAATTTCGTAGAGCCGTTTTTATCCATTTTTCGTGGCCACAATAGAAATTCCTCCCTAGAAAAAATGTACGAAAATTACGTGGACATTAAAATCCAGTGAAATCCAGTGAAATCCAGTGAAAGTCATTCATGATATAATATATATTCAACTAAAATACTTTCTAATGTGTGTTAGAAATAGATTTGGACACTTTAAGATTGTATAATTTTGAAAAAAAAAATGAAAAAAGATCCACGAAAATCTATGGTTTCTAAAATCCCACGATAAGTCACTGGCCAAATCCTGGCTTTTATAGCTTTTCGTGGACGCGATTTCCGTGGGGTTTTTTTGGTGCCACCTCCCCCCCCCCCCCCCGATCTATTTACTGGGTCATAGAAGTATGATATGTTTGTCATTTGATGTTGGCAAATGTAGGGAAATTGCCACACTCCTGCTCAGACGTTGTTGCCTGTCCGTCAGTTACATAATTATTCTTGTAACAATTATTAGTGTAACAAACATACGCTAGATAACGAATGAGAATACTGGCAATAAAGTCCTCATAACAGAATAAGTGATGGTTCTAGTAAAGCTTTGTGAAGGTTTTACTATTTCACCAATTTTAGAAGGCACCCTTGAGAGTGTAAGGATTGATAGCCTAATGGCCAACATGTTGATATAAGGTCATTAAGGGCTGGGGTAGGTCTTTGCAAATTAGTCGTTGTTAATAGTGTTTTTTGAGAAAGACTTTTTTAAGATAGAAAAAGAAAGTGTATCGGGGTTCGGAGGGTTCAGAGAGTCAACCCCTCTCGATATTGTTATTGATCGCCTATAACGAATGATCGCCCTCCTATAGATTGAATTTTTGAAGCATCACAATGCTTTACAATGACGTTACAATCTCGAGAAGTATGGTGCATGGTGTATGACTTACATTTAATGTGGATTTAAATCATAGATTAATCAAACGTCGATTGTTGACATGCTCTGTGATAATACTATGACATGTAACTTTCTCATACAGAATATAGGTAGGTATCACAAACTAAGTGCAGTATCTTTTTTTTTATATATTAACATAAAGGGAACGAAAAAGCCGAATAAAAGAAAACTTTAAAATTATGCTTTTGAGCGTTCCTTAATGACAACAAACCATTTTCCTGAAAACGTAACACTGAGGCGGTAGTTCTCAAAATCTCACTGAGCAACCACGAGTCTGGGCAGTGCCTGATATACCACCTTGCCTTGCCATCATTCTCATCCCCATAGATTCGGTCATCCAATTGGTAGTCAAAAACCAGAGTTTGTCTCGATATAGCTGAAAATTGCTGAGTAGACCTTAAACCCCAACACATCATCAACACTCCAATCGATAAGGTATCATAAACATTGCACTCCTTATACAATCGCTATGTTCCTTATCCTCCACCACAATGGGTTACCATTCCATAAAGATCCATATACCTGCAAAACTTATATGAAGACAGCACTCTACATTTAGATTCTGAAAGTACCTGACTGCATGAATTACCTAACACTTATTTGGAACAGCTAAGACCATGTCACTTGTTAGAAATAGACATTGCCTCACTCCATGTGTAACATACTGTGACAGAAAGGGGGGGGGGGGGGGGTCTTTGATGGATATCAGAGGTCCTTTTCGTTCTTAGTTCGGCCTCTCGTCGTGGTCCAGCCATTCTTTGTGGAATGAAAGAACAGGGGGACATGGGCAACGGATACTCGCTCGAGACTTGGGCTTGGGTGTGGGGTTGCAGGTCAAGCGCAGAAGTGTCAAGAGTGGTTGCATGTTTCTGAGTTATGCCTCATGCACAAAGGTCGTCAGAATGGTGTGTCGTCATCGAAGGTAGCTAACCAGACTCCGGTGATTTTTTTTTTCTCTCAGTGAAGTGCTTTTCAAGATGTCAATACAAGAATATAGTAAAAATACTACAACATATATAAATATATACAAATTTGGCAACGATACATATATCTCATCATTTTCTCTATGTAAATCTCTCAAGATACAATCATTCAAATCAAATCTATCAAGTAACTCCACGTTCGCGAGATTTTTCCATATATTTTGTTAACAGATCTGTACTCAAATGTTTTTTTAAAATCTGATTTCGTTTCCAAATTCTGAATACTGACAGGTACTCGCATCCATAATTCATTTGCACGATAAAACTAATTTTTCTTATATATTTAAGATCAAGGGGGGGGAGGGTTTTCATGCTTTACTAGCTAATAGGGTGTTACAAGCCCATGGTTGTTCCAGTCTTTCTGTAGTTGTACTACTCGCTGGCTCACACTTCTAGCTGGGAACTGATCCTCGGGCCATCACCAAAAATAAAGGGGTGATAGCATAATGGCCAGCCTCCCAATGCTTCGCTCCTCATACCTGCCTGTATCATACCACCATTTTCATGCATCATATTTGTCATACTCGTGCCCCAATTGATCAATAAGTCCAGCATCCTGTTTTTACCTTAACTTGGTCTATATTTGTCTTCTTGTGATTCGTTCCCTGTCTTCTCTAAATATTCCTAAAAAGTCCTAAGATGGTTCCGAACAAGAAAGAAAGAGATTTGAACACAGTGAGTACCTTAAAGGGACTGGTTATTCTCATGCAGCTCTCTGCTTTATATCACCACAACTGGCACCCCATTGGTCAGTTCAGATCACATGGTCTCCTTGACCATTACGGAGGTCACTTTCGGTCATATGCTTCCTCATATTTAACCAATTTCGTACCAACATGTTACTTCTCATGTTGCTCTGCACTTTTCGTTTCTAAAAGTTAAATGATCGTATATCTAGTCAATACAAATTCCGAGCATTGGTTCTACATCTTTTACTATTAATTCTGACTAACTTACATGCTTACATGCTTCTAAAATTTGTGCCTCACATTACGAAGTGGTCTTTGATTCAGCACAATATGATACAGTTGTTTCTCTATGTAGTAACACTAGCATAACTGGTGTCTATTCTTTTAACAACTGTATAGTAATTCTAACTGTACTTAAGGACACTTTAATACTTTGATATAAATTACGAACACCACTGTGTGATGTAAAAGCAAAGTGGAGGGTTTGTTTTCAAGTGCTTTTAGAATGGTTCTAACTGTAATGTATAGGTATGTCTCTCATACGTCGTCAGTAGTCATCTCTATATTGTGTAAGTGAAGTCACTTATGGTACAATTTCTTCTCTTACCCGATTACTCATAACTCTGTCCACAATTCTTACTTTCTTGCTATGACATAAGGACTCATTCCAAAAGAAGAACACTCGTTATTCTATACAATTACTTGAATACTATGATAGTATTATGATAGGCATACAATGATAATTGGTGAACGAACAACCTGTACAAGACTTTAACATAAGTTGTACCCTACTTGATCCCCTAAAATTCGTGCCACTAGAATTCCAAGGCTTCAAAGCTCTTACTTCAGATTCATCACAACTGTATATTCTATTACAATCAGCTTTTGAATAACAGATGTACACTATCTGTTTGCAGATTAAAGCCCTAATTATACTATGCGTCGGATCGTGTTCGCATTTGGTGGTTATGCCCAACGTGAATGCTTCGCGTTCATGTCATATTACACTTCGCGTCGGATCCAACCTCGAAATATATTATACTATGCGTTTTGGGGGTTTGGGGGGTATTATACTATGTGTTTTTTTGGGTTGGGGGTCGCGTTGGCACGCGTTGGGTCGCGTTTTTATATATTATACTTCACGTTGGGCAATAAAATTCGCGTTTGCTAATCGCGTCGGCAAAAACGCGTTTGAAACGGCCCAAACGCGTTTAAAAAAACCCATAGTATAATACGGCCTTTACAGATATCTAAGATTTGAGAAATTACAATGAACCAATTGTAATGGGGTTATCTTTTAGCATTATTACTTGTGTGTAAAATTGCCTTTATGCCACGGATCTTTGTACTTAAATACAGGCCGCTGAAGAATTTTGCAGGAGTCGGTAAATATAAGAAGGTAGCAAAGGCCACGTATATATGATAAAATATAGTCCTAGTCCTATATATGGCAGTTCTTCATCGTATTCACCTCTGAGATGTAGGCCTCAACCAGACAGCTGCCCTTACGATTAATCACTGAGAGGGTATTTTTAGTTTTTAATACCAGTTGGCATAAGGAGATAACGACAGCCTGCTGAAAATATACAGAGAGTGAGGGATTCTGGCATCAGACTCCAGAGCAGAGCTGATCAATCATTCCTGAACCCTGGCAGATCCTGAGATGGCGACTCAAATTGAAGGCATAGCTGAGAAGCCCCAGCAAGATAAGCCCTTCTGGGATGGACTGCCACGCATAGGCTTAACATTCACTTATCAACTGCTTTTAAACGTTAGGTTGCTGGGTTGATTCTTTTGAATATATTCATTCCATGCAATGGAAGGGCATTATTGAAAGGGGAATGAGGTAGGGAGTAACAATAATAAAAATATCTTTAATTCCCTAGGAATCTTGGGTATGAGAGCGGGTGCTGGTGTCACAATAAGAGAGGATGAATAGAAAGGTTACTCTGATAAGTTTGAATTCACCAAAAATGTGAAGGGGTTCGCACACGACACGATTTCATGCAAAGATTATGTGCCTCCATACCTAATCGTATAAAAAACATGGTGTTCCTGAATAGATGCCATATTTTTATGTGCGAAGGACGAAGATTACAAACAATACGAATGAAATTATGGTACTGCCTTTTTGCTGGGATTAGGAATCTACAATGCCTTCAATAAACTATCCACTGTCTGATATTTTGGCTTGTTTGTCTGTATTTAGGAGAAATATGGATTAAGTTACTGTTCCAAAACATCAGTACGTTGCTGCAATTGCTCTGAGTTTTGCAACTAACCCTTATAATTGAGAACATTTTCTGCATTTTTTTACTATCGTTTAAAGTCATCCAAACTACTAAAGGCGGTGATCCACGTTGCAACAAAATTGAACCGATTGTGAACCGATTTTCAAAATATCTCGAAAATCGGTTGAAAATCGGTTGAAAATCGGTTCACTCTGGAAAAAATTGTGACGTGGATCATGTCAACCGATTTTTTCAAACCGATTTTAGAACCGACAGTTGAAATAGACAAATATTCCAACCAATTTCAAAACGACAATGAACCGACGCAATTATTAAACTTGTTTAATAATTTTGGACCGATTCTGGACCAACTCTGGACCGATTTGATTATGTCTATGTATTTTCAATGTCATCTCATTAATTTTTGGGTTTATTAGGTCGGAAATGGTACCAAAATATATCAGAATGAATAACCTTTCACAGGGTATATTTTTTAATGCTTTATGATGAGTATTTTTCTAATTCACTGTTTATTGATTATTCAATGTAATCATTTTATATTTCTGGTCGTGATTAACATACTTACTATTGAAATATCAAAGAAATCTAATTTTGTGAAAAATAATACCAACCGATATTTTATTCATTGAATTACTAATAATTTGCAGTCTAGAATCCAAAAGATTAATCAGTTTTCACCTTCACCATGGATCATGTGTATGGGACCGATTCTGGACCGATTATAGAAGCAGGAGGTTTAATTGTCCAACCGATTTTAAACCAACAAAAAACCGTCGGTCCGGAAATCGGTTCACTCACAATTTTTTTTCTCGGTTTGGAAAATGTCGCAACGTGGATCACCCAACCGATTTTAAACCGACAAAAAACCGTCGGTCCGGAAATCGGTTCACTCACAATTCTTTTGTCGGTTTGGAAAATGTCGCAACGTGGATCACCAGCTTTAATCTCTGTTCCCACTAAACGACTCTGCCAAAGCGCACCACCGATGACCGGTGTTCATGGTTGCAACGTAATGGTCGTCCAGTGAAAACTGGACTTAAAACGAGATCCCCGAGACTTTTGAGATCAGATGTGTTAGATGTGTGTGTATTTTTACTTGCAATAAGAGAATTGGTTTTTGGTTGCCATGGCGACCATCACAGCTGTATTTTGTCTAAATTATTGTAGAACTCTTTGAATGCTTTCATTTAAGGCCTCAAGTGACCATGTGCATTGATCTGTGCCAATCATCTGATGGATGATTGTGTTTTCCCCTGAAACCTAGAAAATGTGTGGGGGAGCGGGGGAGGGGGGGGGGTCAGCATTTCCATTGATGCCGCAACTTTGCACCACATTCTGACACCATCAGTCATTATTATACCTAACATTAACACATATCCTTCAAGAAGGTAAATTCATTTTTCACATACATCGTTCCATGTAGTTACCATGGAAACTGTAAGAGGCCATACTTCCAGATATTTGACCAGATACTGTGTAGTATTGATTGTCGTATCAAAATTTAATGCCATGAAGAGAAACTTTAGATTTCAGTCTTCCTAGTAAATAGGTGTTCGATCCCCTTTTCATGATAACCATAATTATTATTCATTATCAGTACGTAGGGTTGGCTATCTTATATCACATACACGTATTACATCTACGAAATCTGCCTCAGGAGCACTAATTTTTTGGTAGGATGTCGTTTGCTGGCCCTACTACGACGTTCACAGATACTGACTCAGCGAAATCTATCTCCGTAATAACTACAGCAAGCTGTTTTACACATTGAGGAGAACAAGAAAAGGCAATATAGCTGTCCTAATAAATCTCGTAATGGTACTTTGAAGGACTGTTTATGATAAGGTCACATAATGTAGACAGATCATATATGCAAAGTTGTATGCGCATGGACATGGTATTCAGATGAGACGTAATTGATATACTAAAAATTGAGGAAAGGCTGTCTACTTTTCAAAGACTTTTTACCCTCTGGGATAAGCAATCTTTGCTTTGAGCAATAATATCTTACTTTCGCTCAGAGGTCATTTAAAGCGTCTCATGATATAGTCTGAAGATTGGTCAGAAAGGATCGTGTCTCAGAATTATTGTACAGGATTTGATGCACTTTCTATAAAGCCTAGAAAAATATTCATAAAGTTACCAACATGTTTCCTCTTCCTAGTATGGTCGAGTGGGAAAATACTTGTATCAGATTACCAAAAGATACTGTATTACTCTCGGTCTACCCATATGTTTGTTATTTACTTCTGCTTTTTGTGCTTCCAGAAAAGTTAAAGTATGTGAAATTAGGGATAGACATACACTATCATCGACGGACCTAAAATATAAGAGAATATCGTAAAAGTAGTAAAACATATTATTTAGAAATGTGGTCATCTAAGACACCTCTGACATCAGACATTATTTCGTTTTACCTAGAAATCTAATTGTAGGCATTGAGTCTCAACTGCAATTAAGACAGTGTGAATTAGTTGTAATATGAAACAGGTACTATTCTAGTTCCAGTCACTTTCTTCCAAAGCCATTACATGTGACAGGGTCTAATTACACCTCAGACGAAAGGCGTTGTTTTTAAACATTAGCAGAATATTAAAAGAGACAAGTAACAGATGATCCATGTAGGGTTCGTCACTGACAGGTTTGTTTTTAGGGAAACATGAATAAAGATGTCATCTTAACTTGAGTAATTATCATTATATTTTACGCTATAATCTTCTTCTCCAACAAAGGTCTTAGATAATTGTCCCCATTTATGACTAGAATTCTAGGAAACATTGGTATTTTTGTATCCTATTGGCGATTGTCATCTCCATTCCACGGGGATGCCCTATTTATTTCCCAGAATCCTTGGGGCTTTTTATCTTCACAATCGTATGATAATATACACAGAGAGGCCTCGAACGCTGGAAAAATAGAGCATTAATGTTGTTGTTTCCGATACCCCAGGTAATAAAGATTATCAATTAAATCTGAAAATCAGTATACATTGTAAGCGATTTTATATACATTTCTAATTTATAGTGTAACCCCTATGAGAGAAAGATTGCATAAGGTGAGGGGATAAAAAAGAGAATGAGGCTGAAGATGGATGGGTTCCCCTGTTTGGTGTCAGAATTAAAAAATGTAAGGGTTATCTTTAGGTCCCATGTTTGCTTGCTTACAGAGTTAGATGTCTTGTGTCCCTGTATTGTTACAGCTCATACATCACCATTATCCCTGGCCTATGTTGCATTCTGTAAGGGTAAACAATAATTTGAGACAGTTATTTGAGATTTTATACACCTCAATGGTCCTTCCGCGAGCAATATAACAAGTGCTTAGGTTTATCTTCAATCGGTCTTTGTCACTATCATTATTCTAAAATTATAAAGGTTTTCCTCGTGAAATATAACATGACAATTGATTATTAAAGGTATTTTCAGGTACAAAGCTAGGATGTTGTAAACCCAGAATTGGAAAATCATAAGTATACCCATAGATATGATATTTTGTTTCCTGTGTTCGATTTCTATATGTATTAATTTTATATCATCAAAATGAATCGCCTCTATTTAGTGTTACGAAAATTATCTATACACGTTTTCTCGAACACTCTTTAATTACATGAATTATTTTAAACATCCTTAATTTACTATAGAAATGCAAGTATAAGTGTATTAATTCCGTGGTGTGGACCCAAAATAGCAGAGATATGTGCATAATCAGATTCCGTTACCATAGATTTACTACAATATCAAGGAACCTTATTGGAAAGACATGAAAAGTAATATCAGAGAAAAATGGCAGAGATATGTGCATAATCAGAGGCCATTACCATATATATTTACTGCATATCAAGGAACCTTATTGGGAAGACGATGAAAAGTCATATGAGAGGATTGTGTCTTTAAGTCTGACACTTACTGACTTAGCCAACAGTTACTTTGTTGAAAGTGACACTTTGTACTAACGTGGTGTCAGTCCTAGCTAAAAATAAATCACAGTTATGAAAAAGAAGCGCTAGGGCATAGACTGTGAATCTCCACAACTGTGCAGAGAAAAGAGTTAGATCCATGAGCAGGGCACTGGATTAAGTAGCAAAACCACTGTGCTGCAGTGCTGCAGATAGGTTCAACTTTCTCTAGGAGAGTTTTGGTTGAAGGGCTGAGCGAACTAGCATATGGACTGGTGAAACATTAATGGAAATTCAGCGATGTAAGGAATAACAATAAACAACATCCTTTCAATTAGTGTTCTTGTCAACTCACGATGAACGAACAACATTAGGAGCTGATTCTTGGTCTGGAGACTGAAAGACTGTGACTTGGACCACCATAACTATTAGCATGATGAGTTAATGAAGACAGCATAACAACTCCCTATGAATAAAGTCAAAGATAAACTGTATAGTTCAACTTTTCTAGTATCGGCACCTACACGAAAACACTACTCACCTGATCAAATTTAGGTACTAAACTGTCATCCATAGTTATCATTTTGTGACATCAAATATGTTGTTAATTGACTTGATTTTATTCCATGTCAACACTGTGTTTTACGCGATAGAACCCTCAAACTAGTAAGCCAGTAAAAAAAAATGTTCTAGCCCCCACACGGCTTGTAAAAGAATTTTAAAATAGTAAGCCAGTAAAGAATGTGTGCTAAAGTAAGTTTACTTTAAGAAAATGCAATATATTTCATCATGATACTTAACTTTGTAGTTCGGCTTTCTAATCTGCTGATAGTGTTTCTGTGAGTTTTGATAAAATAAAAACGTCGACATTTTCTAATGAGTCGATAAACAAAGAAGTAAATAGTATGAGCTCAGTTCGAAATCTTTAAGCCTGAAATCTTAATGCTTGATGATGCTTTAAAATTAATTGTCGACTCAATAGTTACCCTTCAGCCTGCCCCTCCTATCCTCCTCAGCACCTGACATTATAAAGAGGCGATGACCCTTTGAATAGCTTCCTCACCTCTCTCCCAAAAGTGCTACTTAATTTTCTGTTACCGTCACCGGACATGAGGTTCAATCTGTTTTTTTCAAATGTCGCGGAGGGTGGCGTGGGATCCCAATTGCCTTGTGAAACCTCTAATGATCACTGAAACAAATGAATTATTCAGAGAGAAAACGATAAACAAAGGCGAGTAGTTCTTGAGTTGAAATTCGAATTTAAATCAATGACAGAAACATCTATTGTTGCATGGCGATGGCAATTGTTTTGTAATTTATTGAAAAATTATGCGATAAACTATTGATATTTTCAGGAAGCTTTAAACTTATATAAATCCATCCATAGCCGTCCACATACACAGGAAAGATATGTAGACCTATATGGCTTCTTTGAAATAACACATTGCAGCCCTTCAATTTGATGTCATCATAAGCATGAGTTATCGTGTATCTTAACGCCCTAGTTCCGTTTGGGGCTTAACCACTAGAGAACTGGATAGTCTGCTAAGGCTGATACACCTGAGAGAGCCCCGTGGCGTCAGAATTCCGGTTGCATTGTGTCACCTCTCACTATAGTGTTGTGGTGATAATTGGTGAGTTCTCAATGACCAATGGCTATTCAATAGAAACTGATCCAATAGCTATGTTTTAATACGTCATCTAACATGTCATCACTGTTTGATATACTGTGCTGGTTCGAATTGTACTAAAGATTTACTTTTTTTCAGTAACTCTTGTAGTTGTAGGTAAAAGTAATGTAGGCCTATATCATGCTTAGTCACAGAATTCTGCTATATGGGATACCAGCTACTCAGCAGCAAACTACCGTAAAACCCCTAATTTAAGCCGAACCCTAATTTAAGCCGCACCCTGACTTTAGAGTTTATCTTAAGATGCTTTTTTATCATATTTTTTTAGAGAGCTAATTGTATCCAAGGTCGTGTTAAACCCTAATTTAAGCCGCACCCTTAAAGATAAGGCCTTATATGATCTAATTCCTGAAAGTGACCCTAATTCAAGCCGCGGCTTAAATTAGGGGTTTTACGGTACTCAATCATAGTTATATCTAATTTGTCCTCGTTATTAAGTTTAAGGAAGCCATATTACCGGCTACTTATCATAACTTTAAATCATTCATTGTGTGGTATGTTTGTGATATTTCAATCAACAAAAGAGGGGGACTATTCGTTATTCGTTAATGATGAATGAAAGTAAATAGACTGAGCTTCGGTCTGTTGGTGCTGGCAGGGTAAATAAAGTAGAGATGGATAGCGCTGCAGCCCGGAATACGTAAGCAACGAGTGACCAGAGGACAGCAGTGGTATGTGGAATGATGGAAGTACGTGTTGAACGGTCTGACTCCGAGGCATCAAATCTCACCTCTGTGAATTATTGCCAGATTGCAAGGTTCCAGTCCCAATTAAAGGTAAATATGGGTGACCACAGCAGCGCCACCTGGTGTGATTTTATTTTTATTGTAGGATTTCCTTGAAATAGATTTAGTGTTTGTTTTCTAAGGTATTAGAGCCAAGAATAAGACACACAGTCCTAAGTACCCAAACCGAGGTGAAGAAGTGACAACAATCAACTATAGCATGCAGGAATTAAGCATGATTCACCCGAGCAACAGTTTTCCAGCCCTCCAGAGACGGTAGGAGTCCTTCAGCCTTGGCAGGAGCCCTCCAAGGCCTGGTAGGATCTACCTGGTGTGGAAAGATCCTTCTGGCAATTATCTATTCAAAGATGAGATTGATAATGCATGACCACATAATAATGTGCCGTGCCATAGGTCTCAGAGTGGATAGCTGCCATGCCATAGGTATAATAATGTGGGCGGTCAGGCAATATATATATATATATATATATATATATATATGCCTATATATATATATATATACATATCACCGAGATAACAGAGGAATGCAGAAGTGTCCACATATGAGACCTCAGTGACCGGAAGCCGGAAGTGGTACATGGAGTGAAATGATTAGGTATATATTGCACGTTCTTAGGCAGCTAGTCTGACCGCGGTGATCATTGTTAACCTGCAGTTAGCCCCTACTTCATGATAAACAGAGAGAGGATGCCCATGGATATGGTAAAGGAATTTTCAAAAAGGAGTGAGTACATGCTCAGTTATTATCATTTCACTGGATAAGACTTAGATTTTATGAAATGAGATGTTTTGCACAATTAATTTTACTAAATGAAAAATAATGAAAGTTCTGTTCGTTCTTTAAAAAAGAAAAAATCATGCAATATTGTGTCATTTAAATGTGATTAGTAAGATAAATGACATTCAAGCATAATAGCAAAAGAGATTTGCCATTGTTTATATCATACCTTTCATTTCCCATTATATCTATTTGTTTTTTGTTTTTGTTTTTGTCTTTAAAACTCTCATTTGCCATGTTTTTTTTATTTTCCTTTTAGTTTTTCATCATAGTGTTTTCTAATGAATACTATGACGCTAGCAAAATAAGAGAAAATACTTTCCACAAAATAGTAAAACTCAGATCGTGGTAATCTTACATATAAAAACATGCAACCCGTACACAGGATGTCAGCACGTCATGTCAGGGGAGAAAAAATGGGCTTACGTGACACCGCCGCTAACAACATAATAACTGTAATAATCTCATAGAGGTGTTCCAATAATGTCCTCAGCATTTTCAGACATGTTGGGTTGAAGGCTCAGTGCCTTTGGGTAGTGGTAGGTGCGTGACTTATTGAACAAGACCCGTTCTTCCACCTGGGGCGCCCCACCTGATTGTCTTAGCATGAAGGATCCAGCACGTCTATATTAGCCCTTCAGATTCTGTGGTAAATACCACTGAAACAAAAAAAGATAGTATGAAGTAAACTTCAATATATGTGATTTACAACAGATTTGTATCTATTGTGCCTAAACTCTATTTAGTAACCCATTTTCAAAATAATTGTCTGCTGTTTTTAGGTGGAATTAGGCCCCTATTATCAGATTATGAAAGATACATTGTCTCAATGGCTCACTTTCACAAAGTCATAGCTATTGTTAATAACCATACAGGATGTACTCTTATTGTCTATGCTACTGTGGCTCCAAGTTTTAAACATAAAAATGAAAAACTGTCAAAGGTTAGAAAGACTCCTTTATATAGAGGTATTGAGATTTGGACCTAGATTGTCAAACTTAATATGTTTTTAATTGATTGTGATATATTTTGTACATACCACGCGTCTATAGATGTGATACAAATCTATTCACATGTATGTGTCTCACCATACAGAAAGGATGCTCCGTGCAGGAATTAAGCATTACAGAGGATGTTTTTAGCTTTTGCATGATACCAAGCACAAGAAAAGTGGATACCTGTTTAGGAAGTTACAGGTGTTGAACACAGGACTGTCGGTCGTCCTGATAATGACAAAAAGCTCAGATATTGAATATTGGTGATTATTTCTCTACCCCCTTCCCCTATTTTTAGTAAAATATAGGGAGGCCCACTGGTCGATTTGGGATGGGTAAAAAAATATTTTTTACACACCGCCTCGTCCCCACTACCATGTACTGACGCGGGTGGCCAGTCCATGTTTGGGCAGCATAAAGCCAATGTTTCACTTTTGACAGTAGTGAAATGAGGGAGGAGTCACGGTGTGACGTACCACCATATAATAATGTGTTCCGCTCTTAGCTAGCCAGAGTAGCTGCACGCACTGTGTGAGTAAAACATCCTGTGAAGGTTGGACCTTTAATCTGCAGTCTAGGTTCTGGAGAGAGGCATATAGAAATTGTGTTAGAGCGCGGAGCGTTGACTGAATGTGTTTGAGGGGACTCAAACCTTGGGACTGATCATGGTCAATCGAGTTCTTGTCACGGAACGACTATACATTGGATAATAAACAACAAATCCTTTCACAACGAGTGTTCACGTCTTACATGATGAGGGAACTATAATTATGTATTGAACAACCGCAGTCGACGAGGAGGAGACTGCGAATGGAGCTAGCTATTATCTATAAAACTAAATATGACTTTACGCACCCTATCATTAATGGATAATTAACCTTCTATAGTTCAATATACCAGTTGGCTGACCGAAACAGGCAGCACCTGGAATTGAACCTGGGCCGGCCTTGTCCAAAGCCAAGACACTAACCGCTAGACCGCCCTGCCCCCCTTTTATATATAGATATATAGATGTCCAAAGTTTATAACATTATATCACCGTACAATTTGAATAACATGTGACTATTTGTAGGGAATTATGTAATGTGGTAAAGGGGAAGGTGGGTTGGGGGTTGGGCGAGTAGCGTGATTAGGCTTCTGGGAAATCTGAAGAAAAATCTGAAGAAAAATCCTAAAAATTGCCAGATTATTAACTCGTCTATCCAATGCAGTTTATCTATTGCAGTTTGGCAATAATAATTATTATTGTTAATAGTCTCTGTCTGGTTTCTTGTCACCTTGATCCTTGTGTCCCCCGATAATGGTGGCCCCCATAGGGCAACTCACGCTATATACCGCTGACGGGAGTTTGTGCTCGAGTGCCGTTCGCCCACTATCTATATCCCCCGGGTATGCATACCCAGGGTATGAAGCACTATAGTAAGGAGACAGCCAATCAGAGGCAAGGCAGTGCCTAGTTGGGTATGTGAATGTGTCCCACCACTACAAAAACATAGTCCATCTATAAGGACTCTACTAAAGGGATTTTAAGTAATCAAATCAACATAGAATAATTAATTATAGAGTTTGTAGCTTAGAAAAAGTGGAAAACCATGAAATTTATATGAGTAAAGATGTATTCTAATAGAAAAAAGGTTGTATGGAGGGGGTATGGGGGTTAGAATACCCGGGGTATGGAGGATAGGATACCCAGGGTATGGAGGGGGTATGCGGGTTATGATGGGGTAATACTTCTATATAGTAGTGGGTATATATAAATATATATATATATAATATATCTATAGTGTACCCAGAGTATTGAGGGGCTCGTGTACCCAGGGTATGGAGGGTAGTATACCCAGGGTATGGAGGCGGTAGTATACCCAGGGTATGGAGGCGGTAGTATACCCAGGGTATGGAGGCGGTAGTATACCCAGGGTATGGAGGCGGTCATATACCCAGGGTATGGAGGGGGTAGTATACCCAGAGTATGGAGGGGGTAGTATACCTAGGGTATGGAGTGGGTAGTATACCCAGGGTATGGAGGGGGTAGTATACCTAGGGTATGGAGTTCCAGAATGGAGCCAGGTAGAGCCTTGGGGAGCTGCCTTGAGTTACTATACCCTGGGTTTTTACAGATTATACCCTGGGTCTAAAGTAGAAATTTAACTAGACCCAGGGTATTTGCTGACTGTACCTTGGGTTTACTTCCAAAAAGCGAGCCCTATAGCCTTATGCTGGCATGCCCTTCCTCAACCATATACTGTACACTACACCTCATAGCCCTTACATACTCTGGGTATACTACCCTTCCATACCCTGAGTATACTACCCCTCCATACCCTGGGTATACTACCCTCCATACCCTGGGTATACGACAGCCTCCATACCCTGGGTATACTACCCTTCCATACCCTGGATATACTACCCCTCCATACCCTGGGTATACTACCCTCCATACCCTGGGTATACGACAGCCTCCATACCCTGGGTATACTACCGCCTCCATACCCTGGGTATATACTACCCTCCATACCCTGGGTATACTACCCTCCATACCCTGGGTATACGACAGCCTCCATACCCTGGGTATACGACAGCCTCCATACCCTGGGTATATACTACCCTCCTTACCCTGGGTACACTTCCACCTCCATACCCTGGATACACTACCCCCTAATACCCCCTCCAATCAACAACCCCTCCATGCCCTCTAACCTCTAAATAGTAAAATACCCTGGGGCATTCAACCAATTTCTATCTGCTCTGTACCCTGGGGCATCTAGCCCACCTCTAGAATGACAACATGTCACTGGCTCGCGTAGGAAAAGATCCAAATGGAATGCTTGCTTCTGATTGGCTGCTCGAAATGTACACCCGGGGTATGCATACCCGGGGGATATAGATAGTGGGCGAACGGCCCACGAGCGGAGTTTGTCCCTGGGTGCCGCCATATTGTATCACGTGGTTCAAAGGAACACTCCTCATTGGCTGGGAGGTCGCGCTTGACCACCGACTGGTAGTGGCGGGAAAGGAACACGCATGTGCAAACATAAACTCCCAAGTGCGGTATACAATAATTATACAGATAGGAGGCTGTAAATCGCAACTCATCAACAGTGTCATAAAGATATTCCAACTTGAGCATTGTCCTTCCAAATAATCATGCATCAATTAATTGGAATGATTTGTAATGTTTCCTGTTTCTTAATCACAAGCGAATAAATCTAGGGTAAAAACGGGGTATATCAAGCATTATATTTAATACAGGCACATTTTTCTTTTGCAAATATCAGGTACTATAGTCGGAATACCCAGTTTTGATTAGAGTTATAAGGCAATATAACAGCTGTATAAGGCGTATCTAAAAAAAAAGTTGAAAAGTACAATTTAAATCATAAGCAAATGTATTTTTGATATATAATTCACAATTAAAGTGTTGCGAAGCATGTCAGTCTATAAAACTTAGAAGAAACTTGTCATCTAACCTTTCTGTTATTATGTAATTGACCTATGACCTATCTAGATCACTTATAAATATAGGTCACAAGTATGAGATATCGTCAATCATTATTATGAAACAGATTAAAGGTTTCTTTGCATGTGAGGAGCTAGAAATAATTGTAATTCACTATTGAACTTCACACAAATAAGGTTCTTTAGATAGATAATTATTAATGCATAGTTATCCACAATAGACTTGCTCTTTCTCATCCACATTATTATATTGTACTAATAGCCTAGTACTTTTAATATATTATCATACTTTATAATTTAGTTAGGATCAGGCCTAACCATACTACTTCTGAGAAGAGACGTTTTACGCTCCTAGCGCCACCTGTTAACCAGTATAAAAGGTGTTGCAAGGTAGGGAGCGAGTCAGTTTAGTTAAAGAGTTAGTGGAGTTAGTAACTAGTAGAAAGTCAGCAACGTTAGCTGAGCTGCTCGGAGCTATGCCTACCAGCTCCTGCGTAGTATCCTGGAGTTTACCTATACCAACTACCTCGGACAAAGGATTGTGATAGAGCTAAGCGCTAGGGTGGTCTAGGATGTGCTGGAACAACTTGTATTCTAATGTGGTTGATCACTGAGTAGGAGATGGGAAGGTGGACTGATTGAGACTTATTCACTGTGGCTTTGACTCGGGATGAGATGTTTACTTGAATAAAACCCTTTCATTTTAAGAGCTCCCTCATCGTCCATTTCTTTTGAACTATTGGGGGATGGATGAATTAACTTTGAGCGCAGTCTGATTGGCTCAATAACTCGGATGAACGACTCATGGATAAATCAATTATACAAGCTACGCAGCGTCCTACAAGTCTTAAATCAAACATTAACAATAGTTCAATATGACAACAGAGGCGGATCCAGAAATTGTTAGAGGGGGCCCAAAAACATAAATTTATGTACAGGGAGAGCCCCCCCCCCCCCCCCAAACATGATTCAACAGGGGAGAGTGACCCTGGACACTCACTGGGCCGGGTGTGCAAACCCTCGCAAATTCGCACCAATGTGCAAATTTTGTTCCAGAATGTGCGAATTTTGCCTCCAAATTTATATGGGAAAGTGAAAATGCTATACAAAAATGTGCGAATTTGTGACCAAGATGTGCGAATTTAACAGCTAGGTTTGCGAAAATATTTCAGGGTCTGCACACCCCGGAGGGGTGAGGGGGGCAAGGCCCATCCGCCCCCCATGGATCCGTCCCTGAACATTGTGGATTTTTTTTATGGATCCATAATCATCCAGGGCCTCATGTTATGATGATAATTATATACCTATTTTTCAATGACTTGTAATCAAACTTTTTTGAGAGCACGAAATGTTTTTGCATTTTCAGATATGAACAGTCAGGAATGATTTGGAAAAAATACCCTTATCTAGACTTCATAAAGGATTTAGCATTAAAACGTTGTTTGATAAAATGATTATGATAGACATGCACTTTCATATTCATCATTAATAGCATGACTCATACCCCCGGGGGAGGCACTTGTTGTGTTTACATCTATTTATTACAACTAGGACACATTACAACTCACAAATGCAAGTAGCTTCCACTCTACAGGTGGCCATGTGCTCAACTGACTCTTCGCCGCCAAAACCGGAAGTGACGATCGGCAGACCTTTAGGTGTCACCACCACAAATACTACATTCCCTTTTCTTCTCCATAGAATGTTCATAGACCTTTGTCATAGTGTTCTGAGAATGTTCATAGTCCTCGGTCATCAGTGTCCTTAAGGTTCATACCAACTTTAACCTTTTACATTTACTGTAATAACACACAGTCACATATCAAACATATGTTATAGTCCTGAAACACAAACAATATATCAAGGCGAATACCTGCAACACAAGCAAGGCAAGTTATGACATGTTATGCAAACATTTTCAAACAATATAGCAATCAAAGACATATCAAAATACAGTCAAACACTTTCAGACTTATATTTGTCATCATGTCAATGTTCACACTTCAAAGTTCAATCCATCACATAGTCTTTGAACTTCTCCGGCACTCTCACGGCCCGTGTTGGCCTGTGGACCGGACTCTGCGGTACCGTCACTGCCCTGGATGGCGTGCGTACCGGACTCGCCATAACTTGGGTCTCAAACTGTCCATTGTCTGAGATCTCTCCAGAGTTCTGTAGTTCTTCCGCTGGTGGCACATAAGGCTTCACCACAGAAGAGTTCCTTTTGTACTGAACTCCCTCTTTGGAACTGACTGTCACTTCAGCCCCTTCCTTTGACACAACTTTGTACGGCTCTGGTTCAAACCGTGTCGCAAGCTTCCCTGTCGTTTTTGTGTTCTTCAACAGTACCGTGTCTCCTGGTAACACAGTACTGGGTGTAGCATGCCGTCTGGTATCGGCATAATCCTTAGCAGCCAGCTTGTGCTGCCAATCACGATCACTAGCACCTTCATGTGCAATGGCACGGTCACACCTAAGCTCCGGCAGCTTCGACCTCAGCTCACGCCCAAACATCAGATAGGCGGGTGTTTTCCCAGTGCTCACCTGCGGGGTCGCACGGTAAGCCAGCAGGAACCTCTGAAGTTCCTTCTGCCACGGTTTCCCTTCCGTAGCAGCCACTTTTAAAACTTTTAAGAGAGATCGGTTTTGCCGTTCAACCTCTCCATTGGCTTGAGGCCACAGTGGAGATGATTTGCGATGTTCAATCCCGTTCACCTCCAAGAAAGCCTCGAATTCCTCTGACACAAACTGACGACCATTGTCAGACTTTAACGAAAACGGGTACCCATATCTGGCAAAGATGGGCTCAAGAGCATCAATGACCTTTTGTGTAGTCACCGACTGCATCACAACTACCTCAAAATACCGACTGAAGTAGTCCACACACACTCCTGTGTGCAAGGGTCCCATGAGATCCACTGCCACATCCTGCCAGGGTCCCGTCGGTGGCGCTGTCACTTTCATGGGCTCAGGTGGGCGTCCCTCGCCAACAACCTGACAACCGTGACACGACCGACAGATCCTCTCGGCCTCACTGTCCATGTTAGGCCACCACACTTTTGTTCTGAGAAGCAATTTCATCTTGACAATGCCCTGATGGCCCTCATGTGCAAGACGAAGAACATCAGCCCTCAGGCTTTGTGGGACTACTATCCTTGTCCCCCTCAACACAAGCTTCCCAATAACACACAACTCTGTTTTGACACAAGCATACTGCGGCATCTTACACTGTGTCCAGTTCCCTGTCTCAATGTATTGTCGCACATAAGTCAGCTCTGGGTCGGTCCCCGAAGCCAACTCAACCTGCCGAGCAGTCAGTGCTCCAGGCAAGCTCTCCTGCACAATAGCCCTCACAAAGTCCACTGATTCACCACTAACATCCCTTGGTGAAGACTGGTTCAGTCGGGACAATGCGTCCGCTATGTTCGTCTTCCCCGGGCGGTACACGACCTTGTAGTCATACCCTTGCAGACGGAGTACCCACCGCTCAATCCTCGCTGAAGGCTTGGATGTCGGACTATAAATACACTCAAGCGGCTTGTGGTGCGTCTCAAGTTCGAATTTCCGCCCATACACATATAGCTTGAACCTCTCACAGGCCCAGACCAGAGCAAGTGCCTCCTTCTCTGTCTGAGAATACCGTCTCTCAACATCTGTGAGGTTCCTAGATGCATAGGAGATGACCCGCCACACCCCATTCTGACACTGGGTGAGGACTGCTCCTATCCCCCTAGGGCCTGCATCGGCTATCACTCTGGTTTGACACTCAGCACGGAAATAAGCCAATGTCTCTGTCTGAGTCATCATCTCCTTGAGCTTGAGAAAGGCATTCTCCTGCTCACTACCCCACACAAACTCCAAATCTTTCCGAGTCAGCTCACGCAGCGGTGCAGCTACTGATGAAAAGTCCGGCAGAAACTTTGCCGAATACTGAACAAGACCCAGGAATGACCTCACTTCACTGGCTGTCTTAGGTGGTTCAGCATCCCGTATCCCTGCGACCTTCTCGTCGCTAGGATTGACCCCATTACTGGTCAACTCATGTCCAAAGAATGTGAGCTTGGACAACCGAAACTCACACTTCTTACGATTCAGCGTCAGACCCACTTCCTCCAAGCGGTCTAGGACCTTGAACAGACGCTGATCGTGCTCCTTAACACCATTCCCATGGACTATGATGTCATCAGCTATGTTAGCCACACCAGCACAGTCACGCAACACATCCTGAATGATCCTCTGATACTTTTCAGGTGCTGATGTAATCCCAAACATCAGGCGCTTGTAGCGGTACAATCCCCTATGAGTGACAAACGTTGTCACATGCCTACTGTCCTCCTTCAGCACAATCTGGTGGAACCCCCATTTCAGATCCAACTTACTGAAAACTGTGCTACCGTTCAAATCCTGAACCAGTTCCTCCACAGTAGGAATCGGGTGTCTTTCCCGAACTATGGCCTCATTGGCCCGGCGCATGTCGACACACACTCGCACATCACCATCACTTTTGGGAACCACTACAAGGGGAGAGACCCATCCTGTTGGTCCCTCTGGAACCTCCTCTATGATGTCCATCTCTAACATCTCATCTAACTTTGTATCAACTTTATCCCTGAGGCCAAATGGGATGCGCCTCACAGGTTGCGCGACCGGCTTCCTGTCTTTGTCAATATGAATCTCCAATTCATAGCCCTTCAGTTTACCAACACCGCTGAACAAACTCTTGTACTTGGCATGTATGTCAGCCTCAGTATACTCTTCAACTATACTGTTCACAACCTCGGGACCTACCCGTAGGACATTCAGTGCTTCTGCTGTCTCCCGTCCTAGCAGAGGTCTACCTTGCCCTTTTACCACAAGGAACTCCTGCCTGCACTGTTTCCCACTTTCCGGGCACACTATCTCAGCCTCAAAAGTCCCAACCGTTTCCAGGGCTTCAGACTGCCCCCAAGCAAACAACTTACGGTTGGACTTCCGTGACTCACAACGGATACCTTTTCCCTTTAAGGTTTCCCAAGTAGGTGTATCTAGAATGTTACAAGTCGCTCCAGAGTCAATGAGCATGGGCATCTGCACCCCACCAATCATCACATTGATCACACCAGGTCCCACAGAATTCACGAAACTACAGTCTTTCTCCTGGATAGTGAATGCATAGCCACTAGCACTACTACTACTAGCGCCCTCGTCCTTATCAGAATTTCCTTCCTGAACCTGATATGCTTTCTCACGACTCTTAGGATCCCGCTTACAAAACTTGGCATAATGTCCTTGGAAACCACACTGGTTACACTTCCTGAACCGAGCAGGACAGACCTTATCCGCACAATAATGTCCAAACTGGCCACAATTGAAACAACTACCCTTAGGCTTCTGATCCTTTGACTTGTTGTCCTTGTTCTGACTCCACCCATTTCCCTTCGTCTCCTTCTTAGAGTTAGGTTGCTTGTTCTTATGCTGTACTGCATTGACCTCGGTGGGCGCTGAAGATACAGACATCTGACCCATCTGTAAATCTACCGTCTCATACGCCCTAGCTATGTCCATGAAATTCTTAAGAGTTGCTCCCCCCGACTTCTCAAGAAACTTCCTACGCAACTTTGCGTTCGCACACTTTTCAATGAGTTGATCCCTTATCGCGTCATCTACACTCGGAAACTCACATGACACAGCCTTCTGTTTCAACCGACAAACAAACTGATCAACCGTTTCCCCAGCAGACTGCTCTAACTGCCTGAACAAATGTCTCTCAAAAGGCACATTAACTTGGGGCAAGAAATGGTCATCTAGGGCCTTAATACACTCTTGCAGGGAAACATCCCTATCCTCAGGTACCAGTGTATAAAACAGTTCTTGAAGATCAAGTCCCTCTGTATGAAGCAATAGAGCCACTTTTTGGTCCTCATTGACAACTCCCTTAGCTGTAACATACAGGTTAAATGCCCTTTTCCACCTCTTCCACCTTACAGACAAACCACTGGGATCCCCCATTGGATCAAACTGGGGCAAACCACCAACATCCACCCTTATCACAGTGTCCACTGGACCTGGCTGGGCATCTTGGCCCTGAGCACCACCTGCTCCCTCAGGCATTTTGAGAAAAGTCCACTTTACCAGACTTCACAGAAAGATTTTCACACTTTCAGATAGTCCTACCACCTTGGTCCTCAATCCTCAGTCGCCATTTGTTGTGTTTACATCTATTTATTACAACTAGGACACATTACAACTCACAAATGCAAGTAGCTTCCACTCTACAGGTGGCCATGTGCTCAACTGACTCTTCGCCGCCAAAACCATAAGTGACGATCGGCAGACCTTTAGGTGTCACCACCACAAATACTACAGCACTCAATCTTTGAAGGTAGCTACCAACTGCGAAACTACAGCCCCCTCTTTTGGAGGATGGGAAAACTCTGACAGCCCCCCCTTTTCAGGTTATGTTAGGGACAGCCCCCCTTTTTTGGGATGGAATGCTCTGACAGCCCCCCTTTTTAAGGGACAGCCCTTCCAAAAAGCATTTTGTTGACAAATTTGGTGGCCATTATTTGATTTTGGAACTCAATAATTTGTTCAAGAAACATTATGAAGTTATTGAATGGCATATAATAACCTGTTAATATAGTATAATGAATAATACATCATTGACAACACCCCTTGATTATTTGACAGCCCCCCTTTTTTAGCCAAATTGGCGATTCACAGCTACAGCCCCCGGAGGTTCGGACCGCAGTTGGTACCCATTTCGGTACTGAGTGCCCCCCCCGGGCTCATACCAAACAATCCTAATAAACATTTTAGTTTTTGACTACATTCTATAATGAATCATTATACAAACCATAAAAACTGTCTGCGTGTAAGAAAATACTCTGATATGGCCATATGTTACAATTCTGAAATTTACATGTTTTTCCCGCCAAACCATAGACATACATAACATAGATAGGAAACTTGTGTTGTTTCTAGATTTTCCTTGTCTCGGATAGCTCTCCAGGTATAGTCAAGAGGGACATGGTTGATACACATCTGCTTGGAGAGTGTGAGGTGTGAGACTGGCTCTTCACACCTTTTTTGGCCTAGTACCCATATGGTCTTCAAAATTTATATCACTACAATCAAAATGTACTCAATAGGAATGAATAGAAAACAAAATTCTGATTCAAAAGATATCAAATATTATACATTTATGTTAATTAGAAATAAAAATATTGACTAATGAAAATTGGAGAAAATTAAGAAAAATCACAAATTTGTCAAAGTTTGGGAGTTAATTTTAGGCAAACCACAAGTTGGATATCCAATTAAGCTTTTATACTACCATGAATAGTTACACTCTGTGTGAAATAGTTGGTTTTATTTTTAGGAAAATTTTTCAAAAGGCCTAAATCTGACTTTGAAGAATTGTCATAATTAAATTGTACATTCTCAGGAATAGTGACATGTGGACACTGTAGAACCCCCAATATGATTTTATTCCTTCCAAATAATCTAATTAGGCTATAATATGAGAGGCAACTGTCTCATCAATCACACTGGTGAATATTAGAGCCATAAGTGGCATATACATGGGTTTGGGGGATTACTACTTGACCCATTCAAACCAATGTCAGAATCCAACGAGTCTGATATAATGCAAAATTGACAAAGTTTGGGAGTTAATTATAGGCAAACCACTAGTTAGATTTCCAAATAAGCTATTGTTTCTACCATGAATAGTTACACTCTGTGTGAAATAGTTGGTTTTATTTGTAGGAAAAATTTTCAAAAGGCCTAAATCTGACTTTGAAGAAATGTCGGAATTAAATTGTACATTCTCAGGAATAGTGACATGTGGCCACTGTAGAACCCCCAATATGATTTTATTCCTTCCAAATAATCTAATTAGGTTATAATATGATAGGAAACTGTCTCATGAATCACACTGGTGAATATTAGAGCCATAAATGGCATATAAATGGGTTTGGGGGATTACTACTTGACCCATTCAAACCAATGTCAGAATCCGACGAGTCTGATGTAATGCAAAATTGACAAAGTTTGGGAGTTAATTATAGGCAAACCACTAGTTAGATTTCCAAATAAGCTATTGTTTCTACCATGAATAGTTACACTCTGTGTGAAATAGTTGGTTTTATTTGTAGGAAAAATTTTCAAAAGGCCTAAATCTGACTTTGAAGAAATGTCGGAATTAAATTGTACATTCTCAGGAATAGTGACATGTGGCCACTGTAGAACCCCCAATATGATTTTATTCCTTCCAAATAATCTAATTAGGTTATAATATGATAGGAAACTGTCTCATGAATCACACTGGTGAATATTAGAGCCATAAATGGCATATAAATGGGTTTGGGGGATTACTACTTGACCCATTCAAACCAATGTCAGAATCCGACGAGTCTGATGTAATGCAAAATTGACAAAGTTTGGGAGTTAATTATAGGCAAACCACTAGTTAGATTTCCAAATAAGCTATTGTTTCTACCATGAATAGTTACACTCTGTGTGAAATAGTTGGTTTTATTTGTAGGAAAAATTTTCAAAAGGCCTAAATCTGACTTTGAAGAAATGTCGGAATTAAATTGTACATTCTCAGGAATAGTGACATGTGGCCACTGTAGAACCCCCAATATGATTTTATTCCTTCCAAATAATCTAATTAGGTTATAATATGATAGGTAACTGTCTCATCAATCACACTGGTGAATATTAGAGCCATAAGTGGCATATAAATGGGTTTGGGGGATTCCTACTTGACCCATTCGAGCCAATGTCAGTAGTATAGGTTTTGAGGGAGTTCACGTCATCGACCATTTTTAGTGAGGGAGTTCACGTCATCGATAATTTTTAGGGGGGTAGTTCACGTCAAACAATTGCAAATTGCAAATTTTAGAACTGGAAATAGAAATATTCTTGTGATTAATGTTGAAAATATTTTTATGTTATTATTGATAATAAGCTTAAGAAAATGTCAGCTGAAAAATTGGTTATTGCTGATGAAGTATTGCAGTCTATTGCAGATTTGCTTTATTGTGATTGGGAAAGTTTGGCAATATATTTAGAATTAGAGAGCAAAGATTTGCATAGAATTCGAGGTAAAGATAAAAGTACTGTGGTACAGTCTAATATATTACAAATGTTAAATTTATGGTGGGATCGAGTGGATAAAAATGATTATTTGAACGAGTTAATTACAGCTTTATCAAGTTTGTATCGTTATGATTTGATTGAAATTGTTTTAAGTTTTATACCCAAAAATGATAAAAATATATCTGATAATATTATTCAAGTTTTATTTTTACAGTTGGCTGAGCGTTTAGTGATGGATTGGAGAAATTTAGGAATTTATTTGTCTATTTCTTTAACTGAAATAGATAATATTTTTTATGGTTTATATGAACCAAAAGTTCATCGTGCTTATGAAGTTTTAAAGGTTTTTCAATTACAATATGGTTATTTAAATTTAGATAAATTATTTAAAGTTTTGAGGCAAATGAGGAGATTAGATGTGATTGAATTTATTACTAGACATATTAGGCATTAACTTATTTGTTACATTTGGTTTCCCTCTGGTGGGAAGTTATTGTATATTGTGTCTCTCTCTAGTGGGAACGAATTGAACCTTGATGATTTATAGTGTTTGCAGACATGGTACATGACCTCCATATTGGATTGTCGTAACTTTTGAAAGTTTGTTTACATTCTCAGTCTTGATATTTACAACTCCTATTTCTTAGATACTTTACGAGGCTATTGCTTGACGCCTAATTATGAAATAAACACAGGTTAAGAATTTTGCATTTTACAATTATTTAATTTGGTACGATATAGTGGTATGAAAACCGGTTGTGCGTATCTACATGCAGAATGCTGCCTTTTTGCAAGTTTGTTGTAAGAGTGTTGTGTTGCAGAGTGGTCGTTGAGCTAATCTTGAAATTTTTCGACTTTTGGAGAATGAACATAGTTTTTGAGATTAGCTTAGCGGTCATGACGTGGTTTTAGGTGATTCTAGTGTTAATGTACCCCGGTTAAAAGCCTCGGTATGGAGTAAACGCGCACTTCAGAGCAGACCCTTTTCGCGTTGTAACGGTGTGTGCGTATGCAACAGCACACTAATTTGGACATTTTGTCTATGTACGTAGGACGCTCTGGTAGAGAACGCCGAGCGGACACACTTTGTACCGGCTTACTTGATTTACAGCGACGCAGGGCGCTCCGGTAGATAACGCCGCGCTGTCTGCGAGGAATCTAGACCTCCGTGCCTGGTCTAACAATACTCGCTCTCCCGCGAGTGGGCTGGCTACTAGGCTAGTGTTAATGTAGTTTTGTGCGGAGTGACGCGAGGGTTGAGACGTACATTAACCTAGGTGATTCTAGTGTTAATGTAGCTTTGTGCGTTTATGAATATGAAATAATTTTTTTAAGTTACATTAAAGTATTTGTTTCAGTGTTTATTATAGCTTTAGCTTATTTTACTTTTGATTAGTGTGATATAGCTGTAAATCTAGTAATAGTGTTCTTTCACAAGTTTTATGAAATCAAGCTGTAAATCTAGTAATAAATCTAGTAATAGTGTTCTTTCACAAGTCTTATGAAATCAGTATGTTGGTCTAGGAAATTGATATTTATGGTTTGGGCACAGATCCAGGTAATCTTTTTTGTGTCAGTATGTGTATTGGTTAGAGTAATTTATATAATATTGGTGACGCAGTTGGGGCGTACGTATAGCTTGGAAGAATAAACATAATCGACTTGCTTGATTATAATGGTTTATTTGCAGAGAAGATAAGAAAGCGTTAAGATATATATATACAGTTTTGTAGCATATTAAAGCGCAAGTGTAATAATTGACAAGGTTTAATTTGGGCTATAGCACTTGTCAGTTATTATATTTGACTTTAGTGAAAACAACCACTTTATAATGCATTAATAATTGAAAGCATTTGGCTAAGAATTGTATAAACATATTAAGAATGGTTAGTACATGTACATTAAGGTTCATTTTTAAAGGTAAATAAACAGCAAACTTGAATAAATGTAAATACATTTTGCTCAAACAATAAAGTGTTGTGAACACATTAAAATTGTAGCTTTTATATAAATTGGTTAGCTGAATATTGTAAATACATTGAACTAAACAAAGTGATGCGAATATACTAAAATTGTAGCTTGGATATATAAATTTGGGTAGCTGATAAGCTGTGAACATACTAAAATTGTAGCTTGGATATATATATAAATTTGGGTAGCTGATAAGCTGTTGAGGTCTAATGGTAAGTCTAAATATGATAGTTAATTATTTCTTCTTGTGTGGTAACATACCTTCTTGGTAGAGGTACGAGGAGGGGTTTTGAGATATATATGTATGTATGTTTATTGATTTTTAAGAGTTTGCTAAGACATTTTTGAAATATTTTAAAATGAAAGTTTGTTTTATAATAAATATGCTTCAATGTTTAAAGTTTAAATGATTATATTAAATTAAGAGTGAGAGAAAGTTTATGTATTCCCTTTCAGTACCTTACATGGAAGGTTCTGGATGTTGTGTCTCGTTTCCATGTGGGTATTTTTGCTTTGTATGAGGAGGTACTGAAGGGATAAAAGTTTGAAACGACTTTATAAATTAGCAAATTATTAGATATTCAATTTTATATATTTTCGTTTTGTTTATATAAATGTAGTGAGAAAAGATAGTTTAAGTTAATGCGCGCGTTTTATAATATAAACGTATACTATTTTGGTTTATTATTAAAAATGAAAACCTATAAGCACCTTAAATACTTTCACAATCATAACATAATGTTATTGTCTTGTGATTGGCTGAGACTAATAAAGAGGGTATAAAAGCTTTGTGTTGATCTTTTGCGCGCATTTCTTTGGTGTGGTTAATTGTAGTGTGGTAAAGAGCGCCGTTGGGCCCGCGTTGGGCGCAAGTGCGTGCTTTGTTAGGCGTAAGTGCAAGTTTGTGGAGATTGATATTTTCGGAGGTGGTTGTGGAGATTGACGTTTCTAGAGGTGGTTGGAAATTGCTTTCTTGGTTTGGAGATTGACGTTTTTAGAGGTGGCTGGAAATTGCTTTCTTGGTTTGTGGAGATTGACGTTTTGATTTTAGCTAGCGTTAAGCGCTAGTTGAAATTATTTTTGGTCTGTTTTACTTAAGATAATTTTAGTTAGGTGATTGTTGGTTGTTGCTTTTGCTTTTGTTGAAATTTCAGCTTTATAGTTTTGCGACTTAAAGCTTCAAGATCAAGCTTGGCGTCATTCATCACAGGCACATTATAAACAGGTAAGTGTACTTATTTATTTATTTGTGAGAAATATTGTATTGTATTGTATTTAGTGTGGTACCGAACAGGTAAGTGTATTTTTAGAAATATGAAACAATACGTGTATTGTGATATAATATGTTCTGAAAGTTCAAATTTTAAAAATGTTTCTGAAAGTTCAAATTTTAAAAATGTTTCAGTTAATTCTCAATATTTAGCTTATTATGATTTTTTTGTCAGGTCTAAGTATTTTCAGGTGCAAAGTATAGAAAGGGATAATAATTTGAAACCTATTCGAGTTTGTATATGTATTTTTCAGAATAGTTTGAATAAGTCTGTGGTGTTAAAGGAGCATAATTAAGATGTCGCATGATAAGGTTTATGTTGTTAGGCTTTCTGAAAAGGCTAATCTTCCAAAGAGAAGTTCATTATTTTCAGCAGGATTAGATTTGTATAGTGCTTATGATTATATTTTACCAGCAGGAAAAAAACTTGAAATTAAAACAGATTTACAGTTTGAGTTTCCTGAAAAATGTTATGGAAGAATAGCATCTAGATCTAGTCTTTCTAAATATTATTCTATTGAAGTTGGAGCAGGAGTTATTGATGAAGATTATAGAGGAAATGTTAGTATTATTTTGTATAACTTTGGAAATTTAGATTTTCTTATTAAGGCTGGTGATAGGATTGCTCAAATTATTTTAGAGCGTTATTCAAATGCCAGTGTTTATGAAGTACAAGAGTTAAGCAAAACTGATCGTGGTTGTAAGGGGTTTGGTTCTAGTGGATATTGTTAAAGTGCTAAGGGTTTTATTTTACAAGTTAATAGGAGGTGAGGGAGTAGGAGAAGGTGAGGGAGGAGAAGGTGAGGGAGAAGAAAAAGTTTTAAAAGTAGTCATTTCAATTTCTTCTTGTACTACGCTAATAGATTCAAAGCTTTCAGAGTTTAGAGAATTGAAACTGCTAGTGTATTCAGAAGGTGCTTGTGCTTCATTAACATTAACATTAATATTAAATCGAGATCTCATATGAAGTGTGGTTCGCTGAATAGATCGAATTCTATATTGTTCAAATTTGTTTTGCCAAGTTTTTCTGAAAAGTTTATAAAGAATAAAAGATGTTAATATAATACCAAAAAGAACTAAGAAAGATAAGATTCCTGCTATAATATCAGCTACTGGTACGATATTTTTTGGAGTTGATTTGTCAATAGGTTTAGGTGTAGATGCGAAAGATGCGTTAGGTGTTTTTGGTTCATTTGAAAATGTTGTATTTATAGGTATAGTGACTTGTGGTTGGCTTGAACTGATAAATGTAGAGGTTTGCGCTAGACTTGTAGGATGCGGTTGGCTTGAAGTACTGATAGAGGTTTGCGACAGACTTAAAGTACTGATAGGTGTGGAGGTAGTAGAGGTTTGCGGTAGACTTGAAGTACTGATAGGTGTGGAGGTAGTAGAAGTTTGTAGCCGATTTGAAGTAATAGGTGTGGAGGCTTGCGATAGACTTGAAGTTTTGGGTGAGCTGAAAGTATAAAGTATTTTGCAAATAATAAATTACATACAGATTAATATTTTATAAAACTTTTGTTAGAAGTTAGGTTGGATATGATGCTAGATTTGTTGTTAAAGATATTAGTAGTTTTATAAATCTCTTGAAATTAGTGGACTTAGAGTTTGTTTGAGTTACTTGTGTTGTAGAAATGTTCTTCAGATGAATAAGTCTAATAGTTGACTAGTTTCAGAGCATTCATGAGACTTAGAGGACTTAGAAAATTTCTTAGTTTATAGATATTGCATTGAGATTACCAGACTTATAGATTGGTGACTGGTAAAGTTTCTGAGTTGGGTGACTTTTCACAGAATTCCTTTCTAGTATCTTTGACTTATTTTCTTGTGAGATGGGCTCTAGAATTTTACTACAGAAAATATGAAAAGGTTTATCCATCCACGGTGGAATTAAATCTCTTAAGATTAGTGGACTTAGAGTTTGTTTTAGTTACTTGTGTTGTAGAAATGTTCTTTAGATGAATAAGTTTGATAGTTGAATAGTTTCAGAGCAATTGTGAGATTTGGACTTAGAAAATTTCTCAGTTTGTAGATATTGTATTGAGATTACCAGACTAATAGATTGGTGACTGGTATTAAATTGTGATAGGCTGAATAGGGATTATAAATATTAGTTTAGATAAAGCTATTAAAACATATGTTGCTAGATTTGTTGTTAAAGATATTAGTAGTTTTAAATTATGATAGGCTGAATAGGGATTATAAATTATATATTTACATGGACCAACTTGAAGTACGTGGCTGGCTTGAAGTAATAGGTGTAGAGGCTTGTGACAGACTTGTTGAAGTTTTGGGTGAGCTGAAAGTATAAAGTATTTTATAAATAATAAATTACATATAGATTAATATTTTTGTTAGAAGTTAGGATGGATATAATGCTAGATTTGTTGTTAAAGATATTAGTAGTTTTAAATGAAACTTAAGCAGTTAGCATGAGTGACTTTTACGTAACTATGATGTTTGTTGCTTTGTTTAATATTAAAAGGTTCAACTTAGTTTACCATATAGGAATGTTAGGAGGAAGCATGCTGTTTTATTTTTAGGTTTAGAGTGCATTTTAAGACCAATAACTTACATGGTATTTGGAAATGAAGATGCTGGTTTCATAGATGTAGTGGTTGTACTTAAATCATTAGTTTGAGTCTTTAATGCGTCAGTGAAATCGTGAGTTGTTTTTGTTTCAGTTAAATCAAATAGGGCATTAGTTGTCTTCAAGGCATCAGTTGTTTCAATTGCTGAGCTAAATAAAAAAATTACGATTAGTTTGGTTAATATAGTTAGGACGGTGCAAAGTGAATATTGTTTAAGGTAGAAGTTAGATGTCGCCACTGCTTTTGCAGTTAGCATGTGACTTTCACGAAGACTATGATGTTTAATATTAAAAGGAGGTTTAACTTACGTTTGTCATATAGGAATGTTAGGAGGAAGCATGCAGTTTATTTTTTTAGGTTTAGAGTGCATTTAAGACTAATAACTTACATGGTATTTGGAAATGAAGATGCTGGTTTCATAGATGTAGTGGTTGAACTTAAATCATTAGTTTGAGTCGTCAATGCGTCAGTTGTAGTTAAATCAAATAGGGCAATAGTTGTCTTCAAGGCATCAGTTGGTTCAATTGCTGAGCTAAATAAAATTACGATTAGTTAGGTTAATATGGTTAGGTTGGTGTAAAGTGAATATTGTTTAAGGTAGAAGTTAGACGACGTTACTGCTTTTACAGTTAGCATGAGTGACTTTTACGTAACTATGATGTTTAACTTAGTTTGTCATATAGGAATGTTAGGAGGAAGCATGCTGTTTTATTTTTAGGTTTAGAGTGCACTTAAGACTAATAACTTACATGGTATTTGGAAATGAAGATGTTGGTTTCATAGAAGTTGGTTTTTCTGTTGCTTTTAATCTGAATAAAAATTAATGTTTAGAATTTATTCTTAAATTCAAAAGATTAGAAAACTTTGGATATGAAAGGTATTTATATAATGTTCAGATTTAAGAAACTTGTTAAGCTAAAATTTAAGAAACTTAGAAGGTATTATATTTGAATAATTTTATACTGTTAATATTAAGTGAGTTAAGCCTATACTTACATGCATTTTCCTGCTTCGCATTGAAATGTAATTCCACTTGTTTTGATAACTGCAAGGAATGGGAAGACATCTATGTCGTATTTGATGAATTGTTGCTGTGATGCGGCGGGGGAAATTAGAAAGATTTGCGTAGTTCTTAGCGTTATGTGTGTGAAAGTTGTCGGTAAACAGTAGCAGATAAGCGTGTCCAAGTTGTCGGTTAAGGAGCAGTCGTTTCTGACAGAACAACCTAGAGTTTTCGTCAAAATGGTTAGGAAGAGAAGCAGGAATACTAGTTTGGTCGACATGATGGTTCTGCGCATTTGATTTACTTTAGAGATGAAGTGAGTGTTCGTCGGCGTGTTCTAGATTTAGATTTATCAATAAGTTTAAGGGCATTAATGTAAGAAATAGTTTCCATTGATTACGGGCTGTAACTTAGTCCACACTTATCAAGTATTTTTATGTAGGCTTGGCTTGGAGTAGATAAACTTGTCTGAGGTTCACTTGGTACTAAATAATTTGTGTTGAGAGGTTCCCTCTGGTGGCTAGGCATCAACTATAGACATGTGCTGGAAGGTTCCCTCTGGTGGCTAAGCATTAACTGTAGACAGAATAGAGACTTAGCTTTTACGCTGATTAGCTTTTACGCTGGGCGTTATTTGATTAATGTTTTGACTAGATTTGAGACATACTAGGGTGGGGTCTTTTTTATGCTTGAATTTATAGATTTTTCATTAAGTACCTTCTCGCCTGTGTTTGGTGTTAACCAATTTAGATTATATTGGTTTTTTGCCTAAGTTTAGACAGATGTCTAAAGACGCTGTTAACACCTGTAGTAGAGATGAACAGTGTGACGTTAGGCCTTTAGGCTTAGTTTGGGTAATGTAGTGAGGGTTCCCCAGTGAATGACAACACTGTTCATGTCTTATTACAATAGGTAGCTAATGCCCTCTGGTGGATTGATGTTTAGACGCTTAGATAACTTAGGTATTGTCGTATCGCGTTATTTGTTTTCTGACCGCTTACGCACTTCATATATGTGACCGCAGGCGTCGCCACCTACGTTTTTATAGGCAATACGTTAGGTGGCGCAGCGGCGCTGTTTATCGGTGGATTTTAATGACAGGATCGGAAAGAAGAGATTTTGCCGCTTAGTCAAGCAATGCTTCTAAAAAGGGCAAGTTGCTCAAAATTACCTTATCTCAGCATAGCTACAGTGTTGTGGTGATGGAGCATTGTGCATCAATTGCACTGTGATAATTCTGGTACTTTAGAGAAACAGCCTTGGCAAAATGTGTCATAGATATGTTCAAGTAGTATATTGTGGTTAAGTTATGATATGGGTTAAATTTATATATTTGTGTTAATGTTTATTTTTAAGATATATAAGGCGTTTAAGGTAAGTTTATTTGAATATGCATGAAGCTTTGTGCTTAAATAAGCTTATGATTGTTATATTTGGTGTTTGCTTTTGCTTAGGAGGTAGGTGTACAGAGGATTAAAGATTGTTTTTAAGGCTTAAGGTTAGTTTACAAATGATTGTTATACATTTTGAGAAAAGTGTTTATGAGCCTTATTGTTCTTGTTACTTTTGTTTAGTTATAAATAAAGTATTAAAGGAAGGTGAAAATATAGGTAAGCTTATTGCTGCATGTCCTAATGGTACATTAATAGATTTTTCTAAAATAGAACAAATCACAGAATTAGTACAGGAATTGAATAGATTTCTTTTTAAATTAAGTTTAAAAAGATTAGTTTTGACATTTATTTTGAATAAATTTCCTAAATTAACACCAGAAGATGTAGATCAGTTAGAGATTCCTGGTATTTTGAAAAAAGATATTACTAATTTTGAGGAAGAGGAATCTAGGCAATTTGATGAAGTTGCAAATACAACAACGTTTGTTTTGTTGATTCGGCATCATGTTGGTTTTCGTGTTAAAATAGAACAAGTATTAGAAATTTTTGATTTTTGAACTTATATACATTGGTAGGTATGAGACGTGTGTTTTATTTTTATAGATATAGGTACGATACAATTAATAAGAAATTTTGTAAATTAGTTTGTTCATGTATAGATTGTCAGTTAATATTGGTTAATTTTCGATACAAGAAAGCATATAAACTGTTTTTTAATTTAAATCAAATTATTACAAGACATGAAATTCATAATTTAAGTGCTAAAATTTGCGAGTATTGCAAAGCTAAACCAGATTTTTATTTAACAATGTCTTCTGATTTTTTATTGGGTTATTCAGAATTTTTAATAAATATAGCTCAGATTTATCTTATTGTAATGAAACACGCCTCCTTTAGATTGGGTTACAAGTATCGATAGTATATATTAATGCAAGTAGATTATAGTGTAAACTTGGTTATTTTTGGTTTAAATTTTACTCCAAATATTCATTTTGATATTCCGTATATTTATAAAAGTATAAAGAATAGTTTTTTATATAGAGGATCATTAACTTGTAAAAATAAATTGTATACTTTGAAGATTACACGTAATGGATTTTGTTCAATTTATTTAAGAAGAAATTTTTCAAGTTTATTACCAAATATTAAGATAATAGCTTTAGAAGTTTATGAGTATATTAGGGACTTTTGTGAACAGGAAATAGTTAGTGTAAATATAACTCCAAAGAACATTCAAATTACCTTTCAACTTGTATTTAAAACAACACCGGATTTTAAGGTTTTTTGTATAAAAATTGCAGATTGTTTTGAAAAAGAATATGAATTTGAAATTAAAGAATCTAATTCTAGTGAATCTATATGGTTGCCTTATGTAAATAATAGTTCATATTTTTCAAGTTTACGTATCAAAATTAAAGGTAAAAGTAAATGTATTTTCACGTTTTTATATTCTTATAAAGGAAGTTGTTTAACTGATAATGTTTTAGATTTTAAAAGAGTTTGTGATAGTTTGAGATTGTGTTATTTAAATAATTTACATTTATGGCCGCCGGAGTGTTAGATAGGTTACTTTTGTTAATTATAGAATTTCTTTTAAGACATAATGAAGAAAATAAATTATTTTGGAATAAAGTTCGGACAGATAATTCACATTTTTTTAGTTTTTGTTTTCAACTTTTAACAGAATGTGAGAATGAAAGGAAAAAAATAAATATTCTTAAAGAAGAATTAAAGGTTGAACTTTTGTCTGCTTTAAGAAATCAAGATATAACGAGAAATTTAGCCTTTAGAATTTTATCTAGTGAAGATGAAACTATTAAGCTGGACTTGCGTTCTTCACAAAGTTCAATTATTCAGTGTCTTGTTGATATTCTTAGAATAAATATAACTGTTTATCAAAGTGATTCTCGATCATTTAATTTTACATGTTGTACAGAATTGTTTCGTATAGGTTCACCTTTTGTTATTCAATGGAGTAAAGTAGAAAATGCTTTTATAGAAGTAGCTTTAGATTATCATATGTCAAAATATAATTCATTAATTGAGTTTCCAAAACATAAAGTGAAAAGCAAAAAGCGTAAGCATGAATATAAAAGTGCTGAGTTTTTATCTTCTACTTCAGATTCAGATTCAGATTGTAAAAAACAAATACATGGTCAAAAAAGTACTTGTACGAAATCTTTAGGTTTTCATACTAAGAAAAAAGCAAGAGTTGAAAATTTTGAGAAAGCTGTAACTAAAGAAAAGGTTAATGATAGTGATTCATCTTTGGCTCGAGATTTGTCACTATCAGAAAGTGAAAATGATGATTATGATGATAAAGCTAAGAAATTGGAATCAGAATTAGAGCTTGAAAAAAGAGATGATTTTATGGGCGAACTAAACAAATTACAGCAATCTAATAATGATATGAAATTTCATAAGAAATCTCAGAAAAAAGATGTTATGGTAAATGTTTCAGAAACAGGAAAACATTTACAGGATTTTTCACCATATTCTGATTTGTATTCTGATAATTTTAATAAGATAGAATGTAATATAGATAAGTTTGTAGAAATAACTGAAAGGTTGAAAAAACACGCCTTAGTTCTTCAAAATAACTTACTGCCAGGAAATATTGAGAATTGCTTGTGTTGTCCTGTTCATTGTGCTCAAGCTTTAGTTAAGGCTACAAAAGATAAGCGAGGACCAAAAAAAAAAAATTAGAATGTTCATATTGTAAGAAAGAGTTTATATCTTTAAGTTTATTGCGTTTACATATTTTGGTTAAGCATTCTAATTATGATCCTAAGAATCATATATTTACACCAGTTCCTTTGAGATCTTCTTTAGTAATATTAAAAAAGTATCATCCTGATTAAATTTATTATATATTTATTTAGGAATTTCAAGTTGATAAAAGTAAGTATTTGAAATGGATACTGCTTGTTCAAAAAGTTTTGCTCGCTTGATGAAAAGGAGCTTGTATTTTTGTGCTTTAGTGTCATTTTATTTTGGTAAGTTAAATTTACCTTTGTTAATTGAAATTCCTAGCCAAGAATTTTTATCTGAAGATGAGTGTTTACAATTAATAGAAATATTAAGTGAAGAACTTACAGATGATGCATGTTTTTTAAAGTTGAAATATTTTTCTTGCGCGAGTCTTTTATTTTTTTCATCGTATTTTCAATGTGATATTGTTTTAGATTTTATTTATTTATCCATGTGGGAAAATGATAAAAAAATAATTGAAGTTTTAAGAAAGTCAATTTATTTTTATGGTTTAAAAGATTGTTTCACAAAGGTAGTTTTGGATTCAGTAGCATCGTATTTGTATATGTCAGTAGATGATGTGATTGATTTAGGACATTTATGGGAAATTAATAATAATAGTAGTCCTAATTGTTCAATGAGGTTGTTAGCTAAAAAGTTAAGAGATACTAGGCGGTGTCGTAGGTTACTTTTTTCTTTTTTTACATTACCTTGTGCTCAATGCCATTCACGAATTATTTTTAATTATAAAGGTTCAGATAATACAGTTTTTTTAAAGTGTTGTAAAAGACCTATTCATATTTCAAGATGTTATGAACATTTTATTTCTACTAGTTTGGATTTGCAGGTTTATTGTCCCTGCTGTAGAACTCCTTGGCGAAATGCATTACCTCAAATAGAAACAGCTTCGAGGAAAAGGTGTTTAGAAGATTTTCTTATGCATATGAGAGATTATCCTAAACACATAAGAACATATTCTTCTTCAAAATTAATGCGAAATGTGAAAGTTCAAAAGGAAGACTGATGAGGCAAAGTGATTAAATTGTGATGTGATTAGGATTGATATTAGATTTTATAGATTTGTTTTAATAAATATTTAAAATGTTGCAGAACGAAGAACTAGAATCATTCAATTATACAGTAGTTTCAAATCTACCACATTCAGTAAGAGAAAATAAGACAAGTCATTTTTATACTGAAATACCAGCTACACGTGAATGTAAAGGTTACTGGGAAGTAGCCTTATTGGAGATTGATTTTTTGAAATCGTGGTATAATGTACCAGAGCATCCAGAGCAATCTAGAACTAGATATTTTTGATTTAAAAGACCAAACAGTAGAACAAATTAATTCATTAGATGAAGTTGTTCCTAATTCTATAAAAAAAGTAAATAAGGTATTTGCTTTAAAGTTTGGAAATTATGAAATTAAGGATATGATAAGTGAAATGAATGAAAAATTTGCTAAATTAAAAATGGAAGTAAATGAAGCTCAACCTACTTATAAAAATTATAAAAGATATACTAAACTTTATATTGATAATCAAAATTTAATTTGTACTTTATATGTAGGTACAGGAGATGTAGTTATTTTGTCTGAATATATTGCTACGGTTTTACGCTTAAATAATTGTGAAGGAATTAAAAAGTATACTTCAAGAGTTACTGTTAATGGTGAGAAAACATTTACAAATTTTATTGAGTTTAGAGGACCACCTTTATTGAAAAAGCCACCTTCTACTGAAAATGAATTAGATTCTGAAGGAAATCCAATAAGGGATGAAGAAATTTTAATAAAAGGTTTTAATGATGTAATATCTCTTAATAGGAAGGGACCATATAATGAGCTTTTTCAACCACAATATGGAAAAGATTATGTAGGAAATGGAGTTCCAGTTTTTCCAACAGACACTTCAAATATATACATTTATTCTAATATTGTTGATTATGAGTATGTAGGTAACATTCAAACAAAATTACTTAGAACTGTTAGGGCTAGTGGAGTATTTGGTGAACATATTAAGCACACTTATTCCCATCCATTGTATAAGAAATTAGCTTATGATAGGTTGCAGGATATAGAAATACAAATTAAAACTGATGATGGACAGCTTGTTAAATTTGAATATGGAATTGTTGAGTTAATTTTGCGTTTTAGAAGATTAAATAGATAAAAAAATAAAATGAATGAAATAAAGAAAAGAAAAGCTTTTGGTAAACTGTTAAGAAGTTATGATATAGTTCCTTTTCAGCGTGCTATAGATATAGAATTATTTTTTCAACGCAAGTTTAAAGTTTTATTAGAAAAAATTAAGAAAGGTTTATTGAGGCATGGTGGCATAAAATTTCAAATTAGTCTTAATGTTGTATTAGGTAAATATAAATTGGATACATCAAGGTATTATGAAATTAAACCTTGGTTTCAAAGCAATATGACTCAAGTTTTAACATTTTTATCTGTAAAAGAAAAAATGATACAAGCTATAAGAATACTTTTAGCATTTTTTGATGGGTTTATTCAGATGGGTTCAGGTTGGTTTTTAAAACAAATTAATGTTTTACGTTTATCAGTTTATAAATGTAATCCTTTTGGAGGGTGTGCATCTGTTTCATTACCAATTCCTAATAAACATTCTATTCTTAATATACGATGTTCTGATGACAAGTGCTTTTTGTATTCTGTGTTAGCTGCTTTTAAAAAGTGTGTAAATCCTAATAGATTTACATCTTATTTAGATTTAGTAAGTTCTTTAAATTTAAAGGGTCTTTCTTTTCCAACTAAAATAAGTGAGATTCCAAATTTTGAGAAAAATAATAATTTAACGATAAATGTTTTTGGGTTATTTAGTCAAAATGAAATGGGATTTGTAAATAATACTAAATATTTACCGTATCCAATGTATATTTCAACAAGCTTTGATGATAAACATCGCAAACATATTAATTTACTTTTGTACAAAAATCATTATATGTTAATTCGAAATATTAATTCATTCATAACACCATTTTATTGGAAAAAAACAAGGTATTTTTGTAATAAATGTTTAATTTCATTTAGAGATAAAGTTGGTTTACAACTTCATAGTAAAGCAAATTGTACAAATAAAGTTTATACTGGACAAACTTATAAGCTTCCTTTAATAGGTGAAAAAGAAATGTTTCGAAATCTTTCACGACAAATAAAAAATCATTTTATTATTTATGCTGATTTTGAAACATTAAATAAAAATGTAAATAAGTTAAAAGGTAAGTCTATTATGAAAACAAGACATGAATTAAATGCAGTAGGTATTTTATTTTTATCAAAGTATAGTAAGTATTCTAAACCACCTTTTCTTTATATTGGTCCTAATGTTCTTAAAAACTTTTTTGGATATATTTATCAAGTGCGTGCAGAGATATCTTGTATTTTTGAAAATGATAGAAAACCTTTAACTTTAAATTCACAGGATATTTTACATCTCGCTAAGCAAAAAGCTTGTTATCTTTGCGGAGTTTCTTTTGCTAATTTAGGAATTAAAAGAGTTATAGATCATGAGCATTTAGGTAGGGAAGGAAAAGGTAGAGATGTTAATTATGCTTGTAATAGATGTAATTTAGTATGTAGTGCATTGAAATTTACAAATTTTAAAATTCCTATTGTTATGCATAATGCTATGAACTATGATTTACATTTTATTGTTAAAAATATGTACAAGTATTTAAAACAACTTAATGTTCAAGTTATTCCGCGTTCATCAGAAAAGTTTTTAGCTATGTTTTTAGATAATTTTGTTTTTATTGATTCTTTTCAGTTTCTTCCAAATTCATTATCTAATCTTGCTGAATTATTAGTTAAAAAAGATACATTAGATTTAAAAGAAACTAAAAAGCATTTTAAGGAAAAGATGTTACCATATGTTATAAGAAAGGGAGTTATGTGCTATGACTATATAGATTCGTGGGAAAGGCTGGATGAGAAGGAATTACCTTGTCGTGAGGCATTTTTTAATAGTTTAACTAATCAAAGTATTTCTTCTTTAGATTATGATCATGCAATTAAAATGTTTAAAATTTTAAAGTGTAAGAATATAAAAGATTATTTAAGACAATATTTAAAAATAGATGTATTACTATTAGCTGATGTTTTTGAATCATTTAGGGAAAAGTCATTAGATTTTTATGGATTAGATCCAGCTAAATATTTAACAGCTCCATCTTTGAGTTATGATGCTATGATGAAGTTTACAAAGGTTAAGTTTGATTTAATTAATGATATTGACATGTTTAATTTTTTTGAAGATGGTATTCGAGGAGGTATGACAAATGTAGTTCAAAGATTTGCAAAAGTGAGAAAAGAAACTGAGCATATAGTTTATTATGATTGTAATAATTTATATGGATTTGCTATGGTACAACCTTTACCTTACAAAAATTTTGCTTGGGTTGATCCGAGTAAATATGATAGTTTTGATGTAACTAAAGTTCTTGATGATGCTCCTATAGGATATATTTTAGAGGTAACTTTAGAGTATCCTGATTATTTACATGATTTTCATAATATGCTTCCTTTGGCTCCTGAAAAGCTTGCAGTGAATTTTTTTCAATTGTCTCCATATGCTAAAAATATTTTGGAAGGTTTAGGTAAACGCTATACTAAAAGCTGTATGAAATTAATTTCAACTTTATGTCAAAAGGAAAAGTACATTATACATTATAGGAATTTAAAATTGTATTTAAGTTTAGGTTTAAAAATTTCTAAAATTTTTAGGATAGTATCCTTTTCTCAGTCATGTTGGATGAAACCATATATTGATTTTAATAACCAAAAGCGGAAAGAGGCTACTTCAGATTTTGATAGGGAATTTTTTAGACTTATGAATAACTCTACGTTTGGCAAATGTATGGAAAATGTAAAAAGAAGAATTAAAATGGTATTAACAACAAATCAAAAGTCATGTGCCTCTATGATTAAAAAGCCTCTTTTTCATTCTTTACATATTTTTAATTCAAATTTTGTTGGGATACAGTATAAGAAAAATATAGTAGAATTGAATAAACCTATTTATATTGGTTTTACAATATTAGATTTATCGAAAATGCATATGTTCAATTTTCATTATAATGTCATTTTAAAAACATTTGGTTTAAAATCTGTTCAGCTTCTTTATACTGATACTGATTCACTAATATATTATATAGATCATAAACATTTTTATAGATTACTTTATGATATTAGGGATTATTTTGATTTTTCAAATTTAGAAACAAATAATTTATTATATTCTTTAAAAAATAGAAAAGTGTTAGGTAAATTTAAAGATGAAACAGCTGGAGTAGAAATTAAGGAATTTGTTGGTTTAAGACCTAAAATGTATTCTTTTCTGTTAAATTCAGGAAAGAATATAAAAAGAGTTAAAGGAATTAGAAGGAGTTGTGTAGACAAGCTTTTACATTCAGAATTTAAACAAGTTTTAAAAGAAGCATCTGAATCTTTTGCTACCTTTCACTGTATACGCAGTTATAAGCACGATGTGTTTACTTTAAAAGAAACAAAGTTAGCTTTATCGCCTTTTGAAGATAAACGTTGGCTTTGTTCAGATGGAGTGCACTCTTTAGCATATGGAAATTATAAGTTAAGGTCTAAAAAAAGAGTAAAAGAAGAGGAAGATAAAACAATATGTAAAGTTCAAAGGAAAGCATAGGAAATATTCCTGTGATTAGTGATTTTATAGTAGGTAAATAGTAATTTTATAGTAGTTATTAGTTTGTTTATTAAATATAGAATTAATTATGGCTTCAAAGGAGGAAACAATATCACGTTATGTTTTGTCTTTTGGAAGAAAGAAAAGACTAGATTTAACAATATTTAAAGCAGAAGTATATGTTCATTTCAGTGATTTGTTGAAAGATAATAAAAGTTTTACAGTAACTAAGGACGAGTTAGGTGAGTTGTTTGGGTTAAAGAGGAAAATAGCTAGAAGACTAAAGAAATTAGATCATGAGGCAAGAAAGCAGAAGAAACAGAAAAAATTAAATGATTTTTCTACTGATGAGGACAGTGAAATAGAGGAAAAGAAGAAAAGTAAGAAACAAGCTAAAAAACAGAATACAGAGTTGGAAAAAATTGGAGTTTCTAGCGAAGAAGATATGCAAAGTATAAGTTTTTAAATGATTAGGTAGATATATATTAAGCTTAATAGAATAGTATTGCAGCAAAACTAGCTTGTGATTAGCTAAATTTTTGGGATTTAAGCAAGCCTAAAGGTGAGCATTAATGTAAGTTTACATTTTATAAATATTTAAACAGAAATTTTTAAGATGGAGGTGTGTTTTTATTGTGGTAGTGAGGAATCTTTGGTTCAGGGTAAGAAGTACTGTATTTCTTGTGAAGATAGTCTTTTTAAGGAGTGCATAAGATGTCATAAGCCTTATGACCATCCTAGATATTTTCAATTAGACTTAAATAGATGCAATTCGTGCCAAAAGAAATATATAAAGGAAAAGGAAAAAAATTTAATAAAACAGAGTGAAAAGAAGTCTTTAAATGAAGAAAGTGATCAAGAAAGTGATGCAACAGTGCAACTGTTTTCAAAGTTTGATGAAAGTGAAGAAGATATAACTAAGAAAGTTGATGAAGATATTCCAAAAAAGGCTAAGAGAAAGTTTAAGAAGAAGGAAATTCAAAATAATGAGGTTGATGAAGAAAGTGAAGAAGATATAACTAAGAAAGTTGAAGACATTTCAAAAAAAGCTAAGAGAAAGTATAAGAAAAAGGAAATTCAAAATCAAAATGAGGTAAATCAGGATGAGGAAACTGTAGCTAAGAATAATGAAAATGGAGAAACTGTAGCAAAGAAAAAGAAGGTTACAGGAGGTAGAGCTAAAAAAAATATTGAAAATGCTTTTAATATGAAGAATGAAGAAACTACATTTGTGAAGCAAAAAAATTTAAATGCTAAAAATCAACAAAATAAGGATGCAATGGTATATGGATTAATTCCATTAATGGTTATAAGAAATGACAAAAAAGGAAAGAATTTTTTTAATATAATTCAATAAGTAGTTATATTATATTATTATATTATATATTATAATGAATGCACATGAAATAAATGTTTCATGTTCGTTTTTTTGTGGAGGTGTTTTGCTTCTTGGATAACCGAAGCAAAGTGTAAATATGTATAATACATGTCAATATTTATCTTTTTTTATGGCGTTTATTGTATTGCTTGTGCATATGTTTGGAGTCCCGACTTTGCACAGCTTAGAAGATAGACGTTGTAATTTAGGGTAAATGACAGTTGAATAGTATAAATTAGTTAAGCTTAATGAATAGTATAAATTAGTTTAGCTTAAAAATAAACAATGTAATATTATAAATAATTTTGCTTAAGATAAGATTAGAATGTAAAGGTAGATGTGTATTTAAAATGGCAATGAATCAAAGAGATAAGTTAAATGTACTTATATCTATTTATTTTAATTCTAGGCATCCTTCTTCATTTTCTTCTATTAATAAGTTATATAAAGCTGCAAAACGTGTTAATGAAAATATAACTTTAAATGATGTTAAAACTTTTTTACAAAATACAAGAACTTATACTTCTTTTAAACCAATTATAAAAAAATTTTATGAAGAAAAATAATAGTAAGAGGTAAAAATGATCAATGGCAATTAGATCTAATAGTTCTTCCAAAGTTGAAACAATACAATGATGGAAACATTTATATATTAGTTGCAATAGATTGTTTTTCGAGATTTGCTTATGTAGAACCAATGAAATTAAAGACTTCTAGCACAACTAAATTAGCATTTGAAAAAATATTAAAAAGAGCTAAAGTGAAACCTAGAATAGTTCAAACAGATTTAGGTTCTGAGTTTAAGGGAATTTTTAGTCGCTTTTTAAAGCAAAATAAAATACATCAATTTTCTACTTTTCAAGATCCCAAATGTGCCATAGTGGAAAGATTTATAAGAACTTATAAAAATAAATTATTTAGATTTTTAAAAGCAAATAAAACTAAAAGATATCTTAAGGCTTTACAACCTATTGTTTCAAGTTACAATTGTACAAAACATCGAACTTTAGGTATAAGTCCTATTGAAGTTAATAAAAATAATCAGCATGACTTATGGTTAAAACAATATAAAGATCATCTTTATTCTAAAAGAATAGATTTAAACTTAAAAATTGGAGATAAAGTAAGATTAAGTAAATATAGAAGGACTTTTAATAGAGGATTTTTATCAAATTGGAGAAAAGAAATATTTAAAATAGCTTTTATATTAAATACAAAACCTGTAACTTATGTTTTACAGGATAGAAATAATGAATTATTACAAGGAGGAGTATATAAAGAAGAAATGTCTAAAGTAAAAGGTTGAATATTAATTTGTGTAAGATTACAAGGAGGAGAGGAGTATATAAAGAAGAAATGTCTAAAGTAAAAGGTTGAATATTAATTCGTGTAAGATTAAGGAAATATTTACAAAATTTAATCCGTGTACAATGGCGTTTGAAGGTCAATTTACTATTTTTGATGCTAGATTAAAAACACCATTTTCATTAATAATAGCTGGACCAAGTAATTGTGGAAAAACTACTTTTGTTATTGATTTGTTAAAAAATGATTCAAGGATAGTTGATAATGAATTTGATTATATTCTATGGTTTTATGGAGAAACTTTTCCACGTGATCCATATTTACAATAAAGAAATGTTCAATTTTATAACGGATTACCGGAGTCTTTTAATAGTTTAATAGATTCTAATAAAAGAGGACTAGCAATTTTTGATGATTTAATGGCTGAATGTGGAAATAATAAGTTAGTTTCAGAATTTTTTACCAAGCGAACACATCATGAAAATGTAAGTGTTATTTTTATTTCGCAAAATTTATTTCATGATGGTAAGGAAAGAAAAAATTTAACTAAAAATGCTACCTATTTATGTATTTTCAATTCGCCATTAGACCAAACTATAGCTTATTCTCTTGCTAGAAAATTAATGCCTAAGAATCAACGCTGCTTTGTTAATATATTTACACATGCTGTTGATAGACCGCACGGCTATTTATTTATAGATGGCCATCAACAATCACCTAAAAATGCTATGTTTCGTACAAATATGTTTGGAGATGTTCAACATTGTTTTACTTTGAATAGAAGTTAAATAACAAATACCATTAAGATTATGTACTTGTTGAATAGAAGTTTAATAACAAATACCATTAAGATTATGTACTTGAAAGAAGACAAAAAAAGAAAGCAATTTTATTGTTTGTTTGACAAAGGTATAAAACAAAATTGAAATATTTATTTATTTGTATTATTATTATTAGTTTACATTGAGTCACGATTAATTTTACACACTAAAGAAATGTCTTTAAGATTATGTACATAATAAACTTAAATTATTTAAAGTAAAATGGGTAGGTTAAAAAAGACAAAGAAAGAAAGCTATGCTCATAAGCATAGACATTTTCTTGTTTTAGTATGTGAGGCACATAGCAAAAAGAAGAGAAATAGAATTCTTGATTCAGCTGATGCTGAAGATATTTATGCAATTTGTGATTGTGTCTATAATGTTTTGAAAGGAAATATACCTATAAAGAAGTCACATTATCATAAGTTAAAGAAATTTAAAAAAGTTTTAAGAGAAGTGGTAAAACAAAAAATGCCTTTTAAGAAACGTAAAGAAGTTTTAAAACAGAAAGGAGGATTTTTACCACTTTTACTTCCAATTATAGCTGCATCTGTTGCAGCAGGTATAAGTAATGCATAATATTGATTAATTTTTGTATGATTAACAAGAATTAACTTGAAATTAAAATTACCAAAATGGCTACTTTTAAAGAAAGTATAATAATTCCTTATGCAATGTTTAAAAGCTGTACCTTTAGTGAAGAAGTACCTAGTCATAATGAACTTTATACTTTAAAAAGACAAAAAGATTTAATGCAGGAGCGTATGTTTAATAAAAAGCCTTATTCTGTTCATACAACATATATACCACCTCCTGTAAAACCAGCTTTAACTAAGGATTTAAATTTAGAGGGAAGAAGAACTGAAGATGATAAAAATAATTTAAAGCCAAGTACTTTTAAAATATTAAAAGGAATTTCAGTGTCACAAAGACCAAATGCACAAAGTATTTTAGATAAAATTTTGGAAAATAATGGAACATGGAATGCTGAGGGAGAAATAAATTTACAGGGCAAAGTTATTAAAGGTTCAAATATTTTAAATATAATGAAATTTTTTTCAAAAACAAAACAATTCGAAAAGGAACCTCGAGGTGTTGATCAACTTTGGGAATTTTTACAAACAGTAAAAGTACCAAAATCTTGGTTTAAAAATAAACCTGAAAGTTTTCGAAAAAATAAAGATGATGAATTTCTTACTCCTGCTAAATATCCTCTTGAAGAAACTGAAAGAGAAAAAATTATGGAAACTATTAATAAATCTTTAAGTCAAGATGAAGAGGATAAATTAGATTTTGCTGGTCTTCCAGATCAAGATGATTTTTATACGCCTATTTCAAAAAACCGTGCTAACATTGATATTGGTGAAATAGAAGAAAAGTTACCTTCGCCTACATTTGAAGAAAAGTTACCTTCGCCTACATTTGATCAACCAGAGGTTGACATTTTTGATTCTTTAAAAAAGAAAAAGAAAAAGAAATCTATGAACAAACCATATCAAGACAGGATTTTTTCAGGCAGTAAGAAAACAAAAGATAGTGCAGAGGAAAGATCAAGGTTTGGAAGAAGAATTAAACATACTTCAAAATGGGATGCATGGAAACCAGCTGAAAAGTAAATTACTTTAAGATTAATCTTAAATCTTAAATGAATCAAATGTTAGCGTTTTTAATGTTTATAAAGTTAAAAGTATATAATAATTAAAATGCAAAAATATTGTGGAGAAAATCATGCTTGTGACTATAAGCATTTTTTTGATGAAAATAATTCTCGATTTTTACAAGAGGGTTATGGATATGGAGGATATTCTTTTATTCCTCCATTTATTGGAGTTCAGAATCAAAAAGGATATGGTATAGGAAGTATTTTTTCAGCAATAGCGAAGTCAGTTTTGCGTTTAGCTAAACCTGCAGCTAAATTAATTAAACCAGCTTTAAGAATGGCAAAGCCAGCTTTAAAGAATGTTGCCAAAACAGCTAAGCGTGAAATTATTAAGAGAGGGAAAAAAGCTGGAATGACTGCTGTTAAGAAAATTATTCAGGGTCAAAGTGCTAAAGAAGTTTTGAAAAAAGAGGCAAAGAAACAGTTGGAAGAATTAACAAAAGATTCTGTGGACTATATTTCTGACAAAATAAAGGAAAAAATATCAAATAAACAAAAAAGAAAAAATCAGTCTAGTTTTAAAGAAAATAAAAGAAAAAAGAGGAGAGTAACTTATGATTCTGAAGAAGAAGATATATTTAGCTAAATCTTCTTAAGATAAGATCTAAATCTTCTTAAGATAAGATCTAAAACTAGTTTGATAATTTAATGTATAATTTAAAAAATGGCTATGCATAAAGATTCTTGTCTGTGTGTTGATTCAAGTTATGATTATTTTAATATTCCACCAACAGATGCAACATCTAGAACAAGTTTTTATTCAAAATTATATTCAATTAGTAATGTAAGTCAAGGTGGCCCTTTAGAGTTTGCATTTAAATCAAATAAAGCTGATTTTATAGACTTGTCTCAAACATTTTTACATCTTACTTTAAAAATACTAAAACCAGATGGAACTGCACCTGCAAGACCTCCAGCACAAGGAGCTCATGCAGGTGAAATTCCAAATCCATCAAAAGTATTTCCTGTTAATTATTTGTCTGGAGCCTTATTTAAAGATGTGGAAATTTATATAAGTAATAAGTTAATAACTAGTAGTGATACTCATTATGCATACAAGGCTTATATAGAATATCTTTTAGGTTATAAACGTTCTGTTCTTGAATCTTTTGGAGAACTTTCTGGGTTTTTTTTAGATGATAAAGATTTTAATGAAGTTGAAGATTTTGATGATACTCATAATACTGGTGCAAAGAAAAGATTTCTTACAACACAATATGGTAAAAGTTTTCAACTTATTTGCAAAATTCATAATGATCTTTTTAATCAACCTAAAAAATTTCCAGGTGATGTAGATATGAAAATAAGATTGATTAGAAATGAGGAAAATTTTGCATTAATGGCACAAAGCGCTACAAGGCAATATAAAATAGAAATAGAAGATGCTGTTTTATTTGTTAAAAGAGTTACTTTAGATGATGTTTTTTTAAATGAATTAGATATGGCACGAGAAAAAAATAAACTTATGAAATTTCCATTTAGAAGAGTTGAGTTAAAGTATTCAACTCAAGGTCCAAATAGATCGATATTGCAAGAAAATAGAATGATTTCAAATGGTGAACTTCCTAAAAGAATAATTGTGGGATTAGTTGATTCACGTGCATGGGATGGGAGTTTAACTCACAATCCATTTAATTTTCAAAATTTTGGGGTTACAGATATTGTTTTGCAAAGGGGGAAAGATATTTCACCTTTTTGTGAAATGTCAAAATTAGATTTCGATGAAGATAATTTCCATGAAGCATACACAGCAATGATGTATGCAACAGGGAGATTATTTTCAAATAACCCTGTGAGTATAACGCCAGATGAATTTAAGAATGGTAATACTTTGTTTTGTTTTGATTTATCTAAAACCGCACCAAATGCAAATAGTTTTGAGTTGACTGAAAGTGGTACAATTAATGTAATTGCAACATTAAAAAATCCTGTTGCTCATGGAATAGTTATGATATTTTATAATGAATATGATAGCATGCTTGCTTTAGGTCCTGCAAATCAGCCTGAAGTAATTTCAAGTTTACTTTAATGTAAAAATGTACGGATATGAAATTGAAAATATTTTGAAAAGTAATTGTGTAACTTCCAGTATTTTTAAAGGTGTGTATTCATCAAATCGATTACCATTTTTAAAAGGTAACAAATATCCTGCAGCATATATTGTTAATACTGATGAAGATTATAAAGCTGGTGAACATTGGGTAGCATTTTTCTTAAAGTCACGCAAAGCCTTACCAGAATACTTTGATTCATATGGGTTAAAACCTTTAAAAAGATATTTTAGAATGTTTATTAAGCAAATAAATAAAACGTATAGGTATAATACACAGGCTTTGCAATCTATATTATCTAAGGTCTGTGGTGAATATACTGTATATTATGTTTTTCATAAAAGTAAGGGAAAAACTTTAAAAGAAATACTTAAAAATTTTTCTGATAATAGATTAAAAAATGATTTACTTGTAAAGCGTTTTGTAAAAAGGCTGCAAAGAAAAAAAGTAGAAGGCAAAAATCAATGTAAAGCTGGTTATTTATGTTCTAAACATATGCAGAAAGTGTTGAAAAAAATAGTAGTCTCATTATGAGGCAATACATAAGGTTATAAATTTTATTAAGATTAATGATTTATTGCATTATATATATATATATGTATTGAAATGGAAGCTTTATCCAAAATGGATTTAAAACCTACTCCAACAAAGCTTGGTTTTGGAGGGTTAACTTTAACACTAGTAGTTAGTTTGATTGTTATAGGTTTAGAGTTAAAGAAACCAATATTGCAACCTGAATATGTATTTTTGGATTGTATGATGCTGTCACAAAAAATGAAGGGTAAAATAATTGAAAAATTATTTTTAAGGTGTGAAAATAAAAAACTTATTCAACCTCTATTAGATAAACCGACTGCAAGGAAATATATGTCAAACAAATTAGATACAAATATTTCTACCGTTTGAACATGTATGCAAATATTTTTATGTTTGAAAACTAGCTAAGGTTACAAGAATTTATATAAATTTGCTAAAGACAAGCTTTATATATTCGAATGTAAATAAAAGAAAGTTTACAGGTTAATATTAGTATTAGTAATTTATTTTGTTATAATAAAATAATAATTTGTTATAAGTATGCTCGGCTTGAATTTAAGAAATGTTTTTAATATTATTATTTGATTTAAGTTTTAAATTTTTATATTATTTAAAAATTGTTTGTCTTCAACCTTTTAAAATTTTAACATGTATTATAATTTTAAATTTGTGTAGTCAACCTGTGATAGTTGACTAAAGTGTAACCTAAACTGTGTGACTAATGAAGTTGTATGTAAAGGTTATCACGATGGAAAGAAGTCTTCCAGCGCGGTTACCATAAGCTTACAACTGGACTGATCAGTAGATGAAAGAAGTAACCTTGACTGGTGGTACCTTGACTGGTGGTCCTGGGGTTGCTATGAGAAGTGACTGGACCTTGGCTCACCAGTAGATGAAAGAAGTAACCTTGACTGGTGGTCCTGGGGTTGCTACGAGAAGTGACTGGACCTTGGCTCGCCGTGAATGAAGTTCGCTTAAAGGTTATTACGATGGTTAGCAGAAGTGCCTTCCAGCGCGATTGCCTTGAGCTCAAGTTTTGGCGACTACAGATGTATGGTTACTTAAACTGAACTAATAAGGACTTAATTGTTTGAAGGATGAAGCCTTGAAACAAATGCCATTATAGTCTTTGGTTAAGTACATTTAAATCTACTGAGTATAAATAAGGTCACATTAAGTTTGGTTACTGATGTTGGAATATTAAATGATGAAATAAAAACTGCTAAGAGTGATTACTGATGTTAAAATATTAAAACTGTTAAGAGTGGTTCGTTACTGATGTTGATTTGTTATTGATGTTGAAATATTAAAATTGTTGAAATATTAAAACTGTTAGAATGTAAGTAGATTCAAGCCGAGTTACCTATAACATTTATAAACCTATAACATTTATAAAATAATTAAATTGAATAAATAAACCTGTAAAGTTTCTATAATTTACTTAAAGGTAGATGCGCTTTTTAATAAAAAAGGTTATTACAACAAAAAGGTTATGTTTGTAATACAAAAGAACTTACAACATGTATTGTACTTATGAAATCCATGGAGATGTGGTACTTGTGATGAAATCCAAGGAGATGCAATACTTGTGAAAATCCAACGAGATGTGAATGTACAAAAATGAAATTAAGTACTTATGAAATCCAAGGAGATGCAATCAATACTTGTGAAAATCCAAGGAGATGTAAACCAAGGAGATGTGAATGTACAAAAATGAATTAAATATGAACATAACCACAATTTATGATTTATGTTTTTTGTTATTATATAGAAACACCATTTTTAATATACGTTTAATTTCGATATTGAAATAAACTTATATGATATTTAGTAAATACAAGCAAATCTTAACGATTAGATATTTAGTAAATACAAGCAAATTTTAACGATTTAGTAAATACAAGCAAATCTTAACGAGATTAAGACTACACGAAATACACGAAAAGCGATGACGTTTTCTCGTCAACATGAGAGGCTATACAAGCAGGGTTAACAAATTTATTGATTTAGAAGATTTATAAATTAATATAGTATATTTCAATTTATTTTCGATATTGAAATAAACTTATATGATATTTAGTAAATAAGGCTATGCCCTAGATTAAAATAATTTTTCCTTAGCCGTGAGTAGTAAACCCCAAGGTCGAGTTCAACTCGTTGGCGCGAAATGCGCGCATAAATGAGCCCTAGCTAGAGCCGATAAACCCTGCGCATTTCGCGCCACGAGTTGAACTCGACCTTGGGGTTTACTACTAATGTCAGAATCCAACGAGTCTGATGTAATGCAAAATTGACAAAGTTTGGGAGTTAATTATAGGCAAACCACTAGTTAGATTTCCAAATAAGCTATTGTTTCTACTATGTGTAGTTACACTCTATGTGAAATAACTAGTTTTATTTGTAGGACAAATTTTTAAAAGCCCAAAATCTGACTTTGAAGAAATGTCCAAATCAAATCGTATATTCTCGGGAAAAGTAATATGTAGCCACTGTAGAACCCCCAATATGATTTTATTCCTTCCAAATAATCTAATTAGGTTATAATATGATAGGAAACTGTCTCATCAATCACACTGGTCAATATTAGAGCCATAAGTGGCATATAAATGGGTTTAGGGGATTCCTACTTGACCCATTCGAGCCAATGTCAGAATCCAACGAGTCTGATGTAATGCAAAATTGACAAAGTTTGGGAGTTAATTATAGGCAAACCACTAGTTGGATTTCCAAATAAGCTATTGTTTCTACTATGTGTAGTTACACTCTATGTGAAATAACTGGTTTTATTTGAAGGAAAAATTTTTAAAAGCCCGAAATCTGACTTTGAAGAAATGTCGAAATCAAATTGTACATTCTCAGGAAAAGTAACATGTAGCCACTGTAGAACCCCAAGTACCATTTAATGCCCCCCCCCCCCACCAAGAATCTAATTAGGTTATGATATGATAAAAAACTGTCTCTTCAGTCACACTGGTGAATATTAGAGCAATAAGTGGGTTTTGGGGATTATCACTTAACCAATTTTTCCGGAGAATATACGATTTGATTTCGACATTTCTTCAAAGTCAGATTTCGGGCTTTTAAAAATTTTTCCTACAAATAAAACCAGTTATTTCACATAGAGTGTAACTACACATAGTAGAAACAATAGCTTATTTGGAAATCCAACTAGTGGTTTGCCTATAATTAACTCCCAAACTTTGTCAATTTTGCATTACATCAGACTCGTTAGATTCTGACATTGGCTCGAATGGGTCAAGTAGGAATCCCCCAAACCCATTTATATGCCACTTATGGCTCTAATATTCACCAGTGTGATTGATGAGACAGTTACCTATCATATTATAACCTAATTAGATTATTTGGAAGGAATAAAATCATATTGGGGGTTCTACAGTGGCCACATGTCACTATTCCTGAGAATGTACAATTTAATTACGACATTTCTTCAAAGTCAGATTTAGGCCTTTTGAAAATTTTTCCTACAAATAAAACCAACTATTTCACACAGAGTGTAACTATTCATGGTAGAAACAATAGCTTATTTGGAAATCTAACTAGTGGTTTGCCTATAATTAACTCCCAAACTTTGTCAATTTTGCATTACATCAGACTCGTTGGATTCTGACATTGGCTCGAATGGGTCAAGTAGGAATCCCCCAAACCCATTTATATGCCACTTATGGCTCTAATATTCACCAGTGTGATTGATGAGACAGTTACCTATCATATTATAACCTAATTAGATTATTTGGAAGGAATAAAATCATATTGGGGGTTCTACAGTGGCCACATGTCACTATTCCTGAGAATGTACAATTTAATTACGACATTTCTTCAAAGTCAGATTTAGGCCTTTTGAAAATTTTTCCTACAAATAAAACCAACTATTTCACACAGAGTGTAACTATTCATGGTAGAAACAATAGCTTATTTGGAAATCTAACTAGTGGTTTGCCTATAATTAACTCCCAAACTTTGTCAATTTTGCATTACATCAGACTCGTCGGATTCTGACATTGGTTTGAATGGGTCAAGTAGTAATCCCCCAAACCCATTTATATGCCATTTATGGCTCTAATATTCACCAGTGTGATTGATGAGATAGTTTCCTATCATATTATAACCTAATTAGATTATTTGGAAGGAATAAAATCATATTGGGGGTTCTACAGTGGCTACATGTTACTTTTCCCGAGAATATACAATTTAATTCCGACATTTTTTCAAAGTCAGATTTTGGCCTTTTAAAAAATTTTCCTACAAATAAAACCAATCATTTCATATAGAGTGTAACTATCCATGGTAGTATAAAAGCTTAATTGGATATCCAACTTGTGGTTTGCCTAAAATTAACTCCCAAACTTTGACAAATTTGTGATTTTTCTTAATTTTCTCCAATTTTCATTAGTCAATATCTTTATTTCTAATTTACATAAATATGACATTTTTGGTATCTTCTTAATCAGAATTTTGTTTTCTATTCATTCCCATTGAGTACATTTTGATTGTAGTGATATAAATTTTGAAGATCATTTGGGTACTAGGCCAAAAAAGGTGTGAAACTGCAGTCTCACACCTCACACTCTCCAAGCAGGTGTGGTCCAACCTATACCAGGCCTTATCAGGTGCTAATTTGCATATCAATACCGAGACAGACATGCACCAGTCAGATCAGGCCTAGCTTGTTTCCTCTCTATCTTATGTATCTCTATGGCCAAACTAACTAATTTTGTTAAAATCTAAAGAATACAAAATTTTGGTTCAAACCCCGTTTCGATAATGTCGATATCTATGCTTATGATACAATTTTAACGATGTTGAAGACAGATTTTAATGTTACCAACCCAAATTACCCTCCTCCTTAAAAGCTTACGTTTCCTGCATCTTATTATTATCTAGTGGAAGCGAGACACACGAATCAACTAACACTGTCATTTATCCGGCCCACCCCTTCAATTACCCCTACTTTCACGTTTCCCGCCAGATGGCGGGAGCTACTGGTAAGACATTCTGGGCGAGCCGCGGCGAAGGAGGGCCGTCTCCTTCGCCCATCCGCCGCGAGAGGCCCGTCCAGGATGCTGGTAAGATTGTGGCGACACCTAGCGTATTCTTCTCACAATCGCCAGGTGGCGCCAACGGTAGTCTTGTTATGATTTTCCTTGAGTGAAGAAGTTCGCCGCGTAAGACACCCACAAAATAATGATTTTTTAGACACCCGTGTCATTCAGCATGTAGAATCCTACTTTCTGCTACATGTGACGTACTTGTGGAGTAACAGGAACTTCTTTTGATAGCTGTTTCACGAGACTGAAGGCCGCAAGCTGTGAAGCAAGATCCATCGCCGCATCGGTCCAGGTCGCCGTCCAAGGTCTGCCGCTACATTTGTCCCCTCTCAGTCTCAGTCTCAGGCTCTAGACTTGTGTTGATGGGTCCAGTTTATATTCTCGGATATAGTCGCTACAAAAGTGTGAAACCTGTCGCATTGTCGTACAATAAATGCAACACAGGCCTCAGATAGACAGGAGGTTTTTGATTTAGAAGACTGCTAATGATAATTGTCCAAAGTAGATCTGACAATGACAATGAATTTTATTTCACAACCTCTTCAGTGGAGGCATAAGAACAGTTAGATCTACTCTAGTCTAGTAGATCTATCTAGGGGATTCGTTCCTTTTACAAGTGCCCGGCTGTGTTCCGCAAATGGAAACACGGCTAGACGGGGAGGTGCTGTTGAGAGACGTGCCTCGTGTGCACGAGGGCAGACTGTTCATGGTGTGACTGTGAGGGAAAGGACAGGAGTAGATCTACTTGCCTGCCGGGCTCGGGTTGTCTCGGGGAGAATGAAAAAGGATGTGTGTGCATGTGATGGGCGTGTCGAAGGGGGAAAATGCAAGACCTTTGTGTCCTCTTATTCATGAACCTTGGGTCGAGGAGGTTTCTACTGCTTGTGCTCTATGCTAACTAATAGACTCTACAGGGTCATTTCCAGCCTTCCGTGCCCTGACGTAGCGTGGCAGCCACTGGCCTAACGTCTTGTACCTGGTGTCCCTCATCTTTGTTCCAGATGGTCACGCTGAGGGAACCACCAATCCATATCAAGCATGTTTGATGATTTCAGCCGACGGCCGTCGACATCGGCATCAGCCGTCGCAGCATCGGCTAGTGGGTATGGCCCTTTAGGGCTAATTCCCAGCTTTGTGTCTTGTGTTTTGTGCTTAAAAAGCTAGAATTTGGCCTTAAATCAGCTTAATCCTAATTAAGAAGCAGAAGACGTTAACATAATGAGTTCCTGATCAGGACTGTTTAATCTTGGTCTAACACATCTTGTCATAGGCACATTCTCTTTGATCATTGGTTGATCAAGTGACATGGTCATAACAGCGAAAATACGGTTCTGAAGCACAGTCATGATACATACATTTATTTCTTAATGATTTCTTTTTTTTTTATGAATTATTGAAACATAAAAGTTTCTGTATCGCCCTGGAGGGCGTTACAAGGCTGGTTATCACCCAGGTTTGATACGGCATGCATTAAACTCTTAACTACTAAACATGTATCACCCTAAGGTATGATAAACATTCTAGAATGTTGTTCCTTTTTCAGACAGGACACAGAAACCGCACTGAAGCGATTTGAAGCACTTTGATGTGCATTCCCGTCGTCAGTCTGAAAGGTTTATTAGTTTCAAGGCTTGGCCATGGGCAAGTTCATTACAATTTAAGGATAGACAACAGGTGATAAGGGGTGTTTTGCTATGGTCGCAGTAATTCTATTGCTATTTCTGTATTCCTAATATCTTATAATTATGTCATATGACACTAAAAAGCCAATTATACACGCTATCTGTGGATATAAATCATAAACATATGGTCAGAGGGACAGCCGTGTATCAGTACCAAAAATGTGAAAAACCTTATTTTCACAACATTTTTTTGAACATGAATATCTCAGTCAATATTTAATCAAACGGCTTCAAATTTTTAAAACATGTACATCATAACCATCTGGAGGGAAGCGTGTCTCAGATTTTAGATTTAGATCATAGATTTTGTTTTATGAAATCTAGAAAATAGAGTTTAAAAAAATGACAAAAAGTTTCCCGTTTTTTGTAATAAAATAAAAACTAGGACCTAAAAAAGAAATCTGAGACACACTTCCCTCCAAGAGAATCTTATTAGGGAGCATACAAAGTTTGAAGTTTGTAACTTTAATATTAAAGGAGATATCTATGTTCAAAAAATAAAAGTCAAATAATTAGTTTTTAATTCATTATGCCGGAGATTTTGCTTCAACTATAACTTTACTTATTCCATTAGATAGGTAAAATTATTACCTTTTATTTGATATATGAAACGATATTGTAGCTGATTGATTAGGAAAATGAGAGGGGAAAGTGTGAATAACGCCCTGCCAACTGTTGTCTATCCTTAAGCAGGGTTAAAATGATAAAATTTGACCCAATCTTCACTAAATTTTCAAGTTTGATGCGTAGTCTATCATTTCACGATATGAGTGTGCAGACTGGTGTGAGAATAAGCCCATCCCAGTATACATCAACATCAAAATAATGTCATCATGAAATTTCATAGCAATTTCTTTCTGATTCAATCCCCAAAGATAGAGGTCTAAAACAAAGCAAACCATGATGGTTTGGCTGACAAATTACTCCTACAATTTTTAAAATACAGCTTCATATATTGGCCTTTTTCCCATAAGAACCAATGTTAAAGCCCGTCAGCCAAACCTATAATGTCCAACCTTTTTTTTCCCTAAAATGCAGCATTTTGATTTTCTGGCAAACCTGCAAATCTGTAGATTGGTAAAATTTAAGAAACAATATTGTTTTATCAGTACTTGGGGATATAGAAAAACATAACTCTAAGTTATTCCAGTAATCTCAACTCTAGGAAACAAGGATGGCTTATACACTAATTTTGTCTGACCCTTGTCCAACCCTTGGATATACCCAATATGGGATGGGCTTATTGCATTCCCAATTCGGGAATCCTGCCCTTCAGGCAGATACGTTTATATCAAAATGTACCTGCCTCGCCTCAAGTTTTACCTGCCCCGGGCAGGCCGGCAATGTTTGTGTCGAGCCTTTTAACTGGAACCCTTGGACACTGGACACCTAGACTAGGTGTCCAGTGGATTTTTGGGTTCTTTATCCATACAATTAACGGCGTTAGGTACCCGGTAATTTTGTTATTTGTAACATCATCTTTACTTTTCTTTCAGAATTATTGCCAACAAAACACCTGTAATGCCGTTACTGAACCTCCTCTGTCGGCGAACGACCCGTCTGCTCCTAGTAATCTGTCGTCGTGAGGCCCTTACAGCCCCCACACCCCAGCGGTCCCAGCAGGTGACCAGAGGACTTAATACATCATCATCCTGCACAGCGCCCACTGATGACAAAAAACCCTCTGGCGATCAGGGGAATGACGACCATGACGGGGCACGCTTCAACCGGCGGTCTGCAGCCAACTTTGACACCATCGGCTCGTGGAACCAACGTATGGAGATGAAACTGGACCTGGAAAAGAGCATCCGCGTCGGGAAGCTCGTGCCGCGACTGTCCATCCACAATGTGGGGGTGACCTCACTTTTGGGACGTCGCAAAGAGAACGAGGACCGCTTCCAGTTCCTGGACCTGACGCCGGACATCATGATGTTCGCCGTGTTCGATGGTCACGGTGGGCCCGTCGCGGCCAACTACACGAGCGAGTACATGACGCGCCACATCAAGTACTGGTTAGAGCGCGGGGAGAGGGATCTGCAGAAGGTGCTCAAAACGGCCTTTGTAGAGGTGAACAACGCCTTCACTAGACACCTCTACTACAACTATATCGGTAGGTTAGAATGAATAGTTATATTTTAGTGATTCACAGGTGTGGGGTGTGTGGCATGTAAAATTCGGTGGACCTTATTTCAGAATATCAGAAGCTAGGGCCTGGTATTTCAAGCAGGTTTGAAATAACGAGCCTAAGTCTAAGGCTTAATAATGTTAATTATTATCCAAAAATAAAACTAATCGAATTTTAGATGAGTTGTACGTCAATTAAGAAATGTTATGACTGTCCTAAAATGAGTAAATAGTTCAGCTTAATGAATGATACTTAATAGTGTTCCCAAAGATAAAGTATAAAAGAAATGTCTCGTTCATTTTTTTTTTATAAGTCTTGAGGCGTCCTTACCTATGCTGTTGGCATGTGGGATGAATATAAATAATATGTATATTCATACTCTTCATATACGGGATTACTTTTATCTTGCTCTTTCAGTGAAGTACGGGCGTACCGGAACGGAAATGCAAGGTCATACCGTGCTTTTATTTTGGTATCGAGTTTGTTATAATGTACCTTATTTTGATATAGTTGCACAATTTCTGTTGCTTCTTGTCTACCCGCGGGTTTGGGTACGGGATGTGTTGACTTATTCTTGGTTTGGGTTAATCAAGCACATCTTTGCGTTAAAAATGTGTTGTTTTGTTACCACTGTATTCCGCATGCATTTTTTTTTCAAATACAACTGCATGTATTCGCAAAGTTCAAGTGCTTTTAATTAAAATAACTTCTCCATCTTTTTTATTTTTAATCTTAAACTCATAAACCCTGGTGCAGTAATCAGCTGTTTCTCAAGCCCATTGTTTTAAGGTTAATACTGGTAATAATGTCATCTATTTCACACATTTAGGCTTGTGTTCCACTTGTCGATTATGCTGCGGATCTTAAAATTCTGCAGTGGGATATAAGGTGTAATATAGACATGTGATTTATACCATGACCCAAACAAGACTGAAACATGTTAATTGTATGAGCTATATGACCGACCTCCCCTCCCCCTCACACACACACACGATCGTTGTTCGAAATTGTTTTATTTAAAAGGAGGGGGGGAATCTAACTTTCATCTCTGGTCCCTCATAAACACAACCCCCAATATCTTACCGATGCAGATGAGCAGTCGCTAATGTAAAATAGTGATTATGTTGCAGGTGTGGACCAGGCCATGAACTCTGGCACCACGGCCACGGTCTGCCTGCTCAGGAACAACGTGGAGTTAGTCATCGGCTGGGTGGGCGACAGTCGCGCCCTCATGTGTCGCCGGGGTAAGGTGGTGCGCCTCACCCAGGACCACAAGCCGCGCGTGGAGGCCGAGAAGAAGCGCATCTTGGCGGCGGGGGGCACGGTCTCCGAGACGGCCGACGGCAGCCTCCGGGTGGCCGGCAAGCTGGACATGACGCGCAGTATCGGCGACGTGGAGCTCAAGGCGATAGGGGTGACGGCCGAGCCGCAGACCAGGTCTATCGAGGTACGTGGACTGCCTGAATACTGGTGGATGCAGTCGGCATGCACATTACTTTGTTTCTACACGGTACTCAAATTGTGTGGACAACGTTTAGAAACCGCGACCACTGGATCTAATACATTGTTTAGTTTTTTTTTTCTCTTTTGAATCCTATCTACATAATCTATATAGTGGAGTGTCAACGCCATTTATCTGAAATATGTGAACCAGTGGCGGATTAAGGTTGGTTAGATTTTTCAAAGTAAATTTCTGGGGGGAAAGAAGGTACCCCCCCCCCCCTCTTTCTTTTACCGTGCCCCACGTTTCTAAAAGCTAGATCCGCTACTGTAAACTACCACTGTACCCATATCGTTTTACATAGTGTTTTTTCTAACAGCAATACTAACCTATGTTCTTTATTTCTACAATTGCGGTAACATCAGCAGAGAGATACTAGCCACGTACTCTAAAATACATACCTATGTTCTTATATTGATGAGTCCTCCTTGCAAAGATCGTGATATAAATGCAAAAGGTCGAATTGAAAGTTCTCAAAAACCTTAATTAAAGTCATGTTTAACTCTGAACCTGTTCTAACACCTTAAACTGATGGTAAACTGAACCTGTCCCAACACTTTAAACTGATGGTAAACTCTAAACCTGTTCTAACACCCTGACCAGGTGAGCCACGGTAACGACGCCTTCCTCATCCTGACGACGGACGGCGTCAACTACGTGATGAACGACCAGGAGATCATCAACATCATCTGTACCTTTGAGAGCGTGGGCGATGCGGCGCGCTTCATCACCGACCAGGCCCTACACTTCGGATCCGAGGACAACTGCACGGCCATCGTGGTGCCGTTCGGGGCCTGGGGGAAGTTCGCCCAGTCGGCCAGCACCGTGCAGTTCTCCTTCGGCAGGAACCACCTGGGCCGCAGGTACAACTGAGACCGTTGGACACAGTTTTTACGGAAGGGAGCAGCGGAGAACACTACAATGCTGGGAGTAAATGGTGTGATGGGAAGAGGTAGTGGACATGTTTATGGCCCAGTCGGCCCGTACCTGAGGTCCATAGTGGCAGATCATGTGAACCTTAACGTCCGTTTCCCCTTGGATACCTCGATGTGAACAGCCATCTACCACAGAGTTCATGTGGTGCTAAGTCCCTATAGTATTTTGTTTTACCGGGTTACCCACCATGAAGAATACCTTACATCTATAACTTAATTTATAAAGAAAGAATACTCATGGACATCATTGTTCCCTTGGAATACGACCATGTAAGACCACCTTCATACCGGACAGGCAGTGGTCGTTCTGTGATCCTAGTGATGTCTCCAGGTTATGTGTACCGACCAAACGGTCCCACAGCCATCGTATCTCCAGAGTGCCAGTCAGCTTATCATAAGCAGCGTGCTACGGAAAGTGAATCTATCCGTGCAAAAGTAGTCGGAATGTGATATTATGACATTTTGGTGATTGACAGAGAACAATGTTTTGAATTATGTAGTGTCGTTCTGGTGCTTATGGGGTAGAAGTTTGATCTCTGAACATAATCATGTTATTTCACGACATAACACTATGCTTTGTCAAAAAATGTAATAGACTTCAGCATTGTTTGTATAATGTCGAAAGGGAATTACATGTGATGACATTGTGTACAATGTCACTTTGTATTATTAAAGTAATCATTAAGATAGCATGTGAACATTTACTGAAAGTAAATTAATAGGGCTTGACAAATCATGTGTCTGGTCGCCCAAACAACCATAATATCCTGCAAGGCAGCTGAAGTTGCAAACTGGAAAACTGAATATAATTGATCTGTCAAGCCTTGACACACCTGCCAAAAACACAGTGGACGATATTGATCTAGGTTACCAAAGGGGTAAAAAAGAACATGTTCAGGGTCTCCACACATTTCTGCAGTTCTGTTTACATTACTTTACTATAAAGAATTTTAATTTTCCAGGTACATGTCTTGTGTTTCCCAATGGCCAGTGTCACGCAGATTTTGTATTAGAGTATTTCACATGGTTTGTAGGAAAATGGAGACTTCCCTGGCAGATGGATGTAATTTTTTTTTTCAATTTTAGAGTAAAAGTATCTAAATTTTAGAGAGAAAAATGAAAAATTCTATGACTCTTGAAAAAATTACATGACTTTTTGGCACTCTTTTAAACTTCACGATTTTCCCTAAAAATTTTCATTTTCCTGGTTTTCCAGGTCGTGTGGGAACCCTGATGTTTATCAAAAACATAACGGTATCCAGGAGGTAAAGAACAATAAGAAAAAACTGACAGTTTCCTGATATTTCATTATTGTCAACGTATAGCGGGAATGCAATTGACTTAGAAATTCAATTTGTTTCTGAATATTGCATGTCTTGTATATATTGTACATAAATGCCTAATATTGAAGTATTGTAAAATTGATTCAAATGAAGTGTAAATAACAGTATTGGCTGCACAAGGCTGGTTGCATATGCGCCATGATGTTAATATTGTATGATATGTTCCCGACTATGCGTCTTTTTGACCAAACTAAATAAAGACACTATCACTAATGGACTCAGTTCTATGAAAGCGTTGAAATAATTATGAAACCTGAATACTGATATACAGAGCTCAAACGTTTCTTGGGTGACATATTGTATAACTACAAACTGAGTGAAAAGCTGGTTGCGCATGATAGAATTGTATTATTTTAATGTTAATGCGCCAACACATTCTGTTTAATGATACAAATAACATGTAACAGTTGCAGTTGGAAAAGAAAAGAATTCTTTGAGAAGATCTAGGCCAGAAATTTTCAATAGCTTTTTAATCTAATTGTTACATAGTCCTCAGATTGGTTCAGAAAAATTAAATTCAAATCTTCAAATCTTCCATTGAAAACATTTGTTTGGTCCTACGTTTTGTTTCATAAACTCTGAAAATCATGTGAAAAAATAAAAACTTTCTTGACCGTTCTTTTTTCTTACTTTTGTTCTCTATCAAAATCTGCGTTTTCTTTTCTAGAGATTATTACTGATTTTGTAACATTCATTTTTTTTTTTAAGCTGGCACATCATTTCGCCCCGTTCTTCATTATATTCAATAGATTGTCATTACGGCAGTGATTCCTGTAGTGTATACAAAAGTTCTTCGAACTCATATTTTTTGTGTTTTAATTGCCGGAAATGTGATGATTTGACTTTCGAAAACCCAATAGGCCATTTCTGGTAGAGTCTATGGAGTTTCAATTTCGCCCTCCCTCGTAATCGTATGGTTCGAAGTCTACTGGATCAAAGTCAGGTGGATCAAAGCCTTAGGTGATGCCCATGCGTAGGTCAGATTTGTATATTAATTTCCTCGGCCCGTCTACATAGAGTAAGACCCAAGTACCGGTACCCAAGTTAACTTCAGTGAAGTAGATCTACAATGGAAAAATAAGATGACGAATTAAACCCGTTTTTATTTCCATTTCCTTTTATTGTGACTTTGATTCAGCTTTACCTTAGTAGTACTAGATCTTCATAGAGAAAAATATTAGTTATAATGAATAATATTTAGATTTTAATTGATATTACGGACAATTGTGAAATTTAAAAAGAAAAGAAAAGGAAAGAACAGGCTTAAATGCGAATTTGTCATTGAAGTAGATGTCAAATATATCATTTACAAATCATAACCGCAAAAATATCGTTCCCACTTATCAGTAGAGTAGATAGGGATCTAATATCCTGGCGCGGGAGATAACCACGTTCTCCCAGCGGAGTACCGGTAGGTCATATAGAACTTCCAAAGAATGTCGCAGAATCTGCACGAAGAGCGCGCGTGTTGCTCTGCGACGAACTCTTTTAGTGACACCACTTGAAACAATCGCTCCCGGCTCGAGAGCTTCGATGCGGCAGAGTGCCTGCGGGCATGTGCCCCTCCGTTGACGTTGCAACGCAGAAGTGCGGGTGTTGTGCGCTACCGTTTTAGGTCATGCGTGAAATTTCCGGTTGACAAGTTTTCGGCTCGACAAAAGTTTTCGGGCAAGTTGTAAAGTGTCAATAAGTTCTCCTATTCTGAAGATCACCGTCAGAATGGATGGATCATGATAGGAGACTGGTCGTAACAAACTTTTAGCGAGGTTGCTTCATGTAGACGACAATTGATCCCCATTTGGGATGGCTCAAAGGCTCCCGAGGACAGCGTGACTTCTTTTCGTTGACGTGTGGAGTGTCAACAAGAACTAAAGTCATCATGAACACCCCTATAATGACAGAAATTGAGTCAGTGTACTTTGAAGGATATTTAGAAAAACAGAGAAAAGTTAAAACATGGGCATGGAAGAGGTATTGGTTCGTTTTGGAGGATGGTCAGCTGGCGTATTACAAGGATGAAACGGTAGGTAACAGAGTAGATCTAACTAAGACTAGACTCGTCACATCTAGATCTAGATCTAGTGCCAGTGGTAGAATCTAGTCGGGCAGATCCTGCAGGAATTAGAGAAAAGTAGGGGGAGGGGGGGGGCACGCTATGGCAATTTTTTTGTGCGCGCTCTCCAGGCGCAAGAATTTTACATTAAAAAAGAAAAAAAATAATTGGGCCAAAAAGGGGAAAGCGTGCGCCCTGCACCCCCTCCCCGCCTCCCCAAAAATGAATAAATAAAATGAAATGAAATAAATCATTTCGCGCCTGCTACTGTAGGTCTACGCCAGTATTGGAATCTAGATTTATTCATTTTCCACTTGATAGATCTATTAAATTCTTGTTCGATAATGTATAATTCACAACAAAAATGTAAAGTTTAGGGGAGATGCGTCATATGTCGGACAGTAGTCAAAAGTCGGACATTTTTAGTATATTTTTGATAAAATTTAAAAAAAAACTAGTCACATATGTTTAAATTCTTAGTTTTAGGGAATGATTGTGCTCTTTGAAATATGTTACCTACATTTTTGCATCTAAAAACACATTTCCGTTGAATCAATTTCTTTTGTTTTTCTGTTTTGAAAAAAATAGGTATGCCTGAAAACTAATACAAAATGACAAATCATAATCAAACTTTACCTGTCATGCATCAACCACATTTTCTATAACTTGTTTTGAGACATTATATTATAGGTTGGTTGGTTGGTTATTGGGGTTTAACGCCGTAGCAACATCTAAGGTCATATCACGGCGAGAACAGAGTTTGACAATTCTGTCTGGGATGATCGTATCTATGGAATGATCGAATCTATGAGAAGATAGAGACCATACCCCTACACATTTACCGAGGCAGGTGTTCTTTAATGTGCATGGTCCCATAGACAGAGCCATACACACAACAGCCGGTGGTCTACAAGAGACCTTTGATAACCCAGTTGTTGCCACTGGGAGACATGTAGAGGGGTATAGTAGCCAGCTCACCCCAGCCCAGGATTGAACCTGGGCCGCCCGCGCAACAGGCGGACACTCTAACCACTTCACCACCCCACACGCCTCATTATATTATATGATAACATATTATATAAATAAATAAATATATATAATAACATATTATATAAAATATTGTTTTGTTATCACATCTATGTGATAACAAAACAATATCTTTTTCAGAAAAATGCTTTTGATATGGCTAAAATAATGAAAAACCACAAATAAATGTCCGACTTTTGACACAAAAAGCAGGGTATTTTGGAACATTCCAAGGGTCCTAATATAAGGAATTATCACGAAATAACATTATTAGTGTTGTAGAGAAGGGTTTTGCCTAATTTCTGATTGTTAGAGGTGTTACATTTTTATTATTATTCCAACAGTAATATTAGGAATTACAAAAAAGCGTCCGACTTACACCACTTCAGAAATCTCCGTTCCCGCTAAGCAAATTTAACGTGTAGAGTAGAGGAGCCAGTTTCCATGCATTAAGGGCTGGAAATTACGTTATACCCTCATATATGATGAAAAAAACGAATTAGAGAATTTGTTTTCTTCTAACCATAGAGGGACAACGTCTACAAATATAATCATTTTGAAAAATATTAAAATATGAAATATTTTTGTAAAATCTTAACATATTACTTTCAGGGGATTATTCTTCAGTTTCGCGCATTTGGAGCCTACTTCCGCGCATTTTGGTGTCAGTTTTCGCGCATTTAAGCATATTTAGGTGCAAAATGAGTAAGATGTTCAATAGAAAGAAAATATGATATATGAAGTATCAGCAAAAGATTACCTATCAATATCTGTTATGCAAAATAATTGTGTATTTCTTAGTGAATCGTAATATACATATTACTATTATTAGAAATGATATGTTGTTTGATAAATGCTAAATAAGAGATGCATAAAAAAAAGGAGGAAATACACATATTTGTGCATTACCAATACCTGACAAAAGCATTGATTCGCCCAAGTAAAAGAAAAAAGATGTATGCATCAACTTTTTGGTTGATATTGTTTCAGAAAAATACCTTACAAATATATAGAAGATTGTTTTGAAAAAAAAATTGAAGTTTTTATCTACATCCAAATTCGGGAAACCTAGTTTGCAAAGAAAATAAATCAACCTCAAGCTCAATCATCCTCAACATAGACAGTATGAACTGAGGCGGAGACCTCAGGCATGTAGATCCTCGAGGTGCGCTTTTATATTGAACAAGTGCGTCCCGCAGCCGGGAGGCGAACCCCGGCCTCCTGCGTTAGAGTCGGGCGTTCTACCCAGTGAGCCACCACTGTACTGGCTGTGGGAGAGGCTCTAGTAAGGTGTAGGCACTCATTTCGCTGGGTGCTGGTGTTCTACCCTGTATTTCATAGTGACATGTATGAGTCCATATACCAGCATTTATTTCATCTGGCACTCTGCCTCTGGCTCTAACTATTCTGTCTCCAATGGTAGTTTGCATTGAAAAAGTGGGGCTTGGTGAAGATTGGAAGCAACGTCAGTTTAATATAAGGAAGGTAATAAACGCTGGGTTTATTATTTTGACAGATTTTTCTTGTGGTTAAAAGATAGGATATATACTTATTCTATAGAACAGGTGAAAAGGATGGTCAATGAATGTTGTCAGCACTGATAGATCTAGATCTATAAGGCAAAAAAAAATTGTTGTGTTCAGGTAACCTAGGTACAACAAAAAATTAGGGTAGGTAGATATCTAGGTCAATTTCTTCTTTTTTTTTTTCTTTTTTTTCCCCTTTTTTTACTTACACAATAGACTCGGGAATAGTTAGAAATTAAAAAATATACTTAAAACATTATCAACAATTTTTTTTTAGCATATAAGATGATATTAAAACAAATGAGATTGTAAAACCATAGCAAATTAGTGTAGGTATAAAGACGTTATCAGAGGGGAGCTGAGACTGCCATCAAACATAGTATGTAGTAGTATGACAGTGTCACCTGCCTGCAGGGGTACCCTGAGGGAGAGATGGAAATAATGAAGGATAATATATATATAAGCTGTCGCTATAGTGTAGGGGCAGAGAGAAAGAACTGAAATCAAAGGGATAAGACTACACTGGAGATAGGTAGAATAAGTCGGTGCTGGTAATATTCAGGAGTGACCAAATATTAGATTGGATTAAGGAATAACTGTCTGAGATTATTTTGATAAAATTTAACACTCTGCAAAGTGAGTCTCTTCATTCAAAATTGAACACCCTGGGTGAAGAAGGAATCTCTATCCTTGACTAGCATATAATGGAACTTTACTTGGAGATAATGAGGCAATAACTATGGGAATGAAGTAAATCAACATCATTATATACCCCAATATAGAAACAATAAACACAACACTCTTGTTCAATTACACAATAATTCAATTTAGATATTAAAAAAAATCATCATGTAACATCGTTATGTCCAGAATAAACTTAGACTAATCATAATTATAATCTTTTATAAATGTCCTGAATTTCATGAAGAAAATGAGGGAATCCCAGAGGATTCCATGGCATGAGGAGTCACCGTTTTTTTATCTTTAGAATCAGAGGAGGATCAAGTATCCTGTTACTGTGTTAGACTTGTATAATTCATAAGTAGGTGTATTCGCAATTTATTCAGACATAAATCACAGACCCAAATTATTGACATGTAGGTGACTATGTCTGACTACAATCATGTACAGTATCTATGTACATTCTGGATGCTCAGTTTCTGAAAATCATGCAACCACTGGCGAAATTGTGCACCTTGAGTACAGGGTACGACGTCAATTCCGGCCTTTTCTCTTGTTTCAAGATAATTTTCTTTCATCTATGCCTCATCATATTTTTTTTCCAGATGACCGTTGGGGGAGGACTCATAGACCTCATTCAAGTATTGAACATCAAACCTACCTCGAACAATTCACGCTGCCACTGCTTTGAAATTGTTATGAAGGATAGAAGCCACATTTTTGTAAGTGTTATCATTTCTTACATTTTAATCGCGTTCTTAGCTACACTTAATCCACATTTTAACTAGACACTTATATCGCATTTTTGACTACACATAAATCACATTTTTGAAACTTAATCTACATGCACATATATCAACGTTTGCTGGTCATTCAAGAAACGTGTTATGCTATCTTTTGAACAATAGATATATTATTTCATTTCTCAATTCTGTATATTATTGTTTACTGTAGAATGGAAAGTGATAGAATGTTTGTGACTCTACTATATCTAAATGCATTTTGTAGTGTACCGAGACAGAAAGTCTCAAGGAGCAATGGGTCAGTCTGCTGAAACAAGCTCGTCTGCTGAGACCACGCAGGTCGTCTTCTATGATGAGACCACGCTGGTAAATGCAATTATCAGGTTTCTGTCAGTGTCAATTATGTCTTAATGATACCCTATAAGTATACATGTATTATTTTGACGACACTCTGGCTTATATTGGAACACATAGTTATATATAGCGTTATTTGTCCATAGCTTTCTTTAAGTTAAGTTCTGACTGCCTATTCTTGTTTCTTCAGCATATTGTTCTCCAACTGTAAACATTTCAATAGTGAGTACTAATGATATGTTGGTGAAAGAATATTTTAGCGGACACTGATTTCAATATTAAATTATGTGTCGTAAAAAAATACTTTTCTTAATTCTAAATTCTCTTTTCTAATCATTTTCTTCACAGTAATTCCATCAGTGATGAGGAATGTGACCCCTTCCAGTATTGTACCCCGGAGCTGGACCCTCCGGACACCCCGACCAGTCCGCCAGGTACCCCGAATAGCATCTACTCCTCGCCCAGCCCCACGTCCCCACCGCATACCCCCAACAGCCCCCTCAAGTTCAAGAAGGCGCTCTCCTCTAGTCCTCATCTCTCCAGTTCTCCAAAGCTGCAAAAGGCAATCCTACCAAAATGTCCCAACAGCCCTAAAGCTAAGGAGTTCTTGGATTCACCAGGGTGGATAAAAGGCAAGGCAAGCTCTGGGAGCTCGTCTGAGCCGGTGCTGCTGAGGGGTATAAAGCGGTTAGGTGCAAAGACCTCTCTACCAACTCCATCTCCAGGTGAGATGTCTGAACAAACATACGCGGTGCAGCAGAATAGCATTTTCATAACAGCCCCTAGCCAATCAGAGAAGAAACCCAATCCTCAGAGCAAGCCCCCAGTTACCGCCGTGAAAAGTAATAAGATCCCAGTGGCCAGAGTCATCACTGGTCCCATAACCAGTCCCACCAGCAACGGATTCAGCAACAGCAGCAATTGCAGAGACAATGAGAGTCAGGCTCAACGAACCGTGTCCCGGACAACCTCCCAACATCCCACTGTGTCCCGGTCGGCCACACGTCCCATCTCGGGCCCTGCCCACCTCACCAGAGCCCGACCGGTGTCAGGTGAGCGCCCCACCGTAGTACCCCGCATCTCAGGGTACAAGCAGTCCTCCCTGTCTACCAGCTCAGAGTCAGAGTCAGAGAGCAGCAGCAGTATGGGCAGCAACTCAAACCGCAAACTCAAGAGACTCGCGAGCAGCGACATCAACTCGAGTACTGGTAGTAGCAGCAGTAGCCGCAAGTCTGACCTTATCCCAAGTAAGTCTTCCACCGGAGGAGTGGTCCTCCGGCGCTCAGTCACTGCCCTCAAAAGCCAGCCTTTCAGCAGTAGCTGCCTGGATAGTAGCGACTCTGACGAGGAGAGTGAGAGTGACACGGGTGGGGCAGACGAGGTGTTTTCTCCTGGTCCCTTGGCTGTTTCGTCGCCCATACGCCTCAATGCTAACAACCAGCCCATCCTGGACGATGAGTACTATGAGAGGCTGTATAAGGCCATCAGGGAGCCCCGGCCCACTATCCCCAACCTGCCCTACCCGCGCCTAGAACTCACCTTTCGATCGGCCTTCGATGATATTCGTTTGTTCCTGGCCAACAACCGTGACGATGATGAGATTTTCCCAGTGCCAAGAAAGAGTGAAAGGGGAGGAAGAGCAATAAGAAAACTAAAAAAGGTTCTTACAAAGCTTTCGTAAAAATTCTTTGTATAGGTTTTCGATTCACCAAAGTGTTCCTGATGAAGTGTTTCTTCATGCCTCGGTAGACAAACTTTTCCAGTGCCATTCTAAGTCGGAATTTATGCGGCTAATTCCAAAGTTAACAAGGTTCCATTGCTGCTCCAGTACTTACTGTTTGCCCAATATAAAGTTGCCGACGCAAGTCTTGCTTGATTACGTCATTTTAAATTGATTTTATCAACTTCAAGACCTTAAAAAGGTCTTAAATGATGACCGTTTTACAGGAAGCGGTCTTAACCAGATTCTTATCAAATTTAAAGGTCTTAAATTGATTTCTGAAAAAGCGTAGGCACTTGATAAAACATACAGTGTAAATGAACAGCAATATTTGAAGCATTTATGGACATAATTTTGCGGGTATCTTTCTTGAGAAAATCAGTATTTTGAAGATAGCTTTCGAACTGTAGGCTATATGTCTTGTCAGAGAAATATAAAATTATTAACAAATTATCTATTTGCCATCGCACGTCAGCGTTTCTGTGTGTTTTCTCTATTAAACAAGCAATAATGCTTGACCGATCGATCTAGTAAAATCGGTCGTTTCTTGTCTCTCAAGAAAATATAGTCAATATACAAAAAAGATAATGTTCACAATAATAACAGACCAGTTTACTTTGATAGGATGTTCATGTTCATCAGTTGGTCGATCTGTCAGTGTGTAATAGTTTTTATACAGATTATACGGTTTAGTAGTGGATCACTACATATAAGGTGCAATACACTTTTGGTCTGATTGGTCTTTTCTTGGTTTAAACTGAGGTGCACCAGTACACTCCATACGTATATACTAATATTCAGTGACTCCTACGCTGAAGCAGTTTATATATGTTGCTCATTGGACTCATCTGAAGTTTTTATGTAATTGTTTTCCTTTGTCTCGGCATACCTGTCGACAGGAATTGTTGGTTCTCATTTGTGTTTTTAAATGTTAGATCTGCTTGCCATTTTGCACGATGCTTCATTCTTCGTTATCTTTTTCAAACATTTCTAAGACTTACTAATACGCTCAACGTGTCTATGTTTATTTATCAACGACCTATATGATATATTTTGTAAGGTTGTATAGAACTAGCTGGTGATATTAACGCTATGAAATCTAGCTCCAATTTGTTGATGACCGGGCTTCCAACTTTATCAATACTGATTTTGCTTTTAGGTCATATTATGTTAGTAATAAAATTCACGAAATGTGATGTTAAGGATATTCTAAGCCTATGCAACTTTGCTGGCTGAAAAGCATGCTTCAAATGATTATTTTAAATGGGGTTTTTACGGGGATACGTTGCAACTTGGGAGGAATTTGAACAGATTCCATGGAAATTCCTGAGTTGATTACTGCAACATAATGACTAATGCTTTCGATTAGTGAAAATTTGTATGCATGAGGATGAAGTTAACGAATGAAAAATCTGAAAATTATTTAGCATTTTTTTTACAATGGTACTTTTGTCATATATGATCTTCATGCCGAAGGACAATGAAAAAAACAGTGTTCATTGATTTAATAGTATGAAAATCGATTTAGCTGTAAGGCTTTTTTTTTAAATTTTGTACAAATATGTAGATATTGTGTATCTACCACATTGTCATGTGTGGAATTCCTGAGATGTAAATAATTTTAAGATTCTATGGTCTAAGATTACTGTTACAACTATTTGCAATCATATTTGGTGCTTATAATTCTCGTTTGTTTTGTTTAAGATAAAAATGCACTAGAAGAGGTAAACTTACATTGTACTGAAACATTCGGACTAAGAAAGCTTCTTTCAAGTGAATCTATGAGCAATGACTCAGGAGAACTTATTTTGTTCTTTTAACGTAAGCATGCAGCATTGCCGCTGGTCTTATATTTCCCTATATTTTTAGCTGTCTCTATATTTACATTCCCTCTCCTTTCCCAAACTTGCTCTGTATGCCATTTATTTTGAACATTTCCGTGATAAGTACTTACAGTTTTAGAAAAATCGACAAGAACTGCATAGCTCCCTCCATGTTTTGAGGGGCTTGTGACATCCACACCGTTGGCATGTATCTCTATGTGTGTACAATTAATTTCCTCTCTCATCTCTCTTCATCAAACAAGCAGGGTTCCTTTTAAACAACCTTTTATCGCAACATCCATTAAAGAAAAAGCAAATTGGACCTGTTGATCTGCAAAAGCGCTCGAGGTATCTTATTTTACTTCTGAATCCCTTTATTTAGCTGGCATGTCCTGTATTCACCCTACATTTTTACCTCTTAGCCCAATATTGAACCATTTATTTTGATGAGGAACCAGTGGCAGACCTGAGCATAATGTTTTTCTTATGGTCATCTAAAGTTTGTGATGCGTTTTAGTATCTATATATATAAACTACGCAGTTAACTTTACCTCTTCTCCATTTTATTTCATATTAGCCATGTAAATCCATTTACGAGGGGTGTGGAGGCAAGTTGACAGGCTGTTCCATAATACATATATCGTACTGACCGAGCCTTGAATAAGTATCAATTACGTTCTCTGTATAGACCGAGGGGATAACTTTTTTGCATCAAACCTTGGTCAGTACTGTATATATCTATATACTTTTTGACTATGGTAATCATAGTGAGTACGATAATAGATGAGCAGCGTAGTGAATTTGACGTGCTCACATAATCAACACATCGTTTTTGTCGTATGTGTTAATCTGTGGCCTTTCCTGTTTAAAGATCTATCATAGTTCGTTAGTTCAGCACAGTAAGCGATATGTATGTGTCAAATATCAATATAAGAAGGAGATTATACCTTGAGATTGGCTTAGAAAACGTTCACCGTGAAGGATGTCCTATGTTTTCGTCATAGATCTTATCTTTTATGTTCATAACTTTTTTCTTATAAGATCTGTTATATTATTCATGTATGTTGAGATTATTACATGCCATAAGACGTTTTTCCAAATACATGTATAGAATCATATACTCGATCCAAGGTTCGGTATTTTAAGAAAGCGTGTAATGTAGATGAAGTGGTTACTCTGTACAGACATTCATCATTAGTCTATTTTGATGTACTATTAACTTTTAGTACAGCGCCCCGCCGAAATAAATACACAATACGTAACTTGGCTAGATACATTTATTTCCGCCAAGTTAGACTTGAATGTATATTATGATGATAGACTGCAAATAACAATTCTGGAGATTGTGTGAAGCATTATGCCAAGCCCAACATGTGAAGGTGTGATGTAACATACAGTTTGAGTTTACCGGTAGTCAAAATCTTTTGAGCAGGCCACTTACGAAAATGTTGGACCTGCTGTTTTGAGTAGAACTTTTTTTTTACGATTATGAATATGTATGAGATGGTTATGTGACAGCCGGGCGGGAAGCCTGACCGCTATAATGATTTATAGATCTATTTCCTCAGGAAAGCATCTCGAGTCCCATTTCTTTTTTAAAGCGAATATAAGGTATTCATGAATGTATCGGGAGGTTACATGTGTGTCACAAAAGAGTATCTCTGGATACCCTAGTTGCGTTAGTTTTGAAGGAAGCTGTGAGTGATAAATGTTCAAGTCATACGGTAAAACATTGCATGTACTGTAAGTCTTTTTGCGCACACCGAGTGCAAACCGCAGATATGTATGTAGATATAAGGTTATTATCAGAATGGCTATTCTGTACCATAAGTCTCATTACTGACAACAGGTCTGTGCCAAAATATTCATTGATATGGTACCAATTGTACTGGTTCCCCTTTTTACCATGATGCTCGTATCCTTTGTACTAAGGCGCCTGGTGCAAACAATACTAATACATTGTATTTTTCAGCAATAAAGACTGAGAAAAATTATGTCTGTAGAAGCATGACTCATTTCTTATCTCGTGTGTAACAAGTCACATTATAGTGTGATACGTTAAAATTAGTATGCATCAATACACAACCGTTTAGAAATGTACTTGGACGTGTTTGGATGAAGTATCGCAATCGACAGGGTTTAACATTTGATTGAGTTTTCGTGTAGGCGTCAATTAAATAATAATTACACTGCCTTTACTACCAAAAAGCCAAAACAGAGGCACAAAATGAGTGTATATTGCGATATACGCGGGTTCAATAGGAGAGACAGTGTGAGTCCTTGTAGGCCGGTAAAAACGGCGAGATGCTGCTCCTGCCCTCGGCCCTTGACTTCCCACTACTGCTGCCCTCGGCCCTCGGCTGCCCACTGCTGCTGCCCGTGACACTGTTGTCGAGGGAGTGCTCCTCCTCTATAGAGGACAGGTCGACGCCGGCCGTCCTGACGGGCGACACGTTCGGGGGTGGCGGGGAGTAGGGCCCCTTCTTCTCTCCCCCACCCGCCCCCGCCCCGCTGTCCCAGCGCCACCTGGTGCTGGCCGTGCCCCGTGATATGACCGACATGTCGTAGGACGTCATGATGGTCGACACGGACCCCCCGTCGTCGTCCAGTACGTCATCGTGCAGCAGGTCGTCCAGTACGTCCTTAGAGCTGACCGACGTGTCCTGTGTAGCGTCGCTGCGCATCGACCTGCAGACATGAAGTATTTTGTAAAAGAAAACTGCGGCTGCTTCGTAGAAGGTCTACTTCAAGATTCGTTTTATTTAATGACCTAATACATTCAGTGCATATTCAGAAGCATAAAAGCAAGACGCAAATTGAGGAGGGATTGTAGGAACTGAGCTTAAACAACTTTTTGTACCGGTCACATGATAAGCAAACGTCATGTACCCACACCTATTCAGATCCAAAGGAATTCGGGGCAATATTTATGGTGTAGTTTTGAATTAAATGTGACTTCTGACCTGGAGGAGGCGGCGGAGGTGTGCCGGCGGCGGGCAGGTCGGCCGTGGGCCGATGTCCGGGAGTCGGCCCGGTGTAGGCCCTCGTCACTACTGGAAATCCGGCGGGAGAGGTAGGGCGGGGTGGGCGGCAGGGGCAGCGGGGGGAGGGGTTTACCCACGTCCAGAGAGTCAAACAGTGGGATGATCCGCGGACTGTCCTTGGGGGCGGAAGACGCTACCGGAGAGGGAGCTGGTGATTGTGTAGGGTCTCTTTCATCCTGAAATGAATAAGGATTATCAGAAACGAGCTGAGGAGAAGGCGTTAAGATATGATTGAGGCATTTTTTCTGATCCATTGTCTTATTTATTATTTGTCAGATACAATTTTACCAGTTTACATTTTTGTCGTAAGGCATATAATTCAGGGTACCAACCACACAGGGAAAATGGTAAAAAAATAAATCCCTGACAGGGAAAACAGGGAATTTGAAAATTTTGCCAAAACGCATGGAAAACACAGGGAATTTCATTTGGCCAGGTTCTGAAATTCGTGATTCTCAAGATATTAGGGATTCGACTTTTTGCTGCTGAGTTGTTCAAATGTCTTCTGCATGCAGAGGCTTTTAAAATTGAACAACTAGTTGGATAAGACACAGGGAAACATTGCACGTACCTGCCGCTTGTCGTCTTCCCCCTGCAGGTCCGTCTCACTCAACATCTCGTAGTCGAGACTCTCCAGGGAGTCGGCCACCCCCGTAGGGTCGGGGTGCAGAACCCTGTCTGGGAACTGCGGGGTGATGTCGGTGAAGTACTTGAGGGGGAACCCGCTGGGGGACGTGCTTCTCGAGGCCGACGACATGGCGCTGCAATTTTACAAGCAGGGTACATGCTTTTCAAAATAAAGTATTAGTTGTAGGTAATTTTCTTTGGAAAATCATGAAAACGGGTCTGAGAAACTGTTAAGAAAAACACAATTTGTGCCAAGGATAGAGAACAAAATGTAAATAGAAATATATAATGAAAAAAGATAAAGTGAATGGAATTATTCAAGAGAATTCCGGTGCCTCACCTGCGATAAGCGCTGTCGAGCGAGCTCCCCGTGTACATGAGGCGGTTCTTGAGTGAGCCGAAGCCGGGCAGGTCTGCCGGGCCGTGGTGGGGGTGGGGCGTGTCAGGCCCCATCACCCGCTGAAAGGCCGGAGACTGCTGCAGCTTGCCGAACGTTATCTCCCCGGCCTTCACCATAGACCGCACGATCTTATCCCCTATCGAGTCCTGAAAGTGTGAGCATGTTCATGCATGTATGTATATATGTAGGCTTCTAGGATTCTTATACCTACCTTGGCCACTCCTGGTACAGGTACGTGTAAGCATGCATGTCGTTTTAATTAACAATGGTCATTTTTACGTAGCCAGGCTTGAGTGATTGTGAAAAAGTCGTATTATATGACAATTGACTGATTGACTCTGTCTTGCGGAATTGAGACTACTTAGGTTAGGATTGCCGCCATAAGACTTCGAGCCGACCATTGAAGGTCCACGTAAAAGGGTACTAAACTTGGTACCTGTACCTGTAGGCCTCCGAGCCCGGCGTGCTGGTGGAGCGGGCGGTAGGCGGGCCAGAAGAGGGTCAGACAGAGGTGGGGCAGGTAGGCCAGGATCATATAACACACGGTGAAAAAGTCCACACACGTCAAGGTGAGAGCCATGACCGACGCGTCCGTCACCGGGTATGACATCTGAATGATCACCTGAAACGGTTCATAAGATAGGCCAATTTGTTAAAAATAAGCCCTTCCCGGCCCAATAGGGGGAAGTACATCATCCATGTTATATCAATGATGTACAACGCATTGAACTATTGTCAATGTTGATTTAAGACTGCGTGATGTGTATGATTAATTTATCCATGAGTCGTTCATCCAAGTTATTGAGCCAATCAGACTGCGCTGAAAGTTAATTCATCCATCCCCCAATAGTTCAAAAGAAATGGACGATGAGGAAGCTCTTAAAATGAAAGGTTTTTTTATTGAAGTAAACATCTCATCCCGAGTCAAAGCCACAGTGAATAAGTCTCCATCAGTCCACCTTCCCATCTCCTACTCAGCGATCAACCACATTTAGAATACAAGTTGTTCCAGCACATCCTAGACCGCCCTAGCGCTTAGCTCTATCACAATCCTTTGTCCGAGGTAGTTGGTATCGGTAAACTCCAGTATACTCCGCAGGAGCTGGTAGGTATAGCTCCGAGCAGCTCAGCTAACGCTGCTTACTTCCTAATAGTTACCAGACTAAACTAACTCGCTCCCTACCTTGCGACACCTTTTATACTGGTTAACAGGTGGCGCTAGGAGCGCAAAATACCTCTTCTTAGAAGTAGACTTGCTAGGCCTAATCCTAACTAGATTATACAATATGATAATATATTAAAAGTACTAAGCTATTAGTACAGCATCATGCTTTTAGCCCCGCGTAGTCTGGAGATTGATGTTGGTCATCTTTATGGAAGGCATTAAAATGTAACCTTTCAAAATTCTTTCATGTGACCCTTAAGATTCTTGAAAGGCAATGGACAGGTGCCAACTCGTAAACCTTTATTGAACCATGTAGATAATATTTACGCAATCAAGTTTACAATTGGTCTTATATCCCGAATAGTTTTTTCGGTTCATGTTAATTGTTATACTGTTTCAACATTACTTTGCCATCAACTAGACAAGGTAATTCTCAAGGATGTCACCATCGAACCAATAATACCCAATTAGTAATCTTATAACGTCAGGTTTTAATGGGCTGAGATTCTATCAACTAAAATAAATTAACAAAGTATGGCCTTACCTTAGCCAGGATGGTATTCTGTACACATGTAACAATCGTCACCGTCTTGGTCTGGGGCAACTCCTGCCTGAAGGTGGCGCCGCCGATGGTGCCCAGGATGCCCCCCAGGATGGGCAGGAGGCCGCTGCCCGCCAGCAGGCGCCAGGTGACCAGGTCCCAGATGGCGGCGAAGGAGGTGGCGTTCACGGCGAACTCGAGCAGCATGAGCAGCAGGCAGGTCGGGGGGATGGCGCGGTCCAGGCGCTGGCAGGACGCTGGGCCGAACTTCTGGATGAGGAGCCCGGCAAAGAGGGGCCCGGCGACCAGCACCAGGGCCCCCGCGATGAAGAAGTACGGCTCGGACACGTGGTCGTAGGCCAGGCCCAGGAAGTTACCATAGGCAAAGAGCCATAGGGGCATAACGCCTGGAGGAGGAAAAAACAGGTCTCTATCATACCTTTGGGGATATTCCTGATGGTTAATGAATTCTAATTCATAGCCCTATATCACCTGGACCCAGCGCCCGGTGCACACGTTCATTCCCATATACTACTCACACAATTTCGCACCGCAGGGATGGGCACCTTTCATTTTGCCTGTTACAAAATTGGTTACCCTGTCGCACCACTAACCCCTTATTAATATACCCCCTCACACTCACCCCCCCCCCCCCTAAAAAATTAATAGAAAGACAATAAAAATTGTGTTAACTACCTGTGGTTGGGTAAATAGATAACCTCAGTTTTTATGCGCAATGTTAAGAATATTACTAGAATTGAATGAATGACGCGTTTATTGTGTGTCAACATGAACACTTTAGATGTTCGAAATACTGTTATAGGTAATGATCAATACGCTGGATTTGAGTGCATTAATTTGATTTCGACAGGAAATATAACCTAGCATACCAAGTGTAGAAAATTCGGGTCACAGAACATCCCTGAAACATGATGAAACACATGATGATTCTGCTTACCGAATGCGGCACAGGTCTCTATGAGGGTGACAATGACGGCGAGCTCCACATGACCCTGCTGGACAACGGTCAGCATGGGGCTGAGCAGACCTGTTGGACAGCAGCCCAGGATGAGTAGACACACCACTGTGTGGATGGGTAGCCCCAGGGCCACCGACACTCCTATAGACACCTGGAGAAAGGTTAAAACAGGTTTACAATAGGCATTTAGGACAATATGCATGGTTAGGTCCGGTGCCATCAACACTCATATATATTCACACGGAGAATGGTAATACAGGTTTATTATAATAGAAGGCCATGCAACGTGCATGGTCAGTTCCAGCCCGTCTAAAATTCTCAGCAAGCTAGAGATGGATAACACAGGTTAACCATAGGCATATAGGTCAATATGTGGTCAGCCTCAGCACTACAGACACTCATATAGACACCTGGAGAAGTGTAATGCAAGTTTACCATAGGCATGTAGGATAATATGCACGGTCAGCCCCAGTGTCATTGCCACTTCCCATAGGCAGGTAAAGAAGGGTAAAAAAAGTTTTACTATTGGCTTGTATAACTTTTTTTTTTTTTTGAACAATTTTTTATTTAAACTGAAACCTTTTCAGGCCTAAGCCTGGTCTTCCTCCGGCTCCAGTGTTCGGTCAGGAAGAAATATTTACAGATTTGATGGTGTTCAGACATTATATAGTATCAGAAAAAATATCACGTTTCATGACCAATACCACCAATATCCAAAGATAATCACGCTAAAACACCTTACAGGGTACAAAATGTATTGAGCTTTAAGGGTTTTATTTATATATATATATAGTAATAGGGTTTTGCTAGCTCTTCGTAACTTCATTACAAAATTTTCCTTAATTGCTTTTTGGCCCAGTTTTACATTAAAAAAACACAACATTTTCCTGAAAAGGGAGGGGCGCGTGTCCCCGCCCCCCCTCTGGATCCGCTACTGTTATTGGTTATCCGCGTCTCCACTCCTTAGATCTGCATCCCTGCTCCTTGGTTTTGCACTGAGAACAGTCATCTCAGGCACAAAAATGTGAACAACTAAAAGTAAGTTAAGCTGCTTTTCAGCAGAAGGTGTTGCAATACTCTTTTCAATTCTAGTTAATCCGCTTGTGCACTAGGTGGTTAGAATGATTCGTTTTATTCTATTTATTGTTTGGTAATATGAAGGAAAGATCAGAAGCACAACTTAAAAAGTTAATGATGGTCACTGGGTTATGTTATGAGCACAACAACAATCAATAAAGTATTAACAGTAAAGAATAGAATGATTCATGGATAAAGCCAGAGCAGCAGCTAAAGGTAGACTCCTACTCAGTGAGCATGCACATGGTGGTGGCACCTGCCTGTGGTATGCTTAGCTATGGGCGAAGGTATAAATCAATAGAGGGGATGGTATATATAAAGAATCACAGAATAGTTAAGACAGGCAGAGAGTAACACAAACACTAAACACTGGGCACTAAACCTACAGAGGGTAGCAGGAGCTGGTGGGATTGTAAAGGTAGCCAAAACCAATAAAATTGTACTAATAGCTTAGCACTTTTAATATATTCTCGTGTTATATAATCCATCAAGGATCAGGCTTAGCAAGTCTACTTCTAGTCTATTTCTAGGAGAAATATCTTACGCTCCTAGCGCCACCTGTTAACCAGTATAAAAGGCGCTGCAAGGTAGGGAGCGAGCAGTTAGTTGGTTAGAAGTTAGTAGTCACTTAGTTTAGTGAGAACATCAGCTAAATATGTTTAGCCAAGGAGTTATACCTGGAGTAAGTACATCGGCTCCGTGTAACAGACTGGAGTTTACCAATACCCACTACCTCGGACATAGGATTGTGTTAGAGCTGAATACTAGAATGGTCTAGAAGGCGTTGGAGCAACTCGTGTTCTAAATGTGGTTGATTGCTGATAGGAGATGGGAGGTGGACTGATGAAGACTTATACATGGTGGCTTTGACTCGGGATGAGATGTTTACTGAATAAAAACCCTTTCATATTAAGAAGCTCCCTCATCGTTCATTTCTTTTGAACTATTGGGAAGTGAATGGACAAACTTTAAACGCAGTCTGAATTACTCAGGCATTCTGGAAAAGCAACTCATGAAGACTTGGATATACACGAATCTTACGCAGTCTTAAATCAAACATTAACAATAGTTCAAAATTACAAAATTTTCAAAACTCATATAGAAATATGTCAGATGAGTCTAATTAAGGTCAGTGGTAAAGTATTAGCCATGAAAACTAGCTCAAACTAAAGTAGAATTCCATGAGAGATGGTAATATTTCCATTTGTAAACAAATCCCATTTTTGCAGATCCACATTAATTCATTTGAGCAAGAAAAACTTTTTTTTTAAATGATTTTCTACCATATTATTTTCATGGTTTAGATTTTAACATGGGCCAGAAATAGGCTCAAGGAATGGATTTCCATGATTATTTTGAGTTTGGAAAATTTTGTTGATTTTATTGGTTTTGGCTCCATTTAGCTGTTTCATCTTGGGATTATGACTGCTATGAACAACTAAGCAGGAAAGTTAAAATGTAGTCGTTAAGGAAAGGTAGTTATGCTTGAGCGAGATAGACCTTTGCGAATTGTTAACCTGGGCTGTGCACTTGGTATGTAAATCAAGGAAGTTTGTTGCGGTAGCCGTTGTGCAGATAGGACCACCCCACGTTTCAACGTAAATCAAGGAAGTTGTATTCTTTGGTCTCGTTGGATTCTTACTCAATAAACATTTGTACCTCTGTAAGCAAGTGTCTTCATTTAGACTTGAACAACCTAGATGAGGAGATCTCTACCCCAAGATTAATAATAAATGTTCACATATTAACTTTATCGCAAAGGCAAGTAGTAAACCCCAAGGTCGAGTTCAACTCGTGGCGCGAAATGCGCAGGGTTTATCGGCTCTAGCTAGGGCTCATTTATGCGCGCATTTCGCGCCAACGAGTTGAACTCGACCTTGGGGTTTACTACTCACGGCTAAGGAAAAATTATTTTAATCTAGAGCATAGCCTTATTTACTAAATATCATATAAGTTTATTTCAATATCGAAAATAAATTGAAATATACTATATTAATTTATAAATCTTCTAAATCAATAAATTTGATAACCCTGCTTGTATAGCCTCTCATGTTGACGAGAAAACGTCATCGCTTTTCGTGTATTTCGTGTAGTCTTAATCTCGTTAAGATTTGCTTGTATTTACTAAATCGTTAAAATTTGCTTGTATTTACTAAATATCTAATCGTTAAGATTTGCTTGTATTTACTAAATATCATATAAGTTTATTTCAATATCGAAATTAAACGTATATTAAAAATGGTGTTTCTATATAATAACAAAAAACATAAATCATAAATTGTGGTTATGTTCATATTTAATTCATTTTTGTACATTCACATCTCCTTGGTTTATACATCTCCTTGGATTTTCACAAGTATTGATTGCATCTCCTTGGATTTCATAAGTACTTAATTTCATTTTTGTACATTCACATCTCGTTGGATTTTCACAAGTATTGCATCTCCTTGGATTTCATCACAAGTATCACATCTCCATGGATTTCATAAGTACAATACATGTTGTAAGTTCTTTTGTATTACAAACATAACCTTTTTGTTGTAATAACCTTTTTTATTAAAAAGCGCATCTACCTTTAAGTAAATTATAGAAACTTTACAGGTTTATTTATTCAATTTAATTATTTTATAAATGTTATAGGTTTATAAATGTTATAGGTAACTCGGCTTGAATCTACTTACATTCTAACAGTTTTAATATTTCAACAATTTTAATATTTCAACATCAGTAACAAATCAACATCAGTAACGAACCACTCTTAACAGTTTTAATATTTTAACATCAGTAATCACTCTTAGCAGTTTTTATTTCATCATTTAATATTCCAACATCAGTAACCAAACTTAATGTGACCTTATTTATACTCAGTAGATTTAAATGTACTTAACCAAAGACTATAATGGCATTTGTTTCAAGGCTTCATCCTTCAAACAATTAAGTCCTTATTAGTTCAGTTTAAGTAACCATACATCTGTAGTCGCCAAAACTTGAGCTCAAGGCAATCGCGCTGGAAGGCACTTCTGCTAACCATCGTAATAACCTTTAAGCGAACTTCATTCACGGCGAGCCAAGGTCCAGTCACTTCTCGTAGCAACCCCAGGACCACCAGTCAAGGTTACTTCTTTCATCTACTGGTGAGCCAAGGTCCAGTCACTTCTCATAGCAACCCCAGGACCACCAGTCAAGGTACCACCAGTCAAGGTTACTTCTTTCATCTACTGATTAGTCCAGTTGTAAGCTCATGGTAACCGCGCTGGAAGACTTCTTTCCATCGTGATAACCTTTACATACAACTTCATTAGTCACACAGTTTAGGTTACACTTTAGTCAACTATCACAGGTTGACTACACAAATTTAAAATTATAATACATGTTAAAATTTTAAAAGGTTGAAGACAAACAATTTTTAAATAATATAAAAATTTAAAACTTAAATCAAATAATAATATTAAAAACATTTCTTAAATTCAAGCCGAGCATACTTATAACAAATTATTATTTTATTATAACAAAATAAATTACTAATACTAATATTAACCTGTAAACTTTCTTTTATTTACATTTGAATATATAAAGCTTGTCTTTAGCAAATTTATATAAATTCTTGTAACCTTAGCTAGTTTTCAAACATAAAAATATTTGCATACATGTTCAAACGGTAGAAATATTTGTATCTAATTTGTTTGACATATATTTCCTTGCAGTCGGTTTATCTAATAGAGGTTGAATAAGTTTTTTATTTTCACACCTTAAAAATAATTTTTCAATTATTTTACCCTTCATTTTTTGTGACAGCATCATACAATCCAAAAATACATATTCAGGTTGCAATATTGGTTTCTTTAACTCTAAACCTATAACAATCAAACTAACTATTAGTGTTAAAGTTAACCCTCCAAAACCAAGCTTTGTTGGAGTAGGTTTTAAATCCATTTTGGATAAAGCTTCCATTTCAATACATATATATATATATAATGCAATAAATCATTAATCTTAATAAAATTTATAACCTTATGTATTGCCTCATAATGAAACTACTATTTTTTTCAACACTTTCTGCATATGTTTAGAACATAAATAACCAGCTTTACATTGATTTTTTCCTTCTACTTTTTTTCTTTGCAGCCTTTTTACAAAACGCTTTACAAGTGAATCATTTTTTAATCTATTATCAGAAAATTTTTTAAGTATTTCTTTTAAAGTTTTTCCCTTACTTTTATGAAAAACATAATATACAGTATATTCACCACAGACCTTAGATAATATAGATTGCAAAGCATGTGTATTATACCTGTACGTTTTATTCATTTGCTTAATAAACATTCTAAAATATCTTTTTAAAGGTTTTAACCCATATGAATCAAAGTATTCTGGTAAGGCTTTGCGTGACTTTAAGAAAAATGCTACCCAATGTTCACCAGCTTTATAATCTTCATCAGTATTAACAATATATGCTGCAGGATATTTGATACCTTTTAAACATGGTAATCGATTTGATGAATACACACCTTTAAAAATACTGGAAGTTACACAATTACTTTTCAAAATATTTTCAATTTCATATCCGTACATTTTTACATTAAAGTAAACTTGAAATTACTTCAGGCTGATTTGCAGGACCTAAAGCAAGCATGCTATCATATTCATTATAAAATATCATAACTATTCCATGAGCAACAGGATTTTTTAATGTTGCAATTACATTAATAGTACCACTTTCAGTCAACTCAAAACTATTTGCATTTGGTGCGGTTTTAGATAAATCAAAACAAAACAAAGTATTACCATTCTTAAATTCATCTGGCGTTATACTCACAGGGTTATTTGAAAATAATCTCCCTGTTGCATACATCATTGCTGTGTATGCTTCATGGAAATTATCTTCATCGAAATCTAATTTTGACATTTCACAAAAAGGTGAAATATCTTTCCCCCTTTGCAAAACAATATCTGTAACCCCAAAATTTTGAAAATTAAATGGATTGTGAGTTAAACTCCCATCCCATGCACGTGAATCAACTAATCCCACAATTATTCTTTTAGGAAGTTCACCATTTGAAATCATTCTATTTTCTTGCAATATCGATCTATTTGGACCTTGAGTTGAATACTTTAACTCAACTCTTCTAAATGGAAATTTCATAAGTTTATTTTTTTCTCGTGCCATATCTAATTCATTTAAAAAAGCATCATCTAAAGTAACTCTTTTAACAAATAAAACAGCATCTTCTATTTCTATTTTATATTGCCTTGTAGCGCTTTGTGCCATTAATGCAAAATTTTCCTCATTTCTAATCAATCTTATTTTCATATCTACATCACCTGGAAATTTTTTAGGTTGATTAAAAAGATCATTATGAATTTTGCAAATAAGTTGAAAACTTTTACCATATTGTGTTGTAAGAAATCTTTTCTTTGCACCAGTATTATGAGTATCATCAAAATCTTCAACTTCATTAAAATCTTTATCATCTAAAAAAAAACCAGAAAGTTCTCCAAAAGATTCAAGAACAGAACGTTTATAACCTAAAAGATATTCTATATAAGCCTTGTATGCATAATGAGTATCACTACTAGTTATTAACTTATTACTTATATAAATTTCCACATCTTTAAATAAGGCTCCAGACAAATAATTAACAGGAAATACTTTTGATGGATTTGGAATTTCACCTGCATGAGCTCCTTGTGCTGGAGGTCTTGCAGGTGCAGTTCCATCTGGTTTTAGTATTTTTAAAGTAAGATGTAAAAATGTTTGAGACAAGTCTATAAAATCAGCTTTATTTGATTTAAATGCAAACTCTAAAGGGCCACCTTGACTTACATTACTAATTGAATATAATTTTGAATAAAAACTTGTTCTAGATGTTGCATCTGTTGGTGGAATATTAAAATAATCATAACTTGAATCAACACACAGACAAGAATCTTTATGCATAGCCATTTTTTAAATTATACATTAAATTATCAAACTAGTTTTAGATCTTATCTTAAGAAGATTTAGATCTTATCTTAAGAAGATTTAGCTAAATATATCTTCTTCTTCAGAATCATAAGTTACTCTCCTCTTTTTTCTTTTATTTTCTTTAAAACTAGACTGATTTTTTCTTTTTTGTTTATTTGATATTTTTTCCTTTATTTTGTCAGAAATATAGTCCACAGAATCTTTTGTTAATTCTTCCAACTGTTTCTTTGCCTCTTTTTTCAAAACTTCTTTAGCACTTTGACCCTGAATAATTTTCTTAACAGCAGTCATTCCAGCTTTTTTCCCTCTCTTAATAATTTCACGCTTAGCTGTTTTGGCAACATTCTTTAAAGCTGGCTTTGCCATTCTTAAAGCTGGTTTAATTAATTTAGCTGCAGGTTTAGCTAAACGCAAAACTGACTTCGCTATTGCTGAAAAAATACTTCCTATACCATATCCTTTTTGATTCTGAACTCCAATAAATGGAGGAATAAAAGAATATCCTCCATATCCATAACCCTCTTGTAAAAATCGAGAATTATTTTCATCAAAAAAATGCTTATAGTCACAAGCATAATTTTCTCCACAATATATTTGCATTTTAATTATTATATACTTTTAACTTTATAAACATTAAAAACGCTAACATTTGATTCATTTAAGATTTAAGATTAATCTTAAAGTAATTTACTTTTCAGCTGGTTTCCATGCATCCCATTTTGAAGTATGTTTAATTCTTCTTCCAAACCTTGATCTTTCCTCTGCACTATCTTTTGTTTTCTTACTGCCTGAAAAAATCCTGTCTTGATATGGTTTGTTCATAGATTTCTTTTTCTTTTTCTTTTTTAAAGAATCAAAAATGTCAACCTCTGGTTGATCAAATGTAGGCGAAGGTAACTTTTCTTCAAATGTAGGCGAAGGTAACTTTTCTTCTATTTCACCAATATCAATGTTAGCACGGTTTTTTGAAATAGGCATATAAAAATCATCTTGATCTGGAAGACCAGCAAAATCTAATTTATCCTCTTCATCTTGACTTAAAGATTTATTAATAGTTTCCATAATTTTTTCTCTTTCAGTTTCTTCAAGAGGATATTTAGCAGGAGTAAGAAATTCATCATCTTTATTTTTTCGAAAACTTTCAGGTTTATTTTTAAACCAAGATTTTGGTACTTTTACTGTTTGTAAAAATTCCCAAAGTTGATCAACACCTCGAGGTTCCTTTTCGAATTGTTTTGTTTTTGAAAAAAATTTCATTATATTTAAAATATTTGAACCTTTAATAACTTTGCCCTGTAAATTTATTTCTCCCTCAGCATTCCATGTTCCATTATTTTCCAAAATTTTATCTAAAATACTTTGTGCATTTGGTCTTTGTGACACTGAAATTCCTTTTAATATTTTAAAAGTACTTGGCTTTAAATTATTTTTATCATCTTCAGTTCTTCTTCCCTCTAAATTTAAATCCTTAGTTAAAGCTGGTTTTACAGGAGGTGGTATATATGTTGTATGAACAGAATAAGGCTTTTTATTAAACATACGCTCCTGCATTAAATCTTTTTGTCTTTTTAAAGTATAAAGTTCATTATGACTAGGTACTTCTTCACTAAAGGTACAGCTTTTAAACATTGCATAAGGAATTATTATACTTTCTTTAAAAGTAGCCATTTTGGTAATTTTAATTTCAAGTTAATTCTTGTTAATCATACAAAAATTAATCAATATTATGCATTACTTATACCTGCTGCAACAGATGCAGCTATAATTGGAAGTAAAAGTGGTAAAAATCCTCCTTTCTGTTTTAAAACTTCTTTACGTTTCTTAAAAGGCATTTTTTGTTTTACCACTTCTCTTAAAACTTTTTTAAATTTCTTTAACTTATGATAATGTGACTTCTTTATAGGTATATTTCCTTTCAAAACATTATAGACACAATCACAAATTGCATAAATATCTTCAGCATCAGCTGAATCAAGAATTCTATTTCTCTTCTTTTTGCTATGTGCCTCACATACTAAAACAAGAAAATGTCTATGCTTATGAGCATAGCTTTCTTTCTTTGTCTTTTTTAACCTACCCATTTTACTTTAAATAATTTAAGTTTATTATGTACATAATCTTAAAGACATTTCTTTAGTGTGTAAAATTAATCGTGACTCAATGTAAACTAATAATAATAATACAAATAAATAAATATTTCAATTTTGTTTTATACCTTTGTCAAACAAACAATAAAATTGCTTTCTTTTTTTGTCTTCTTTCAAGTACATAATCTTAATGGTATTTGTTATTAAACTTCTATTCAACAAGTACATAATCTTAATGGTATTTGTTATTTAACTTCTATTCAAAGTAAAACAATGTTGAACATCTCCAAACATATTTGTACGAAACATAGCATTTTTAGGTGATTGTTGATGGCCATCTATAAATAAATAGCCGTGCGGTCTATCAACAGCATGTGTAAATATATTAACAAAGCAGCGTTGATTCTTAGGCATTAATTTTCTAGCAAGAGAATAAGCTATAGTTTGGTCTAATGGCGAATTGAAAATACATAAATAGGTAGCATTTTTAGTTAAATTTTTTCTTTCCTTACCATCATGAAATAAATTTTGTGAAATAAAAATAACACTTACATTTTCATGATGTGTTCGCTTGGTAAAAAATTCTGAAACTAACTTATTATTTCCACATTCAGCCATTAAATCATCAAAAATTGCTAGTCCTCTTTTATTAGAATCTATTAAACTATTAAAAGACTCCGGTAATCCGTTATAAAATTGAACATTTCTTAATTGTAAATATGGATCACGTGGAAAAGTTTCTCCATAAAACCATAGAATATAATCAAATTCATTATCAACTATCCTTGAATCATTTTTTAACAAATCAATAACAAAAGTAGTTTTTCCACAATTACTTGGTCCAGCTATTATTAATGAAAATGGTGTTTTTAATCTAGCATCAAAAATAGTAAATTGACCTTCAAACGCCATTGTACACGGATTAAATTTTGTAAATATTTCCTTAATCTTACACGAATTAATATTCAACCTTTTACTTTAGACATTTCTTCTTTATATACTCCTCTCCTCCTTGTAATCTTACACGAATTAATATTCAACCTTTTACTTTAGACATTTCTTCTTTATATACTCCTCCTTGTAATAATTCATTATTTCTATCCTGTAAAACATAAGTTACAGGTTTTGTATTTAATATAAAAGCTATTTTAAATATTTCTTTTCTCCAATTTGATAAAAATCCTCTATTAAAAGTCCTTCTATATTTACTTAATCTTACTTTATCTCCAATTTTTAAGTTTAAATCTATTCTTTTAGAATAAAGATGATCTTTATATTGTTTTAACCATAAGTCATGCTGATTATTTTTATTAACTTCAATAGGACTTATACCTAAAGTTCGATGTTTTGTACAATTGTAACTTGAAACAATAGGTTGTAAAGCCTTAAGATATCTTTTAGTTTTATTTGCTTTTAAAAATCTAAATAATTTATTTTTATAAGTTCTTATAAATCTTTCCACTATGGCACATTTGGGATCTTGAAAAGTAGAAAATTGATGTATTTTATTTTGCTTTAAAAAGCGACTAAAAATTCCCTTAAACTCAGAACCTAAATCTGTTTGAACTATTCTAGGTTTCACTTTAGCTCTTTTTAATATTTTTTCAAATGCTAATTTAGTTGTGCTAGAAGTCTTTAATTTCATTGGTTCTACATAAGCAAATCTCGAAAAACAATCTATTGCAACTAATATATAAATGTTTCCATCATTGTATTGTTTCAACTTTGGAAGAACTATTAGATCTAATTGCCATTGATCATTTTTACCTCTTACTATTATTTTTCTTCTTAAAAAAATTTTTATAATTGGTTTAAAAGAAGTATAAGTTCTTGTATTTTGTAAAAAAGTTTTAACATCATTTAAAGTTATATTTTCATTAACACGTTTTGCAGCTTTATATAACTTATTAATAGAAGAAAATGAAGAAGGATGCCTAGAATTAAAATAAATAGATATAAGTACATTTAACTTATCTCTTTGATTCATTGCCATTTTAAATACACATCTACCTTTACATTCTAATCTTATCTTAAGCAAAATTATTTATAATAATACATTGTTTATTTTCAAGCTAAACTAATTTATACTATTCATTAAGCTTAACTAATTTATACTATTCAACTGTCATTTACCCTAAATTACAACGTCTATCTTCTAAGCTGTGCAAAGTCGGGACTCCAAACATATGCACAAGCAATACAATAAACGCCATAAAAAAAGATAAATATTGACATGTATTATACATATTTACACTTTGCTTCGGTTATCCAAGAAGCAAAACACCTCCACAAAAAAACGAACATGAAACATTTATTTCATGTGCATTCATTATAATATATAATATAATAATATAATATAACTACTTATTGAATTATATTAAAAAAATTCTTTCCTTTTTTGTCATTTCTTATAACCATTAATGGAATTAATCCATATACCATTGCATCCTTATTTTGTTGATTTTTAGCATTTAAATTTTTTTGCTTCACAAATGTAGTTTCTTCATTCTTCATATTAAAAGCATTTTCAATATTTTTTTTAGCTCTACCTCCTGTAACCTTCTTTTTCTTTGCTACAGTTTCTCCATTTTCATTATTCTTAGCTACAGTTTCCTCATCCTGATTTACCTCATTTTGATTTTGAATTTCCTTTTTCTTATACTTTCTCTTAGCTTTTTTTGAAATGTCTTCAACTTTCTTAGTTATATCTTCTTCACTTTCTTCATCAACCTCATTATTTTGAATTTCCTTCTTCTTAAACTTTCTCTTAGCCTTTTTTGGAATATCTTCATCAACTTTCTTAGTTATATCTTCTTCACTTTCATCAAACTTTGAAAACAGTTGCACTGTTGCATCACTTTCTTGATCACTTTCTTCATTTAAAGACTTCTTTTCACTCTGTTTTATTAAATTTTTTTCCTTTTCCTTTATATATTTCTTTTGGCACGAATTGCATCTATTTAAGTCTAATTGAAAATATCTAGGATGGTCATAAGGCTTATGACATCTTATGCACTCCTTAAAAAGACTATCTTCACAAGAAATACAGTACTTCTTACCCTGAACCAAAGATTCCTCACTACCACAATAAAAACACACCTCCATCTTAAAAATTTCTGTTTAAATATTTATAAAATGTAAACTTACATTAATGCTCACCTTTAGGCTTGCTTAAATCCCAAAAATTTAGCTAATCACAAGCTAGTTTTGCTGCAATACTATTCTATTAAGCTTAATATATATCTACCTAATCATTTAAAAACTTATACTTTGCATATCTTCTTCGCTAGAAACCCCAATTTTTTCCAACTCTGTATTCTGTTTTTTAGCTTGTTTCTTACTTTTCTTCTTTTCCTCTATTTCACTGTCCTCATCAGTAGAAAAATCATTTAATTTTTTCTGTTTCTTCTGCTTTCTTGCCTCATGATCTAATTTCTTTAGTCTTCTAGCTATTTTCCTCTTTAACCCAAACAACTCACCTAACTCGTCCTTAGTTACTGTAAAACTTTTATTATCTTTCAACAAATCACTGAAATGAACATATACTTCTGCTTTAAATATTGTTAAATCTAGTCTTTTCTTTCTTCCAAAAGACAAAACATAACGTGATATTGTTTCCTCCTTTGAAGCCATAATTAATTCTATATTTGTTAAACAAACTAATAACTACTATAAAATTACTATTTACCTACTATAAAATCACTAATCACAGGAATATTTCCTAAGCTTTCCTTTGAACTTTACATATTGTTTTATCTTCCTCTTCTTTTACTCTTTTTTTAGACCTTAACTTATAATTTCCATATGCTAAAGAGTGCACTCCATCTGAACAAAGCCAACGTTTATCTTCAAAAGGCGATAAAGCTAACTTTGTTTCTTTTAAAGTAAACACATCGTGCTTATAACTGCGTATACAGTGAAAGGTAGCAAAAGATTCAGATGCTTCTTTTAAAACTTGTTTAAATTCTGAATGTAAAAGCTTGTCTACACAACTCCTTCTAATTCCTTTAACTCTTTTTATATTCTTTCCTGAATTTAACAAAAAAGAATACATTTTAGGTCTTAAACCAACAAATTCCTTAATTTCTACTCCAGCTGTTTCATCTTTAAATTTACCTAACACTTTTCTATTTTTTAAAGAATATAATGAATTATTTGTTTCTAAATTTGAAAAATCAAAATAATCCCTAATATCATAAAGTAATCTATAAAAATGTTTATGATCTATGTAATATATTAGTGAATCAGTATCAGTATAAAGAAGCTGAACAGATTTTAAACCAAATGTTTTTAAAATGATATTATAATGAAAATTGAACATATGCATTTTCGATAAATCTAATATTGTAAAACCAATATAAATAGGTTTATTCAATTCTACTATATTTTTCTTATACTGTATCCCAACAAAATTTGAATTAAAAATATGTAAAGAATGAAAAAGAGGCTTTTTAATCATAGAGGCACATGACTTTTGATTTGTTGTTAATACCATTTTAATTCTTCTTTTTACATTTTCCATACATTTGCCAAACGTAGAATTATTCATAAGTTTAAAAAATTCCCTATCAAAATCTGAAGTAGCCTCTTTCCGCTTTTGGTTATTAAAATCAATATATGGTTTCATCCAACATGATTGAGAAAAAGATACTATCCTAAAAATTTTAGAAATTTTTAAACCTAAACTTAAATACAATTTTAAATTCCTATAATGTACAATGTACTTTTCCTTTTGACATAAAGTTGAAATTAATTTCATACAGCTTTTAGTATAGCGTTTACCTAAACCTTCCAAAATATTTTTAGCATATGGAGACAATTGAAAAAAATTCACTGCAAGCTTTTCAGGAGCCAAAGGAAGCATATTATGAAAATCATGTAAATAATCAGGATACTCTAAAGTTACCTCTAAAATATATCCTATAGGAGCATCATCAAGAACTTTAGTTACATCAAAACTATCATATTTACTCGGATCAACCCAAGCAAAATTTTTGTAAGGTAAAGGTTGTACCATAGCAAATCCATATAAATTATTACAATCATAATAAACTATATGCTCAGTTTCTTTTCTCACTTTTGCAAATCTTTGAACTACATTTGTCATACCTCCTCGAATTCCATCTTCAAAAAAATTAAACATGTCAATATCATTGATTAAATCAAACTTAACCTTTGTAAACTTCATCATAGCATCATAACTCAAAGATGGAGCTGTTAAATATTTAGCTGGATCTAATCCATAAAAATCTAATGACTTTTCCCTAAATGATTCAAAAACATCAGCTAATAGTAATACATCTATTTTTAAATATTGTCTTAAATAATCTTTTATATTCTTACACTTTAAAATTTTAAACATTTTAATTGCATGATCATAATCTAAAGAAGAAATACTTTGATTAGTTAAACTATTAAAAAATGCCTCACGACAAGGTAATTCCTTCTCATCCAGCCTTTCCCACGAATCTATATAGTCATAGCACATAACTCCCTTTCTTATAACATATGGCAACATCTTTTCCTTAAAATGCTTTTTAGTTTCTTTTAAATCTAATGTATCTTTTTTAACTAATAATTCAGCAAGATTAGATAATGAATTTGGAAGAAACTGAAAAGAATCAATAAAAACAAAATTATCTAAAAACATAGCTAAAAACTTTTCTGATGAACGCGGAATAACTTGAACATTAAGTTGTTTTAAATACTTGTACATATTTTTAACAATAAAATGTAAATCATAGTTCATAGCATTATGCATAACAATAGGAATTTTAAAATTTGTAAATTTCAGTGCACTACATACTAAATTACACCTATTACAAGCATAATTAACATCTCTACCTTTTCCTTCCCTACCTAAATGCTCATGATCTATAACTCTTTTAATTCCTAAATTAGCAAAAGAAACTCCGCAAAGATAACAAGCTTTTTGCTTAGCGAGATGTAAAATATCCTGTGAATTTAAAGTTAAAGGTTTTCTATCATTTTCAAAAATACAAGATATCTCTGCACGCACTTGATAAATATATCCAAAAAAGTTTTTAAGAACATTAGGACCAATATAAAGAAAAGGTGGTTTAGAATACTTACTATACTTTGATAAAAATAAAATACCAACTGCATTTAATTCATGTCTTGTTTTCATAATAGACTTACCTTTTAACTTATTTAAATTTTTATTTAATGTTTCAAAATCAGCATAAATAATAAAATGATTTTTTATTTGTCGTGAAAGATTTCGAAACATTTCTTTTTCACCTATTAAAGGAAGCTTATAAGTTTGTCCAGTATAAACTTTATTTGTACAATTTGCTTTACTATGAAGTTGTAAACCAACTTTATCTCTAAATGAAATTAAACATTTATTACAAAAATACCTTGTTTTTTTCCAATAAAATGGTGTTATGAATGAATTAATATTTCGAATTAACATATAATGATTTTTGTACAAAAGTAAATTAATATGTTTGCGATGTTTATCATCAAAGCTTGTTGAAATATACATTGGATACGGTAAATATTTAGTATTATTTACAAATCCCATTTCATTTTGACTAAATAACCCAAAAACATTTATCGTTAAATTATTTTTTTTCTCAAAATTTGGAATCTCACTTATTTTAGTTGGAAAAGAAAGACCCTTTAAATTTAAAGAACTTACTAAATCTAAATAAGATGTAAATCTATTAGGATTTACACACTTTTTAAAAGCAGCTAACACAGAATACAAAAAGCACTTGTCATCAGAACATCGTATATTAAGAATAGAATGTTTATTAGGAATTGGTAATGAAACAGATGCACACCCTCCAAAAGGATTACATTTATAAACTGATAAACGTAAAACATTAATTTGTTTTAAAAACCAACCTGAACCCATCTGAATAAACCCATCAAAAAATGCTAAAAGTATTCTTATAGCTTGTATCATTTTTTCTTTTACAGATAAAAATGTTAAAACTTGAGTCATATTGCTTTGAAACCAAGGTTTAATTTCATAATACCTTGATGTATCCAATTTATATTTACCTAATACAACATTAAGACTAATTTGAAATTTTATGCCACCATGCCTCAATAAACCTTTCTTAATTTTTTCTAATAAAACTTTAAACTTACGTTGAAAAAATAATTCTATATCTATAGCACGCTGAAAAGGAACTATATCATAACTTCTTAGCAGTTTACCAAAAGCTTTTCTTTTATTTATTTCATTCATTTTATTTTTTATCTATTTAATCTTCTAAAACGCAAAATTAACTCAACAATTCCATATTCAAATTGAACAAGCTGTCCATCATCAGTTTTAATTTGTATTTCTATATCCTGCAACCTATCATAAGCTAATTTCTTATACAATGGATGGGAATAAGTGTGCTTAATATGTTCACCAAATACTCCACTAGCCCTAACAGTTCTAAGTAATTTTGTTTGAATGTTACCTACATACTCATAATCAACAATATTAGAATAAATGTATATATTTGAAGTGTCTGTTGGAAAAACTGGAACTCCATTTCCTACATAATCTTTTCCATATTGTGGTTGAAAAAGCTCATTATATGGTCCCTTCCTATTAAGAGATATTACATCATTAAAACCTTTTATTAAAATTTCTTCATCCCTTATTGGATTTCCTTCAGAATCTAATTCATTTTCAGTAGAAGGTGGCTTTTTCAATAAAGGTGGTCCTCTAAACTCAATAAAATTTGTAAATGTTTTCTCACCATTAACAGTAACTCTTGAAGTATACTTTTTAATTCCTTCACAATTATTTAAGCGTAAAACCGTAGCAATATATTCAGACAAAATAACTACATCTCCTGTACCTACATATAAAGTACAAATTAAATTTTGATTATCAATATAAAGTTTAGTATATCTTTTATAATTTTTATAAGTAGGTTGAGCTTCATTTACTTCCATTTTTAATTTAGCAAATTTTTCATTCATTTCACTTATCATATCCTTAATTTCATAATTTCCAAACTTTAAAGCAAATACCTTATTTACTTTTTTTATAGAATTAGGAACAACTTCATCTAATGAATTAATTTGTCCTACTGTTTGGTCTTTTAAATCAAAAATATCTCGCACAATTGCATAAGTTCTAGATTGCTCTGGATGCTCTGGTACATTATACCACGATTTCAAAAAATCAATCTCCAATAAGGCTACTTCCCAGTAACCTTTACATTCACGTGTAGCTGGTATTTCAGTATAAAAATGACTTGTCTTATTTTCTCTTACTGAATGTGGTACATTTGAAACTACTGTATAATTGAATGATTCTAGTTCTTCGTTCTGCAACATTTTAAATATTTATTAAAACAAATCTATAAAATCTAATATCAATCCTAATCACATCACAATTTAATCACTTTGCCTCATCAGTCTTCCTTTTGAACTTTCACATTTCGCATTAATTTTGAAGAAGAATATGTTCTTATGTGTTTAGGATAATCTCTCATATGCATAAGAAAATCTTCTAAACACCTTTTCCTCGAAGCTGTTTCTATTTGGGGTAATGCATTTCGCCAAGGAGTTCTACAGCAGGGACAATAAACCTGCAAATCAAAACTAGAAGAAATAAAATGTTCATAACATCTTGAAATATGAATAGGTCTTTTACAACACTTTAAAAAAACTGTATTATCTGAACCTTTATAATTAAAAATAATTCGTGAATGGCATTGAGCACAAGGTAATGTAAAAAAAGAAAAAAGTAACCTACGACACCGCCTAGTATCTCTTAACTTTTTAGCTAACAACCTCATTGAACAATTAGGACTACTATTATTATTAATTTCCCATAAATGTCCTAAATCAATCACATCATCTACTGACATATACAAATACGATGCTACTGAATCCAAAACTACCTTTGTGAAACAATCTTTTAAACCATAAAAATAAATTGACTTTCTTAAAACTTCAATTATTTTTTTATCATTTTCCCACATGGATAAATAAATAAAATCTAAAACAATATCACATTGAAAATACGATGAAAAAAATAAAAGACTCGCGCAAGAAAAATATTTCAACTTTAAAAAACATGCATCATCTGTAAGTTCTTCACTTAATATTTCTATTAATTGTAAACACTCATCTTCAGATAAAAATTCTTGGCTAGGAATTTCAATTAACAAAGGTAAATTTAACTTACCAAAATAAAATGACACTAAAGCACAAAAATACAAGCTCCTTTTCATCAAGCGAGCAAAACTTTTTGAACAAGCAGTATCCATTTCAAATACTTACTTTTATCAACTTGAAATTCCTAAATAAATATATAATAAATTTAATCAGGATGATACTTTTTTAATATTACTAAAGAAGATCTCAAAGGAACTGGTGTAAATATATGATTCTTAGGATCATAATTAGAATGCTTAACCAAAATATGTAAACGCAATAAACTTAAAGATATAAACTCTTTCTTACAATATGAACATTCTAATTTTTTTTTTTTGGTCCTCGCTTATCTTTTGTAGCCTTAACTAAAGCTTGAGCACAATGAACAGGACAACACAAGCAATTCTCAATATTTCCTGGCAGTAAGTTATTTTGAAGAACTAAGGCGTGTTTTTTCAACCTTTCAGTTATTTCTACAAACTTATCTATATTACATTCTATCTTATTAAAATTATCAGAATACAAATCAGAATATGGTGAAAAATCCTGTAAATGTTTTCCTGTTTCTGAAACATTTACCATAACATCTTTTTTCTGAGATTTCTTATGAAATTTCATATCATTATTAGATTGCTGTAATTTGTTTAGTTCGCCCATAAAATCATCTCTTTTTTCAAGCTCTAATTCTGATTCCAATTTCTTAGCTTTATCATCATAATCATCATTTTCACTTTCTGATAGTGACAAATCTCGAGCCAAAGATGAATCACTATCATTAACCTTTTCTTTAGTTACAGCTTTCTCAAAATTTTCAACTCTTGCTTTTTTCTTAGTATGAAAACCTAAAGATTTCGTACAAGTACTTTTTTGACCATGTATTTGTTTTTTACAATCTGAATCTGAATCTGAAGTAGAAGATAAAAACTCAGCACTTTTATATTCATGCTTACGCTTTTTGCTTTTCACTTTATGTTTTGGAAACTCAATTAATGAATTATATTTTGACATATGATAATCTAAAGCTACTTCTATAAAAGCATTTTCTACTTTACTCCATTGAATAACAAAAGGTGAACCTATACGAAACAATTCTGTACAACATGTAAAATTAAATGATCGAGAATCACTTCGATAAACAGTTATATTTATTCTAAGAATATCAACAAGACACTGAATAATTGAACTTTGTGAAGAACGCAAGTCCAGCTTAATAGTTTCATCTTCACTAGATAAAATTCTAAAGGCTAAATTTCTCGTTATATCTTGATTTCTTAAAGCAGACAAAAGTTCAACCTTTAATTCTTCTTTAAGAATATTTATTTTTTTCCTTTCATTCTCACATTCTGTTAAAAGTTGAAAACAAAAACTAAAAAAATGTGAATTATCTGCCCGAACTTTATTCCAAAATAATTTATTTTCTTCATTATGTCTTAAAAGAAATTCTATAATTAACAAAAGTAACCTATCTAACACTCCGGCGGCCATAAATGTAAATTATTTAAATAACACAATCTCAAACTATCACAAACTCTTTTAAAATCTAAAACATTATCAGTTAAACAACTTCCTTTATAAGAATATAAAAACGTGAAAATACATTTACTTTTACCTTTAATTTTGATACGTAAACTTGAAAAATATGAACTATTATTTACATAAGGCAACCATATAGATTCGCTAGAATTAGATTCTTTAATTTCAAATTCATATTCTTTTTCAAAACAATCTGCAATTTTTATACAAAAAACCTTAAAATCCGGTGTTGTTTTAAATACAAGTTGAAAGGTAATTTGAATGTTCTTTGGAGTTATATTTACACTAACTATTTCCTGTTCACAAAAGTCCCTAATATACTCATAAACTTCTAAAGCTATTATCTTAATATTTGGTAATAAACTTGAAAAATTTCTTCTTAAATAAATTGAACAAAATCCATTACGTGTAATCTTCAAAGTATACAATTTATTTTTACAAGTTAATGATCCTCTATATAAAAAACTATTCTTTATACTTTTATAAATATTCGGAATATCAAAATGAATATTTGGAGTAAAATTTAAACCAAAAATAACCAAGTTTACACTATAATCTACTTGCATTAATATATACTATCGATACTTGTAACCCAATCTAAAGGAGGCGTGTTTCATTACAATAAGATAAATCTGAGCTATATTTATTAAAAATTCTGAATAACCCAATAAAAAATCAGAAGACATTGTTAAAAAAAAGATCTGGTTTAGCTTTGCAATACTCACAAATTTTAGCACTTAAATTATGAATTTCATGTCTTGTAATAATTTGATTTAAATTAAAAAACAGTTTATATGCTTTCTTGTATCGAAAATTAACCAATATTAACTGACAATCTATACATGAACAAACTAATTTACAAAATTTCTTATTAATTGTATCGTACCTATATCTATAAAAATAAAACACACGTCTCATACCTACCAATGTATATAAGTTCAAAAATCAAAAATTTCTAATACTTGTTCTATTTTAACACGAAAACCAACATGATGCCGAATCAACAAAACAAACGTTGTTGTATTTGCAACTTCATCAAATTGCCTAGATTCCTCTTCCTCAAAATTAGTAATATCTTTTTTCAAAATACCAGGAATCTCTAACTGATCTACATCTTCTGGTGTTAATTTAGGAAATTTATTCAAAATAAATGTCAAAACTAATCTTTTTAAACTTAATTTAAAAAGAAATCTATTCAATTCCTGTGCTAATTCTGTGATTTGTTCTATTTTAGAAAAATCTATTAATGTACCATTAGGACATGCAGTAATAAGCTTATCTATATTTTCACCTTCCTTTAATACTTTATTTATAACTAAGCAAAAGTAACAAGAACAATAAGGCTCATAAACACTTTTCTCAAAATGTATAACAATCATTTGTAAACTAACCTTAAGCCTCAAAAACAATCTTTAATCCTCTGTACACCTACCTCCTAAGCAAAAGCAAACACCAAATATAACAATCATAAGCTTATTTAAGCACAAAGCTTCATGCATATTCAAATAAACTTACCTTAAACGCCTTATATATCTTAAAAATAAACATTAACACAAATATATAAATTTAACCCATATCATAACTTAACCACAATATACTACTTGAACATATCCATGACACATTTTGCCAAGGCTGTTTCTCTAAAGTACCAGAATTATCACAGTGCAATTGATGCACAATGCTCCATCACCACAACACTGTAGCTATGCTGAGATAAGGTAATTTTGCGCAACTTGCCCTTTTTAGAAGCATTGCTTGACTAAGCGGCAAATCTCTTCTTTCCGATCCTGTCATTAAATCCACCGATAAACAGCGCCGCTGCGCCACCTAACGTATTGCCTATAAAAACGTAGGTGGCGACGCCTGCGGTCACATATATGAAGTGCGTAAGCGGTCAGAAAACAAATAACGCGATACGACAATACCTAAGTTATCTAAGCGTCTAAACATCAATCCACCAGAGGGCATTAGCTACCTATTGTAATAAGACATGAACAGTGTTGTCATTCACTGGGGAACCCTCACTACATTACCCAAACTAAGCCTAAAGGCCTAACGTCACACTGTTCATCTCTACTACAGGTGTTAACAGCGTCTTTAGACATCTGTCTAAACTTAGGCAAAAAACCAATATAATCTAAATTGGTTAACACCAAACACAGGCGAGAAGGTACTTAATGAAAAATCTATAAATTCAAGCATAAAAAAGACCCCACCCTAGTATGTCTCAAATCTAGTCAAAACATTAATCAAATAACGCCCAGCGTAAAAGCTAATCAGCGTAAAAGCTAAGTCTCTATTCTGTCTACAGTTAATGCTTAGCCACCAGAGGGAACCTTCCAGCACATGTCTATAGTTGATGCCTAGCCACCAGAGGGAACCTCTCAACACAAATTATTTAGTACCAAGTGAACCTCAGACAAGTTTATCTACTCCAAGCCAAGCCTACATAAAAATACTTGATAAGTGTGGACTAAGTTACAGCCCGTAATCAATGGAAACTATTTCTTACATTAATGCCCTTAAACTTATTGATAAATCTAAATCTAGAACACGCCGACCAACACTCACTTCATCTCTAAAGTAAATCAAATGCGCAGAACCATCATGTCGACCAAACTAGTATTCCTGCTTCTCTTCCTAACCATTTTGACGAAAACTCTAGGTTGTTCTGTCAGAAACGACTGCTCCTTAACCGACAACTTGGACACGCTTATCTGCTACTGTTTACCGACAACTTTCACACACATAACGCTAAGAACTACGCAAATCTTTCTAATTTCCCCCGCCGCATCACAGCAACAATTCATCAAATACGACATAGATGTCTTCCCATTCCTTGCAGTTATCAAAACAAGTGGAATTACATTTCAATGCGAAGCAGGAAAATGCATGTAAGTATAGGCTTAACTCACTTAATATTAACAGTATAAAATTATTCAAATATAATACCTTCTAAGTTCTTAAATTTTAGCTTAACAAGTTTCTTAAATTCTGAACATTATATAAATACCTTTCATATCCAAAGTTTTCTAATCTTTTGAATTTAAGAATAAATTCTAAACATTAATTTTTATTCAGATTAAAAGCAACAGAAAAACCAACTTCTATGAAACCAACATCTTCATTTCCAAATACCATGTAAGTTATTAGTCTTAAGTGCACTCTAAACCTAAAAATAAAACAGCATGCTTCCTCCTAACATTCCTATATGACAAACTAAGTTAAACATCATAGTTACGTAAAAGTCACTCATGCTAACTGTAAAAGCAGTGACGTCGTCTAACTTCTACCTTAAACAATATTCACTTTACACCAACCTAACCATATTAACCTAACTAATCGTAATTTTTATTTAGCTCAGCAATTGAACCAACTGATGCCTTGAAGACAACTATTGCCCTATTTGATTTAACTACAACTGACGCATTGACGACTCAAACTAATGATTTAAGTTCAACCACTACATCTATGAAACCTGCATCTTCATTTCCAAATACCATGTAAGTTATTAGTCTTAAATGCACTCTAAACCTAAAAAATAAACTGCATGCTTCCTCCTAACATTCCTATATGACAAACGTAAGTTAAACCTCCTTTTAATATTAAACATCATAGTCTTCGTGAAAGTCACATGCTAACTGCAAAAGCAGTGGCGCCATCTAACTTCTACCTTAAACAATATTCACTTTGCACCGTCCTAACTATATTAACCAAACTAATCGTAATTTTTTTATTTAGCTCAGCAATTGAAACAACTGATGCCTTGAAGACAACTAATGCCCTATTTGATTTAACTGAAACAAAAACAACTCACGATTTCACTGACGCATTAAAGACTCAAACTAATGATTTAAGTACAACCACTACATCTATGAAACCAGCATCTTCATTTCCAAATACCATGTAAGTTATTGGTCTTAAAATGCACTCTAAACCTAAAAATAAAACAGCATGCTTCCTCCTAACATTCCTATATGGTAAACTAAGTTGAACCTTTTAATATTAAACAAAGCAACAAACATCATAGTTACGTAAAAGTCACTCATGCTAACTGCTTAAGTTTCATTTAAAACTACTAATATCTTTAACAACAAATCTAGCATTATATCCATCCTAACTTCTAACAAAAATATTAATCTATATGTAATTTATTATTTATAAAATACTTTATACTTTCAGCTCACCCAAAACTTCAAGTCTGTCACAAGCCTCTACACCTATTACTTCAAGCCAGCCACGTACTTCAAGTTGGTCCATGTAAATATATAATTTATAATCCCTATTCAGCCTATCATAATTTAAAACTACTAATATCTTTAACAACAAATCTAGCAACATATGTTTTAATAGCTTTATCTAAACTAATATTTATAATCCCTATTCAGCCTATCACAATTTAATACCAGTCACCAATCTATTAGTTTGGTAATCTCAATACAATATCTACAAACTGAGAAATTTTCTAAGTCCAAATCTCACAATTGCTCTGAAACTATTCAACTATCAAACTTATTCATCTAAAGAACATTTCTACAACACAAGTAACTAAAACAAACTCTAAGTCCACTAATCTTAAGAGATTTAATTCCACCGTGGATGGATAAACCTTTTCATATTTTCTGTAGTAAAATTCTAGAGCCCTTCTCACAAGAAAATAAGTCAAAGATACTAGAAAGGAATTCTGTGAAAAGTCACCCAACTCAGAAACTTTACCAGTCACCAATCTATAAGTCTGGTAATCTCAATGCAATATCTATAAACTAAGAAATTTTCTAAGTCCTCTAAGTCTCATGAATGCTCTGAAACTAGTCAACTATTAGACTTATTCATCTGAAGAACATTTCTACAACACAAGTAACTCAAACAAACTCTAAGTCCACTAATCTCAAGAGATTTATAAAACTACTAATATCTTTAACAACAAATCTAGCATCATATCCAACCTAACTTCTAACAAAAGTTTTATAAAATATTAATCTGTATGTAATTTATTATTTGCAAAATACTTTATACTTTCAGCTCACCCAAAACTTCAAGTCTATCGCAAGCCTCCACACCTATTACTTCAAATCGGCTACAAACTTCTACTACCTCCACACCTATCAGTACTTCAAGTCTACCGCAAACCTCTACTACCTCCACACCTACCAGTACTTTAAGTCTGTCGCAAACCTCTATCAGTACTTCAAGCCAACCGCATCCTACAAGTCTAGCGCAAACCTCTACATTTAACAGTTCAAGCCAACCACAAGTCACTATACCTATAAATACAACATTTTCAAATGAACCAAAAACACCTAACGCATCTTTCGCATCTACACCTAAACCTATTGACAAATCAACTCCAAAAAATATCGTACCAGTAGCTGATATTATAGCAGGAATCTTATCTTTCTTAGTTCTTTTTGGTATTATATTAACATCTTTTATTCTTTATAAACTTTTCAGAAAAACTTGGCAAAACAAATTTGAACAATATAGAATTCGATCTATTCAGCGAACCACACTTCATATGAGATCTCGATTTAATATTAATGTTAATGTTAATGAAGCACAAGCACCTTCTGAATACACTAGCAGTTTCAATTCTCTAAACTCTGAAAGCTTTGAATCTATTAGCGTAGTACAAGAAGAAATTGAAATGACTACTTTTAAAACTTTTTCTTCTCCCTCACCTTCTCCTCCCTCACCTTCTCCTACTCCCTCACCTCCTATTAACTTGTAAAATAAAACCCTTAGCACTTTAACAATATCCACTAGAACCAAACCCCTTACAACCACGATCAGTTTTGCTTAACTCTTGTACTTCATAAACACTGGCATTTGAATAACGCTCTAAAATAATTTGAGCAATCCTATCACCAGCCTTAATAAAAAAATCTAAATTTCCAAAGTTATACAAAATAATACTAACATTTCCTCTATAATCTTCATCAATAACTCCTGCTCCAACTTCAATAGAATAATATTTAGAAAGACTAGATCTAGATGCTATTCTTCCATAACATTTTTCAGGAAACTCAAACTGTAAATCTGTTTTAATTTCAAGTTTTTTTCCTGCTGGTAAAATATAATCATAAGCACTATACAAATCTAATCCTGCTGAAAATAATGAACTTCTCTTTGGAAGATTAGCCTTTTCAGAAAGCCTAACAACATAAACCTTATCATGCGACATCTTAATTATGCTCCTTTAACACCACAGACTTATTCAAACTATTCTGAAAAATACATATACAAACTCGAATAGGTTTCAAATTATTATCCCTTTCTATACTTTGCACCTGAAAATACTTAGACCTGACAAAAAAATCATAATAAGCTAAATATTGAGAATTAACTGAAACATTTTTAAAATTTGAACTTTCAGAAACATTTTTAAAATTTGAACTTTCAGAACATATTATATCACAATACACGTATTGTTTCATATTTCTAAAAATACACTTACCTGTTCGGTACCACACTAAATACAATACAATACAATATTTCTCACAAATAAATAAATAAGTACACTTACCTGTTTATAATGTGCCTGTGATGAATGACGCCAAGCTTGATCTTGAAGCTTTAAGTCGCAAAACTATAAAGCTGAAATTTCAACAAAAGCAAAAGCAACAACCAACAATCACCTAACTAAAATTATCTTAAGTAAAACAGACCAAAAATAATTTCAACTAGCGCTTAACGCTAGCTAAAATCAAAACGTCAATCTCCACAAACCAAGAAAGCAATTTCCAGCCACCTCTAAAAACGTCAATCTCCAAACCAAGAAAGCAATTTCCAACCACCTCTAGAAACGTCAATCTCCACAACCACCTCCGAAAATATCAATCTCCACAAACTTGCACTTACGCCTAACAAAGCACGCACTTGCGCCCAACGCGGGCCCAACGGCGCTCTTTACCACACTACAATTAACCACACCAAAGAAATGCGCGCAAAAGATCAACACAAAGCTTTTATACCCTCTTTATTAGTCTCAGCCAATCACAAGACAATAACATTATGTTATGATTGTGAAAGTATTTAAGGTGCTTATAGGTTTTCATTTTTAATAATAAACCAAAATAGTATACGTTTATATTATAAAACGCGCGCATTAACTTAAACTATCTTTTCTCACTACATTTATATAAACAAAACGAAAATATATAAAATTGAATATCTAATAATTTGCTAATTTATAAAGTCGTTTCAAACTTTTATCCCTTCAGTACCTCCTCGTACAAAGCAAAAATACCCACATGGAAACGAGACACAACATCCAGAACCTTCCATGTAAGGTACTGAAAGGGAATACATAAACTTTCTCTCACTCTTAATTTAATATAATCATTTAAACTTTAAACATTGAAGCATATTTATTATAAAACAAACTTTCATTTTAAAATATTTCAAAAATGTCTTAGCAAACTCTTAAAAATCAATAAACATACATACATATATATCTCAAAACCCCTCCTCGTACCTCTACCAAGAAGGTATGTTACCACACAAGAAGAAATAATTAACTATCATATTTAGACTTACCATTAGACCTCAACAGCTTATCAGCTACCCAAATTTATATATATATCCAAGCTACAATTTTAGTATGTTCACAGCTTATCAGCTACCCAAATTTATATATCCAAGCTACAATTTTAGTATATTCGCATCACTTTGTTTAGTTCAATGTATTTACAATATTCAGCTAACCAATTTATATAAAAGCTACAATTTTAATGTGTTCACAACACTTTATTGTTTGAGCAAAATGTATTTACATTTATTCAAGTTTGCTGTTTATTTACCTTTAAAAATGAACCTTAATGTACATGTACTAACCATTCTTAATATGTTTATACAATTCTTAGCCAAATGCTTTCAATTATTAATGCATTATAAAGTGGTTGTTTTCACTAAAGTCAAATATAATAACTGACAAGTGCTATAGCCCAAATTAAACCTTGTCAATTATTACACTTGCGCTTTAATATGCTACAAAACTGTATATATATATCTTAACGCTTTCTTATCTTCTCTGCAAATAAACCATTATAATCAAGCAAGTCGATTATGTTTATTCTTCCAAGCTATACGTACGCCCCAACTGCGTCACCAATATTATATAAATTACTCTAACCAATACACATACTGACACAAAAAAGATTACCTGGATCTGTGCCCAAACCATAAATATCAATTTCCTAGACCAACATACTGATTTCATAAGACTTGTGAAAGAACACTATTACTAGATTTACAGCTTGATTTCATAAAACTTGTGAAAGAACACTATTACTAGATTTACAGCTATATCACACTAATCAAAAGTAAAATAAGCTAAAGCTATAATAAACACTGAAACAAATACTTTAATGTAACTTAACCCCTTCAACCCTGCATTCCTGAGAAAATCAGATGAAAATTCCTCTTAAAGTAAAAGTTCTCAGCTTTTAATAGCTGCAAACTGTTTTGTAATATTCCTGTTAGAACCTAAAATATCGCTTTTTGAAGCTACATATTTCATATTATGGTAGGAAACCCTTCTATCTATATATCTTCAATATCTCAATGTATTTGCAGCTTGAACTCAACCATACTAAAACATGAAATTAAGTCTTTTAATTATTAGAAACATTGAAAATGCAATAACTTTACATAGTTTTGTTTATTTTAGCAAATGTTTGTGGTATTTAAAAGATAAAGACATCTTCTAAAGAAATCATGAAAAATATTTTTTTCAATATCTTTATTCTTTTATCTGTAACCATGGTAACCTGGCAACCTTCCAAATATCGAGGTTTTCCATGAAAAAACGTTCCACTGCAAATTTCCCATAATGCAATAGTTACTAAAACTATTTTATTTGTCATAAAACCATTGGAATCTCTGAGAAATTCTATTTAAGTAAGATTTTTTCATAAAACAGCATAAAAACTTAGTTTTTTCACAATAATTTCATAAATAATAGAATTATGGGGCTGATTTCGAGATATGGCCAAATCTGGCCAAAATTTGCCATAATGGCCTGCATTGGCCATAAGATTCTGATAGAACTAAATGAGATAATGTGATGAAACAAATGGTAGGAAAATCCCTGGAACTCACAGAATGCAATAGTCTTTTCCTTAAAGCTGTAGGTCAAAATTCTGTTTTGTAATCAACAAATAACCATAAAAATTGACCCATATTCATGGGCTACACCAGTGGTAAGGCCAAATATGGCCTTATGGGGTGGAAGGGGTTAAAAAAATTATTTCATATTCATAAACGCACAAAGCTACATTAACACTAGAATCACCTAGGTTAATGTACGTCTCAACCCTCGCGTCACTCCGCACAAAACTACATTAACACTAGCCTGGTAGCCAGCCCACTCGCGGGAGAGCGAGTATTGTTAGGCCAGGCACGGAGGTCTAGATTCCTCGCAGACAGCGCGGCGTTATCTACCGGAGCGCCCTGCGTCGCTGTAAATCAAGTAAGCCGGTACAAAGTGTGTCCGCGCGGCGTTCTCTACCAGAGCGTCCTACGTACATGGACAAAATGTCCAAATTAGTGTGCTGTTGCATACGCACACACCGTTACAACGCGAAAAGGGTCTGCTCTGGAGTGCGCGCACCTGGTTGCAACGTTTACTCCATACCGAGGCTTTAACCGGGGTACATTAACACTAGAATCACCTAAAACCACGTCATGACCGCTAAGCTAATCTCAAAAACTATGTTCATTCTCCAAAAGTCGAAAAATTTCAAGATTAGCTCAACGACCACTCTGCAACACAACACTCTTACAACAAACTTGCAAAAAGGCAGCATTCTGCATGTAGATACGCACAACCGGTTTTCATACCACTATATCGTACCAAATTAAATAATTGTAAAATGCAAAATTCTTAACCTGTGTTTATTTCATAATTAGGCGTCAAGCAATAGCCTCGTAAAGTATCTAAGAAATAGGAGTTGTAAATATCAAGACTGAGAATGTAAACAAACTTTCAAAAGTTACGACAATCCAATATGGAGGTCATGTACCATGTCTGCAAACACTATAAATCATCAAGGTTCAATTCGTTCCCACTAGAGAGAGACACAATATACAATAACTTCCCACCAGAGGGAAACCAAATGTAACAAATAAGTTAATGCCTAATATGTCTAGTAATAAATTCAATCACATCTAATCTCCTCATTTGCCTCAAAACTTTAAATAATTTATCTAAATTTAAATAACCATATTGTAATTGAAAAACCTTTAAAACTTCATAAGCACGATGAACTTTTGGTTCATATAAACCATAAAAAATATTATCTATTTCAGTTAAAGAAATAGACAAATAAATTCCTAAATTTCTCCAATCCATCACTAAACGCTCAGCCAACTGTAAAAATAAAACTTGAATAATATTATCAGATATATTTTTATCATTTTTGGGTATAAAACTTAAAACAATTTCAATCAAATCATAACGATACAAACTTGATAAAGCTGTAATTAACTCGTTCAAATAATCATTTTTATCCACTCGATCCCACCATAAATTTAACATTTGTAATATATTAGACTGTAACACAGTACTTTTATCTTTACCTCGAATTCTATGCAAATCTTTGCTCTCTAATTCTAAATATATTGCCAAACTTTCCCAATCACAATAAAGCAAATCTGCAATAGACTGCAATACTTCATCAGCAATAACCAATTTTTCAGCTGACATTTTCTTAAGCTTATTATCAATAATAACATAGAAATATTTTCAACATTAATCACAAGAATATTTCTATTTCCAGTTCTAAAATTTGCAATTTGCAATTGTTTGACGTGAACTACCCCCCTAAAAATTATCGATGACGTGAACTCCCTCACTAAAAATGGTCGATGACGTGAACTCCCTCAAAACCTATACTACTAAGGCAATAGGCCTATAAGAGTGGAGACAATGAATAGCATAAGCTGGACTCTCCCTATTTACCTTACCCTACAGTAAACATTAGGTAAACCAACACAGTTGTTCCGTATAATGATAGCAAAACAAATTATATAAACTAATCTAATACGTGCTTTATTGCGCATACATGCATGAGCTAGCCTCAGTGCAGTATAATAGAATTGTATCATTATTATTTTATGGAACAGAGATGATATTGATAATATATTTAGAAGGAGGTTTTGTAAAAGGAAAATGTTAAAAATAATGAACATATTAGGGTGGTTTGCATGAGTATGTAACAATTAACGTCTGCAGACCTGAACCACGCCTGGAAAGAGAAAAATGAAGTAGAAGATAGAAGATACAAGGTGAGTTCCTTACCAGGGGCACCAGGATGGCCTGGCAGAAGATGGCCGAGAAGAGGGCGCACGGTCGGCGCAGGACCTGCTTGACGGCGGCTCCCCGGAGACGGACAGCTAGTACGAGCAGCACGGCCAGCTGAGCAGCTAGCAGCAGGTAGAGAAAGCCATCCCGCAGGGCGTTGAGCCGCTCCACCACGATGACCTCAAAGTCCCTGCTCAGCATGCTGACCACGCTGCGATTGGCGGCGTGCAGCAGGAGCAGCTCCAGGTCAGTCCGGCCCGGTCTCAGCCCGAGCAGCTGCACATCGGCGAACTGCTCGTCAACCACGGGCGAGCTGCTCGAGGAGGCGTTGAGGAGGACGTCGGTGGTGAGAACTCGCACCAGGCGCGGGTTGGTCGGGCGCACACGGAGGCGGTACTGGGAGGTGGGGTGGGCGCACCGCACCTGGATGGAGGACTGGCCTCCCACCAGGACAATATCCATTCTCTGAGGTTGGAGGCGGACCTGTAAGGTGGGTAAGGACCCTCCAGGGGCGAGTTTCTCCAGAGCCAGTGTCTTCCTGATACTTCCAACACAGATAAAAAGAAGGATTGATACAATACACGGAAACTCCATTTTGATATGTTTTTTCTTATTCAATCCTTGGTAATAATATTTACATCCTCATAAATCACATGGATCACGATGTTGTGCTGGAATGTTGAACCGTTGTGCCTGTGAAGATCCTTGGTTACCAAATCTAAACTTGCCTTTACGCATTGCGTTATTCGTGAAGAACATCCCCTATCCTCCTATTGCTCTATCGGGCTACATTCGAAGTTTGGTGAATGCGATTATGCACCATGTCTTGCATCCTCTTTGAGAAAAACGGAAAACACTTATGGTTTTCGTGAAAATATGAACAATAGTATACGTCTGCGTCCATTATGTCCCTATGTGACTGAGCAGTGTAAAGTGATGCTCCAAAGATCTAAGAAAACAGGCGGAGTAAGCACATTCCACGGAATACGAGCATAACTAACGTCTTCGCATTGTTGGCGTACAACTGTCCTGTAAGGTCACACGGATTTGTAAAGAAAGAGAAAAAAGACCAGTACTACAGACCATAGGAGTGTCTCCCCACCCAGCTGGCGTTCACCATAGACGTGCCCTGTGGTCTCGGGCCGCCGCAAATGATGGACCTTAACATGGGAACGACTGACCAACTTAATGTACATAGTTACCAAAGATTAATTAGGACCTAAGAAGTCATACTTGTATTATTTCTATTAAACTTGGAATAAGGGATCATATTGCGATGTGAGGTTCAATATAATATTATGTAATTCTAATGTTGTATCTATTATTAGTTTAGTTCATTAAATTATTTCCTAGTCCAAATCATGTTTACACCATCCCGTCGATCATGTTCAGCTCCTAACATAGTTCTGGTCACCAAGAGTTGACAACACTTGTGTGAAAGTATAAAATTGATTAAAAGTCCCTATCATGAGTGTAGTCACTGACTTCCTGTTATGATCTTAAATATGGACTAATTCTTCTACATAAGTACAATATTTTGTTTATATTATTTTTTGTATTCACCGCAAATCAAACAACGCCCAAGCTAGTAGGTCAAATTCCAATATATTGTATTTCAATTACAAAACATTTTGGATGGCTTTCTCTCATTCTTTCCTAGTCTTTCATCAAATAACCCAAGTAAAAATGCAAGGCTGCCCCACCCTTTTCCCGATTTATAAGCTTTTGCATGAGAATAATTATAAGAACAGAACAGAAACAGCGTGTGCAAGACTAGTAGACCGAGGGCGGTTCCTCTGCCGTGTCCAGCTGGTGGCGGTGGTTAAGGGGAGGCCCACATGGCGCAGTGGTCGGCCGGTCACTCTCTGGCCGGTCGGGCGGTCAAGGTGGTTGGGGGGAGGGCCTAATTATTATTGTCCCCATGTACAAATGGGAGTCTTTCTGTAAACTGTTGATTTTATGTAAACTCATAAAAGAGTCCGAAATAAGTCAATTTTTTTTCCAGTTTAATTTTTTTTCGTGCTTTTTTGTTTCTTCATATTAACAAGAGTATCTGTTATAATATAGCATATCATCGTTAGATACAGGAATATGCATGGTGTATAAAAATAGATACGTCATCACAGCCGAGCGGTAATTGGGCGTCTCCATATATGTAATTGGGTGTCCCTAGCTATATAATTATTGTCTCTTCTTCTTAAATGAGACACCAAACGAGATGTCAAATATAATATGCAAGAAGTTAAATCTCTGCTTTTGAATTACAGGATTCTTCATTCCATTTGTCTACATTGTTATTTGTAGGTGAACACTCGGCCACAGCTCTACCTGCCCATCATTACGCCTTGGTACAAGTGTGGGTCGGTGTCATTTGGCCGCCCCAATTACCCTAATGAATACGTCGGGGCGGCGAACACGGACGCCGGTATTGACGCATGTTTCTCTCTAATTTGTTGGGCAGTCTCGACATGAAGGTATTTGTGGCGTGTCGTATCAGTCTGTTCTGATGGCATCTCCTCTCCATACCTTAACAAAATTTTACAACTGTATCTGAGTGATTCATGATAATTACAATTCTGAGACTGTCCATAACATTCGTACGCACAAAAGGGGTTGGGGGAGAGGGTAGAAAAGTTTAGTGCATCCTCCCTACAAGCTCCTGGGAAGAATAATAGGCCCCCAGTAGCCCCCACTGATCTTAAAAGGTGATGATAGGGGGACCAAGCACTGACCAAGTGGTCCATTGGGTTCGATTCCCTGTTGGTGTCTGGGTTAATTAAGGGATGGGGTACAGCGAAAATGATTTTCAGGTTTTGATTCCCTGCTGTTTGCCCATTCTGTCATTCTCCTGTTCTTTTTGGTTTCCAAAATTTACATTTTTAATGCAAAATTCGACCAAAAAGAAACTAAGGAAACTTTTTTCCAATAGCCCCCCACCCCCTTTCTTTTCAAAATCCTGGATCCGCTACTGTAATAGTGGCCAAATTTACTACCCCATCGCGAATTGAGTCCCCTCGGTGATTACCACCCTGTATTTGAACAGATAGTATTTTGAATACAAAGACTCTGGGAAGGTTTACATTTCATTCCAAATATATATACATGCAAATTTGTCCGTCGGTAAGGGGTTTATAATTAGTCGCTCTCTCAAGATTCAGCTATTTCAATCGCTTATAAAAACAAATCAATCTACCGGTATAGTCAGAGGTATTTCTCCCTCTCTAGCAGTCTATTTTCAAAGGCTGTTCTTTACAGTGGCGGATCCAGAGGGGGGTGGGGGTGGGGCGCGCACGCCCCTCCCTTTTTTCGGACAATTTTGTGTATTTCTAATCTAAAATTCGCCGAAAAGTAATTAAGAGAAAACATTGTCAAACGCGCCCCCGCCCCCCCCCCCCCCCCCAACTATTTCATAAGCCTGGATCCGCTAGTGTTCAATGATATTTTACGTAAACTAGTGTACTGATGCGGGTGGCCAGTCTATGTTTGTAGGCACTACGGCGTGAGCTTTAGAAGCGCACGTGCAATCCATGTTTCACTTTGTCAATAGTGAAATGGGGGAGGAGTCACGGTGTGACGTACTATGCTAAAAGAGCATGTTTCGCTCTCAGTCAGTCAGAGTTCGCTGTAACGCTGTGTGAGTAACATCCTGGAAAGGTAGGACCTTTAAGCTGTAGTCTTGGTTCTGGATAGAGGCATAGAAATCGTGTAAGAGCGCGGGAGCGTTGACTGAATGTGTTTGAGGGGATTCCTACCTCGGGACTGATCATGGTCAATCGAGTTCTTGTCACAAAGCGACTATACACTGGATAATAAACAAACAATATCCTTCCACGCGAGTGTTTATGTCTTACATGATGTCGGAACTTTAATTATGTATTGGACGACGGCAGTCGACGAGGAGGAGACTGCATACAGAGCTAGTTAATATCTATAAACTAATTACGACAATTTACGTACACCACAAATAACAGATAATTAACCTCTATAGCTCACTAGAAGGGGCAACACAGGGACGGATTTAGGAGTGAGGCGCATGGGGCACCCCCCCCCCCCCCCCCCTTTTTTTTTTTTTTGGCCAAATTTTATTTTATTTTAATGTCAAACTATTGGCCCCAGTCGGGGCGCCGGGACTTCTTTTAATATAGGTGCCCCCCTTTCTTGAATTCCTGGATCCGCCCCTGGGCAAGCTAATGCTGAATTCGCTCACTACTGGTAGGGGGAAGTTAACGCCACCTGTCCTGTCTATACCATAGCGGCACATTAGGCATTAGAGGCGCAACCTACTGGGGAGTGGCGAGCACACTAAACTCCAAAGTTCAGTCTGTTTCCTGATACATTTTAAGTTTTCAGATTTAGAGTGTTCAAGCAAAAAGAACACACATAAAAAGAAAACATTACAATCTTCTATCAGGAAGTCTACAATTATATCAAAACTAATTTCTTAATTCCGTCTTGCCTGACAAGATACTTTAGTGGTTTTCGGTGCTGCCTGGTCCCAGTCAAACTCCCCAAACAAGCAACGCAACACACTTTTAGGGGCCTATCAAGGGAGGGGGAGGGGGTCTGACATTTTTGAAAATGTGGGTACATTTAAGTACAAAACCGATGCCCAATGCGTAATTTTGCCCAACGCGAGTTGTGTGTGCGCGCACGCGCGCGTGTGTGTGTGGGGGGGATATAAGACCAAGATTCAGACAAATTAAAACCTATCGACTGTGTACAAAGAACAATTTTAGTATACATCATTGACTTAAATTTCACGTAAGTTTACTTGTTTGAAAGTGGGATTTGGAATTTACATGGTTACATTTTAACTTCTCAAAAGAAAAAAACATCAATTTAAGACCTTTTTAAGAGCTCTAGCTACAAAATTGTCCAAGACCTTTTTAAGGCCTTAAATTTGAGAAAATCAACTTAAGACCTTCTAAGACTTTTTAAGACCTGGGTGGGAACCCAGATTTTTTAAAATGTGCGTACGTACTAAATGGAATGCGCCCCACATGACTATTTTTTTCAGACACCCGGGAAGTTTACTTAGCAAATTGAAGGAAGCGATGATTGAATGAAAAAGGTTTCGGTGGTATGGTACTTTTGAGGAATCCCACGGTTTTTGTGTCAGATACAGCTACCATAGAATGGTACGGGTCTTTTCTCATTAACTGAACAATTTCATCAAATTTTCAGGTTCTGTTGACATCTATTCCGTATCAAATCCCTATTATTATTTTTTACAGTGGTCACAACTCTATTTGAATAAACTTCCACAATAAATATTTTCTCAGTAAGTAAATTCTTGAGGCCATTTCATGAATTAACTTTGAATGCTTGGCGTTCAAAGAGTTTATTCTATGTACACTTACAAATTGAGAATGAGGTGAACAAAACGAAAGACATGTTACACAGACAATTTTTCTTTTATTTTGTGATTTTTCAGCATTTTTTCTCCAATGATGGCTCCTCGTGTGCTCACGCCCTCTATGTACAGTGGCCCCCGGCCATGGTAATCTACACCACGCGCCGGGGCCGGGCGGGGCTACCACACGGCAGCATCACCACAGTGCTGTACAAAAATAACCGCAGTGTATACAGTATGTATAAGACTAAAACCAAAAGGGTTTGTCCACGGTTGGTTTCCAGCTTCCAGACCAGCAAAAGCCTGGAATAACCTCCTGAAAAGAGCACTGGTATGCATTCTGGACTTCCTCACTTGCCGACTGCTGTACTGTTCACAATGTAGGTAATGTAGGTAATTTTTATTCTTGTACTGACGCACTATTTGGGAAGATGCAAAATTCTCGCTAACAACTTTTCCACTTTCATCATCCATGCTTGAGAAGGACAGAGGGGGCTGCCATAGCTTACAGAAACATTTGGTACGTTAGCTGTCCATGGGGGGGTCTGTAAAATGTGGATATCAAATGTTTGTGTAAAGTATGACGAGCTAATAAAAGATGTATGATGCTTTCTGATGTGACGACGAACTGTTGAATTGGATGAAAGAACCCTGCGGGCGACGACCCCCGTCCCTTGCTTGCTAAACACACACATAAGTTAGATCTGGCAGATGACGTTTAACTTCTGTGAGAGAAGATAACAGAGGCAGCAAATCGTTTAGTTGAGGTCCCGGTCCTCCAAGTACCGGTACTCGAATGTGAACCCTTCTTTCTTCCGTTGGCCCCATTTTTCGTAATCGAAATAGATATATGTGCCCTGTAAAAGTAAGAACAATGAAAAACACATTAGTTTTCCAGTGTTTCCTGACAACGAATTTAAAGTTTTAAAGTCACAGACGAACGCATACTATCATGTTATGAATAAAACAAAAGCACTATCTGCAATTACAAACAAGAAGAATTTGACGCTGTGACAAATTATTTAAGTTAGGCTAAGTTAGGGAATGATTTAGAAGTGTCAGAAGTAAACAAATTATTTATCAGGGTACCAACCGAAACGCCATTTTCAAATTCCCTGTGTTTTCCCTGAGATTTCCCTGTCCCATGGCAATTTTTCCCTGTGTCATATCCCACAAGTTGTTCAAAATTAAAAGCCCCTGCATGCAAAAAAATTTGGACAACCCAATAACAGAAAGTCAAATCTCTAATATCTTAGGAATCAGGAATTTCAGAACTTGGTCAAATGAAATTCCCTGTGTTTTCCCTGTGTTTTGGCAAAATTTCCAAATTCCCTGTGTTTCCCCTGTCAGGGATTTTTTTTGGCCATTTTCCCTGTTTTCCCTGTGTGGTTGGTACCCTGATTTATGTATTATTTAATCTATTAACTGGGTGGTAACGATCATCAAACTATGATAATCTAGTCACTGGCCGCTATCTTTTAGAAGATCAATAAGTGTTATTCCTTAAAAACAAAATGACTTGACTTACCTGTTCATACTCATCTGTAATAGTTTTTGGCTCTTCGTGCCGTTGGAACCACATCATATACTTTGTGTGGAACCGCCACGACTGTTTCTTGAGTGCCTTAGCCGCCAAGTATTGTGCTTTTGTCCCCTGTGTTAAGAGAAGCAAAGATAACCATCTATTAGTGCCACAATAAAAGCATATACACAAGAGGGATTAAATGTGTTGTGTTATCCTTTTCTGAAACTTCGATTTTCGCACTCAGTTTCAAACAGACTCCAATCACTTCCGTTAAAAACGGGAAGGGCAACACAGCATCCTTCAGGCATTATTATCGGGGTCCCCACTCACATTTCCTTTTTAAAGTCCCTGCATTTTCCCTGAGATTTCCCTGTTCAGTGACAAATTTTCCCTGTGTCATATCCAACAAGTTGTTCACATTTAAAAGCCTTCACATGCAGAAATGATTTGGACAGCGTCAGCCCAACAACAAGAAGTTAAATACCTAATAATATTTTGAGAATCAGGGATTTCAGAACCTGGCTAAATGAAAGTCCCTGTCTTTTCCTTGTCAGGGAATAATTTTTGCCATTATCCCTGTGCCGTGGGGACCCTGAGTCTAATGATCATGTTTTTGTGTAGGTGTGATGCATCCAAAATTTAAGAACAACGAATCCCTATTTTTCCTGATATAAAACTCTTAGAGAAAATCCGTACTCAGGGATGTAAGTCAGGGATGGCTAACAAATCGGAAATAGCATAAAGAAAATCTGCATGTTTCTTAAAATGATGTAAATCGTGTTATAAAGATAACATTTTGAAATCAACCTTTGAGGGATTTGGACAGGAAAAAACGGAAATCCTACAAACATTCGAAAACTTACATCCCTGCACGGTACTATATATACGATTTTTACAATTTGCAGTATATTTCTAAGGTAAATTCTAATGTCCTGACTAGATCAACATTGGGTAAAAAGGGCAGTGTCTCTGGTCTCACCAGCCTATTCCCCATATACAGCTATGATATGCTGCACATCATTTAGTCATAGAAAGGCACCAGCTACCAGCGGAGTTTGTATCGTGTGCATCATCTTGCAAGACGTTTTATCCTTATGAGAAAGTCATCTATTCTAAAAGAATTCTCCCAACCACGGATAGCAAATTTCTTGGGTTGTACCTGCAAGTTAGCCTAGATCAGGTTGGCTGCATGGTGGGTAGAATGTCGAAAAGATCCAATGCTTTAGCATGGAGATTTTCATAAATCTGATCATTATTTGTTGTTCAAAATGATAAAAAGTTTGCAGACTTATTTTTCAAAATTTGTATCTATAAACACTTAATATTTTTAGGTTATGTGAAAACCTACTCATTATTTGTTGATACATAACAATTATTTATTTATTTTCTATAGTTTTTCCTGGGGTTTTGTCGACAAAATCATTCCAAATAAGCCTGCAGGTGCTTAAAATACTGTAATCCGTGGTATCCATGGTAGGGAGAATTTAAATTGGTTATATGATTATTTGTCTCCATTTATACAGAATGATCCTCCATTATTACTGTACACCTTCAGGCTGTATTCTACAGATTTTGATACTGCCGATTTTGCATTTGATTGATTTCCTCTGAGAATATGGCATGAAACATTACATCCTATATATCATTTGAAAGAGAATCGCGAGGCATTTTTAATGATGTTTAACATTGCTATATTGACCTTTGTTCCCACTGTCGATTTTCAAAATCGGCATGTGGAATACAGGCTTCACACTGATACAACAAATCCTACACATGATTCGTAGGGTCTGATAAAGAGTCTATCCCTTCTTTATGTAATAAAGTCAGGCTTTACTCTCCATTTAGCAAGTACTAAAACGTCCATCGTACTCACCTCCATATAGTAGAAGATAAAGAAGAGCGTTTCCGTAGATTGCCGTTGGAAAAACTCCACCGTGTCCGAGTGGGGTGGTGGTACTTGGGGGTAATAAGGAGGTGTATGGCAGGGGCTCCGCGGTAAGTAGTGCCGCAGCCGTTCTGAGTCCGAAGGGTGGGGCAAATGGTGGTACGCCGCTTCTTGCATGGCCAACTGGTACATGTGTTCCTTGACCATAGGTTGTGGGCCAAGCGGTGCCGCACCCAACATTTGGTTAAGTCGCACTGACGACGTTTGTGTCTGTGGCTGTTGCGGCGCTTGTGGCGCCTGTTGTTGTTGCTGCTGCTGTTGTTGTTGCTGTTGTTGTTGTTGGTCTGCTGGCGACGGTGCCGTGGGTTGCGAAGGTGCTTGTGAAGAAGGCGGGTTCTCGTAGATGTTTCCTGAGGATATAAAATTTCGTATTTGGAATACAGGTAGGGAAAGGCAATTCAGATATAGCAGTACATGAAGAGACCCAGTTAGGGGATTAATGTACTATTCCTTAATTCTGTAATCACGTTTACAGTATTTAGAACTGAAGTCACCAGGTCTTCGTGAATATCCATACATATTTGACGCTTGTACTGTTTTGCAAATCTTGCATTCAAAATACTTGCTGATCATCGAGGATTATAACACAGTTTTAGGAATATATCAATTCGCAATGCAAAGCTTACATACACCCGTTCTTTTTTCGGGTGATCAAATCTATGGTTGTAGGGGCAATGGCATCAAATGTGAAGTTGCGGGAATCAAAGCCGTGCTGCTGACATGTTAGGATGATGATTGTTGGAGTTTAAGGTCTACTCAGCAATTTTTCCAGCTATTTCGAGACCAACAGTGAACTCAGGGTTTTGAGGTAGAGGTGATAGAATCTATGGTGGTGGGAATGACAGCAAGGTACGGCGGTCTAACAGGAAGCACCAGGAACTGAACCCGGGCCAGCCACGTGAAATGCCAGCATGCTACCCACTAGACCATCCCATCCGCCTGCTGACATGTGATGCGATGCAAGAACACTATTTCATAATACTTAATAGCAATAAATACAAGGGAGACTCACGAAACATGCTCCGGTCTGACGTTGGTGCTCCTAATACCGATTGTTGGACGTCCGACTCATTTACTTGGTCACTTAATCCAGCAATCTCTACGACTTGTTTCGCCATTGACTTTAACGTTGTTAGCTGTTCGGCAGTTTGCTGAAATTGTATCGTGGATATGATAAACTGATGTTATCTCACAATATCTTCATCAAAAAACAATTCTAAAATCTAAATTGTAAAGTATATAATTTTACTAAAATACTGCGAGAGAATGAAGTTGGCGTATACGTTTTTTTCTCCAACTCCATATTGGGGGGAAGGGAAATGAAAAAATCAGACTAAAACATCTAATTTCTTAATAGGCAGTGTCGTAATCATCAGGGGGACCATTTATTGGAATTAGTTTTTATGCCATTATTTTCTGTTTGGTGAAATCAGAAAAAGACAGGAAGAGCCGGACGATGAAGAGATGACACATAATCTATCAGATGTGTAAGCGGTTTCATGCTGCCAGACCAGACCTATAGGGAAGTTTAACTGCATTTATCACTGTATATACTTAATCTATCTCAATGCAAATTAGCAGACTTGTTGGCTGAGACGCTTCAATCTTACAAACTTTGAATGTTACCTATGATATCAACTACGGTGTTATACTCTCATAAAAGAGGCCCGTGTGACGAGATGGGACTCCTTCTACGTATATGTGGATAAAGTAAAAATGTAAATGTAATTTTTTTTTATTTGAATATGTAAATGTAAGTACCGTCAACTCCAGTGCTCTCCTCACCTTTTCCAAGGGGGCTCCAGCACTGCTAGGCCCGTTCATGACCACGTTCATCTTGTTGGGCGTGGAGGGTGCAGACGACTGCGAGTTGTTAGGTAGCGGCGACAAGTTGTTAACCACGGCCGCTGACCCGGGTAGTGAGCCTGCTTGTTGTTGTTGTTGTTGCTGTTGCTGTTGTTGTTGTTGTTGTTGCTGATGGGCTAGTGACGTGACGGGCGTGGTGGAAGGGGAAGGCGTCGGCGGAATTGACTGCTGGCTGCCCGTGCTCATGGGTGATGAACACGAGTTGCCGGCGGCCGCGGAGACAGACGACGACGTACTGTTCGACGTTAAACTGTTGTTGACAAGAGAACTTGCCCCCGAGTGGTCCAACGAGTTCATGGACTTTTCTGTCAGAATAGGGATAAACAACAAAAATTAACACCTATTGGATATTGATCTTCTGTCCCATGGGGAAAATATAGGTCTGTTGGATCAATTTCTTCTTGTATTCAGGGCTCGTGTCAAATCCATTATTGTTCCGACTGTTGAGGATAACCATAAGCTCAGAATAACAATTCTAGGTGCCCCATGGACTACCACGAATTTTTGCTTGCCTCCACTTGAAAATACTTTTCCTTTTACTTTGAATACTATTTATCAAATTTTCAGATTCGTCGAGTTAGTGTATTGCAGGAAAAGCGTGATCATCTAAGAAATTGGTGCTTAGAGACATTTGAAACGTGTAAGGAATATTGAAGGTGGGCGTAACGGTGACGTGTAGTCGTAAAAGAACGGTCTAAAGTAAACATAATGCTCATCTCACATGCAGACTACCACGACCGACATATTCCTTCTTTTGTGTCTATGAGATTATTTCCTATTGAATGGAAATGAAGACTAATGGTATATTCATGTACCGTAAATATCAAAGAATGCAAGTTGCAACATAATTTTGAGTAATCCAATTTTTAGACATCTTACCTATTCAAACCATCCTTGAACGGGTCATGCATAGACACTAGTAAGACACGTCTAGTCGTAAGAGGCCATTGATTCTCCCTATTCAATTTTTGGCAAAAAAGCCAACGTGGTTAAACTAATTGTCAAACATTCAAAACGAAAAATGTAAATATCATTCAGATAAGTTACTCTGTTAGCAAAATCAGAAAAGCCATGTAATTAATTAGTTAGAATTTCTGAAAAGACATGGGCATTTTTTTTTTTTTTTTTTTTTTTTTTTTTACAAAATGTTGAGAATCAATGATCTATTACTCATGACTGTCATCCCAAAACAGAAGGCTTGAACTTGTGAGGCAATTGAACAATACAAGACAAGAGCAAACAAAGGAAGTGCACAACCGAGGACAGTAACAGCTGCAACGAAAAAGCTAGATTAACCTTAATTTGTATTGACAAACAAGCAACACAAATCTTAGCTTCAGCGGGGCACTTGAATTTCAAGTACATTTCATATGACTCAGTCCAAACCTTTTCCAATAACATATTTTCCCTGAACAGCCGCAATGTGATACTGTAGTCTAATAATTCTTTTTTTTAGTTTTATTTTTTTCCCTTTTTGAATTGCCCAGTGGCGTGAGCTCCGGGTGGGTGGAGCCCCGGTACTGGAGCCGACTGAGGGCGGACTGGCCATATGGGAGCTGCAGATGCAGGGGCAGGCTTACCATTCCAATGATTGGTAACCGTCCTGGTATTAGGAGTAGTAGTAGGAGCTGCAGCCGGGGGCTGCCTGTTGGAGGCGGCCGGCGTGTGCGGCTGGTGGCCATGCACGGAAGTGGATTGGGGTAGCCGTGGTTGGGACGTACCTAGAATGCCAGGACCAGCCGCCGTTAGAGCTCAGCACACTCAAAACGCACACACTGTCCCGTTCCCCGAGGTCGTCGGTAATATACTATGTGAATAAATCATGGTCCCCACTCTCCAAAACATCACTGTCGGTCTTATCATGTGGTTAATTTTGAGTTCAGTCATGTTTTCCCATCAAAATACATGCATCTCTCAACCTGCAATTTTAGGCACCTAACTTAAAGGAGACTTACATGTTCTATATGTGTATGAGCCGAGCATGTTGGCAATGGCCATACAAAATTGGCTGTGGGATTTCCAGTAGCCATGGAGTTAACTATCGAGACCACATATCCATATCCTTTATTCCTGTCCTGTCATGTGCTCTATCAATGAATTCAATTCATTATCCTCCATCCCCATCGTTGAAACTATGTATTGTAGAAACTATCCTAGGAATTTTAATACGTGTATGTCCATAGAGAATTAAGTGAATTTACGAAACGCATTGAAGGTGTTCACAATAGCTTTTGTCAACGCCTATGCTCTTAAGGCAATTTAAATTATTTAAAGGGCATTATGTGTCCAAGGAATACCGAGTACGAGACCTTTCCGCTTAAGAGGGTATAAACACCTTGGCAGGGTCCCCACTCAAATTTCATTTTTAAATTTCCTGTTTTCCCTGAAATGTCCCTGTCCTGCGGCAATTTTTCCCTCTGTCATATGCAGCAAGTTGTTAAGATTTAAAAGCCATAGATCTAATGTAAAGACAATTTCTGGATGACCCAACAACAAGAAATCAAATACCTTGTGTTTTCCCTGTGTTGTGGTAAAATTTACAAATTCCCTGTTTTCCCTGTCAGGGATTTTCTTTTGCCATTTTCCGTTTTTCCTTTACCACGGGGACCCTGCTTCATGAAGTTTCAATATGTAAACAACACTTATTCCCTGCCAAGCATATTTTCTTAGTTATGTTTAAAGTCTGGGCTGTCTCATAAATTGTCTATCCTATAACTGTATTGCTCTAAAAATGTGTTATACGACGTAGCAGGGTTTTCAGTCGCAATTGTTTTCCTATATGGGCAAATTTCCCAACAGATTTTATCTTATAAATCAAAAGCTCGTTACACTGCAAGCAAACTGATATAGTGAAAGTGAATAGCTAACAATTTCCCCCTGAATCCATATAACCATAACCCATTCACTATCTACATCTTGCCAATTTTGTAGTACCTATATAAGTAACTTCTGAGAGATGCCTTAATGATAAGTCTCTCAACTTAACGTCTGTTAGCATGCAAGTAACTTATCCGCCGTAGATAGAAATGGAATAATACAGACTCTCCTGTAAGGACCTAACCTGTAACTTGCAGACAGAGTACACCTGAAAGTCTCAGACACATAAAATCTGGATCAGCACAATCTGGAGAAAGCTGGCTTACCTAAACTACTACTATGGTGGGGTCCTGCGGCGGCGGCGTAGGGCTGGGATGAAGACGGGGAGGTGGCATTCGCTGTCGCACTGCTGCTGTCACTAGGTGCTGCTGCAGATGACGCATTATTACTGTGAAAAAAACAAACAAAAACATATTAAAATTAGCAGTATTCAAAGACGTGCAAAAGCTACAGCCAGTGAATTATAAAATAGATGAAAGAAAACTGGATAGAACGAATTTCGAAATAAAATAATTGGATCAGAAAATAAAGTCGCTTTGAAATCTTTCAATCACTCTAGTTTGAAATCTTTCAATCGCTCTTTATACACAAGTTTAAATTTACAGAAAGGATAAAAACGGTTACTTTTCAAAATAACGTGCACTGATGCAGAAATGTGTCTCTTAAACATTAGCTTTGATACACATCTACTTCCCCTGATGAGAACAGAAGCCGAAAATCAAAGACAGTTTACCTCGGAGTTTGTTTTGTGGGTGTTTGGGGAACTTTGCTGCTACTCCCATTGGAACTCGTGGAGTTTGTCCGCTGCCCACTGCCCCTGTCTTCTGACTGAGATTTGTGTCGCTTCCGCTCGTCCTCCGTTTTGTCCTTGGAATGGTTGGCAAGACCCGGACTTGGTGATGGCGAACTCGAATTGGTCGATGTTGGCGTTCCAGAAATATTATGAATGCCATCATCGTCTGAAGAAAAACAATGCGTTTTATTATAACAGGGTTACTGACTACACATGTAACTGTAGGAGGTGTTTGTTCAGTTTACTTCTACTGGGGCCATATTTTTGTAACAAATTAGGCCCACAAGGTGAATTTTAAATAGTCTCAATGGTAGTAATTCTGAAATCCCAAAAAATATTAATTCAAATGCAAAACAAGAAGTAAAATAGCTACAAAGTTCCGCTCATCCATGAGCGATGGTCGTTGCTCAATAATTTAAACTGAAGCAATCTAGCTGCATGCATCAAAAACATACTATAACCTACTGCCACCACCTGGACCCCTTCCCTGAAGTTCACCCTTCCTAATACCAGTAAGCTGTATAGGCTATGAGCACTGGCCACCACCACTCCATACACTGCCATGCACCTAGTACTGAGTGACCTATCACTCTCCCACACAGACCTGCCCACCTGCAGGTGACAGTGGAGGGCCTAGTGTAGAGGGGTGAGGGCTGTTTGGCTCAAGTAGTGGTTATGTACTGGACAAGATAAGGCTTTTCAGCTCGTATTACACATGGGAAGTGACCGAATCTATGACATGAAGTGCCTATTTGTAGCAGTGGGACCCAATGCCCTCTTGTGCTGCCACACTGAGATATCATGTCATAGGCCCACACCCAACCCAGTCACATTAAACTGACACCAGGCTAACCAGTCATGTTCGTAGTTCTTACTTTATACCAAGTGCAGGGCAAGCAGTGACCACTGCCATTGTTAAAATCTTTGGTGCGACTCGGCCAGGAATAAATCCCAAGACCTCCCAAAGTCCCATACTCGAAGCGGGCACTCTACCAATTGAGCTACCGAGTCTGGTCTCCCCATTTGTCGCCTTTTACGAACAGCAAGGGGCTGCCGGGGACATTCTTCCAAGGATTCCAAACCCAGATCCCCATGGGGGTGATTTGAAAAGATCTTGATTATAATTATGTGCGTGAATAAATCACATTGTATCTCACAAATTCCATGGGCATAACTATTTTCAAGATCCAGTATAACTGGAATATATGCTCAAATCTGATAGCTAAAATTCTAAAATAATGTACGCCTCTTAACATATCTTGATTATAAACAGAGTACATCTCGCTAAAAAGCTTATGTTTTATCTTGCAGTGACAAAACTTACCCATTTCACCTGAAGCACCAACATCGTCCAGATCCAAATCGTCATAGATGAATTCGTTTTCTTCGAAATCTGGGTCTTGATTGGCGTCGATATAATATTCTACATCTTCTTTGATTTTTTTGATCTACAATAAATGATTTCAATTTGTTGTAACTTACAGGGGTTGAAATGAACGCCAGTCTTCAGCCATTGACGAACAATTACCATCAAGGTCCGACGATTTTGATGACCAATTCTTGCATAAAGAACACCGTCAGTGTCAGACATTATTTTTTTTAAATTATTCAGATCTACTTAACCTTTCCAGGGTTCCCATGCATTTTTGAAAATCAATTTAAGATCTTATTAAGACCAATTTAAGATCAAGATTCTGAAAAATTAAAACCTATAGAGCGTGTGCAAAGAACAATTTCAGAATATATCATACAATTTAAATTTCAAGTACGTGTCCTCATTTAAATGAAAGTGGGATTTGGATTTATTTTAGTTACTTCATTTTAACTTATCAAAAAATTTCAATTTAAGACCTTTTAAGACCTCTAGCTTCAAAACTGTCAAATTGTTAAGGCCTTGAATTTGAGAAAATAATTTAAGACCTCGGTGGGGAACCTGCTTTCAATGTCTTTCACTATAGAAACCTGCGCTTGAAATATTATTTCTTTTAGGGTTAATGGTGAATATGATGAAAATGGGGTGCTTTAACAAATCGGACTGTTTTCAGTTTAATTGAAGATGTGAAATTGATCTCTTCAAACTTACCTGGTCTATTTCAATTGCATCATTGTCTACCATCCGCATCAACGTTTCTAATCGGTTAACATGAAAACGATGCTTTTCTAGCCAACCACGTAATTCCTCTACTCTATCTTGTTTCTGGAAGAGAAACGTATTCTGACTGACAATATCCACGGATATAAGGGCTGTCACCATTGATTACGTATGCATCGTGAGTATGAGGGCGGGAGTCAGAAATACAGGTACTTCCTTCTGGGTCTTAATGAACTTGCCAGTAGTCATTCATCTCGGATTTGGAGAATTATGCGCACGTAAAAAATGGAAGCCCCTTTACCAAACTAACAACAAGAAAGAATCAAAATTCACGTGCAAATTCTAATGGTGATCATTTTAAACCAAAACTTATTTAAAATGTATGGTGATGGTGTTTATGTGATTCATTATGGCGTTTCCACTTCTAGTTTTTCAAATGCTGATGGTAATATCTTTCTCCGAACATAGCGTCAAAGTAGAAATGAAAAGCAATTTACCTTATTTCTTTTATGGGCCTAGGGGAGAAACAGAACTCTTCTATCAGGATTGAGCAAGGCACGATTTCACGACTCATTATATAATGACTTTTCTGATAATGATGCTAATTTATTAACTTGCCGTTTGATTATTTCTACTGGTATGCAAGATATAAACATTAGCTAATTTTACGTTTAGCTAATTGTACAATTTACAAAATTAAATTCCTTTAACATTTAAAAAAAGAATAAAGCTCCTCTTCTCTAGACTGGCTGCTAAAAACGATAAAGCAAATAATTTTCACGTTAATTCAATTGTATAGAAAATATTTCTGATACTTACATCTCGATCAAGTTTCTTCTTCCGCGCCAATAACGTTTCGATCTCACTTTCGAAAGTGTCTATTTGGATATTTAAATTATCTATGCATTGCTGGAAAAAAAAAACATACGGGAAGTTAGGAACTGAATCATTACGGCATAGATACAACACCTGACTAGGTTGGAACTTCCGAAGTATGAAAAACCTTGTTGGTTAAGTTTAACGTCCTGCCAACCCTTTTGGGTTCTTTTACAAGACTGCACAAGGTGATGCTTTCCAGCTGTGGGTGATCTTATTTTGCTACTTTTATCTTGCAGAAAATTAACAAAAAAAAAGGATAAAATTCTTGACCCCAAATTTGCACTGTAGTACTCAGTACTAGTAGTAGAGTAAATTAGAAAAATCCTCTCTAATTCTGTTATAAACAAACTTAGAAGGAGGCTATAGGATCGTCCACAGTGTGGAGTGAATAGGTGTATATGGAGTGAATAGGTGTACGTCACTCACCGAAAGCCAAGATGTGATTTCGTCCTTCTCCTTCTGTGCCGGGTCGAGCTTGGCTGCAGCCCCTAAACCTTCCTTTGAATAAGCTTTTGTTTTTGTTTCCCGCTCAACGATCTTAAATCGTTCCATTTGCTGGAAGATAAAAGCAAGGGAATGAGCTGCTTACCTCTGTTACCGCACTGAATAGAGCTGTTGGTGTTAGTAAAAATTATTCATTTTAAGCGACAGCTGGATTCAAACGACCTATTAAGCTGCTTACACTTACAGATGAGATTTTCAAAATCCCCGCCAATTTCAACACATTTTTGCCTTATACTTACGGTTATATAAGTCATTTAAATGTATCATATAAGCTATTTCTTTTCGTACGCCCCATCGCTAATAATATGGAATTCAATGCATTTTATGGGAAAATGTGATATTTTCTTACTTTAGAAAAAAATAGAGGAATTTAAAGGAATTTTTCACGAAAATAAAGAAAAATAAAGGAATTTTGCCTATTTTCACAAAAATAAAGGAATTTAAAGGAAATTCCTTTAAAATAAAGGAACGGTATGATGCCTGTTAGTGTATTGTTGAACAGGGTTGCCACAGACGAGGCATCAAAATTCCCTGACATTTCCCTGACGAATTCCACTTTTCCCTGACTAATAATTAGATAAGAAAATCCTTTCATTAAACAGCCTTCAACAATCCCTAGAACAGTCTTGACCTTCCATTTAAGCTCAGACTTTCGAAACACAGTACCTTAATTTTTCCTTGGCAACTCCTGTAGCCAAGGCAATGTTGCTGGATCACAGCAACGCACCTTAAAATCACAACATGCCTTTCAAGGAGCCACAATTTACAAAATAATCTTTGGCGCACCAGATTCTTGACACAGGACATGTTTGAAAATTCCTTTTTCCCCCGACTTTTTCATCAAAATTCCAGTTTTCTGACTTTTCCCTGACCTTGAAAAAAAACAAACTTTTCCCTGACCAGTGGCAACCCTGTTGAAAGATCATCCCAAGGGCTACCCGGCTGTGTAGTTGAAATATTTAAAATACGGCTATAACTTGGTTAGTATTATTGTAATATTTTCCAGGCTAGGAAAATTCGTCAAATTTTCTGGTCGTCAGAGGACGACCAATAAGGAAAACCTGGTAGTCCACATATAGTTATAGGTCGTCCTGATTATTCAATTTATTGGGACAGTTTACAAATGAGTAAATCGTAGCTTTTTAAGGGCAAAAATACCAGTTATTTCTTCAGATTATCTTGTCGTCAGGAGGACGACTATAAATTAGTTTCTGGTCGTCCACAACGATTTTCTGGTCGTCGAGGACACGCTGACACGCAGATTTTCCTAGCCTGTTTTCTAATTGTGATACTTACCGTTTCAATGAGCTTTCTGTTCTCCAGAAGGACTCGTTTGTCCTTGATGTCACTTGATGCCACCCATGTCTTAATTTGATCTCGTAACCGCTGTTATAAAAGAGGAAAAAATAATTCTTTATGCAGATTTTTTTTAATTTCTTTTTTTCTTTTTTCTTTTTTAAAACAAAAGACAGAAAGTACCCACTTCTAGTCTTTGCGTGATAAACAGACATGGGCTTCGTGCGAAACTTCTCTCACATTCGACGACTGGGCATTCTTAGCTGCACTTGAGAAGTGTTCCTTTCTTTTTTAGGATTTGTATCTGAGAAAGAATTCCAGAAAACGTGTTTCTCCTTTACTATTGAAGCCTATTAGGGAAGATGTTTGAAAAAAAATAAAATTCACAACAAATTCTTAAAATTACGTTTAGGAATTATCTTTTTTTTTTTTTTTTTTTATAGAATAAAGAATATATATATGATATAGCTCTCAGACGATATTGAGCCAGTCTATCAACTCTTTGATAAGAATAACTACCATTTGTTCATGCACAAGTGTTCAACTCAAGCTCGTCATGTACACTTCCACTTACCACACAGTGTCACAAATTCATCAATATTTTTTAACAACTATATCTTTTGGATTTGTGAGTACACAACTCACTCGATTCTCCTAACGAACAGATGGTCCCAGTGATTTGAAAGCAAAGATGCTCTCTGACAATCGACCCACTCAGTTTTCTCCTTTTTGTTTAAATGGAAGGCCTTCGTTGTTTTGTTGATAACCTTTTTTTCCCCCTCCTCTCACAAACTTGTCAAAAATGTTATTTGGATAACATAGTCAGCATAGCTGGTTTTCACTTAGTACCCCAAGATAAAGAGTCGAATTACTCCCACCCTGGAGAATCAATTAGAAATTTGATTTGCCACCAATTAAAGTGGGTGGGATTATTTATAGATGGATTAGACTTTTAATGAATTTTGATATGTCAGATAATCAAGGTAGGGCTTAACCAATCGGGTGCCCCGACACCTGGGACAACCAAGATATTCTACGGTTTTCCTTATCAATATCTTTAACATAACGTCATATCACCTATATCCGATCTCTGCTTTAGAGAAGTCCATTTCGAGGAAATTTTGATGAGTTTTTCATAAGGATTTATAATTTACATATAACAAAACCCGGGCGACTACTCATCGGGCCGGGCAACTAAGGACGAACCTGCAGTTGCTCGGTATGCAAAGATGTTTGAAATCGATTTGTCAAGCCCCGTGAGGCCCTTCAAAATCAATGTTTACCCTATTAACTGAATTACAATCATTCCAGGGTTGGTCAAGATGTTGTTAAACCTAATAAAAATACAGATGGTAACTGTTATAAATACTAAGTTCAATGTAGCTACCTAAGATCAAGTAGTGACCTTACCTGAAGCTTTTTAATTTCTTTCTTGAGATCTGCTTCGTATTTCTCTTTCTGGTTACTGTTGGCGGCATTGTGGACCTAAAACAAATGCATGTGCAGAACTCATATGAACATATCCACGTCCTGCATTAATGTACTAAACTAATCTAACATTTGATTAGGGTTATTTTCACTAACATTTATTCATATTAACGACAGATCATATTGTCATCATTAACTTATAAAGTGATATGTCAAATTGCATATGGTCATGCAACACCATACGCTAGATTTCCCAAAATATTTGACATCAAACTAATGAGAACTGTATGACATTTAAGTAAAACAATGTTTAGATGCTTATGAAATTATGATTTGGGTAAGATATGGGAGAAAGCAGTAAGAAATGTTACACAGATATTAGGCTTGGGTGGTGTTCAGTTCAGTGGGCAATCTTATTCACCCACCACCATGAAAGAGGACACGACAGTGCCCAACTTTACAAACCAACGTGGGTTTAGAAATCAAATACTATCCCATGTGCTTCCCTCCCAATTCCACATAGGTCTTACTTAAAGCCGAATAAAACTCAAATCGTAGTTAATCAATTGCAAGGAACAAGATTTAAATACAATTTGATGTAAATCCCTGCTTGGCTCAACTAGTTACATTACACGAACCAAATTCCAACTACTTTAGTATGTTCGATAAAAATGTTAAAATGTTGGTATGTTTCCCAAATTTGCCCCTCGTTCTCCCCTCATCTTGGGAGCGTCGAGTTACCCCAATAGAGTATTTAAAGGTGTTTTGTTTTGTTTTTTATTTTTGACAAGACAAAGAACCAAAGATGTCACAAACTTAAAAATACCGATGGAATAAATCAAACTACCCGTCATTAAAATAATCCAGTAATGATATCAGAGGGATTGGGGGAAGGTTAGGCTAGCAATTGCAAGGAAGCTTTTGTACACATCCACGTGCACTAGTACCAAGTCCCGTACAAACATGCAAAAGGCTAGCACAGAGGCAAATGACCAAATCTACGTGTGCTTTGCGCACTGCCTCCCCTTCCTCATTTTTCTTCTGCGTCTCTTACGGAACAGCCGTCATTGTAAACTTTGAAAGACATATATTTCAAATGAGACGATGTTGTCGTTGCACGAAATTACTGGTGTATATCTTGTACATTTCACACAAATTTGATAGAGGCTGAATATGAAGACCCTTAAGAAAAATTATTAAAAAGTAAAATAAATCCCTGCCTGCGAGAGGCTGCACAAAGCACATTAAGTGGACGCAGCCAAATGTGGTCTCAATTGAAACTCATTTCATCATTTCGAGGCTCTTTCCTTATGATGTACGTGCCAGATTTTGCAAATAAGTATGTTCATTTTCCATTTCAATTATGAAGATTAGGTTTAATTTCCAACTTACATGCAAATTTAGTTAATTTGTCTTTCCTCTGGCAGTCTCAACCAAGACATTCTACTTAGACAATGCATTTTTACAATGCATGGAGACATGTTGAAATCAGTTTCAGTTTTGCCTCTTTTACTATCCTAAGGTGCTAGCCCACGAGCTGCATCTTGGTAATGGTTGAATCTTGGCTGACTTGTATGTCAACCTCTTAGAAATTTATTTGGTTTGGCAATTTTTGTCATTTTTATCCTACATGCTGGAAAACAAGTGTCTCGTTAAGACAGTTCATGATATATTTTTTTTACAGTTTCCCTATCAAGTGTAACACACAATTCGTGTATCACTCAGTATTCGCCGACTCAAGACGTGCTTTTATGACGAGTCCACAGCAAAATTTGTACAACCAACGTACACACATTGTCATGACGTGGTAACAGCATCACAGTACCACCATTTAAAACAAACAGGGAGTGGAGTGAAGCCGAACAGTGAGAAATCGTTGGGTTTTTCACAGTCAAAAATTGATCAACGTTGTGGCACATTTTCCGTGTGCTAATAGGAGATGAATTAAACGTATACATTACCAAGGTAAATGCAGCTCTACTACCAAGATACTTACATCAATTACCTTTTGCCAGATATCTTCGAATGTCTCAACACCTTCCGTTACTTTCTTCAGGCACCGTTCGATTTCTCCTGCAATGATTAACGTCACCAATATCTAAGCTTTGAAGCTTAAATCATTTTAATAAGTTCAAACCATAACCATCCTTGTTTTTCATCTGTATCTGCTAACTTACCTTGTGTTACCTACATTATTCAAAATGGAATGTAAATAAGCAGGATCTGACATCTATCAAAAGTACTCGTTTAGAAGTCCCAACCAAAATCCATTTTCAAATTCCTTGTGTTATCCCTTAGATTTCCCCGTCTCACATCAATTTTTCCCTGTGTCATATTGAGCAAGTTGTTCAATTCAAAACCAATTGCTTGGAGAATTTTGGACCCAACAACAAGAAGTCAAATACTTACTATTTAGGAATTTCAGAACCTGGCCTACCAGTTGCCCCCCCCCCCCCCCCGCCCCCTTGCAAATAATTTCTACATGTTGACGATGTCTGCTCACTTATTTCAAAGTACCAAATTTACTTTCGGGGACGTATTTACTCAGTTTTGAATTTATTGCAAAAAATGCATTATAATTTATAAGTTGAAAGCCTGATATTTATGAGGACAGGTCCGACATAGGAACAATCTATAATCATTTCTGTAGTTAAAAATTAAAACTTGTGTGTGGGTCTGGGTGTGACGATTCCCAACTATTTACCAATGGTAAACCAGCTGGACTGCTTCACAAAGCTTGGGAGAAGTGACTGAATCCACAAACCAACGACCACTTCGCAGCCTCCAAAATAACGGCTGAAAAACCCTCCGATGTTTAGTAAAACATAAATTGAGTTACTTCAAAACCCCTCACCTATCTTTACCCACAACCGTAGTTTTCCATATAGATACAAGTTAAATCAAGTTCTAATGAGTCTTGTACCAATGAAGGTGAGATAAGATTGGGCTGCATAGTTTGACAGTGTTCGAAATTAAGGGCGCACCCTGCACCCGGTGTGCACAATTTGACTTCAGGGTGCATGTTTTTTGAGAGGTGTGCACCCGGTGTGTGCATACTTTTCTGACAGGCTAAATACCTTAATATACTAGTGTACACATGATAAATTTCCCGGGTGCAAACTTTTAGACGGCTGTGCACCCGCAGTGATAATGTTAGAAAAATTTAGCATGCGACAATGGCGCACTCCCTATCAATTTTAGGGAGACATTTTCCCTCTAATGCGCCGTTTTTTTTGTTTTTTTTTTATCAAATTGAAAATCCTAATGTTCCATGGGCGCATTTATCTCAAAATTAATGTGACATTTGACATTTTAATGCGCCCAGGGCGCATGGCGCGGCCCTAACATTTTCACTGCACCCGGCGTGTGCACTGAATAAATCCTTAATTTCGAACACTGTTTGATCTGTGTACAATTACAAACCAAACATCTGCTTGGAGATAAGTAAAAAGAACCAGTCACTCTGCAGGTGTGTACGGTTCAATGTAACTAAATGAAACATCTTTGGGGAGAACGCAGGTCTAAATACTTTAGTATAGAAATGGCCAACTTGGGTTCTTCAAAGAGTGATAATGATATGCATAATGGCATAATCATATCATCATAATATTTCGTTTTGAAAATGATCTTCACCAATTACTAGAAATTAAGAAAAATTATCAAAGTTCTGGTACGGACTATTTCGTACACATGACAGACCTCTTACTTATTATGAAAATATTCAACACGCTGGTGGACAGATAATGCATATTCCGGAGCCAGCGTACAGAGAGTGCATACCTCGGAGGGGATAATGCTACTTCGGGAGGCGGGTTTCGAAACGCCGGGTACGGACTTTCACTGTTATTCTTCAAACTACAAAATATTTATTATATCTAGCTTACCTACGGAATATTTCTGGGTATATGCTTTATATTTTTACCATGTAATTTAGGGAAATTCTTGTACTTACTTGGGAAAAGTGTGGGACAAAATATTTGGATGAGGAAAATTTGGGTCTGAACAAACACTGCATCATCCCACACTTTTCTTATGGAAAAACAATCAACAAAATACATTTAATGTCTAAATCTCTTTCTGGAATCAATGGTCCATTCCGTGGGTTATTCAGAATATAATAATATTTTAAATGTATGAAAAAGAACACTTTGTTTATGTCGCAAAATCGCGGGAGCCTCCGAGGTATGCATTATCGGGGCCGAGGTTAGCACTTTCTGTACGCTGGCTCCGGAATATGCATTGTCTGTCCACCAGCGTGTTCAACGAGAGTAGGAAGCATTGCACTGTGAAAAACAATTGTGGCCTTTTAAAGAGTTATGATACTATAAATAGCATAATTTATCAGAGGTTTTTCTTTACAATTTTTCCAAGAGTCCTCCACCTGGCTAGTGGTCCTACCTTTGGCTTGCACTAGCCCTGGTAAATATTCCACTTGCCCATATGGATTTACTGTTAAAAACTTTTAAGATTTTCACTGGTCCACCTAGTTGCTAACAAACTACATACCCCTGCAGAACTTCAACTATACCTGAGTGACACTATTAACTCCATGTTAAGAAATATCCCTGCAATTTATTTTAAGATTTTCCAAAAATGCTCACAATTTCTGCAGACTCCTGAAAAAAAAAAGATTTTAAATCCCATGACATTTTGGCACTGTCAAATTCCTCGACTTTCCATGATCATCTTCCAGGTCGTATGGGAACCATGTTCATAACACTGTCACTGAAATGATCAAATCATATGAATAGGCTGAGAGATATATAGGTCTGGGCTGTTTCTTAGCACATTCAGCCCAGATGGATTAGCCTACTGTTCATACATTTAATTTCTAAATCTGCTTGGGAAATGGCACAACATAAAGAAGAGTGGTTAACTGGCACAACCAGGTCTGCTAGCCCCCAGGCTGTCCTTATAAAAAAACAAGAGAAAATATATTTTTCAGTCCTATGGACTAAAAAACCTTGCTTTTGTGGCGAAAAATAATCATCTATAAACTAAAGTAGACAGGGTCGGAACAGACTAATCCGGTAGCAATGACCGCTGGTCAGGGTGTCCACTTGTATATACCTGGCTGGTGCTAATGTACTAGTGGACTGTCCGTGCCGGGGAGGTGGCTACAGGTGTGATTGACAGGCCAGGGTGACCAATGAGACCACCACCCCTCCACTCCCTGCCTGGTACACAGAGGGGCAGGGGCAGGTTGGAGGGGAGAGGGTGAAGGGTCCAATTAGCACCAATTTCACGCCTGTTGACTATACACAATAGAAAAACATCCGACAGTAAGGCTTATGGGGCGTACTCTACCAATAATCACTAGAGGGCGCCCCAAAAGCAAAAATGGTTTCTGGTCCAGTGGGTGGCAAATCTTCCCACTCGGCCGTAAGACTCTCTCCGGGTCCAGTATTTTCCTTAGGATAATATGGAACAATAATTATTTTGTCCTCATGTAGATCTACATGTAATAAAAAGAAAAGAACAATTAGAGGCCTAACCGTTTGATTCTTAATTGTGATAGGTCCAGGCTAACGTAAGTGAGGACCTATGCCATGTGCTAAACTTATCTCATCCAGTCTGATCCTACACGTTTTCGTAGGTCTCTCTCTTAAAATGTTAAATTCAGAGAGACATAGAATAGGATCTTTCAGTTTCATAGTCAGATTTAAAAGCAGCAGTGCTAGTGCACGAGGCTGACGAGTGCCTGAACTGAAGCCAGTACTGGCAGTAGATCTAAAGGTTGTAATTATATATTCATGGACACCAGTCATAATGTTGAAAGAGCTCTCTATGAATCAAAATGAATAACCCGGTGCTCGTCTTCTAGTTGTGTATGTTCTGAGGCCGATCTGCCAAGTCAGTGTCATCATTATTTAAATATCCGAATTTTAGTTTATTCATAGTGCAAGCACCTGTCATTTCAAGATGCAGGGGCTCTGCGGTAAATAACAAGCATGTCAGCTGTTCAACCAATAGCACAGGGAGACATTATTGTACTTGCATCTCAAGTAATATCAAGTGTACATACGAGGAGATACCCCATCTTGATTATGACACTGATGGCATTGCTGCTGCAGACTCTGCTCTGGCATCGATTCATCAGCCGTCCAGTCTCTCTGGATGCAAATCGCAATGATGCGCTTGAAGTAACCTACCCACAATCAGAAGCCACTTCTCACGGACACCATTTGCAACATGACTAAGCTTTACTCTGAATTTTCACACATGTGTCTTGCTTATTATTCGCTTCGTTTCGCTGACCACAGCAGTGGGCAATCAAAAGCACCGGTTCGATGATTACCTCTTTGACATATTGGAAACACAGCACTGTCCAAGAAAACAAAAATGGCGTGGCGAGATTTTCCAACCAAGATTTCAACACTGATTATTTACCTTGTAGTTTTCTCCTGTCTGCCATGGCTACGTCGACGTAAAGACTGCTGATAGATGCATCTCATGCAATGCTCGCACGAACACAGAGTGTCTACAAAAGACCAAAATTTTGGTCCAAATATCAGTCTCTCTGGCTTTGTTCTTTCAATATGGCTGCCTTCTTCAAACCTACCACCGCATCTCATCTTCATTTGGTGTAACATTACGCGAAAAAGTAAAACCGAATAATGAACGAATTATTATTCAAAAATTAAGAAAAAACAAAGTGAAGTCCACATATGATCATCATGAGGTATATTGTTTATTTTCATTCAATATTGTAATTGTAATAACTGTTTAAACGAAAATGGGTTTCCGCGTACTAACACACTCCAGGAATAAAAGTAGTTCCACTATTATGGGATATCAGCATACCGCGCAGGTGTGAGTAGTTTCGAACTTCCTTTACAGCGACAGAGTAGTGGTTTCTGTCAAAATATCAGGCATTTGCTCATAACCATCAGTATATCGCCATGGAATGATTCGACAGGAGTAGTACAATTGAACTCTGTGTAAGTTGTCGCTTTCATAGTCTATTTTAGTGTGCTGTCACACGGTAAGAAGCTAACGGTTTGCACTGTTTCGGTTTGTTTACGTGCGGATGCAGCGGTGTTGATCCAAGTAAACCTGTCATGCAGTCAGTGATTTTTGATCGCAAGGACGCGTACAGACCTAGTTTCAGCGGATTTTATTAACCGGAGAAGACTACCTGCTGCATCTGCACGATTTTTACCGGGTGCACCTCCACATTGACTAAATCCCAGAAATAGACCGCTTGGCTTTGTGGTAACATGATGTTGTTTATGTCAAACCACCATGCTGTTTTACAGAGTCAGCCTCAAACTAGTGCAAACTAACACTGTGTAACGTTAATAGCTAGATCTAATGTCAGGCCCAGACAAGAGTCTACTGTCTGTTAATGGGTGTTCATTAGTCTACAGACTAATGGACACCCAATTAAGTTTATTGAAATAAGAATCTGTTCAACTATTTTCCTCGCTTTAAAGGAAACCTTGCATATAAGTAAGGGATTAAATTCATTAATATTTTTTCAGTGGAATTGATTGAGGGTGGAGCCTGTAGACGACTTAACTTAGGACAAATAAATTCCGAAAAATTGTAGATTTAAAGTTTTGTGACCAGCCAAGCCCTAGGGGAAAGGGTACTCCAAGTTTCCTATATTTGCTACCCTAAACCTAATATTTAAAGGAAAACTTGCACATAAATTCACTAAATGCTATTTTCTATGTAACTAATGTGAGTTAGGTTGTACTGACGCGGGTGGCCAGTCCATGTTTGGGCAGCATGACGTGAGCTTAAGAAGCGCACGTGTAAGCCAATGTTTCACTTTGACAGTAGTGAAATGAGGGAGGAGTTAAGTAGTAGTAGTAGTAGTAACTTTTATTGACATCAGGAAACCAGAAGTCACATCTGACTTATATGTCAATTATCCAGATCATGTATTGAACTATTGTTAATGTTAGATTTAAGACTGCGTAAGATTCGTGTATATCCAAGTCTTCGTAAGTTGCTTTCCAGAATGTCTGAGTAATTCAGACCGCGTTTAAAGTTTGTCCATTCACTTCCCAATAGTTCAAAAGAAATGAACGATGAGGGAGCTTCTTAATATGAAAGGGTTTTTATTCAATAAACATCTCATCCCGAGTCAAAGCCACCATGTATAAGTCTTCATCAGTCCACCTCCCATCTCCTATCAGCAATCAACCACATTTAGAACACGAGTTGCTCCAACGCCTTCTAGACCATTCTAGCATTCAGCTCTAACACAATCCTATGTCCGAGGTAGTGGATATTCGTAAACTCCAGTCTGTTACATGGAGTCGATGTACTTACTCCAGGTATAACTCCTTGGTTAAACATGTTTCTTCTAACCAACTAACTCACTAACTGCTCGCTCCCTACCTTGCAGCGCCTTTTATACTGGTTAACAGGTGGCGCTAGGAGCGTAAGATATTTCTCATAGAAGTAGACTAGAAGTAGACTTGCTAAGCCTGATCCTTGTTGGATTATATATTATGACAATGTATTAAAAGTACTAAGCCATTAGTACATTCGACGGCGGTCAGGTGTTTGAGTTTAAGGAGGTGGACGACATAGCTCAAACCAAATGAATATAATGAACTCCCAATTTTGATGATTGGATATATTTGTTAAACCATGGTGAGGTGGCCTTGACTCTCGTGGTACATTCAACACAGTATCAATAGATTTGTAGATCCGGTTTCAACACAAATTCACAGTGAAATTACTCATTGAGTTGATTTCCACATTTTGAAGCTCAAGGTTAGCAGAACTCGTTCATAAAATGACAAGGTAAGTGTTAAAAATTGATAACACGATTATTTGGATAACAACGTAGATGATGACATAATCATGGTTACAAAATGACAAAGTCAACTTTAGAGGATGAAGTATTCGTCATCTTTAGGTATTCACTTAGTACGTGTCTTGTACATTAAAGTCAGTTCTCAGCATCGTTAGCTGATTTTAAGATTCAAAGATTGCGACACCCGTGCATAAGGTGACAAATTCAGTTTTGACTTAGTACATGCATGTACAGTTTCTGATATTTATGATTTGTAACACAAGTCAACAGAACTCAACATATATACAGTGTAGGGTTGTCTTAAACTTCTAAGAGTAACAAGTGTACATCAAATCCAATTTCAGAACAAATTAACACAACATAAGTCAATTCAGAGAATTCGGACATTTTGAACGAACGACTTTCATGATACAATGCGTGTCGAATTTCAATCAAATTTCAACCAGAACAACATTATTTACAATAAATACAAGGTCTCTGTATCAGGTTTAGTAATACCGAGCAGTTGGAACCAGAAAATACCACCATTCCCGTCACGCGTCCGCCAGCTATACTTAGTACACGTGTACTTAGCGGGACGCTTGACTGGAGTTCCCCCCCAAGGTTTGACCTCGATTTGGATCCTTCGGGTGCGAAGCGCCCGGATGGCAAATTTCTGCTTCGATCAAACTTTCAAGTTTGATTGTTCGACCTGATATTTTGGGCCGATGTGAATTAATTCTGGCGCTTGATTATGTTGGTTGGGGACCTAAACTTTAGTTTAGCACAGGTTTTGTAAAAATTTATGCGATGGATTGATCATGTTAGCCGATTTCAGAATTTGGATCTTTTGGATCAAAAAGGGGTTTTCCAAATTAGCCTCGTTTTGACGTCATTTTAATCAGTGCCGACGGTTGTTTTATCGCGTGTGGACGTACTTTTACAAGCTTAGCCCTTTTTTTATTATTTCGCCGACTTCCACCATGGTTCGCATAGCAATCTTTTGCTCAGACCGAGAGGGTGGAATTCAAGAGTACCCCGATCTTCTTCTTTCGGGTGGTGAGCACACCTGTGCGGTGTTTTCCTGCCGAGACGCCTCGACGGCTGAACTATCTGGATATGCGTTTGCGCATCACGTTATGTGGCCAGACGATATTCTGGTAGTCATGTGTAATTTGCTGGACGTTCTTACATGGGACGAGGAGTTAGACCTGTATATTCCACTCTATACTAGCTCCGATGCCGCAGCAAAGTTCTACGCTGAGACCATCAACCGTGCCTTCTTGAATGTCAAGTCGCACCCGGCCCCGTCGACCTTCGTGATCACGACCCCCTCTGGATTTGATGTTCAGCGCTGGGCTTTTACTGACAGTGACGGTTCACTCCAGAAATGGGTGAACCGTCTCATACCCAAAGTTAGCCGGGAGGTGCGCCGGGCCAACGATTGGTTTGGCGTGCCTACCGCGGACACGGGGCGGGTGCTCCACGCCATACGGACAGTCGTCGACGGCAACATTACAGTGAATGATTTCCGTGAGCTGGAGGACGGCTACCGACCTTCAGACAGGATCATCAGACGCTGGGCGCGGGTGTTGGGGCGGTTGATCGCCCGTTTGCCCGTCGTGGCGCGCTAAACCGTCGGCACTCGGTTTCTTGTATATACTAATTCTTATTGATTTTAAACAAGTGATTTTATGATCCAATTCCCGGCCTGTGATTGGAACACTTAATTCTGGATCGTTTTCACCGAGTGATTCTGGTGATTTAATTCCCGATCAGTACCTAGTCCACTTAAGTTCATATATCCAAGAGGCTTCGGCCAGATCGTTCTTACGGGAGCTCCGGACTGTTAACATGGGAGGACTCAGATGTTTCACCGCTCTTGCTCGTCGTTGGACACCGCCCTCCTCGTAGAGACGGCCCCTCGCCCAGCCCGCTCCGAGACTTGGTGAGTACAGCCTTCTTCCTATTGTTCTTTGCATGTTAGGCTGGCTACTAATCGTAGATTTTAAGGAGATTGTTGGCCAAATTCTTCTTGGTGGTTCTCGGCTCGCCCTCACGTGGTTGTATTCCGGAAGCTGATGTCACTCCCGGAACCAGAAACTGTGTTTCGCTGGTAATTTTAGTAACGGGTAGCGTGGGTGGCCACCTAGTGTTTACTTTTGGTTCCAAGATGGTGGGCGCGGGCCGAGAGTCAGGATCTTTCGTACTAAACTTATTATCTTTTCCAGGTCCTGCGGTATGTTAGGGTGATGTAAATGAAGCAATGTGACACGGTTGGCACTGAAAAGCGTCAGGCTATATAATTTTAGTGGGCGGATTGTTTAGGCTAACATGATCAAGTATTTTACCTCGCGCGTGGTTGGGCGATATTAGGGGGTTTTCTGACTAGCGGTTTGTTGACATTACCGATCTAAGTAGGTTTTCTGGAGTGTGGGTAATTCGTATCGTATTGTTATTTTTTTTTTGATACTATTAACTGTTGGGGACTGACACTGCACATGATAATCAGGCATGGGTGGCCAGAGATTCCGGTCTGAGTTGTACAACACAAGATTTGCTGTAACAGGATTCTTTGTTTAGTCGTTATACGTACAGGGCGTTAGTGTAAATGTCTTCATTGGAAACAATTCACATGGGGTGCCCTAGGTAACAAGCGCTTCCCAGGGTGTTCACCCTGGTAAGTTTAAGTGACAGTAGGTGACCAAGTATTTTGGTCCAGACTTCCCAGCATTAGATTGGCTGTGACAGAATTCTTTGATGAGTTGTCCCCCTTACAGAGTACTGGAAAGATTGACGTGTCGGCCACGTAAGGCGACACCACAGGTGGAGCCGTCCAACGAGCTGTTGGCGACTCCAAGGTAAGTTTGAGATGTAGTGGCGAAGGCCACAGATACCCATCCCATGTTTTAGTCTAACAGCAAGACTTCGTCAGTGTCATTGTGTTAGAATAAGTGTTAGAGTGAGTATTATTGTCCAGAGTCGTCTCGAAGAGGAAAAAATACTACTGTGAGGAGACCGAGATGAAGTCTCTAAGACACTGAATGAACTCCCAGATGAAGATTCTGTATGAATATAATAAAAGAAGGAATGGTATCCTCATTAAGAGCTGGAAAGGCACCAACACCACAAAGATTATCAAGCGTCCCAAGCAGAGATACATGTGTGTGCACCGTGGGAGTTCGTTCATTCATAGATCAGGCCTTAGTAGGCGCCGTTCCATTGAACGCAGAAGCCACGCTTATCAGTGCCCGAGATTGCCAAACATCTCAGACAGTGATATCCTTGTGATGAATGAGTGGGAGCCTATGCTCACAGGTCGGGACTGAGCCGTTACAAGAACATCCACCTACAAAGGTTTCATGAGTGCCCGAGAGTTGACGCAAAACTGTCCCGCTCAGATTCCCTAACCGACCTCATGGGGAGATAAGAATAATGATAGGAATTGGATCCCTGGTGATTTACCTTAAGGGGTCACAAGGGTCAATACTCTTGATAACACTCTTTCTGTACAGTGTGTTAGAATAATTACCCAATACACTTCAAAGATTTATACGCAAACAAGTTAACACCCCCTTCAAGGGTGACAACTGTTCTAACATATTTGACTCCATTTTATGAAGCATTCGCTTTAAAACCCCAGTTTTGTTCTTATTGAATGATTTTGTTACGACAAAATCCCTTCTTTCCCTGCTAGTTACAGGTGGTAGCTCGGCGTTCACCCCCTACATTCAGCCTGGGGTTTGAAGACCGAGTTCCACTTTATATTGGGTAGTGGCGCCCTTCTGAATGCAAACGGGTGCGCCACTAACTCCAAACGGTTCACTGAATAGATATTATACCTATGTTAACAGTGACATTTCACTGTCTACCCTATACTCTACATCACATGGGAAAAACCAACATGGCAAGCGGTTGGGGTAGCGTTTTCATTCCGTGAGGTATAAATGTCATTAAAGGACATTAAGTAGTAACTGTACAAAGGAGGCTGAGATTATTCGTTCCTTATTTGTTATCACTAGAGGATCGGGTCTCAGATTCAGGTTCACTTCTGATCGGATTCCCGGTCCTCATTAGTTACATGTGGTTTGTCGGTACCCTCCCATTCATAGGACCAGAATGGGCAGCACCGAGTTTCCATTGTTATAATTGGGAGCAGACTGCATATATATTTTTTTTAATAATATGCAGCCTACACCCCCTTTAAATTATAGAGATGTGTAAATGCATCTCCTTAGATCACTTACTTCCAGACAGCACCTAGTAAGTCTGGCCTTTACCGAAGTACAGTACAAGGTTAAACCCGTTTTCTTGTTCAGGTCTATGCCCGTTTCTCTTGTGGAGAGTCAAGACTACTCCTGAAAAGACTCCGCCCCCAGCTTATCCTAACTATGCGCATGCCGGGCAGGGATAGGTAGTGCTAAAGACAGAGTTAGAATTTTTTATCTCCTTTCTAATAGATCGGGTAAACTTATCAGCTCTGGGTGTCAACCAAGTTTATTGTAGCTTGTTCATCAGGGAATCAGTAGTCCATGTCCCCCCTCTTCAGCTCAACTGTTGAGCGGAGACCTGGATACTTTTAGCGCCACGACGGCGGTCAAGACTAATTTTCATTCATTTATTTTATTTTCTTTTCCTCGACGGCGGTCAGCTCTGAAGCCGCTCATTTTCTTTATTAATTTTAATTATTTCTAATTTTTTACCCGGGTCGAAACTTGACTTCTTGCCGTTTTGTCTCTGTCCCGATTAAAACTGGTCTAAAAGTGGTCTAAATAATTTAGTCTTGAATTATGGGCAGTTGTTCATATACTAGTTGTCGTTGGATCCTGACTTTTATGTTAAAGTCAGGATCCTTTGACCTAAGACATACGGTGATCCAGTGGCCATTTACACATAACCAAGACGACGGGGCTATTAATAAGGACAGCACCTCGCTCCACCGCCTTGTGAGTTTTCGCTACAGCTTCTCCCCCCCCAGGGATGGCTTATCCCGTCTGAGGGAGTCGCAATATAGTGAGAGAGAGCCGAGCACCCTGTGAATGTCACCAATTCGCCATTGTCCCGTAACCACATTTCCTTGTGACCTCCGTTATAGCTCCCAAATAGAGCACGCCTTGTCAGGATTTGCACATATCCTTGCCGCTGCAGCGTGTCTATGCCAGGAGCAAACGAGCCACGTATAAGGTACTCTCGTGTGCTGTCACAGAGCGTCCCCCCTGAGAATGTTACTAATTATTCTGCGTTCTTATTATATTTTGCCCAAAATTCCCTGAGGAAGAGCTCTTAGTTACACAAATATTGGTTTGCTTTATATATTAGTTTTTAGGTAAATTTCTTTCTACTCGTCGATTTTTTTTTTTGTGATGAAGGGACCGCTTGTCAGGAGCCAATCCACCCGGGGCATAGTGACTGCCATGGTCGGGCGTCCACCCCAGTGCCCTTCGCAGCGTCGGTGACGCGTAACCCCAACGTCCTGCCTCCTGTCAGGCACCACTGACACCAGGCCTGTGGGCAGGCTCCTGCTGCTTGTGCAACCCCCTCATCTTGGAGAAGAGTATATATGTAAGCATGCTAAAGAATAGACAGTGGCGTTCCCCAAGTGGCTCCTGTACTGCAGCCCGATCCTAGCGGTAACAACAGCACAGGGGCCAGGTGTAGATGGTACTTGCTTGGGGAAGTTCACTTCGCTCGTTGGGAGCATTGGTCCCGTTGAGCGCTCTTAGGTTTTATACAGAATTTTGAGTTTTTCTTTTAAAATGCTGAAATTTCGCGACACTAGGATCGGTTCCAAATGGTTCCCTACTTTAAAAGAGTTGCCAAATCAATAACAATTAGAGTGTTGAGCTAGGCTACCGGGCATGGGACACTCGACTTGAGCGAAATTTAGATAACCCATGGGTCCATAGAGAGACGGTTGGACCAGCCTACCCGAACTAAGTTTTTCCTGACTGGTGAATCCTTATTGCTCAGGCTAGTCAACAGAACCCTACCTACCCAAACAGGTATCGCCCAGCGAACTTCCTGTAACATTTTAGTTTTAGTTTTCGTACCTCTGTGTTATTAATTCACCAATTTTACCTGTACAGTACTAGGTCAGGTTTTACCACTCGTTACATTGTCATATGATAACTTCATAAACCGTTCCTGGATTTATTTCGGATGTCCCTGGCCTTATTGTCTTTCGTGCAGATCCTGTTCCGGTCGCTGTTGAGGTGGGCGTGGTCGATCTAGGAGGAGCGTTAGGCATTGTTCCTTGTCCCAACACCGGTTGAGGCCAGTCCGCTCCGACATCGGACCACCCTGCGTCGATGAGGCGAGGTACTCCCATGGGTACAGGAGTGGCTAGCCCCGAGGAATATCTCAGTAGTCTGGCCCTGGTATTGTATTTTAAGTTACTCATCATCAGACGGGCGAGTTTTTTAGATACCCTCAGGGTGTCGGGTAGTGGCACCTTAGATGGGTGCTGTCCAGGTCTAGTTGCTGCTCCCATCAGCTGCGCCCCCCAGGTTACCGTCAGAGTATACTTCAGACACAGCTGGGTCACCAGTAGATCCCTAATGAGCACATAGCCTTCAGTATAAGTGTGGTCTGAAGGCATAGCCAGTTCGCCTAGGAAGATTGTTTCTATCATATGTGGATTGGCAAACTGTACGTACAACCCATCCACAGTTTTTCCTCTAATATTTCTCCACTTTCGCCACACGAGGACCACTATGGCGATGACGAGTACTGCCAGTAATATAGCAAGTACTGCCACCGCAGTGGGGTTAGCGGTCGTGTCCGGGCATCCAGTTAGTTCCTTTTCACTGCGCAGCAGCTCCTCCGGGTCCGCCGCTTCCAAGGCCATGGCCCGAGGTAAAGTCATGGTTAGTCCGGCCAGGGCAGCCTTGCCTTGGTGGTTCCGCCAGCACTTCCAGAGAACACATCCAATAATTGTCACAGCTACCACTATGCAAAAGATGGTGAGGAGACCAAAACCGCCTCCGAAGTTGCCTATAGAGAACCACGGGGCGTGTTTCTCTACCTCATAACGGTCAGTCGCTTTCTTGATACCCTTGGCCAAGTCTTTACGGTGTTTTTGTATTCGTTTGGCCAGGGAGGTTACAGGTATTTTGGCCTTCAGGCTTTCCTCGATTTCCAGCAGGTCTTTCCTAATTGTTTCAGGGATAGGGTCTGATTCTAACATAGTGGGTTCGTTTTTGGACGTCGTGAAATTCATGTCCCACCCCTTCACACGACTTGCTGCTTCCAACAGGTCATTATGTGGGTACACAACCGTGGTGATCCTGGTGTGCTTGTCACAATTTCGCAAGCTATACGGTATCCATGCTCCTTGTGTTTGGAATGCACAGTCGCATTCCACCTGAACCCTTGCATAATTTTCTATGTTCACACCGACCGCAGGCTGGTTTCTGCAAATCATTTGGCCTCGGGTGTCGGCGCTGACCACTAGCATATCTCCGTCGTCTAGATACACTGCCATCTCTCCGAAGTCTGCTTCCAGTAGATAGTCCAGTTCACATTTTTCTTGGATCGCTAGGTCGTCGCGCCTCAGTAGCGCAGCAGTGCAGGTGTTGTCTGTAATCTTTTTCATATAAGGTAGGTCCTTACAGAGCGTGATGGTCTGTCCATAACAACCTGACCAACTGCCACTAGCCAATGGTACGTAATACTGGCGGGACATGGACATGGCGACACTTTTGGGTAGATTAACAATTTGGAGAGCGTCCTTCTTAAGTCGTCCCCTAACCGTCACTGGCACAGGAAAAGTTAGTACTTCGTAGACCCGGAACAAATGTTCATCAGCCACCACAGGCACCCTTACATACACTATAAATTCCTGAGTGGTTTCATTGAATTTGAACGAAGGTTGACTGTTCTCGTAATAGAAGGAAGGATCTGTGAACGCGACATGGAACCTGGGGTGGATCCCCTTCAGATACCTGTTCACTTCCTGGATCGCTCCGACCATATATTGGCGGGGTACCAAGTCCATAGTCAGCTGGCCCCGCGTCAGGCGCTGTACACCTTTCCTGAACACGCGAGTCTGCTCTACCATTAGTTGAAGATACACCATCTCTCCTAACTTGTCTTCCAGAGCGACCGGTATCATATTCAGGTACAGTTCCATCCAATCCACCTTATGTTGCACGAGTTTCAACCTTCGGCGAGTCGTGTTGTGTGCCTTATTTAGTGATCTTAGATTGTCCAGTAGGCCTATCACGACATGGTTAACCTTTTCGACAGCCTCGTCATGTTTTTCATTCATCAGAGCCAAGTCTTCGATCATTTGGCTCGAAGACTCCTGCAATACTCTAATCAATTCTCTGTTATATTTGACATCAGCCGCCAGTCCTTGATTCCAAGAGGTTGGAAGCGGAAAGGTCGGCCATCCTGGATCGTCCAGCATTGTGGGCAACTTCTTCATTCTCTTAACCCTTCCACCTGGATTTAATTCCGACTCTTGATTTTGAAGGTCTTGTTGAGTGTTCTTTATTAGGGAACTTAAGGTTTCATTAAGAACTTCTCGGTACCGACCCTTAAGTGCCTGTGACGTCTGATCCATCCAACTGACCAGCGACCTGATATGGTAGCAGGCCCGATCAAGGGCGTCTCCTCCTTGTAGATATCGGTGACAGACCTGGCCAAAGGTAGCCTTGTTGAAGGAGCGTCTCCTTGGGATAGTGATTAGGAAGCCTTGTCGGACGTGTGTTATATCCGCGGTGGACATTAACTTTCCTGGTTTTAACACTACTCCATATTGTTCTAAAGCTATCACTTCAGCGTTAGGGGCTAGCCCTTCAGGTGGGCTGGAGTCGTTATGCACTCCCCTAATGCCCCCTATTATAGCTAATACGAACAGCACTAGCCACTTCATTGTCTTTGTTTTGGCCTTGGCGATAGTTTGAGAAAGTTAATTTTGCAGTTTATCTAAAACATGTTCACAGCAAAGTTACCTTATTTTTCTGCGCACTACTATCATCCATGCGCCGAAAAATGCTCTCCTCTCGGACTTCCTGGTCTGTTTAGTTTGGGACATGCTCGTAGAGGTTTTGCCCGTTGTCATTTACCACTCGCCTGATGATCCCGCTCTCGTCCTTGGTGACCGTGATCCTCAAGCCTCTCATACGTTCGCAGGACGAGGGGCGCATTGCTCTGAGGGGTCTTGGCCTAGTAGGTTCCAGTCCGAAACGGCCCCCGTTGGATCGTACGACGGTTGGCTCGAGGGGTATGGGTTCGGTACCTGTGGTTGGTTTGTCGCTGGGAGTGGACTCGGCCACAGTGGGCCCCCCGGCTGGTTGGTTGGCGTCCACTGCTGCTGGTTCCATAGCAGTGGTGAGGGATTGGCGTTGCAGCTCGTTGTCAAGCTGCTCAAGTCTAAACAAGCGGGGTCCGCAGGCTGCAAGTGGTGGAGGAGGGGAGCTCCCGCTGGCCCGTTCCCCACCGGTGGGGTTGGCGCGTGTTGAACGGTTGCTACCTCCACTTTTAGTCCTGGAGCGGCGACGGTTAGCTGTTCCCCTCCCGATCGCCTTTCCAGAGTGGGCAGAGGTCGGCCGCCTCGTGTTGTTTGTAGGCTGGTACTTTCCTTGACGCATTTAGAGTTTTGTGTGGTCCTTTGAATGAAAGGAGCTATCTGAGTTTTAATCTCAGCTAACTGTTTGTTTGATTTTGGCACATCCAGTCCTACTGTTCTCCTAATTTCGTCAACAGTCTCGAATAGTTGGAACAGTGGTTGCGTAAGGTCCCAGAACCAGCCGGCCTGTATCTGCACTGGTTGGTTGACCGCTTCCTCCTTCTGAACCGGCTTGGCCAACGCCGTTAGCCTTGGCTCGGGCTCCGAGTCACTCACCTCAGATAAATTGTAGAAGTCTTTATCTGCGGTCTTCTTTTTGGCTGGAGCCGATTTAGCGGACCTCTTGGCTCCGCCTGTGGTCGTTCTGGTGGGCCGCCGGGCTGGTGTCCTTGGCTTCTTCCGGGCAATCCCGGCGTCGGTCGAGTCCGGACGGACACCGCCCCGGCCCGGCCAACTCCACCGCCTAAGGGTCTGAGCCGGTTGTTTCTTAGCACTCTCCTTCTCGACTGCCTTTTCTTTCATTTGGTAAAATCCTAAAAGAATGGCCCAACGAACCTTCCCTTGGTAGGCAGCGCCCTCAGGGTGGGCCGGCTAATCCGTTTCCTTCTCAGGGGGACGATAATCCTTCCCTCCGTGTCCGCAGGGAAAGTAGTGGTTCCCTTTGGATTGCTATGTGGCCGGAGGGCTAGACAGTTCCCCATGAGTCGGTGGATCAGTGTCCCAGCTAAGTTCTCTTTCTGCTCCTTCCAGGAGAAGTCGGAGGTTGAACAACTTTCTATCTCCAACTTCTGTTCAGAGATAGAATCAATTTCTATCCCCGCTTCCTCCCAAGCTGGGTTGCGCGTACAATCACCTGCAGCAGAGGTGACCGTCTAGGAGCAGAGTTGCGGACCGACTGGTGGATCGGTGCGGATCCCACGAAATTATAACCGATCCGCTTGTCCATGCCGTCTCCATATTTGGAGCTGTATCTTGTTTCAGGTGGGGGGGAACGCTTGCATCCGGTCCCAAGAGATGACGCCCAACCACTGGCATCTCTCTTGGCGTGCGCACCCTCCCTTTCTGCCACGCCCCCTGGGCGCGGCAAGGTGGCCGTGAGGTAGACCACCTGTTCCATTAGCGCTGATGCTAACGGTGCCGCTCCGCCGAATCTTTATTTTCACAGGGCGGCTAAATTTCCTGCATTAATCATCCATGTCGTCGCTCTCTCCGCCGTTGGACAGAGCGACGTAGTTAGGGCGGCGGTTCCGACGTAGGTTATAGCCACCTTTCGTCGGGACATGGTCCTTTACTGTTTTTCCTGGGCTCTGTTCCGACGTATCCAAGATCGGCACATCACCGCAGGGTAATTTTATGGGCTTGTTGTTGTCTGGAGGGGTTCTCCCCTCCAACGGCTGGCTTTTGCCCCTTCGTTTAGCTCGTTTGCGTTTCCTCTGTCCATTTGCGCCAGCTGTTCCCCGTTCACAGGCGGCTTTATTAGGAACAAAGGATAAGTTTGTGGACAGCGCGGTGTCCGCACTGGTGCCCTGACCATCAGTGATTTGCCCATCCGTTTCTGCTAAATCAGTGGGACTTGGGCCAGGTTTTTGTGTAGGTACCTTCCTGGTCATAGGAACTGCATCATGCTCACGGGGACCGGTCGTTCCCGTTGAGTTTTCAGTCTCAGCACCCCTTATTTCGCCATCTTCCTCAGCGATTTCACCCGTCGGAGTGTGATGCAATTCAGGGTTTCGGTCAGGATCTGCCCCTTTTGAGTTAGTGATTTTCGCTTCTCTCACCAGTTTGGGAATATTATGAGGGACAGCGGGAGACCAGGGCCCACGTGCAGGTTTGAGTTTTGAAATGTTTACTAGATGTGGGACCTGTTTTCCAGTTTTTAAAGACACTAGTCTAACAAGGTGGTCTCCTTTTGTTTCAATTACCCTGAATGGCCCCGTATACCTGTTTGAGAACTTAGACGCTTTATTTTCACTAGCTAAAGGGTCGTACATGTATACCATATCACCTTCGTACATCTGAGTGGGCCGCGCCCGCTCGTCAATTCGCAGCCTCAGATCTTTTTCGTAGTTTTGAACTACTCTTTCAGCCATATTCCTAAACATAGCAATATTATCCTTGGTTTGCATGAAAAACTCGCAGTCGTTCAGCGTTTCAGGAATTGTTCCTTGCTCAGGCATTCCCATACTGATTGGATCTCTGCCAAACAGCAGGGTGTGCGGGCTGTATCCCGACCGTACACTGATTGTGGATCTAACTGTCCATAATGCAATGGGAAGTAGATCGACCCAGTTACAGTGATCGTCAGGGATATAATAAGCAATCAGGTTTTCAATGGTTTTATGTAGTCTCTCTACTCGAGCGTTGCCAGTCGGCATTCGCCCGGTAGTGAACGTTTGCTTGCACGCTAGTCGTGTGGTGATTTCCCTGAATAGCCCTGAGAGGAAGGCCGCCCCCCGGTCTGTGTGCAGGCGGTTTACCCGCCCATACCGACACACTATTCCGGTTAGGAAACAGTTAGCCGCGGTCTGCGCGGTGGAGTCTTTAGTGGTGAAAGCCTCCGGCCAACCTGTTAGTAGGTCTATGAAGGTCATGATATATTTTGATCCATCCCTAGCCTTCTTTAGCGGCCCGATGAAATCACACTGTACTACCTCAAAGGGTCGGGTTGGTCTCTCCCAAGACTTAGCTAAGGCCTTGAAATGTGGGGCCCGTCTCCTTAGAGAACAGGTCTCACAAGCTTTTACATAGTCTACGATGTCGGCGTTCATGTTCCGCCAGTAGAATTTATCAGAGATTTTGGTAGTGAGGTTACTGATCCCTACATGTCCCCCAGCTAAGATGCAGTCGGCGACATTAGCCACTAGCCCGATGCCCGAGGCCAGTAGAATTATAGCCGGGCCAGTGGAAAACTAAGCAAAAATTAGAAGAATTTAATAAATATTTTAGGCTCATGGGCTGTCGGGCCAGTGGAAAATAATGCCAATGTCGCAGCCTGAAGATGTCATTATGTAACAGTCTCAGGACTTTGGGAATTAACCTACCTGGAACTATCATTCTGGGTTTTAGTCTGACCAGTTGGTCTTGGTGCTTGTTATACCTTTTGATGTTGAACCTACATAGTACTCCCGGTGCCACCATTCCCACAAAATCGGCTTGGTCCATTATTCGCCTAGCTTCAATGGGATCTGTCGGTAGGTCTCCGTCCTGCAAGTAGTCTATCAATTGCGCGCACTCTGCATCTTGGAGTTGCGCGTTTAATACCGTAGCCACAGAAAGCTCTTCCTCCTGAACTTCGGCCTCAAATAACTCACATCCCACAGCGGGTTCATATTCCTCACCTGGGACATGCTCATGATAGACTCTAGACAAATAGTCCGGTAAAAAATGAGTCGCTCCTGGCTCATATATGATTTCAAAATCAAAATCTGATAACGCTAAAGCCCACCGTCTCAGCCGGGCTGACGGGGCTTTGTAGGCACTCTGTAGCAGGGGAATCAACGGTTTGTGATCAGTCACTATTGTGATTTTAGCTCCCTGCAACATGTCCTCATAGTTCTTAATGCCTTTAATTACTGCCAGAGCCTCCTTTTCTGTTACCGAATAATTTAATTCGGCGTCCCGGAGAGTACATCCCCAGAAAGCAACCGGACGATAGATTTCATCTAGTTTGTGACAAACCGCTGCACCGCACGCGGCGTCTGATGCGTCAGTTAATAGATAGAAATGCCCTCCTATATCTGGATGAATTAGTAAGGGTGGCGAGGTCAGCAATTTCTTTAACTGTTGAAACGCTTCCTCGCAGGCCTCTGTCCACTCAAAATAGACTTCTTTCTTTAGCAGCCGGTTTAAAGGCTTTGCTAGATCAGCGAAATTAGGGACAAATGAGTTGTAGTTACACAGTCCCAGAAATGATTTAATGGTTTTCACATTATGTGGACGGTTAAAGGCTGTAATCTTTTCTGTGGTTACTCTTTGTGTAGCCACACCTTCCGCGTTTACTACGTGGCCGAGGAAATTGATTTCACTACGGCACCACTCACACTTTGACGGTTTCAGTTTGAGATTAGCTCTCGCCAAAGCTTGGAGAACCACCTCAACGCTCGCCAGGTGTTCTTCAAATGTAGTGTCGTAGACAATTACGTCGTCTAAATATGCTAAGCATGTTCTAGGAATCAATCCCTTTAGCGCTATGGCCATTACCTTGGTAAACTGCCAAGGTGCGCCAACTAAGCCAAATGGTACACGCTTATACTGATACACACCCATCGGGGTTTCAAAAGCGGTATATTTTCTACTGTCTTCTTCGATTACGCACTGATGATAGCCGCTCAACAGATCTAAAGCTGTCCACATAGTGGGTTTCTTGTAAGCCATATATAGGAAAAGCGAGCGAGCCGTGGGCATGGGGAATTTATCTTTAAAAGTGACTTGATTAAGCATGCGAAAGTCTGTACAGAGCCTAGGTTTGCCATCTTTCTTCTGCACTACCACCAGCGGGCTTCGCCAAGCCGATTCGCTGGGCTCTATTACACCTATATCTATGAGTTGCCTAACCTGTTCATCGATGATATCCATTTTCTGTGGAGAGTATCGGTATGGTCTAGAGCTTATTACTCCCTGCGACTCATCCACAATGATTCTCATCGGCGCTATTTCACAGTGACCTAACTCTTCCATTGAGAACGCTAGTGCATTTCTATTGTTATTTAGCATTTGCCTAAACCTTACCTGTTGTTCTTCGTTTAAGCACGACTCGGTCAGATCTATTTTACTTACATTCTCATCCATTTTACCTCGGGATTTCTCCTCAGAGGTTTGGCTTTCCATTTGCACTGCGTCTTTCATTACTTCTACAGAAATCCTACAGATGGACATTGGGGTCTCTGTTTTAGTTAGATAACACAAGTCTAGGAACTCCTCTATCTGATTTTGGTTTACCTCAGGCACTGCGCATTCTTCCGCAAAAGCTAATACTTCCTGGGGAGTGATTTCTTGCATTTCATCTAGCGGATTCATGACTTTGATCCACCACTGGCTTCCCACCGTGTTCACGCACCCCTCCACTAGGACTGGTGCGGTTACCGCCGGTGCGCAGTAAGCTACCGGTGAGTCTAATCCCAGCGGCTCTCGAGTGGTTACCGGTATGATGCATTCATTTCCCGGCGGGATTTTCACTGTTTCTTTGCTAACTATAGGGTTTCCACAAAACACTTCTATCTTTGCGCCCGGTAGAGATAAATCTGATCGAAGCACTGTTAATAAGTTTCTTCCGATTACTATTAGGTGACATAGATCGTCCACTATGTTGAAATCATAGCAGACCACCGATCCCTGGATTGAAAACTTACATCTAATTTGTTCTAGTATTACTTGAGACGAGTTGTCTGCCAAACTGATGTTTCCCTTCGATACCTTCCATTCATCTAAAATGCATTGTTTAGGGATCTGTCGTTTACAATGGGTGGACATGAAGCAATCGCTCGCTCCTGTGTCTACTAAAGATCTAACCTCCTTCTGATCATCAAATCTTAACGTTAAGAAAAATGCTTCGTCTCCTATCTCTCTCCTAGCCGGTCCGTCCACTGCGCCTAATTCTATCGTGGGATGAACGGACCCTTCCTCTAGTTTCCCTGATTCTTTTGTTCGGTACCACTGGCTTTGCTATCTTTGTAGATCCGCGGGGGTTTTTCCCTCAACCTATTCTTTAACCACAAGCACGCTTCTGTAGAGTGACCATGTTGTTGATGAATGATACAAAACTTACTTTCATCAAAAGGCAACCTGGGTCTCTCTACTTTCTGTTGAGTTGGCAGATTCTTTCCCTTATCTGCCTCTCTGTTCGGGGCGATATTGGATTTAGGCTTCTGATCTGAATTTCTTTCACTTTTCTGGTTTTCGTACCTATCTTTTCTCTCATAACCTTGCTGTTTAAAGTTACCACCACTCTGGGGAGTCCCGCTTTGCCCTGGCTTTGGTTTCTGAAACCATGGAGCGGCCTCCAGTCGGGCCAGCACCACTCCAAACCGTTCTGAGATGGAGTTTAGGGCCGCGGTCTCCTCTGATTCTTGGCTTCCAGCCAGTTCGCTCACTGCATTAGATATTTTAGTTCCCCCTTTGCCTTTGTCCAACGATTCTAACCTCGTTGCACAATCCACCGCTTCGGTGAAAGACTTAGGGTCCAGTATAGCTACTTGCCTGGCTACGCCCTGTTTTAATCCTTCTAAAAACACAGCTAACATCATGCTTTCACTCGCCTCTGCTTTCACTTGCTTTTGTTTCAGAACACCTGCAAATTCGATCACGCTCTGGTCTTTTCCTTGTTTAAGGCCACAGAACTCTGCGTGTTTCTGCCACTTAGCCCTTCGATCACCGAAGATCTTGGTCATTTGGGCTTCTAGCTTCTCAAATGAGTCTTTCTCACTTTCAGCTAACGCTCCTGCCCAGTCGTCGGCCCTTCCTTTTAGGCCTAACAGCGCCATATTCAGGAGATGGGCGTCCGACCAGTCATAGATAGCTTTCAGTCGTTTTAATTCCCTGAAATACTTTTCTATTTGCTCGTCTTCTTTTCCACTAAACCACGGTAACCTAATGTTTGGTCCCCTTTGGTGACCACTGTGAGTCGTTTCACGCACTGGCGCTGGTGTTTGCCCCAGTGCCTGGCTCAACTGTGGTAGAATTTCCCAAATATTTGGTTGATTCGGTGGGTTTGGAGGGTTGTTCTGACCTGGTGGGCCCGGCGGACCTGGTGGTCCGGGCGGCGGAGGGTTCGGTGGGTTTGGGGGGTTGTTGAGTTGGTTAAGGAAAGGATTGTTGTTCTGGTTCGGGGGAGGGTTATTGGGTCCTGGTGGATTTACTTGATTATTCTGGCCTGCTGGGGCTTGCTGACCCTGCTGATTATCCGCTCTTCCTCGGCCTGCGTTAAGATTGGCAGCGAGTGCCATCGCCTGCAATAGGTGAGGGAGCAGGTTTTGATCGACCCCACCCCCTGCTGGTACGGCCCGGCCAGGCTGTTGGCCCGGTTGGCCTCCCCCATCATTTTGTTGCAGTCCCCCAAGGTTTACCCCAGGATTAGGCTGCTGTATTCCCGGATTCACACCACCATTTCCCCCTGCACCGGGTTGCTGGAGTCCCCCAGGGTTTATCCCCAGATTGGGCTGATTCGGAGGGAGATTATTAATAAGGTTTTGGGGAGGGTTGTTGAGAAGGTTTTGAGGAGGGTTGTTGAGAAGGTTTTGAGGAGGGTTGTTGAGAAGGTTTTGAGGAGGGTTGTTGAGAAGGTTTTGAGGAGGGTTAGGCCCTTGTGGGTTGGCCTGATTATCCTGGCCTCCCTGGACCTGCTGATTAAGAGGAGGAATAAGTCCTTGAGGATTGGCCTGATCGTTCTGGCCCCCTTGAACTTGTTGATTAAGGGGAGGATTGGCCTGATTACCTTGGCCTCCTTGGGCCTGTTGATTAAGAGGAGGAATAAGTCCTTGAGGATTGGCCTGATCGTTCTGGCCCCCTTGAACTTGTTGATTAAGGGGAGGATTGGCCTGATTACCTTGGCCTCCTTGGGCCTGTTGATTAAGAGGAGGAATAAGTCCTGCCTGCACACCTTGGTCCGGCTGCTGGATTAGGATCTGGCCATTCCCATTGTTTTGTTGAGGTCCCCCAGGGTCCATCCCACGGTTAGGATTCCATGCCCCCAGATCTACACCCCCAGCTCCCCCTTCATCGGGTTGCTGGCGTTGATCTCTATCCTCTCTTTCTTCTACTAGATCCATCAAAGGAACGCCTCCTTCCGCCATATTATTTTCGTGGAGGTTTTGTATATCGTGATCGTCCCACTGTTCTTTCACAGGTATTTCCTCTACACTAATTTCGTCCTCACTTTCTAGTTTAGCTTTCTTACCTGTGTCTAAAACATCCTCGGTAATAATTTCGTATGAAGACGAGGTTGATTTATCTTCTCTAGCTAATTTTCTATCAGGACCACCCCCTCTGACATCTGCGGCTGCTTGTTCTGTCTCGCTATTTTCTTCCTCGTACTCGTCCTCGTATTCTCCATACAATTCATGAGTTAGAGTGTTAAAATCTTGTGCTTTAAGCGTTACATTTTCTTCACTATCCTGATCGCTTAGCCTCTCTAAATCTATGCGCTTTTCGGGGCTTGAGTCTGCCCACTGCTTTAATATTTCGGCTGGATCAAAGGCCTGAGCTTCCGCTCCCCTACCAGCCTGGTCTAAGTTCGTTTCTACACCGTAAGTTAATCGATAGGGTTGTAAATTGCCTACTTTCTCGCTGTTTCCCTCTGCTTCCCTTCCCACTCCCCTATCCCTTCCCACTGTTTTTCCTTTAGCTACAGTGGAATAAGGAATGGACGCCCCCGGGTTGGGGTGAGTTGGTGTTACCAGTGGGTGACTGATAAACTCAAGTCGTTGGGGTAATGGATAGGTGAGAGAGCTCCCATCAGGTAGGATTACCGGATTTTCGGGGCGTTTTCCCCCTGATGGGCTGGAGTTATCCGCGGTGTTTTGTCGTTGTTTTAGATTTCCTGAAGAAAATAGGTTATCTCCATTGGAAACTTCCTGTTCGCCTTCACCTCCCGCTGCGGGCAGTAAACGATAAGGAACACTTTGGTTACACCACGGATTGTTCACATCAGATTCACAGGTGGAGCGAGAGCTAGTACCAGTTTCGTGGTCCGTAGGTGGTACGTACCCTGGGTTCCAATATTGCTGATATTCCGTGAGACGGTTCTTCCCTTCAACTCGTCCCGAGTGTGTTAGGGTTTCAAGTCCTTCGTCAAGAACCGGCCTATCTTTGGACCCTAGGTGCCAGGGAAATGGTTTACCTTTGCCACGGGTTTGGTAATTTTGTGCACCTTCGGGGCAGAGCTGCTTGGGTCTGGCTGCGACCTCCTGTCTCTGTGCCTCCCCGTCTAAGGGATTACCTACCAGGTGGCGGTTTTCCACATTCCCTGTATATGATGTTGACACATCGTGTCCTGCGGGCCGCAAAGATTGAGGCTTGGGGTTAGAGGAAGCCTCAAAGTCACCGGTGGCTGACATCAAGGATGAGCAAAACGGCACAAGTCATGTTTCGGGTATCTCCACCAAATGAACTATTGTTAATGTTAGATTTAAGACTGCGTAAGATTCGTGTATATCCAAGTCTTCGTAAGTTGCTTTCCAGAATGTCTGAGTAATTCAGACCGCGTTTAAAGTTTGTCCATTCACTTCCCAATAGTTCAAAAGAAATGAACGATGAGGGAGCTTCTTAATATGAAAGGGTTTTTATTCAATAAACATCTCATCCCGAGTCAAAGCCACCATGTATAAGTCTTCATCAGTCCACCTCCCATCTCCTATCAGCAATCAACCACATTTAGAACACGAGTTGCTCCAACGCCTTCAAGACCATTCTAGCATTCAGCTCTAACACAATCCTATGTCCGAGGTAGTGGATATTCGTAAACTCCAGTCTGTTACATGGAGTCGATGTACTTACTCCAGGTATAACTCCTTGGTTAAACATGTTTCTTCTAACCAACTAACTCACTAACTGCTCGCTCCCTACCTTGCAGCGCCTTTTATACTGGTTAACAGGTGGCGCTAGGAGCGTAAGATATTTCTCATAGAAGTAGACTAGAAGTAGACTTGCTAAGCCTGATCCTTGTTGGATTATATATTATGACAATGTATTAAAAGTACTAAGCCATTAGTACATTATCTACATATATACTCTACAACAAATGCTAGTACATAAGCACTAAAAATCAAAGGGTAATACAAAGACTAACACTAATACATGTCACATATTTGGATGGTTACTGGATAGATATGGACTACCTTTAGGTACAAATAGATGTTAATAAGTTTCGGCCAAGTGCTTCTAGAATGTCCGATCTTGCTTCAGAGTACAGCTGAAATGGCACCAAGGAAGGCTGCTTGGTCTGGACGTTTTTCGGGTATAATATGAACATTAATCAGCACCATTTGCATCTTCTACAAGATGTTTTTGAATGTTCAATGCTTAACATTCCCGGGTTAACATTAAACTCAGATTTAACATGATATAGCACCTGTCATAACAACAAGAAACCTTGAATTGATTTCCAACGTTTCAGTGGGAGGAGAGATATAAACATAAAACAAGGTTTGCACATGAGTGGAAAGATTGCCTGAAGCACAGCTACCCATAGACAAAAAAACATGGTTTGCACATGGGCGGTAAGATTGCCTGAAGCCCAGCTACCCCAGCACGTTGGGGCAATGATTATAAGGAAAGACAAGAAGAGAGATTTCTTGTCATTTTTATGGCTCATTTGCTGTTTGCAGTGTGAAAGCATTATAGAAGAATTGAGATAAAAGTTGCAGGTGCACTTTATCCGTGCATTCCATAATACTTATGAATTTCTCCTTGTCACTCAGGTTAGAAAAGTTTGGAATACATGTTGGTGCATGAGAAAGCAGAGATGCTCTCCCATGGGCATGGGCTGTGCAGCTTATCAGAAGATGTTGTTCATCACCTATGCTACCTCCATCACATATTTTACAGATTCTGTCCTCTAAGGGGATATTCCTGTGCCTGCCTATTTCAATTTCTAGTGAATGTGAGCTTAATCTAAATCTAGTCAGGGCTGAGCGGTGTTTCCTTATGTGTATTGATGTCAGATATGGCTCTTCACAGTGATCTTTTTTGAATGTTTTGTATGTTCTCAATTTGTTATGATGGTTATCAGAGGATATTTTTTCCATAGAGATGCTTGTTGCCTGTCTGTGCAGTCCCTCTTTTACACATTTGTTGAAAGCATTAATATTGGGGATAGTTTGCTCTGTCCAGAGGTTAGAAAGGTTAAGGGATCTAAGTTGGTTTACAATGTTGGAACACCAGTTTGTTTTACCAGCAGAATGCAGGTCTTTAAGCATATTATAACTCTGTTTGACAAAACTTCTGTCAGGCAGGTTGATGATGTGTGCCCAGTATTTTAGGGTTAGGTATTGTTGCCGAACAGACAGTGGGACTCTTCCTGTCTCAGCATAAACACCAGCAGTTGGTGTTGAGACCCGGACACCAAGAACAGATTTTATTAACTTGAGATGGATTTTTTCTAAAACATCATGCGAAGTCCAGCCCCATAGTTGGCAACCATATTCAAGGATTGGTAGAATCTGAGAATCAAAGAGTTTCATGGCAGTTTTGTATGGGATACTACCAATAACCTTTTTACATTGTGCTTGGGACTGATACATAGCTTTCCTTGCTTGTTCAGCAAGATATTCTGGTACTAGGGAGAATATATTTTTTGTCTCTGAGGTTAGGGGTAAGCCGAGGTATTTATACTCAGTGGTGCACTCTATATTATTGTGGCCATAGTTGAATGTAGCAGAGCTGTTTTTTATTTTGTTGTTCATTATCAAGACTTTTGTTTTTCCCAGGTTGACTGTGAGATGCCATTTAGTGCAATATGTATAGAGATGGTCTATTTGTGTCTGTAGATTTTCATGAGAGTCTGCACACAACACCAAATCATCAGCATAGAGCATATAGTTAATTTCCCCATCAGGGGTGTTCCCATGGTGGTTAAGGCTGTCTTTTATGTCAATAAGAAAATTTGTGAAAAGTTAAGGTGTGACGTACCACCACATAATAATGTGTTCCGCTCTTAGCTAGCCAGAGTAGCTGCAAGCACTGTGTGAGTAAACATCCTGTGAAGGTTGGACCTTTAATCTGCAGTCTAGGTTCTGGAGAGAGGCATATAGAAATTGTGTTAGAGCGCGGAGCGTTGACTGAATGTGTTTGAGGGAACTCTAACCTCGGGACTGATCATGGTCAATCGAGTTCTTGTCACGGAACGACTAGACATTGGATAATAAACAACAAATCCTTTCACAACGAGTGTTCACGTCTTACATGATAAGGGAACTATAATTATGTATTGGACGACCGCAGTCGACGAGGAGGGAGACTGCGAATGGAGCTAGCTATTATCTATACAACGTAACAACATAAACACGCATTAACTTTAAACGGATAATTAAACCTCTATAGTTCAAGGTATTCTAAAAATATTTCAAAAGAAAGAAAGTGAAAAAGTCGATTTCCTAGGGAATTATTCAGGAAAGGAATTTAATTTTGAGAATTCCCTAAATACTGGGCTGCACAGTACTCCCCTTGCTACGTCACAGCTATGGGAATTCCTTCTTAAGTTATTTTGGGATTACCTGTTTAATTAATGGATGTAGATTGGTATATATTATATTAATTTGTTATGTGTTTCATTGGGCCAATTATATATAAATTGAGTTGAAGAGCATAAATCTTTTCATAAATTCTACAGGGATGGGGATTCCCTTCTAAAGGAAGATGGGATTCCCCAAGAACTCCCCTTGCTACGTCATGAATTAGGGGATTTCCCTTAAAAAATGAAATAAAATACAAGTTTTTTAATGCCCCATTACTGTGTAAAAACTAGGAATTTTCCTGCGATTTTGCTTATATTGATAGTGCAAGTTGTGAATAACATGCTCAATTGAGTTCATTGAAATATAACTATGCTGCACTTATGTGCAAGCTTTCCTTTAAGGAGATATGAGTAGATTTATGAAAAATAATGATAATTTTGTCTTAAATCAACTTTGTGTGTAGAATTCATTTATCATAATCAAAACGTTCCATATCATGATGGAATATTTCCCTATTTGGAATATCAATGGAACGTTTTGGTATGGGAAATTCACTTAATTCATTCTTTTTGGTTGCCATGAAAACTAAAATACATGAGATTTTTAGAAACTAGTGTAACCAAAATCTCATGAGAAAGAAAAGAGAAAGAGGGAAGTAGCAAAGAACGGGACACAGTCCTATAACTCCTCCCTCCCTGCCTTGTGCCTCCCCTCCCAACCCTCTCCTTCCTGGCCCTTTGCTTCCTCTCCTGGCCCTTTGCTTCACCTTCCGACCCTTTCGCTTTCCATTCCAGTCCTTTGCCTCTTCTCCCAGCTCTTTGCCCCCCCCCCCCCGCCTTTCCAAAGTGCCTACCTGATACTTTCTAATGCAATTAAATGGTGGGGAGGAAGACTTAGGAAAATAAACCATCCACTGTATGGGTATACGTAATTAAAAGGTAGTAGTTGCGCCAGAAAATTACAGAATGTGCGATTTTTATGGTGCAGTTTATGACATGATACAGGGATGTAAGTTTTCAGATTTTAATCTGATTTCAGATTCTTTCCCGTCATCACCTCAAAAAATATTTTTGAACCTGATTTCTGTACATGACGTTATATAGCGTTTTAAGATTATTCTGAATTTTCTCTCTGGGGTTTCAGATTTTTTCATTAACCCTGACTTACATCTCTGCATGATAGATATGACCACTAACAAGAATTTTCGGACCTTTATGACGAAAAACAGTGTCAATGTATCTTGAAACATCGTTTTTATGATCATAAATATAGTGTCCTAAAAAGTCAACATGGAAGAAAGAAATGTGTTACCGAAAAATCAGGAAACTTTTCTTCCCAATCGAAAATTGTGAAATTTAATGGAAAAGTATGTATAGTGCAAACCTAATCTCATCTTACACATATTATTTTCCTGCAATTCCATACAGGATTATGGCGAGAAAGAGTCTGAACGCCGATGACCTGGACCTGAGTCTGAGCGGTTCACAGCTGCTGTCCCCGGCCAGCGCCGGCCGCCGTCCTACTTCATCCAGGTCTACAGGCAAGAGACCTAGCTCGGCGTCAGGGCAGAGGGACAAAGCAGCTTTGGTGAGTACCTTAAAACCGCAACAACAAAAAAGAAAACCGAGTCCATAATTCTTCACCAACCAGAAAAATAAGGCACTCATGGTTCTACGGTGACATGACTACTGTGATTTGTCACATAATAGCATCTTTCTATTAAGTGTGAAGCTGCATGGAGTACCCAGGGGGGGCAAATTAAAACTATCCTTCAATAATAAAATTGTGAATCATAAGAAAGGTTTAATCTTACTCTAGATAATTCTTGATCGGAATAAAGACAATTGAAATGGGTTAACTTTTAGAAGTCAGGTTGATTCCAAGTAGTCCGCAAGGAAATGCATTTTACGAATTATAAACATAGATACATGTATGTAAATACTCGGAGTCCATATAGAAAACTTACATTTTCTCGTTAAAATGGTTACAATGTTTTCGCACATTTTTAGAATGTTGTCAATGGGATATCGGGCCGACAGGTGGCCCCTGCGCCAGGCAGTGGGCGACAGAGGAGTAATAGCTCAACTACCCCACGCCAACTGAGCTCCCGATCTGAGGGAAAGGGCAGCTCGAGTCACCGCGCCACTCCCAGGTCAGCCGCACCTAAAGCTTCGGCCAGGTGAGTGACTAGAGAATAACCATTTAAAAATGGAGACATAATCCTTTGCGATGATGAATCAGTCTGTGACCATAGCTTTTACATGGTTTTGGAAAATTGACAAGAGATTTATGAATAAGTTCGTAAGACAAAGTCGTGTAGTTCTATAAAAATGAAAATTGTCCATGTGCTCTTTTGATGTCATACCTGAAAGTTTTCATCGACATACACAGTTGTTCAAGGAAGTAGCGTAGAATGAATAAACAATCAACTTTCCTACATAATCTATATTAATATTTTTATAGTGAACATGGTAGCAATATGAAATCCTTCCGTATCTATGACGAACATAGTTAGGGTCTAAATATTAACATGTTCGTTTTTCTCCAGGGATGATTTCTTAGCACTGTTTGAAAGCAGCACGCAACCAAAGATCATGAAGCCAGGCGCAAATCGTTCTCATTCCCATCAAAAGGGGGCAGCAGGAGGGGCACGGCCAGCATGGGTAGGTAACACTCCTGTTTGGAAGTGCATGTACCATTTTATCCACATATGAAGAGAAATTGTCTTCCGAAAAACAAGATCGTATAACTATAAATATTCGTGTAATAATTACACTCTAAATGAAAATATGGTCTTCAGTGCCAACAAATATTGGCTACAAAGAAATAATGGAATACTTTTATAATCTTGATATCATTAATATTGTTATCAAAGTAATGTATTTTGTCTTACAAAGTTACATGTTGTATTCCAAGATATAACTTGATGTAAACATGGTTTGTGAACGTGAACTCTGTTTGAGAAATTTCACGTGCTGTTTGTATTTACAGCTTCAGCCTAGCCCCATCAATAGTGCTCGGAGTACCGGGTCTGCAGACGGCGGGGAGGGGGACCAGGGGTCGCAGGCCACAGGTGGGGGTCACAGCCGCTTCTCCCACAGCGTCTTCCAACCAGTCAGTGCCCGCACCTCTAGCACCCTGGAGGATGAGGAGCAGCTGGCTGACCCGCGTCACCAGTACCACGCTGAGCAGCTCATGCCACGACAGTCCCCACGGGAGGAGCTCAGGCTCAACCTGGACCAGCGTGCTCCTTCCCATGAGGAGATCAACTTTAACTTTGAGCAGAAGCCTTTTGAGCTCAAACCCCTGGGAATGGACCAGAGGGCAACCTCACATGAAGAGATGAGCCACAGTCGAAACTCACTCTACGGGGACAATGCTAACGCCTTTGGGAATGACCAGAAGTCGCACAAGTTGAACAGTATAGCCAATAACATGACATCCCAGGCTATGTCCCCTGGCACTAAAATGGCTCTCATGGACATGGAAAATTCGTACCAAAATATCAAACCCAAAACCCCAGTGAACCAGGTGCGGCAGCCCCAGTTTCCCCGGGGGTCAGGGAGGAGGTCAGCCGAGGACCATGGCAGGGTGGCCAACATGGCGGCTATCCGTATCCAGCGGTGGTTCCGGCGACACCAAACGCGGCGGAAGGCTGGGGAAGCCGCAATGAGGAGACTGCTGGATACAAAACGAGCTGAAAAAGCTGAAGAACTCTCACAAAAGAAAGACTATGTCAGCTCTTCACAACACCAAAGTGCAGAGCAAAGAAAACGTATCCGTGAAGAAAAGGCAAGACAAGCTCGGCAAGAAGCAATTCAGGTATTAATTCACTTCAAATTATAATATGATAATCAGGTTTAAAAATACTTTCACGACACTTTTGAAAATTCTTTGACATTATTAATTTTGTGAAATATAAGCTAATAGATTCTAAGTTACATGTATGGTCATTTGATAATTCTAATAGTCGAACCTCCGGCGCGACGAGGGTACTAAACATGAGTCTTGCAGAAACCCAACCTTCACTCTCCAAGCAGAGGAGTTATCACTATGGCAACCCCTACTGCTAATTATGGTGACCAGAGATCTGGCTGAGAGAGTGACAGTATTAATTTGATTATAACTCACTTACTATAAAAGATAGACCCTCAATATATGTGACAAAATTGTTTGAAAACACATGTAGTTTTTGAAAATAATCAAATGAATTGTATCTTGAAGGTTTTTTGAATAATTTAAGATTTTATCTGTCATGGTCCAGTGACCCCCACTACTTTCAATGGGCACATGGGGGTTTGTTTAACCCTTGTTCAGTCAGGCGTGACCAATGTGACGTCACGCCGGTTATTAGAATGAAGAAGGTCAGCTGTCTAAATGGTTCAGAGTAATGTTTCTTGATAAACACCCCATTTTAGGGTGATAAGAGGACATATACGAAAGACGCTGTTATTGTTATTTTGTTATGGCAAAATGAAATTTTTGTGAGGGAAAATTTAGAGAGTAGTCAGGAAATTTTGATCTTGGGGCAATTAAAAATGTGATTTAAAGTGCGAAAGTACTGTGGCATATCAAATGCAAAGTAAGGCAGGCGACACTCACATAGCTGCAGTGATCATGCGAGGCAATTTCACATTTGAGATTTTGTGGCGCAGTTTAAGGCTTTTTATTTCAATGAACAATTTTAATATAAACCTAGTGAAACAATATGTAATTTCCAATGTATAAATGCGTGCTGCCGCCATTAACCCATAACTGCAGCTATCGACGTCATGACATTGTGAGGTACTAATCCATCACTGAGAGTAATTGATCTAGTAAAATTATATACATGTAGTTCTCAAAAACTAAAGTCATACATGAATTATGAATTTTCCAACGTGACTCGCCCTCACATACCTTTAGATCCAAGGCCCCCATAGCCGTTACATGTTTTTTTTAAACAACATTAACCCATCATTCATGGTACTAAAAACAATTTCGTGTTAATCATTTTTTATTACAGGAGTTACACAAAAAGCGTGAGGAGAGGCGCAAAGGGAACGGGAGCAAAGCAGAAACTGAGGTGAAATACCTGCAGCCCTCGGGTAAACTGACCAAGGGCCCTTCCCACAATAAGACAAACAACGTAAAGTCCAAGAAGAAGGCGACGTCAGGAGGAGCTGCCCAGCACACTGCTGCCCCTAACACAGGCTCCGACTCCGACAACGAGCAAGTGAGCGGGGCGGTGGGCGGCCAGTCACCCCGGCCCAGTACTGCAGGCTCAGCCGGCAAGGGTATTGAGGATATCTTCCAGGTCAGTCTTCATTATTAATATTGTGTAAGAACATGTATCTAGGAAAGGCACAAGATAGATGTTTGTTGATCGGTATCCCTAACTTAAATGTGATTGATTGATAAAAATCATAACTTTCCCTAAAATGGGTAGTCATGAGGCCAAAAATAAAATTGTAGTGTTCAGGTAACATAGGTCGAAAAATATATGGGTAGGTAGGTTGATTCCCCCCCCACATATTATTATAGGACATATTTCCTAGTCGGAATGATACACACTTGTCCTATTCTACTGACTCTGTCGGACAAATCCCCTGGTCCCGTCAGTGTCGCTATAGAAAAAAAAACAATTTTTAGCATTTAAAAAACATGCCCTGAGCATATTTTTTCTGGTCAATTCTTTTAATTTTGAAACAAAAATGGAAAATAAATCCTCTAAAAAAAATTAGGGTACGGCCAATAAATTAGGGTAGGTCGGGTTACCTGAACAGAACCACTTTTGCTGTGGTGCCCTATGCTGCCCCGGGCAGACGGGCAATGCTTTAATGTCGAGCCTTGCACCACCAATGAGCCTCTGTAGAAGGGTTTGATCGTTAGATCCACTGGTCTGTGCACACCGTCACGGCTGGTGGTCCTGTGTGGTGGTGGTGGTGGTGGTGGAGCAGGGAGGAGGGCGTATTCACAACGACTCATTGATAGCCACCGCAGATACTGGACCCGAGGACAGGGGTCCGGACAGTTGGAGATTTCTTGATTTTTAGGCCTGACTTTGATCTATAAATATAGTCTGCTGATCCTAATCCGAAGTTTCTGGCCCATTTGTAAAAAAAAATGTACGTGCCCTAGGGATACAGCCTAATATGATTTTGTGTCAGTTAAGTCATGAAAACTTAATCTTTTATGTCAGAAATATTACAAAAACAAATTAAATGTAAACCTCTTGACCCTCAAGCCTATGGGCGTGCAATAGTTATCATTCTGTACGAAACAAAACTCTTCAAAGTTTATTATGTGTATATTCCATTCCTCATACAGAACAACAGCCCCCGTCCGTCGGTGCATAGAGAGGAGGAGGAGCGGCCTGCCGCCGTGGGTGGTGAGGATGATGAGGACGACCGGACTATCACCGCCCTACAGACAGAGCGGTCGGCTGGTGTGGGCAGTGGGGCGGAGGGAGGCCGGGCTGAACAGTCACTGGTCGCCAGTCAGACTGGCACCAAGACCACCCTGGAAGACCTGATGGAAACGTTAAAGAAGCTAGAGGAAGAGGATAAACTACCTGCCGAGGAGCACAATAAGAATAAGACACCGCGGAATTGGCGTAAGTTCTCATTTCATAGAAAGGGTCCTGCGTAATCTAAGATTTATTAGGGAACCCTGACACTAGGATAACCTCAAATTTGATTCTCTCCATATGAATGTACAAGGTACGTTAAATCCTTATACTTTTATTTAGAGTAACATAATCGCCTCAATCTGTAATATCTTCAGCATAGTGTTGCAGTGGGTTTTCACCGTTTCAGTAGACAATCTGGACCGGGATGGATCAGATGAAGAGAAGACAGACCTCTCTATGCTTACCGCTGACAAGTTGAAGAAGCTCAACCCATCCAAAGACAACATAAAGAAAAGCGGATTCCTCACCGACGAGAAACTGCGGAGCATCATCTCCTTCCTGGACGAGGTGGAGACAGCCGACAGACTCGACGAGATGGATCAGGTACGTTTTTTTTCCAGTACTGAGTGGTCACAAAATGGAACAAATCAGATGTATACACATTTACATTTGTTTTTCTCTGCTGGCTTACTACACACAGAAATATCAGAGGAAAATTTACAAGTTGCTCATAATTTTCGAATTTCCTTTGAAGTAAAATGTGAACTTGAGGACTTAACAGTTTAGTATTTTTAAATATTAAGTTTTCTTTTTATATCGAAATCTATACCTACTTTTTATATGCAAATTTAACAAGTAAAGATAATCCTCTTGATTTCGATCCTTTCAGGATATGAACAAGGCGAGTGAGGCAGTGAGTGCGGAGGTCTTGTCAAACGAGCTGTCCCTGAGGCCTCCCCTGCTGGTGCCGTCGGCCGAGGAGGTGGAGGAGCTGGAGCAGGCCACAGTCATGGCCTCCGAGGTGACCAACAAGGTGCTGGCCCAGCGCCTGGAGCTGGAGGAGAAGCAGCGCTCAGTCGCCATGCTCCAGAAGGCACTGGTAATGTCACTTTTAGGTTGTTTAGTTTTACTTGGTAAACTACTTATACTGTCTGTACAGAATACATATTGAATACATCCCGATGGAAGGTTTAAAAGAACCGAAACATGTTGATCCAACACACATTAATTCATTGATAAATAAAATACAGGTCCACCAACGGATTGAGTGTGATACAGTTCAGCTATTATAGATGTTAAATACATGTTTAATATAGGCTAGTGTTTCCTTAGTTCATATAAAGGGTGTATCTACGAATTTGAATTGGTAAAAATAACGATTCGCTTTAAGTTGGAACACTATTTAAGTAACTATTACAGTATTGTAATTCTAGCTTGCAGAACTGAATGTATGTTTTTTTCTATTCGAACGTAGAATCAACAACGGGAGCTGACGATCCGCCACGCGCGAGAGACGGAGAAGGAGATGAAGAAACGACTCGACGTCCAGAAGGAGGAGTATGAAGAGACCATAAAAAGACACCTCTCGTTTATTGACCAGGTAAATACCCGCTAACACGAGGTGACAGGGAAACATACACCATCTCCTAAAAGCAGTTAGTTAAAGATACCCCGTATGTTACCATTTAATCAGCCATTACAATACTTACACAAAACGTTCTTCTTAACTTAATCTTTAACATAAATCATGAGTCTATTCTTAATTTGATACGTATATTCAGCTTCTTTTTTTTTATGTTGTTCCCAAGTAGAGGACATTGGTTTATAACGATCGCCGATTCTTGGATGTGGTAGTGTAATTGATCTGTATTACTATTCCTGATTTGCAGTTAATTGACGACAAGAAAGCGCTTAGTGAAAAGTGCGAGAATCTGGTAAAGGAACTGAAGCAGGTGGATAAGAAATACCACGATAAGTTGAAGCTGATGCAAGATAAGTAAGTAGACCAGGAACCATTTGCTGACACATTTTGAGACCCTCAAATGGCTTTTCTGGTTTGTACGTATTTCTTGCAAGATGTAATGCCAACTCGAGCAATATCAACGATATGAAAATAAGGATTTATCATTACAATTCCGACGATTTCATCGACCAGTACCTTCACCTCAATATATCTTACCAGAATACATTTAGATTTAGTGTACATAAAATCAACTAATATAAGACGAATCGATCTTGCCAATAGCTTTTTCCCACGGTGTTCACTGAGTGTGTTTTCATTTTGTAGCCATGATATTGAGATGAAGAAGATAAAAGAGGTGCAAGCAGCAGCCGAAAAGTTGCGACGTGAAAAGTGGATTGACGAGAAAACCAAGAAAATTAAGGTGAAGTCCCATGGATTATGTATACAAGGACTTAGATTAAAGTTTAAAGTTTAGCTTTCCTTGTTTCAATGATAAATATTGATCTCGTTCGTATCATCGAAACAGAAAAGTGTCTTTTATTTCAGCAGCCGAAAAGTTGCGACGTGAAAAGGGACGTTGCGACGTGAATGGGCGGTTTCATGTAATTCCAAAATCGTGTGCCCTTGCGCTACTTTGTGACATAAGCTTCTAATGATTGAATTTAAATCCTTTTTCTGCGAACTAGAAGTCAACGCCCTTTTATTCCACATAAGTTCATAGAAACTTGTCTATCCAGAAAAATAAAAAATAAAGCGAATCTCCATTGCTTCTATTTTCTCAGGAGATGACCGTGAAAGGCTTAGAACCTGAGATTCAGAGGCTGATAGCCAAGCATAAAGCGGAGTTGAAGAAGATAAAGTCCATCCACGAGGCGGAGCTGCTCGAGTCTGACGAGAGGGCCGGTCAGCGCTACATTACCATGACCGAAGAACTGCGGGACCAACTGGCCAAGGAGAAGGAGGCAGCCTGTGCTAGGGAACGAGAGCTAGCCCGTCAAACGTACGTACTGAACTTTATCTGTATTAGAAATACATTTTTACCTTTGCCAAAATGACAGATATTAGTGGTCTCAATTAGAGTGCGCCAGTTGAATTAGAAAAGCGATGCTAAAAGCTAGAAATTGACTCCTAAGTAATGGATTGCAAAGATATATGCCCGATTCTAATAGTCATCATATTTCAGGGTGAATTGAAATTCTAAAAAGCAACTTTAAATTTGTTGTTGGTCTTGACTCTCAAAACTGCATACATGTTTGTTCAGTTACGAGAAGCAGCTGCAGCAGGAAGAGGAGGCGTACCAACAGCAGCGGCGCCGCCTCTACCAGGAGGTGCAGGACGAGAAGGAGCGGCTGGCCTCGTCCACGTCCCGACAACGTGCCGAGCTCGACAAGCTGCAGCGACAGCTCGAGGAGAACCACAGCAGTGCTGCCGGCGTCATGCGGCATGAGTATGAGAAGGCCAGGGAAGAGCAGGAGCGGCGGCATTCAGTGAGTTTTGTATTCTTGAAGTCAGCATTTTAATGTGAGCGTTTTAAATTATGAATATTGGTTATCGTAAATGATAATGCATATGTATAACCATCCAAAACATAAGATAAGTCGAATTATAGTCGCATTAAAAATGTTGATTTCATGACACAATTATTTGTTATTAATGGGCATTTCTTTCCACATTAGACTGAACTGCGCCAGCTGAAGGAGCAGTTGACAGTGGAGAAAGCTGCCTGGGAGGAAAATTACAAGAAAAAACAAGAAACTTGGCTCATATCTAAAGAGCGGGAACTCAAAGAACAGGTGGGTTGAGAATTCATGTTTCATGTCATAGACATTAATGTCATTAAGGTGCATGTAGTTAAATACTACAAACATGGAGGATGAAAAAAGATACATTGTAGTGAACCACCACAATGTGGACACTTGAACTGTTTTGATCTCCACTCCAGAACCGGTCAAGACTACGTACTTTTATAATTATGTGAATCGTGAGTAAGCATTCAACATTTAGGATATTCACCAGGACCAGATACTTTTTTTTTCAGATATATACGTATCTTTAAATATGCTCGTTTAGATTATAACCACTATTATCTCTGTATGCATGTTAGGTGCGGCGTGAGCGGGACAAGGAGATCGAGGAGGTGATAAACCGGCTGGAGGAGGACAACCAGATGGCCCGAGAGGAGTGTGAGCGGGTCGCCGAGAACAGAATCAAGTAAGGCACTCGTCATGTGGCCAGTTTCTCATTTCAATGAAAAATCTCGTCTAATTACCATACGGTTTTAACTATGATGGGATTTGGTCACTTTACTGGATAGGCAATGTTCTGCATTGTTCTATGATAAACACAACAGAAAATCAAGTAGAAGTTGTGAACCTCGGTATCTATCTGTATACTAAATTCCAACAATATTCCCCGTACATTTCCTTTGTATATTCTATAATGATACAGGGAGGATTATGATATATAGTGATCTTTATTTATGATAGATTGATAGATGATTGATCTAAAGACATGTAGTGTATAGTAGAATATTCAATATATCACACCCCTCTCTGTGAAAAAAATATTTTATCGATCCCTAAACCCTGCTAGATTCAGGATTCTAAAGTACTCTTGACTTTACAAACAGATTCACAACAGCAGAGGTTTTTTTGATACACTTGACCACAAACTTGGAAATACAATCAGTTACTGGATTATAATCAACGAACCGTAACCTGCGAACTGCGAAATATTGATTTACATTTAATGAGTAAGTTTTACTCTTCTTTTACTACAGACGAATTCGGGATAAATATGAAGGAGAAATCACAGAGTTAGAGCGCACGGAAAGAATAACTACACAAAAATATAATGAGACTAAGGTAAGCTGCGAATGATTATACTCGTCATTTAAAAATAAGTTTTTGTTAATTACTGTAAGTTCATTTAACAATGTTTGATACTTTGAAGTAGATTAAATCTGAACGATAGTGGTTTCTAATATTAATGTCCATTTAAGTTAAACATTTTCTATTTGAAGGAATTGAATCATATCAAATACTGATGTTTAACCTTTAAACTTTTACTTAAGGCTCGACTGGCTGAATTTGAAGGTGAAAATGAAAGGATGAAAGTCACCCTAAAACAAAAGTTACGAGAAATAGAAGAACTCAAAGAGGTAAGCAGTGTTCCTCTTTCGGATGTTGTGTCATTTGGTTTATGTCATAAGCAATCGGCACGTGTTCCGCGTTAGTTTGACGTAACAGGATAGCTTCTATTTCATCGGGAAAAAGCACATAAATTCGCCAAAGACAAGAAAAAGAAATAGCTGTTATTCAGACTATTGTTCTTTCCTAGCTCCTAGAAAAGCGCAACGAGGAGCGGGATCGGGTGGCCGATGTCATCAGGCAAGAGTTTGCCGATAGGATTGTCGCCACAGACGAGGAAAATAAGAGAGTGAAGAACGAGATGTCTGAAATGAAAGCGAGACACAGGATTGAGCTGGAACGAGCCAAGGCCGAGATAGACGTAGTCATCCGGAGCAAGGAGGAGGAGATGGCAGAGGTCCACAAACGGTTAGTCTGCCTATATCTATTGGGTTCTTTTTTTATTTTCTAATCCAAGACAAATCATACATTACTTTAGTTTTAGCGTGACCTTTCTTCCAGGTATACCAGATTCAGACGGTCATATTCAGTTCCACAGATTCGACAACTTCTTTAACTATCAGATCTAAGAATTCTACTTCATTCTCACTACAACATTTTGGACAATGTTTATACAACTAGACGCAATAGAGTAGGGTATTGGAGTCTTAGTTTCATGTAACATTCGGAAACAGATCACTCTTTACCACTCTATAGGTAAAGTGATGAATTGATATTCATAACATCATAGACTATGATAACATATAGCAAAATATTATGAAATTAAAGAAAGATAAGAGATATGATGAGGTTAAATAGCAATATCACTTTCTATCGTTACTACTGGTTAGAAGAATGTTCGTATGTAATTTCAGGGTCAAACAGGCGATTGTCAAGAAGGAGGAAGTGGTGAACCAGCTCAAAGCCCAGTACCAGTCGGCTTTGAAACGGGCCGACCACCTCGAGGGGCTGCTCGAACAACAACGGAAACAGCTACTGAAAAAGTAGACCCTTCTTATTAGTAACCAGTCGTTTCTAGAATCCATTCGTTTCAATAGAAAAGACCAGCATGGAGATCTAGCAAAGCTCATGTGATATTTTTGTGAATGAATCCCTGACCTTGTTATTTGAACTGTTGATAATGTTATAAGACAGAATTAAGTAGTAGAACAACCACCATCTCTTCAGTACAACGCGGTAACTGTGGTCTGAATAACTCCTTTATGCTATTTTGAAATAAGGTTCTTCTTCATGTTAGCACCTTAAAAGGTGTTAAGATTCATGACTTTGAGCTTTACTATTAAATTCTATATAGGGAACCACTGAAATTCTATCATGTACTGACCTTGGCCTAAGTCATGCTGGTGTACGGTAAGGTCAAATGAGATACCTTGTTCTGTGAGGTTCAAACTTTCATAGAAGTACGCATACGATACGTATAATGCGATTTATTCATTCTGTGTATATACCAATCAAGAGCGTTTCCATCTTAGTGTAAATATTGTACAGTTTGAGTATTCGGATATCGGACATCCCTTTGCTATAACAAGCATGTCGATATTAAGGTTACGTGATGTATGAAGACTATTTATTACGACCGCAGATGCTAGTGATTTGTTTTACTATATATGGTTATTCACCCCCTTAAACTGTCTCTGACGACTAGAAATCGAAATCAACAATTGAAGAGAGAGAACCCTCCAGGGTACGAGCAGTAACCTGGCCGGCAGAAAGGTCCCCAGACAGCTGGTCTCTGAACCCGGCGACATGGGACAGGTGTGACGTGGTTTATTTAGTAAGTTTCATATGAATACTGATGGAAGAGGTATTGTAGTTAGGTAAGGAACGTGTCAGGCGTAGGAGCAAAGCTGACGTTTTAGGAAAGGAGTGGGCGCTACCAGTGTAAACTCTATCGTCACCCCCCTCAGGGAGGCGCCTTTTAGATACTAACACAATCCTAAAAATAGATTATCCAAGTCCTAGTAATGAAATTTCTTGTGAAATCCATGTTAATGAGAAAACCCCACATTTAGAATCTTGGTAAGTTTTTCTGCAAGTGAAACCCACACACTGTTGATAATAAACCATCTTAATCACGAAGCCGCTTGGTACATCCATATTGGGATTTTTTTTCTTTGACGGATTAAAGAATGTGATACTATGACAATTAAGGAACACTGCCATGTCATGCTTCAAAATGTTGAGTATTTTGATCAACATCCCAGGTCCGACGTATCAGACATTCGGAACCATTCTTCATGTTGACGCATCATGTATCAGGGGTGCTGGAATTGAACTACCATTACGCAGAACACTGTAAACTGATTGAAAGCTTAGGAGAATGCTCCATTCACATAGGGATTTCCTTGAACTACAATGCTTGTTTGTGTGTGAAAGAGTCAAAACTATAAGTCATCAATGCATTGATAATCACATATCGTTGTTTGACAGTATTCTTTGTTTAATAGCATTCGTACTATAAAAATCTTCCTGCTAATATTGAACATCAAATAAACAGGGCCCTCAGATCCCGATTATGATTATGGACGCTGATTAGATGAATTTTATGTTTAGGGCCTGAAACCTAATTTAAGTTTTTGAATTGCTTTTTGTAGCGTCAACTCACTTGATTCGTTCTGAATGCGTGTATTTATGTTATCTAGAATTAATTATATTATTCTATTATATTAAATGTACGTGCGAGCCCTACTAAAATTTGAACAACTGAGTTATGAAACCTTTGTGAGGTTTATCTACGCACTATTTTAAAGCACTGAGCCAACCTGAAATCTCCCATTTGAATAGCTAATTTTGTCTTACTTTAATGTTTATTGTATGAATCTTTTTGAAATACTGGTCAGTGCTTACCACATGTGATACAAATACAACTTTATGAGTTAGCTACTTGATAGATTGGTTTATGTCTAGACATCTTGTGATATGGTAATCCATAAAGTCATCGTTCCATATTTATTGCATAATTTGTATTTGGTATATAACTATCATGTTTCAATATAATGAGAAGGGAAAATCGAAATGCACGTTGTAATCTAACGAATAACTTGAACGGACGTATCGAAAGCTATGGTAAATAAACGCCGCTCTCATTGTAATACAGGCATCTAAAATTATCTAACATTTCCCGCACATGTATTTATAGCCATTGACTTGCTATGAAAACATAAAATTAATCTTATCATTTCTCGTTTTTCCACCAAGTCTAATCGATTCCATGTAAACTTCAACCGCAATCCCTTTCAACATCGTTTTATGGACAAACAGACTTCACATAAATAGCTCACTGGATGCTTACATGTATTATATGTAAGCGCGTTATGAGTTCATCCAGTGGTCCGTTCGTGCAATTCATATCGAAATAATCTGTGATTCGTACATATGCTGAAACCCCCGCGGTATTTACCAATACCTTACGAAGAACTGATAGGATACAGATGCTTCGGTTTTGTTTACACTGATGTGCAAAGCTCTATTCTAAAACTAAAAAACGAACCATTTCAACATGCATCTATAAGATATTTCATGTAGTGGAGTTGACAATGTGTGAACATATAACACAATTGTAGAGGCAATGCTTCTTTCTTGGACTGTATGACGGTCTCTGTTCGCCGTACCATTGCCCTCTGGACATTTGTTTTACACTTCTTTCACATGCGTTTATTAGTGCATCATAGGTTGTGGAATTGAAGTGCCTTCAGAACAAGTGTAGTGTTTGAGGTCGTTAGAAGTGAGATCGCAAGAAGCATGTTTGTTTTGAAAAAGAAATTGTTTTTTTTTCTACCGATCTGAAAAGTAAGATATTTGAAAATTTGATGGGTCTCTTGTGAAAAACGTTTGGTCTACGACGATATCGCAGTCACACACAAAAAGTCGATAGATCTTAAGTTATGAACATTGAAGTATTTGAATGAACGCGGCAAGCTATGATCATCTGTTGACATAAGTTATTAAAAAGGTGTGCCAATGCCTTTCAACCTGTTCCTGTAAAGAATACAGCGCGGAAGTAAACTTTTACATCTATTTCGTATTGTAAATGTACTCTGTAAATTATATTGTTATATATTAGAATAAAATGTATCGTAGTGCTTTTGCATTAACTCAACTTGTGCCTTTTCTTTTTGCTGGATACATATGGTTATAACGAGACTTATACCATACAAGTAACAGTTTCATATAGTTTTATTGATAAATATTTGTATTTACATTTGGTTATTTTCAAATCGTGTAATATAAAAGTCCAACATAAGTAAGAGGATGGATATGACTTGTAGAGCAAGCAAATGGTTTTTTTTGGGGGGGTGCCATTCGCTAGTCAACCTACCCCAGCAAAGAGGGATTAGGGTCGGATGGTAGTGCCGGTCAAATTTATACAAGATTACAAAAATACCTTTCCGACAGGGATGTTGGTTTGATTATCAGGTTATGTTGAATATTTGTTGTAAATATCGGTTAGAAATTGGGGGCTGTGCTCCCAAACCCCCATTTTTCTTTTCTTTTTGCTATCTTTCTATTTTCTTATCAATTGCATCATAAACAATGACCAAGAAACCTGGTCCATTGACCAACCTAATATAAACAATAGGGGATTATTCTCCGAAAACATGTTGACTACTGAGGTGATGCCTTTTTGGGTGTTTTAACACCAGAAAACTATATCACACTGAAATGTATAACCAGTATCGATGTACGAGTTATTATGTTACGTATTACGTTAATGTACCAGTTTTATCAACAAAAGGTACGCGACCAATTATTCCTTAATAGGTAACGAAAATTACATAATACGGCAGGTAAAGAAGATTGTTCTCAGATACAAACGCAGTTTTTTAGTCGGCCGCTCATCTCTGAACATGTACTGCAGTTATATAGTATGATAAGCTTGGTTAACAGATCACCGGTCGAATCGACCATAAGGTCTGTTGTTACCTGATTACTGTAGATGAATAACTAGCTGAGCAGACTGAATAATATGAAACTGTACACTAAAGACCGTAGACAGCCTGCCTTTATCACGAAATCTGTGCTAGAAAATGTGACACAAATATGCATAGTATTTACAATCGCAACAACCTTCACTTATTTTTTAAAACTTGATATACAAACAAATTTAAGGTTGATATCAAGTAGATTCTCGAATTCAAATTAGTGGTTCTGTGATTTATAGAATTGATTTCTATTTTCTTTTTTTATGCAAAAGTCAGGATCTTCTTTATTGTAGTCGATGTAATATACTGCCGCAACATCACCTTCAATACAAAGTACAAGTATAAACGTCTTTTTTCTCATCACATATTTGACACTTCACCTCACAGCACCAGATAAATTTACAGTTGCACTTGGTTCGCACCTGGATCTGCGACTTCTTGATCCTGAGGCCGCACGACGTACAGAGCACCTTGCAGCTCCTCCGCTCGTACTTGGACACCTTCTCGGTCCTGGGCACCAGTCGGCACTGGCGCCCCAGGGTGCCGGCCACGCCCAGCGTCTGGTTCTTCCTGCAGTAGTCGGGGGACGGCTCCAGGTAGACGAGGTCCGTCTTCCTGATGCGCGGAATGTCTCTGAGCGCGCTGGCCGCCTTGTGCATCATGACGCCGTTCTCAAAGTCCACCTTGATGGCGCGGTCGTGCTTCTTGCGGAGGAAGCCGCCGATGGTCCTCATGTCGGCCAGCTGCTGCCAGCACGTCTTGGTGGTGCACGCCCCCGACACGCCGTGACACTTACACGGCAGGCGCATCGTCCGCCGCACCGCCTGGCACAATAGGGAGAGTTTGTTGAATGAAATTTTTGACAAGAAAAGAGTGGTTTGGAAAGGAGTTACTTGCTGAAAAAAAACCTAAGAAATTGGCCCCTTAAATTCTGGTGTTTAATTTTAAGGCTCCTTTCATAAAATTGTGTAAATTAAAGCATTATGTCTATTATCCACTGTAGTTAAAACCTTCAGTTATTGATTAAAGTTTATACATTATAGGCCCTATATCTTTTCTAACTGCTTTATTTGAAACTCTTTTATTGCTATATTCTGCGGTTGGTTTGCAAGCAGCCCTGAATGACAAAAGAGGCCACATATTGCATCATGGAACCTATCATAATAATGGCATATTTTTCGAAATTCTGTAGGAAGGATACAGTCCATTTCTTCTTATACACATAGGCCTACCTAGATTAAAAAATCCATGTAAGCATCTAATGACCAGTACATACCCTTCTGCCGGCTTCGTTATTGTGTAGGTTAACAGTGGCACGGGCGTCGGTTCCCGTCTCAAGTGCGTCAACGAAAAGCTTTGAGATGCGTTCACCAAAGCGAATATTGTCACTGCATCCTCCCCATTTCCAGTTGACGCCGCCTGGAAAAGGCAATTTACTCATGAAACTTATGTGACTCTTCACTAAAACCAAGTCTATGGCTAATCGTTGCTTTCTATAGTCGATATCGATAGATTGGCTATTCCCATGCTATTCTAGTATAGCGACATTTAATTACTGTATTACTTCTTTAAACTTCTAAAACAACGATTGAACTTAGAGGGTGAGGTTGTGGATATGGGTTCAGACAGTCTAATAACATGATTCAAAACTAGGGGAAAGAAATATCTACACCGGGTCAGCTAGTACTACTTTGCACGGGGTGAGGCTGAAAGAAGTAAGAGAAGAAAGGTCACAATACGGTTTAAATCGAATATCGAAGGACAAATATAGGACAGCAGAAAAAGGCCCAATGATGAGGATTATTAATCATCCCCCCTAACCCTTGCACACGTACTGTACTTCACATCCAGAAACGAAAGTCTCATATATGTATCTTTATATAATATTTATCGCTCTCGTCAGTCAGAGTACAAAACGATGTCTTAATAAATGAGTTTCCAGACCACGCCACCTAGTGTGTAACTGAGGCCCAGAACTGCTGCCCAGACAAGCTGGGGGTTATTTTCTCTTTGAGCATGTGTAAATTATCCTAAATTGGCTATATTCAACTACCTATGACTTTGTAACTACAAAAGTTTGGAGAATCTTGCAAAAATCGCCATGTAGTCCAGAATCTGATCTTTTTATTGACATAAAGGACATAGCTGTGAATGGTTGTCTTGTATTTTAAAAACATTTTGCAAGATTAAAAGTTTTGATTTAATCTTTAGCCAATGGGAAGGGTCCCCAGAGGCCTTATCAGCATTATGTAATAGTCCACCACCAATCAGGTGCTGCGCGACACCCACCACGTGCATTTGTCTGTCCAGCCTTCACTGAACCGTGACAGACGCGCGAGGTGCGGATAAGAATCTATTGGAAAATGATCACATACTGCCAATTGTTATACTACTCACACTTTTTTGAACCGAGCCGGCATATATGATTATAACCGTAACATAATATTATTGTATTACGGTTAGAGTCTACTTATTTATTAGATCTATTCATATACTCCGGCCTCAGGGTTATATCAAGATCTCAAATTTAATACCTGACATGAGGGTTTTAGGTATAGCTTTCCTAATGAAGGGAGATCCATTCCTATATAGTGTTGCAAAGGTCGGTAAAAAGTGAATTTTTGTTGAAGGCTTGTCGGGTTCTTGATATCTTATCAGTAAGTTTTGAAGACCCTGTGAATACGCCACTCCATAGGCCCTTTTCACCCGGATGAACCTACTATAAAATAACTCGGAGAAGGGAAAGACGTGGGGCTGGGGACAGCAGGGGGCGTTGCTGCATGCACCATGCACCATGACGTAGTTCTCCAATCACCGTTTGATGGCGCGGTGGTGGCGGTGGTGGTCGGGGCTGGTGGTGGTGGTGGTGACATGGCGGGAGTCTCACCTCGTTGTCCCTTGCGACTGTTGTCACAGCCACACTTCTCGATGTCGCCAAGGCTGCAATTCCTCGTTAACGTGTACACCACTCCTGCTGTGCTGATGGCCTGCACGAACGCCACCTCGCGGGACGCTGAAAAAGGAGAGGTATAGAGAACAGACACAGGTGCGCCACCTGGTTTACGGAATTACATGACCGCTGCCATTGACATGGGAAAATGAATAGGCTTACGTTAGGAAATTATAATCACGAGCAATACATTTTTCTTTTCAAAAGAATGGATAATAGAAATAATTCAACCAATTATAATCACCAATTTAGACTTATAACATAGGTCCATTTAATGTCTGGGTCTGGAGCTACCTGGTGACACACCAGACACTAAATTTATTTCATAGCCTATTAGAATTCCAGCCCCTATAAGCCTACCTTCACCACTGTCCTGCCTCTCAGAAACCAGTGTATAAAAGATTTGTTATCACCTGGGAGGGCAATAATGCCTGTCTGTGAATGCCAATGCCAAGTTTTATGTTATCAGTAAACAATTTCAACATTTTTCTGTGTAATTTATATAGAATAAATCAAACCTACAGACTGTTGGAGCACTATAAGTAATTGTTATTGCCCTAGATTGCACACACCTATGATTGTCTTGGGCTAAAGCCCTTGACGCTATGTACAATAACAATTGCTTTGTGTCTTGGTCTGCACTATGTATTATAGTGCATACCAATGGGGCAAAACAATTGTTATTGCCATGATTTGCAGATACCATTGAGGGCTTCAGGCTGAGACATGCAAACTGGGGAAATAACAATAATTGCTGAGTGGGCCTATAGACTGTGCTTGATTTATTCTATGTCAATTATACAGAAAATGTTGAAAATCTTTACTGACAACACAAAAGTTGGCATTAACATTCACAGACAAGCAATTTTGCCCTCTGAAGCAATAGCAGAGTGTATATTCCCCTCCTTCTTAGAGGACAGGACAATGCTGAAGGTATATAGGTTGGGCTCCTGATAACCTGAATGTATATAAGATAGGAGACTGAACTATAGAGGTTAATTATCTGTTATTTGTAGTGTGCGTAAATTGTTGTAATTAGGTTATAGATAATAACTAGCTCCGTACGCAGTCTCCTCCTCGTTGACTGCTGTCGTCCAATACATAATTATAGTTCCCACATCATGTAAGACATGAACACTCGCGTGAAAGGATATTGTTTGTTTATTATCCAGTGTATAGTCGCTTTGTGACAAGAACTCGATTGACCATGATCAGTCCCGAGGTAGAAATCCCCTCAAACACATTCAGTCAACGATCACACGCTCTTACACAATTTCTATGCCTCTATCCAGAACCAAGACTGCAGGTTAAAGGTCCAATCTTTCCAGGATGTTACTCACACAGCGTTACAGCGAACTCTGACTGACTGAGAGCAAACACGCTCTTTTCGTATGGTATGTCACACCATGACTCCTCCCCCATTTCACTATTGACAAAGTGAAACATGGCCTGCACGTGCGCTTCTAAAGCTCACACCGTAGTGCCTACAAAACATGGACTGGTCACCTGCGTCAGTACAAGACTTTGTTGTTGTACTTTCAGCAGGACTACGTGGGAATATGATTATTACCATGATAAATAATCATAATAATTTTACAGTCATTATCCATATGATTATAGGTCGAATGATTCTTATATTACAGCCATTATCCATGAATAGGTCGAATGATTTTTATATTAATGCTGTGCGGATTAATTTGCCAAATACTAAAAAGAATACTTAAAAGGACGTAGGCTTTCAATTGGTCCCTTTTTAGTATAATAAAGAAACTTCAGATTTAAGACGCTTAACAAGAAAAATTAAACTAGGCATACAAACAATCTGTGAATTGACTGACCTCGGGTTTGCCGTCCTGTGAGTACCGACGTGGCCGAGTGCGGACAGTCCCAGCGGTCCCAGCGGAACTGGAACCGACACTCCTCCATACTGACCTGGGCACCGGCCGCCACGCTCTCGGCGAACGCCAGGTGCGCCTGAAAAGGGAGGGAACCGAGCGTAAAATCACAAATAATGTTTCTGTAGGTATATCAGTATAATAACATTATGTATGTTCAAATAGCATGAAGTCTTGGGGACAAAGTCAATTATCTTCTGTGCAATTGATGTTCTGATGGTGATGATTATTATTGTTGGAATGTAAGTTCCATCAGCAATTGTACAAGTATATCAGGACCAACTCATATTTTTTTAAAGATTGTAGTAGACTGTGTTGTGATCGGATATAATTAATATAAGGGGATGAGAACGACGGCAAGGCAAGTTATTTGCGCAATTGTATTCCCATGGTACGCGGCGCATATTGCTCCTCCGTGTGTTGGGGTCGTGACGGGGAGGGGAGGGATGGCGAGGTTCCTTGAGTGGAACTTTTGAATTGGCCTGTACTTCCTATAGTTAAGACTAAAGAGAGGTGTGTCAAACAGTAATTATTTGAACTTTCCAATAACTTTTTGTTCTAATCAAAGGGAGGGAAGTTTTCCTTGCGTGGAATTTTTGATTATACTTTCAATAGTTAAGATTTAAAAAAGGGTGTGGAAAACGATGATTAATTGAAGTTTCCAATATTTTCTTATCATTTTCTTAATCAATTAATGCTTTGTAAGAAATTTATTCACATTTTGTTTGAAACATAATTTATGCGTCTGTGAAGATTAATTACTATTAAGAGTGTTATTCATTGTAAAATGGGGACGCAGGGTAGGAAGAATTGGACCTTTTTTTCGGGCAGTTATGGCCGGATGAGGGACTCTACACTCAAGGATGGTGTGACCGGTTTAGGGCCAAGGGGTTTGACTGATTGCCCAGTGGACGCCAACGTCCTGATGATGCAGAGAGACATCACGACACACTGCTTTTTAATGGTGATCAATTGTTTCCCTAAATCGTTCACCAGAACGTAAGTAAACATTAACGTCTTCTGTAAAACACATGAATAACAGTGCCTACGACTTTTCGAACATGTGTACAGTTGATTATAACAACACTTCCAAACGATCTAATTCTTCCAATACTTGCTTCCATGGAGAGTTTAAGCACGGGTATCGACACGACAACTATTAAACCTATGCATTCAATCAACGAGAGTAGAAAGTCCCTTCTACTCTCGTTGATTCAGTGAAGTGTGGGGTAGACTAGCCTAAATAAAATAAATATCCGGATTTCCCCCCCTTTCGTTTCTCCGGACTATGAACCAGAAGCCTAAAAGCCACATTGGCCTCAGCTAGAAAAAATAGTTTTGTATACGTCTTCATTTTTCAGCGAGGCAATATTAGACATAATACGCGCAGGGCAGAGTTTTGCAACCAAAGTCGTTCGGGCACTTTGCCCGAGGGGAAATAGTGGTAGCCATTTCATAGGACATGAATCTGTTATTTTGATAAGAGGCCAGCGGGGACGAGCGGCCGACTGTTTGGGGCGGGCAGCAGCGATATCGGATCGGCCGACACAAGTAGGAAACGCGACCGACAACAATATCATTTACTTATGATGCCTCCGCCAGATTCCCGACGATTCTGCCGACTGTGCCCCCGCGGTAAAACCCAGTGCGCGTCTCAAGTTGCCTTGTATTGAAACCAATAACAATTTACGTGGCTACGGGTATACACAGAACAACACTAAGTGTTGTTCCGAGCACCGACAGCGTCAGAGGGGTAGCTTTTTTTCCGGAAAGGATGGGTAAAATATTGCCAACATACCTCTGGCAGATGTGAGCTGGGAAACGGCCTCTTTAAAAGTTTAAAGTTTCCATGTGCCAGTCACGGCTGAAGCCCTTGGTCATACGCGGAAGAACATTTTATCTCTACCAAAACAATATTGTTTCCCCTCACCCCCCTGGAATGTAATTATGAGGAAATGTGTGGTAGTTGTTCTGTTTTAAGATGGGCAGACCAAAGTGTACATGTGTGCACACTTGTCGGACTATTTGAGGTTACTGAGAACCACCGACCACCACACCCCTGCCGGTAATAACGTCCCACAGATAGGCCTACCTCCCGGGGTGAGAATTGCCCATGCATAAAGAAGACAATAGCGTCACGATAGGGAAGGGGGATTGCTTTTACATGCACATCATGTTAAATCCATTACGTCTAAAAGGGGCACAGGGATTTTCTCTAAAGACGCACTAAGCATCTTAAACTTACTTTGACACCTCTGTTCACTGAGCTCTGCTGTGCGAGGTGAAAGTGATATTGAGAATTATCAGGTACATTATCGAGACCCAAACTGCTCATCATATATAATTATTGCCTTAATGTATGTATTGTCTCTCAGCTTAGTATTAAGCAGTAAATACTGTTGTGAAAGGCGGGTTTACAGGAGGCTGGGGATGGCTTCCAATATCATAGAATCTGGAATCCACCCGCGTACACTCCTGATAAAACTAAATCCGCTTCTTGTCTTTGCACCATCTAAAGCACGCAGGTTTGTACATAAAATACATCGTATTCCATAAAGCATGAATATGTTTGTGTTCATCACTAACTTCTGTGTGCCATACTTCAATTGAAAAGCAAAAGTTTTATCTCGACTGAACTGTGATACAACAACCGATCTTTTTAAAAACGAAAAATGTAATACATGTATTAGAATAGCAAAATCTATTGATAGTCAATGATGTACCAGGTGACGTTACAATTCACACTGGCGGATCCAGCGTTTTGAAAATCGGGGGGGGGGGGGGGGGGGGGGGGTTAGGGCACTATAGAAAATGATTCCTTTAATTACTTTTTGGCCGAATTTTTCATTAAAAAAACGCAAAATTTCCCGGAAAAAAGGGAGGGGCGCAGGGGGCACGCCCCCCCTCCTCTGGATCCGCCACTGAATCACAAATAGGACCGGGCGTCATATTTGTGATGAACTCAGCGTTTCCTCACTAATCAACCAGGATGTAAGAATTGAGGTCCCCGTGTAGTTATAGATATTGGAGTTGTTGGTCATCGCTTATGGAGTTGTTCAAAAGGGAAAACAAGAAAAGAGAAAGAGAAAGGAAAAATGGGCTTTGGGGCACAGCCACCGATTCTAATGCAATTTGCAGAGAAAATTTTACTAAACGTTGAAAATTCCGAGTTTATTTTCTCTCGTCGGAAGAGATTGCCATAGAAAATAATGTACATAACACCATAGGACTGTAGCTACCTACAATTCTATGACAACATTAATGTAACTTTACATCAATTAGGCCCATGGCAATCAACCAGAACTCCCCGCTTAAGTCATTGTGCAGATGACGTCATAACTGGTCAGAATGGGCTGGTAGACATATTGGTGATCAATTGCAATAAAAAAAATATCTACAACTTTTACCCCCTAAAGTCTGAAGTATTTGAAATATAGTTTTATGCTACTATAATAAAAAAAAATAGTCTCACTGAGTAGAGGTTAGCAGTTATCATTACTTAGAATTGATTTATTTGTATTCATTCTGTAGCCACATGGACATTGTGTAGGCCTATACAAGGATTATATAAAGGACCAATTTGCTTATTTTCCTTGTGCTCATTTTTCATACCTTTAAAAGAAAGACATAAAAACATAAATTGTTGAAGGGAAATAAGTCTTAATTAGGTTTGCCTGGGCGAACAACACTGATGTATTGTTACTTTAAATTTGAAAAATGTGTTTCTGACCCGTAGATTAACGCGAGCAATGAATGTATTAGGTAGGACCCGTAGTAATTCTTCGGGAGCGGGATTGGCACTGGGGCTGTAAAGAGGGCTATGACACGGAGTACCAAGAGAGTTATCAAAAACTCGCTAGGCTCTAGATGCGAGGTATGAGTAATTATACATTAAAATATAGTTTGACTTGAAAATACATATGAAAATCACCCTATTCAAAATTTCATTCATAACATCATGTTTTGGATACATTAAGTATTAAAACCAAAATAAAAATCCATATCAACCTAGATGTGTAATCCCAAATTGGATACCCCTCGCCCACCTTCAGGGCAGTCTTTCACGACCACCCGGTGGACGGGCTGTCCCTTTCTACCTGCGCGCTCAGGTGAGTTGGGGCTCAAAGGGAGGAGGCTGATAGGAGGTGACGGCGGGCCGGCAGGTGCGCGGCACGCTGGGCCAGACTCACCTGCTCCGGGCCGACACCGTATAGCCGCCAGGTAGATGTACAGTCGACGCTATATGAAGTAGACGAGGGTTGCACCTGAGACTGTTTTATATCTGCTGGCCGTATATATTATAGGGCTCTATTATAGTAGCACGGTTTAACGATAATTCAAAATGTATTTTCCAATACAGCCTGACCTTTTTCTCATTTGGAAAACCACATAGAGATGAAAAGCCCCCGATTAATCGTAAGTAAGACTTTTTGATCATCAGTTTCCTGTCCATTATTCTAATTGGATTCTAAATCATATTATCTCAAAAATGTTGAACTTGGTCAATATCGGGGTTGGAAGACGCTATATTTTACTTGCCTTTACCTAAGATTCAGCAGTGAGCACACCCTATAGCCGTGGCTATGTGATGTAATCAGTAGTTACACTGGCGCATCTGGGATTTTGAAAAAATGGGAGAGGGAGCGCTATTGGATTTTCTTTCCTAAATTACTTTTAGACTGAATTTTACACTAAAATGACGCAAAATTTTCTGAAAAAGGGGAGAGGCGCCCCGATCCGCCCATGAGTAAAGACAAATAGATAAAGCTGAGAGAATCAGGTCGTTGTAATCTAGAGTCAACTGTAGACAGAACGTACGGACTGTTAAAGTCTCTGGAGACTGGGACTTATGGCCCTCTTTCTGAAGCCCCCAACGCCTTTTTCTGTGAACACGCACATCGGACCTTCTTACACCATGCAACGTTTTGTGCACGAAGGAATCGAGTTACGACATCAGCTATAGATACGTCGGGTCAGAAGATAGTTCCTTAACTACAGGACTCGTGGATTGCATCAGTAAATTGGAAGCCCTGAGCCCATCGCGCAATACAATTATTTCTTTAGCTAGCAGGTTTTGAAAATGAAAATTCCAGATAATCCTATTTGGAATAGGAATCTAAAATTGATGTATATTTAATATAGCAGTTGCTCATCCCCTCATGTCATATTTGGTCAATGCCAGCCAATTCCAATGCAAAATGTACATAAATCATAACAAATACATCCGTCCAATGTGATTTATCATAAAAGGACAAGGTCTGCCGCCAACATCTTCCATAAGACATTACCTACATTTGTTTCCAACAGTCTGTCGAAAGTTTCTCCGCCATAATTATGATATAGCATTAGGCCTGTTCTTGCGTGAATGGCATCCTGGAAGGCGGAGGGGATGGACTGACGTTTTTGTGACGCCCGTGTCTAACAAGCCCCGGAACATTAGGTCAATGACACTCTATACTATCTGACACATGCCTGTCAATCACCTAGCCATGGACAATTTGTATTCAATTTGCGCAGAGATTTTATTCGAAGCTAATTTAATAACTATAATTACGTATCTCTGCCTTATGTCTTAGATTATTTGCCAATTTTAGGAACAGCATCTTTAAAACATGAAGAAATATTTCTGTAGTTGTTTTGGTTTGTACGTTGAGTACAAAATTCGAAAGAGTTATGTGTTAACCCCACGGGGAATTTGAGAGATGGCTGTTAAGGATTTGCCCTTCCAGTTGACTGGAGGTTCCGAAAGCAGTGTGGGAGGGGAGCACGGGGACCGCCGCCGGGGACAGGCCGCCTATGGTGGTGGGAGGGCCCGGGACTTGGAGAAGAGTGGGGGACAGGCTGCCAATGGTGGGGGAGGGCCGGGACTGGGAGAGGACTGGGAAGCCTATAGTGAGGGGACCAAATGGGACTGGGAGAGGAGTAGGGGACGGGCTGCCTATGTTGAGGGGAGGGCCTGGAACTTGGGTTATAGCCACATATGATGTGGGAAGGACCTGGGACTGGGGGGAGGAGTGGGGCTGCCAATGGTGAGGGGAGGGCTTGGGACTGGGAGAATAGTGGGGGACAGGCCGCTCATAGTGTGAGGAGAGGGCCTGGGACTGGAAGAGGAGTGGGAGAGGAGGCTGCCCATGTTGAGGAGAGGGTGCAGGAGAGGAGTGGAGGACAAGCTGCCTATGGTGGGGTAGGGCCTGGAACTTGGGGTATAGCCAGGTACAGGCTGCATATTTTATTGGGGGAAGGAGTGGGGGGGAGTGGGGGACAGGCATGGGGACAGGCCGCCTATAGTGTGGGGGTATGCCCTGGAACTGGGGGCATAATTGGGGACAGGCCGCATATATAATGGGGGAAGGACCCGAGACTGGGGGAAGGAATGGGGGATAGGCTGCCTATGGTGAAGGGAGGGCCTTGGACTGGGAGAGGAGTCAGGGGATTGGGGGACAGGCAGGGGGACAGGCCGCCTATAGTGTGGGGGTATGCCCTGGAACTGGGGGTATAATTGGGGACAGGCCGTGTATAATGGGGGAGGGTCCAGGACTCAGTGGGGAATGGGAAATAGGCTGCCCATGGTGAAGGGAGGACTTGGGGACAGGCCGCCAATGGTGGGGATAGGGCCTAGAACTGGGGGTATAGTTAAGGGGGTATTCCACTACACGACATGGACTACGACATGACGATGTCGCAAGGAAATTGCACATATTACAAATAAAAGTCTATGTTACACGTATGTGGCATGCTCCAAAATGCCAATTTTTAACCGTTATATAACTCCTATGTGCTAATTTTTCTGCATAATCGTTATATCGTGGTGATATCGCAGCCCAAGTCGTGTAGTGGAATACCCCCTTCAGGGACAGGCCGCAAATGGTGGGGGTAGGGCCCAGGACTGGGGGGAGGAGTGGGAAGTAGGCTGCCAATGGTGAAGGGAGGAATCAGGACTGGAGGAGGAGTGGGGGACAGGCTGCAAATGGTGAAGGACGATAGGGCCTGAGACTGGGGGGTGGGGGCAGCCAGGGACAGGCCACCAATGGTAGGGGACAGCTGGGACTGGCCCTCAAAGGAGGGAAGAGGGCCTGATATTTGGGCAGGAGTCTGGGGACAGCCAGGGACAGGACACCCATGGAGCAGGGAGGACCAAGTATTGGGGGAGGAGTGGAAGACAGTTTGGGACTTGTGAGCAGTGGAGGCGGGAGGACCCAGGACTAAGGGATGAGAGGGGATACGGGGGGACAGGCTGCCAATGGAGGAGGGAGGACCCTGTATCCGGGGAGGAGTGGGGGATGATGAGGATCCAGGAGCCCAGTGAAGCATCCATGTAGACCCAGAGAGAGAAAACATAATTATGCATGATTTTACTCAAAAAGAAAACGGAATTGAAGTGAAAAGAACAACCTTATTATATTTCTTTTCAATACTCTAGACATGGAATTTCGAATGATAATTGTTATTTGAGTAAAAACTGTGCCTACCTTTGGTCCCGTCATTAGAAAGTTATTCAGCGACCTGAAGAAGAGGAAAGAAAAGGGAGCTGAGGGCGAATCGAGATACATTGGTCTTCGTACGTTTTCAATTTTACGTTTTAAATACCGCGCATTTTGATACCTATATACACCAAATTTAGAGTTTGATAATCAAGGAGAGTGAAATATGACAAAGTAAATACGCCTAGTTTTGTATAATACATTTTTGAAGCACCAAGCCCTTTTGACAAAGTCAGTGATATTTCATGAAATCATTCTGAAAAGTGAAAAGTGAAACTGATGCATCACATTACATATCTAATATATTTCATGTCTGCCCCTTTACTTCACGTCAACATAGAGCATGACAAGCATGTATACGATTTTTCGGCAAATGCAAAGATTTTGAATAAACTGTATTTTCGTTACGTTTTTAGAAGCCAACATGATTTGTAGTGTTCAAGTTTTGCAAGAACATATCAAGCTTTTGAGGGAAACGTAATGAGATCTCAGTTCTCAGCTATGATTCGAGGCTCAATAGGCTACATCGTGCCGGTTGCCTTAAAGCATATAACTTATTTACAGCTCAAAGAGGGACATTGACTTTTAGAATTACTCATAGAGTACAAAGTGAGAGAAAATTAACGAGAGACCAGTGAAACTGTACTTAATCAAAGGTTCTGTCTTCATGATTCAACTTTCTCCAGGAAGGTGCAGAAATACTTATTTTCTAAAATATCCCGTCAGTGATACTTCTTTCCATTCTTCTTGGTGCCAAATGAAATTAATGCATTCAATATTCTGATTTTCCTCATTTTGCTAATATCAATGTTGCGCTATGTATCTTGATGATAGGCCTTATGGAAAGTACTACTTACAGACTTTGGGCCATGGTATTCTCCAGTACCAGTAGGAGCAGTAAGGACCACGGCCCGGACCACCAGGGTACCCGGGCCCCCGGTCGGCGGGCGGCCCGTGCCCGCCGCCCACACCGACAGCCTCCTCCTACCCCCAGCATGTCCTCCTGAACCCTCCTATCCGCTGACCATTGTTGTACTCCAGGGTCGTGATCAGGGCACCAGGGTCAAGGGGACGGACATCCTCCCACAGGTAGTTCCAGACTGGGGACCAGTTCTTAAGACGAATTTCCCAGAAGTTAAGTAGTTGTAGGGAGAACGAAGCCTTGTTCCTTGGCGGTACAGGTCGGCGGCGTGGTTTTACCCCGATGGGTGGCTGGTTTTGGCAGGACCCAGCGCTGGCGCATCCTATACATACTGGTGGAGAAGTGCGCGGGATAGGACAGGACAGGGTGGTGGACGGGCGCAGGCCGGCCCAGGGGGATGGGGGCACGCTGAGGGTTCACTTTCACAGACAGAGGGGGAGGCGCAGGTCGGAGGAAACATCCCATGGGCGAGGCCTACTGCATGTTTTACACACACTTACTTACGTTACTTGTATGTTATCTTGTCCTTCACCCGAGTAGTTTCATGGCATTATTTCATTACAAGCAGCTCCCAGTTACCATTGTTTTAAGCAGTGCCCAGCTTTTAATTCGAATTACAAATTGAGCTTGTGATCTACCAAAATGTAAGCTCATTCGTATACTGTAGACATGGTCAAATATATTTGTTCGCTGTAAGCAGCATGCATGGGATATCACTTTGGAATTCCTAATTTTAGTTTCTTAAAATTGGACATGCGGTTGTATTCAATTTATACAAACCAACATAAACAAACAAAAGAAAATATCAGATTGAAAACTTTTCTTTATTGTCGTCTTGCATAATTAGAAATACTCCTCTGATACAATAATATCCGCCGGACCATCATAATTTTTATTCATTCATACATTTCCTTACGTTGGTGAACATTTTTACATAGCATCCTTAACTATTCCCATCAGTTCAGGTTACATAACTTTCGTAACGAAAATAATTATTTCCGTAAGGTGTACGGCAAGATAGGCATATAAAAATGTACATAGGTAAAATGCTCATTATAGCAGCATTCGTGAGTATCAATTACGTAATCATATTTATTGATTACAAAGAAATATCGTATGAATCACATGTCCTTTCAGAATCCAGTTGCAACAAATTTAAGATCACATATAATTGTTACTGAAATTGATTAATAGGCACTTATTGCCATGTCTCTCTTACTATCAAATTCTACGTCGGATCTAATAACCATCATTATCATTCAAATTGAATGATGGAGACAATTTCCGTCATATATAGGCCTATCGCTCGTATTATGAGAGTCAACTGTATATACTATAATCACATCGTTCTTTGTGCCTGTTCTATTGCTGGTAATATGTCTAATATGTAATATCCATCTCTGGTCCCTACTCGCCCCCCGCCGGGTGCTGGAGGAGGTAGGCGCAGGGCCGGGGCCGGTGGTGACAGGCGTGGCAGAGGGTGGAGAGGGTCAGCTCGGCCTGTCTCCTCACGTTGGTCAGGGTGACCAGGGTGTACGTCAGTCGGAGCACCGTGTCCCCGATGGGCAGGGGCTGGTGGGACGGGGCAGGGCTGCCGGTGGGCCTCCCCAGGCCCATGTTGTACACCTAGAGAGGGGAAGACGAAAGGTGTATGCATGAGTTAATTAGTAGTATAACGCGCAGAAAGACGCGTACCTTAAGAATTGAACATCGTCATTTTAAATGCAGGGGTACGTTGGACAGAATCCCCCAGGGTGTGGGGCTAAACGTTTAAGGTATGGGGTCCTTTAATAAGCAGTTTAACAAAACACCAACCAGATGGACAGGCTGGTAGCAGCCTACTTCGCTGGTTCTTGGTATGACTTGAGGTATGTTCAGTGTGTAGACTAGTGCTACGTGGGAAAAGACATCATTTTAGAAGTATTGGGGTTAGAAATGGGCATTAACAAAAATAATTATAACCATGAGTTCCTTTGTAGATGTTATTTTGGTACTTCGCTAGTTGTCTATGTAATGTATATTTCAATTATTGTGATTTGTAATCTTAAGAATGTATTACTTTTCACATATGTATGGATGGCCTTGACCTTTTGGAGGTCATTACAGTAATAGGTAATCTTCCTCTGCAAGGTTTCTACAACATTTTAAAATGTGAAGAATTTACTCGTATTTTTCTCAGTTTTTTCTCTCTTAAATGGTCAATCAATAGAAAATTGTTTACTTTTGATGTGAAATTGCTGTTTCTTTATAGTGTAAACAGTGTTGACTATCACTTCCATTCACCATTCACTATACTTCAATACGGTTTCTTCAAATAACCTTGACTTTGACTTCCAGTAATCAAAGCTATATAGAAAATAACATAGGCCTCAGATATAATATATAATATGATTGCCTTGTATATGTTTTCTTGATGATCAAATTTACATGTATATCACAGGCATTGCCAGCAAATAGAGGAAAATATATGATTGCTGGCTTTGTGACCTAGAGAGGTCAATAACTGACCCTTAACCCCTTCTACCCTGCTTTCCTGAGAAAATCAGATGAAGAGATCTCTTAAAGTACAAGTTCTCAGCATTTAATAGCTGCAAACTGTTTTGTGATATTCCTGTTAGAAACTGAGATATCGCTGCTCGAAGCTACAAACTTCATATTATGCTAGGAAACCCTTTAATCTATATATCTTCAATATCTGAATGTATTTGCAGCTTGAACTGAACCATACTTAAGTTCACATGAACTTAAGTCTTTTAATCATTAGAAATGTTGAAATGCAACAACTTTAGAAAGTTTTGTTTATTTCAATGATGTTTGTGGTGAATGTAAGATAAAGACATCTTCTAAAGAAATCATGAAACATTATTATTTTCAATATCTCTATTCTTTTATCTGTAACCATGGTAACTTGGCAACCTTCCAAATACAAAGATTTTGCCTGAAAAAAATTCAATTGCAAAATTCCCACAATGCAATGATTACTACAACTATTTTGTTTGTCAAAAAAAAAAACATTTAAATGTCTGAGAAATTCTATTCAAGTAAGATTTTTCATAAAAAGCTAAAAAATATAGTTTTTTCACAATAATTTCATAAATAATAGAGTTATGGGGTTGATTTCGAGATATGTCTAGATCTGGCCAAAATTTGCCATAATGGCCTTTATTGGCCATAAGATTCTAATGGAACTAATCGAGGTAATGTGACAGTGATGGAACAAATTGTAGGAAAATCCCTGGAACTCAAGGAATGCGATGGTATTTCCCTTAAACTTGTAGGTCAAATATCTGTTTTTTATTCAACAATTAACCATAATAATTGACCCATACTCATGAGCTACACCAGTGGTGAGGCTAAATATGCCCTTATGGGAAAGAAGGGGTTATGCCCCACGACTAAGATTTTAATTGCCAGGCGATAAGTGTTAACCCTTTCCAACAGCTGCGACCAAGACCAAAATTAAGCACTAGTCACCCATGGCCTACAGGGTTAACACTAATTAATTGCCCAGCTATTAAAATCTTAAGCTAAGTCCCCACTTGGGCGATTAGATTAAAAAAATCAGTGACATACTAGATAGTGGCGCTGCAATCTCTGGCGACTAACCAACTAGGTTAAGGTTTCTGGCAAAATAATCAAGTTCATCATTATAATTATTATTGTTAGTTTCATGAAAGTGCTTAATCCCTTCAATCCTCTATTCCTGAGGATAATAGATACAAATGTATGTGGACTACAGAACAAGTGTTTTCTAAAGCTGCAAACCATTTGAAAATATTCCTTTTAGAAGCTTAGATATGGTTGTTTGAACTTCTCTACTTCTTGTACAATAGAAACCCTCCAGTTCTGATAGGCATCTTTGTTTCCATGTTATGGTGACTTTAACTTGACCTTGTATATTTAGAATAAAAAGCATTTCTTATTCAGAAAATGTAAGATACAATAACTTTTGATTGATTTAGTATTCTATCTAACTGTTTGAAATATAAGGCAGAAAAAGATATTTCCTACATTACCAATGAAAATTGATCCATTGACTCTGAATATTCTTTTTTCTGTAACCATGGCAACCTAACAACCTTATTATATGAACATTTTCTGTGAAATAAACATTTCATTGCAAATTTCCCATAATGCATCATCTGTAAAAGATTTGATATTTCTATGTTTTTTCACCAATAATTCCTTGACCCTTTAGCCACCAATCCGGCCATAGCCACCCGAGGGTGTACTCCCCAATGCCAGCCGTAGCCGCCCGGAAAAATGACGATTTTCCCTTAATCTTTCCATATTTTTCCAATCACAATACTTTAATAAGTTTTCAAATTACGAAAATGGCAAATATATTGTTTCAAAGCTTATTTAATTCCCTATTCAATACTACAAACCAGGTGTTAATAATTCTTATCGCCATTGGTGGATGAGCATTTGAAATCCCTTAATCAAAGGAAACTTAAGGAATTCCTGAAGGAAATCCATGGAAATCCTGGGGAAATACAGCAATTCACAGTCCCAATCTGTGGGGACTAAAGGGTTAATTAATGCTTTCAAGAGGCTGATTTCCCAGAAGAGGCATATTTGCCCTATATTGACCATGACGGCCTTTACTGGAACACATATTCTAAAATATCTAAACATCATAGAATAATAATACAAAAAGTCTAAGGTTCCTAGGAACTTTGGGAATATTTGGATATTTATCTCATGAGCATGGGTGAAATACCCATTTTATAATCAGAATAAAACCCTAAAAGAGGTGCCATTTTATGGGTAACACTCATGTGGTGGCCAAATATGGCCTTATGGGGTGGAAGGGGTTAAATCCAGCCTTTGACATTATGCTAGTTAATTGACATTAGGTAGAGTTCTCCTCATCTAAGTGGTTCAAGTCCAAATGAAGACACTCGCTTGCAGAGGTATAAGGTTGTTTATTGTGTGTAATCCATAGTAACTGAAGAGAACAACTTTCGCCATACAAATCATCCGGTCTAAGAAATCCTGCCTATTGTGATGAACGGCTATTCATCCAAAATACATAGAGGTCAAAATAATAGAAATAAGGTAATAGTAGAAATATATGTAAGAGAACGAAATATATGTAAGAGAACGAAATAGATGTAAAGGAACGAATATGTAATAATGAACGAAAGTATAGAAAGCCTGAAAAAGAGGCACGAATATGTAAAAGAACGAATATGTAAAGAACGAATATGTAAGGAACGAATATGTAAGGAACGAAAATGTAAAGGAACGAAACCCGGAAATATGTAAACCGGAAGTGAAATGTAAACCGGAAACGGAAAATATAAACCGGAAGTGACGTCAGTTGTAGGTCACGTGACCGAAAGCAGCCAATCAGGGCTGACCTCTATAGTATATAAAGGGGCGGTGAGGCCCGAATAAACAGAGTTCTTTAACAGTTCTCCTGGTGTCCAGACGTGTCCTCTTTCCTGAAACAACCGCTAAAGATGAGCCGATTAGAGTAATTAACCAGAAGTTAGGACAAAACAGTCGAAGCTCGAGATAGGTAGTAGGAACACAGGGTAAGGGGCCCGACGGCCCGAAGAACGAGGAACGAGGGAACGGAGTAAGGCACGAAGGCCCGAAGTAGTCCCGGAAACCGAGGTGTAGTATGGCACGAAGACATGGGGAACGGAACGAAGGAACGAAGTCCGCGGGGACGAGGGCGCGGCATGCTCGGCCCCACGCTACCAAACAATAGGCGACCGTCGGCCCGTCGCCCCCGCGGACCGGAACTCGGGGGTGGACCGCCCGGTCGGGGTGAATGCTGGTCTGGGAGATAGAGCGAGACGAACCCCGGCCGACCCGTGCCCCTACCATAATTTCCCTTCCCCGCAGTCCTCCGTTGACATCGAGTGCCGATTCCCGACCGATTCGCTCAGCCCCCCCTCGTGCGCGAGGCACGACTCTAGAAACACATCTCGGTTCTTGGCCCGGATTCCCCGTCCGCCCCGAGACCCGAACAACCCCCACGTTCCTCTGTTGTAAGAATCGGCAACCCCGACTTACCAGAGAACGTCACACTATCAATAGGTGGAAACTCTCCACCAGTTTCTCCATAGTGATCCTATATATAATATACCATCCCCAACTACTCATTCTTCCTTTAGTTAAACTTATTGAGAGCAGGTGCTAACACCACATGCACACTGAGTGAACAGATGTTGCTGTAACTGTCCTACTCACTCTCAACTGCCGCTCGTCTCTAACTTCTTTTGTCTATTGTTGTTATTCATTAATCATTATGTTTGTGGCATAACCCAGTTATCACTACCTAAATCCATCTTTTATACCATTTTCAACTGTCTGCTATCCTCTAATTCACTAAAAGAATAAAATGATATACATGATATAGCAATCATTTCGACCCACCATCTGGTGGTAAGTGGTCTAGCTAGAAATAAAGATCATTAATGTTGCTTGCCCCCTCTCATGAAAGCAGCCAATCTAACATTTATCTATTCGCTGCTTCATGTCTGAGGTTACCTGACCTCAGTGCAATCTATTTGTACTGTTTGGACTGTTCATCAACAACCTACCAGTGAACTGGTATGGTGGACCAGTGAATGTATCTTGTTCCTAGCTCCATGAAGCAGGCCCGTCGACTGGTTGCAGTACCTGCCCACCAGGCGGCTGATCCGGGGGCGGTGGGGGCACGTCACGTGGTCACTGGGCGTCAGGGGGCACTCACAGGAGTTGTGGACCTGCATGATGGCGCCGGTGGCTTTGGAGAGGTCCGAGTTACGCTGAAGAAGGTCGTGTAGTGTCTCCTGCAAGTTTACATGGTATGTGCTAGAGTCAAAGACCTTTAGGAGGCGGTCCCACATGTGGTACAGGGTTATGGTATATCAGGCATGTGGGGAGCATAATCTAAGCTTATATGTCATAGGTAGGACTGATTTCACCTGGAAAACAGCAATTAGAGACCGTTTGAGAGGTATCTTAGTTTTTTATACTTAATTATAGATAAATAAGGTTTACTGGACCAACCAAATGATACATTAAAATGGCATAATTCACCCTTAGCATTGAATCTGTAATCGTAGGGAACATGACACTTGCATAACGTTGTCTGTGCCATGTGTCGTGCTTCTATTTAAGGTATGTCTTGCTGACTTTGTAAATAGGTAGTCAGATTTCTTTTTAGTGGCATCAGAGTGATAGGGATGGTAATCCCAAACAGCTTTGTACAATTGTTAACAGAGAATATTGTATATAGGATGCCTATATTCTTCCGGGTTGTGCTTTGTAAGACTTCCAACCCGACTAATAAATACCCTCTTAGTACGAATCATGTCGGTTGTTTCAAAATTAATATGATAACAACTTGCTAACAAATTGAATAAGAAAATAAGTAATTACATACATTTTGATATTAAAATTAGGTGGGGCAGAGGTCTTGGTTGGAGTAGTGGTCGAGAACATTGCATATGTCTATGACATGCCAGTGACCCAGATTGAAGATCCAAAGTTGTTATAAATACGGTTACACCCTACATTCCGTCATTACTCCTCACCCCCACCCCCATGCATTGATTCTATCAACATTGCCATGTAAAGCTTAAGAACACTATGTATGGCTTAAAACTAATATTTCTATAATGACTGCCATTCCCTTTAGGCTGTAGACAACCTACCGCCATGCTGTCCCTGCCGGCCGCCCGGAGGACCTCCGGGTTGACCTCTGATACCACTGGAGCTCGGATCCTAAAGCTGGCCAACCGGATAACGTCATCAATGTACCTTCTACAAGATCCTTCAAGTAGGACCATTTCTTGGACGTCCTCCCTTGAACACTGCAAGTAGAAAACAACTATTTGTACGCGATGACTGTGGTCCTTGATGTTGTATTTGAATAACATCTTTAAAAAAAGTACATGTACTTGTATCTGTCTTATAATATATTAGTAATATCTGACGACAGGGCCATCAGGCAGTATCACCAACGAGTCTCCATTTTTGGTATCACCAAATTATAAGGAGAGAGTTACGAGGACAATGGACACTGATAGGTCCTATACATATAACCAACCAAGAAGGGAGTACGAGAGTGGTTATCACCCCGAGCCGGGACCCCGATATCAGCCCGAGGCCAGGGCCCGAAGGGCCGGCCGAGGGCTGATATTGGGGTCCTGGCGAGGGGTGATAACTGCCCGAGTACTCCCTTCGAGGTTGGTTATGGATTTATTATACCTTTTCTGTTAGATCTGAGCTCCCAAGGAAGGATACACAGCAATCAGTGATGGTGGGACTGTGATGCTGCACCTTTTTTTAAATGTTTTTTTCATATAACTCTTTTGATATCCATCAAATCCACAAATAGTAAGCAGTAAAATGTAGCTATGAACGTTGTACAGATAATACATATGTTAGATTTTTTATTTCTTAATTATTTTATTTTTTCATGAATTTTAGAAAAATAAAAAGTTTCTGTATCCCACTGCAGTGTGATACAAGGCTGGTTATCACCCAGGTTTGTATCACCCTGTCTTAAACTCTTAACTACTAAACTTGTATCAACCTAAGGTGTAATAAAATGTAATACATGGGGCCATTCTGTCAAAGGTTGTCTATTATTTTACCCATGCATACAAGCAGTTCATGGTGACATCTTCCTTGATATAGGCCTAAGGGTATTTCTCGTGTTTATTTGGTGTACAGGGCCGATACTAATACTAATTGCGATTTCAGCTGCAATACTCGGCATAGGCCTATCATTGCGTCTAGTTCTAACCAAATATAAATAACATAAAAGTAAAATACAGTGGTCATAAACAAAACTATTGGAATTAGGTTGCTAATATTATTAATGGTCTTTCTGTATATAGGCTTTGTGTTCAAGACGTCACACCTCTCCAAATGGGCATGGGCGCCATCTTGGTGATCAATTTAGAATTCTTTTTATCAACATTTCATGAACATTTTGAACAACTATTTTTGTATAATGTATCTGAAGTAATTGTATTATAATATAATGAACAACTTATATTATGTTAAATGTAAGATTTCTAGATTTTTGCAATAGCCATATGGCCATAAAAAGCACATGGTGATCACCAATACGTGGTCGAGTGACCACATCTGCACGAGGTCTATATCCTCCGCTTCAATTAATAGAATAACAACCCTCGCTACATACGAAAACGTCGATGAGCCTGGAGGTAGTCCTGATGACGTCACTGGCTGCCATGGAAACTGCGTCCACACTGGAGCAGAGACGTTGTTGGTCCGGCGTCGCCCTCCTCCCGGTCGGCAGGGGCGAGGAGGGTGCGCACAGCGACAGGCTGATACCTGCCAGCCAAAGCACCACAGGGTTTTCACGTGACTATAATATTGATATTTCGCCCCTTTACGTTATTCAGTTTTTGACTAGGCCTACCTGGGTATGTGGTAATCTTAATGCAAAATCTATATCTACCAATTAGAAAATATGGAATGTGGGCCCGAACGCGGGAGAGGGGAACTGGTTTTAATTAAACAATGGTCTTTAAAGCAGTTTAAAGTAATACCTTTTAGTTCAAAGAAATAACTTTTTCGTTATTAAAACAGGACGACATCTATCATCAACCCATTAGTAAAAACTTCTGAAGTCGTCATATTCTTATAAATGTAGTGCGTCATAGACTTTCCTCTTCCCAATGCCTAACGTTTCGTTGCTAAGGATTTAAAATAAGGGAAAGAGTAAATAAAACATTCTTGTTTACGTACTTTTACAATGTTTCGCTTACTTATATCTACACTGTCAGAACAGGTGTCTAGATTCTAAACATTTTCCTAAACATTTTGCTCTCCCACTTCTCTCTTGTTTAGGATTAAGTGTTTAGCTTTTCTCATGTTTAGGTATAGTGGAAACATGCGTTTACATTTTTATCATGTCAGGATTAATGGTGCTTACAATTTCATTTTGTTTAAGAAGGAAATGTTTTTCTTTTTTTTCTTTAGGCATTGAGTATTTATCTGTTTAGCCATTTATTGTGTTTAAGTTATTGTGTTTATACTTGTACTCTGTTTAGAAGGAAGTGCCCAGATTTGGCTCAATGTTCTTGCATTTACATTCATGGTACTTAGAATTTTCAGTTAATGATGATAAAAGTGTTAATCAACTTTCAAATTTAGGATTCAGATCATAAGAATTTCGTTTGATTTTTAATAAAGCTAAACTTTGACTCATTTGGGATTTGAACATGCTACTTCTCATGTGGGAGGCGAGCATTCTTAACACAATACTACTATCGTTAATTGAACTATTGACACTATTTAAATTTTAAACACTTAAGTTTTATGTGTTTAGCAGGCAAACATGTTTATCTGAATTACACATTCAAATGCTAAACACTGTCGGGACAGTGTATTATTATAGGCATCCTTGCAACTTTAGATATCTGATATATATATATATATATATATATTTCTGTTATTTCATTTACATATGTACAAATTAGGAACTAGATAAAAAGCGTTTTCCTCTGAGTAACATAACGAATAACTTACCTGCGAGAATGCAGTAGGTAATCATGTTGCGAGTTTTGGTAGATATATATATATGTATAAAGTTGATCAGACGTTTCCTAACTGAACCTTTATAGGAGGCACTGATATGTATGCTCCACTGTTACCTGGTAACTGTTGTAGGGAGTGTCGCGAGGTAGACAGTCTCATTCTGTGCTCCTCTTTTATCCCACACCAGACCTGGACGTGCACCTGCTTGGTATTTTCTAAGAAGAGAGTTACATCTTAATATCCAACTACCCAATACATTATGAAGAACATTATGCGTAGGTGCCACGCATTGCATAACTATAAAGAAGGGATATGGATTTCAAAAAAACCTTATATTATACTGCAGAGAAAGGCTAACGTTAAGGACCGATTCAATTATATACCTTGTTTCTTAATTCAATTTGCAATGAAATTCTCACAAAGGACTTGCAGTGAAGTTAACTCTCAATTCTTTCACTAGGGGACGTGGTAGAACTGTACGCCCAGTAGGGAAAAGTATAAGTGCACTCAAAGAGGATGTAACACTGCTTACATTTATGTTAAAATTGGCCCGCTATGTTCCTAAAGAATATCGTACCAATCGCTCAGCCACGTTTCTGAACAAATCAAACGTTGAGGTACTTTTCTGAGTTTGTTGAGGTGCCAGTATTGTTTTTATTTCATAATAAGTTATGGAACTAACTACAGATAATAATGACGTCTTTCAAAATTTGACAAGTTATCACGTTTAGGAGTACTGTATAGATGGCAATAGGAATGTCTAAGTTTGGGCTTTGGAGCTCTCTTAAATTATATGGTAAACCGATGTCAACCCCATTGGTCATCCGACGCAGCAAGTAGTATAGGGAAAATCCACATTTACTCTGGCTTAACGGATTTCAAATGGCATTCGGCTTAACCACTACAGTATGAATTCGAACAGCTGATGAAGTATTTAATCAATTTTGACTAGTATATAGGAAACGTAGTATAAATATGTACAGTCATGCCTTGAATTTCAAGATCCTTTACAAGGAAACAGAATAGTTACATCAGTTCTCTGCTAATCCTTATGTCTGTCTACAAATCCTTAGTCTGATTAGATGAACAGGGCCCATGATTGTAACAGTCCATGGGTTTTGCTGCATGAGTTTCCAAAAGGTTTATCTATCAGTTGCAATACGAAATTTTGAATACTCTGCAGAGTCATCGAAACCATGTAGGTACCATTATTAATGCTTATTCTATATCATAAAGTTGAAATAAACTGTATCAAACCCAACTCCGGTAGATGGTCTTCAGGTTGTTTTTATTGTATGATAATTAAAAGTGAATCAACATGTTTCGGTCGGCAAAGACCTTCATCAGGATTCTATATCTGTATACCAGTCCCTATACCTTCACCTGGGTCCTTACCTCTCCGAAACCAGTGAATAAAAGATCAGTTATTTCTCAGAGGGCAATTATGCCTGTCTGTGAATACTAATGCCATTTTTCTTTTGTCAAAAGAAAGATATTTAACCTTAATTTTCTGTGTAAATGATATAGAATGAATTATGTACAGACATACTCAGCAATGGTTATTACCCCAGTTTACACACAAATATGTCTCTGGCTAAAGCCCTAATAGTATGTGCAAACCAAGCCAAATATAATTGCTTTGTGCCATCCTAGTCTACACTATGTATTTCTTTACCAACAAGCGAAGAATATGGCGCATTGCACCTTTTTCAGAGTATTTCTTTTTAGAAAAAATGTTGCAGCATATAAACATCTTTCTCTGGGAAATTTGTTGAGAAAAAGCTAATCTAACAGTGGAAAACCTCATCAAACCCACAAACTTTAAACAACAGTGTGTTTGGGTGGAGGTGAGCGAGGTACGCCACTGATTTATACTCGATTTATAGAATGGGATGACAACATTGCGTGGATTGCGTAAGGTTGTGAAACCAGTTACGTCACCCGCCCCCGCTGGAAAAATGATTATAGATATGTATACATGCCAATGTAATTTGTTTCTCACTTTACATTTTGATAGTCGTAGATTGGGTTCCCTTTGGAATTCATATATTTCCTTCATTATTAAAGGAAATTGTTGATGTATTTCTCAAATAACAATATAATTATATTTTAATGAGTTTCTTTATTTGCCCGATATTTCGCTTTGAAATAGATATGATGGTCGAAGGAAAATGTCATGTTAGTTGAAGCATAAAGAATTTCCAAACATCAATGAACTAGTGAAATTATGTATGGTGGGGCGGTTTGTATACAAATCCCTGGGAATGTATTAGAAAGTTTGCGCTCATTAGCAAATTATAGTGAAGGCTGATAGGAAGCACTTTTGGGGCCCTTGAAGGGGGGGGGGGGGGGGGTCCGTTGTCGTATGTTGAATTTAAGAAATGCCCCTGTTGTATGTTTCTGTCGCTTATATATTTTCCTGTCCCATGTCGAATTTATGATATCGCCATGTCGATTTAACGAAATCCCGTATCGCACGTCACTAATTATAAGGTCTTTGTCGAATGTGGATTTCAAGAAAGTTAATGCCCCAGTCGCCGCTGCGAATTTAGGGATTTATAGCCATACTGGTGCTCTTGTTGTCAGTCATCTGATTCATAGCGCATTAGGATTGGCCCGGAATACAAATATTGTGTCAAGGAGAACATTTGTCACTCCTTCGTAGGCTGTAGAAATGCTTTTTAAGAATTATAAAAAAGGAGGTTTTCAAAATATATTGGATACTATGCACTTGTCATTCGTGGCATAAGGTATTCAAATATAATATACGCTGAAAGATGGAAAACACTTATCAAAACGGCGTAATATTATAGTCAGATAATACTTCTCGCTGATAATCAACAATGCAATAGATCAGATTGATTTTGTGTCTATTCATTTAATTCCCCGTGCTCATGCGGTAGTTCTTGCTTCATGCTGTGCCATTACTATAGTCTAACCGTTCTTCTAGCCAGAATTTGTCTAAGTCCAAACATTGACGCTGTTAAGCCTATCTGTACCGTGTGGGCATGTCTCTTGGGGCCAATGCTCGGACATCTCTATATTTCAGACCTATTCAAGAAAGAAGCCGGTGTTGACATGTTGAGTGTCTGTTTATTTCATGCAGAAATTTGGGCTTATTTACCCATACAACTCATTCTGGTTGGTCAATACAGGTCAGATAATTGCAATGACACCCTGTGACGTCACTTCCAGTACTATTTGTTTGGTACCAAATAACACATTATCTCATGAGCTACTCTTACTATCATGCTATAACACCAACACTCATTCTAAAAGGAGAACCTTTATTATTTCATAGAATTGCTCCAATAATCACAGATATATAACTATTAGTGATGAATGAACAACTTGTACAAGAATTATAATTTATACCCTAATCAATTCCCCAAAACTCGTGCCACTAGAATTATAAGGCTCCGAAAGCTCGTTCTACAGATTCATCACACAAGATTTCCCTCTTGACGTATACTTAAGAGCTATGACTAATTTGGTGTATTCGCCGTATTACGGTTCCTCCAGATTTCCCATAATACAGTGTTTCCTGCCCTATGCTCCCAGTGTAATAATTTTTGTTTCAGGCACTAGCAATACAAGTTACCCAAACTAAATGACAATATTGATATCAATCGAAAGCTTTGTCCTTATCCTGTAACATAGCACAAAATATATGTGAAATTCCCCCAATTTTTAGAGATATTGAGGAAAGAAGGGCGCTGCCAATGCTAAAGGATAGGCTGGAGACTGCTTTGGCCATGCGGTGTCACGCGCAATAGTTGCCTGTATCGGGGAACCATAATAAGGAGAATTACACCGAATTATAGTTTTAGCTCTTAAGTATACGTCAAGAGGGAAACCTTTGAGCAGCAGACAATTGGGTAATGATTACAATCATTACCAATAGCAATTTTGTTATCTTTACAATGAATGTGAGTTTGTTCAAAGTGTCCCACTTGGATAGCATGGACTCAGATCAAAGAACTGTTGTAGTGGTACATTTCTTCTATTTGTAAATCAACATTACATCATTATGCGTGTTTAGATATATAAACACAGGAATATAAAAGAAGCACTGTATCATTAACATTAGGACAATTTAATTTGCAATCACATAATCACATAATTTGTGAATCACATAGGCCTATATATAATGACGATATGAGATCTGAATTACCCAGTCCCTGTTCTATTTTCTCTATAGTCGAACAATTATTTTATGCATATTGCATTGCATAAATTACAAAATTGAATGACATCAAAAATGTTTTGCGAAGTACAAAGGCCTGTCTGAATACATTCAATCCCCGCCAGATGCGCGGCACGGCCAGTTGTCCACTCCAATACAACGCTTATGTCTATTTACAATTAGGATTAGGTTGGACACATCGAACCAGTGACATCCATGATCCGTGTATCTTCACGTAAGATGTTTGCACTTGTGCCAACCATGAGCTTACCACAAGAAAGAAAATACATTCGAGTCCCTAGTGCCTACCCAACCATACTACATTGGACACTACAAAAGGAGGTTCTGCATAGCTAGCATTGCAAACCTATCGTAGGACTTACACGTTTGACGGTAACTTTGGCGTACTAGGACAACTTAAAATATTCATAAAAGGGCACACGGATTACCATTACCCGTTTTATCTGAACTACGACCATTATGATAGATACGACCATTATGATAGATTCCACTATTATAATGCTCTGACAAACGAGGCCACATTTAAGTGTACCCCTCTTGACACCACTCTGCTGTTCCTTGGGGATGGGGGCGTGGAGCCTGCTGATGGCCCTGGTGCCGAGGGTGCTCTTCTCCGTGCACGCCTTCCTCACAGTGTGGCGGGTCGTCTACGCCAAGAACGATGAGATCTACTGGCTACTTATCATTGGTACCATGTTGATGCTCTTTGAGCTGACGGTGACCCTACTGAAGAATCACGGAGAGGAGAACCGCTGGTGAGTATAGGTTCACACTTAGATTCAGATTTATTATTACATGGCTGAGGAGCAAAGAGGAGCTTCAGATGTAAAGAATGGGGGCACATGTTCCAAAGAGAATGTTTTTGGAATGTTTTCAGGTGAGTACACTGAAAACACAGAGTTGTCAAAAGTGGTGCCAAAAACGACAACCCAAGGTTGTCACAGGCTGTGTCTGTGTCTGTTAGACAAAATATCTTATTTATGAATATTTTCATGTTATAGATATCATAGTCATTATAATGGCTTCCTATTATGTTATTACTAGTTATTAGGTATGGCCATTAAACATAGGAGGCCTATGAGTTGTATGGTTTTGACACCATTCACTCACAACACTGGGTTGATATAGACAGAGGCCACGACAACCCTGGGCTGTCACTTTAGGCATCATTCACTTACAACCCTAGGGTTGTCAAACAGGACTTTTGACTTCTCATTTTCTTCTGTGACAACCCTATGACAACCCGATCTTCATTTTTGCTTCTCTGACTACCTTTTTGGCCCAAAGTAGTTGGGAGAATATGACTACCTTGGGTTGTCATCCAGCCTCAAAATTCACAATGACAACCCTCTGACCACCCCAGAATTGTCAAGGGATTGTCACAAGGTCATCACACAGCATTGATGGCCTGAAATGAGCCCTGTGATGACCCAAAAGTCTCCTATGAGAGTCCAAAAGTGACCTGTGACAACCCTTTGACAACTTTGCAGTGGCTCTCTGACGACTTTGTGTTTTCAGTGTAACCAAGGTAGCCAAGGAAAGGTGTTTTCATGGAAATCAGTTAACCAGGAAACTCAATATCTCACCAAAGGCATGTTTAGAATTTCATCAACTGTATTGCACAGAAAACCAATTGCAAATTAGGATATCTTACAAATAAACAAAGTTTTAGCCTTATGTTTAACATTCAGCATTTTGATAAAAATCTGCATGAAAAGGTTTAATGAGCTATATATCTGTTAATTATCTAGTGGCTTAAAATGTATGTCAGTTGTAGCTGTAATTAGGAAGTTGACATATTATGTCAACTTCCTAATTCAACTGCAACTGACATACATTTTAAGTCAAATTACATTTTACGTCAGAATTACATCTTACAGTCTAACAGGGGTGCAGGGGGCCATGATGTTGGTGGGGACCTGAAGTGCACAAAGAGCAAAACAATTCTTCGCATTTGCAGGTATGAAATATAATTATTATTTCTGCACAAGCCCAGATTTTATTCCCTGTGTGTAGTCTACTTTAGGCCTTCATGTAAGCTAGCTAATAATTATTCAATAACGTTTTTGTACCTAGCTTACAAGACAAACAAGCCCCCGTCCACCCCAACCCAATCACACCCTTTTTGAAACCCCAGATCCGCCCCTGTTGACCTTTTTATATACGTGTAGTTCCATTTCAAGGAAGTAATCTAATGATGGCTGTTTTACTTGGCGACATCTACAATAGAGGTGTTTCCTAGAAGGACAATGGAGATATTATATCAGTCCACCTGTCCCTGGAACAAATATCATAACGGCCAGAAATAGAACGACGTCAAGAGTTTTGACTATTGGTGTCAGCATAAATGGAAAGACAGACGGCATGCATGTTCTTGCAAGCACCATGGACGCGTTGAAATAGAACATACCTTTACACATTATTACTCTTTTAATAAAACATGATTTATTAGTTTAATTTAACGGACGCGGAACAGGGTATATAATTACCAATCAATTTCTTGACGACGACCAACATTATAATTGCATGCCAAACAACTAAACTATTCTAATCCGACCTCATTTGGTCTCTCTCAAAGCCTAAATAGAATTACCTATACGATATCCTAGGTCACAGGCGATGAATACATTTAAAAAATCCAGTATAATAAGGAGATTGTAAATCCAAATTCATGATTTTACCCTCTTAGGACACCATTTCCCACGTTTGAATAAGATAACAGAAGCACTAGATCTATCTTATTTATATCAGGTACAGATATTTTTAGATAAGTATTCCATGGTCTTAGTCAACGAAAACGATCTGTTACTTCCCATTGTAACAACAAGATCTTTTTAGTTAAACATATTGTGACGTTCCTCGGTAGTTCGGGGTCTCCGGTTTCTACTGCCGAGGGACGTGGGGGTTGTTTCGGTTCTTAGCTGGGCATGGAGGCCGAGCAAGAAGCTGAGGTGTGAGATCAAGAGTCGTGCCTCGCGCACGAGGGCGGCTGAGTGGGTCGGTCGGGGTATCGGTCTTCGTTGAAGGGGGAAGGTTGTGTTGGTCAGGTCGGGCCGAGGGGTTGCAGCCATCAAGCATGCAGGACGACGGAGGGCAGAATTGTTGTTGAGGTAGGGGTCCGGGCCGTTTCTCTTATACCTCTCTCAGGTCGGAACTTGGGGAGCTCTACTCCTTCGTTCCCTGACCAGGAGTCTCAGGCCAACAGTCGCCTATGTTTTGGTAGCGTGGGGCCGAGCCGGTTGCACCTTAATGCCTCCGGTCAGGGGGTTGCCGCTGGCTATTTAGGGCTTCTTCGTCTGGCCGGTCTTCCTTCCTTGTGCCGTCGGTTGGGCAATTTCGGGCCTTCGGGCCATGATTTCTGGTCCTTCGGGCCATTTCCTATTCATCTAATCCATATTAGATCATCTTTTCAATTGGAGTCCTCCTAAGGAGCTATCAGAGGAAGAAGACATGTATGAACACCAGGAGTACTATGAAGGAACTCTTTATTTTCGGGCCTCACCGCCCCTTTTATACCTTAGCGGTCAGCTCTGATTGGCTATTTCATATCACGTGATCATAGTGACGTCACGCAGTCATACTGACGTCATTTTCGGTTCACATTATTTCTCGGGTTTCGGGTTTCGGGTTTCGTTCCCGTTACATAACAATATACTTAACCCTTTAGACCCCAATCCGGCCGTGGCCGCCCGTGGGTGTACTCCCCGATCCGGCCATGGCCGCCCAGAAAAATGAGGATTTTTCCTTAATTTGTCCTTATTTTTCCAAGGTGGACACTTTTGTGAATATTCAAGATACAAAATTGGCCAATATATCGTTCAAAAGCTGATTTAATTTCCTATCCAATGCTACAAACCCCATGTTTATAACATTTATTGATAGGGATTGGTGAGCCTTTGAAAGTGCTCAATTAAAAGGAATTTAAGGAATTCCAAAGGGAAATCCATGGAAATCTTGGGGAAATCAAGCAATTGATGAATGCAAACTGTGGGGTCTAAAGGGTTAAAGATCTACCGCAACGTTTTACATTCACATTCTTGCTTTGACACCTGATGAATACCCATTCATCACAATATCACAATATCACAATCTACATCGACTCCTTTGTATCAGTATAATTAGTAAACTGACCCCAAAGCCTATTCTCTCAGGTGATGTACCTAGGAACTTCACCATTTTACTCATTCTTAATCACTTTCATAAATTAAGAATTTGTAACATTTAATTTACCTGGGTAACTAAGAGTGCCATTATATAAAAGTTTTATGGTATTTCAGGAGCCTTTAATCATTGATAACGTCCATCAGTGTGACCTTAATATTAGGCCTAATATCAAGAATATTAAGGTCGGCATACAGTACCTGAATCCCGGCCCTCCTTTGTCTATGCCTTCTCTATCCAAAGCGGCATGAATACAAATAAGGAAGTGGTCAGACTAATTTGGAAGTCATCCAAAACCAATTGTTTGGAATAGATTCTGATGCATTAAACTCTCATTAAATCCATTTCTCCGGTATAGGTCAAACTGGGGTACACTATAAATGTACTTGACACTTCAGACACTAACCAAGTGCGAGGGGAGTATGCAGCCTTTGTGGGTGGGATTGGAGAATACAAGTACAGTGGAACTAGCTTTTTTCTTTCAACAGAAATCATTTCAAGGTTTCACTTCAGAGGAAATATAGACTTTTATATTCCACGATTTGCCATCTCGAACTGGATGGAGAAGTAAAGGGCATGGATTACACTCCGGATGGAAATGTATAGAAGTATCACGGTGAACAAATAAGATATTGTATTTCGTACACTTTATTCTGGCGGTTAAAGTTATTATGAAATAAGCACTAAAATCTTGGTCATTATTAATGCAGCCATACATTGCCATATGGCCAGTTAAAAATCTACGATATGTTGAATGACACAAAGCAAAGACACCAAAAACATGAGCCACTCAAAAGCAGAAAAGAACTACGAGATGAAGAGAGACATGGCAAACAAAGTAAACTGCACAGGAAAAGTAATGCATCCGGCTATACGACGCGTGACAGAGATACAAGCACTGGGAAAAGAATCGGAGAGCATTCAAGAAAAACACCCAAGGATAATTACGATAAACCGAATAGAAAAAACAGTTACAAACAAAAAGATGTAGAGCCAGTAACCGCTGAAATCCCCCAAGAGACAAGAGTAGAGGTGGACAAGCCCCCGGAGGGTACTCCAGGCTGCTGCTCTAAGGGCTCTGAGGGCGTTGCGGGCGGCGTGAGAAGGGCGGTCTGCGGGGTGCTGAGGGCGGCCCTGGCCGGGGCGAAGGTCATCTTCTCACGGCTCCTGTTCATGCTGCACACCTGGCTGACGGTGTGGAGGACGGTCGACTTGCTGGGCCCCTGGTACTGGCTGCTCCTCCTGGGTCTACTGGCCCTCATCGTGGAGGCCGCGGTTATACTCGCCACACGGAGGGGTGACGAGGGCAAATGGTACGGCATGGGCAATGTCAATAGTTTTATACATACATAAATCTTAGATACGTCTTTAAGGGCTTGGTATAACGAGATTAGGACGTGAAGGCCAACCTCAAAATAGATTAAAAACAATGAGGTCATCAATACATAAAGCAACACAAAAAAGGTTGAATCACAATTCATAATCCCAATTTCTTATCATATCCAGTCATTATGTTCTTTTCTTGCCACAAGAACAACCGGTCGCGAAAATAGGACGCCATAATGATTATTTAAGTATGCAATGTTACCGGATAAGGTGCAAAATGTTACTTCCGGTTGATATTCATTACAAAAATACGGCATACATATCAATAAGCCTACATTCACCAATGCCATTACTGTTTCGCTCAAGGAATGGGGCCTTGATATATTTGCACAGACAAACAATTATAATGACGACCAAAACCTCGATTGAATGTATACAATTGCATGTTTGATGATTGTATCAATGCTTTTTTTCAGACCCTGTTCACAACTCTGTATCCGCCTACCTGATTTGCTGTTTTGACCCTGGAGTGATTCATTTGTCTCTAATGTCCTTTTATACCTATGCGATTCGAGCTGTGATATCGCCGCGATATGAGGAAAACTTACACACAGTGATGATTATAACGGTTTGAAATTGGCTATTTTGACTAAGAATGTTATCTCTAATAATGTGCGACTTCACTGCGACGTCGTCATAATATCGCAGGTCATATCGCCTAGTGTTAAACCCCCTATAGTGTTAAACCCCCTACACCCTTCATCTCCCCCATGCAGGTTCTGCCCGTCGGTGTTCCTCTTCCTGTGCACCGTGGTGCCGGCCATCTGGCTGCTCGAGTTGGACCGTCTAGGGGTGCACCAGGCCCCAGGGACGAACCTCACCTCGGCCGCCAACCAAACAACGGGTCTCTCCTCCATTGAGGGGGTACGTCGTCAACATTTTATGAACTAGTATAGTGTGATGAACGGCTATTCAGCCAAAATACATAGAGGTTAAAATAATAGAAATAAGGTAATAATGGAAATAGATGTAAAGAACGAATATGTAAAGAACGAATAACGAATATGTAAAGAACGAAGAACGAAATAGATGTAAAGAACGAATATGTAAAGAACGAATAACGAATATGTAAAGAACGAAGAACGAAATAGATGTAAAGAACGAATATGTAAAGAACGAATAACGAATATGTAAAGAACGAATAACGAAAACGTAATGGAACGAAACCCGGAAATATGTAAACCGGAAGTGAAATGTAAACCGGAAACGGAATATATAAACCGGAAGTGACGTCAATTGTAGGTCACGTGACCGAAGGCAGCCAATCAGGGCTGACCTCTCTAGTATATAAAGGGGCGGTGAGGCCCGAATAAACAGAGTTCTTCAACAGTTCTCCTGGTGTCCAGACGTGTCCTCTTTCCTGAAACAACCACTAAAGATGAGCCGAATAGAGTAATTAAGTCGAAGTTAGGACAAAACAGTCGAAGTCCGAGATAGGTAGTCGAAACATAGAGGAAGGGGCCCGAAGGCCCGAAGAACGAGGAACGAGGGAACGAAGTAGGGCACGAAGGCCCGAAGTAGTACCGGAAACCGAGGCATAGTATGGTACGAAGACATGGGGAGCGGAACGAGGGAGCGAAGTCCGCGGGGACGAGGGCGCGGCGTGCTCGGCCCCACGCTACCAAACAATAGGCGACCGTCGGCCCGTCGCCCCCGCGGACCGGAACTCAGGGGTGGACCGTTCCCCGGCCGACCCGTACCCCTACCATAATTTCCCTCCCCCGCAGTCCTCCGTCGACATCGAGTGCCGATCGATTCGCTCAGCCCCCCCTCGTGCGCGAGGCACGACTCTAGAAACACATCTCGGTTCTTGGCCCGGATTCCCCGTCCGCCCCGAGACCCGAACAACCCCCACGTTCCTCTGTCGTAAGAATCGGCAACCCCGACTTACCAGAGAACGTCACACTGGTGGCAGCGGTGGTGCTGAAATAGGCACATACGGACTTGTGGATCTTGGGTGTTTCATCGGTATTGGATACTCATGGCGACTGCGGCAGTCTTCGAGCAGATGGATTCTGACGTCGCCTTCAAGGAAGGTGGGGAGGAGAAAGGAGGTGCGAAAACCGAGACCAAAGGGGAGGACACGACCATCATGGGTAGGCAGTTTAATTTTATGGGAACGTCCACCCCGACGGATGAGCAGAATGTGCGGGCTCAACAACAACAGACCGGTCAGGAAGGAGCGAGTTTGAAGAAGTTCAGTTTACGACCAGAGAAGTATGACGGTAAACCGGATTTCGAGGGATGGATCAACCAGTTTGAGGAGTACGCAACATTGGGACGCTGGACGGCCGAGGAAAAAGCGGCGATGCTTTTCCTCTCGCTGACGGGAACGGCACGAATGTACTTTGTCGGACTCCCGGACAGGGAACGACTCCGTTACTCGGCGAGGGTGGATGCGTTGCGCCGGAGGTTCGGTCAGGAGAAGGACACGTGTAATGCTCTGCAAGAGTTGGCGGGCTTGAAACGTGTAAAGAACCAGACAGCGAAGGAGTTGGCTGATAATGCCCGGCGACTGGCATCGAGAGCCTACTTCTCCAACGACTACGCTAGCCAGGAAAAAGCAGCACTACATGCGTTCCAGGCTGCAGTTGGGGAAGACCTTCAGCTGAAGTGTGCAGAGAAAGGATGCAAGACACTAGAGGAGGCGGTAGAGGTGGTAGAAATACAGGAACGATACTCACGCCGCCTCCTGCGGGCAGTGAAGCCCGAGGAGGACGCCAATACACAGATCATGGCCTTGAACGGTAAGTTGGAGGAGATGATGAAAGAATTGGCAGAGGAACGGGAAGCTAGAAGACAAGCAACGGCCCGGAGGGAGGCGTTTAAGAAGCGAAAAGAAGATTTAGAGTGTCATCACTGTCACCAGAAGGGCCATTTCGCAAGAGAGTGTTCTCAGCGTCAGGGAAACGGACAGTCGCCGTCGCAGTAAGCGCGGGGCCCCCTTCGGGCGCGGCGAGAGAAGTAGTAGGCATGGGAGAATGTGGACTTTATGTGGCCGGGACGGTGGGAGAGAATGTCGTCCGTTTTTTTGGTTGATACCGGATCTATGATCAGTCTGCTGTCGGAACGCCTCTGGAGAGAGTGGGGACGAAAAAGAGAAGAACTGGATGGATATGAAGGACGTCTCTGCTCGGTAGATGGTAGTCCGTTGCGGTGCTATGGATGCACGAACTTGCCAGTGAAATTGGGAACACGCGTGTTGAAGTGGACGTTCATGGTGGCAGACATCGGTAGAGATGAAGGGATCCTGGGAAACGACTTCGCGGTGAAATACCGGCTGACAGTTAAGCCCCACGCGAGTGCCATCTTCCTGCCCGCCGAGGGGGAGGGAGAGGGGGAACGAATCCCGGGAGTAGAACAGAGAACGGATGGGATTCGGGCAGTTACCGTCGGAGGACAGGTCGTGCGAATCGAGAAAACGACGGAAATACCCCCACTCCAAGTGACCCGAGTAACAGTAGTAGCGAGAATGGACATAAGACAGGGTGGACAGCTGGCTGTCATCACCGGCGCTGGATTACCTATGGGACTGGAGGTGATCCCAGGAACGGTGACATTGGGAGAAGAAAATGAAGTTTGGGTGGCCAACCGAGGGACCGAGAGCGCGAAATTGGAAACCGGCGGGGTACTCGGAGAAGCCACCTTCGTACAAGAGGTACGAGGAGTAGGAAGTGAAGCAAAAGAACCCCCAGGAGCGCTCGCTGAAATGATAGGGGAGGCTAAGAAAGACCTGACCACGAAGGAGGGCGAAGAGCTGGAGAAAGCCATCATGGCCCGGGAACAAATGTTTGCGACCTCGAAACATGAGTTAGGACGGACAGATTTAGTACAACATCGAATTAAAACGGGAGATCAGATGCCGATCAAGCAGAGGGTCAGACGGTATCCGGCCACCAGGAGAGAGGAAGAACGAGCACTGGTGGAGGATATGTTAAATTTAGGGATTATCCAAGAGAGCGGGAGTGCGTGGAGTAGCCCGACCGTTCTAGTCAAAAAGAAGGACGGAGGAACGAGGTTCTGTATTGACTACCGAAAACTGAACCAGGCTACGAAAGTGGACGCCTATCCGCTCCCGCGGATAGAGGACAGCCTCAACACTTTGGGAGGAAGCCTATTCTTCTGCAGTCTGGATCTCGCAAGCGGATATTGGCAGGTGGAGATGGCACCGGAGGACCAAGAAAAGACGGCCTTCGTGACTCAAGGAGGATTGTATGAGTTTAAAGTGATGCCATTCGGGCTAGTGAACGCCCCAGCCACCTTCAAGAGACTGATGGAAAGAATCCTCAGAGGAATCGTGTGGGAGGAGTGTCTGGTATACTTGGATGATATACTGGTCTTTGGACCAACGTTCAAAGTGACTCTGGAAAGATTGGTACGGGTTCTGGACCGGCTGAACGCTGCAGGACTGAAGTTAAAGGCGCGAAAATGTAAGCTGTTCCAGAAGAAGATTCCGTTCTTGGGGCACGTTGTCTCGTTCAACGGGATCGAACCCGACCCCGAAAAGTGTCGGCAAGTAACCGAGTGGCCGGTCCCGCGGGATCTCCACGAGGTACGAGCCTTCGTGGGATTATGTTCGTACTATAGAAGGCATATAAACGGCTTCACGGAGTTGGCTGCCCCCTTGTATGAATTGGCAACGAAGGAGGAACCATTCGTGTGGAGCGCGAGACGACAAGAGGCATTTGATGCGATGAAGAAGGCGCTAACGGAGGCCCCGGTGTTGGGATTCCCGGAGGAAGAAGGACAATGGTGGCTTGACACAGACGCCAGTGACGTGGGAACGGGAGCCGTGCTATCACAAGAGCAGAGAGGGGAGGAACGGGTGATAGCTTACACGAGCAAAACCCTGGAGTCAAACGAACGAAAGTATTGCACCACGCGGAAAGAACTGTTGGCGGTGGTGCGAGCTTTGAAGCATTTTCGGTGCTACATCTATGGTCAACGCGTGATAGTCCGGACGGATAACAGCGCGGTTAGTTGGCTGCAGAGAAGTAAGGAACCGATGGGGCAGGCTGCTCGGTGGATTGAGATTATCGACTCGCATGATGTGTCGTTCCAACACCGACCGGGCAGGAAGCATGGGAACGCTGACGCGTTGTCCCGGTATCCGTGCAAACAATGTGGAGAGGAGCACGAGAATACCGAACAAGTGAGAGTAGTGACGCGGGCCCGGGGGTACGAGCCCGGATGGTCCCCGCAGGAGATGAGAGCAGCGCAGAGGAGGGATCGAGATATAGGGCCGATTGTCGCACGGATGGAAAAAGATGCGGACCGGCCAGGTTGGGAGGCCATATCTCCGGAATCCCGAGAAACAAAGATCCTATGGAGGCAATGGGAACGATTAAGCCTCAGGGATGGCGTGCTGCATCGGAAGTACTGGGAACTAGAAGGACATGGTTGGAGGAACCAGTTGGTCGTTCCCCAAGGGGAACGGGCCAAGCTGGTAAGGGAATACCATGGAGGCGCGGCAGGAGCGCATTTAGGAGTCGCCAGGACGACGGCCCTGTTGGAACAAGGGTTTTACTGGCCGGGACTCCGGGAAGACGTGCGGAAGGAATGTCGAGAATGTGATTGCGCGTTGCTGAAAAAGGGAAGAGGAAGACGGGAGCCGCTACATCAGTACATAGTGGGGGAGCCGATGGAACGGCTGGCCATGGATGTTTCGGGCCCGTACCCAGTCACCAAACGAGGAAATAAGTATTGCCTGATGGTGGGATGCTATTTCACCAAATGGTTGGAGTGTTTCCCGATCCCGGATCAAAAGGCAACGACAGTGGCGAACAAACTGGTTGAAGAAGTAGTAGCACGGTACGGCGCGTTTCGGGAACTACACTCGGATCAAGGCACGAATTTCGAATCCGAGGTGGTGGCTCAGGTCTGTGCACTATTCGGGATTCACAAAACAAGAACGACGCCGTACCACCCCAGGAGTGACGGGTACATAGAACGAAGTTTCCGTACTTTGGGGTGTTGTTTGAAAGCCAGCTGCCGAGCGACAGGTCGGGAATGGGACGAGATGGTCCCGCTCGTGATGATGAGTTATAGAGCAACGCCGCAAGCCAGCACGGGAGTGACACCGAACATGATGATGCTGGGCCGACAGACCATGATGCCGCGACAGGCGATTTATGGGAGACCTCTAGGACCAGAGGAGGAACCCCGACGGGTAAGCGACTATGTGGAAAGCCTGGAGGAAGGGCTAGTCGCGGCCTATCGGGAGGCCCGGACGGGGCTGAAACGAGCCGCCATCCATCAGAAACACGAGTATGATGGGAAGGTGACTCGGCGGGAATACCACGCCGGAGAACTGGTCTGGGTGCACGATACGGTAGTGGATAGGGACAAGGGAACGAAGTTGCGATTTCCATGGATAGGCCCTGCACTGATCGTCAAGGTGCTTGACCGAGGACGGGTGGTAGTACGGAAGAAACGAGGGAAACCGGGGGGGGTGGTCCATGTGGACCGCCTGGAACCCTACCGAGGACACGCTGCGCCAGCTTGGATGGTAGCTGACCAGCAAGGATACGAGGCTGCACAGTAAATGCTTGGGGTGGGGCGCGCTAGGGCACGTAAGGAAACGGGGTACCCCCTTTTTGTGATGAAGTCGTTTTCGTGTCTCGATTCCGCAGGTGGAAGAGGACCAAGGGAACGACCAAATCGGCGCTACACAGAAAGGCTTTGGCCAAAAAGGACTGATCAACCTGGGGCCATTGAGTCGGGGCGGTGCGTTGACCACTACAGTAGGAGTGCAGGTCGTTAGGCTGTAGAGATTCGCTACCTAGCTGAAGATTGGTTCTCTTGCGGATGTAATATAGGTGGGAAATGCGGGGTTGGAACGAAAAACGGCGTTCGGGAGCCACGACGGCCCGAATGTCTAAAGTAGTCCCACGGAGCCGCTTTCCGGTCAGTTCGGAGGAACCACAGCGTGGAAAAGATGGTTGGATTACAACGGAAGACAGACCCGGTGGCAAGCTGGTGAAGACTTCTGAAGTAATGCTGACTTGGTAATACCGCTTTACAGCGTCCAGGAGACCGGAGGAGAGTAGATGCGGCACTCTCGGGAACGCCGGAGGAACGAACGGACGGCTGTAAAAGGCGAGGCCTGAAACGAGGACGGGCTTTAAAGTAGGTCGTAAAAGGAATAAAAGAGGACAAAGAGAACGGGGCGGCGGCGAGGAGATGATAACGCCGAGCCCCTGTGTTCTCCGGGAAGTGTGCGGAAGCACTGTGAGGGCCAAGATGAAAAAGGCAAGAAAAGGCGAAGAGGGATGAAAGGACCGAGGGCGTCCGGTGGAGCAATAAAAGGCCTAGGAAAAACGCGAGGACGGGCGAAGGGCCGCGAGGTAAAGAAAGCAGGCGAGGCGGTGACCAGCGGCGGGCCCCGGGGACCGGAAAATAGTAGGGGGCGCCACCGTAGAAGTGGATGGTGAGTCTGACGCTAGGGGTCGCTAGTGCAGGCCACGCCCACTTCCGCCTGCGGCGGCTATAAAAGGCAGAGCGCTCGCCGGAGCAGGTCATTCTGGTCAGCCGACCAGGATTCATCGAATCGCAGACGAGCAGACTGAGCTAAGGAGAAGAAAAACAAGAAGAAAAGCAGAGAAGCGAGACGAGCAGCATCACCACGAGACAAAAACGGAAACGGCTGACGGGACGAGCTTCAAGATTGGAACGAGCCCCGAAAGCCCGGAAAACAGACACGATGAGCGGACAGTGCTGGGAAGGACATTGTCACGGAAAGGAGTTTAAGCACTTGGCCAAGCATATTAAAGGCCAGCACGATGGATTACGGAAGCAGTACTACATGTGCCCGGTGTGTTCGAGTCGAGCCTATTCGACACACCAGGACTGGAGAAAGCACATGACGGAATCACACGAAGGGAACCTGCAGAGGGGGATGCCGAAGCAAGACCCCCTTCTGAAGCTGGAGTATGCTGCGGCGTTCGCCTTGGACCCGAAAGGACGACCGCCGTACACCAGTTTCGCTACTGGGGATGAAACGGCGGCCCGGGTAGCCAACATGGAACGGGACTACGCGGTGCGCCATCCAGAGGGGTTTCAACCCCCTGAGAGGGCAGTGGATAAGGAGGCACCGGAGAGGCCGCGACGGCAGATCCGCATCCCTTACTACCCGAGGGCGTCAAGAGGATCTGAGGACAGCGACGCCGAGCAGCTGGAGCAGGTAGCAACCGAAGAAGGATCAGAGGCCGACGAGGCCGGCGAGGGAGCCCAAGCAGCCAAAGCAGCAGGGAAGGGACCCCTGGCCGAGGTGGCGGAACGATCAACACCCACGCGTCGTTCCCCTCGGAGGGCCGCGAAAGGAGTACGGAAGGAAGACACCGAGTCGCCGCGAAGCGCGAGCCGGGCCGTGGTCAACCCGAAACCACTCCTGACACCAGACCAAATATCAGGGTTAGTACAGAGCCGAATTAAGAAGTTAAACGCCCAGGGAGAACCACGGGAACCGAGAGGACGAGGACTCCCAGGCAGAGGAAAAGGACGAACATCCACACCTACCCCGAAGCCGGGTTGCTCAGGAATACCACCGGGGGCTGAGGTGGTGGAATTGGTGAGCTCGTCCGACGACCAACGACCGAAAGTCAAAGAAGAAGAAGAGCCGCTCGCTTTCAAGAGGCCCCCGACGCAGGGATGCCCGACGGAGGAGCCGTCGCGAAAGAAGAAGTGGAAAAAGGTCAAGAAAGTCCCGAGAGAATTGGAGGAGGGAACGAGTTCGGACCAGTCGGAGTCAGGCAGGAGTATGTCGGCCCGAAGCGATCGGTCTTTGATTATCGCTGAGTCTAGCAGCACGGGAGAGCTGGGACCATCACAGCCTGAGACCTCGACAGGAGTCAAACGGACCACGGGACTAGAACCACCTTGTAGCGACGCACAATTTACTATGATGACAGTTCATAAGAAATCGGTGATATACGAATCACGACACCCGAGGTACCCCGGGTATTTAAAAGGAACAATGAACCGGGAGGGATCGTTCAGGGGTTACCACGAGGCGAGATCCGACCGGGAGCTGGAGGACAGCATTCGGGAAGCACAGGGAGGCCGGCTGGTGGAAAGAGAAGCATTGTACCTAGGGAGGTTTCTACGCGAGATGGCAGAAAGGCAGGGACTCAAACCGTCGGGGCGAGTGGAGAAAGTAAAGTATGTTCGGCATGCGGCCAGGCCGGAGGACACGGCGTCGACGGCCTCGACACAGCCGCTGTTCTCTACCCCTACCCCGACGAAAGCAGATTCACCCCTGGAGAAGATGGTATGTAAGCAGCCGATAGTGCCGCCCCCAGGATTGAAACGAATGAGAGACATTACGGTAGCACCAGACACGCCAGAGACACGGGCGGCGGTTGACAACCTGACTCGGGCCAGTTTGGGGAGCTCGTTTTTCGGGTCGCAAGGATCGGAGGAGACCCCGGGACCACCGTCGCCCGAACGTATGGGATCGCCGCCAGGACCGGATACCCCACTCAAGGACGAGGACAAACACGGGCGGGCGCTACAACCGCGGGTTGTGATACACAGATTACAAATGCCGGCTGCCCAGTCCATGGACGAGGAGGTGGAAGACTCAGAGGACATGGAGTTGGGGCAGGCCGAGACCAGAGGGTACGAGCCGGAGAAACAAGAATTGGACGAGTCGGGAGCGGATTCAGTGTTCGGGTCTATCGGAACGGAGATGCCGACGGCAGGACCATCTAGAGAAACACCGAGACTCAAGTTATTACGGACACAGGCCGTTCACCAGGTCTTACAGGGACACTTTCCGGTAACGGCGCGAGCGGTACGAGACTGGGACGCGGAAAAGGCCATTCGGGTGCAACTGACGTGGCCCCCGAGAGAGGTGCGAGGAATGACGGCCAAGACAAGAGCAATGGCTTCGGCGTCTATGGCGTTCCTGATGGCACTAGAAACGGGCCGCAAGCCAGAGACATTTGAAGAAGCGATGGCGCAGTTCCCGACGGCGGCACTGGGGCCGTTGACCAGGGAGTTCCCGGGGGTCGACCAGCTAGTTAACGAACACAACCGGACCGTCCAATTGGCTCAGACCCTAGTGATGCACAAAAACGAGGATCAACTGGATGACTTGTTGAAGGCGACAAGAGAGGCGGAAAAACAGAGCGGAATGGTGGATCAGCTTCTCGAGCTCCCCGCTAGGGAGGAGAGACTGTTGCTGCCGATCCGGCGCCAAGAAGAAGGGTGAAGTAGATGCTGCTCGAGGTCTTGCACGGAAGAAAAACAGCGCGACGGAACCAGAGGCGGAAGATGGCGCGTCGCGAGTCGGGTGGGGAGGGATTACGGGGCGTTGGCTCCTCACCCATAGTGTCAAACCCCCAGGGAGAGAACCGGGCCGAGGCGGAGGTACCTGAGCCGCACAGGAGGCCGAAGCCTGGATAAAAGACTCTCCTGGAGACCGCTGGACGGGCCCGAAAACTTTACTTAAACTCATCGGGAACGGACTGGCGGGCTCGAACATTCTTATCTTAATTTATTCTTATTAGTTTCTTTATGGGAACCTTCTTGCGAAAGTGAACGAAACCACATGTGTTAGGAGGTGTTGAGTGTAATCAGCGAGCTGGAGGGTCCATGACTGGAATGAACTTACCAAGCCTGCGGGGCGAATACGGGACGGAAGGAGGCGCTAGGAGGAAAAACAAGTTTGTAGCTGTTCCTCTTCTTCCCTGGAGCGCGCTGCGTTGGTTGGGACCGAGCAGATGGAACGGGATCGTCCGGTCGCGGAAATGGATAACGGGCCGGGCGACCCGGGAGCGAGAGTGAAAGTTGGGAGGCGGAATCGAGGAAAGGAAATCAGAAAGGACGGATAGTGTTGTCATTGTAGTCTTTGAGTCGACGGTCGTGCCGGGGTAAATAAGGTACCGGTGGGCCGGCGACTCGCCGCTGGAGGAAAGGCTGGCGCGGGCCAAGACTGAAAACCCTTCTCCCGCGCTGCCTTGAGCGATCTGGAGGCGAGGAAGAGACGACCTCTGTCCTCTAGCGGCACTTCTACTTCCTGCAACTTTGTCTTCTTGATTTTGGATAGATCGATCAGAATGTGGATGAACCCGGATTCATGTACCATCATCTTCTGAGTTTCCTTGTCTTCAGCCTCTTACCGCATACGAAGAGCGGCAAAATGGAATTTTTCGACCTGAATGCTGGTTTTATCGTGCCAGAGTTGATGCAGCGAGTCGTGAAAGGATTGCGGCGTGTCGTAGATGTCTCCCGGAGGACCAAGGCACGAGCAGGGACGATAACTTAGGGGCCCTGGCTCGTGACCGACCGTGATATATAGTAAAAACAATACATGAACGAGAAACGAAAAAAATTTAATAGACTTACTAAAAACTTATATTAATCTCTCACCTGCTGTAACGACAGAGACTCCTTCCATGTCATATTTCCTGATGTCTTCTTCCCAAGGAACGAAACAAAATAGTCTTTGAAACATATAGGGAAGTAATCTTTGCAATATACAGGGAGGTGGTGCTTGGAACGTCGGCTGCGGATGCCTCGATAGACAAATCAAGAGGTCTGCAAAGAGCGACGAGGAGCGATCCTTCTTGGAGTTCGACATCGGATGAGTTCTTCTCTATATATGCTATTTTATTGTGAATGGGCCCGTTCCGGATCTCAAACGTTGACGTTGGGTGCAGGTCCCAGTTGATGTCGTCCATCTTCACTTTCTACGGCTTCTTCCTCTCCTTCTCACTAATATCTTCAACTTACCAACTTCGAACCGTCGTACCTAGGAGCAGCCCGGAACGGCTCGGAGCTGTTGTCTCGGCGTTCGTCATAGGCATAGTGTCTCCATGCAATGTGACATGGCACCGTGGACGACTGTGGCCTTACTCCAAAATCAAACCAGACCGGATCTTAAACTTACCTCTATTAACGAACTATTTGTTGGTATTACAGTCTTACGAAAATCGTCAATAAGCACGGTCCTCCGGGAGGACGAGGAGAAAAACTTAGTAGGCGGAGCGAGGCCCGAGAGCCTAGGAAACGAACGAGGGCCCGAGTGCCCGAAACAGGAATCCTCTTCTTAGGAAAATCATCTCATCAGTAGAACGAAGGAGCCTCCCTCTCGCCCCAAAGAGGACTGTCTTCCTGCCGTTGCTTACGGGGGGGGGGAGGGATGAGAGGCACCGGCTCCTGTCAAAAAAAAAAAAAAAGAAACTTCATCAAAACTATCTTCTTAATCAGGTCTCCGTTCCGGTTGTTGTCATGCCACTTGGGCCCGGAACGGTGACGGAAATACTTTATTATGGTGGACTCTCTCCGACATCTCTTTCTGAAATCCTGAAATCTTCAAATGTGTCGACGTGGTCGAGGACGGAACATCTTGATGCTGGGTTAACCACGAGGACATGTGTCGTAAAAGTCAAACTTCAGTTCCTGTACGGAAAACGGACACTTCATCAATAATTAATGATTCTAATCTTCTCAGTCTCACCTTCACCCGAACTCCATCTCAAAGCTTCACCATGACAAGTAGCACGAAACCCGCGACGTCGTCTGCTGAAGCTTCCACTCTAAGCTTTAATGAATGAAGTTAAGTTCCTTTCCACATACAACGCCATCTTCTTCTTTGGGTACCTTGGCCTCTGGCTCGAACATGTTGTCCTTGCCAACCGTGAAAAAGTCACTGGGGGGCTCTGAATGCCGAGGCGACCGAGGGTGCGAAGTCCAAAAAGAACATTCTATCTACAAAAGCTTCAGTCTTTCTTCTTCAACTCATCCTTAAAATCATCATCATCACCTAAGAGAACGCAGAGAAGAGTAACAGTTACGGAAGAACGAGGGGTCACGACCGACCGGGTAGGAGAATCACGACCGATTCTCTACCCAAAAACAAGGGAGAACGTCTGGACGACGGCAGAACGGACCGAGGGTCGAGAGGACTAAGGGTCACGACCGACCCTGGCCTCTGGGTGGGAGAGTCGCGACCGATTCTCCACCCGAACTAGGGGAGAACGTCTGGACGACGAAAAACGAAGGGAACGGGGGCACTGCGGGTCACGACCGACCCATGGCCCCGGGCAGGAGGACCACGACCGGTCCCTCTGTCCTAATGAGGGTAAAGAAAAGGCGAGGAAAAACGCGCCGAGGGGCTAAGTAAACAGAGCCCAGAGGAGAGGAGCGGGGGCGACGGGGTCACGACCGATCCCCAGTCCCGGGTGGGAGAGCCACGACCGGCTCGCTCATCCTAAAAGACGAGAAAAACAGGAGGTCCTAAATAGATCAAGGATAAGAGAACCCTGACGAAGATAAAAGAGACTAAGATATATAAAAACGAATTATATGAACTTTTAGAAAAACGAAGAGAGAAAAACGAAGAAAGAAAAACGAAGAAAGAAGAGAAATAATAATTAGCCGGATAGGCCCCGGGGGCCCTCCGAAGTAGACCGGGGAGGACAGAGGGTGACACCTCCTCCTCTGCCGATAAGGAGCGTAGGATTGAAATGTTTCTGGTTCTAGAGTATGTTCTGTTGTCGTTACTGTATGAACTGTGTTGAAATTTTGTATAACGTGTTTTCCCACCTTTCAAGAAGGTACGGGAGGGTGTGATGAACGGCTATTCAGCCAAAATACATAGAGGTTAAAATAATAGAAATAAGGTAATAATGGAAATAGATGTAAAGAACGAATATGTAAAGAACGAATAACGAATATGTAAAGAACGAAGAACGAAATAGATGTAAAGAACGAATATGTAAAGAACGAATAACGAATATGTAAAGAACGAAGAACGAAATAGATGTAAAGAACGAATATGTAAAGAACGAATAACGAATATGTAAAGAACGAATAACGAAAACGTAATGGAACGAAACCCGGAAATATGTAAACCGGAAGTGAAATGTAAACCGGAAACGGAATATATAAACCGGAAGTGACGTCAATTGTAGGTCACGTGACCGAAGGCAGCCAATCAGGGCTGACCTCTCTAGTATATAAAGGGGCGGTGAGGCCCGAATAAACAGAGTTCTTCAACAGTTCTCCTGGTGTCCAGACGTGTCCTCTTTCCTGAAACAACCACTAAAGATGAGCCGAATAGAGTAATTAAGTCGAAGTTAGGACAAAACAGTCGAAGTCCGAGATAGGTAGTCGAAACATAGAGGAAGGGGCCCGAAGGCCCGAAGAACGAGGAACGAGGGAACGAAGTAGGGCACGAAGGCCCGAAGTAGTACCGGAAACCGAGGCATAGTATGGTACGAAGACATGGGGAGCGGAACGAGGGAGCGAAGTCCGCGGGGACGAGGGCGCGGCGTGCTCGGCCCCACGCTACCAAACAATAGGCGACCGTCGGCCCGTCGCCCCCGCGGACCGGAACTCAGGGGTGGACCGTTCCCCGGCCGACCCGTACCCCTACCATAATTTCCCTCCCCCGCAGTCCTCCGTCGACATCGAGTGCCGATCGATTCGCTCAGCCCCCCCTCGTGCGCGAGGCACGACTCTAGAAACACATCTCGGTTCTTGGCCCGGATTCCCCGTCCGCCCCGAGACCCGAACAACCCCCACGTTCCTCTGTCGTAAGAATCGGCAACCCCGACTTACCAGAGAACGTCACAATAGTATATAGAGCACTATCCCTTGTTATAGAGCTTCTTGTCACCTGTGGCGGATTAAGAGGGATGCGCGGTGGGCGCCTCCTTCCTTTATACCCCTCTTTTGGTCAAATTTCAATATTTTATTGGAAAATTGCGGGAAATAGAGGGGGTACGCCCCCTTTCTATTAGCACGCCCCCATGTTCTCAAAAAGTTGGATCCGCCACTGGTCGCATATCACATGATTAGGCCTATAGGCCTATGATTAGACATCAATATTGTGTCCTTCACCAAGAGACACATGTTTGCTAATGGAAAAATGATAATATGATTCAAACACCATTAACCAATAGGACTAGGCACATGGCAATTCAATACGGATTTTCGAATCTAAAGAATTTTAACGTTATTTACACCTATGTTAGAGTTCAATGCATGGAGTTTGTGCCTCTGCCCTCGTCATCCTATAAAGCATTTCAACATAACCTATGCACCTGCATCCCCTACACTATTTACGGCTCTGCACCTACTTGTAAATTCCTCAGAAAATTTGACACTAGATGGTCATGAAATTGCTTTAGTATTTTAGTTAACCTGGGTACTTCAGACCCTGTAGATTATGGCGTCGTGTGCAATAGTTATAATTCTGAAAACCAATGATGACACTGACAGATGCACCAATCTTTTGAATAAAATTGTGACGGGAAGACTGACGTTATGTGGATCTGGCCAAAGAAATTCCATGGCTACTTTTCATTTCCCTCAGATTGACATCTCCAACGCCCTCAGCCGAGACATGTGGGTGCTGGCCATTGAACAGTCCCTGCTCTTCCTGCTGATCATCGGCCGCTGGTTACTGCCCAAAGGGGACATTAGCCGGGACCAGCTCTCCCAGCTCCTCTTCGTCTACATCGGCATCGCCTCCGACATCAGCGAGATCTTCGTCCTCTTCGAGGAGAGGTTCGTCATCGAGCGCCATGTGCTGATCTACATCATCCTGGCCGTGTGGTCGCTCAGCCTCCTCCAGTACACCGTCGTCCTCACCGCCACCAAGGCCCGCAAGACGCGCGTCGCGCCTGCGCAGTCCGAAGAACAAGAGGAAGCGCGCAGGCGCAGAGAGGGCATCAAGACGAGTTGCACGTGCTGCGAGAAGGAAACGTGGGCAATCATCACCACGGTGTTGTTACAGGATGGCCCCTTTTTGTGCGTTAGATTATATGTGATAATTGCAAGTCGCTCATTGACATACACAATTCTGTTCTACACCTTTAAGAACGCGTTGGTATTGACTTTACAGTTTTACAGGGTAATTGTGATTACATGCGATTCAGAAAATGATGATGAAAAAACGGCACCGATTCAGGAAGATGGTGTCGAAGATCTAAATGCAGCAGTAGTTGTTGATAGAGATGGTAAAACATCTCAGTTGAATAATTAAAAACTGCGAATCATCGGCCTAATGGTAATAGCTCAACAGAAGACAGTCAACACAGCAGTGGACTGCGTGCATGTCATTGCTGTCCCTGCATGATGAAGGACGATTGAATCGATTACAAAATGGTTATATATGACAATAGGCCAATAATTATCATGTTTATGTTTTGCACAAAGCGCGTGAAATACAAGTAGGGCCTAGTCACGGAGCAGCTACCATGGCCAATACCATGAGTAGCTCCCGTGATTCATTTTAAAAGCTTAAGGATGAAGGGTAATGGATAAGACGAATAGTGATGGTTTGGATGAGTTTGGAAGCATCCAGTAGAAAGCAATATTTAGTTGTTTTATTTTCAGTTTAGTTTCACTGCAAAATCCATTATGTCTCACTATGAGTTCAGGAGGCTCCACAGCAACCCTAATATATTTCAAAAGAATCACTCTCTAGATTTCCCCGTATAGGCCTAGGAGTTAGTCTCCATTCTTGCGCTAAGACGACTTAGACATCCATTCACTAGCACTGCTAGTTGTGCACAGATCTGTGTGATCCTGGTGGATCATTATGTTAAGCACGCACCACAGGCCCGTATCCAGAGATTTCATGGGGTGACCATTTCCAAAAAGTCGTTTTTCTAGAGGTAAAATAGATTAAAGCCAGAGTATCATCTATGGGTTGTGAAGGTTAGGGGCTCCAACCCTTAGCGTAGTGACATTAGCGTTGCTGGCAATGTATTTTGCAATATTAGAACATATTCCAGTGACATTATTGGTCATGTCACAAATATGGTATGCTAATCAGAGAGGTGTAAGGTATAAGAGGGAGATTATACAGGGATAGCAGAGGGCTGGAAGGGGTAAGAGTAGCAACTTCAAGTAAAAATCACCTTACTCAGTTTTAATTACAGTAAGATATATAGCATTACTGTGAAACCAATTTCTGTCTAATTACTATGACCTTTATACATAGCTTAGCGCGTACTAGTACTAATAATTTAACAGAAAAACATTAGCTGTCAACATGTTGTGTGGTAAGAAGACTTATTGGTACTTTCAATACTGTGTGGCACAGTACAGAAGGTCTTACGTTCCCTTAAATTGGGCAGACGCCATATTGGTAAATAGTTTCTGTCAAATGACATTAAATATACTGTTGTTCTATTAATTTACACTTTGAATTACAAAAGTGAACTTTAATTGCACCATAGAAACTAATCCCATAAAGAATGCAGCTTGGTAGAAAGTACAATACTCACAATTGAATAACGGTCGAATTACCTCAAAGAATATTCCAGCTAACTGTAATAACGAGTATCGATATATCTTTGAAAATATCATTGGATATGTTACCTGGTTACACATTTCATGGTGATTTAATAGTGTATGCATTGGAACCTAAGTGATGCGTCCCTTCAGCATGATAGTTCGAATAGGTGTGTAACACAAGCAAATGAGGCGATGTTCATTTTGATACGAAATAAATAATTATAGTTATCTTTATAGGAAGAATTTCGTGTATATACACTTTGACTTAAAGCAACATGTATTGTAAACTGGGTTTATGAGAAACATTGGACATTTTATTAAAGGTTTGTGAAACGAACATAATTCCCTCCTCTTATATGCGCAATAGTATTAATGCAAGAACGTTTTCTTTTAATCTTTTATTTACAACTGAGTACAAAATATACAAGGTCACATACTGTTCGCCGAAAATACCGAAATAAGATCGCACTCGCTTCTGTGTCTGGCTTAAGTTCATTGTGGCCATCCCGAGGCAAATATTGGAAGACAATGTTTTGGCCTGATAGCGTCGGTATTGCTTTAAATTATTGCTTTACAGATGATTAAATGTAAAATGACCATATTCTGAGTTTGATATGTACAAAGTTTACAAGGTTATATTTACATGATATTACATAACAGTATAGTTCATTAATTTATCGCTGATACTATGAATAGATGTCGGTACGCTCATTGTAACTTGGTATTTTGACTCCGGAGCTGCAATGGAAATACAATAACATGTAACACTTTTGATGACACAGTTAAAGTTCTAATTCCATTGACACTTACGTTGGGTTTATCAAATATTTTGTTTAACTCTTTCTTAATAAACAGATAACCGGTTTGCGAATTATTTGGAGTCTATAACAAAATATAATTAATAAGATATTACACTCCTGTGTCGGTTTGAACCAATTTCTTTAGAGCTACCGATGCTGAATACAGTCATTAAAATCTTATTACCTACAAGTTGTATATTATATCATTAATCTAATACTATACTATAATCATATTTTAAGACTAGCAATATGTAATTATATCAGAGACAGCTATGCACATCATTAATTCAGTAAGAATGCTAACTGTTGTCCACCCGGTAGAAAAAAATGAGAAAATAAGGAAATGTTATCTACAGTTTGTAACTAAAATTCCCTACCTTGAAGAACCGCTCCAGCTCACTCATCGGGTTTCTGGTGGCGCCTCGCGGCGGAGGCCGACGTAAACTGACGTTCCACGGTGACTGCTGCCCTTGGATGTGTCGAATTTCTGGAGAAAGAATATAACAAAAATAGTTTAATAATGTTAGCTTTGCATATGACACAAAATGATGTTGAACTATTTGAAGATATTTCGAATTCTGAACAATGCTAAATATTTTTGTAATGGAAAAATGGCGTGTTGGAGCGCCTGATCATTTCATTCGTGAAAAGTATTTTAGCTCTTCGTTGTTTTAGTGTTTACAATGTCATTGGTGAAAATTTATTAACTGATGCTACACATGCATGGAGCTATGCATATTTTTGGTGCAAGATATATAAAAGAGTAAATCATTTGACACATAATTATGCCTTCTGAAATATAAACGTATATTTCTATAGAATGTGTTTTGTGCTATTAAAATTTTAAATCCCCCAATCAATTACATCCTCTTTGTAATGCCAGAAGTTTACATCTAAACTTTACAGTGACTTTTATTAGATCGGTAGACGCTTACCCTGGAATGGTGTAGCCTTCGTTTGGTGATCGTCATTGTTCGGAGAAGTCCTTCTTCCATCAGTCACTTCTACTTCTTCTCCGTCCTGTAGTTGTCCACTTGTCAACTTTGCGTCCCGTTTAATCGCCGGCGGAGTGCCCGGAGAAATATAGCCGGAGGTTTGGCTGGAGTTGGCAGGACTGACAGACATGTCGTCCCCCGTGTTGGCAATGTTTGCAGTTTTACCAGTTTGCCCTGGCTGAGCGGGTACAGGAGGGGGTGGGGGTGCAGGGGGAACGCCAGCTTGGGAGTTTAACCTATTGTTCTTAGACTCGCTGCCATCAACAGAACCTGAAGGCTCCAAAGCTGCTGCAGCCACTCTGTCTTGCACTTCAGATTTTCTCTCGTTGTGATTGAATTTACCCTGCATGTAATCCATATAAGCAGTCATGATTCCAGAGTCCTGGAGAATGTTCCTCAGTACATTGATGCGTGGGTGAATTTTCTTTGAAACATGTTCCTCAGACCGACTAATAGGAACATTCGATGGAGTCGGCCCTTTTGTTTGTGGGTTTGTCGTTTGGGAACCTGCACCATGGTCTTGGTGTTGATTTTCAATTGAATTGTTTTTCTTCGGTTCAGACGTTTGACAATAAAATTGGGGTTTCTGTTCTTGCAGAGAATGCTTTGGACTTTGGTTTTCCCTATGGACATTGTGTACCAGGTGCATGTCATCCTGGAAACTGGGCGGAGGAGGGCAATAATCAGGAATTCTGTGGTAGTCAAACGACTGGTCAACGACGTCACTTATCTGTACATTAGACTCGGGTTCATACAGAGACTTCTCAAAACTCGAGTGGTTTGAGTGCCTCTCACTGAAGCTGCTTGAACTATTGGAGTCCACCTCGGGAATACACTCAAACTGCATAGACACTTTGTCTTTGAGAGGCCTGTAGTCGCCCAGTTTCTTTAGTTTGTGTGACCTTCTTGGTGGTACTTTTGGTCCAGGGTATAAGACGGGCCTCAGTGCATGGATGTCACCTTGCTGCACTTGGTGGTCTTCGGGAGACCGAATCTGTCCACTGGTTCGCAGAGTTTGAGCATTGTCACCTGCTACAAATTTATTCTGAACAGGAGAAGTTACACGCCCTAAGCTGTGAAGAGTTTGCTGATTAGACTGTTCTTCTTTACTGGGGTTCGTTGGTTCCAGGAACACGTGTTCTAAGGATGCATAAGTCTGCGTGGTGACCGTACTCTGATTTGGGTGATCAATCTCATCTATCTCGTTCTCAGCCGATCTCAACTTCCCATCATATTTCTGTCCGTGACTGTTCTGAAGTGTGCGTTTCAACTCCTGGATGACCGGGTTGATTTTAGGTGCATGGCCGTCACTTAACATGGCCTGGAGTTGAGGCCTTGAGGCGGCGGCCAGCCTTGATGAGGCTTCCAGGACACAGGTGAGGTGGTGCTCGTCGGACAGGGCGTCCTGTCGCACCTGGGAAGCCATACGGCGCAGACTGCGGCTGGTGCCCTCCGGCAGCACGTCGGTTCTTTGAAGAGATATGTCCTCTCTGCCGCTAGAAATCAGATTATGACAGAAAAGTAAGTCACTGAATGACAGGTTGGAGAAAAGATTACTCCAGATAATGGTCACGAACAAGAATCCTATTGCATACAATAGCATTAGTTGTCATAAAGTAAATGTGCTTGCCAGCTTTGCGCGTACCAGAAAAATGACATTCTTTGGCGATAAAATTAGGATTTACGTTTACTTAAAGTCTCTTCATTCGCTGTGCCGTATTTCAAGGCCGTATGAAATCTTAGCAAAACGTATTATTCTAATCTCTTTTTTTCTTTAACTTCTGTAAAAGTGTTAGTTCATGGTTTGTTAGGATCGTCTATATATATATATATGCAGTTGCAGAATAGGCCCAGTGAGGTTTATATTCTACTTGTCACCATGTTATCCCATCTTATACAAACAGTTATATTAAATCAGTTGTCAGAAATAAACTTATAAAATAGTTCATATCGCCACTAATACTTGTAAATTGTCTCACTCCCTGCTACGTTATAAATCCCTACTTCATCATTAAACTATTGAAAAAATATACTTACCCTTTGGCATTACTACTCGTAGTGTCCATTCTAATCGGTTTGGGTTTTAGTAGAACGGACTGGTCAGCTTTCATGGGAGTTGGCTCTGAAGACAGATAGTACCATGATTGTTAATACATTTGATACGTTGTAAAGTTTACTGAAATGGCTACAAAAACGACGTATTTACATTCCCTTCCAAATTATTTCCTATGATGTTCTCTTTTCCTCAAATCGGGTTCAACAAAACACCAATTAATAACATATTGAGGGCTGTATTCAGTGTCGCTTGCTATGACGCAAAACGAAGTGAAGGTAGCGTTCTGCTATCTCCTATTATCGTACTGTCACAGCATAAGAACATTCTACGATATCAGATCCTTGGCTGGGTGTAACCCACATGTTACATTTGTACTTATGTATTGAAGGGCTTCCTCTGTATTCATCTTTGATTAGTAAATGAAAATAGGTTAACTGGAGCCACTTTATATGGGGTCCGTTCAACACTTACTGTGTAGGTGCCTCTTTTCGGATTTCTCTTGCTTATCAGCCCTGGCTTGTTTAGATCGGAGAATGAACTCTTTCTTCAGAACTTTGAGATTCCTTTCGTAAGCATCTTGGAGTTGTTTCTCCTCGTCAAATTTATCTTTCAACCTCCGGAACAAGCTCTTCTTCTCCTGGAAATGAAAAGTATGCATAAATAGGTATAGAAACGACGAAGCGAAAGTCAAACCAATGTCTATACCCAATTCAAATGCACTACCCCCTAAAAACAAAGAGGGGTAGAAGAAACGTCTTATTTGACATTAAACAAGTGCAGTACTGAGGCCAACTACTGAGGTCCAATTCCACGGTTACAATATTTTCGAGAATTGCTTATTGCACTGGGTGTGCACGCTCGTTGCTAGAAAAAGAGAATATAATTTATGTTACCAACCTCGATGGTCAAATAAACCAGGAAATATGATTTTACGCAGGTATCATTATCATTAGGCATATACTATTTAAAAAAAGTTGTGAAAAAAAAGTATGTTAACGAGAAGCGCACAATCCTCACCTTGGACCTCATCGTATCCTCCCGTACAAAGTTGGTGGCGTCGGGCTTCCGTCGCTGGAACTTGGCAGCCTGCCTCTCTATCAACCACATCAGACGGGCACCGTCCAGGTCTACCGGGTGGACAAATTTGAACATTCTATAACCCACAAAGGAATCAATAATCTGAAGACATCTGGAAAAAAGGTGTTGTAATGCTGTGTAACCCAAGGTGCAAAGTGAAGGTGGTACGGGGGTACTTGGCTATATAGTCGCGGGGCCCTATACAATTACCGAGCGGATTCTTCGCCAGCTTTAAGGCCTTAATGAGGTTGGTGGTCTGGTGTTTGCAGATTTGGTTTTCACACTTTGGTTGGCCCAGTTCCGAACGCGAGGGGAGCGACTCGGTTTTGGCACCTTAAGTGAGATTAAAGGCCACCGTAGTAGGTGCTACAAACGCATGCAGGGTGTAACATACTCGCTATTCTTTGGTTTACGTTTACATAGCATCCTTTTATGTAAGTTAAATTAAGATAACAATATTATTGTTTTCATCCACACGCATTTTGTTTACAAATAAAATTAAGTTTTTCCATGGGAAAAAGAAATTGCTACGATAACATCATCCACCTGTAGTCAAGAATATGAAAAGAGAGAGTTACCCTGCAAATGCTTTATTGTTGCTTAGAAAAACATAGCCATGAATTATTATAATTTTATCGGTTATTGTATTTCTGTACTTGTTTATTGTTTATGATGGCTGGACCAATGATTTAATCTTTCCCGGTTACCATATGAAAAGTTGTTTGGGAAAAAAAGGAAATTCAAAGGATGGTAATACATGTATATCTGAAAAAAAGTCTTCATAAAGCAAGGTTTTTGAGCCGGCCAACTGTCTTACCGTGCAGGTGTTCAATTTCGATGTCACTGTCACTGTCCGTGTGTGAGTCCGAGTGGTGGTCAGTGGTACTGACGGTGGTCGTAGGGACGACCGCAGGCCGCTGTTTCTCCATCTCCTCACTGAGACGGGCACAGTCCCGGTTAGAGCTCTGGGCGGCCAGCGTGCACGGGGTCTCTCCGTCCTGAAAACAACCAGTGTCACACAAAAACAATGATTTCTGTTATCATTTCATGGAGCCACATTCAATTACCTTGTAGGTAGCATAGCATATTGAATTATAACCTATATGAAACCTTGAAATTTGTACCAAAAGTACCATATTTCTGCATCAACTTCGATATTGGCCGAATAAGTTTAAGCAATACCGCTTGGATTAACTCCTTGTGGTCAGCACCATGACTTGAGGTGTTTGTGGACTGTCTTAAATTTTGCAGTAGGTATTGTACGCCCTTCAGCGTGTGGTAATACCGCAAAATAGGCAAAAATTGGATGTATGCAATGTAAAGCTGTTGGGATTGTTTTAGAAGAAAGTACTGCAATATCTTGGAAATTGAGCTATCCACATGAGCATTAGCTATCAAACAGACATAATTAATTCAAGTTAAAAAGTCAAGACGTTTCGTTCATATTCCAAATAAGGAAACGTTCCATTTCAATGGAATATCTAAAGAATTTTAACTTTTATGATATCCTACATGAAAGGTTGGTCTGAAGTTCCTACTATTTTTCACAATTGTACCCATAGGCCTAAACATATATCCCTTAACATTAGCCTTCTAGAGACATAATGAATATAGAAACCTCCGAGTATTCCCCTGAATAGGTCATATATTTTGGTCACATGCATGGTTTGGGGGTTAATATGAATTATTATTTTTTCTCTACCCACAAATTCCGTTCTCAATCAAAACAAATGCCGTCCCTTATAGCCACTCTTTGATCAGCCACAGTCTACAATCGATTGGCGTGCCTCCTACTGATGTACACTGTTCCACCTCAGTTCCCCACACCCCTGAACCGTGAAGGTCAGTCTGTGTGAATCAAGCAAATTGTTTACCAAGGTTCTGGTCAGACTAAGAGAGGGGGTATAGATATAGGAGTTGGACACGAGCCTGGCCCTGAGTTGTCGGTGGAAAAGATGGGTGCGTGCACTAGTCGGTTCAATATAAAGTAAAGCAATGCTCATCGAGCAATTAGGTCGTGTTGGTATTCGGATTAGTTTACTTTGGAAACCGAACGTCCAGATACGTCCTCTACACTTAACCGTTGACTTAAATTCGTCACAATGCGCATTTAAATTATCATATCCTGCCATAATAGTTAATGGAGTATCCTCAACCGTAACAGGTTGCAATTCGAGCTGTACTATGTCTCCAGATCATTACCATAGGGAACTCAAAACTCGGTATAGATTCAGATTTCCCTTGCAGCGTCATTGATTCTACAACTCGGACATCTGGTCAGAGTTAGGGTTATCCTCAGTAACTATAGTACTCATTGACAGGGTATTGGGGACGGGATTAGAATGGGGTTACTGGCACATTGTTCTCGTGAGACAATGAATAAAATATAAGCTACCATTAGCCTTTGTGTTGGTCTGTCTACTGAAAACCAATACAATGCTTCTCCAAATTACCTTTCCCCCCTAATAAGTCGTGTATATATATACATTCCAGTAATACAACCTCCGGTTAAGTAGAAGACAACTGTAGCATAGCTGTCAATTCAAACCATAAGGCAAGCTGCGAGTTTGTAAAAGACTATACAATTCTTTTGTATCATACCAAAGGATACCACTCTCGTAGTGCCTATCAAGCATAATGTTGATGCCAACGTTTCTTTTAGGCATAATGGTCAATTGATGCTGTTGGTGCGCAATGCTGAGGCGTCAGTTTTCTAAGAGCAAACAACACAATATTTTGACATTTGATCACCACGGTAACCAAAAAGCCAATTTTATAAGAAATTTGCACTTTTCCCATGTGTTCATTATCTTTCATGTCTTTTTGCAAAACGTACTTAGTTCTTCAAGCGCACTCTTTCCCATTAACATTTTATCAATTGATTGGAACAATTCTGCTGACAAAATATTATATAGGTCTATTGGCGAACAATTTCTCACGGTTCTTGTTCGAATCTATGCACAAAGTATATTGCAAATATCTAAAATACCCTTTTTAGTATCAATCTTGGATGTTACAGGTTGAATATAGGCCTAAGGTTACACTGTAATAAGTAAATGCTGTAAATTTACAGTAAACTTTGCTGACAGCAAAGTTTCCAGTAAACTTTGCTGTGCAATTACAGCACACAATACTGTAAATTGTACAGGACATGGTACTGTAGATGTCTTACAGTAAATAGTGCTGTATATAAACAGGAAACTAAGTACTGTAAATTAACAGTAAACTTTGCTGGCAGAAAAGTTTCCAGCAAAGTTTACTGTAAATTTACAGTGCACTGTTATTTTACAGCACTTTAAATTAAAAGCCTTTTAACATCAATTTAACATAAAATATTCCCCATATATCAAACAAAAATGTTAATTCCCAACCACAAACTAATGTATAGAGGATGTGGGATGTAATTATGCTAGATTTGCTAGCACATACATGCATTGGGTGATGTTGCAGCAGGTTTGAGAGATCATTACTTATCTATAAATTAAACTTTACACCAAAAAGGTGTCTATGCATACAGTTTATGGTCATCTCGTAATAATTACAATTATTAATATGTATTTCAATAACTTAAGATAACAGTTTATTTTATGAGTGTGGTATTCACTCTTTGACATCATTAAATGTAATTAATTCATCTGGAAACATGGTTTAAAGGCAAAATGCCAAAAACGTTCTTTTTAATTTTTACTTTTGCACTCCTGGTGGTCACTGTAATTTACAGTAAGATGTACTGTAAACATACATTCTCATCTTGTAATTTCAAATTTACAGTACAGGAATTCTCTGTTTCCATTTTTAGACTCACAGAGGCCCATTTCACATTTGGCCACAGTCGATGCCTCCGGAAATGAAAGGGGCAACAATTCATTAATTGTTGCTAAAATAGTGAAGTCTCATGTGAGGGATGCTCACCTCGTCTGGTTGGTGCATGTCGAGTCCGGCCGTGTAGAGCAGCTTCAGGCACTCGACGTGACCGTTCTCGGCCGCGTCATGCGCGCAGCTACTTCCCTTGATGTCGCGCAGGCGCGCAGCGACGTCGGCTCCCGGATGACGCAGCAGGAGGGCCAGGGTGTCCGCCTGACCATTGGCTGAAGAGGAGGGGAAACTGTTAGGATGGGGGCTCGAGTATGTATGTTATCATTTTTAGACAGAGAGATGCTCCAAACAGGGTGTTGAAAGGCCTTGGTGCCCTGTCTACGGGACATTACAGCTCAACATTGCCTAGCGTCATGCAAGGTATCTACCTTCTCATTGATTCGAACATACCATACAGAAACAAGGGGTGAAATAAGGGCAGTGATTTAGAATCAACACACAAACAAGCAAAACGAGATTGCCAAGAGATGGTAGGGAAGCATCCACCAGAGATTTTAGAAAGAGTTTTCGAATTCGCTATTGTACGTCAGAGGTTTACTAAAACATAATGACATATGCGCTGAATTGTCCTGCCCTGCCCCATTCCACCCCTTGATATACACTGGACCAAAGAGGTTGGCTTACTTGAAAATGGCCGCTACTATAGTAAATGATCTAATGCAAATCGTCGATTTCATTACCATGCTGTACAATTTTAATGGTTTTAACACTATTGTCCAAATGACTCACTATTCAAATATTTCTTTGTCAATGTATATATGACCCAAAATTTGATCGCATAATTGCTGTACATATAATCGTTAAGGAAATCTCCATTGTGAAAAAGCACCTACCTGCCGCCATGTGAAAGACCGTGGCGCCATCCTTGGTCTGGGTGGCCAGGTAGGCGTCGCCCCGACCGCGCTGCAGCAGGAAGTGGACGATGTCGACCCTGCCGGTCTGGGCGGCGGCCTGCAGGGGGGTCAGACCCTCATTGGTCGCCATGGAGACACTGGCGCCGGCCACATCCACCAGGTGGCGCAGGGTGAGAACCTGCCCCTCCTGACATGCGTAGTAGACGGGGGTACAACCTTTGACGACAGGAGGGACAAAGAGGATCTGTCACATGGAATGCCCAATTGCCCAAAGATAAGTCAGTGAAATGAATACATGTGTATGAACATTTTGAGCAATCGATCCTTAGGACAGACATACACAGAAATGGATAGTCAGGACTTCTATCTGCCAGTCAAGGTTTAATCAAACAAATGAAACTACATGTATACATGTTTTATGATTTAATGTTGAATCGGCCTAAAAGAAGCCCATTGTACAGTTGCCTGAACCAATTTGAAGGCGTTTGAATATACATGTAGATGTATAGACTACTTACCTACTTCATCTTGTGCATTGATAACTTCATCGCCGAGTCTACTTAGTGCCTCGGTTGATTTGAGACATCCTGGAACGTAATCATGCAAAACATCTCATTAGTCATTTTGGCTTGTACCATAGCCATCGGTTCACATTGTAGGTTTATATATAGACAAGGTAGAGCATATTCCATTTGCCATAATTCTAGAGGATCATAAGCAGTCGCACTTCCGAAAGTCGTCTTCAAATTAAGAATTTTTAAAGCAAAAGTAAGTTGTGTGTTTTCTTTACCATTCCATGAAATACGCACATGAATGATTGTGTATTCAAGAAAATACAACAACAGGAATGTCATCAACGGACCATTGAAGGAATCAACTCGACTAAATCCATCTCTGATGGATTCTTTCCTACCCAAAACTGGGGTTGTACAAAATGCATATTGCAGAACAGTTCATTGGTGGGAGCTATATATGATTGAACTATGCATAACCTAATAACACAAGTGATCTTTTTCGTCAAATATCGTACTGCTTAAACATGCTGAAAGCAAGATTGATTGAATGATTTACAGAGTTGGCTCATTGAAAGGCTGCGTTTTTGGGCAACCAAGCAAAGGCTATGACATAAGCATTGATTTCTTAAAAAAGAAAAAGGCTAAATAATTATGTTTGTTGATGTTTTGCCAAGAAAGTTTTTGTGACCTTAATTAATCTCATGCAATAATGGTCAAGTCACAATCAACAGCATTGTCTGTCGTTAAGGTTAGTCTTTTATGAAAATAACCAATAGTACTTAACGAAAATGTTTTATTTTGACGTTAACGAGGATTGACTTTCAACCTCTTCATATCGGGAACCCTTAACCCATCCCAAATTAACATCACCTTTGGCTGCAGCGAAGTGTAGCGGTGTCTGTCCCAGGTTGTTCCTGGCCGTGGCTATGGGAATGCCGAAGGTGTTGACGAGCCACCTGACGATGTGGGCGTGTCCCAGGATGGCGGCCAGGTGGGCGGGGGTCAGCCCCTGCCGGTCGCCGTCCCCCGTTAACACCGCGGGCCGCACCGACCCGCAGAAGACGATCAGACGCAGACAATCCACGTGACCGTGTTTGGCGGCCACGTGGCCGCACGTCTCCCCGCGGGAGTTACGCATAGTGACGCGCACGCCGGAGCAGCGCAACAGCCACCTAAGGAATATCGAAATTTGACTTTAGTTTACCATTTTGATCTTAACCCGACTAGAACACTTTAACTGCGTTATGCGAGTAGCCTATTGTCCATGCATGCAAACTAAGCTGCGAACCCCTCATTTTTATATACTACTTACTACATCGGCCACATTTTAAAATCAGAGTTTGTACAATTCCAGCTGAGCCCGTCGGTGCTTGAGTTACATCTATAGCCTAGACCCGATACATTTTGTTCTCTACAAATGTAAACAGGTGATTTATGAAATAATGTTTTGTGAAAATAAATTAAAATGTTTTGTAAGGGGCAGACAACAGAAGACAGAGCTAAATCTGTGCTATCTTACCTCCCGACTAAACATTAAGAAGTAGTGAACTATAGGGTTTTACTTTACGGTTATGCATAGGGTTGCCAGTTATCATTATTCTGTGTTAGTTATTCCAGTATGATAGCTCATGTACATGTATAGCGCAGTCCTCCTTCCTGTCTCGGCTGCAAGTCATCTTAGAATGTAGCTAGTCATTAAGAGGTGTCAGAACACTCAAATGAAAGGATAACATTTATTAAACCCAAACATGTACTGCAATCCAATGTTATGGATAAAGTCATTGTTACACAAAATGATGAAAGGTATAACGAAAGCGCATAGCCTAACCTGTTCTACATTTGATAACACTTCCGGTCTTGGGCCGGACATATGAGTTGATATAAGTCAAATTTAAACCTACTTGAGGATGGCACTCTGGCCTAACTTTGCCGCTAGGTGCAGGGCCGTGTTGCCATGGTGGTCGACGTAGAGGACCCTCCTCTCCTTGTACACGCTGCGCACGGCCTCCAGGTTCCCCTTGACGACGGCGGCCCACAGGATACGACTCAGACCGTCCAGCGCATGCCCAGTAGTCTCCTTCCCGTCTGACCCCATGTCCATCTGGGGTAGACGAGAGTTTGGTTTGTTTCTGGGTGGTCTTTGGGGTGACTTTGGGGGCCCTACACCCAACATGGCGTCAAGACGTTCGGTTGGAGGCAAGGAAGTGTCGACAGGTAGATTCAGACCTAGATTCTCCCGGTGTTGACGGGAATCATCTGGATAAAGCCAAGAAATTATAGGATCAATAGAATATAATGTACATGTTATGCTTACTTATAGGCCTATTTGCAGGTACTGCACTGATAAACCTCTCATAGAGAGGGGAAAATGTATACCTATATAGAGCCAGTTGTGAATTGCTCATTCCTATCCTTATCAGTTTACGAATGTGAAGTTTTATAAAAAGTAACCTAAACGTATTCTTGACATACAAAAGAAACACCTAATAGACCTAGCGTATGGGATACGTTGATCTGAAAAAAAAGAGAAATGAAATACTTTATTGGTCAATTAGCCTCTTATCAGGTGCTCATAGAGAATCCTTCCATAAACGACTTTTCTTAGCCTACATATTAAGCACTAAGATGTAAGATAACCCGATACGTGATCCAGTCCCCATTCGCAGGTTTCCGCGCTGCAGGCAATGTTTTTCAAAAACACTATTTCGATAGAGGGCCTATTGCCCCAAAATGATAGGGTATATCATTAATATACTCTGTGTACAGTCTACCATGCTACACTCACCAATAGGGAAAGACTCCATCATTCATGGCGGGTACAATTAAGCTATCATTATTGGTGTGGCGCTGGCAGGTATAAAATTCATCGAAAATAATTTTCCATGATCATCAAGAGCATTCCCTAAATATAGGGTGGCACTAGAGTCTACAAGATTTCAAACGTCAACTAATGACTAAGACAGCAGTATTCCGATTGCATTAGATAGCATAAATCAATTGAGTAATATCGTTTGAATTATGTAACGGATGATTTTCTGGTTTGTCTTTTTGATCTATCGTCTTTGGAACGTGAAAAAATATTGAAGTAGGCCTATAACAATCTTTTTTTCTTGTTGATCTTGACTGAATTGGGACGTTAAGGATTGTTTCCAGTCAAAACCTGTCGACCTACCTGATGACTGCCGTTGGTCCTGACCCTCCAAGCTGTCTCTCAGGGCCTCGTGCTGGACGAAGATGTCGATGTTCAGGTTGACCACGTCCTGTTCGTCCTTCCTGAAGGCGTCCGCCTCCACCTCGGCCAGGTCGAGGCTGGGCTGAGACCCGGATGTGGAGGTCCGCTGGTACCTGAGTTCACTGGGCGTCCTGCTCCTACCGTCCCCAGTCACGTGGGTGGGGTTAGGGTGGTGGTGGCTCCCCCGTACGGCCGTCCACACCCCTCCGGGCCGGGGCCCGCTCAGCCCGTACCCCGCTACACCCGCCCCATGGTCCTCTGGGGGTCTCGGGTCTCCTCGGCGGGTCACGTGAGACCGACGAGATCCCACTTTGCCATGGTAACGCTCCGATCCCATTAGCCGCTGGACGCCAATTTCCGGAGGGGTATCGAATGACGGATCCATGGCACGGTTGTACTATTTATACACTGCAAGGTAACGTTTAATCAGACCAACAGACGGTAAATCAAAGAGGCATAAGGCCCGGGCATAAGGACAGGTGGGATCGCCCTAGACTGTATAGGCTAAAGACATATAGGAGCTAAAAAAAAAAAAAAGTGGCCCTTCTGTTCCCAAACAGTTTACCATTAGGCCTATATGTTTTCCCCATCGCTTTCGTTGGCACATCTATACATGTATAGGGGAAGCAAAATCTCCTAAAGAAATACAGGTAACTATAATCACGACATACTTCTGTTTTGATTTTTCCTTTACGGAATTCTTATCATTTATGCCCCATTGAAGAAAGAAGTAAAGAAAACAGTTTTTGCCCCTTTCAAAACAAATATTACTCATGGAAGATAACACAAATAACCTGCATCTCAGGGTGATACGGATATCCACTTTTATTACCCTTGTTGCAATTCCGTTGTAACAAGTGATGGAGTCTAATATGGGCAACACATAAACCATGTCCATATAAGTCTTTACATAGTGTCCTATGGAATGTTGGCCTATGCTTATATTGCACTATAAAACAGTCCATCATTGATCCTCCCTATTGACAACACCAATGACTCCCACTTCTTTCACTGGGCTTTGTACTTATTGTTACACAACAGTAAAGTACTTAAATAGCTGTGCTATTTTGAGTAATTTCACTATATGGGATCTATATCTCATTGAATTCATAGTCATTTGCTAAAAGGAAATAGTTTTGTCTAATGTTGTATGATTCTTTATCTTGCAATTAGAGGTGACTGCACCTAAAGTTCGTAAAATTTTGCACACTCTACCCTACAGTGGTGTGTTATTCATAAGAAGAATACCATACAATGAATGGATCCCTGGGATTTGCGCCGGGGGAGTTAGGTATTGATATAGTGGTAGGAATAGTGTTCTACCATATATTTATGAGTACTGAGAGATGTTGATGTGTATCCGTTGTAGAGTCGTATTCGTCGTATATAGCAGTTATATCCGAACTCGTATTACCAAAATCACTAACCGGCGTGTTATAAAGGGTTGCTAGATAGTAGAGTACTGTAAAGGTACTCCCCGCTGAATACTAGATTCTCACGGTAACTTTGGACAACTTATGTAAAGGAAGAGCCACACGTTCAAATACAGTTTCAAACCTTTATTTCTGATAAGCGTACAATAGATGAAGTGTTCCGTACAAATACCATACAGTGCTGGTGAGTGGTACCAAAGTGACAATAATAACGCCCCTCTGAGCGCCTACCTCTATACTCCAATCAGAGTCCGTGCCAACCGCTGATCCGGCGCTGAGCCTAAGTCCTCCAGGCCTGCTGTAGTCTCTAGTCTGGTGGTCTGGCAGAGTGGCTGGGCCAGGTAGAGTAGAGTATCCAGTGAGGTAGTCCAGGGGTATGCCTTTCAGAGGGGGCTCCAGGAGAGTGTGTCCTCCTACAGTGGCAGGGATCCCCTTTATACAGATCCTCTCCTCCTGGGAGGAGGGGGCCTGTATGATGTCATGGGCTATATTTAGCAAGTGATATCACCATCCAGTCTCCTGATTGGTTGACTGATGGGGAGGGGTTGTTTGTGCAGGCCAGAGAGGAAGAGGGGGAGTTGTGCACGGATTGCATCATCTCCCTGAGTGGGGAGGGGTGGTTTGTGGAGGCCTCTGATTGGCGGATGAGAGCCCCAGAGGGTGGGGTGGCAGGTGCATGGGGCGAAGCCCAAGCATAACCATGGTTGTACTCAGTCACTGTCTGGCAGCCGTACGGTTCACAACAGGTGGTGCTTATATACTACCTTACACTGACATGGTTATACATAGGTATATGGGAGGTTGTGTCTGCAAAAGTAGGGTTCTAGGCATTCTGTGTTTGGGACTGGTTGCAGTCCCGACACACTCGCCCCCGGTCAGTTTCAAAAATGGACACCAGATGGCTATTTTTGCCATGTTTTGTACCTGGGTGATCCACCCTTTTGCACACTTTGGAGACACAATTCCCTTACAATTGGTCACACAATAACATTTCTATGCGATATGACGCAATACTACAGATTAGATATAATGTGAGAACAGTATCATGATTGACCCTTTTGTTATAACAATCTTTTTGGGCCTGTGGTTGATGAGAACCTTACACACTTGTTGATAACATGAGAGGTAATATATGCTGTGTGTGACATAAAAATAAAACTACTTGAAATCCTACTTACACCTCTAAATCTATAGAGTAAATATAAAGTCAGATGCTTGACTATCTTCTAAAGTAAAACTAAATAATATACTACCTACGATGTTTGTCAGATAATATAAATACTACGGCTAGATATCAGGTACCTTCTAAAATTAATTGAGCGATTATAGGCGATAAAAGTACCTGGACTACAGTATAACTTGTTTGAGTATAACTTCTACACTTCTATAGCTTGTTTAGGCGGCTCCATAGGTACCCATCCAAGGTTAAGATTTTCCCTTTTGTAAATAGGGATCAATGTTGCAACGACACCATCTGACACAAGCAGTCTGAGCATTATTGTGCCTGGTGAAGAGTTGTAGATGGCGGTGGCCAGGGTTTTGGTAATCGGTATTGTAGGTGGTAGCCTAAAGGCTACTGTATCATTGTCTTCGAGACAACTTTGAATTATTAGATTGCTTACCCAGGTGACCACTGCCATCTGTCTGAACATTGTCTTTTTGACCTTCATGGTTCCAATAATTTCTGTGTTTGATCTAGTTATTCTGTTGGCCGGAAACGGAAGGATTGTTATGCAAATGGTTTCTGTGATTGCTCCTATATTTACTTGGAGGGTGATTCTGGATTTGCCTTTTTCAGCTGTCTTTTTATATCTATACACAAGTATCCCTGCCATCATTGCAATGATGAGACATACAAATACTCCATATGCTGTGCTTGACATCGCCCAAAGATCTTGTATTGTTATACAGGCAGGTGTTGTTGGACAAGCGATGGGGTCATCAAACACATAAGCCTGTACGGCAGGAGGTTTAGACAGTGATGCAAGCATTATGCCCATATACCTTAATTTATAAACTACGAAACCAGTGACAGTCAGGAAAATAGCAATGACAATTAGCGATGGTATTGTGGTAAACACTGAAAATTCGCTTGTGTTTTTCTGGATGTCAAAGTCAGGCATACGCAAGAGCGTATTTTCTCGAAGTGAATTTTGAATCTGGTCTACAGAGACCTTGTGTTGTGCCAATAGGGCGGTATCTGCTGGTTTGTACTTAGGAGGTTCATAGGCCACTGACCATGGCTCGAGGGAAACTCCCTTTCTAACCAACTTGTCTGGTATTGTTCCTGCTTCTGCCAGATCGGATAAAATTGCTGCATTAATCGGATACTCAACTCTTGTCACCATATTCTGTCTGTCACATGCAGACACCTGTGGGGGCAGCATGATATTGGTAGTTGTCACGCTGCAGCCACATCCAAGTCGGAATACAGACAAGCCGTTGAGCTTTACTTGTACCAGTGGTTGCCCTGGGCAGGCAATATTAGCAGACCTATCCGGTGAGAACATTGCGTATTTGTGATCGTCAATTTTGATTATCATATCAGTTATAAATGGTTTGTTTTGATAAATGAATTCGCAATGTCTCTCTACTGCGGCATTGTCTCTGAGCCATATTGCTGCTGCACAAGTTGACGGGGCAAGAGCTCTGTAAGCTATTGCCCCTGGGCATGTAACAATATCCCTTCCTTTACATGAATCTAAGTCATTTCTACTGAGTTCTATCCACCTTGAATTATCCATTGAAATAGCAACTGCTGCTGGTAGATTTGGTATAATTGATACATGGAATTCAGAGGTATTAGTGAATATAATTGGTGAACCTACGTGGTTAACAGTATACAGTTTGTAGACGTCTTCGTTTTGGGCCAAAGGGACCTCGATGGTTACAATGATGTGGTCTGCTTGGACAGCGTAGATAGGTCGACTTTGGCTGTAGTAGAAGAGTGGTTCGAGGTGTTTAACTGAGAGTCCATGTAGGTTTTCATAGACTATCCCCTTGATTTTGAAGATGCCCTCCATGAGCGTCTCAAGGGGTATAAGCTGGGGTGAGAGGCGTCCGTTGATTAATTGGATAACACCTGACTCAAACTCCGTCACTCTTGAGTCAATATCTTGTAGTAGAGAAATGTCCTTTCGTATGACCGCTATGAGCTCTGGAGTGAGCCTTGCTAGTGTGTACAAGGCGTTAAATCCAGTGTCATTGTTTGTAAATAGTTCGATCATGTCCTGAAGTTTATCCTGTATTTCTGTGATGGCTTGAGAGTTATTCGATACTCCGTTGACTGCTCTCTGTAGTTGTGTATTAGTTGCCCTCATGAAGGCGTTAAGTGTTCTCGCGTTGGCATTGTCGATGGCTATCGTATGTTCCATATTATGGTGAATCTTCTTCATATTAATGTTCATTTTATGTAGAGCTTCTGAGCTTGCAGCTCCTAGAGCCCACCTCAGGAACCCGGAAATGGTCCGTTGTTTCCGGTAGACTGAGGGAGGCGGCAGGAGTGAGCTGGTTTGGTTTATGGTGTGGCTAATGCGTCGAATGGTGGTTCGTCTTTCCCATTTATGCTGTTCGATGAGGGCGCTGACTTGGGTGCAGAATGTGGCCGCCGGTCCAGTTACATTGTCACATGGGTCTGGTCTGTCACGGATGGCTGTCGGCAGCGTTGGCATTTGGATTCCAACAGTCAGGTGGAAGGAGTTGGATCCTGCTGCTGATAGGAAGGCCCTCTCCATGAAGACGGTCCCATGCTGTAGACGTGGCTCCGTCTGGGCAGCCGACATGCAGAGCGTCGCGCCTAGTAGGTATAGTAGTGTCAGCATTTTTCTGGAACGAGGTAGAAGGTGAGGCACCATGTATATCCAGTTTGTATATAAATATATATTAAATTTGTAAGAATGTTCTGGATGGTTAGCACAGTCGATCCTAAAATAAATAAGTGTCAGTGTTGGTCTATGTCATTGGTGGTGTTAGACCTCAGCCTCTGCATAAGGACGTTTATGTCCCTTCTTAGGGTGTAGACGGCGCCTGTGGTTAATGGCACTGTCACGTCGCAGAAACGTCAAGTTGCATTGCTGACAATGGTAGAGGTCTTCACATTCTTGAGGATGTTCCCTGCGCATGTGTCGACGTAACTGCCGCTGGTCTGTGCATTTTGTATCGCACAAGTGGCAGTCATTGTTGTCGGCATTTGGCGGGACGTCATATCCTAGGTCTTTGTTCATTTCGTCACGTGCACGTTGTTGTGCTATGTCGACATTAATCCGGAGATTCCTTTCTGGTCGTGGGGGTGGGGGTGGAGCAGTCCGTGATGGACCACGTGGCGGCGTGGGTGGTGGCGATGGCGGCATCAGCGCAGGCAGAACAACCGGGGATGTTGCCGGTGTTGGCGAGCAGGGTGGTGAGCTACGTACGATGTGATGTGGTTGATTGATTTCCAACCAACGTTGCCTAAATCGATGTTCTCGGTATTCATCTAGGAGGACAAATGCCAAGAACTTGTCACGTCGTCTTCCCTCTTCGATTTCCTCTGTTCTGTGTCATTGTGCCCATTCCTCGCGTCGTGCCCGTTCACTACGGAAGTGTTGCTTTCTGTCCTGTGACCACAAGCGACGTCGACCGTTTTCTTCAGCGTAATCCGGAAGATCGTCCAATTCCTCCTGCCAATAGGCTGGCCGGAGGACATGTTCCATTTCTTCATTGCAGATGACCAAGTTATTATCCATGTTTAGGGTAATGTAGGATAATAATTGGATGGTTTCACTCTAACACCGAAATCAGTTAGTTTGAACACAGTCTGTGAATGAGAGGAAAGGAGGCGCCAAGGGATCGCCACTTACTACTGGTAACCACTGACCAATTACTGAGTTGCTTCTGTAAACAGCTGTTTGCGATGTCGGAGATAACAGGTGGTCCTAATGTTTATGAGGTGGTGATGGGCCGAGCATGGGGAAGGCCCCCAGTGGGGCCGTATTTATATCAAAGGGTTAGGGGGGGATGGGTTAGATGTGGAATGGGTATGTGGTATTCGCGAGGAGGGGTGTGGGGGATTTGTGGAGGAGGGGTGTGGGGGATTTGTGGAGGAGGGGTGTGGGGGATTTGTGGAGGAGGGGTGTGGGGTGTTTGTGGAGTAAGAGGGGGAGGGGGGGTTAATTTGGGTGTAATGGGATTAGGTCTCAGATTATCATTTTAGTGCCAGAGGTCAACATGTCAAGGTTTAGTCATATTCATTTGCCGTGTTGCTCCTCAGGGTGCATTTTGGTTGGTGCTGTAACTACCCCAGAAGGGCCTTTTATTGCTGTGATGCCCAGTGCTAATTCATGTGAGAAACTAAATGGGCCGCCAAATACTTCGTGGACAATTACACCGATCGGAAATGTTGGGCCGGGGCCGTCTACAAAACCACAGCCGTGTAAATATTCATCTGTCCAAAGTCCTGCACGGAAACGTGGGGCTTCCCGGAGCCTGTTGCGACCTGGATGTGGGGTGGTGCCTACGATGGATTACATCACTCGCACCCCCAACTTGCCCAATGTCGCTAGCACAAAAGCTGGGGTTAACTCTGGATCGCCGTTGGACATGGCCCGGGGCACGGGCACTGAGGCCCGTCCACGGGCGGCCCAGTGTGTTACCGGGGCGCTGCCTATACCAGAGGCCCTGACCCTCGGTATGCCGGCCCGCCCCCGACGGGGCAGGAGCCGTGTGGCCCAGACCGCGGGTGGTCCCCCTGTTCGGGCTTCCCGACATACACAGGCCAGGAGGGCAGCCAGGCCTGCCTGTTCTAGTATGGGGACTCAGACTGATCCAGTCGTGCTACTACCTACTGACACTTTGACTGACATGTCTTCAGATCATCATTCTCTCCCGGTGAGTTACATTTTCGGTGTATCCATTTGTAATACAATGATTGATTTGCGTTTAGTGTGGCTGTCCGACGTTTGGGATAGCAGGTTTACATGTTATTTTGTCACTTGAATTTTACCACTAGTCCACCCCTATACCGTTTTGTCCTTGCAAATCCCCTCTAGGGAAAGATCACAGCTCCCTGTGACCCTTGATCCCATTGTCTGTCAACGATTGGGGGGTGCCAGTTACAGCACGGTGCCGTGTTTCGGTTTGTACAGGGTACATTTGGTAGGCATCTGGAGACAGACTTAGCCCCTCCGTGATGCTTGTGAGGGGTGGGGGTGGTTTGTCATCGTTGTAATTCATTGTGATTGTTGAATGTTTGGATGCTGATAATTCTTTTTCTTTTTCTTCTATAAGTATCGGGTGGGGGTGAGTGGCTCAGTTCTGTCCTGTCTCCCTCCAGGGCTGCCATACCAGGTGGCCCGGGGTATAAGTTACGGCCTTACGACCCAGTTTGCCAGGCCGCTAGTGGGCGTGGGGCATTAATTTGCTATTGACTTTATGAAGTGTGACCCTTATTACTGCATTGCCCTTTCAGTTCCCCGACGTTCGCGTGGAGGACCACCTGGAGGAGTTCGCGGGTCTTCTGTGACATGAAAGGTGGGTAATTAATCGAGATTCTTATGTGACGGATCGGTTTCTTTGAAGGTCTTCGTGGGGAAGGGTGGGTGTCATGATATATGTAGTATCTTGGTTAAAAGGGCAAAGGTCTGACCCCAGGGCATCATTTGTCGTCAGTTATCAGGATGGCTGCTAGGGAATATACGTTTGTAATCCGGATACCCGCCTCCTGCACATATACCATGATCGAGATTTCACGGCAATCTGACATCCTGTTAGTTCGGTTGCCCATATCTGGTGTCCCCGGTGCAGAGTTCCAGATGGTCAGTCTGCCGTGCCGAGAGTATCTCCAGGGAACACTATTTATGTGAGTATCAATTACTCCTGGGGCGTTACGTTTTATGGTGTGGTGGCCAAATGTATGTCAGTACCGGTTAATTGGCTAGTTATCAGTTAATGGACGTCCGTTAAATTTTGCTAAATGTGGAGGTAACAGATAAGCGGGTTACGTGAAAGTATCACTTAGTACTGAATGCGTGAAAATTTTTAGGGGCACTAAAATAGATTTTACGTTAAGTGGTAAACATTTCAAGGGACGCTATCAGCCTGTCTGTGGCCTAGGCTTGTGAGTCCCGAAGTTGCACGTAACATGTAGGCAGACGTCATGTTACTGTGTGTAATTTAAGAGAAGGTCATGTCGCAACATTGAATTTAGGGGTCTAGGGCCCTGGGCTTTGTGGGGGGCCGCAGCCGTGATCACGACATACATGGTTACAGACGGTAGTGTGTCCACCCCTATACCAGTTTATACATATGTCTCCCCCTTTCAGGAATGATCACAAAAGTCCCTGGATTTGCTGCTAAAGGGCTTTTTTACCATTGCTGCCTGGGTTTTGTAATTATTTTGTGATTTTTGGAAGAGTGGAGGGGTGTTTTGGGTTTGGATTGGAGTGTTATTTCTGTAACAGATCATTGGCCCCAAACTTACAGTAATGGGTGTTTGTCGAGGCAAATGTCGGACTTCAGTATTATAGTGCTTTCATTTAGGTCAAAGTAGGTTGCAGTCAGTACTATAGTATTAACAGATTAATAGAGGGCATTTTAATTGGGTGATAGTATCTATTACTGTTTTGTTGCCTTTTTTGATTTTATATCATTGAGATTTAGGGGATGCCAGTTGGGTCCATACCATAATTTTGTATTATGAACATTCTGACATTTTATTTCAAGATCTGATTATGGGTGGTTATGAGCAACCAGTCTATAGGGAGGGGTTCTCCCCACCGAACTTCCACTCCAAGCAGAGCTTGCCTGTGGTTCTGAGTATGGGGTCTGGAGCCCATCTCTGCCCGGGGAGTGTGGTTTTGGGTCCATGTTGTTGTCACCGGTATCCTCAATCTCCCAGCACATAGGGGCCCTGTGTGTATTATGGAGTCTGTGGGGTTGGGGACACCCTGTCTGTGGTGGAGAGGGAGGGGAGAGGGGGAGCTGATAAATGACACATTGTTTAAGCATGACCAGATATTTGCTATTTTTAGCCCCACGTGTTGCTCGGTATGTAGGTCGGCTACAGGCCCTGCTCTCTGGTCACCGCTGTTTACATGCACAGGGATTAAGGCAGGGGTGTTCACTGACCTTAACTTGTGTATGTGGTGTTGGCGACCTGAGGGTGGTGCTGGGTCCCTGGGGGTAGTGCTGGGTCCCTGAGGGCGGCATTGGGTCCCTGAGGGTGGTATTGAGCCTCTGGTGGCGTTATTGAGCCTGTGAGGGGAGTTTTGAGCCTCTGGGTGCGTTATTGAGCTTCTGAGGGCGTTATTGAGCCTCTGGGGGTGGTATTGAGTCTCTAAGAGTGGTACTGGGTCCCTGAGGGCGTTATTGAGTCCCTGAGGGCGGCATTAGGTCCCTAAGAGTGGTACTGGGTCCCTGAGGGCGTTACTGAGTCCCTGAGGGCGGCATTAGGTCCCTAAGAGTGGTACTGGGTCCCTGAGGGCAGCATTGGGTCCCTGAGGGTGGTTCTAGGGCCTCTTAATATTTGATGGGTTAATTGAGTTGGTTGCCCCTGACTATTTATATCTTTGCCTAAGTGTTTGTCTTGCTTTGTATTTTTCAGAGACGGTGTCGATAATGCTATCGGTAGTGATGACGTTGCTTATCAAGTCGGGGTACTCTCTCCCGATACGATGATCCGGCACCGAAGGCCCTCTGCTTTTGACCGGAGGGTTTATGAAGCGGCAAGTACACAGACGGTCTCCAGTTCCACCAGCGTTGGGACTCAGACTGATTTGAGCGGGGAGGTGGTCCCTCGTTGGAGCCCCGTGGTGGAACGGCCAACGGTTGCTGTGTCCCCAACGATAGAGCCCTACCCTGTGGATGACTTACTGGGGCTCGCCGTAGCAGAGCTCTTTGACGCGGCCGGGCCGGTCCTCGGCGATGACTATGTGGGGCAGCCTGGGATGGACGTCAACGCCCCTGATCTGTTGGATCCCGTCATGGTTAGTATATTATCTTGTGAATTCCAATTATTGGGCCTTATTGATATGGCCATGTATGCCCTTAGAGTCACTTGTTGTAGGCTTTATGTTTGTGCCTGTCCATGGGTGCATTGTCTAGTTATCAGAGCTGATCAGGAACTGATATCTGTAATTTCACCCACTACCCTTCATTGAGTCTTAGTATTATAAGTGTAGTGTGCCTAACGGATAGGGCTTTTATGGATCCATTATCCTCAGAACCTAGTAATTAGCAGGCGGGCATATTCTGGAGGGAGAACCTGCAATTATGTTTTAACAATTGATGCCCATTTTGGCAGGTGGTTCATTCCTGTCTGCCTCCTTGTATTGACTGCTCAACCGACATTTAGTCTGCTTTAAGCTGAGTCTTATGTCTGGCAGTGAGGTTGCTGCCGTAAGGGTAGTAATGTAAGTTGACTCGTGATTATCCTGTGTTGAGGGGGCGAATTCATCGTTAGTTAATAGTCCTCCTTTGTTCTTGTAGGCTGCCAACTCCGACGTTGTTGAGGGTGCCGCTGACGTCATGCTACACTTCGACACCGAGTTAAATTTCCTGTAGATTGGTGTGACATAGAGTTTTATATTTTTGAATAAAACTAACTTATGTAATTTGTGTCATGTTTCTTTGCTAGCTATAACATTAGTTCGTCAATTTGAGTTTCTCTGTAGTTGAAATGGAGTCGTCGTCAACCCATGACACCGAGCCATCCGCCCAGTGGACTTTGTACTGCTTTTTGCCATTTCTTTTGCGGGAGGTAATGACTCGCTTAATAGGGCAGTAAACGTCCCCTGCATTGTCCTTGAATCTGTCTTTATGGTCCACTTTAGGGGGTGTCGGGTTGATCGCGGTTTCATTTTGCCTTTTGTAGTATGGCCTTAGTCTGTTTACGTTTGTAAGGCGTTTCAATATGCGTCCTGTGTTAAGATCCTTAAGACGCACCAGACAATCTGACACAATTTCTGTAATGACGTGGGGGGTTGAGTACATGTAAGAGAATTTACCCAGGGGTTTCACCTTGTATTTGGGATCATATATGACTACTTCTTGTCCCACCACGAAATTGTGGGGCCTCGCTTTGCTATCCAGTTTTGCCTTCATTCTATTTGTGTATGATTCGTTGTGTTCATTAGCCATTTCTCTGACAATTGAAAGGCGTTGCTCAAGATCATGAAGGTAATCAGTGGCTGACAGAGGTAGGTTTGGGGCACTCTGTCGTTCACTATCAATGGGTAGCAGGTTTGGGGCATGGCCGTACAGTAGACGGTATGGGCTATCACCAAGTCTGGATGTGACAGATGTTCTCACACTGTACAGAGCAAAAGGTAAGAGCTTGTGCCAGTTTTCACTGTTTGTATCTACGTAACAGGATATTACGGACTGTAGCTGTTTCTGGATGCGTTCGACCCGGCCATTTGCTTTCGCGTTCACACCTGATGTGAACGTTTGTTTTATCCCAAGTCTTTTGTGTGCCTCGTTTGTGAGTTTTGACAGGAGGGGAGTTGCATTATCGGAATGCACTGCTATTGGTGGGCCGTACCTGGTATAGACATGTGTAATCAGTGCGTCCACAATGTCAACACTCGTTTGGTCCTTCATGGGTATGGCCTCACAGAAGTTCGTGAGCATGCAAATGACTGTGAGTATGTACTCGTGGCCTTCATTTGAAGGTTTGATTTTTCCGATGACGTCAATTGCGATATGACTGAAGGGTCTTGGAGGTGTATCGAAGACCTGCATTGGGTGGTTTGGGTGTGCCACCCTTTTCTTTCGTGTGCATATGTCACATGTTCTGACGTATTCTGCGATCATTTTTGTCATGCCTCTCCACCAGTATTTGGAATATATTTTGTCGTAAAGGACGTTTCTACCTACATGAGAGCCCAGAAGCACATTGTCATGTAGTAGTGCTACAACTTTTTCCTGCATATTTGTGGGGATGACTGTCTTTCCTTCTATGTCGACATATTTCGAGCCCTTCTTTTTAAAGTGTGGATAGAAAACCAAGATGTCGTTTTCCAGTGATATGTGGTCTGCATATGTCAAGGTGAGTTTCTCTCTAGTCGGATCCTTTGGCAGTGTTTTATTCTCCAGAAATGATATTATGTCTGAACAGAATTCGTCAGCTGCTTGGCCCTTTGAGATCGTAAGTTTATCCATGTTATCTGATATGTCCTGCATATCAGTTTGAGGTTGCACTCTAGTACGTGCTGGATGTGTTTCATTGCTCTGCTTTTGAGTATCATCACTCTCGCTCTTGGTTGGGACTTTTTGATTACTCTCTGCCTTTGACCTTGTTACTGCAGTATTTTGTGTGACTTGTCCCAATTGAGGAAACAGCAAGTCCTTACCGAGTTCTGGACAGTCGTTGTCAGGCAGGATAATGTCCGACTCTAACCTGGAGACATAGTCTGCTAGGTAATGGGTCTTACCTTCATGGTATTGGATGTCGTATGAGAATGACTGCATGAAAAGTGCCCACCTTTTGAGTCTAGGACTAGGTGCTTTGTGTGGTGCCTCAAAGATATGGACCAATGGGGCATGATCTGTAATGATCGAGATATGGTAACCTTCGATTGTTGGCTCAAAATGCTTGAGTGCAATGTATATTGCTAGTGCCTCTTTCTCTGATATAGAGTAGTTTTTCTGAGCCCCGTTCATTTTGGCTGTGTGGAAAGCGATTGGGCGATACTTGTCATCAATCTTATGACATAGGGCTGAGCCAACTGTGTCGTCACTGGCGTCTGTCAGTATATACAGTGGTTTGTCATATTCAACGTGGACCAGTATGGGTGGGCTCATTAGCAGTATTTTTAGTGCTTGGAAGCCGCTTTCCGCCTTTTCATCCCAATGAAAACGTGCACCTTTCATGGTAAACTTGTTCAGGTGTTTTGTCATTTCGCTCATCTTGGGGATAAACGCTGAGTAGTACTGGATTAGGCCTAGAAATCTGCGGACACCTCTGACATTGGTTGGTCTTGGGAAGTCCTGAATTTTATCTAGTAGTCTTTGTTGTGGTTTGATGCCGTTTGGTGTGAGGACATGTCCGAGGAAATGGCATTCGTCCACTGCAAAGTCACATTTCTTTGGGTTGAGTCTGAGACCTCTATTGGCTAGTCGTGTAATGACTGTCTCCACATCATTGACATGTTGTTCATGTGAAGGAGAGAACACCAGGATGTCATCTAGATATGTTGCGGCGATGATGGGGTCTAGCCCTTTCAGTATGTGGTTAATAGCTCTACTGAAACTCCAGCCAGCGCCTGTTAGACCAAAAGGCATGCGTCTGAACTGGTAGGTATTGTTCTGAGTAGTGAAAGCAGTGTATTGTCTTGACTGCTCTTGCATTTCCACTTGCCAGTACCCGGAGATCATGTCAAGAGATGTGAATATCGCTGGCTTTTGGCATGCCACCAGATTGAAGAGATGTTCTCTTGTCCTTAGGGGAAATGGACGTTTGATCGACATGGCATTGACTTTTCTATAGTCTATGCACAGTCTGTATGCTCCACATTTCTTTTTCACCATTACTATTGGCGAGCTGTAAGGGGAATCACTTTCCTCTATGACTCCCGCATCCAGCATTTCTTTGATTTGCTCATCAATAATGCCTTGTATTTTTGGTGATGCCCGATATGGTCTGGTCGTGGGTGGCGTCTGCCCTGGTTCAATTTCGATCTTCATGGGTATGTCTTTGAAATGTCCTAGCTCTGACATGTCTGTAGCAAATGCCCATCTGTTTCCATGAAGCATGGTAAGGAAATTTGACTTTTCTTCTCCTGCCAAAACAGATTTGTCTAGGTTAAACATTTCCTGTTGTTCAACGTCTTGTCTGATTCTGTTTTCCTGAACACCCATTGGGGTGTTTACGGTAGCGATCACCGTGTTAGGCTTTATGATTCTCTGTCTACTTGTTGTGTTAAGAAGTTGGACCAAAACTCTGTTATTCTGCACAGTGGACAAGGTATGTGCGGTCCACATTGTACCGTCACAATTGTCAAATATTGGTCGTACTACCACGTGTGTGCCGTCATGCATGTCACCATCAGTAGACAGGGGTAGCACCAACTCTGACTGTGGTGGGAGTACTATTGTGTCAATTGTTCTAGCCTCGACAGGTTTGTGCAGAGTAATGGTATCTGATGCAAAATCTATGTTGGCATTTGTCACGTCAAAGAAGGTCCTACCTAAGATGACGCTGTGTGACATGTTTTTCATAACATAGAATTGAGATTTGTATTGGATGTTTCCTACTCTCCATCTCAATATTGCTTTTCTTTTCAATTTGTATTCTGATCCATCTGCTAGGGTAGCCACATCGTCGATGTGTCTGCTTTTTATGACGGCCCTCTTGGAAAGTTTTGAGAATACTGATGCTGAAATAAAGTTATCACTTGCTCCTGTATCTATCATGGCTGGGACTACAGTTCCACCTAGGGCGATTGTGATTATTCTCGATCCCTTTTCTCTCTTTCTTAGTTTGATTGTGACCTTTGTGGCATGTTGCTCGGCTGGCTTTTCTGTGACGGCCAGTCCCTGGGGCCTGACCCGGCCGTTGGGACAGGGGCCCTTTCGCCATTTAAAGGCCGCCGTCCTTGCTGCCTCTTGATTTGTCTACAATCTGAGGTCCTGTGAGCGCACTTACCGTGGAAAGAGCAATACAGTGATTTATTGTTGTTGTATGTAGGTCTGTGCTGAGAAGGGTAGTTCTGCCTCATCTCATTGACAACTGGTCGTCTGTCATCCTGCCGTCTTTCTGGACCTTCACGCGATCGCCAGTTAGGATTGTTGCTGTTATTTGGCCTCGGGTAATTAGGTTTGTAATGGTTGTTGTGCCTTTTCTCCAGGAAGTCGTCTCTTTTCTCAGAGCTGCTGATGACAATGGCCTCAAATCTCTTAGCCATGCGAACTGCTTCTTCAAATGATTGTGGATCATGTATCGCAACCATTTGAGCCAGTTGTCCATTAAGGCCACAGAGGTATGCTGATAGCATGGCCTCTGAGGGAGCCTGTAGGGTTAACTGGATTTTTCTGAGAGCGGCCGCAAAGTCCTGAGAGTCCTGGCCCTGGCGTTGCTGTACCTCTAGCAACTTCTTTGATCTGAGCCAGGAAGGCACAGACTTTTTGAATGTCTCTATTGCCAGATCTTTGAAACGTTGATAGTCTCTTTTCTGGCCCTGCTCCAGTTCCATAGCCCATGCATGAGCGTTGGACTTAAAAGAGGCGAGCACGGTCTCAAGTGTTAGCCTTTTTGACCATCCATATATGTCTGCTACATTCTCAAGTTGGTCAAAGAATACTGTTATGTCTTCCCTCTGTCGAGCTGAAAATGTAGGGATTGGTAGGCTAGGCAACTTAATTTTCTGAGTTGGGCGCTGCCGTACCTTTTTCTTCTTTTCAATAAATGTAGGTTCCTCATCTGCTGACTGATTATTACCTTCCCCGCTTTCGTCCCCATCGCCCGCATTGGAGGCTTCCTGTTCCTCCTCTGCGGGGACGTCTTCCTGTTCTTCTATTTGATCCTGCTCCTCTAAAGGTACATTGTTCTGCTGAGCTGGATCTACTTGATTCTGTTCTGGGTCATCCCCAGCCTGGTTATTTAAAGGATCTTCCCCATTCTGTCTAGCTGCCATTGTATTTCTCCTAACTGGTACGAATGTCAGTTCAAAGGGCGGTACTGGACCTTGACTTCTGAGTCCTACCCGTCTGAGTAGGTTCCTGGGGTTCCTGGGGGGAGGCGTGGTTGCGGGTAGTGCATGCAATTATGGGAAAATGTATGTAGGGCAATATGACCACGTGTTATACCAACATAAACAGACAAGGTTATCAACTGCAAGTCACAATGTATTTCTTCCAATAAGTGTGTCCAAAGTGTTAAAAAGGGTTATTCTCCACCATGTGCGCCGGGGGAGTTAGGTATTGATATAGTGGTAGGAATAGTGTTCTACCATATATTTATGAGTACTGAGAGATGTTGATGTGTATCCGTTGTAGAGTCGTATTCGTCGTATATAGCAGTTATATCCGAACTCGTATTACCAAAATCACTAACCGGCGTGTTATAAAGGGTTGCTAGATAGTAGAGTACTGTAAAGGTACTCCCCGCTGAATACTAGATTCTCACGGTAACTTTGGACAACTTATGTAAAGGAAGAGCCACACGTTCAAATACAGTTTCAAACCTTTATTTCTGATAAGCGTACAATAGATGAAGTGTTCCGTACAAATACCATACAGTGCTGGTGAGTGGTACCAAAGTGACAATAATAACGCCCCTCTGAGCGCCTACCTCTATACTCCAATCAGAGTCCGTGCCAACCGCTGATCCGGCGCTGAGCCTAAGTCCTCCAGGCCTGCTGTAGTCTCTAGTCTGGTGGTCTGGCAGAGTGGCTGGGCCAGGTAGAGTAGAGTATCCAGTGAGGTAGTCCAGGGGTATGCCTTTCAGAGGGGGCTCCAGGAGAGTGTGTCCTCCTACAGTGGCAGGGATCCCCTTTATACAGATCCTCTCCTCCTGGGAGGAGGGGGCCTGTATGATGTCATGGGCTATATTTAGCAAGTGATATCACCATCCAGTCTCCTGATTGGTTGACTGATGGGGAGGGGTTGTTTGTGCAGGCCAGAGAGGAAGAGGGGGAGTTGTGCACGGATTGCATCATCTCCCTGAGTGGGGAGGGGTGGTTTGTGGAGGCCTCTGATTGGCGGATGAGAGCCCCAGAGGGTGGGGTGGCAGGTGCATGGGGCGAAGCCCAAGCATAACCATGGTTGTACTCAGTCACTGTCTGGCAGCCGTACGGTTCACAACAGGTGGTGCTTATATACTACCTTACACTGACATGGTTATACATAGGTATATGGGAGGTTGTGTCTGCAAAAGTAGGGTTCTAGGCATTCTGTGTTTGGGACTGGTTGCAGTCCCGACACAGATTACAAGACAGTCTAAAACGAAACCCCCTTGTCCGTGACGTATCCTCCCCACACTAGCAAACGCTGCATGGTATAGACCTCTGTGTATATATATCGAGGTCTATTTAGCGGATGCTTATAATTAGTAGTGACAAAAGCCGGAAATCTGTAGGTCTCTGCCATATTAATCAAAAATAATGTCCCAGATGAAAATGCATATTTCAACACAACATGCAGTGAAGGGTGTAACTCATTACTGTCATACAGGCAAATATACTCAGATATTTAAGGATACATCAAAGTGAGTCAGGTGCAGGCCACATAACCTTCTTAAACCACAGTAAGCGCATCTGCAGCTTTATCAATAATGGGACCGAGCCCCAAGAAGTAGAAAAAATCCCTGAATATATCCCAGCATGTTGTTAGAAATGGGGTACAATAGGCCATATTATGATCTTAAAATGTTGTAGTGTGAAATATTAGGCTAAAATAAGAATAAATTATAGATACTTGACAATATTCAATATTCAACACACCTGGAATCCATACGATTTAGTGATTTATTGTCTGCTAATACACTTCTTATATTCTATATAAAATGCATAAAAGATGAGGGTTACTGGCGCGATTGGAAAGTGATTCAAAGTTGGATAGACAAAGATAGAAATCTTATGTAACATGAAATAAATTCTAACGGTCAAGATGGATTGTATCCATGAGGAAACCAAAATTCAATGACCAAAATACTTGACACATGCAAACAAACAAAATGATCCTGCTGGGTCAGAAGTTCAATTTTGGACCCTCTATTGATTACACATGCACTTCTCACCTAATTTTCTGCCCCCTCCTCCCCCGTCAATATACACTTTGCACATCGCTCACGTTTGGGATACTAACATTTCCCCATCTATCCGGGCCACTCGTCTACCTTTGGGGTGTACTAATAACTATAGCTAATGCAGCCAAAAACTAAAGTAAATATGATTGTTTCTGATTGTACAGGGGTTGGTTCAATTATTATTAGTTAAGTTGATTAGGTCGGGACTGAGCCCGAAGAGGTAGAAGAAATCTCTGAATATATCCCAGCATGTTGCTAGTAATGGTTTACGATTAGCCATATTATGATCTTAAAAATTGAAGTGTGAAATATTAAGCTTAGATGAGAATAAACTATAGATACTTGACAACATTCAATATTCTACACACGTGGAATTCATACAAAGCATGAAGCATAACTATTTACTTTTTATAGACTAACCAGCTAACGGCAATATTGCATATAATACATGTATTGGATTGGGAGTCTTCCTCTTTACCAGGAGGGGGCTCCAGAGAAATTTCCGGATATTTAATTTCGTCTTCCATAATTAAAGTCGAGTCAGAGAGCAGGAGGGGGCTCCAGAGAAATTTCCGGATATTTAATTTCGTCTTCCATAATTAAAGTCGAGTCAGAGAGCAGTTCCGGGTAATTGTGGCTGGGAAAAGCCGTTTCAGAGAAAAATTTTCGAATTATGGAAAACATTATGGAAACCGCGGATAATTGTGAAAAGCCGTGTTTTGCCGACATCACTCATCGGTGTCGGGAACTCAAAATAATTATGGATAGTTCTTCCATAATTCTTTTTCGACTTTTTGTTTTGTTCATAATTAATGTTTTACAGTTACCCCAGTTCTTGGCGCTAGTTTTCAACTGACGTTGGAGCACACAAGTGAGGTGAGCACATGCTATTCATTGTTTTTTTAGGGGTGGTAGATCTAAACATGAATCCCTACTAACATCCTTAGGTTCCACTAACATTATAGGTATCACATGATATATAATATTCAAAGTTTTTCGTTTATTTTCTTTCAGAATGGCCCCAGTTAAGAATCGGATGTCCGTGTCCGCTCGGTGTGAGGAGTTGAAGGTATGGCTTTTGCCTTCAGCCCTACTGCCTGCAAAGCGAATGAAGCCAGGAAGAGGGAGAAAGCGGTGTAAATCAACTCGAATCTACAAAGAAAGAATCGACCCTAGGGTGGAGTTCCCTCGGCCCCGTGATTTTGAAGCACGTTACAGACTGCCACCCGATATGGTCGAGAAACTAGCAGAGGAATTTGAGGCAAGCCCCTTCTGCTACACCAAAGGCAGTGGGAGGGGTAGGCCCATACCAGTCTTCAACAAGGTAAAGTATATCATGCAATCTTATCAGCATATATATATCAGCATTTATATATTATGATATAAGACTTGCAGTTAGTAGTAGTCCATATCTATGCATTACCAATCCAAAAATGTTAAAAGTAATAGCATTAGTTGCTTTTTTGAATCACCATAGACAGGTATAGATATATATAATAAAATATTATATAATATAAAAAATAATCCTCAGTTTGTTTGTTCATCCTTTTTTTTAAATCTGCTTTTATATATATATTGACAGGTGTGCTACGCACTCAGGTTCCTTGCCACCGGGGCAAGCTTCAAAGTGATACGTGACACCCAAGGTGGATGCAGCTCATCTAGTGTTTCAAGGGCCGTAAGACAGTTCGTGAAGTTCCTGGTATACAAGAGCAGGACCGGGGTGATTTCCTTTCCAAAGGTAATAACCTTCATTAGTATTAATTAATATATACAGTAATGTTATATAGAGAAAGAACTAAAATGTAGGTTAAATGCATACTTCGTGTCCTCAAATAACCTTTCCTATTATATATACTAACTCCATACTATTCTATTTAGTTTTTTACTTAGAAAGATGACCTACACGAGTCAGCAATTCGGTTCTGTCAGAGGTTCAATATGGAGGATTGTATTGGGTGCATGGACGGCACTCATGTACCCATAAGACGTCCTGAGAAGAACGAGGGTAGCTACGTGAACCGCCATTACTACCACTCTCTTAACTGCTTGGTGGGTTCTCCATAATGATTTTGTATGTTTTGCCCCCCCCCCCCCGCCCCAAAAAAAATAAATACCTCTATAAGTAATAGAATTGAAATTGTGAAAACTTTCTAAAAGCAGTCTACAATACAAACAAATAATAATAATTCAAATTAGCCTTTTTCCTATGAAACGCTTCGCAATACCATAAATGAAAGCATATATTCCATTACTTCCATAAATGAAAATAAATATGTTTCTTGCAGTTGGTCACAGACCACGAACAACGCTTCACGTTTGTGGAAACCTCTATGGCAGGCTCAAACCATGACCAGTACATTCTCGAGCATTCCACATTCGGCGCCGAGATCCTGGGAATGGACCGTCTGGGGGATTATTTCCTCTTAGGAGACAGCGGGTTCGTTCAATAACTTGTATATATATATAGCTATGTATTAGGTATAATGTAAAAAAAGTACTGTCTAAATATGACACATATTCTACTTAAATCAAACCCACCGACATAAAAAAAAATTACAATAAAGTTCTATATATATAGTATATATAGTTCTATTATTAGTTGCTTTCATTAATTCTTTTCCACATTTGTTTTTTTAAAATAGGTATGGTCTGAATCCGCAAGTCCTGACTCCCTTCAAACACCAAACCATTCAGACTCTACCGAGGCACGAGCTGAAGTACCAGATGCAGCACATCAGCGCCCGCAACTCAGTTGAAAGGGCGATCGGCCAACTGAAGATGCGTTGGAGGTTTGTATAAATTGTTTTTTTCTGTTACTTAATATAGAATAGAATAGTATTCTTTCCTAAAATAAAAACAAGAAAATTCTATACTTTGCCCTTCCATTTTCTTTTCCCCATAAATTAAAAAAAAAATCTTAATTTCTATTTGTTCCCCATGAATTAAAAGAAAATCATTTGTTTACTTCCAAAGATGCCTGTCGAAACAGGGTGGGGGCGTGCTAGAGTTCGATCCGCTGCGTGCGTCTTGGGTGGTGGAGGCTTGTTGTACGCTCCACAACCTCTGCATCGACTGGGGGGTGCGCACCATAAGACCAGGGGAGAACAAGGACCCTGACATGGAAGACCTGATACAAGAGGAGGCGCGTCTACGCATACTGCTCTCTATGCGGCAGGCTGAACGCGCAAGAAGGACAGAAGGGGCATCTGGTGATCCACAGTTGCGCCAGAACACCAAGTCTGCACTCTACCGTGAAGGGTTTGCGAAAAGGGCACGGTACATCTACCGTAACTACGGTGGCCCTCGCCCAACACTCCGTCAAAGACGCCATCGTTAAAAAAAACAAAGAAAATCGTGCTGACATTACACTTACAGTTAATTGGATGCATTTGATCAACTACCTTGAACTATTATGGAAGCTTTGTCTTGTTGTTAGAAGTGTTCTCCAATTTTTGAATCATGTACCTATCATGATTTAATGAAATATTTCAGATCGGCATTTACTTGAAGTTCAACGATGTGAATTATGGAATACTCTAAACAAGTGTAATTTGAAAGTTTGACACAGCAACTCTTCAATGGATGAAATATTGTATGTCGGAATGTACTTTACAGTGAAATGATCTGAATTATGGAATACTCTATCAAGTTAGATTGTGTGATTCAAAATTTGTAACCATTTTCAAGTATTGATTTATGACGGGATATAGATGCAGTGAAATATGGAGATGAATTTTAGTATACTCTATGAAATTAGATTGTTTGATTTAATATTTCTAACCACTTACAAGTACCAATCTATGACGTGATTTACTGATTGTGAAGTATATCTTTAATTGATCGAAAGCTGAACTAATTGAAATGACATGAAGATCAATCAATTTCGAATGCCTTTGTGATTATGCAATGCGATGATTAAATCACTTTGGATGAACTGTTATTTGGTACATGTTTTGTAATAAAAGCTACGTTTTCACCATTAAACTGTAATCTCGAATTTGTTTTATTCTTACTATCACGTCTTTAGAGAATTCTAACCTTCCCATAAATATTAGGACTAAGACAATTATTGGGCTGTAGTTAGGTTTTATTTTTATTTTTTAGGAAATACCATCTGCTTCAATTGACAATAACCCACTCTTCTTCAACAGACGATTTTTGAACAGAGATATGCAGGAGAAGGTGTTATATCTTTACGCACAACTTTCCATATAAATCGTCCCATAAATGGGTCCTTCCTATAAATCCCAAGTTTTACATTTCGCTGTTAATTATGATACTGCCCTGTAATACACAACATGATTTTACATGCAAACCTTCCTGAAAAAACGATAAACGAACATGTAACTTTCTGAAACGGTAACCTTTCAAAACATCTGTAACACAGTTTGCGATAATCTCACCATTATGTATATTGGATTATATATATATATATTTATGTCTATATATATAAGAGAGAAGGATACAAATATATATATATGTGTGCTTATAAATGTATATATATATATTCCAATATATATACAACTATGTGATGATCATTTATACATCGCGTTCACATGGACTTCAAAAGCTTCATATGCATACAATTTACTTTTTCTAATCTACTTAGCACCGCACCACAAAGGTGAAGGGAACAGTCTTAAGAGAGAAGCATACAACCAACCACAACTACCTATTGGGAACCACATTTCACATTGTCCCCGAAATCTTAAGAACAGAAAAAAAATAAATAAATAAAATTAAGGAAATAGACAATGACGTCAGACATACAGTACTTAGTAGTGCCTATACAGTAAACTCTAAACAGCAGCCTATACAATTTAGGAATGCCTTGATTACGTTGAAACAGTCATAAGTTCAAAATATATATTTCGAATCATAGTCTTCATACACCTTGCATGTGCGGCTCAATTATAGAAAGAGACAAAAGTTCTAAATATATATAATATGCGGTTCAATTAGAGAAATCTTCAGTAATTTGTCTGAGACAGATACCAAAGAAACGCCCACATTTAACGTGAATACAAAAAATACTGTTTTCTGGCAGAACCTGTTACTACGTGGATCTTCTTGCGCTACATCGACTGGATCAGGGTCACTCAAGATTAATTATCTTTTGACTCTCACTATTATGTACTTTGTTAACGTTTCATCTTTCTGGTGGGCTTTCTTGGCCGGTTTGACCGGCGTGTACCGCACGTACTACCATCACTGTCAGTTTCCACACTTCGTGTTACATGGCGTGGCAGTTCTCTCGCCACCTGCATTGCAGGGGGTATGGGCCAAGGCATTCCTTCATCCTCGTTCTCTGCATTCTTTGGGTTTACTGGAGACTGTGCATGATCCTCGTTCTGTGCATCCTGAGGCTTAACTGACGACTCCGCCTCAGCATCAGCCCCACCATCTACTGCCATCAAATCAGGGTTACCTGTAATTGTTTCAGCATATACCTCCCCCACAACTTCGACCACTTCTTCTGTAATTATGGCCGTCACGTCTGCCACAGTATCTGGAGGTACTTCTGTAATTTTTACCAGAGGATTGTCAACATGAGTGGGAGGGTATGTCGATGCACCTGCAGATGCAGTCAGAGGAGTAAATGGGGCAAATTCAGTCACAGGAGGATATGTGGCACTAGCAAATGTACTAGCAGGTTCGGTCACACTAGCACATGGGGTCACATTTGTAGCGGTCACGGGAGAAGATCCTGCGAAAGTTCCACATGCCGTTGTGGATGTGGCCACAATAGAAGGTGGAGTCTCAGTAGTGACTGTAGAAGATGCTGTAACAGTGACGCCCCTAGGTGGGGTCTTAAAAAACAATCCTTGGGCTGGTGTTTGTAGTGATGACCAAGTAGTCGATGTAGCGCAAGAAGATCCAGTCGAAGTAGCAACCGGTTCTGCCAGAACTGCTGCGGCTACATCCCTCGCAAGCGCAGGCACAAAAGATGTTGTGGGCACACTGATTGATGTGGGAAGAGGTGACGAGACCGACACATTGACGTCATTCTGTTGATCCTCGTCTTTGACATCTACATCTACAGTGACTTCTCCAAGAACTTCTGGCGATCGCTGTAAGAGAATATCAAGCTTGGTATGAAGGCGTACTAGTTCTTGTTGAATGTTCTTACAGTCACCACTGACGATGGAGATAGCGACTTTGGTGTTACGAACATCTTTCTTGACTGTTCGCAGGTCAGTTTCGATGTCCTGCATGTCGTTCTTTATAAGGGTGACGTCTTCTTGCAGGGCATGGACATCTGATGAAAAACCTGCGACGTCCACCTTAACGTCTTGGACGTCGGATGTCACTATACCAAGTTGACCTTTCAGCACATGGGTATCATTTTTTGCGGTCTCACTACACACCTTGACTTCGACTAAATCTTGTTTGGCGTGCTTAACATCCGACTTCATGCACGAGATGGCCGAGTGGACGTTATCGTATTCGGCTGTGAGCCCGTAGAACTGTTGCGCTACTGACTTCATATCAGTTGCTATGACAGTGGTCTCCTCACCAATTCGAGCTATTTCTCGCGTATCCGTCTTGAGGTTCCGCATCGCAGCCCCCAGCGTCTTGAATCCGGATTCAATGTCCACTGGAAAATGTAATACAAATGATTTAAGATAATATTAACATAATACAATTGTGGTATATTGTAGAAAACCTAAACCTCGCCCACAATTGATGTCTTTTATTATGGAAAGATGCAATATCCCAGACCGATATAAAAATAATACCGATCGAACTCTACAAAGAGAGGCGCAAGCCGGGAACAGCCGGTTACGTATTTCGACAGCGTTTACGTCCAGGCCTATAAATATTTTCCTGATATCGAACTCTACAAAGAGAGGCGCAAGCCGGGGACAGCCGGTTACGTATTTCGACAGCGCTTACGTCCAGATCGAACTCTACAAAGAGAGGAGCAAGCCGGGAACAGCCGGTTACGTATTTCGACAGCGCTTACGTCCAGGCCTATAAATATTTTCCTGATATCGAACTCTACAAAGAGAGGCGCAAGCCGGGGACAGCCGGTTACGTATTTCGACAGCGCTTACGTCCAGATCGAACTCTACAAAGAGAGGAGCAAGCCGGGCACAAGCTTCAGCGAGCGATCGGCGAGCGAACGTTCGCTCAATATTCGCTGAAATTACCACTTACAGAGCTTTCACATTACAAAAATAACTTATTTATATTATATTGATCCTAGAAATGCTATTTTTTCATGCGAAAACTGAGTTTGGTGCTGCAGTAGTGGATAACTGCTTACATGTGAGGTTTAGACACCTTTCCTGTTGGGTGAAAGAGAGGCACTGGTATATATACTCAGAGATGGGAATGTACTTTCGGGTAGCTGGGTAGTGCATCCAATCAATTCATTACCTTGATTTGTACAGAGCACTCAATCAATTGGCCTTAGGCCCCTAGCTACCTGGGTGCTGTGAGATGAATGTTAGAAACCCCACTCATGTCATAGCACTCTAAATTTTTATCCGGATAATATTTATAGGCCTGTGCCTAAACTGTGGACTATAAACTATATCATAAATATTTTTTGGCGCCTCACCATCGTGTCAGCGTTTTGCTTCGTATATTTGAAATACAACTCGTTGCATAGATTATAATGTTAATATTATTGTAAATATTCAAAATATGGGGCCTCTATTTGTAGAGTTCGATCGGTATTGTAAATATGGAAACGCGCCTTTTTGTTTAGGCGCAGACGGGATGGCAGGCCTATAAATATTGTGTTTTCTGTGTAGGTGTAAGCATATTTATATATTCTGTAAAATTATGACTTACAGACTTGAGTTGAGCCTAGCCTAACGCAGGCCCCGGATTATTTTAACCATTTATAAAGAAGGCCTATAAAGACAGAATGGATAATATGTAGATGTTATAATCAATAGTATTTGTTAGAATGCATTTCTATCTGGGTCAAAGTAATTCTGTGACGGAATATTGTAACTTCATTACTTGCATAAATTCAATATTAACTCACGTCTGATCAGTGCTGGAGACACACTTGGTTGGGCAGGTTGTTGTGCAGACAAACGGTACTCGTTTGTCTGCGCCATGTTTTCACACGCCTTCGGCAGAGGGGTGGATATATCTGGGAGATTTCCTGGAGAATCTGAGAATGGAATTTGTTTTCTAATAATTTTGCTTACACGTGTACCCCCATAATTCGATTAATGGAATGTTTTTCTTCCCTTATCAATGACCAAACATTATAATTCTAACCATACATGATAAATCTTATTTTCTTAACGTGTACCACAATAATTCTATTAATGGAATGTTTTTCTTCCCTTATCAATGACCATACATTATAATTATAACCCCACATGATAAATGTAGTGTTTTTAATGTGTACCACCATAATTCTATTTATGGGATTGTTTTGTTACCTTAGCAATGATAATTCGAGTTTAGGTTAGACATAGAACTGCTACTTTATGATGACAAAAATATATTCAAAGTTATGCTAATGTATTAAAGTGAACACTTACCATCCCCGTAAGACAGCTGTCTTTTTGTTTCGGAATCTTGAGGGAATATCTGCGACAGTTGTGCTCCGATGGTGGTGTCTGGTTTCCCTGGTGGCGGGGTGGGTGAGAGTGGTGACTCGTGGGCCTCCTCCTTCGGTTCCGCCTTTTTCTTTTCCAGCTTCTTCTTCTCCTCCTCCTTTTTTCGTGCTTTTATGCGCGGAGAAGTCCGTCTCTCACCATTCTTGTCTTCCCCTAATGTGGTAAATGGATAATACATAATAATAACCACATTCATGTGAGGTTACATACCCCATTTATTAAGTAACAGGTTATTGCATCCTTGAGAAACATATTTATTGACCACATTTTTACCAGTACCGGTTTATGGATGCTGGATGATGTTTATAGTATGTTCTTTAATGTATGGTTACTCACTATGCTTACACACTATGCTTTCTAGTTAGGCCTAGTCTATCACTTACCATCACTGATGACGATAGCCGTATCATCTTTTTCAACTTTAGGCTTCTTCCTTTTCATGGACAGCCGTCCGGTCTTCTTTGTCACCTGCTTCTTTTCCTTCGGCTCATCTTCTTTCTCCTCACTTTCGTCGTCCCCTTGTGAGCCCTCGTCTTCCTCCTTCAGAAGTGATCTCTTCTTGGTAATTCCTAATAATGAAGATGTGGAGAGCATATAAAATATGACAAATTTTAAAGCGGGGAAGAAAATGTTGTTCCACTATGCTTTCTAGTTGTTTCAGGAGAAGTTACGTAGATAACTTATAAACTGAATAATATACATTATGGAATATAATACCTACACATAATACCTACACCCACATATGAGATAATATAGAGCATGTATATATATATAGATATGATGACATACTAGTTATAGCTTTGCAGCAGGTACACGTAGAAGCAAGAATTAGTGTTTAATTGAGTTCCTCCAATTTTTTTTATGTAATTAACTTACCATAGATCTCTGCCTGCACCTTGACCTGTCTTTTGCTGTCTTCTTTCGACTCCTTTATCGCCTCTCTCTGTTGTTTTTCTGCTTCCGCCATACGTTGGACCATTTTGTGGGCGGCGGATACAATCCTGCAGGTGTCGTCGGACTCTATTGGTCTTTTCCACGAACCGGGAATCACTGTAAAGTATTAAACATAAAGGTATGTCATGGTATTGTAGTATCAAATATAAGATCAAGACAGTTAAATATAAGATCAAGACAGTTAAGTATAATATAACTTTCTTAATTCACTTTAGATTATGGGTTATTATGGGTTATTGTTTTTTAGGGAATAATCAGTGGTTTGCTTTATGTCAGTGCTCATGGACATACTGGCAGAGTGGACATTATCACCTACGAAATATACCTGAATTTCAGTAAAATCATTATGGAAGATCACAACATTCAGTTCAGCCACATAGATATTATATATAGCCACATGTACAGAAAATTTATTTTCCGTACAAAAGTATTGGGGAAAAAAACAGAAAAAAGGTGTATATAAATATAAAGAATCAAACTAACCTCCACAGCACTCTGGCCCGTAAAACTGCAGCACTAACACCTCCAGGCTCGTAAGTTGGTCTTTTTCCGTAATCCCCCGACCACCCGACTGTTTCTGCAGTTTCGCCAAGTCTCTCGCCTGTCATACATAAATAGGTGTTAACGTCAATATATTTATTCCAGAATTTATAAGGTGTGATACACATTAACGCATGACACATTACTGAATACATTCGAGTATCTATATATTCTACCTGCGGAGTTACACATACATGACCCCTAAAGACCCTGATAAAGACTGGTGACCATGATAATGCTTATGTAAAAAAAAATGGTATAAACTGAATATTATATATGTTTATATGGAAAAATAGAAACTGGATGAAATGGAGGTAAAGAACTTACTCTTTTTCGGCAGTCTGATTTGTAGTTAATCAGCTTGTAGTAGAGAAGCTTCTTCCTCCTCTTACGCCCACCGATGGCCCTCACTCGATCGATCATTGCCTTGTATGCCTCTCTCTTTAGACGGTTCCTTTCCAGAAGATCGTCACCTTTCCAGCGTCCACACACTATGTCCCTGTATAAGTACAAACACTTATTTTTTAGTTTTTAATAATTATGGACAATAAGAAAGATTATGGAATCTTTACTTTCAAAATTTATGTTATGCCATTTATTATTGTACTTTATTTTTATTATTCCAATTAGCATCAGCCATATTTATATGATTCCATTTGATATTTTGTATTACATTTGCCCTAAATTTATTTATCCTAAATGTTTTATAAATTATTTATCTAGTGATTTATATGGATATGGTCATTGTGTATTTATGTTATTTTTCATACGTACCTGAAGTCTGCCGCTGTGGTGTATGCGGCAGCTAGTTCTGCCTCCGTCCACTTCACATTGGATGTTTCGTTTTCGTCCTCGGTTGTGGACGAGCACCAGGATAAATCCTTTCGTTTTCCTTTTGACTTAGTCGCACCCTTGGACTTGGTTTTTCCCTTGCCCCTTTCAGTGTCATCTGTGTCGGTATGATCAGATTCGGATGATGAGCTCTGGCCACACTTAGACTCATCTTCAATATGTGGAATAACAATCGAAGTGTCTATGGGGGTAGCCCGTCTGCCACGAATTTTCCTTTTTTTTGATGTTGTTGGGGTAGTGAATTGCTCCTCTGTCATTGTGGTATATATCTTTTTCTTGTCCTTGTCCTTCTCTTTTTTGGTTTCTTTTACCATGGTCGGTAGGGGTGAGTCCACATAAAGAAGGGAGTCATCTTGGTCATCATTCTCTCCCTCCTCAAAGGCCTGTGGATACTTGGCATGTAGTGAAGCGAATTTCTTTTCTCTATTTTTTTCCAAAAGGTCATCGAGAATTTTCTGGCATGTGCGCTTCTCCTTCTCATTCCGTGCACCTTGCAGGAGTTCCCTTACTGATGCTATTTCCTCGGCTATTTCCGATGATGAGACGGGTTCTTTTTTCTTAGGCTGAAAGAGAAAAAAACCAATCATTAAAAGATATACAATATTTTATGTTCCACATTATAGAAACTGTATAGGAATTCATTTCCATATTTAGATTTGAGAATTATGAGTCACAGGGAGGTCGGTGGGTGCTAAATATACTTTGAAAAAACAATTCTACGCGAAATACATATTGACGAGAAGGGGGTTGAGCGGTTGGGTGCTGAGGTCTTAGCGGGAGACAGTAATCGACACGAATCGACACAAATACTGAAAATTTTGTAGCTACACATACATCTATTTTGTCTACAATAGATGCCTGAATGTTGTTATAATACGAGTAATACTTACCATGGTGATCGAACGAACGAAAGCCACATAAATGTCGATAATCTGTGAAACCGGTAAAGAACCCGTGAAGAAGCTGGCGTGATGATGTACGTCACGTCGCCGATGTCCAAGGTATTGTATTGCTAAAACAACGAAACAGCGGGAACAAGCGACGATGTGCTTATCCACAACTTAAAAAACCCATAACTACGCACTTCAACCGAGAACCAGCCGATTTGACCTGTACCGGATGTGACGTCATGTGAAAAAAAACGGGAAATTTGAGTGACCTTGAGAAAGTACAGCTGATAATTCGATTCTCCATATTTTTCATCTCCATAATTGTGTTCTCCATAATTATTTTCCATAATTATATGCGCGACCAACTTTCCAGCCGAACCCACTTTCCATAATTTCTCTGGAACGGGTACGGCGTTAATATGGAAAGTTGGTCACTGTTTTATTATGGAAAAGCCCAATATCCGGAATTTTCTCTGGAGCCCCCTCCAGGTCTATAGTCTCTATAAAAGTGCCTATATTCTTTTGGAATACTGAAATAATTAAAGAATATGAAATGCCATTAAAACAACAACATCTCTATTCTACATATTTTACCGATTTTACTGCCATTTTGCAGTGGGAACTAAGAAAAGTATAGATATGTTATTATATCGTTTGAAAGACTCTAACTGTTGTTACTAAATACCTAAAACATGAGATACCTAACTATGAGTGTCTTCTCACCCTGCGACATACCTAGTCATAGCAACATTGTATATCTTTAGCATTTTATACTCCGGACATATTCATATGCTGTCAACTATAGATATTATCATCATTATATTGTATATGTTAGTTATAAACTAATCTTACTGGAGATGACTTAATTTTCTCTACTGTACTTACGCTGGACACAATCGAAAACTGGTTATGCCGAGGTGAGCTATAGGTTAATAAACCAATATGAAAGAAAAAAGGTTTTACAGTTCTTTTTTGAATGTTATATTTGATGAATGGTTATATGTCAGAGAAAATCAAGCAAATATAAAATCGTCAGCTTCAAAACCGGTAAGTAGAATACGTGCTTTAAAATATGATTATCATCTGCGGATGCCATTCCTTGATTATGAAACAAGGATTACATATAATAATGTAACGTAATCTTAATTCTGTTCATCTTAACTAGACGACATGCATCATAATGCTTCCTAATATAGGCATTTGGCATTCCAATAGTTTCAATCTCAGGCGTCATAAGCATCTCAATCAATCCACCATGATGAAGCTATTTTTGTTAAAACCATCGACGGCAGTAATATTACTCACTACTGACTGTACAAAAAAAGAACAAATTGTAGAAGGCAAATGCCATCCTCTTCTTACAACAACCACCCTCAGATCAATACTCATCGATTGGGTTGGCTCTGATTAAAAAGGCTAGTGGACTTAAGAAACGCCTCCGTACAAATAAGAAAATCTATAGGACGCCGGCCTTGGGTGTATGTGTTGAGTTACTCAAAGAAGGCCTGATCTGCTCCAGACGTTACATACCCGGCAGTGCGAGTCGTGATGTAAGGTGTAAAGTTTTAATGAGCCCAGCCAGGATTACAATAGACTGGTGGGAGGGGATGAGTTGGCGCGCTGCCCGCTATCCTCAACCCCCGGAATACCGAACAAAGCGCTGGACAAAGCGGCTAAGAAAGGAGGAGGGAATGCTTTCAAGGAATCTGAATCAGAGAGACACGGATTCTACAGGAAACTGAGCTGACCATAGTTATATTGTACCCCTTGGGAAGCGCACTTGTTACTATGGTAAACAGCCAGAATGAGGAGGGATGTTTATGTTTGTAGGCCTACTTATATATCATCATAATTATGTTTGTCACTGTATATCAACTTATGTGGTCAAGGGTCATAGAGAGAAATTAATAACAGCTTCTTCACTGATTATTCAGTATGATTTCATAACAATAATTATAGATTAGTATTACGTTTAAGCAAATTAACAGGAGACAATATTATCAATCTTTATCAAGACATGATGTTTTCTTTCTTTATTTGAAGATCATCCCGGAGATCCTCAAATTGAGTTTTGAAACGATCATGTGATTAAAACGTACCAAGAAACAAATTGAAATATTAGGGGCGGATCCAGAGGGGGGCCCTGGGGGTCCTTACCCCCTTTTGGTGCACCCCTAAACTATAAAAAGAGAGAAAAATGTTGCTCCCATATGCGCAGATACACGTCGTTTTAGTACTTAGCCTTTATGCTGACCCCCCGACCTCGAAAATCCTGTATCCGCCCCTGAATATGAAATAGATAGTATGCAACCATCAAAAGAACTCAAACTTACACAAGATTTGAATGAAATATTTTAATAAAACTTACCTTATCAATTGCGGACCATTCTCTGTGAGGTGCCTCAATCAAAATCAGCCATTCTCCTGCCCTTTGCGTAAAAATGGCTGACTTTTCACCTTCGTCATCTTCACACTTCCATTCTCAGCTACCTCCATCTTTTTCTCCCACCTACAAAACACCTACCAACTACTTAACCCCACACTCATCCTTCAATCCCTCCCCCCTCCCCCATGCACAACCCCTCCCATCTCGCACCCCTCTCTCCATGCTCTTCTCCCCCTCGACCCAGCTCCAGGGTCTATATCTGGCGGTGGAGATGCCATGTTTAGCAGTAGGCGTTAGGCCAGGTGCCAATCCGGGGTGGCTTCAGGATGGAATCCGACCTCATGCCTGGATCAGTTTATGATTAGATCTTTCGAATGTTCTCTCCTCCTTTTCCTTCCTTTTTTCCTGTTTTCCTTCCTTCCTTCCTTCCTTCCTTCCTTCCTTCCTTCCTTCCTTCCTTCCTTCTCCTGCTACTCTTCCTCCTAATAACTCCCCCCTGTTCTTTCCACAGCTGATTCTGCCCGTCCTGCTGCTTCTCCTAATCTTGCTGCCAGAGCTGTTGTACCTGCTACTCTTGCTCGTCCTTCAGTTCTTTTTCTTCTCATTTTCTTCTCCTGCAGCCCCTCTCCCTTTTGCTATTCCTCTTACTGCCCCTGTCCTGCTCTGCAGTTACTCCTTCTGCTGCTCCCCATTTATTTTCCTCCTGCTTCATCGCTGCCGTCTCTCCTTCTGTCTACTCCTCCTCCTGCTGTTCGTCACTTTAATTTGTTAATGTCCCATGTTTTTACTGATCCTACCTTAGGTAGTCTGCACCTGCTGCCCTGTCTTACTTGACGTCACTCCCCTCCATCTTCTGATGCCTCTTCATTTACGAAGGCTATTCCTACTCCCCTTTGCATGACCTTCCTTCTGTTCCTCCCCTTTAAGATTCTTCAAGATGGAAATGTTCCAACCTCTACTCTATTTTGAACAAGTGTATAGCCAGAAAGCAATAGCATTGGTACCTTTTCTTTTTGATTTGGACAGGGGTCGCCGTCCAGGCCCGTAGTCGGGGGGGGGGGGGGGGGTTCGTACAACCCCCCTGCTTGGACGAACCCTCCTTTTTAAAATATCACCTCTATCACTTCTATGAATCAAAAAATATATACATTTTAGCACAAGATTAAAAAAAACACCCCCCCCCCCCTGAAAAAAAATCGATCAGTCAAAAAACGAATCCCATTTAAAAAAAAAAAGCTGGCTACGGGCCTGCCCTCGGCATACTAGATGTTGTTCCCCAAAGTACCAACCAAAGGGATCGATTGCTTACATCAAAGATAGTTTTCTTATCATGAAAAGAAATCGAGTGAAACACAAGCATTGTATGTCGCGATCCCTACTCTATGCATTCTTTGATATATTTGTCATGATGCTTAATTTCACATTGTGGTTGCCACCAGGACGGTGCACGTTCATTGTATGTGAAGAAGGCTCCCTGGGGTAAGTTGCGGAGTTCAGAGGGTTGAGATGTTGCAGCAATCACGTCCTGTGTTACCTGTGTACAAAACCATCTAGCGGTCAATTCGTGCTACTTCTGCTCGTGCACTATATAGAACTCTATTGAGTTTTTATGTGAATTATTGCTTCACTGGCATGGAAGTACGGTTCAACCTGCTTTATACTAGAATTATCAAAGATTTATATTCCTTATCAAATAAAAACTGAGCTTAATCATAAACAAATGAGATAGGTTTCTTAAAAATACAAGTGCAACTGTATAATCTCGTTTAAAAATGAATCGTTATTAAAATAACGAGATTCTTCGCCTGTTAATGAAAAAAAAACTACTCAAGTTTGAATTAGATAATTGTAAATTAATCATATATTTGTATAAAGAAGAGATTGTTATTGGCAAAGAGGAACTCGTAAGGAAAAAAAGGATATCCTACATAGATACTGTATTAGAGTGAGAACAAATTTCTTGAGATTTTAAAGATTTGAACTTGTTCTTGTAAACTTGTCACATAATAAAAACAAAGTCACCATGCTCAATAACATGTCTTTTGACCTTGTCTAAAACTTGGGGGGAAAAAAGAAATTTTGTAAAGATTGAAAATTGCAGGCGTTTTTGGACACTTTGCATATCATAAAAATAAGGTTGCCATGCTCACTAACATATCTGATGACCTTGTCTTAAACTTGGAAGTAAAAGGAAATTTCATGAAAATCAAAAATTTTGAAGTTGTTTTGATGCACTTGGCGCATCATAAAAACATGGTCGCCATGCTGATAAACATATCTGAAATCCTTGTTTGCAACTTAGAAGTGAAAAGAAATTTCCTGAAAATCTAGAATTTTGAAGTTGTTTTTATGCACTTGGTGCATCATAAGAATATGGCCGCCATGCTGATAAACATGCCTGATGACCTTGTCTAAAACTTGGAATGAATAGAAGTTTACTAAAAATCAAAAATTTTGAAGTCATTTTTGGTCACTTGGTGCATCATAAAAACATGGCTGCCATGCTGACAAACATGTCTGATGACCTTATCTAAAACTTGGAAGTAAAAAGAAATTTCCTGAAAATCAAAAATTTTGAAGTTGTTTTTATGCACTTGGCACATCATAAAAACATGGTTGCCATGCTGATAAACATGTCTGATTACCTTGTCTGAAACTAAGAAATAAAAAGAAATTTCCTGAAAATTGGAAATTTTGAAGTCGTCTTTACGCACTTGGAGTATCATAAAAACATGGCTGCCATGCTGATAATCATGTCTGATGACCTTGTCTAAAACTTCAAATGAAAAGAAATTTCCTTAAAATTAAAAATTTTGAAGTCTTTTTTGGGCACTTTGCGCATCATAAAAATATGGCTGCCATGGTGATGACCTTGTCTAAAACTTGTCTTTAACTTGGAAGTAAAAAGAAAATTCCCGAAAATCAAAAATACTGAAGTCGTTTTCATGCACTTGGCGCATCATAAAAACATGGCTGCCATGATGAAAAAACATGTCTGATGACCTTGTCTAAAACATTGTCTAAAACTTGGAAGTAAAAAGAAATTTCATGAAAATAAAAAAATTTTGAAGTTGTTTTTGTGCACTTGGCGCATCATAAAAATATGGCTGCCATGCTGAAAAAACATGTCTCATGACCTTGTCTAAAACTTGTCTTAAACTTGGAAGTAAAAAGAAATTTCATGAAAATAAAAAAAATTGAAGTTGTTTTTTTGGCACTTGGCGCATCATAAAAACATGGCCGCCATGCTGAAAAAACATGTCTAATGACCTTGTCTAAAACTTGCCTTTAACTTGGAAGTAAAAAGAAATTTCATGAAAATAAAAAAATTTGAATTTGTTTTTGTGCATTTGGCACATCATAAAAACATGGCCGCCATGCTGAAAAACATGTCTGATGACCTTGTCTAAAACTTGTCTTTAATTTGGAAGTAAAAAGAAATTTCATGAAAAGAAAAAATTAATGTTTGAAGTTGTTTTTGAGCACTTGGCACATCATAAAAAACATGGCCGCCATGCTGAAAAAACATGTCTGATGACCTTGTCTAAAACTTGCCTTTAACTTGGAAGTAAAAAGAAATTTCATGAAAATAAAAAAATTTGAATTTGTTTTTGTGCACTTGGCACATCATAAAAACATGGCCGCCATGCTGAAAAACATGTCTGATGACCTTGTCTAAAACTTGTCTTTAATTTGGAAGTAAAAAGAAATTTCATGAAAAGAAAAAATTAATGTTTGAAGTTGTTTTTGGGCACTTGGCACATCATAAAAACATGGCCGCCATGCTGACAAACACGTCTGATGACCTTGTCTAAAACTTGGAAGTGCTAAGAAAAGTCCTGAAAATGAAAAATTTTGAAGTCATTTTTGGGCGTTATGCATATCATAAAAACATGGCCGCCATGCTGACAAACATGTCTGATGAACTTCTGTAAATGTTGGAATTGAGAAAAAAAGTTATACAAATTTGAAATTGTGAACTTGTTTTTTTCTCATTTGGCACACCATAACAACAGAATGTAAGGACTTGACACTTCTGTTCCAGTCTGACCCACAGCTAATAACATGAGAGGCAATTGACTTTCACCTGGGTTCCACTCTACCCACTACAGTTGCCCAAAACTCAAAGTTGTTTACTTGACACTTCTGTTCCAGTCTGTTCCGGTCTGCCGCACAGCTAATAACATGAGAGGCAATTGACTTTCACCTGGGCTTCACTCTCCCACTAGAGTTGCCCAAAACTCAAAGTTGTTTATTATTGTTTTAACTATCCTGAAACTTGCAAATTTTGATCAAATTACATGAAAGCAAGCAAAATACATATAAACTTATAAGAGAATTATGTAAAATACATTTAAGGTATTTTTTTAAAGAATTGTAACAACACAAAAACCATTCTAATGTAAAAATTGTCAAAGGCCATAGGACACATCTACACGTAACTAAATGTAACTAAAATCTCCCCTCACAAGAAAACCCATGCATCCACTCTCCAAGCATAGGACAGGAACCAGGAGATTAAATGTGTGATAATAGGGTGAACTGGCTCTTTCACTTAGTCAAAGAAAAAGCCATCCTATACTTCGCCTATCAAACTTTATACCATTGGTGAAACTTAATACAACGCGAAGAATAACATTGGCTCTTAGAATCTTAATACAAAATAATTGATATCAAATTAACTTATTTGATTGTAATAAATGGATAAATGGCGGCCATTGAGGGTTGACGCAACGTAAACATTGGGGAGAGGAGAACTAAAAAACCATGAGATCGGACACGAAAAAGGAATAATTCACCAGGATATCAACAACATAAACAAACGAGGATTACCTTGAACTAGGATCAGACCACCTGTAAGGTAATTTAAACCTCTTAGGCCTGTTTGATTTATTTTGAATTTCCCGCCGATACATACACCACTGACCACTCACCCTCTCACCTGGCGCGTTGACCTACATACCTGTACCGACACAAAATGCCACCCAAAAAAGCCAAACCAGGTCGAAAACCAAAATCAACATCAATTCCCGATGAAATCTCACTCACTGATAATGAATCTGATGTTTCTGAAGTTGATCTAGATGACATGACTGAACAAATAAAGGCAGTTACCGAGCTTACTGCAACCCTACCCGACGAAGCAGCAGCCATGTCCACAGATCAGAAAGTGTCCATACTGCTGGCAGGTATGCTGAAATTCCAAGAACTGGGTACTCTGGTAACTAGTATTCATAAAGACATGAAAAAAATGAAGCTTAACACTGCACAGATCCCCAATATTCAAACCCAACTCACAACCTTGCAGACAACACTTGATGACACTGGGGCAAAAGCCACTAAAAATCAAACTGATATTGCCGAAGCTAAAAAAAGAATGGACTCCCTGGAGGCCGAAAACGCTGAACTAAAAAACCAGCTAGCTGAGCTAAAAAGCAATAACACACTCCAGGACCCAATCGTATTGGAAAATATGGTACAAAACAAGATCAGGCAATATGAGGCGAAAAGTAAACTGCAAATAGAGGGGGTGAGAGAGGGCCGACAGGTGGATACCTGGAGACTCGCTAAGGCTGTAATAGATCAAACAGGTACACGGGTCGAAGAAAGAGATCTGCTATGTCCCAAAAACCAAAATATAAAAAAAACACACCTATGTTCTACCTCTTGGCCCCTACTTATGCTATGTCACTGATATCTAGAAAGTCTGTACCTTGTATGTTAGACCCCATATACATTTATATGTTAGGGGTATCATCAAATATCACCCAACTCATATATAACCATCCATGTTCGCCCGATCACCCCGATGTAAGCAAGTTCTATTGTATAATTTTCTTTAAATGAAGGGTAGGAAGGGTCTGATGATTATCTCTTGGAATGCCAGGAGTATCTGGAACAAGATACCACCTTTAACTACATTTATTTCTGATTACCAACCGACTGTTTTGGGCATTACCGAGACTTGGCTCAAACCCTCCCTACCAAATAACCTTTTGCAAATGCCAGGATATAAGATTGTCCGGAATGATAGATGTTCCCTAAACCCACAGGGCTATTTAAAAAGAGGAGGTGGTGTGATGTTTTACTGTAAAGACACCTTAAACTTTATTCAACTACCAGGTGAAATTTATAGCCCCTCTCTCCCCTCGATTGAAGCCATATCAATAAAAATTTCCCTACCAAAAACTAGACCTCTATTTGTTATAAATATATATAGGCCCCCTGAAGGGAAGATAGATGACTTTATAACACACCTAACTAAGATCTTGAGCACCTTACCTAGCAAAAAGGAATCAGATATAGTGGTTATTGGTGACCTGAACATAGATATAAATAGGACCAAGCAAGATAAACCAAAAAAACTTAAAAAAGTTATGAATATTTTCTCCCTAACGCAACTGATTAAAGAAGCAACAAGACCATTATATAATAATGGCATAATAGACCTTATTCTATCAAACAGCAAAAATGTTTCCGAATCAGGGTTGATAAACCTAAACCTAAGTGACCATCTACCCACCTTTGTACACCTTAAAAAGCACAAACTAAAATGGGAACAAGATATTTTTACAGGAAGATCTTACAGACACTTTGATGAAAACCTTTTTCTGACAGAACTGAGTACTAAACTGAACTGGATAGATCTACTAGCCACCCGTGATGTTGACTACATATGGAAAGAAATTCTAAACGAAACAACGATGCTTTTAAACAAACAAATACCTGTTAAAAAATTTATCTTTAAAAAGAACAAGCCTCCGTGGCTAAGTGACGAGTTAGTAGAATACATGAAGGATAGAGATAAGGCATTAAAGAGAGCTAGACGAACCAAAGAACTAGATCACCAAAAAGAAGCAAGACGTATTCGGAACCTAGTAAATAGGCTGACACGCTCTGCCAGGTCTGACTTTGTTAAGAATAAGCTCGAGGAAAATAGAAATAATCCTAAAAAATTCTGGGAACACATAAATAGTATCGTAAATCCAAATATTAAAGAAAATATTACTCTAAACAACTCTGAAGGCTTACCCCAGTCAAACCTTGAGATAGCAACAAATATAAATAACTACTTTACAACAGTAGGAAGTAAATTAGCTAAGGACATTATCCCACTCACACAAGTGGAAGAACTATCCCTCACAAAAGAACCCCTGGTACAAAACAACGCGGATGGAGCTTTTGAATTTGTCCCCTTTTTAGTAAAAGACTTACGAGCTTTCATAAATGATATTAAAATCTACAAATCCAGTGGAATCCCCTTGGTCTCGAGCCGTATCTGGAAGATAGTCATGAACCATTTTATGAACGGATTTCTCAGTTTGTTTAACCTCTCTGTAGATACTAAATGCTACCCAGATGGTTGGAAAAAAGCCATTGTTGTTCCAATTCCCAAGATACAAACTCCAAAAACACCTGGTGATTTTAGGCCTATTTCTTTACTCCCCCTACCAGGCAAAATTTTAGAACATCTCGTACATCAACAACTGACTAGCTTCCTGCAACGTGAAAATATTATCACTAAATTTCAATACGGCTTCAGGGAAGGTTTTTCCACACAGGAGGCCATACTAGACTACACATCCACCCTTCATACAAACAAGAATGAAAACTGCCACTCGGTATCAGTGTACATTGACTTCCGAAAGGCATTCGACACCGTTGATCACACCATCTTATTAAGAAAGTTAAATAATTATAACATTTCAAACAAAGCATGTGCCTGGTTTAATAGTTACTTAACCTCCAGGAGACAAATGGTAAATGTTAACGGAGTGACCAGCCAAACAAATACCCTCACACATGGGGTCCCACAGGGCAGTGTGTTAGGCCCGACCTTTTTCCTGTTATATATTAATGATGTAACGGTACATGCTGACACCCAGAAAGTTCAACTTTACGCAGATGATCTTGTTCTTACTACTAGAATAAATCCAGTAGCGTTAAAACCCCTTACGAGCTTCCAAAATACCCTAGATAATATTTCAAAATGGTGTGGATTAAACAAATTAACCATAAACACTGATAAAACCAAAGCACAATTTTTCCCAAAGACCAGAAATCTGCCTGTTGATGTATGGCAAACAGTGCACCCAATAACCATTGGAGGCGACACTCTTGGTTACGAAAACTGTTATAAATATCTAGGGGTGATGGTGGACCAGGGTCTCAGCATGTTACCGCATTTCAATTATATTTTTAAGCTTGCTAGCCATAAACTCCATATACTACGTCTTGTACGATCAATGCTGACCACGCATGCCTCACTTAGCATTGTAAAAGCCATGTTTATTAGCATTTTAGATTATGGAAATACCATGCTCACAAATATACCTGATGGTAAGAGTCAAGATTTACAAATATTACAAAATCACGCCCTAAGATGCAGCCTCAACCTTAAAGATCCACAAGAGATGCACGTTCCTGAATTACACCGTATAACAAACACCCTGCTGGTTGATCAACGCAGGGCCTTTCAACTAATACTGTTAATCAGACATAAGGCTATCACTAAGGGTACAATGACCTTTGTCTCACACGAGCAGAGAACCAGAGGAAACGACGGATTAACTGTAACACAGACGTTTCCAAACACGACCTATCATAAAAGGACACCGCAATACTATGGCAGTACACTTTGGAACCGATTGTCCTATGAAATCGTTCATTACCGACCAAATCGTTGTTTAAATCCAGGTTAAAACAAATGTTTGTTGACAATATGATTGATATATCTTTTCCTTGACTCAAACTGGCCCTCAGTATGTGATTACCCATATCCCTCCCTTCGAGACGTCTCTTTAAACTGTTGCGAAATCAAACTGTGTTAGAAAAACCACGATCCTACTAGACCCTTTAAGTTTCTAATATTTAAGCTGTAGCACGTTCATTCCATCTCATACCTGCACAAATATCAAATCAAACAATGTACAGACCATCAAAACTACTTTGTATTGTCATACCCAAATTCGCCGCTCAGACCAACAATCAATGTACCACCAGGTCTGGGTGGAGCGGAAGAACAGATGTTAAATCTGAAATCCATCCAGAATAAACAAATTGTTTCAAAAAAAAAAAAAAATTAATTTTGTATCAGTTCTGATTTTAACCATACACGAAATTCACACATTGCATATTCGGATAGAGGAAAGAAGACGTTTATTTCTATATACAATATTCTACATTCATTAATGAACGCTCAACCAACAGAAAAAAGTAAGGAGGCCACTGCGCGGACACATAACTATAGCTCTACCTTGTGAATTCTTCTACATATTCGTATGTTTCCTAATTGAAACCAATCAAAGGTTTTGGTACTTAGACGGCGGTCGATATAAAACAATTACTGCTACTACTTTTTACCTTTTTGCCGACATATATGCCGATATTTATACTCTTAACATAATATCACCAACCAATAAATGATAAGGATAGGCATATTACACTAGTTTTATGTACACTTTTGTTTTGGAGTTTTTGAATTGTATACTGGTATTATACTGACTAAGACTATCGGGATTTTGGTATAAAGATTGATTCCGCTGCATCCAATGGTCACATCCATCAAAATGAACACTGCAATGTTCTCTTTCCTCTTACACATCTTCAATTGGGGCAGTTCTTCAGTCAGAAGTACGGGGAGTATTGTTATGTCGATTGTTGCTGACTTCACAATACCGCCATCTAATGGCGATTGGGCGAGCTACTTAGCATGGAAAGTATGCTCAAACGCTAAAGATGTCGCAAAATATATATTTTGTTGATTAAATTTTGTGATTCTAACATCCGAATTGGTACCCACACTCGGTGCCACACACGATCCTACATACAAAATATATTTCCAAATTTTGCCCCATCAAACAATGTTTCGTATACAAATAGGGTCAGGGCTACCTGTTCCGTAGCCTGCGCCGCAAGCCCCTCCCCTCCTGGAATAGCAATATCCAGAGACGAATACTTTGTCTACCTGTTCCGGTACAACTTTGACGTTTCATGCAGAGGAATAAGATGGGTCTGTAAAAACTGTCAGTGATAAGATTTTTTTCTCCGAGAAAGATAATGTACATGCATCACAGTGTGTATCGTATTATGGCAGTAAATCTGACCGTGGTAAATGTTAACTAAGAAAGAAAGAATAAAATACTTTTATATTTCTAGATTTTATTAACATTTATACATAAGAACAGTCAGTGCTGTACAATTATTACGAAAAAGACAACACAGCGGACTAGTACACATTATAGCACTTAGATATGGAGGTTACAGCCTCATGTTGGAACGCGTGTAACCAACATTTTATAAAAACTGGTTCATAGAAAACCCTCGCATCAACCTCAAGCTAAAGAATGCCAATGGGTCATGGTTAAATTGTAACAGTAAGACCTCATTGTACTTTTCTTCTAGTCAAAGGAAAATCAAATAAATTATACCTGTGCTTAGTGAATCTTCATTGAATATTTGACTGTGTAATAAATAAAACTGGAACCACTCCATCTTACCATTTTTATCATAACCAGTTAGAATATATGATACATTGAAAAATACATAATATCCATAATATATATCAGCTTACGTCGCATTTTGACTAAAATCAATGACAATCCTTGATTAGCAATACTGACCTGCGTCCATGTTTCTGGGTATGGACCGAAACGATCTGTCTCAAATTGGATATGTTTTTATAAAATCACATTCATTGATTCAGCACACTCGTTTGGACCAATGATAAATATTATCATAATATTCAATACTGATTTTTAGTCGCTCGCTGGGCATGATTCCGTTCTAGGTAAAGCTTAGAATATTCCAACTACTGACTTCCATTCATTTTTTTCCCTCATACGGTCCATATTCTTTTTCAGTACATCCTGCATAAATTCTTCTTAGCTGGAAATATCAAAGCATCGATTTTTGGTTTTACGTACGCCAGTGAATATAACCAAAGAACAAATGGTTAGTTTTTATAAGAAACAATAAGCCTGGAAATTGATCAGGGAGAAGCGGTGGACATATCGGGCATCCTTCAACCCTCATGTATACGGTGTGCACACCGGTAAAATAGCATTTACAAGTAATTAGCGTGCACCGTAGTTATGGTAGCAAACTATAGGCATGCTATTTCTGGCACCACTGTGTATCAGACTGTATGTATACATTATGAACAACTTAAAGCGCGTGGACTATGCAGACAACCCTGAACGCTTGCATCAGGAGTAAGAAAATGTACTTTACATTAACAGCGTGGACGCTTTACGCTATTCAAGAACCTACCAGAATGGGGATACCATGGAAAGCAACATCTTTAGCAATAAATGCATTAGTACTTCGTCAAAATATAACCAATGTCCTATATGTTGAGAGATGACGTTAGGGACTATTTTCACTGAACCTGAGTCGCAGGGAAGGGCGTCATCAAGCACCGATTCAACACCAAAGTCTCGGGTGTTCGAGAAAGACTGAATGTTAGCTGGCTGGGTAAACACACACTTTTTACTATTTGACATGTGGATTTCATCTTTAATATTTGTAAACTTCACAACCCATATTCAACTAACCTGAACAAGAGGCATAGTTGTTATGCAATGATCATTACAAAAAGTATCGCTTTTTATAACTGTGTTTCACTCCTCACTTCCCATAGCACACTCTAAACCTACTCTAAACAGTAGTAGGTTAGAACCATAACATCATCAAAAGCGTGTGTGCACATGCGTATCAACGTCATATCGACTACACTATGTTTATAACCAATGACGGCAGTGTTTTTAACGTTAAAAGTTTTATATTCGTATTATGCACCTCTTGAAATGATTTAATATTCGGTATACCATAGAAGGTTTTTGATTTACTGAGACAACACATTCAAGTATATCAAACAGCTGCAACAATTTGCTTCAAACATCGATGTACATCTATATAAATAACGAAAATACACACAAAACCATGTTCCAACTTAATGTTATCGATAAATCTATGCGGGTGCATTTGAATAGATCTAAAATAGCAGCAAGAGAAACGGGATTTCGAAATCGATACCGAAGGCGGACTTAAATGTGTTGATTAAATGGATGTGACCAAAATAAATATAACTTCTGTTAGTCAAACACCTGTTGGACAAAGTCATGACATACCACAGAATCGATCGAAACATCAAAATAGGTCACTGGTGAAATTGACATAGAACGGAATTCTAATAAAACACTCAAATCTGTGCGGTAGTTTTTTAAAGCCCGAACGTTACATTGAAAGATTACCAGAGAAGAGGTGTGTGCCTTTTCAAACATTTATATTCGTGCGTACAAACTGCTGAAAGTTTGACCTTATACGTGCGTTTTAGATCATTATCAATGTGATATAGATATAATTATGTAAAAAATGGAAGGGAGCATTTTATAGACCCACCTGTATAGGGCATACGGACGCTCCCACTGTACCAGCCCTATGTTAATGTACTGACTGTAGGTATGTTCTGTGGGTATACTGTCAGACCAGAGAACTACACAACACGTACCTGGACGTTTGGATTACTATTATTGCATGGCACTACTGCTTGGGTCACTACCACAACCTTATCTGGGACGCAGAGTGGGTATTCTAGCACAGCCATGGTAATCAAGGGTATAGCAGCTGTACAGAACTCGGTGGTTAAGGTTACAGGATAAATAACAGACTAATAATTCGTGTTACTTTCTTGCTTATGCTCAATTCGGCAGGAAATACAAACCAGAATACATAATATGTTTTACAGAGAATACAAGCAATTCAAGGTTGCTTCAGATTTAGGAATGAGAAATATTTTTTTTTATTCTTTCGGTGATTAATTTACAACAGATTTCTCAATTTTCCCGTTCCCATGTAATCAAAGGGCGATGGCAATTACTTTTTCTTTCAACTTATTTTTTGCTGATACAGGATCGTCAAATTTAAAAAAAAACACGTTTCCCCTCCAATAAAATTATGAGTCATGTTTTCCATTCTGGCGCCCGTTGTCGTGCAGCCAATGAACCATGTTATTCCTCAGACCAAGAGGAATCTGTGGAAGGGTCCTGCCCAGACCAAGGGAAGCGTATGTGCAGAGAAAAGACATTGAGATTTAGCAGAAAACACTACGTGGACCATTTCGGTTCCTGAATTAATGCCATTAAATATATGTGAAGTGCCTTGGCAAGTATGTGCTGGGTGAACAGATATACAGTACCCCCAAGTGCACAGTCAAGTGATGACAGACGGTGCAAAAGAGTATGACTGTTACTCCAAAGTGCTGCTACACATTGATGTTAACTATAATAACTGACTAGACTTTATGACTGACCAAATAGTTACTGATGAGTCCAGGGTATTTAAGAAAACGTAATGAGAGGTACCATTATCGATACTTCAATTAAAGGTTATATTTGCCACTAATACTTTAGTACATGCAAGTTACATACGGCAGACAATGTACAGAAATGTCAAGGTGCTTCATCCACTACAAAGTTGGGGGAAGGAGAAAAACGGGATAAAGATTAGAGTGAGAAGTCTTGCGTTACGGTTCCGAATATGGATTATAAACCGTATCAGAAAACAAAGCAGATTATGTTTGAAAAATCAAAGACATAATATTATGATGTTAAAGTAGAGACAAAGGTAAAATTGTAAGGGCTTGATAGGATGAGGATTTTAGAGGTTGCAACACGTAGCAAGGCTATGATAATTCAATTACTTCAATCAAATAGGTCTATCGAGGAACAGTTAAAAGAACATCATCCGCAGTAGGAGTATACGATGAAGAATAATCGAAGTTGTACCTAATGACAGTCAAAGGGTTCTCGTTCATTGCTATCGCAGTATAGAAATTATCCTATGTGATTGGCTCGCTTGAATTATATACCTACTACTAGTATATGAAAACCATCTTCATTTTTGCACTGACCAGTTGGGGTTTTGATACTGTTAACTTCTGATTTGTCAACTGTGGACAAATAGTAACGAATGACGTAATAAGCTTTCCAAATCTATATATTGGATGCTGTTGCATAAAGTCAACTGAGGATACGTGTTTTCTTTCTTAATCATTGGTTGGCACTGAGGCGACTGTGTGTGTGTAAGGGCTATGATTAACGTAAAGGTCACAGTGACCAAATATCGTAAGTGTTCTTAGTGGTGGGGGCCTGGCCAATACAATACTCCCCATGACCCGATCCTGACCTGGCAACCAACACGCACTCATTAGTCACCCCATTCACATCCCTCTCACACCTAACTAGGACGCACCAGGCACCAGATCGTGTCACAGTTTGACCTCCCCTCCCGTATTGAGAGTTTTTTTAAGAGCCGAGATAATGCTAACTAACTTTTGCGTGCGTACAACTATCTATAATTCAGGAAGACTATATATTTCGGATATCCTGTTAAGATAATCGCAGGATACATAAGAAGTGGCAGTAAAGGTACATAGGAATAGATGTAATATATCAAAAAAGATGGCGTGTTAATAGTCGTATCGCTAAGGAATAAACATTTTTCCCTATGCGTAATTATAACGGTACCAATACGCTCCGGTATTACAAGTAAATGTCGACAAGATATTCTTGTTATAATCTAGTTTTTGACTATTTTCTGAAACATTTTCAAGGGGCTGACTTACATTCATCAACTTGCTTGGTGTATAATTACGAACCGCCTCCGCGTACCTTTGGTTTTTAGAATGACTGTTTTCGTCTCTTTGGCACATGTATGACTATGAAAGGAGAATTAAGTGGGAGATAGCAGATAGATATTCCAGTTTGCATTTTAACATATAAATATGTCCTTTCTTTCACTTCTATCAAATCTAAATGGGGACTGGATATATCTGACAATGGAAATTGAAGACTAACGATTTACGTCAATGCCTAAACAGCGGAAAGTTGCCTAACATGGCGTGGATAACAGTGCAACACTGTGCTCAATAAATAGGTATCACAACAGTAGGACGCACCACTGACTGTACATAGGGAACAAGGGGAAGAAATACAAGCAGCTCAATAAATAGTAATTATCCAGTATTGGGATATCTCAGTTTCATCAACGAGTATAGAAGACATACTCGTTGGTTATATACACTATGATGATCAGTAAGGTCCCAATCTAGGCAGTAAGTTTGGTATGTATCGTAATCAGGATTTCCTTTCAGAAACGGTTCTATCATTCCCAAACAGGATTTGATTTTTACGAGTAAGTCTCCTAGAATATTCTATTTTGTCTCCTTTTACATATTTCAAATTTTAACCGCTGGAAGATACATCAAACCAATAAATGTATCAAAGACAATGGATCTTTACAGAATATTTCATATGTTTTTGATCATACCAAAACCAATAACAGTATATGAAAGTGGTAATATTTTGGAGATGGCAACATGTGAACACATGGGTGACCACAGATTTTTCGTAGAATTATTCACGAAAAATAACTTGCAAAAAAAACAAAAACTTCCTAACCGTAACTTTCTAAAACTACAGTAAACGCTGCCACTGCACAACTGAAAAGAACAAACTAGATTAAAAAATTTTCGCTTCATTATAGCATGAAAAAATCACAGTATTTTCTATAACCTGGAACAAAACTTCGCTAATTATAATCTAATTCCTACAAGGAACGTTCTTTGCAGGTCGTCTGATGATGTATAATTTATCAATGATAGTATGATATTTACAGTATGGTATCTAGGCCTCGAGGTAAATACTAACGGGAGAAAATGAGAGTCCTCAAAGCTTTAAAAAGGAAAATGTGTAAAATGTAACTTCCTAAATGTCATAGCCATTAGAAAATCTCCACACTGGACTCCAATGACTGTATCATAAGAGTTAGCACCTGTGTATACCATCTACCACGAGGGCGGAGGAGGAGCGGGACCTACTGCTAGCTGCTCTTCTGAACTCCCTTTCTCTCGGCTAAGATACGGTTCCAGACACTCTGCATCTGATTCAGGTTGTGCACGTGTCCGAAGACCAAAGTCCTCCACTTGTTGCCCTCGGTGAACTTCTCGTAGAAGACGCTCGGGCCTAGGACGTAGACCGAGTTGAACTTGTGGTGTTCGATGTTAAGTTTGCGGGCGAGCAGCCCGGTGATGTAGAAGTCGTCGACCCAGAAGAAAGGCGTCTGTAAGGACGTGTTGTACATGCGGACCACCACGTCGGTGGACAGGACGTAGGCCGAGCCCGAGCAGTAGGTGGGGAAGAAGTCGTCCCTGAACTCAGACTTGGAGAGGTACCACTTGCTCTTGGGGTCCCTGATGACCTTCATCTTGTACCAGACGAGGCAGAGCAGCAGGTTGTGGATGGGCTGTTTGTGAACGGTCAGAGACCGCAGGTGGCTCACCAGGTTAAAGATATTCACAAAGATGTCGTCGTCAGTCTTCAGAATGAACTGCGCGTGTTTGCAGTTACTTGAGATCCACTTAAGGCCCATGATGGCCTTGTAGGTGAGGTTACGGTAGGAGTCGATGAAGTCCTCCTGCACTATGTCACCGTACGTATCACTCTCCAGCTGCAGGGCTTCCTGGGTGGCCGAGTCCTTAGGTCGGCCCATCAGGAACACCACACGTACCCGCAGGTCGTCGAAGTTCTTGGCGTTGCCCCACGTGTCGCGGATGGCCGTGCGCCTTTTGTGGTGTACTGGAGCTGAGTGAATGTAAGACAGCAGGAAGACTTCCTTCCCCTGGCAGATGTGCTTGGGGTTAATGGTGTACTTGAAGTAGTGCGGGTTGACTGGCACCCGCCTCTTCATGGCCTTCACGTAGCGGAATATCTCCTCCACCGTCTTGTTCTCAGTTGTGTAGGTGGCATTGACTTGCACTTTTAACTTGGCAAACTCCAGCCGAAGCTGGGTTTCGTTTAACCCGATCATCTCGAACTCTTCGACGAGTCGCTGCCAAGGCGACATATCCCCGGAGTCCCCAGAGTCGGGCGACAGCCACAGGAGGAGGGTGACGCACAGACTGGTACAGAGTAAGACATACTTGAGCACCTGGGACCGGCGGGGGAACATGTCACCGGTGTCTCTGCTGGTCGCCAAGCAACACCTACTGAGCTGCTCCTGTACACCGAGACCAAGCGCGAGCGACTCATCGGACCGCACGTCGACGACCAACTCGAGGTTCCTTGGGTGGGGTTTTAGTGAGCTGCTCCTGCCACACGGGCCTGGGTGACCAGTTGGTCAGTCTCTGAGATCGTATCCGAAATGGTCAACATGCACTCCGACTTTATTAAGGCGGGCACACACTTGTAGGAGCAGTGTGTCCAGTGCTCACACTGCGTCACCCCGAGCACTACTTCAGCTTCATTGTAAGTTCGCGTCCTCCAGACATCTCAACAAAGGGGGTCTGAAATAGGATAAAATATACGGATTTATTTTCGATGTTCAGGATTTCTCTTGGCATAAAACCCAAGGTATAATGACAAGGAAAATACAACAGAGATATACAAAATATAATACATAAACATATACATATACTAATAAATCTTTCTTCTCCAGACATTTGAAATGGCCGATCAATATATCGGAAGTATGGTTAAAAAAGCTAAGGCAAAACAAATTACAATGGTGCGAGTTAGGATTGAAATGGTATATCCGGGTTTAAGAGAAAACACCATAGACTTAGATGCAAATATGTGGCATCACAAAGTATCGCTGGGTTCAGTCGCAAACAAAAACGGCCCCAGACCGTGCCTCATCGTTTGTCTTTGCCTCCACTAAGCCTAAAACAAACAACGGAAAACACAGAAGATCTGGGTGAGCTGCTATAGGATCGATGATTGACTACGATTCAGTATACGTATCATCGGCCTACGGCAGAATTGCTGGATTCCAGTTTGCTGATCGAGTTATCAAAAAAAGAGTGGTTCTCTAAGCGTTTCCATTAGAGACGCAGGGCATGCCTGTTAACCATGCAGATATGGACCGAGGCACTGCTGACATAAATACAAACGTCAGAAGGTAATCAATAGAGGAACACAGTCTAGTTATTTCAGTCACAACGCACTGTACGTTTTTCAATATTTTAACAATGTCAAGTCTAAAATAAGAAGTAGATGTAGGTGATTTGTCTAGCTACATGGTTTCTGCTCCATGTTCCCTCTTTTGTTTACAGAAATAAGTTATCAACTGCACAATAAGCCCATCCCAGTATACATCAACATCACATTTTACCATGAAATTACATAGCAATTTCTTTCTAATTTAATCCCCACAGATAGATGTGTAAAACAAAATGAACCATCATGGTTTAGTTGACAAATTGCTCATAAATTTTATAAAATGCAGCTTTGTATATTTGCCTTTTTCCCATAGGAACTAATGTTAAAGCCTGTCAACCCTACCTATAATGTCCAACCCTATTTTCCCTAAACTGCAGTATTTTGATTGGCTGGCAAACCTGCAAATCTGTCAGTTGGCAAAATCTTAAAAATCATAACATTTTATCAGTACTTGGGGATATAGAAAAACATGATTTATAGTTATTCCAGTAATTCCAAATCTAGGTGACAAGGATGGCGTATATGGTGGTTTTGTCCAACCCTTTTCTAACCCTGGGATATACCTAACATGGGATGGGCTTATTGAATACCAACCAACCCATCCCCTACCATATATTCAATGTAAACTAGCGGAAGCTAATTTGTAAACTTCAGTATAAATAATAGTTCCTAAACAAACAAAAAAGAAAACAAAAAGTGAGCGGTACCTGTGGGTACAGTTCTGGAAAATGATAACACAGCTGAAAATTACAGGAATATAATATGGACTGTGTACAAATGAAAATGTCTCTATAGAAAAAGAAGTATCTTACGGACAAAACATGGTGGTGATGTCAGGGCAGGAATTGGGCTAACGTAACATAAATCAGTAGAGTAAGACAAGTAAGCACGGGAGCGTTCCCTCTGAACAAAAGAGCCCGAGCGGAAATGGAAAAGTGCGTGCTCAGGCTAAACAGAGCTAAACATTTGTCTCGTTCGAAACTTGAATCACAAGTTCTGGTTTGATCGACTTTATAGATTCTCGATGTGGTTTAGTAAACCAAAATCTCCGTCTTATCCATTCTTTGGTTTATAAAATGAAATGAAATGTACTTGAAGTTTTGCATTCCCCGAACTTGAACCCCTTCTGAACCTTTCCTGAAACCCTTCTGAACCTCTCCTGACACCTTCACAATCCCGCCTGACCCATCTCTGACCACTTCTCAACGACCTCAGACTCCAATGTATCGGACTATCAATGTTATCGACTGGACGAAAACGGAGAAACAGGAAACCAGCATATTTTCAATATGGCCGCCCCCAGTGGGTGATAGGGGTATTCCCGACCTAGTTTCAGTCTATTTTTAGAATATTATTACGACATCATCTCATCAATCTCCAGGTAACGCCATTTTTATGCAAATTTCTTCACTCTCAAGCCATTGTCTATGGGAAAACCATCACTCTCCGACCAGGTTCACAATACCACAAACACGCACAGTGTCCCCCCCCCCCCCGCTGGTTACCAGCGACATCTGTTCACTCTCTAGGCACATTTTCACTGGTTTCAGCTGTTTGGGACGACCTATGACTCCGATATATCAGACTATCGACGTCATGCACTGGACGAAAACGGAGAACAAGGGGTTATTAAATCCTGGACTTGACACAGGCGTACATGTAAGGTCGTCCTAAAAACACAATCTGTTTCCAGTCCAGTGGGTTGTATAAATAAAGGTGACCAGGGCCGACAGGAATTTTCAATTAAAAAGAAGGGGGGGTTACATAATGACTTTTCTTAATGAAAAAAAAAGAAAAGAAAAGAAAGTTTCCCAAATGGTCACAAAATACTAACCCGAATGGTCGACCGGTTAAGGACGGCCTAAACATTTAATTAGGATGGTGGAGTAGGTCTTCATGATACTGGGAAAAAGAAGTGTTTTCTCAAAGTATCTATCAGCCTACACTGAATTCAAGTCCTTATAATAGCATTCATTTTAATGGGAAGTCCCAACGATACTTATCAAAAGTTATGTTCATTATCATTCCATCCCTTGGCGACCCTAGTAACTGTAGAAATGCTGACACCTCTATTAGATTTGACCACACCCCGCCTCGCATCTGGACCATCTGACCTCCCATGGCCACGCTAGGTCACCCAGGAGCAGATCAATGCTTCCTCCCCCTTCATCTCATTCACCCAGCCCCTGAAGACACTTCCAGGATGACTTATCTCTCAACAGACACCTTTTGTCGTTCCCGGTGCCACACCTGCCGCAGGAGGTGGGTGCATAGAGACCTCTTCACCGACTTTCATCGGGTTGAATTTGATTTCAGTTGTGGTAGATGCCCGGGTTCATGTCCCTACCATCTTTCGGTGTGTCGAATATTTAGTGCAACTGATCTCTTGGGTTGTGATTGACACATAAAAACAATCAATAAATATGACATTCGAGGATAAACTGATCATGAGTCCGATAGAACTTTATAAGTATAATGGGTCAATAACAGTGTCAATATTATGTGTAATATTTCCTGCATATGATATATTATTATATGAAAAAAATTGTGGTCTTGACAATGAACGTGCATACGGATCGTCTCCGAACAATAACAGTGTCAACGTCACAAATTTGGTGAAGGCTTATTCAACGAATATGCCGTACCCCATTTTGTTTTACATCAATAATCAGAGATATTGCCCGCCTCCCCAACCCCCCACTACCACTGTAGTACCAGCGGCTGGCTATTGAGTGGACAGCGGGCGGAACAGAGTGCAGACCTTGGAGGTGGGGGTAAGGTTGGCCACCTGGCCTATGGAACTAGGGGGGCATCCAACGTCAAAGGACAACGTCAAGGTCGCCGTTCTGGCACACATAATGATATACCGCATTATGTACGTACTAAAGTATGAACGTTTACGTTTTTACACAGTTGCGTGTAGAATGAAATATCTGATGTACACCGGTGGTCATTGTGGTTCAGTTACACTGGAAAAAACGCAGGTACTGCATGTATTCTATCACCTCACAAAATCATGATTGATAACATCCAGTGTAATTGGTTAGATATCATAATGATTATAGCATTTTATCATATAACACAGATGCATCTATTAGTTCCTATTGATTATGAACAATGGTGATTCTCTTCGACAGGACATCTTTATTGCCCCACGAAAAACCGCATGATAAGTTAGGCTCATGCCTTTGAATATAGAGTCCGTCGAAAATAATGTAGATGTGTTGACTTTTTATTTACACGTATTTTGATTAAACTCAACAAGTATTTTGAGGCTATCACTATGTAACTTCTGATGAAAATGCATAAGTACGAATGTGGACCTATCAGATCGACATATATGCAATATTTGTCCCTATTCATTAGAACACCACCTAGCCTCGCAGATGGCCAGAACCCCTTATGGACTGAGAGATGAAAGAGGAGACGTAACAGCGGTGTTGTCACAATCAATCCAGCCTGCAGCCTCCATGCATCAGCCACTGTCTGGTGTGTGTTACGTCAGCAGGCACTGGGTGCCAGGCCCACTGACTCCCACGCCTATAGATACAGGATAAAGTGGCTAGGGCCAGTCATTGATACATACAGTGGTCATTAGACATTGGGTGAGGAAGAGGGGATTCCTCACCCTATACACCTAGGATAATGCATCCAATTTCATATGTACATATTTTTGAGAGAGTTTGCAGTAATGGGACAGAGGTTTTACAGTTTAAATTTTGGGTTTAGACAAAAGAGGGGGGGGGGGGGGGGGGCTTATTAATGAGCCTTTTAATGAACCTACTAATGAATCACTGAATGGGGTGGGTGTGCTTGGGCAGGTGCCACTGCCTGGATTTAGGCCTCCCCTTTGCAACAGCAGGGGTGTGTTTGGACAGATACCATTGCCTAGGGGGTTAAAAGGCCCACAATTTTCACATTCAGGGGAGATTGGTTAGTAGAGCTATAGAGGGAAGACCTGCTACCATGCCTGCTGCTTAGGTGTCTACATGCTGTAGCACTCAATAAAACTACATTATATTACTGCTGTCTCAACCTGGTCTTCAATGTTGCCTACACTGCAACCAACCCTATTAACCTTTCACCTACACTTTCCTTCTATAATAAGTAGAGACAAAGAAGGTCTCTTCTCATTGAAGGAGTCTAATTTCTTACCCCAACCTACATGATGCTCAATATTGAGACCTGCTTCTTCGTTGTGAGACCAGTTCACACAACTCTCCTCAAAGAAGCAGGTCTCAGCATTTGAACCTCATGTTAGGTTGGGGTAAGAAATAAGACTCCTTTAAGAAGTAGAGGCCTCCTTTGTCTCTTCTTCTCATGAAAGGAGAGTGTAGGTGTACAACCCACCTGATCGAAGTCGTTTACGTAGACATCATGATGGACAATAAAAACATGCAATAAAACTGGCCTGGACAGCTGTGATACTTTCACTTAATTAACCCTTTGCTCCCCCAGGCCGTCTATATACGGGGTTGGCAGACCCTCCCTTGTCCCCCAGAGCGTCTATATACGCTCTGAAAGTACCCAATATAGTCCAGGAGTTGGAGGTAAAAATTGTGCAAATTTTGATATATAAACTTCTAATAGAATCTATTTGAAATGAGAAATTCAAATATGTAAATATTATTACTCTAATATCATTTTAGTGGCCGGAATTTAACTTTAAAGATTTAGTGATTTTACAGAATACCCATGAGGCACCCCTCAGGTAGTATTTTGACAGCAGTACTGCAAAGCCAACAGGTGGGGGCTAAGGCTCCAACAACTCAGTGGTCTGCAACTCCCTAGGCCAAGACAATAGAGGTGTTGTTGGAGGTGTTATGGGAGGTGTGAGTGGATGATAGCTGTGGCTTGGACATGTATATTCTGTACCTACTTATACATGATTATCTGCTGCTGTCATCACAAATGATTGCCCCCTCATTAGTGTGTAATTAGTAGACAATACACAAAGTTGAATACCCAACAATATAAACATTAGTCCACCCCTAACTTGGGGCCCCCTATGGGAGCAGGGGCTATGCCAGGCCCTAGGGAGCACCTAGAAAAACGATCCCGGGGAGCAAAGAGTTAAGTTTAGCATCTTGTGTAGTTGGTCCATGATGCATGTGCGTGATGTTTCTAATTAAGCATTTATCATTATGATTAGGGCCTATAGACTTTGTGCAGACGTGGTCACGTGATCATTTCAGATCCAGGAATTTGAAGGGGCATAATATAGCGGAAATTTTTCCCACGGCCTCTGGGCACAGGAATTTTACATTAAATAAAATAATATTTGCGCAAAAACGGTTGGGGGGGGGGAGGGGGGCTGTGGCAGGCATTTTTTTCAGATGGGATCTGTAATTAACTGTATAAAACGTGCAGCGACACAGTTACACTTAAAGCATAGACAGGAATCTCTCTGTTGGCCAGAGACTCTGAACACTGAGCTCTGGGCCTACGTGGGCATTGGATCTGGCAAGGTTTGGTTTTCAGTAAAACTCAGCTTTACTTAAATGAGTTCTTATGGAAAACCAAAAGTGGCAGCTTTTAATGTGGGCGTAGTGAACATAACCATCTGTTGTTTCCGGTCCGTTGTTTCCAGGCATAGGAAACCCTTTATCTCAGCTCAGGTGATAAAACTGGTAACAAGGGTCACCTCTCTGACCTCCTGTGGTCTGGGATTTCCCTCTCATGAAAAAGATGGTACTTCCTTATGTACATTAATCATACTTGGACATATTCTACTGATAGATTTCTCAAATTCAAGTGTTCATGCCAAAACTTTGTGAATTTTCAGAAAAATATTGGTTTCCCCAAATTCCCACTGAGGATTTTCATCACTGAAATTTATTATTATATTTTGTCAGTCGTTCTCAATGAAACCCTTGTGAGAGGAATCTACCAATAACTAGATTTAACTCACTTGAAATGGCCATGCCCTTAATTCAGAGGTAGCTAAAACTGCATTTTAAAGTACTGTAGATCATAGAAACGTGTTATTCTGAATATTGATGTAGTCTATACTTACTGAATACCTTGTGTCCTCACATAGCTTATTGAAGAGATAAAAATCTATTTTCAGGGCTCACCAAATCCAGCGTCCTGGATGTCCTGTCAACCCCCCTAAAGGCACAGGACACCCAGACAGGACCCTTAGGGTGTCCTGTGGACACCCTAGAAATCATACGCTGAAGCAATGGGACACCCTAAAAATCACAGGCTGAAGCAATGGGACCCCGTTTATAAGGTGCAGGACATCCATAATGCCGGTCAGGGTGTCCGCAGGACACCTAATCATTTTTAAATCCCATACGCGTGTAGACAGATGGTCGATGAGAGCTGTCAGTGAGCATTCTATTCTATGAACGTCGGCGCTGCTTGAGTAATCTTACCTACAGTATAATGACAAGAACATCCCATGTGCCTCTGGAGGCCGGCAGACAGATCTCGACAAGGCCCTTCAACGAACCAAGGAGAACCCAGCGAGTAGTGGTATAACGTGCTCCCAAACGGCCAGTCCCAGGGAAACAGCTAGGTGTACCGTGGTCTAAGGTGACCCACAATCAGTCACTGTGCATACATCTCTATCTCTATCACATAGGTGCCCGTTATGACTGGGGCTACAGACTAGGGGGGGCGAGGTTTGAATGTTCCGAGTGGAATTTAAGAAATTATATTATAGGTCATACTCTGTGATTTATCTGTTCTACATCGTTGTAATTCGATATCATCAATACAGACTTTACACATGTAAAGAATAAGCCATCGCGTTAAATAACACTTTGACTTTGAGCTACTCGTGTGTTGTATTATTTATTATTGTTATCATTTTAAGCATGTAATCGTTCTGCACCTACAATCCTCTGGAGAACGATGTCTTACCTGTGGGGTCCCTATTTTACTGTATATATCAGTGTTTGGCTCTGATTTACGAAAAGGTCCATGTTACAATGTCCAATATATTGGTCTGTGGCCCCATGAAAGGGTGGGCTACCGACCTCACCGACCTGAACACATATCTATATGCGCAGTCCCGTTTGATTAGACTGGCTGATATCACCGGCAGTCTAAGATAACACAAGTTTAGTGTTACGGGAATAAAAACTGACTTGTAGAAGAACTATCAGGCACTGACCGACATAAAGGACTTGTTAATTGTTTCATGCAAACATCAGGTGCAAAATCCTCTAACACTTAAACAATGTACACCAGCTTAAATAAAATGTTCCTTCTCTCTTACGAGTTACATAAACTTAAGGATAGACGAGGGTTATCGACGGCCTTTTCAATAAAATTGGAACAGTTTCCTTAATAATGCTTATTTTTTGAAGTACAATATATCAAATTAAAGGTCTGATTTTTCTCTATCTAATGATATCCATAGTTCTTTAGTAAAGTGTAAAATAGAAAAAAAGGTTATTAAAAAGTGAATTTTTCACTTTTATTTTTTGAATGTCGATATCTTCATAAATAATTTCTCCTTAGCTCTGAAACTTTACATGCAGTCCAAGAACTTTATTGTAGAGGGAACTGTGTCTCACTTTTTTGTTATAGGTCCTGGTTTTTATTTTATTTCAAAAAACGGGTGACTTTTTAATAATTTTTTTACATTTTTCTTCATTATTTTCTAAAAAATTAACCAGGACTTATATATAAATTCTGAGACACTGTTCCCTGCATAAGAATGTTTTAAATACACATTCAAAGTTTCAACTAAGAACTTAAAGAATTAGATATATCCACCTTCAAAAAATAAAAGTTAAAATAACAAATTTGTTTTCATGATACATTTACTTGGTCAAGTTTCAACAAATCAATATATAGTATGCATGACCATGTAGAGGGCATATTCAAGTTTAGATATCAAAACTATTGGCCAGATATTCCTAAAATTAATCATGAAAAAAAACAAATATGCAACTACTGCAAATAACACCATGATAACCCTTGTCTATCCTTAAAAGCAACTTGAAAAAGTTGTACACATTCGGGTGCACATTTCGTGGCCAGAAATTGTGTCTTTTAATTTTCATGAGAATATATTAAGTATAGAAAATATGGATTATTTAGACAACATTCACAAATCACTTGTAGAACAGTTGGTACAGTAATTGCCGTCTTCACAAGGTAAACAATCACCGTCAGAGACATCCTCACTGGAAGGCACATTTCGAGGTACCGCTCCAGAAAACAAGACGCTCCCTTCAACAAGACAATGAATCTGGGAGCCCAGTGGATTTTATTGGAGCCACAGGTACTATGACCTGTGCAACTTAAGACCTCTGTATACCTAATGCATATTCATATCGTCCCAATACCAAAACACTCCATATGCACTCGATGTGCCACTTGTCAGCCTGATTGTACAATCAAAGGTTCATTTACACCATCTAATCAAGCTATCAACGGTCAAACTGTCTGCTTTGCGACATTGTAAGAGGTCTGTGATGTCTGAATTGATCCTACGTTGTATGGCACTTGTGAAGAGTTGGATAAGCACAACCTGATTATACTGGATATGCATGTCTCAAAACTGAGCATAGCGCACCAACTTTCGGAGGAAATTGCAATCTGCAGTTGGTAGTGCCTTTAACATAAGCTTCAATGGCAGAAATTGGTTTCCCCACTTCATGTGCTTTCCATGTTCTCCATTGGCGCCAGTACTGAAGAGGGCAACAAATGGAGCCAAGCTTTTCACTGCAGGATACCAGAAATGAACAGAACCCCTATAAAAAAGATGTACTTCCTTTTCCGTTTCAATGGGTTTGAGCCAAGGGAGTAGCTATTACTTTGAAACTTGTGGCGATCTGCTGCCAGGGAGGTGCTATACTATGATATAGTTAGCTATGAAATGACTGCTCCCCTGAGATAGACACCATGTTTGAATGAAGATCGATTCAAAAGTTTAACCTGCTGGGGCTCCAATAATTTTCACAAAATTTCCTCAAAAAACAGTGCCCCGCACTGTAATTTTTGTAACTAAGAGGTGGATGTGCATGATTTATACCATCTTATTTGCTCTTCACAGCCCTACCTTCATGTTCTGGCTGCTACACTATTGGATCGGGGCTACAGGCAAGCCCTGATGAAGGGAGGGGCTTGTGGCGCAGGTTAGTTATGTGTGTGAATTTTTATTGACAAATGAATGATCTACAAGATCCTTGTATCACATGAATATATATCTATACTACAATGAGATGGGTTTAAGTAAAGTAAAAAGAACTATACCGCAAACCCAAGGTATGGCTCTTAACACTAGGGCAGCCTACAGCCATATAGACTAGACAGAAGAGCAGGAACATTTATATTTCAAGCGCTCCATCTGGCAACACAGTGTCAGAGCTGACTATGTAGTTTATATAATGCTGTTTCTTGTTTGAAAAAAACAATATTTAGGATTTTGATTTGAGCCCTTAGCTTCTTTCTAACACATCAAAAAGTGTTTCTAGCACTTTTTTTACACTTTTATGTGTGTACATATTATTATTACAGAGCAGAAATACATATTCAAACAATATAAATACATACTGAAGCAAGGGGATTTGTGTATAACCTTATATCCATACATAGGACGGAGGTCAAAACTAGATGATAATATCAGGCAAGGTTTGTCTCTGTATTACCTAGAGTGTATGTGTATGACCTGAGTTTGAAGCAATCATTGATGAAAGCATCAAGTGCCTTTATTGTACACTCTTCTTTAGATGTCATAATGACTATGTATTGCATAATGTGTCCATACTGTTATTATTAAAAATACCCTCTATCTGTGTGTGTAAAGGTGTTCCTCTTCTCCTCATACCTATATAGTAGAGGTCTACATTTGAGGAGGAAGTGGATTTCACCTTGCACCTAGTCTAAAGGGCAGATTCTGCACAACCTTGATTCGTTTGAGATTTCTGGCCTCACATCTGACATGACGTCCCAGTTCAATTTCTAAAGTGCTAAAGTGTCTAGCTGGAAACGGGCCAGGGCAATGAGCAGCTTTTGGTTTTTCAGTGTGAATAGTCAGATCTAGATGGTTCAAGGCCTCAAAAGCTGTTTTGAAGGTTTGATAGTTTCTTAGCTTGCTTTCTGTGCCACAGTTAGTTATAGTCTACCCGACAGAAGTGATTTTGAATAGTTTTGATATAATTTTTCATTTGCCAAGGATAAAAGTGCTGTTTGGTCTAGCCTAGGTCAGTACAAGCACATCCTGGCATAGCCATCTAGGTCGACTACTTCTAGATCTAGATCTACACCATGGATAGACTGCTAATTACATTTATTTTTAATCTAGGGGGATTATAAAACAAGAAGTGATATAGAGAAATGTTGTATTTTTTTTCTATAAATCAGATCTATACCTATCTTTATTTCACCCCGATACGTAGTTGCTTATGCCTTAACACTGGCGGACACCTGAGACCCAGCCCAGGCGATACATACATATAACCAACCAAGAAGGGAGTACGAGGGAGGTTATCACCCCAAGCCGGGATCCCGATATCAGCCCGAGGCCAGGGCCCGAAGGGCCGGCCGAGGGCTGATATCGGGGTCCCGGCGAGGGGTGATAACTGTCCGAGTACTCCCTTCAAGGTTGGTTATGGATTTATTATACCTTTTCTGTTAGATCTGAGCTCCCAAGGAAGGATGCATAGCAATCAGTGATGGTGGGACTGTGATGCTGCACATTTTTCTCTGTTTTTTCATATAACTCTTTTGATATCCATCAAATCCACAAATAGTAAGCAGTAAAATGTAGCTGGGAACGTCTACAGATAATGCATATGTTAGATTTTTTATTTCTTAATTATTTCATTTTTTCATGAATTTTAGAAAATAAAAAGTTTCTGTATCACACTGCAGTGTGATACAAGGCTGGTCATCACCCAGGTTTGTATCACCCTGTGTTAAACTCTTAACTACTAAACTTGTATCACACTAAGGTATAATAAAGGGTTTGTATTGCCCTAGTGTGAAGTCCCGGCAGAGTAAAATAAATTCGATACTAACCTTGTCTGGGACCCTGACCCTTGTATTTTGTCTCGGGGTCTGGTTCATTCAGGGTCCACTCTCGGGCCCTGCGGGTCCTCTAGTGGACCCTGAGCGAACCAGACCCCTCGACCAAATACGGCGCTCAGGATCCCAGCCCGGTCAGTCTATCTACTTATCATTATACCTTAGGGTGATACAAGTTCAGTCGTTAGATCTAAGAGTTTAACTCAGTGCGATATACCCTATACCGTAGCTGATGGATACAAGGGGCGCTTTGTCCGAAACCTGAGCCCAGTCTCCACTCACTACGCTCCATGGAGGAAGCCGGCAGAGCCTAGGTGGCCCCAGCGCCATTACAACAACTACGAATCCTACATTTGTTACGATTAGTTGAACCAACAATAACAGAGGGTCATACATTGAGGAGACCTCTGAACTCTACCTGAAAGATGCCAGATTCTCAAGATCTCAATATAAAAACAGTGTAATGTGCTCTACTACTGGCACCATTTTAACCTCAGAATTACTAGTCATAACTTCTATGTCCGCACTGAACAAGGTAGAATTACCATAGTAAGTTACCGTCCATTAAGTCCAATCTAAGGTGCAAATCAACTCATGTGCTAACAACAGTATTATTAAATGTGATACTAACTGACTACTACTCAGGTTTGAAAGGCAGGGTGCTAACCAAAATATGCCTTCATGCTATCCAAGTACTAACAACAAGCTACATACTACAAATGTAGCCACGTATGTCCTATTATATGTCATGTTATCTTATCTCATCTTACAAAGTATTATGATTCTCAAAGACAAAGGTTTTCTTAGGATAGGAAGCCACAATATCCAAGGTGGTATCTCAAAAAAACTAGATGTTAGTGATGTTAGAAACCTAATAGACGAATTCGATATTTTTTGCTTCCAGGAGACATGGCTAGTGGAGAGCAGCACATTATCATTACAAAGTCACGAAATATTTAGAAGTGATAGGGGGAAACATAAAAAGAAAAGAACAGGCTCTGGCGGTGTATGTATAATCTATAAATCAAAGCTTAAAGGTGGTATTCTAAAGATCAGAAGCAACATAAAAGATCTCATGTGGATTAAACTTGATCACAGTTTTTTTGGGCTAAAGAGGGATTTATATATATGTTGTTGTTACATACCACCAGAAAATTCGGAAGTTCATAAGCAACCAGACATAGACTATTTTGAATGTATGCGCCATGAGATTGCCAAACTCGGGGCGCAAGGTGATATTATGTTGATAGGAGACATGAATGCTAGAACAGGAGACTCAAACGAAACTTATACGTCAATAGAAAATTACCTTAGCAGTGAAAATGATGTCGCCTATATAGACTGTGACAACGCCGACATTCCAAAATTAAGCATAAACCCAAGATCAAACGAAGATAAAGTTGTGAACTCCTTTGGCAGGAAACTGTTGTCCCTGGTCGAGCAGAACCATCTCACTTTTGTAAATGGACGAAAAATTGGAGACTTAAGTGGATCCAACACCTGTATAACACACAATGGTGCATCTACTGTTGACTACTGCATAATTTCTTTAGGTATGTTTACTGATATATTACGGTTCAATGTAATGGACCCCACATGGTACTCAGATCATAACCCACTTTCTGTCACCATCAAAACAAATAACAAAGGACAGCTAGATAACCTTGAAAATGATGAGGGACTAACTCCTAGGAAAGCATTTATATGGAACGAATGCAACCAAACACGCTACATACAATCAATGAATAGCCCAGAAACACAAGACAAACTTAAACAATTTCTCACAACTCCCCATACTAATCCTGACTCGGCCTTACAGGAGTTAACATCTATCATCAGAACATCGGGGCAACAATCAATCAAACTAACTGAAATAAAGACAAGAGAGAGAAAGAATACTGCATTAGATGGCCTTACCAAAGACAATGCACAAAAACTTAAACACCAAAAACAAATGTTTGCTCGTAATAGGAAAATGTATCTACAGGAAAAATCCAACCAAACGAGGAGGATAGAGTACATTAGGGCCCGTAGAGAATACCGCAAAATCAAATACTATATGTTGAACACCAGCAAAACTGATAGAATCGCAAAGCTGGCTGACCTAGAATCAAAAAACCCAGGGAAATTTTGGGCTTCTGTCAGGCAAATTACTAGTAAAAGTCAACAGAGCAAACCAAATATAAAGGCGAGTAATTGGGTAACCCATTTTAAGAACCTACTAAACATCAAGAGCAGTGGAACTTTAGATGAAAATAATCTAAGACTGGTAGAAAAGTGCTTACCAGACCTAGAAGCACTTGCAAAAGATGGTGATCCTGATCTTGATCGCGAAATTACACTAGGAGAGATAGTATCTGCACTAAAAAATGCAAAAAATGGAAAATCTACTGGACCTGATTACATTAGAAATGAAATGCTAAAATATGGGGGGGACCTCCTACACAAGGGGCTACATCAGCTTTTCAATACCATTCTTAAAACGGGCAAATACCCACTAGCATGGAAATCAAGTTTAATAACACCCATCCACAAAGGGCTTGACAGGGATGACCCCGATAACTATAGGGGTATTGCAGTGGCCGATTGCATGAGCAAACTGTTTTGCAAAATCGTAAATAACAGAATCACCAAGTATTTGACAGAGAAAGATTTTTGGAGTTGCAACCAAAATGGATTTATGGAAAAGAGAAGAACCGAGGACAACATTATGATAATAAACACAGTCTTCCAAAAATATGTGAAGCTAGGTAAACAGAAGCTATATACTGCCTTCATTGACTTTAGGAAATTCTTTGACTCTATCAACAGAAAACTACTTTTATACAAGTTACTCAAAAGCGGCATTACGGGCCAAACCTACGAGGTCTTAAAATCCCTCTATACAGACTGTCTGTACAGCATCAAAACCGATGGGGGTATCACAGAGGAATTCCAGTCAACTACAGGGGTAAAACAAGGCTGCTCTCTCAGTCCCACCTTATCAAACATCTATCAAAATGACATCCATGAGATTTTTGACCACTCCTGTGTACCTGTGCAACTAGACAATACAAATTTCAACTCCCTCTCTTGGGCAGACGACTTAGTACTTATATCACAAAGCAGGGAAGGCCTACAAATTTGTCTAGACAGACTCAATGATTACTGTAACAAATGGGACCTACATATCAACATACACAAAACAAAAGTCATGGTAATATCAATGGGAACCCCACAAGTCAAACACCTTTATTTAAACAACGAACCACTTGAATTTGTGAAATCCTACAAATACCTGGGCCTCATTTTATCAAGTAATGGTAACTTTACCAAAATGATTAATGACAGGGTAACCAAAGCCAAGCGAGCATCTTATGCAATACGGCAGGCCATCAGCACCACACTCAATGTATCAACTAAACTTGCTTTATCCTTGTTCGACAAGCAGATTGAACCAATTCTATTATATGGCAGCCCTATCTGGGGAATACCCTCCTGTAACTGCACAATAAGACTGCTGACTAACCTCAGTGGCACTACAAATGTAAGGGCCCTTGTACATGGTTACCTCAAACTCTTAGGTGTAGCTGATGTTGAGGTCGTAGCATGCAGACGTATACAGACTCAGGAAGGTATATCAATTTCCCTTCACAATGTGCTTGATAAAGTTAAGATACTTTCTCATTATAGGAAAATGCCTGTTAGTTTTGTGATTGAAGAACTGAACACAACCAGGAATAACGATGTTGAAACACTGTACTCTAACTATTGTAAACATACCCTAGGAGTCTCCAAGTATGCCAGCACCAAACTTGCCCTTAATGAATTGGGCAGATATCCAATCCAAATCAAATCTAGTGTTCTAGCTGTACTGTACTGGCTTAGGCTTGAGCAGGGTACCAGTAGCATATTACTTAACAAGGCACTTAAGACAATGCATGCCGAGGACCACCAATGGCTTCAGAACATTCAGTATTACCTTTGGACTCTCGGACTAGGAAATGTATGGCAACAGCCTCATAGTTTCACTAAACCAGCTTTAAAAGCAATTCTAACCAGTCGACTTGAAAACATCTATTTACAAACCCTTGATTCCTACTGTAGCCATTTAAATAATCTCGAACGGTGTGAGGTAACAAATTTGTGTCAATCGAATGTATATGGGAAACAGACATATCTCAATACTATCAAATCACCATGTATCAGAAGCATCTTCACGAAACTCAGAATTGATGCAAATTGCACTCTCGATAGTAAAAATCGCTGCTACAGAGCTAAGAAAGTGAATAACACCAAGTGCAACGACTGTGGGTCAAACCAAGACGTAACTCACATCTTACTACATTGCAAAGGTGAGGCTCTGGTTGAAAATAGGAACCTTTTTGAGGAAAGAATCTCAAAGTATGTTATCAACTACAGAACTTTACCAGATTCAACCAAAATGAAAATGGCTCTCAACCTACAACCTATGTGTACTAACAAATATCTGGAGGAAGCTACCGAATGTATCTGTATCTATATTAAAAAAGTATACCAGATTGTACAGGCAATGCCTAACCCCACTGTGACATGAATGTACTGCTCTACATTAGTCAATAAATATTCGTATTCGTATTCGTATTCGATACAAATCTGGGTGATAACCAGCCTTGTATTGCCCTGCAGGGCGATACAGAAACTTTTTATTTTTCTAAAATTCATGAAAAAATTAAATCATTAGGAAATAAAAAATCTAACGTATGCATTATCTGCACAACGTTCCTAGCTACAATAATTTTTACCTTTCAGATCTACTGTTTGTGGATTTGATGGATATCAAAAGAGTTAGATCTAGACCTTTCTATGAAAAAACATTAAAAAATGTGCAGCATCACAGCCCCACCATCACTGATTGCTGTGCATCCTTCCTTGGGAGCTCAGATCTAACAGAAAGGGTATAATAAATCCATAACCAACCTCGAAAGGAGTACAGGACCCCGATATCAGCCCTGGGCTGGCCCATCGGCCCTGGCCTTGGTCTGATATCGGGGTCCCACCTCGGGGTGATAAATTCCCTCGTACTCCCTTCTCGGTCGGTTATATGTATTTATCCTTGCACATTACAAGACCTTCTGCACCTTCGACGAAGCTTTATAGGACCGTGTCCCAGGCCCAGGCCATGGCCGAGCCCAAGGCAAGGGGGCGGTGCCGTTCATCACACATGACATTATCCGAAAGAGGATATTATTCATTTCTCACCAAAATATCACTATCCTTTAGAACAGACACATGGCAGTGTAGGATACCACCTTTCAGCGATAGCCTGAGGCCATAATAAAGATCGAAATGACACGAAAAGAAGGTTTCACGAACCTGTTTCCTCTCCTCCTGATGAAGCACTTCAGCGACCCGCATCCATTCTGGTTCCGGTGGGCAGCATCCCTCTTTGTGGCGCCATCTACCGGGAAACTCAATCCACCAGGAGGCAGCACTTGTCAACTTACTTCGGATGTTAAATGTTTCATTATTCCTTTCAGATTATGGCTATGTTAAAGAAGTCCGATCCATTAATCTTCAAATGCTCTAGTTTACGTATATATGCACCATTTTACCACGAAAGAGACAACTTCATATTCAAGAGCGCAGTTTGCCACGAGCTATCAGTCGCGCACAATTCAAAATGGCGGGAGTGAGCGTGGTCTGCGCGCCCGTCGTCCGCACGGCTCGTCATTTTCAATTATTTGGAAGGTTCGTAAAGTAATCCTTGTGTTCGTGCATTCTATATGTGTAGGAGGTTGACTCACGGTATATTCCTTCATATGCAATGCTGTCGTGCTATCTTTGAAGATGAAATACAGCAAAATGATCAACTCCCTACGTCGAAAACACTGTTCAACAGTTAAGTTACAACTTACACTTTACAGTTACAGTGCCAGTGGTAGAGTAGGGTTGCCAGTTTTCGCGCATCACTAGTTTTCGCGCATTTTACGCATTTTTAGGGACGCATTTTTTCTATAGGTATCAAACATGCTATTTTGTACTCCCAGACCCGACAGGACATTGTGATGGTATAATTTTGAAGATTTTATAATGTTTCATGTCTATATTTATTATTCTAGAGACAAAAATGTGTCTTGATATCCATATTATTTGGGGATACGGCGGGATCCTTATAAAATTAATATTTTCTGAAATAATGATCATAATATATTTTTGTCAAGAAAAAATAATATCTACATAACAGAAATATCATAGATATTAGTTTAAAGTGATATCCGATCATGGTAATATAAAGAACATAGGATTTCATGACAAACATGGAAAAATGACCCCAGCGTGAAAACTGATGACACATAATTAGGCAGTTGCCAGTTTTCGCGCATTTTTTGACGTATTTTTCCGAATTTTCCTAATATTCCCACATTTTTCATAATAAAACTTCGAAAAAATTTCAAAACTAGCTCCTATATACTTGAAAAACATTTTCCCTAGATAGAATCAACCAACGAGTTGATGCATACTTTTTTGTCTTTTACTTGGGCGAATTAATGCTTTTGTCATTTATTGAAAATGCAGAAATATGCATATTTCTTACTGTTTTTCATGAATATATTCTTTATATTTTGTCTGACGAGGTAGGATTTCTATTTGCATTATTATGAATTATTAAGAATTTAACAATTGTTTTGTGTTACGGATATCAATAGATATTTTTTTTCTGATGTCCCATGTATCATATTTTCTTTCAATAAAATATTGTACTCATTTTACACCTTAAAAACGGGAAAATGCGCGAAAACTGACTACAAAATGCGCGAAAATGGGCTACAGTGCGCGAAAACTAAAGAATTAACACCATAAAGTAATGTCACAAATTTTCACAAAAATATTTTCAAATTTTAATATTTTTTTCAACAATTTTGTTCACGGACCTTATTTCACTTGGTATATGTGCAAAACAATGAAATTGGTTTAGTTTTTCTTATTTATTTTTCTTATTATAGAGATTATGGGCCTTAATGCGCGAAAACTGGCAACTCTACTCTATTACAGTCTGTTCATTCCAAGTTAGCTCTGTCAGCCTTCCGTCTAAGGACGGGTATTACAGTACCATCGATCGTTCGGCTAATTCCCAGTGAACATTATAGAGTGAGTGAGTGTAGAGTCCTTTCCAGGCCACACTAAAAAAAAAATCTGTTTCCGGTGGACTGGGTGTTAAAAAGGTCAGTCGGGCGGCCGAAAAATCTTTTTTTTCCCGTTTTTTTTTTCGTTTTTGGTAGGAATATTCATAGCATTTTTGGAATTTTGAAAAAATGGAAAAAAGTCGTCACACCCGGCCAAATTACGGCCACCCGGCCGCTCCACCGGAAACAGAATTTTTGTTTAGTGTCGCCCCTAGCCGAACGATCGACGGTACTGAATACAATACCGTCGAAGAGTGGTCCATAGTCGGATTTGAGAAAACACAAACAAATTATGAAGTGCACGGTTTTTCCTAAAATAACTGAAATATTCATAAAGATAAATGTTTTCTCCAGCGTGCGGAACTAGTTTGAGAGCGTGTGGACATTCCCAATATATTCTAAATTGAAGATTTTGTAAGAGATTTCTGCTGTTTGAAAATCGCGGTAGACAAGAAAATGGTGTAACATGTTCCCGTTGCAACCTCCCTGCAGTTACCCTATGGGTACCCGTTACACCAGTCTCGTTGCACCGGTGTGTATAAACCTCTTTCGCCTCTCTTGCCTAAAATCATTATGGAGGGCTACAGAGCCTTCCCGTACATCGAGGGAAGGCTGACAGAGCTATGTCGCCCCAGACCTCGCGCACCCGTCACGGTCCAGTGGAGGCTGGACAAACAAACCCACATGGTGGGCAGAGCATGACCGCTGATTGGTGGGGTTGCGTTAATGATGAAATCAACATAAGGCTCTAGGGACCCTTCCCAATCCCATATTACATTCCACCAGGTTTCCCATCATAAAGCAGGGCTCACCAAATCCAGCGTCCTGGGTGTCCTGTCCACCTCTTAAAGCCCAAGGACACCCAGACAGGACCCTCTGGGTGTCCTGTGGACACCCTAAAATTCAATCCCCAATAGTCTATTATACCTTGGTCTATTGGACCTCCTAGTTTATCTGACAGGCACCCATACTTCGCAGTTTGGGTGTCCTGTAGACACCTAGTGATTTTAAAATGCCGTGAGCCCTGAAAAGTGTCCCATCTTTTCGAGATTAAAGCTGTGACCGAGTTTTTCACTTATAAAATGAAGATACAAGCCCAAGATGATATTTGATAAACATGCAAGAATATTTATCTACATTATTTTCCCTTTAAAATGACATATACTAGTTTTGCTTTGTAATTTGCCCTTGAGCTGCACAGTGAACCTTCTAAATACACGTCATTTTGACAGGGCAAAACCAGAGCACCATGTATAACTGGCTGTAACTCGTGAACTGATGCAGATAGATATAAAATTCAAAAAGCATATTAAGCTAGATGCTGAATTGGGCTGAAGATATGTTCCTCAATATTTTTTGAGCATTTCAAAATGTTTATGTCTAATATAGAATTAAATCAAAACTTTTAATAATGAAAAATGTTTTATCACACTGGCTGCCAGTCATAATTCCTGTTTCAATAAAAAGGTCAAGTTCTGTAGGCCTACTATGTGGCCATCATCATGGCAATTTTCTACTTTGTATGGGGCCCTTGATGGTGGGGGGGGGGGGGGGGTCCTGACGTTGCATGTCGATCTTAAGAAAAAGCAATGTCACCCTGTTGATTTTAAGAAATTGCCATGTTGCCCTGTCAAATTTAAGATATGCCAAGGTCCCCTGTCACTATCTCTCAAAATTCCCATGCTGCATGTCACGAGCCTCAAAAGTGCCCATGTCGCCCTGTTGATTTTAAGGGTCCACGGCCATTTGTATGTATAAAAAGTTGCAGATGATTAAAAGTACCCAATTCACATTTGCATATAGAGAAAATTACCTCCGGCTTGTCTGGCCAGCACCTCTGGGGCCAAGTTCCACACTAGGTGGCGTAGTCTGGAATCTTACTTCAGGGCTCACGAAATTTTAAAATGGCTAGGTGTCCTACGAACACCCTGACCGTGCATCATGGGTGTCCAATTGCCTTAGTCTTGTTATAAAGGTATGCTTTTTAGGGTGTCCATAGGACACCATGAGGGTCCTGTTTGGGTATCCTGTGCCTTTGAGGGGGTGGACAGGACACCCAGGACGCTGGATTTGGTGAGCCCTACAAGTTAGGACGAATTCTGACTTTTCAGATACATGTTTCGACATTGTCAGTCTTATGAGGCAAGGGTGACAGGGCAGGCAAACAGCAAGAGATCAAAACCTGAAAATCGTTTTTGCTGTACCTCATCCCTTAGTGAACCCAGACACCTACCGGAAATAGAATCCAATGAACCACTTGGTTAGTGCTGGGTCCCCCCTATCGCCACCTTTTACGACCAGCAGGGGCTACTTGGGCCTATATTCTTCCCAGGAGCAGAAGGCCAACCCTGGTACCCCCTTGGGGTAGTGAATATTAGAAGCACCCTCACAAGTTTGTTGCACCAGCTCGGTGTATAATGGTAAAAATACAACTAAAACTTTCTTCCCAAAATTCTCCAACTCCAAGGCCTAACACATTGACATTTACACTGAATAAGATTGATAAAGATTGATATAATTATCTTAGTTTGCAAAGATATTCATGTCCATTTTGCAGAAGCTGTGTCATTAACATCAGCCGTCCAGTAAGTAAAGGCAGCAGCGATGGCCCCCCATTGCCACCGAAACCCAAACGGCCTCCGAACGCATTCATCAAATTTGCAAATCAAAACCTTAATTCGATCCGTGCTGAAAACCCAGGTTAGTATATTGTTAATATTTTTCAGTCATTTTTGTACTGAGACCCCACCCCTCGAAAAAACGTGTAATGAGTATTGAGTTTAAAGTAACAATAACCACGTTGAGAAAAGTAAGCCAGTCGTTTATCTCTCTTTTTGTGCATATGAATCACTGTTGTGTTAAGGGATCATAATATGATTCCTTAACATATCAGTTTTTCTTTTTTCAATAATTGTAAAACACCTAATTTACTTGAAACATGCCTGCTTATCATTTTTGTGACTGCAAAGATTGTATACAGTGAATAAGCTTCATGTTCTTAAAAAAAGACTATTGAACTCAGGTAACCCGACCTACCCTAAAGGATTGGAGGTACCCAAACTCTTTTTCGAAGATGATTAACTTGTCTTTGTTTTCTTTTTCTTGTTCTTTTTGATACCCCCTGGGCCCATCACAATCATTGATGATGTCACATGTCAGTCCTTGGATACAAAATATCTAACCATGCAAATGGTTCTCAATCCACCCTGAATCCATGTATTACATTTGTATAGATGGTTTTTCCCAAAAATATGCCAGTTATTTAAATTTTTGAAGCCTTTTTTTTTTTTAAATTGCAACCTTGTTATGAACAAATCTTGAATACAAAAGATTACACTGTGAGTACACTGTTGGCCTCTATGGCAAAGTTATTTATCTTTAGGATGCATATGGGACAACTTCAAGGTACCGTAATTGCTAATAGTCTATATACATTTATACGCCCTGTCTAATGCAATCTTCGCAATTAGCATTTCAGGCTGCCAGTCTGGATGTAGTCGTCTATTACAAGGGTGAAAAATCCAGGCAGAGTTTAGTGTAATTTTCTCAAAAATTGGCAGCTCTGATTAATAACAATCAGCCTGGAGCTGACGGGCTGACTTTAGTTTCGAATCCTTTAATCAGAATTCCATTACTATCTCTAGGCCTGACTATAACACAGCGAATGACGGTTGCTGGTCAGAAGTGGAAGCTTCTTTCAGATGAAGAGAAAGAGGTGAGGATTGTTTCTTTAATTAAATTTACGTGCATGTTAACGTGCAAAATACATTTTCTAGGTGATTGCTTTGGGGCCGTCCTACAGTATTTATTGGTAAAGGTCCCCCCAACGCATGGATCCTCTTTACTTTAAGATGTGTAAATATTTGTTTTGATATTGCAAAATGGTTTTAACAATAAAATATACGCTCACAATCATGAACTATATATTATATACCAGTAAAAAGATCAACATCTTCATTGCGATCATTTTACAGAACTCCTTGAACCATGTATGTATCAGACGTTATCCGTACTAAACTATAACCATTTGACATAAGCTCAACTAGAAAATAACCCCTGGCCTGTCCGATTTGCAATTGTGGAGCTGAGTGTACTGGAATCTCATTTTGTTAAAGAAATAGATTTAACATCAATATTCCAGCAATATAAGCCCACGTCGGCTGACATGATACGTTACAATGAGGAAGTAGCAGCTTGGGAATCTGAACTCACTGATGATGAAAAAACGGCGATACAGCAAACAAAGGAAAGACGAAAAGTTGTCTTAGCAAAACTACGATTAAAGAAGGTAAGAAGTACATATTTTTCGGTTTAAATTATAACAAATGTTTTCAGCATTCTCACTCTTAGTAGGGCTGCAACTCGCCCCATGTTCCATATATTTCCCTAGGGACTAACGGACACTAGAAATATACAGGAGGCGGCTGAAATGTGCCCATCTACAATTTCTTTCAGTTTAAACTGTCTCTTATTAATAGTAACAGTAAAAGAAATATTCTAGGCCCTTTAGTTTTCATACCTAGATTTCAGTAAGGACCCCTTGATTTAGAGAGTTAGGACCCCAACTGTACCCGAGATGTCAGAGCGGCTGAACCTTATTTCATCCCTTGGATCAATGCCAGGAGCTTTGTGAATAGTAGCCGGACACTGCCATTAAGTAATATGGTATAATAGGCACGGTAGTCAGTATCAATGTATGGTCATGGTGAGGAATTGATTTCCCAATCATTGTGTAAATTCGGAATGAACGAAATAAAGAACTAGGATAGGTGCATAGAAATCAAAAGTTCGCGAAGGCTTTGTGGATTCCAGCCAAAAAAGAATCCCGTCCGCCCATGTCACCTATATTTGCCCCACCTGGCGGACCAGAAACATTTTTGTTAAGGGTGGCCCCAGGTCTTAGACTAGACTAGAGGACTCTAAAGCCACTCAAGCGCCTGCTGACGAGGATGGGCCTGACTGAACGTAGGCCCTCGGAAGGTGCTTCAAGGGTGGCCTCGAGGCAAACTATATCCTCAGATTCAGGTACGATTATGGAACAATAAATTACTAAGATACATTAAAGGTTAATCCCCAACACCCTCTTTAAAACCCCTCGGCATGTCTCCCTGTGCCAACGACAGGGATATCAAAGGGTTGTGCCACAGGCTGTTGTGTGTCTGGCCCTGTCTATGGGACCAGGCACATTAGAGAACACCTGCTTCCGTAAAAGTGTAGGGGTAAGGTCTCTATCTTCTCATAGATTCGATCACCATCACTATCCTTGATATGACCCTGGCAGTTAATTAGGGTGTAAAGCAACCAATAACCAACCAACCAACCAACCCTCTTTACATCCTTTCAAGTAAGCCCCCTTTGAGCAGCACCATCACACGAAGACACTGACGATCCACAAAAAAACATTGAGACCCTAAATCCTGTCTCCCCCCCCCCCCCCCCCCCCCCCCCCAAGGGATCTTCCTAGAAAATAATCTTGAGTATTAGAAGCCCCGATTTGCTTCTCCTTGGGGGGGAGGGAGGGATTTTTTTTCAAAAATCGTGGGCATTTTTACTTTCTTATAATCTGTTGAATTTCAATGCGGGAATGGCCCCCTCAAAGTTACTCCAATGCGGGAATTAAATTCCTCGTGCGGGCATCCCGCATCCCGCACGCCTAGGAAGATCCCTGTCCCCCATTTCTCGAGTACATACAGACAACAAGCTAGGTGTTTATAGTACTGCAGTTACATTCGTTATGACATTTTATTGCAATAGATGTGCATTTGTTATGGGAAGGGCCTAAGTTGTGGTATCCCACTAGAATCCTCTCCACTCCTCTCACAGACCCACTAAAACAACTGGATCTAGGGCTGCGTTTCCATATCTTACCATTGAATGTCATCATTTGTTCCAGCGTCTGAAAGAGTTGGAGAAGCCGGCCGTGCCTGCTAGGACTGGATTTATTTACTACGTCAAGTCCAAGCAAATAGACCGTGGGGATGCCCCGATAACTGTAAGAGGTTCTTCTTTCTCTAAAATAATGTGTTGCATGGTGCCAGGCCAAACCGAGCCCTAAAGAAACGTGATTTTGTTCTGGACAGATATCCTAATAGAATTTTACTTTCAAATTGAAACTATACTTTCTTAAATGTGCAGAGATGCCACTTTCCGTCTAAATACAAATTTCCGTGTTTTTTGCTATTTACAACTATTTCTAAAAGGTGCCTAAATTTGGGGGAAAGAATTATTTTTGTATTTGATTTCAGGTAACAAGTATTTTAATACTATATTTCATGTTCATGTAATTTGTTTTAATATCCGAGTTTAAAACAGAAGAATAGATTACCTTAGTTCTTTCCGTACTAAAATACGGAAATGTGGTTTCACTATGTTTCATAATTTTCATGATTGGAGACTCGCATCTCTGAATGTGTTTCTTGATCACCCTACTATGCCATAACTTTAACTCAAAATTTCTTGATTTTATATTGAAATGTTTGACCATACAATTGCACATTTTCAGGTAATCGGTTAATTAACATACATTTGTTGTGGATCTGTCATTGGCAACGTATTTTAGGTTGATTTTACGCAAAACCGATGTTATCGTATACTTAGAATGACGTTCATTAACTTCCTCATCCGAATAAGGCCATATTTGGCCTCCACACGTTCTTTACACAAAATGCAAGCTTGCAACCAATAATTTTGAAGCTGGTTTGTCAATGCTTGAGTATGATGGCTCGAATTGCATTTGTATTCTCGTAAATCCTAGGTACACATGAAAGACGTAGCTCAGCAGTGGAGAAAACTAACAGAAGAAGACAAGCAGGTAAGAATTCCTAGTCTGGAAAAACACTGGAGATTTGCCATAGTAATAAGGAATTCCTTTGTGAATCTAGAAATCCTTCTTCAAAAATTGCCAGACAATATAGTAGTGTAACATCGCGTAATATAATTTTCAGTCTGTATTTGTCAGTTAAGTTCAGTGCTGGACGACACATCCTATCACAAACCACAGGGAAATGTTATCCTTGAACAGTAACATTTGAAAATGAAATTGATGGGTAGTGGTCACTTTGTCATTATTGTGAGCCGTATATGAAGTAATTTGAAATATCACTGTCTTCTTATTTATAGCCATTTGAGAAGCAGGCAAAAGATGCGAGAGATCAATACAAAGTCGAGCTTCAAAAGTGGGAAGATAAGATGCTTGAAGAGGGAAACTTTGACGTCGTACGTCGGACAAGTTTACCGAAGGGCATTGACAAGAAAACGAGAAAGCCGAAAAAACAGCCAAAAACGAGAAAAGCTTCTAAGCCTAAGGCAAAGAAGAGAGCAAACCCTAAAAAGACCACTAAGGCGAAAAAGAAAAAGGCAGCAACAAAATCCAAAACTAAAAAAACTAAAACTAAAACATCGAGAGCTAAGAAAAAGACAGAGGAAGAAGACCCTAGCTGGATGAGAGATGAATGAGTTTGTGACTTTCAGTTTCAGACATTCCCTGCTACCCACCAGCAAGTATTTTCCATTCTGATATTCGAGCTCCGGATTAACAGACATATTTGTAATATATACATACTTTGTATAAAGCTAAAGAAAATAGAGAACAATTATTGAGAGGGTATAGACTTTTTTGTCGTCTTCAGTTAAGGCAACAGGTCTGGAAACCTTAATGAGTTAATCAAGCATAGTCCTTAGATAGACTTCATATACTTATTAAACAAACTTTGTAAAAAGAGAACCTGGTTTTCTGGTGTTTTGCGGGAATATATGATTTGACCAAGATAAGTACAAAATTCTTTTATGTGTACTTCTTAGGAGTAAAACTTACCAAAAATACATAACCGAAATAACATGCATTTTACCTCCACTAAGACTTGGCCAGCCATTTGAAGACCATTTCGTTCACTGCGGGATCGTTCATACTACATAATGGCGCATGATGAACATTTTATGCTTTCGTAGTTATCGTTTTTTACCTTCCACTCATACTCAAATAGAATGGTCCAGTCCATTAAGAAGATAGACTGCTGAGTTATATGAGGATGAGGGCGATGTAGATTTTTTGATTGTAGGCAAATAAGGGAGAGTTGTTGGAAGAACGCACCATAGGGTTTATCATCCGCTCCGCTTTGGCCTTGACTGGATCCCCTCCCATTGCCCCCTCCTCCCACCCTACCTTCCTATAGGGCACACAGGGCCCAGACAAAATAACTTCGACATTGATTAGTATTCGCTGCTTTATACACGTTTCCTTTTAAGACTGGTGCCCTCTCCAAGCAGAAATATGAATCCTGGTGAGAGGAATGCAGTCCAATTCAGTCTGCAACACCGACCGCTAGGCTTGGAGCAGAAATCATGAGAAGGCTATATATAATATAGAGTTCGTTCCTGCTAGCGGAATAGGCATGGACAAAGTTATTGAAATTATGTGTTCCTCTGAGGGCCAGAGCCCTGGCATAAAAAGTTGAAAACAGGCGTTTATGGGACAGTCCACTGCGCAGACTCGTAAACAAAATGACCAGAATCCTGCGGATCCGCGGGTTTTGAGATATTTTGGGTCATTTCTGAGATTCATCCACATCCGAGAAAATAGTCTTTTATAAAGCTGGGGGCACCCTGACAAATTTTGACCAAAATGGCTAATTGTCAGGGTGCCCACGCAGGTATTATAAGGTCTGTAAAGGTCTTATTTTGGTTTTGCCATTTATAAGGCTATTAGAAAGGACTTATATTAGGTCCAGAGGTCTTAGAAAGGTCTTATTTTTGGTCAATCTCGAGATATAATTTTTCCTCCTGTCATTTCAATATTTACTTATTTTTGGTAGAATTTATAAATGTCTAAATAGTTCAGAAAATCTTATTAAAAATGTGTTGAAAAGGTCTTATTTTGGTAAACGACAAGGTATTATAAAGGTCTTATTTAGGTCTTATTTTGATTTCTGAAAAAGCGTGGGCACCCTGAATTGTGACTGGCATGCCTGAAAATGTGTATAGATTATTTTTTGCCGCTAAAGAAGGTTTTTTTTAGTCCACTGAAAATATATATTTCCTTTATTCCTCAGGGATGTCAGGGTTAATGAAGAAATCTGAAACCTGAGAAAGTAAAATTAATTTATCATAACATTTTGTAAACCGTAAGAAATAAATTTAGGTAATAATTACAAAGTAATTTTTGAAATGATTAAAAAATATAAAAAAAACTTCTGTCTCTACTTAAAAAAAAAAAAAATCTGGGCTGGGTGGCCAAGATCTTATTTCTTTCTTCTGAAACCAGGGTTCGAAATAAACGTCAGCCCCAGGCTGACATTTTCTGGTCAGGGCTGACAATTTTGGGCAAAAATATCAAGTTATCAGCCTGGATGGCTGACAGGTTGTGGGGATCTTTTTATGTGACCCAATATTTAAATTGTTAATCTTATGTTATCAGTATGTTCCTGAGGACGTCTAGTTGTAAAGTTTTATGTGCGGTTTTCATCATACAAATAATTTCGGGCTGATAGTTTTCTATCAGGGCTGACATTTTGACATGAATGTCAATCCGGGCTGACGTCTGAAAAAGTTAATTTCGAACACTGGAAACTGAAAAATTATAAAAGCATACCCTCACTGCTATGCTCTATATGATGCCCCACATGCTCTTGTATACTAAGAACAGAAACCTTGTTTATCAGCTACCAGATGAGTGGGAATCTTTTAACACTTGATCTTTGTTTGAACACGCAATGCATTTAATCGTGTAGCAAAACATCTATTCATAGTAATTGTGCTTTTCAAAATAAATCACAACAGCTGATCCTTAAGGAAGTTTCTTTATTTTAGATGATTAGATATTTGAATTACAATCGCATGGGTACAATAACTGGCTTTAGTTAATAAACACCAGCTCTGTGAACACCCTGATAGTAAATAATCTATAAATCTTCAGTACCATAAAACCCCTAATTTAAGCCGAACCCTAATTTAAGCCGCACCCTGACATCTTCTCTGGACATTTTTTCATCATATTTTTTCAGAGGTGCCATTGTATTCAAGGTTGTATAAAACCCTAATTTAAGCCGCACCCTTAAAGTTGAGCTGTGATTGGATCTAATTTCTGAGACTAACCCAAATTTAAGCCGCGGCTTAAATTAGGGGTTTTACAGTAGTCGTTTTAGTAGACGAGAAGAATGTCACTAAAACTACCACAATCGTCACTCATTTGGCAGTTTCACTTCCGTTACAAAAGAAATATCTCGTAGTGCACACAATCTTAAATACTTTTCATAATCTACTATCATACTTTAGAATATTGCAACACTATGGTAATAAATAATAAACACATTGTTCACTTCTAAAGATATTACAAGGCACACCTTTTCAAAGTTTTTAAACTACTTCAATTGTCTTGATCAGTCTTATCACTCCGTATAGCAACTCGATTAACGGTAAAAACATATCGCTTCGGCTTTAAATATGCGGTAATAAGTATCTACAGAATTAAACTAAAACGGTAAACAGACCGATACAGAATGATTGTATTTTTCAATACTCTTAAATTAGTAAGCACAGCAAAATTGGAATACACATTACTATCGGAAAAATAGCTTCTAAGAGTTCAACCTTTACATTGGCACGTTAAGTACATGACTATAATGGATTATAACAGGTTTTACCGTTAGCATGGTTGAAATTGACTGGCATCCTGTATGGCAAAGTGTAAAGCTACGGTCTTATGAAGCTAACCATAGCTTAAGTGAATATATTTATTGATGAACATCCTTCATATAGGAGCATTTTAAAACCAGTGTTTTAAAAGAATTATGAAGCGGAAGACATTGACATCATTCCATCGGAGATTTTGAATGTAATAGCGAATCTGCCTTCAGAAGAATTCTGTCAAAGGATTAGTGCCAATTTACAGTAAATTCACCTCAAAATATCAGATATTTAGGGCCAAGATAGACTAAATAGTAGAGATTCCTATATAAACATTGGACATGTTCAGATGTTAATGGTTTCAGATGAAAACTAAAAAATTCATCAACCTTGCTACAAAAAGAACCTGGACCATAACCGCCTCACACAACCTTAGAAATGTAGCGGATTTTAATTAATTACATATTATAAACATTAGAATTGCACTGACCTTGTCGAATTACTGCATCTAATTCATGCACGTACCTGAACCCTAGTTCGGAAGCCCCTATTTCTCTGGCCTATGATTGCTGCCTTGTGAAAAACGCTATATGTTCCACTTAAAGTACATAATTAAATTCTGTTACAGCCAACATGCACTGGCAAATTGGGTGGCTTGAGGTAAGAAACCCAGTCTAGCGAAATATATACCTAGTATTGTTTGTTGGATTAGTTTAACAAGTCAGACAGTATACCATCTATTAATAGTAAAAGACCTTTCAACAAATTTAGGCATTACAAATAATAGTGACAACAGTTCGCCACAACAGTTGATGTATACACATTTTTCTTGTGATGCTAGTTCGCGAAATAACTATATAAAATAATCAAACTAAGCGCAACATCCTTATAATACCATAAATAAGACGTATTATATCATTGGCATCAAAATATTCTGTGTACGGAAATCTCTTTCTGGCAAGTTTCAAAAGATTAGGAAATAGGCTGAAATATACAAACTCACTATAAAGCTGTATAAATTTGTAACCTAAAGAAATGTAAAGTAGGGTCCCTAGTCAGTAGTGTGGCACAGAAGTTTGAAGAAAAATAGCCACTTTATTAATGCTTGTGCGGGTAGTGCGTTCTATCACAACCTTCAAAAGGCGAAACAAATAGTTGGAATCAACAAAAACTAAAAAGCGACATTTTGGAATAGTGATGATACCAACACAAGTCTAATGTTAAGCAAACAATCATTACCGGTTCTACATAGTATTATATCATAAAACTCAATTCTCCAGAGAAATATCTATATAACCTGAACCTATAATTATAATGAAACAAGGGAAAGCCTGTCTATGTACAATATGGCTAGAAGCAACCCAGATGCTCGGTTTTGATTGTTTTGGTGCTTAAGCGAAAGGTAAGCAGACGAGATGCACCACCACGAAAGCGAAGAAGTAGAGTGAGAAGTCATCGAGGACGGCTGTGACGATACCCATGATGGTCTTGTACGAGTCGATCACCTCAGGTTTAATGCCAGATAGCACGAGAGTTGACAACCAAAGACCTCCCTTCACGTTACTGCCAAGATCCTGCAAACAGATTTTTAAAAAAAAGAAGATCATAATGGTGTTTTTCATGACTTTGCAGGGTTTTTCCTAGACATGCGGGGTGCGGGATTCCCACATCAGAAATTTGATTCCTGCATTGGGTTAATTTTCAATGGACCATTCCCGCACTGGAAATTAGAGAAAATATATTTGTGGTTCTCGAGATTCCCGATAAAATGTCCCCCAGGGAATGAATGCAAAGGGACTATTGATACTCGAAAAAAATCTAGGAAAATCCCTGCTTTGGTTGTAAAAATGATAGACATAAAAGAGCAAGATAAGCATAATAATTTTAGATTCTGTAATTCTCCCACAAGCGATTACATATTGATTTTCTTGTAGTATGTACCTTCGGGACAGCATATTTAAGTTTCGTAGACAAAATATAGGGAAACTGACTTTAATGTGCTCATGCTATAATTGGTCTAGCGTTACCCCTACAGGAAGCATACCACTAAGGAGGATGGTTCTTTTCCTGGACTCCCCCAAAACTGGGAGTCTTCAAGTTGAACTTCAAGAATCACTTTAACTAATTTTACATAGAACTTTTTTACATTTTACATAGAAAAATATCAATAGCGATCAAAAATCCAAGATGTTTGAAGTCAATAATGCCCCTGGTGTGTACGCTTCTGCCATTGGCGCATTCTTTTTTTGTAAAAAAATATAACAGATTTCAGAAACTGATAATAAACCATATATGATTATAATGCTAAGTGGTGAATAATTATGAATGTGAAACATACCATTCCCACAGCTCTTTGATAACCAACGATGGCTACCTCTATGAACACGAACGGATTAATGATGGACTGGAAAAACAAAAGAAAGTGTACATTAATGGGAGGCATCGTGAAAATGCAGGTAACAACAATTTTCTATCCCCAAAAAACGCCTTACTGTCTGTGTTTAGTAAGAAATGCAATTCTACTTTTTTATGATTGTTAAGGAACAGTTATTACACGTCCTTAACGTGGGCACGACTTAAATAGAGGTCGTCATAATGGATTAACATGTACAATCAATAATTTTACATTATAAAGACTCCCATTAAAGATAATACATATCATATGATATAATTTTTTGTAGAGCCTATGTAGCAATTTCTCAATTTTCAACATTACCAAAGTCCGTTATGATGCTAAAAAAAAGAAAAAGGATCACATTTATTACCTTCCTACCCCTTTTTTGTCCGTCTTATGTTACTTATGAAATAAATACCCTTTTCCTTGTTCCGGGAAGGGTGGGAGAGGGGGCTAATAATTAGTTAACTATAAAAAGGCTGGATTGTATTAACCTGTATTGGATGTCATATAAACAAAGGAAACTTAAAGGTACCTGGATAAAACGTCGCCCAATGGAGTAGATGAGAGACACTCTGATGATGACCCCCAGCAGTAAGGCCATCAGACGGCGCAGTGTGGTGAACCTTTGGCTTGGGGCAGGTTTTCCCTCGGCGGCCGACGATGACTGTGTCGGTTGTGTCCCTGCTGCAGGGAACGTGGGAAGGTTCTGTGTCTGAAAGAGGTCTGCGAAGGGTGGGTCGCTGCCGAAGACTGCGGGTTGTGGCTGGTGACTGTACAGGTGGGACCCCATACCGTCTCCAGAAGTCCGTGACAACAGGTTTGGGTCAGCCTCCAGACCATTGATTTTCTGAGGATCACTGCTGTAAGCTGCATGAGTCGTCTCTGGGAAAGAGAGAACATCAATTTTGGATCATGGCTATCTTACACAAAAGCTTGGTCCATGTGGACCAGCTATCACTGACTGGTAAGGAACACAAGGTCAAGCATAAATTTGTTTGTTGGGTTATGGTAACATCCAGCCAAAACTTTAGGGTTCTTTTACCAGACTGCACAAGGTAAAGCTTTCCAGCTAGTTTTATGCCGCAGGGGCGGTGACTGAATCTATGAAATGAGGTGCCTATCTGTAAGAGTGGGACCCAATGGCCTCTTTATATCATGTCATAGGCCCACCCAGTCCTATTATACTGACACCGGGCCGACCAGCCATGTTTTGTGGTTCTTACTTTATACCAAGTGCCAGGCAATTAGCTCTCAAAATGGTACTAAGTCTTTAAACGCATAAATTTGATGCTTCAAAATTCTAAATTATGTTAGAAAAACATTGTCTGTCTCAAAACATGTGATACTGGTGTCAGAACTGGGATAAATCATATACAAAAAGTAATACTAGAAATGATAAATGAGCGAGTGAATGTTGGGGGTTTTAAGTCTTGTCTGCAACAAAGGCCATATTCATGGCGAAAACATGTTTATATTGTAATTACAGCTGGTGGCAGAATATCAAATCAGTGTCTGAAATTATGGTTTACATTTGTGCACCCACCAGGTGCATAACTTAAATATGTGCGCACCTGGGAACCCTTCAATGCACCCTCAGTGATAAAGGGCTATTTATTCTATTAAAATTATGTGCATCTGCCGGGTGCACAGTTTACAAAAGCATGCACCCTGCTGCAAAATCATGCACCTCGGGTGCAGGGTGCACCCTTAGTTTCGGACAATGCAAATCAATGATTTTGGAAAGAGGCAAGTAATATGGCTTGAACTAGGTGAATGTTAAAGAAAGGAGAATCAGAGAACTGCATATAATCCGGCTGATTGTAGGAAGTCAAGTACGATACTTGGGGATACATTTTGAAAAAGGTTGCTTGGAAATACTTTTGTTATTGGACAACACAATCTAGTAACAAGTGCTTAATAGTAAAGAATTTGTTGCAAACAGTGCAATCTGGTGGTGATTCACTTTTCAGGAGGAAGCTATGTGTCTGTCTTGAGTGACCAATGCAACAACGGGTGTAAACAGTTTGGTCTCTTCTCTTCTGTTGTTGAAGAGGCTTTGCATCAGTGATGTTAGGGAAAATTGAATGCAGTTTATTTTCTGGGTTTATGTCCCATTCTGCCTGCCACAGGAATCGTGTACCAAAACATCTATTCATAGTCTTACACAAGTGGCTTGAGATCTAGTGTGTGGTGTTGGGCAATGTTGTACACTTCAGGGCTTGGCAAATCAATTTGAAACCTGGTTGAGCACTGGGCAACTTGAGCCCAGAAAGTGGTTGCCCAGCTACAAAATGTGGTTGCCTAGTAACATTTGAAGAGAATAATATAAAATATATGGATGACAAATAAAATAGGATTTAGATGTTGATTCCACGGATTTATGGGTAAAAAGTTGATATTCATAATTTTCAAACCCAAATTTTAGACCTTGACTATGGTTGCCCACTGGGCAACTCAGGCACTCATTTCAGTGGCCCAGTACAACTTTTTGGTGGTCCTGGACCACTGGAAACCCGATTTGTCAAGCCCTGACGCTTCCTTTGCAGACCAAACTGCTATGGTCTCAGCACCAGTCACGCAGTGGTATGAATGGTACTATTATAGTCTCTGTATCCAATTGAACTGAAGAAGATCTCTTAGATATCTGGCTCTAGCAGATTCCGGTGCTGTATAGACTCTAGATGAAATCCACGATGTGGATACTCACATCATCTAGACCTCAGTGTCATTCTTGTTATTTTCAGAAAATGAGTGGCGAAGCACACTTTGAGTTTGCACTTGGTTTGGCCTACATATTGTAGGCAAACCACCCCGCTATGAAAAAAAGTGCAAATAATTTTACATCAGATTTATAAATACGAATGAATAAATGCAGGTTAATCACAAAAAAATGTCCCTCGGTCTAGGGGGGACCCCCCCCCCCCCCCCCACATCAGAGCCACTGATACTTGACAAAGTTATGTATCTCAGCCACTCCCACATAATATTATGTCGGACACCGCACACCATGATAGAAGGCTCCACATGCACAGATCTATATGGAGCATGCAAGTTTGAAGGTTTAGGGGGAATCCCCAGCCATTTGCACATCGTGTAGCGAAGATTGTGACAGGAAGTCCTGGGGGCAGCTCCAAGCAGAGCCTTCCTACAACACATTGAATTGCATTTGCAAAAACTCCTTCTGGAGAGTGTGAAACAGGGATTCCCCAGTAATTTTGAAATTCCTAGGCTTTCCATGGCGATTTGGATTCCTAAGATCAATATGGATTAAACGGGTCAGCGGTATAGCCGACTTTTCCAACATCGCGCAGTGAAATACTGGGCACCAGAAGTCACCCAACTTAGCATTGCCGCCTATGGAGAAAATGCCAATTTTTTTGCGATTATGCAAAAAATTGACAAAATGCGAAAATTTGAGGGGCTGTATCACATTCCTGGGATCAATTCATAACTTTTTCTCATTTACCATATGAAGATTGGATCGATATTTAAAAAGTTATCGCGAAATAACCTATTTTCTCCCATAGGAGCCAGTGTTAAAAGCACCCCCAACCCCCGTTCACAATTTCCGCGAAATTTTGCCGCGTGATGTGCTATTTTTAGACCCACTTACCCAATATACCAAACTTTTTTTTTTGCTTACTGTATGAAGATTGGACCAATGTTTAAAAAAAGTTAGAGCAACAACACCTCTTTTCTCATACAATGCCATAGTAATTTAAGTAAAAGCCCCCAACATTTCCGATCACAATTGACACACATAGCATCTCCGCTGGTGTACCATCTTGGCTGGCTTGCCTGGCGTCTACTGCCATGCCATTGGCCAGCGGAGATAGCCTCAACAGGTGCCCCCTCCGGGGCCTTCACAAATTGTGGCGTAGGGATGAGTTGGGATATATATTTAGTTTGCTACCCGTTACAACTTGCTACCCGTTACAAGATTCCAGTTACAACTCCCTTTGAAGTTTGAGGTTGGCATTGGCGATAGGACACCTGAAATGTGGGTGCGCGATGCCTGACATTTGTCACTTATTTTGACATTTGGATCTTATAAATTCTCCCGGTCCATGCAACGTCATTCTACTTCCAGTCCGTGGTGACTTCACAATTCATCGCACAACATTTATTGCTAAATCAAGGTTTTTGCGTAAAAAAATTTCAAATTTGGGCCTTCCATTTAGTACGTACGCAAAAATTCACAAATTCTAGACCCCCCACACCCCCCCCCCCCTTAGGCGAAAATACTCATTGGATTTGTATAGGAACGTACGCAAAATTCCTAAAATCTCAGACCCCCCACCCCCCCTTGATGCGTGCATACTTAATGGAAGGCCCCTTTCTGTTCTTAAATACATAGTTTAAGATCTCCCATGCAATCAGAGATAATTTTTGTGCATTTTGTGTGCAAAAAGTGATATTTAGACAGTTTTTTAGGCTGGCTTCCCAGATGAAGTGTTCCTCTACAATCTAATAGGCACCTTGCACAACGTCGTTTTTGTGATGTATTATGGTGTGCGACACATGCCAGTGGAGGACTTCTGGTCCATGCGCGACCATAGGGCTCAGTGAAGGGGGCTGATGTTTTTATCACTGCGTCTCTAAAACTCAATTCCCAGATAAACTATGAATAGTTATAGGTAGCTTATGCCTACATCTACAAAATTTCAGAAAACGAACATTAATCTATCGGTGGGAGATATGAAAATCTTATTTGTTTGGTCCCCCGATATGGGAAATTGACAGGAAGTCCTCCACCGCTCCGCAGCAAACAACGTTGTGCAAACTCTCTATGTGGCGAAATGAAGTAATTCTTGTAAAATATATTTCTTTCTTCACTGAAAACGTTTGAAATATGTAAAAATATATTATGGCTATAACATATTAGAATTTATTCAAAATGATATGCTTATAAACAATATTATAACACTAGTTTTATGGTCGTTTTTAAACAGACATTAGAGGCGATAATTGGGGAGGCCACCACGCGAAATATTACAGAAGTACGGATTTGGATGCTATGTGATGCATTGCGCAGCAGGGCTGTTGGTCCATCAAGACCCTACTTCAAGTTGCATTACTGAAGCCTACCTCAAGTAGGATCTGTAGTCGGCCAATCACATTCAAGCTTGCAACCATCTGCACAGCATCTGCTGTTTGTTCTATCAGTGCATGCTAAGACTACTTGAAGTAGGCTAGGGAGACTTACCACTTGTAGTTTATTAGGTTATACTTATAGGAGATAAGGCCTACTTGTAGTAGGATAGGGGAGATAGACTATTTGAGGAAAACTACAGGAGACCTGTTTTGAGTAGGCAATAGTATTCATAGACATTTTAGTAGAATATATAGGAGACAATGACTACTTGAGGTGAGCTATATCACACATACTAGACTACTTGAAGTAAGGTACAGGAGACTACTATATGTAGGCTATGTGAGGCATAGACTACTTGAAGTATAGGGTACAAGAGACAGGCTACTTCAAGTAGGCTATGTTGGGCATAGACTACTTGAAGTAGGGTATGGGAGATGTAGACTGCTTGAGGTAAGCTATTATAGAGAGACTACTTGAAGTAGGGTCCCAGATACTGACTACTTGAGGTAAGCAACAGGAGACTGGCTACTTTAAGTAGGGTATGGGAGCCGTAAACTACTTGAGGTAGGCTATTAGAGAGACTACATGAAGTAGGGTAATGGATAATGACTACTTGAGGTAGGCAATGGGAGACCTAAACTACTTAAAGTAGGGTATGAGAAACAGACTACTTGGGGTAGGGTATGGAAGACAGCTAGTTAGACTACTTGAGGTAGTTTATGTGAGGCATAGACTACTTGAAGTAGGGTATTGAAGACAGACTGCTATCTTGAGGTATGTGTTTGATAACCTACCTCAAGTAGTCTGTATCCAATTGCCTACTTCAAGTAGTCTATGCCTCACATAGACTACTTCAAGTAGTCTATGTCCCCCGTACCCTACTACAAAGTCTAGCTGTCACGCATAGACTAATTCAAGTAGTCTCCTGTACCCTATAAACCTACCAAAGCTATAGACGTCTGAATCCAGAACCCTACTTCCAGTAGTCTGTTAATTAGCCTTATTATATAGTCTGTTGAATCCCACACCCAATTGAGTCTACAAGTCCCACACCCTACTTGAAGTAATCATAGGGAACACTACTTGAGGAAGTAAGGGGCAGATGGCCATCTGCTCAACAGAAGCCTCATGCTGATTTGCTGATGAAAGAGGACAACTTGAAGTAGGCTTTAGCAATACTACTTCAAATAGGGTCTTAATGGAACAACGGCCCTGCTGCATATATTGCACGGCATTGCTGCCCCCTGGTGTCATAACCTAAAATTTAATGTCCTTCTCATTTCACATACAGGTGTATCACTTCCCGCTCAGCACTGATTCAAATCACTTTAGTGTCAGCCTTTTCACAGGCCACAACTACATTTTGTACCCACCCACCCTCAACCACATGTCTTATCTTTCAATTCTAATTACGCTTATTACCGCACATTACTCTTACAAACATTTATGTACAACAATCATCAGCTATTTATTTTGATATCAATCGCAAGGCGATCAAGTCTGTTTTAATAAATATTTGTTGTGCCCAAGTCCGCGTATCTCTCATCATTATCAATGCACTTTATTCTTATTCCATCATTTTAACTTTTAAAATTACTTAGGTTTATGTAATGGCTAGCAGGAGCAGCGGTGCTTATTGAGGCTTTTGAACGAAAATACGTCCCGCAGCGCCCGAGGAAAAAATCTACCAATTATACGCACCGGAGCACAAGAAAATGAACACATGACCCCGTTGCCATGGTTTCAACCAATCAGCATTTAGCATTAGGTAAACAAACAAGATGATGGCCGCGGACATTGCGGCCGCGGCCATCATGAGTCGAAATGTGGTTTGCTTATTTGTTTAACCATCACATAAAATAAAGAAGACACACTTATGTCGTATTTTGGTGACTGAATGGACCGCGGCCGTTAGGCCGCGGTCCATTCGGTCCCGGGGTAAATATATCTCGCCGAAATATGACATAATAGTGTCTTCTTATTATAATAACTCAGGTAGGTATATTACAATGATCAAAGAGAATGGCGAGGTCAATGGGCTGAAAACTTATAAATTTCAAAATGCTTGACACTGTTTAATGATACAGTAAAATTAGTTATTTCAGATTTTACTATGTTGATTATGGATATCTAAATTAAATGTGACATGTCTTTATGTTTGAGAATTTTGAGAATTAAAGATAGATATAATGAGCTGAACATGGGGGACATATAATTCTCCCGGTCCGAAATGACGAAATCCGTACTTCCGTTTTAATTCACATGGTGCTTCCCCAATTATTGCCTCCACTGGACTATTTAAAACGACATAAAAACAATATAATTCCACCTTTAGTTAGGCATATTATTGTACATGTATTCTAATATGCAGGGTTTTCCCCAGGCTCTCACAGCCGGCTCTGCCAACCAGCTATAAATTGAGATCGACCAGCTTTAGGTACCTGAAGGTGGTCAAAAATATATCAAAATATGACAATTATTCATCCAAAAATGTATGCCTAACCAGGTTTTAGATCTTTGGATCATAAATAACCAGCTTTTAATTTTGTCCTGGGGAAAACCCTGATATGTTATAGATATGATATATTCTAACATCTCCCAAACATTTTCAGGGAAGAAAGGATTATATTTGACAAGAACTGGTTCATTTCGTCATATTAGATTACGAAGGGAAACTTCGTCGGGGAAGCCAGCCTAAAATACCTGTCAAATATCACTTTTTTCACACTAAATGTACCAAAATGATCTCTGATTGCACGTGTGTTCTTAAATAATATGTTAATGAACATATATTGAAAAAAAATTTAAGCACAAATTTAGAATTAGCCAGAAATGTGGTGTGATAAAAGGTGGTTATACCACGGACCGGAAATAGAATGACGTTGCATGGACCAAGAGAATACAAATGTGTGGCGATCCTCCACTTCTTTCCCCCTTCCCTGTCACCAGCTACAGTCAACCAGTAGTGATGAAGGGTCAAAATGTTATATGAACTTGAAGCCGATTTTAACAAGATGTGCATCCCCTCAAAGCGCAGAACAAGAAAAATGACTAACTGGTTTAATCAACCTCATACGTTGAATATTAAAAAAGTTGTCATTTTTTTAGAATAAAAAGTAATTAATATTTTCTGTCAGAGTTTCGATCCTGCATTGTGCAGCCTCAAATTTCGGTATTTTTTCAAACTCTATGAATCATAAAACCAATTTCATACATGTATTTGGAAAGGACAGATCAATAGAAACCATATGCACGTTTGAATAAGACCGTAGGTATAAAACTTCGAATTTTGAAAAATAAAACTTCATAAATGACTTACTTTTACTCCCATTGTGCCCCAATCTATCTTCACTAAAATCAAAATCGCTTCAATTCGCTGGGCTAGAATTGCACATAACCAACTGTATGTTCAAGAAGAGACATATAGGAAGGCCTGTATATGATTTCCATTTAGTTCAAAATAATTTTTCTTTTTGAAAAATTAGTTCAAACCAGAAAAACATATTTTTGTCGATCATTGATTCCTCTTTTCAATTGGATTTTTTTGCTTGGATGAAGGCTAAAACGATTTTGTATTGATTCCTGGCAAAACATATTGGTAATCATTTTACCATCCTATGAGAGTTTATTGAAATGCTTTGACCCTCGCTCACAATGGAATTTTCCCGATGGCCGGCGATTGGAGAACCTCCGGTCGGTTTTCTACTATAGGCCAAAGAGGAGGGGGCAGCTACTTTGGTTCCCTGTGTATCTTAGGCTCAATTCCTAAAGAAAATATGAATGGTTATGGGAAGCATAGGCTTTTCTCTACAAAATATCACAAAATGACAATTAATCTATCGTAGGGACATTAGCTAGTACGAGTTGTTTGGTGCTCCCAATGCTAAAAGATAGGCGGGAAGTCCTCCACTGCTCCGCAGCAAACGACGTTGTGCAAGCTCTCTACACTCTGCAACTTCGAAGCTCGCTACTGGCGAATCATCTCTGCACTGTAGCTGCCACTGGGCTTGGCCCCGGTGACCTAGATACAACCAGCGAATACCGCGGACTACTTTCAGGTCACATAATTTCTAGGTCACGCGCGTAGTAATCTTATAATGCCGGTGTATAGTTAATGACCTACATAGCAGAGTCACCTCTCACGGATGTCGATTCTGGCGCGGAGGGGTTATTCGCCGCAGATTGAGCTCTCTATTGCTACAACCACTGAACCAGTTACAACGGTGGGGTTACCCGACCGGTAACAGGTGAACTCGGTCCGCTGGTGAACTCGGACCATGGTGATCTCGGCCCACTGGTGAACTCGGTCCGTTTTAGAAATATGTTGTAAAATTCATTTTATTTTTTGCATCCACTTGGTGCACAATCTCAGAAATGGACCCTGGGGTTTGTCCTTCCACCCGCCCAAATATGTGGCAATTATTGATCTAAAAACTGTGCACATTCTGTCAAAATTGTGTAGTCTATCCTGCTGTGAAAATGTGCATGTCGGGAAGAGGGTGCAACTTAATTTTTAGTTTTGTTATTCCTAACGGTAGATCTAGTGCTAAATTAACACATACGGATTAGATCTAGACTCTCTTTATTTAACAAATGTCAAGATAACATGAATCAGCAAGCAACTAGATTATTCATTTAGACTTTAAGAAAATCTGGAAGGTGGGCCGAGCTCACCTGCGGACCGAGTTCACTAAGGGCAGAGTTCACCAGCGGGCCGAGTTCACCAGAATAGGTAGATCTAGATGGCACTCACTTTTTTAAGTACCACCACCAGTACAATCTCCTCGGCAGAGAGCTCCACTCCGGTACCCTGCGTTATGATCTCTGCAACAACCTGCTTGTTTGGGCCAGAATCTGGCCCCTACGCACAAATCCCTAAATATGTCTTATAACCCAAAGATATTCATGGAAATAGTTTATTTTATGGTTAATTAGATGAAATATACTTAAATTTTAACACAGTTTCATTTAATGAAGCCCAAACAAGCAGTTCAATGGAACTACTTTGTGTGTACTGATATCTTGGCTGTTGTAATTGGGTTTGCTATGTCCAAAAGATATCTACCAATACCTGTTGCACTGTACAGCTGTCCCTATAGCCTAGTGGTTAGCATACTGGATTCACAATACAAGGCATACAGGTTCGAATCCCATGAGTCACAATGGCAGTAGATATACTAGATTCTACTTATTATTCATATGAATTTGAAATTAGTTTTATTTATTCAGGTTGACATTTCAGGAATTGGTGAAAAAGAAAAGAATCCTTCAGTATTGAGAACAATAATAATCACTTTGTATCCTCAAATATCTTTTTACTCTCTGCCACGTGAATATTTATTTGAATGATACCCCAGATTGGTAGAAACACTATTGCATTGCCCTGTCATGCCCAATATACGTTTTTAGTTAGTTACAATAAAAATATATTGCACTAAAATCATCAATGCACTACTGATTTAAACTCTGATTTCCACATATGCTAAATCTAACATCTAGTTGTAGGGATTTCAGGTATTACCTCGGTGAGGAGCTTCCTTTGGTCTGACTAAAAGGTTAAGTTAACAGCAAAGGTGTCTACACAAAATTGAACAAAAAAGGTGTCTACACCAACGTTTTTCACAAAAAACACGGATTTATCCAGAAATTACAAACAGGGCCCCCCACCTGACATGCAGATTTTAGGGGACTAGAATTTTACTTTAAAATAGTATAAATTTGGCAAACATTTATGGGTTGGTCCAGGCCTCAGGTGCCCCTTCATAATTTGATGATGCATAGGATACATGGTAGAAAGTAGATCCAATATGGCGGGAAGTTGTGGCAGAGATACAAAACGGTAGTGACAATGACAATGACTTTATGACAATGACTTTATTCACTTCCTCATTATGAGGCATAGGAAAACTACAATACATGAACTACAGTACATTAAATAAGAGGGTTATAAATACAATATATACATTTTGATGTTGTGGGTGTAAAAAACACCAGAGTTGGGGAGATTCACATTTTTGTGTGCCATCTCGTAGCACCAGTTGTAGCACCAACTGTTTTGGCAAGGCAAATACTCTAGAATGTAATTCAGGAGGCAGTCATCTCCATAGTTATACAGGTTCGAGTACATCATGACTAGTTGTCGAATTGACTAGTTGTTTTACAAATTTTTGGCTATGGTTAATAATACAGCTAAGTAAGATAGTGCTTAGTTTATGACTAGTTTGATTTGCACTCTTCCATAATAAGATATACAAATGTTGCAAGATTTGAGAGTTGTTTAACATCTTTTGTATTGAACAAGTGATGCATTCTGCAAGGTATCAGTGCTTCACGATAGTACTGGTCTATATAGGTGTATCTTTTTTCGTCAAAGTGTCCGCACTCGAAGACATAGTGGTATTCGTCACCAACTTCGTTCTTCGGGCAGAGTGTACATAGGCGCTCTTCTCTGCTGACCCCTTGGTATCGCCCCTTAGTGATGGGGAGTTTATGGTTCCCTGCTCGGAACCTGCACAAGGCTATAGCTCGTTTCTTATCTAGGAGTGTCAGGTAGGGCTCGAAATCAGTTTGTGTTTTAAATAGCCTATAGGTTTGGCAATGGCCAGAGTCGGTGATGGAGCTTCTTAGACTTTGGTTAGATGTGTCTCTACTCAGTTGGCCTATTGTGTGTTTAAACCAGTTTGCCCCAAACTGTTCTACATCCCACAGATACCCTAGGCCCATTTCATTCAGGTTGCTGTGTATACAAGACAGCCATTTCGATGAGTATTCACCCTGGTCATATAGGTTTCTGAGTAGCTTATAGATTGTGAAGGAGATTTTGCTATGTTTCCCATTTATGAGGTTGGCCCAATAGTTTAACATCCTCTGTTTTACAAAGTGTTCCATTGTGTACCTTCCAAGTTCCCCCAAAACAATACAATTTGCTGTGCTCCTGTTTAAGTGTAAGATTTGCTTGCAGACCTGGTTATGGAAGACCTCAATGTGGTTTATGTTTGTGCAACCCCATACTTCTGAGCCATAAAGGAGGATGGGAAGTACACAACTATCTATTAAGTGGCATTGTATGTCCAGGGGCAAGTCGAGCTTACGGAATTTTGCAATAAGACTGTACAGAGCTCTTTTCGCTTGTGTGATTTGTTTACTTATGGCCTTTCCAAAAGAGCCATTAAAATTAAAGGAGACGCCAAGGTATGTGTAGTCAAAATTTGTTTCAATTTCATGCGTGCCAAATGTCCACTTAGGTACTTTTCGCACCTTACCCCTGGAGAAGACAACCACTTTCGTTTTAGTTTCATTAACTTGGAGGCTCCAACGTTCACAGTATACATAAAGACTGTCCAGAGCAACCTGAAGGTCTTGTTCAGATTCGCTAAGTAAAATAGTGTCGTCTGCATATAGTAATGTGAAAAGCTTAATGTAGTTATCAAGATCAGGTCCTGGTTCTCCAATAGTTGTACCATTGCAGGTGCTACTAAGGTACTGCTCTAGATCATTAAGATAAATGGCAAATAGGAGTGGGGATAAATTTTCCCCTTGGCGGACACCGATACTGCATGCAAAGAGTTCAGATATTTGACCATTGTGACGTACACATGACTTTGCTTCGTTGTATGTGTTGACTATTATATTGAAGATTTTTCCACTTATACCTGTTGACAGAAGTTTTGACCACAAGTGGGACCTGTTGACTGTGTCAAAGGCCTTGCGGTAGTCAATAAAGGCACAGTAAAGACGCTTGCGTTTAGAAAGGAAATATTCAATAATTAGGTGTAGAGTTAGAACGTGGTCCATGGTTGAATAACCATTACGGAATCCTGTTTGTTCTTCCCCTAGTGGGTTGTTATTTTCCAGAAAGTCCCAGAGTCTTTGATTCATTAGGGCTGTAAACAATTTGCCTAAGCAGCTTAGGAGAGTTATACCTCTGTAATTTTCGGGGTCATTGGGGTTTCCCTTGTTTTTGAAAATTGGTACTATAATACCGATGGACCACTCAGATGGCATGGACTCTTTAATGAGAATCAGGTTGAAGAAACATACTAAGAGTGTGACCATTTCTGGGGGGCTGTTCTTAATAAATTCATTCACAATTGCATCAGCACCACATGCCTTCCCATTCTTAAGCTTTTTGATTTGCTTGGCTACCTCTGTTGATGTGAATGGCCTGTTGAGGGGTGTATTGTCAATGCGGGGCCCTGTTTCATTATCGTTATTTGGGTCAGGCTTAGTATCATTAGCATTAAGCGTTTTGAAATGGTCTACGAATGATTGGGCCTGTATCTGCCCCGTATGTACTACCTTATTTGCGCATGCTTCATTGAGGATGTCCCAATAATCTTTAGGCTTAGATTTTTTTAGGTCTCTTAGTCTTTTGTGGAGGTTATTGTGATAGGCAGCTTGGGCGGTTTTTAGGGTTTTTTTCAATACCTTACTCTTCTCTTTCAAGTTTGCTTTGTTGGTTCCCTGTTTGCACTTTTGGAATTTATTCTTAGCCTGATAAAATTCTTTCCTTTTTGCTTCACAATATTTGTCAAACCATGGTTTTTTGGGGGCTTGTCTTCTAGCTTTTGGTGTTTTATGTCTGGGTTTTGGGGGTGGTTTCATGACCCCAGTTGCTGTCCCTACAGTACTGTAAACATTTTGTATTTCTTCAGCTATTTGGTCGATATTGATCCTTTCACTAGGGGAATTTTGTAGGTCCACCAACTTTTGGTGTAGCCTGTCTATCTCCTTGTGCTGGAAGGCACCCCGGAATAACGTGGCCTTGCTGTTGTCCCATGTGGGTTTACCTTTAATACTAAGTTCAGATTCTTGTCTTTTTAGATTAGGTTTGTGGTATTTTGCTGGGGCAGATATTAGTGTGGGTGTTTCTTTTGTGGTGGTCTGAGTTTTGGTTATAGTCAGGCTGATTGGGTTGTGGACATCACTAAGAAAGGGGTCAAAAGTGTCCACCACCATATCAGTGAAAAGAGGGAACATATCAGGGGGGGCTAGTACATAATCTACTGTGCTGGTACTTTTGCAGGTTGTCCCCCCTTCTCTACCATCTTGTCCTATCCTCCCATTTACTATTAACAGACCGGTACTCTTACATAGGTCAATAAGTTTGTGACCGTTATTATCACATTTCTTATCAGAGTTGTTCCTCTGTGGAATAATGTTAAGTTTTCTGAGATCATCTTCATTATAGAAAACATTGTTAACTTCAGTGGGCATACCTATTGTATCGGCCACATGGTACTCCATGTCGACATAGTCAAGGAGGGTGCCCGACCTTGCATTAAAATCACCGACTAGTAATATAGGTGTGTCATATTCAGCATGCAGATCAACAATATCTTGGCCTATGATATCAAACTCGTCGCCATGGGAGTATGCAGAGGAGACTGGGGGTATGTAGACCGCTCCAATGATGAGCTCAAAACCAAAAATTTCTTTGTCAAGTTTACACCAAAGGGCATAGTCGTGCTCATTCCCTTTAAGGGTTTTAATGTGGTCTGAATATTTCTCTTTGAGATAGATAGCAATACCCCCAGATTTCCTAGCATGTCTCTCACGGTGGCGAAACACATGTACAAAGTCGGGAACAGCTGCATTTACTTCATCTGCAATGTCAGTTTTTGTCTCGCTGAAACAGATCAGATCAAACTTCGACATGTAGTCCTCAAGGACAGTAAGGTTTAGTTTCGACATCAGTCCACATATGTTAAGACCTAGGATTCTAAGTTCAAGGTTGGGTCTCTCTGTGTGTAGATCTTTGCATTGTGGGCTGGTTGGATGGGTTGTGGGTATGTCTATTGTGGGATCAGCAACGATTGCTGATTGATGCGTTGGCTGTCCATGGGGGTGCCCCTCTGCCACTTGTGCAGAGATGGGGGCAGCTACCAGGGTCCCCATGGACGAGCTGGTCCCTGCTGGGGCCACCATGGCCCCCAGGGAGGGTACTGCAACTTGCAGTCGGTTGGGTACATTGGCGGACGCATACCAGGGTGCAAAAGCCCAGTAGGGTCCGGGTAGCCTTGGGCCAGCAGCTGCAGTTCAAGTGGGTGCCTGTAAGTAGTGGGCCATGTGGGGTTAGGGGGTGGAAGCTGGCTGGTTTCAGTGGCTGCCTTGATCAGCGTTTTGCTGTCATCAGGTTGAGGTTTGGCTTTGGGCTTTTGGTTCTGTTTTCCGATTTGCTTCTTCTCCTCCTTTACTTTTTGGCTAGCTGCCTTGGGGCCATTGGACATTTTGTTGTTCCCTCTGTTGGGTTGCCTTGGCTTCTTGGAGTCCTGCTGCTGGTAGGCGCAATGCTTGTTGGCTTGCTTGTGTGGAGTTGTTTTGGATTTGGCTCTCTCTGGCTTGCTGTCCCAGCCAGTGCTAGGTCTGTTGCCACGGGGGCCTGCTGTTTTGAGAGCCATGACTTTGGGCCAGGTCTTTAGTGCTGCGGGGGTCGTGGTATTTGCAGGCTTTGGTGGCTTACTTTGTTCATCGCTGCTGGATCCCGTTGTGTTGAGGGTCAGCCAAATGTTGTCTGCGACCTGCCTCTTGCCGGCCGGTTTCAGGTGTAGTCCCTTTTTGTTGAGGACACGGCTGAGGTTCCGGAACGTCGCGTTATTGTCCACAAAGGAGACCTTGGCTGACTCGAGGGACTGGAGATGCCGGTTAACTGCATCTGCCCTGCTGTTTAGGTGGGGTGCATCCTGTCTGTGTATGATTCCCGATAGGATGACGGGTGCCCCTGTGTGCCAGACAGCTTCGTTGATTATTCTTTCGAAGGCTTGCTCGATGGTGGCTTTCTCCTCCTTCTCCAGGCTGTTGGTGCCACAGTGCACTACTACAGCTTCTGGCTTTTTGCCTTCCAGGGCGGCATCCATTTCTGTTGCAATTGATGTAACGGTGCCTCCTCTGAACACTATCACCTCTGCTGCAATGTTGCTGCTTTCTGGGAAGCTGTTTTCTATTCCAGCTAGCATTGAGTCTGTGATTATTATCACACTTTTGATGTCTTGGTTGGTCACGGGTTGTTTGCTTGTCTGGGCCTTGGCGGGCGCAGTTTTGACTGTGTGGCAAACAGACATGAGTATCTCTCCCATGAGGTTCTCACCCGTGCCATCCACACCAAAACCCCAGTGGCTGTCTGTCTCCATATTGTGCACCAACTGTGCGTCACTGGCAGACAAAAGGGCTTGGTTGAATTGTGGGCACTGTTCGGCTTTCAGAACGTTGATGTGTTCCATTTCTGCGCGTTCCACTTGGAGCCAGCTCTGTCGGACCTTGGGGAGGGCCTTCTTTGCTATGGCCTTGGCCCTAGCAGCGTTTGGGGCTTTTCTGACCCACTCAGCTTCTCTGTCGAGTCCGTGGTGCTTGAGCTTCTTGTTTTGGAACATGTGTTCCGCCGATTTGTGTGTTGTCCCATCTTCGCCTGTGATTGAGCAGGGGAAGAAAGCTGACAGTGGGTTCTGCCAGCCTCTAAAGTAGACAATTCTTTGTCCCTCCTTCTTTCGGTTGTTGTCGTCTTGCAGGACCTCCCTGCTTTGCATTTTCATTGTTGTGATTTCCTTGCGGGCTTCGTCAAGCTCCTTGTTGGTGGTCAGGAGATCACTCTGCAGTCTTGCCACTGTCAGTTTGTTGACATTCAGGGCCCTGTCAAGCTCCTCATTGCTGATCAGGAGATCGCTCTGCAGTTTTGCCACAGCTAGTTTGTTGACGTTCAGGTCGGACAGGGCAGTGTGTAGATCCATCTGGTATTGTCGTACCTTGTAACCTGGGTCGGTGGCTGGAAGTGCATCCAACACTTGGCTTACTGTAGGAAACTTGAGTTGAGACACACTCGTGTTGACACACTCGTGAGACACACTCGTGTTGACAGTGGTTTGATCATCCTCGATGCTTGACTTCTCGTTGTAGTTGGGGCTCTTGCGTGGTGTACTGCAAAGTAGGTTGGGTACCGAGTCTGTCTGAGAGATCTGTCCAAGGTGCAGGCTGGAGGATGAGTGACTTCGGGAGAGCTGACCCAGATGGAGGGGGGTGTCGGCCCCGAGTTGGGTGTTGCCTTCTAAGGAGTGGAATGATTCCACGTTGCTCGGCGAGTCCTCTTCTTTTGGAGTCCTGTTCTCTGTGTCATCCTCCTCAGTAGTTTTTTTCCCGGAAGCCGGGCTGGGGTGTCGTTCAGGGGACTTGCGGTTGTCTGGTTGATTAGGTGTTGCCCCTGGTGTAGGGCCAGGTGGGTTGCTGGTTTGGATAGTTTCCCCTATTACTGGGTGATCCTGGACAGAGAATAGGGTTTGGCCGGAAAAGAGAGTTTCCTGAGAATCGGGCTGTCCGAGTAGTCTGTCTCTCAGTGGGGTCAAGACTTTACGAACAATCCATGGGGATTTTTTCTCCTGTTTCGTTTCTGCCTGTGACCCTAGATGATCATCCATGATAAAGTCCTTGCCAAAGTCTTTCAGGACCCTTACCCTTTGCGATCTTCTTGCTGGCGGGGTTGTTTGGTTTGTTTGGGTGCTATCTATGATAACTGAGCCATCACAAATTGCGGTTGCCATGACTGGCACAGGGTGCTGATTCTGCACGGGGTCGCAACTTGTTTAGCCTATTGTCTATAGCTGCAGATTGATGTACTGGGCCCTTCTATCTGCGTTGCTCCCATGCATTCTGCACTAGGGAGCCTCTTTGCTGCAGAGTGTCGTCGAACGTTGTTTATGATGCAGAGTGTCGTCGATAGTGATTCTCGGCCGTAGCGTCGTAAATATTGGTCAAATGCAACTGCTGATGCCGGATTCAGAGTCCTGAGGGTGTGGGGATTCTAACAATAGGTGTTAGGTTTCTGTGAGACGTTTCGTTCCCTTAGAATGTCCGTCGTGACGGCCGTTTGTTTCTTCTATTATCGCTCACTTTTGGTGACGTGAAATCTGAGCGAATTGTGTTTTAGATTACGTTTCTGATATTATACGAGTATTCTCTGGTATCTTGCTTACCTATACAGTTAATATGAGATGATTTGGGCCGTTATTACTTGGTCTAAAGGTACATTTAGGTTTGTTTACTTTTGGCGGACTTTTCGGCGGAAGACTACGCGGCGGACTACGAAAAGTGCAGTCTTGCAGTCTTGCAGTAGTGGAGTGATCTGCTTGGAGAGTGCCACCAGTAACGTTACTTTGATATTTGTGTGGTGACTTTGCATGATATTACATTTCCTGTTTATGTTCAGCCTTTAAAAAGGTGTTTAGAAACCTTACCTGGAAGGGGTAGTAAGGCAAAAGAGCCACGACAAAACATGACTGCAAAACATCGCCAGAAAGGCTAACAGATTCCTTATTATCGCTCACGACTAAAAACATGAGAATTCGAACACGGTTTTACCTTGATTGGAGTTATTATACCCTGTGAGCTTTCGCATTCTTTCTTCTGGGTCCATTAATATTCGTCTACGACGGGCTTCCCGTCGTTTTGCTGCAGCATTCGCTGCATTTTCCATTACTTCGGTATTCATCTCGTCTGCTTGCGTTGAATGCATCTGAACGACATTCCCTAACTTGCCTCTTGTCGCAGCTCTCGTGACAAACCATATTTGGTCAACATTAAATACAGGGGGAACATGAATGTATAAATATGTCAAGTAATATCATACATTTTTAAAGCAAGTTTCAATTATAATTGGATACAGAACATAACGAATAAATGAGCCAATTTATGATTTATTGCATTTTCCCCGAGGCAAGTACTGCCGGTGGCCCAAGAGTACAAAATACGTATCCACTACGGTGGTCCAGAAGTATACGGAAGATGCGGGTTTCAAAAAAGGACATCGCGCGACGAAATTTCGCGGAAATCGCGAACGGACGTTGGGGGTGCTTTTAACATAGGATCCTATGGGAGAAAACATGTTATTTCGCTCTAACTTTTTAAATTTCGCTCGAATCTTCAAACTGTAAATGAGAAAAAGGTTGGAATTAATCCCAGGAATGCGATACAGCCCTTTAGATTTTCGCAATTAGTCAATATTTCGCATAATCGCGAAAATTCGCGTTTTCCCCATAGGCCCCAATGCTAAACGTGGTCACTTCTGAAGCCCAGGATTTCACAGCGCGATGTCGAAAATCGCGAGTATACCGCTAACCCGTTTACTCCGTATAGTTCAAGTGCTTTATACACACTTACACGGTTCTGCCACTGGCGAGCACACAGAGGCCACTCTGGTGATTACACCAACTGGACTAGGCCTAATGTGTTGCAGAACGCTCTTGAGAGAATGAATTTACGCGCGAATATGACATCTTATCTCCTTAACCCTTTGCTGACGGCACCAAAATGGATTTTATCAAAGAGAATGAGCATTCAAGACTTTGTCTCTAAAATTTTGATATTCTATGATGGGGTTTTATTAGAAAGTTGTATATCATCATCCAGCAAATTATCACAGGATTTAGAAAATATATTTAAATCTTTGATTTTGGTTGCCATGGTGACTATAGAACATTTTAAATGGTATTGGAATTTCTCAAAAAATGGATATTTTTAGGTCATTTTTTTATCAAATGGCCAAAAAATATTAAGAAATATTGATTTTAGGGAAAAAAACTTAATTACAAAGTTGTTCTCCAGGTTATTTCCTATCATTTGATATCATATTCTTATACTGATCAATATTTTTCAAGTGTCTATATACACAGGATAATAGGTACGTCATACTCCAAAAATGGTGGAATATCCATTATTTGCAGTAATTTCTTATACAATATAAATGATAAATCCTATCAAAATAATGAAAATGCAAATTTTGACAGAAAGATATTCAAAAATATCCTTGAGGGTATGTCACTGAATGGTTTTACACCGTTTTTAAAATGATTCAATATGATAGCTAAAGCAAATTCTGAAAATTATAATTAAAACTATAAAATATGTAATCTCATGGGCGGCCATCTTGAATTTTCATGAAAATGGCTCATTTATGACCATTTTTTCAGAATAAGATGGTTGAATTATTTTTAAATCAAACTCAAAATATAGATGTTAAAGAGTCTCAAGTTTACAATGTATGTCCCTATGAAAGTTGTGTGCAAGTTACTATCATTTTGAAAAAAAATTATGTATTTTGAATTTATGTGAAAGCTTTTTAATGTTAAATATATTGATCTTTTATGGGTGAATCAAGGTGGCCCTTTCAATGAATTGTCAAATTTCCCAAATATACCATCAATCAAGGTGCCACAAAATCAGTATTTGAATATTCATCAGCAAAATATGCCTCAGTATAATTGTATCACGACATCTAATATATATATTTCAAAAATCAACTTTGGGACATGAAAATTATAGAAATTGCAGCCTAATTAGTGACCATCGATCATATATGATCGATTTCCTATGGAGCCGTCAGGAAGGGGTTAATAGACGGAAGATGCGGGTCTCAAAAAAGTACATCGCGCACCTACTTTCCGGGGAAATCGCGATCGGAAATGTTGGGGTCATTTACTATGGAAATGTATGGAGGAAAACAGGTTGTTTTGCCATAACTTTTTAAAGAGCAGTCCAATCTTCATTCAGTAAGTGAGAAAAAGTTCGGCATTGATCCCATACAGGCGATAGGAGACCTTAAATTTGTGTGAGTTCCTTGGAGTTCCCAGAATTCCCAGGGATTCCCTTTTTCTCCATGGACTTCAATGCTAAAGAGCCCAGCATTTCCCGTCGCTATTTTTGCAGCGTGATGCGCGATTTGCCGGGAATTCCCCCAAATCCTCAGACCCGCATCTTCCATATACAGAAAATGCGCGTCTGAGGTTATTGGCGGAATTCCCTGCCATTCGCGCATCACAGAAAATGAAGCAGTCCCCAGTTTTGACACATTTTCCATATATTTTTTTTATGCATTTTTCTGAAATATCCAAATTTTCTAAAATATTTTTTCCAAAAAGCTAAAAGGGATGTTTCACATTATTTAAGACATTTATCTGATAATATATCAACACGTTTGTGCAGATAATCTTTGGTGTGTATTTCTTAGTAAGGGAATTGATGGTCCTGTCACTGACCAAAAATGCAAAATAAGCCTGAATTTTTTCATAAATGCATTTCCTCTAGTTTGATATTTCCTGATACAACATAGCATTCTTCTTTTACATATTGGGTCACTCTCCTGAAAAGTGTGCAGTTCCCTAAAATTTTAGGTCAAAAATAAGATACTGCTGATAGGATTTATTTTTTCATTTTCCTTTTATATAGTATCTCTGCAATCTTATTCTAGAAAAAGGGAATTCCCATTGTTTTTCAATTTCTCATATTTTTCATTTTTAGTTATGGACTTTAAAATTTTTGCTATGATGTACGTTCAGAACCAAGGTTGTCAATCTTATCATTAAAGTGCTAGGATATTCATAAAGTATGAATAATTCTCTTTTTTGAACCTATTTATGCATTTTCATATGTTTTCCAAGCATATGGAATAATAATTTTAATAAAAAGAATTATTCTTATACTTCAAATTGTACTTTGATCTTTCAATACTTTTGAAAACTTATCATTTTCCAAAGTTTTGGGTCAAATTTTGGCTTAATATAGCTTTAAAATAATCAAATGTATAGAAATTTTCAGTATGGCCATCTAGTTTTATTCTTTTACATCTTATGCAAATGATTTTCAGGAAAGTGTACTGGTTGAAGGTATATTCTAAGTGTTATGGAGTCAAGTATAAAAAAAGCTTGGTTCTGAACGTACATATCTTGGTTCTGAACGTACATATCTTGGTTCTGAACGTACATATCTTGGTTCTGAACGTACATGCATATCTAGATTTTAGTGTACATATCTTGCTTCTTAAAGCAAAATTTTATTACAAAGTATACATTTCTTTTTATGAGAAGACTCTAGAAAAAAAATCCTGCAAGGTAAAATACAAATTTATATATTGGGGCATGGATATACGCCAATAGTTCAGAAAAACCATAAACGTACGTTCAGAACCAAGGTATGTACGTTCAGAACCAAGGTATGTACGTTCAGAACCAAGGTATGTACGTTCAGAACCAAGCTTATTTATCATGTGGGCCAATTTGGAAATGAAATAAGGTAAGATATCAACTTAAACAGTGTGGCATAGGATACCTAAGTCACAAAAATTTGAATATTGTCTCAGAAATCAGGCCCGTACCCAGGGGGGGGGGTGGGGGTGGTGGGCCACCCCCCCACAGAGCATGACTCAAAATTAGTTCCACCCAGGTAGAAATATTCTCTTTCTTCCAAATTCCTTAGAGTCAAAAATTAAAGGAAAAGTCCAATTGAACCAGCTACATTACTGTTCTTTTCCATTTCAAAAACCTATGGAATTTACTTTAATGGGTCTAGACCCCTTAAATCGACAGTGCAACAGGGGAATTTCTTAAATTTGACACTGCAACATGGCCTTTTCTTAAATTTGACATGCGACATGGGTCTAAACTAAGATAGAGGGACAGGTGACACAGCCGTTTTTTAAATTCGACACGTGACAGGACCCCCCGTCTAGACCCCCACTTTTCAGGTGCAGGATGCAGCTCAATTTTGGATAGTGAATATCCTACTTCAGACCTTGCCTTGTTTCATGGGTTTTCTTCAGGTCAACTGAAGAAAAATAGTCCCTGAAATTTGATAGAAGTCCTAGTTTTAGTTTATGAAAAGTGGAAAGTGATGTTTGATGAATATACAAACCTGCACCATCGGGTTTGCCCTACCATTTTCATATCCAAATAAAAATATTATTTAATACAGGGGACATGCTCTGCCCCCATTTCATACCGTAAGATTTTACATGGAACTTTTAAATTATTTTCCCAATATTGATTAACCAAAAATATAGACGAGTTCCACTTTATGGAACTCACCACCTCCCCGCGGCAAACCCTGGGTACGGGCCTGGAAATGTGGCTATGTCTTTAAGGGCTGTGTAGAGAAAAAAGCTTGGTTCTGAACGTACATACCTTGGTTCTGAACATACATACCTTGGTTCTGAATATACATACCTTGGTTCTGAACGTACATACCTTGGTTCTGAACGTACAAACCTTGGTTCTGAACGTACATATGTTGGTCACATTTCAGATAAGTTCTCTTGACATTGTAATATTTCTGACCAAAGTAATTGACTATAATCGGAATAGAGCATTCAAGAATCAAAGGACAATGGCACTTCATAAACTGTGAATGTACGTTCAGAACCAAGCTTTTTTACGTTCAGAACCAAGGTTTGTACGTTCAGAACCAAGCTTTGTACGTTCAGAACCAAGCTTTGTATGTTCAGAACCAAGGTTTCCACCAATGAAAGTGGCATATAAAGTCAGAAAATGAATATCATGTGGAAACATGTGATAAGGCATATCATTTCTGGATGGCTTGCAAAGGAAAACATTCCAAGTCTCATCTTATATCATCTCTGAGAATAGAAAGAGAAAAAAGCTTGCTTCTGAACGTACATATATGTACGTTCAGAACCAAGCTTTGTACGTTCAGAACCAAGCTTTTTCCTTTATTTTCCACTATTTATATAGGAATAATTTAGTGTATGATGACATAATATCCTCCGGTAGGGTTTTTCTTACAACTCCAAATAAGCGTGAACAAATATATGCATATTTTATGGGGAAATAACTTTAAAATGTGAAAACCTTGGTTCTGAACGTACATTTTAACTATTTTGGCATGCCCAATAAAAATAAACGAAGTTTTATTTCTAGTATACTTCTCTTTTTCCTATGATTTTCACTTAGGGCTGAGTAATACATTATTATGGTATTTTCATGCTAGTAACTCAAAATTTATATAATCCTATTTTATATGTACTTTTATGTTCTTCAAAGCTTGGTTCTGAACGTACATTTGTGAATTTGAAAAAACTAAGAACTTCGATAAAAATCAGAAAATGATTAAATCAGAGGAAAATATTGTTTTATTCAGTTTGCCTCAACTCAAATTACCTCTCAAACAAATATTATAGTTCAAAAACTGAAATTCTGGTGTTTATTGAAAAAAATGAGATGAAAAAAAACTCTTACCTCTCAATTTTTTGCTATTTCCTTCAATTTAGGGTTAATTTTCTAAAAATCTGAAAAAATTGATTAACTTTAATATTGATTTTCTCAAATTTATAAGTCTTTTCAGCATGTTGAGGCTAAATATGTGAAAACTTAAATTAATTTAACCCTTTCACTGCCAGATATGTCATGATATAACTGATATTTACTGAAATATTGCCCAAAATAAGGAAATTAGCCTAGAAAATGCCTAAAACTCAAATTTAATTTTGATTCTTCAGGTGGAAAGCTTTTTTCAATAATTTCGATGAAAATGTTCCAAAAGTTGGCACTGTGCCAATAAGGCAAATTTTTTATCATGTGTCATATGCCTACCATATGCTTTTTAGCGGTTTCCATGGTAACCAATAATTCATAAAATAACTATTTCACTTTTTATAAGGATAACATGAAAACGTTATCTTTTTCATGAAAAAGAGAGTTTGTAATTACCATAAATTAAAGCAAAGTTACAGCCAATTGAAAATCATGGCATTTACACAAATTTACCTATTTTTCATGATTTTTGATGGGTATGGTAAGTTCAAATGCAAGTACGTTATTAATGGTTTCTCTAATTGCAATTCTAATATTTTTTTGTGACTCGGTGGTCTGGCATTCAAATAGCTGTATCTCTGGTTCTAATTGGAATTTTTGAAAAATTCTTTCAGATTCTGAAAGCTGAATACACCCTCTTTCAATGGTGTTCTTATGGGATTTTACTATGGGGCCGCATATGCGGCCTCTGGCAGTGAAAGGGTTAAGATTCCACAGTCATCTGAAGAAAAAAAACACTGATTTTGCCAATTGAGGAAATTCTTGGAGAGTGACCCTATTATTAATCACCCAAAAGATAAATGATTATTCAACATAACAGATATCAGAAGGAAATGTTGTCGTGATGTCAAAATTTTGTCCTTTTTTTAAATCCTGCAATATTTTACTATCTTATTCGAAAAAATTGCTTCAGTGCATGAAAACTAGGGACTCCGATACATCAAAATAGAGGACAGTGAGTCAAAACTGAGGAATGACCATGGGAAAATTATTTGATCATATCTCCACCATATAATTTGGTTTAAAAATTTTTGTTCAAATTATGCTTAATCAACCCCAGCTGCATAGAAATATTTAAAACTGTGAATGTATAGATTATTTTTACAGATTTATGAGAAAGAATCCATTTTGGTGTTCTTAAGTGCGTCAAAACTGGCTCCTCTACTCTATTTTTTTTTTTTTTAATCAGTGCACTTGTAAATGTTTAACCAAATCGTATCCATACATCTAAGTTACTTAGATTATTTTTGCATTAGCTTGTCTTGTATTATTCTCATTTTGATTCTAGTCTCTTCATGTGGAGAATCTTCATAATTACAGCCATTTTGATGCAAATCCAAGATGGCCGTCCATGAAAACGCATAATTTACACATTTAATCCATTGTTTTAGAATTCTATGCAGTAGTGATGCCAAAATTATGTGAAATAGTGAAATAGGTTCTAGTGTATGGGCCTTAATGTCATTTTAGACTATTTTTCACAATTAAATGACATTATTGATCAGGCTAAAAGCATATATTACTATGAAAAACTGTAAAATATGGAATTTTTAGGATTTTCTTATCACAACATCTCTATCCTTCAAATCACGACCTCTGCTAAAGAATAAGGAGATTAATTTGATTCTGGTATTAAAGCCAGGGTATCATCTGTGCGTTTCTAGGGTTAAGGACTCCACCCCTTAGCCTCACGATGTCGTGGCCGGCGATGTTTTTTCCACTTTTGGAATGTAATCCGGCGACGTTATTGGTCACATCACAAATTTGGTGCCAGTGAAGGGGAGTTACAACTTATCAAATTACGTCTGCTCACGGACGATACACTGGCTTTGAATGATGGAAAATTATCTGGGGTACAACTTTACAATTTGCATTTTTTCTCCAAAATATTTCTTCCAATTTAGGGGCATTATTTTTGGAAATAAGCTTGAATAATCGTTTTTTCAAGGAAATTCAAGTATGCTTAAAAACATTCCATGGTTACTATGGCAACCATTTTTAAATATGTAAATAATTTTTCTGAAACCTGGAATTACAGGTTGCATAATGATATACGTTCTTATGCTCACTTCCTTTGATAAAATGCCTTTTGGTACTGTCAGCAAAGGGTTACAGCGATCCACGCCGAAGGCGCCACGGAGCGTAGCGACGTGATATCTTTACCCCCTGTCCAAAATTCATGGGGAAGGGAAATCTTCAGGTCTCACTTCACTAAATATTAGAATATGCATATGGAACAGAGAATGAATCAGTGCTACTCCAGTAAACAATATTTTCAACTGATTATAAATTTAGAATATTTATGAGTGTTTGTTTTAATATCATAGTGATTGTGTGATTCAATTATGATTGTTACAAAGTTAAATTTAAGGTCTCACAACAGCTATGATAGTGAGTGCAGCCTCATCTTGGCTCCTGTCAAAATGAGGCTCCTGCCAAAGTGAGGCTCTGACAGGGCCAGTGAGCCAAAGCTGGTTGTAAGGTGCACTCTGATTGGCCCTTGTCATCATGTCTTGTAAGCTCCCCTCCGATTGGCCCATGTCCTTGATATCTTGTCATGGGAACATCTAACAAACAGAACAGCCTGGTGGGATATTACGAAACAGAATGAAAATATTTGAAATCAATAATTATTGTGGGTGTGTGGGATATTATGAAATGGTAAAAGAGAAATTTGAAAATATTATGTAAAGGTATTAAACAACATGTTGGGTGTGTGGGATATTATGAAATGGTATATAAGAAATTTTAGAAAATTATGCAAAGGTATTAAACAGCATGTTGGGTATGCGGGACATTATGAAATGGTAAAAAAGAAATTTTGAAAAATTATTTAAAGGTACTAAACAGCATTTTGGGTGTGGGTATTAAACAACAAGTAGGATGTGCGGGATATTATGAAATGGTAGGATAAGAAATTTTAGAAAATTAATGATGGAAAGGTATTAAACAGCAAGTCGGGTGTGTAGGATATTATGAAATAGTATATAAGAAATTAAAAAGAAATTATGTAAAGGTATTAAACAACATGTAGGATGTGCGGGATGTTATGAAATGGTATATAAGAAATTTAAAAAAATCATGGAAAGGTATTAAACGTGTTGGGTGTGCGGGATATTATGAAATGGTAAAAAGGAAATTTTGAAAAATTATGTAATGATATTAAACAGCATGTTGGGTGTGTGGGATATTATGAAATGGTAAATAAGAAATTAACAAATTGTGGAATAGGGACAAGTTGGTCATTTGGGTATGAATTCCAGAGTTGTATCAGAAGAGAGGGATATATGTTTAGTTTGCTACCCCTGTGTGAAAGAGAACCACGGATCGTTTTTTTCCCTCAGACGGTACACATTTCTTGTTTATAAACGCATTTTTTCTATAGATATTAAAAATAATATTTTTTACTACCTGACCTATGGGGACGTCATGATGGAATATATGTAAACAATAAGTTTTGAACCTCCCCTCAGAAGTCGGGGCAAAAAAACTACCTCAACTGACCACTATAGGTTTCAATACCACTATAGTAAACTTGTTTGTACAGTCAGTCCTGTTATCAGGAGTTGTTACAGGCACAGTGGGCAGTAGGTACACCCTTTGCACCTCGGAACCAACCTACCTGTGACTACAGTGGTGCGCCTGCCTGTGATTGGTGGTGCACCGGGTGGCCCTGTGGTCACCGGTAAGTTGTTTTCCAGGCTAGGCAACAGACCTTGTGTACTGATAATGCCGATTGGTAGACTGAGTTTCAAAGCTGGTCTAGGTGAGGCGTTAGACGGGGGTTGAAACCCGGCGACATGTAGTTAGTTTTGTGGCGCAACTGCCCTGTTGGCCCCCGCCCAGCTGCGAGCACCTGTGAGTCAGCGGTATGATAAGGGCCTGCCTCAGCTGGCTAGCCCACAGGTATATAAGCCTGATAGGCCAGGTAGGGGTCACTCTGATCCAAGATGCCACTCAAAGCTGTTGCCTGGAAGCCCAATGATAGGGACATTGTCATTATTTTGGGTAACCCGGAATTACACAGTGTTTACGATTAACACTGGCCCGTAGGCCAATGGCCAACATTTTGAGAACAGGGCTGACAATTTTCACCAAAATTAGGGCCGAACAGGCCCTGATGGCCAACAGGGATTCCTTGCCATTTTATTTTTGTAAAATGGAGACTGACGTATTTGGGAGCCTATTCTATGGAGTAAAAATCAGGGCCAACAGAAAGCTACCAGGGCCGACAATATCTGGATATAGTTGGCCCTGTTGGCCAACAGGCCAAAAAGTTAGTCGCCAACACTGTTACACCTGCCTACTGTGTCATCTACAGTGATAAATTACATAAAGCCAGAGTTCCTGACAGTAGACTTGTGTTGAAAATGCTTTTGGTTGCATGCGACCTTGAGTGTAATAAGGAGGTGGTGCCGGTCATGGCCATGCAGGCACTGGGCATTTTTTAACCATCCTCCCTCACCTGTTGGCCCATCCAGGGAGGCTGTGCTCATGGGCCTCCAGCCGTACCTGGAAGTGCTTGAGCGATGTTTGGAACTGTTAGCGAACTAGGTGCCATGACGACCAGGGACCGTGCCTTAACGATGGTGAGATGAGCAAGGAACTAGTCTAACATAAACTTACATGATGGGGAGGAGGAGGAGGCCTTCATCTTCTTGGGACACCTCTTCCTGGACCTCTTCTTCTACTTCTTCTTTACCAGTCCGTGTCTGAACAGCAGTCTACCTTTATGGTTACCTGTCTGGCTTTGAAAGCAAGTATAAAATTAAATCTAGTATTTGCAAAGTTAACTCTTACTTATTTCCTTGAAGAGTCTGGTGGAATACCCTCTTTCCGCCGTCTCATCGTGGCAGACTGGCGATCAAAGAAGTTCTTCCTTCCTCTTTGCTCCTGTGTTTTGGGCATTTTTGGCGTGAACTTTTCCTGTGCAACACGAGATTCAATTCAAGTTTAATACTGCTGTTATTCATTATGCTCATCATAAATAAAGAAAATTATAATATTGATAATAATAAGGTTATTACCCTCTAAATTCTAAGATTAATAGGCTGACAATATTCTAATAGACAATAATAATAATTTAAAGAGGAGGTTCTTAAAATATTTTTTACATTTCTAAGTGATTGGTTGGAAAATAAGTCCAAACTCACTTGGGATTTCTGGGGCCTCCTCTCGCGCTTCGGTTCAGTCTGTTCTGCCGTCCCCCCGCCTGCTGGCCTGCAGTGGCAGCACCCCCAAAGCCTGGAAGGCACATAAATTGGGCTAAAATAACTAGGTTTGAAACCCAATCTGGTTTGATATAGCGTGTCATTGAAACCCAGTTTAACCATTAATGTCACATGCCTTGTACGTGTGTTTAGGCCTAGCTGCTTATATTGCCTTATAGCGCCCGTTGAAACCCAGTCTACTAAAACCTCCTTTGAAACCCAGTCTACCAATAAGGATACCTCCCCACCAAGGGCCCTTGTAATAATGCCTGTTGTATTATACCTACAAACGTTTAGGCCTATGTGCCCTCTTACGCTGCCTATATTGCCCTATAGTGCCCGTTGAAACCCGGTCTACTAAAACCTGCTTTGAAACCCAGTCTACCAATAAGGCTTGTACTCACTATTGGAATGGTGTGCCGGCTTGGGTGACCCGCCGGGCGTAGTCCGGTGTTGGGGCACGAGCAGGATGCTCCTCTTGCTCCTCATCCTCCGCCTCCTTGTCCTCTGCCTCCTCGTCCTCCGCCTCCTCCTCCGCCTCCTCCTCCACCTGCTGCTTTTCTCTCTCTGCCCTCTCCGCCCTCTTCCTAGACCTTCGGTGTTTTTCTTGGTGGCCTTCTTGGATTTCTTCCTGACGGCGACAACCTCCCGGCCCTCCGCCTCCTCCTCAGTCGCCTCCTCCGGCACCGCCTCCGCCTCCTCCACAGTTGCCTCCTCTGGCACTGCCTCCTCCTCCCCCGGGCCACTACCGCCTTTGCCCTGGCTACCTCCTTACCGTACGGGCCTTCTTCCTGGCCTTCTTCCACTTTTTTTTTCCAGCCTTCATATCCTTATCCGGGTCCATCTCTGGGTCAGATGCGTAAAGAGCAGCAATGAATCTGTCTATGCTGCTACCTGAGGTTCCTTCCATTTGATGAATAAGTGATGAGGCAGGCAGGGGTAGACTGGGTTTGAAATGAAGTCGGGGCCCAGCGCGGGCCCTTATATATGCCCCCAGGGGTGGGGCGATGCCCGGACTGATGACATTCCCTTATTAGGAAAAAACGGTGCTGATAACGTGGGAAAACCCCGAATAGAGAGTCTGACATAAGCACACTGTCCCTATTCTGGGCTTGTTGATGAACAATTTCGTGGCTGATATTGAAACCCAGTCTACCAAAAGTTAATAAAGATAATAAAGGTTGGGTTTGAACCACGGTCTAATGGCACAACTCATACATTTTTACTTCATTCCAAACCCGGTCTACCGGCACTTTAACATTGCCGATTTTGAAACCCAATCTACCCCCTCCCCCCCAAAAAAGGCAGTCTACCGCACAACAACCATTTTAGGCCTAAGAAGGATCGTAGTTTTTGAAACCCAGTCTACCGATAGGCATAAAAATTGCAAAGATCTGCCTTGAAAGCCTGTCTACCGCACAACAATGTTAGGCCAAAGAGCCTAAGGAGGGAGGGGGGGAAAGGGCCGGGACGGTGGGGTGTTAGACCGAGCACGAACAAGACTACCCAGCATGGACACCGAGATGGTCGGCCACAATGCTGGTGGGGTAGACTGGATTTGAAGGCCGGTCGGCTCGGCGAGAACGGTCTAGGCCTGAGCCTAACGGGGGCGTATTTTGACGGATCTAGACACTGCGGCTTTTTTTGTACAATGGTTTACTCGACCCCCAGCCCACCTACTTATAACTCCTATGTTGTGACATGTTGACTAGTGAGTGGCAGTCGTTCTGTGGGCTAATAATGATGAGATTAGAACTCCGGTTAATCAGACCGCCACGTTTATTAAAGCACGAGGAGAACATGACACTGATGGTCATGTTATAGCATATCATTCTTTAGCTTATGACTTGAAAATGTAGGAAACTGCATAAAATGACTTTTTGGTTGCCATGGCAGCCGTTTTGCTAATTTTTCCTCATATAGCATTAAATTATGAAAGTAATCATATATATGGAATGTGTAGCCAAATTTTCAAAATTGCAAGAAAAGCATCATGAATACTAAAAAACTAATATAATTCTAAGCTATAACAAAAGTTTTAGAATATTGTTGCTGTGGTAACCATGCCATTCTTTACCTTTGTATAAAATTATTTCTTTTGCAGAATAAATTGGAAATTGACCTCGAATTTGAACAATCAGTTGGTTTTGTATTTTCTTGCCAATTCTGAATTATTTTACTGCATCACTAGGTATTTTGAAAATGTGTTGCCAAGGAAAGTTTTGCCGTGGTAACCGTATAGAATGAGTGGTTTGAACTTTCTAACCAAAACCAACAAAAGAATTGTGAAGCTAAAGGAATGAGCTTTCCAGTGATACCCTACATTCCTATATTCTGACAATGTGTCAATATTCGGTATTATTATGAATATTGGTCTATTTTTCATAAAAAAAAACAACCTTTAAATGCAGCCTGCACCCATCCGACTATACTCGGGAGTAGACAAAGTATTCGCCTCTGGATATTGCCATTCCAGACAGCGGAGGTGGCGGAGCAGGGGAGGGGATGCTTCGCAGGCTAACTCGGGAGCAGCAATTGAGTGGCTAGAAGACGAGAAAGAAAGGGGTTTTGGGGGTTCCAATGAACGCTGATGAATGGAGGAGGTAAAAAGCAGGGGGGTTCTGGAATTTCCCCGTGACGGAGATAGTTTATCAATAAGTTTGACAGCTCTACGAAAAGGAGTTTTTTTCTCCACCTGCCCACTTTTTTTTCTTTTTTTTTTCTTTTTTAGGTCAAGTTGGCTATCGACAGCTACAGAGTCCGACCGCAGTTGGTATATAACCCATTTCGGACTGAGTAGCCCCCCGCGAATTGCGGGTGATGTGAAACTGAAACTCCCGAGACGTCTGACGTCAGCTTGCAGACCCCAAACGCGGAAAGAACGCGGGCAGACATCTGCAGTGCGTCTCACTCTTAATTGGACCGGGGCAAGGAGTTGGACAAACGCGGGACTGTGTCAGTCACTATCACTTTAAGGGTAAGATACATGTTTCATTGAAAAATATATTGTATTTAGTCAATGCTGATCATAAGAATTTGACAGTGTTAATATCATGTCACTCGGTCTCCATGGGGATTCCATTGCTTTGAAGTTTCTGAAACGGCTGACAAAATTCTCAGAGCTCCAGTTTAGAAACTTGAAAGGGGCCTTCCATTAAGTACGTACGCACCAAGGGGGGGTGGGGGGGGGGGGTGGGGGTATGAAATTTGGGGAATTTTGCGTACGTTCCTATACAAATTCAATGCGTATTTTAGCCTATGGGGGGGGGGGGGGGGGGGGGGGGGGTCTAGACCTGGGGGTCTAGAATTTGTGAATTTTTGCGTACGTACTAAATGGAAGGCCCCAAAGAGAACTAGCCTTCCCAGGCCTACATGGGACGATTCCTAGCCTTGCTGGAAATGTCATTATTGTATAGAAACATTCACCAAGGTAATAGCCATAAAAGGCCATAAAAGGATATAAAAAAATATATTTTTTTATTGATAAAGCATGAAATTTGCATCGTAAAAAGTATAAATTATGTGGAATGCCGGACATATAAACCGGACATGTCCAGATGTCACGTGGTCTTTGGAATACACTGCCAAAGATATAATTAGCTATCATTCCTTCCTCATTGACACTGCTATAGATCTAGATCTAGGTTGGAACTGCGAACTCAGAAGGTAATGACATTACCAAAGATGGCCACCCCATGATCTGTGATAAGCCGTGATCTAGATCTCTTGGCATCCGTGGGTCCATCGCCAAGGAGGAAAGAGAGATAGTGCGTAGCTCAGGCCTGCCAACCTGTGATAGTCAAAATCCGGGACACCTAGGGGATATTTTGGTTGGGAGGAGGGTTAGTGAACATCATATGTGAACAGCGACGTTATTAGACTACATATTCAGGGGCCTATTGGATCCTCATTCACAGGCGCGGATTTAGGGGGTGGGGGCGTGTCAGGCGCATCCTGTTAGACCGTAAAATGTAAATGTGACGGAAAATGTAAATCGACATAAAACGTAAATAAAATCAACGTAAAATGTAAATGTGACGGAAAATGTAAATCACGTTAACGTAAAATGTAAATATGATCCATCATAAAATGTAGCAATTTGACGTAAAATGAAAATATGAAAAGGTGACATTTCAGCTGGAGGGAGATCTTATTTTTTTTTAAATGTGCGAATTCACTTTAAAGGATCCTTGTCCAGAAACTTCCGAAATATTATTTCAAATCTTCACTTACATTTTTTTCTGAACTTGACTTACATATTTTCGAAATATTCCAAAAGGAAAAAAGGAAAATATCTTTGAGGAACTTGGAATTCCCCCATGAATTAATGAGTTCATAAATGTGTAAAATTAATGTTACAATAGATGAAAACTATGTGAGGCAAACAGGGGCCTTACATTAATGATTTAATGATAATGGGGGCCCTTGATGGGGGGGTCCTGATGTCGCATGTTGAAGATAAGGAATGGTGGTGTCGCCATGTCGAATTTAAGAAAAGCCCATGTCAAATGTCGGTAATGTCCATGTCGCATGTCACTAAGGTTTTAAGGCCCCTCCATGTCGCATGTCGATTTTAAGAAAAGGCCGTGTCGCCGTGTCGAATTTAGTGGTCCAGACCCATAATTATAATGATTTATAATTAACATTTATGACTGAGGCAGAAATTGCAATTACATTTAACGGCAATCTGAATAATATTTTAGGGGAAATTTACATTTTAAGTCCATTTCATTTACATTTTACGTCAACTTACATTTTACGGCAGATTTACATTTTACGGTCTAACACATCCCACCCAAATTTTTGACCAAATATTGATTTTTTAAATGTAAAATTCCTCTGCCCAGAGGGTGTCGAAGAGAATTTCGCTATAGCATGCGCCCCTCCCGCCCCCTCTGTTTGCCCGCCCTGTCACCTTCATCTCATACTAGATTTGATCAACGTCGACAATTCGTCCCACTGGTTTTCGCCGTGAAAATGACCCTGGCTGTCGGTACGTCATAAAACACCCAACACTCACTCACTCACTCCACATCAGCCACAGGGCTCACGAAATCCAGCGTCCTGGGTGTCCTGTCCACCCCTCTAAAGGCCCAGGACACCCAAATGGGACCCTAAGGGTGTCCTGTGGACACCCTAGAAATCATACTTGAATATTAAGGTTGATATGAAGGGACGCCAAATTTCATGTGCAGGACACCCACGATGCACAGTCAGGGTGTCTGCAGGACACCTAGCAATTTTAAAATCCCGTGAGCCCTGAGACATCTTTGGCCTACTCCGCCCACAGGAGCTCGACCTTGAGACTGCTGAATCTATCACTGCCGGTAAATGATTTGAATTTGAGATGCATCAACTCCTGGGTGTTTGGTCCAAAATGAGCCTCCCACCTTCCATTCCAACCTTCTCTGGGGGACGGGAGTGGAATCCTTGGAGGACACTTTACCATCCCTGTGGATATGCCCCTAGGACATCAGCCAGAGGAGGAGGTTCGAGACTATTGTTCACATCCGGGATGCTGTTGGCCGGGCAGCAGGCCTTCAGCTTTAAGACATTTTCTTTTGAATAATTGAACATTATTATATCGATCCTTCCGATCTTTTAACAGAGATGAAAGTCCTCAGGAAATTACCTGATATCAGGAAATCTGAAATCTGGCACCTGTTCTAATTAATTCAGAAATTATCAGACACAATATTTCAGTTCAGAATAAATGTAATCTCTCTTACCTTGCCCTATACCATCTCACATAGAACCATTAGCATCTCTATCTCTTTGTCTATGCTACTGGGCCACAGGTTAACCCTTTGCTGACGGCACCAAAATGGATTTTATCAAAGAGAATGAGCATTCAAAACTTTGTCTCTAAAATTTTGATATTCTATGATGGGGTTTTATTAGAAAGTTGTATATCATCATCCAGCAAATTATCACAGGATTTAGAAAATATATTTAAATCTTTGATTTTGGTTGCCATGGTTACTATAGAACATTTTAAATGGTATTGGAATTTCTCAAAAAATGGATATTTTTAGGTCATTTTTTATCAAATGGCCAGAAAATATTAAGAAATATTGATTTTAGGGAAAAAAACTTAATTACAAAGATGTTCTCCAGGTTATTTCCTATCATTTGATATCATATTCTTATACTGATCAATATTTTTCAAGTGTCTATATACACAGGATAATAGGTACGTCATACTCCAAAAATGGTGGAATATCCATTATTTGCAGTAATTTCTTATAGAATATAAATGATAAATCCTATCAAAATAATGAAAATGCAAATTTTGACAGAAAGATATTCAAAAATATCATTGAGGGTATGTCACTGAATGGTTTTACACCGTTTCTAAAATGATTCAATATGATAGCTAAAGCAAATTCTGAAAATTATGATTAAAACTATAAAATATGTAATCTAATGGGCGGCCATCTTGAATTTTCATGAAAATGGCTCATTTATGACCATTTTTTCAGAATAAGATGGTTGAATTATTTTTAAATCAAACTCAAAATATAGATGTTAAAGAGTCTCAAGTTTACAATGTATGTCCCTATGAAAGTTGTGTGCAAGTTACTATCATTTTGAAGAAAAATTACGTATTTTGAATTTATGTGAAAGCTTAAATATGTTGATCTTTTATGGGTGAATCAAGGTGGCCCTTTCAATGAATTGTCAAATTTCCCAAATAAACCATCAATCAAGGTGCCACAAAATCATTATTTGAATATTCATCAGCAAAATATGCCTCAATATAATTGTATCACGACATCTAATATATATATTTCAAAAATCAACTTTGGGACATGAAAATTATAGAACTTGCAGCCTAATTAGTGACCATCGATCATATATGATCGATTTCCTATGGAGCCGTCAGGAAGGGGTTAACATGTGTGCACAGGCACCCAGAGTAGAAAGTGTAATGTTTTAAAATTGTTTCAAGGAAGAATAAAATGAGTCAAACTCAGAGTCATGCTGCTATGGTCGTCGCGCGACAGGGAGTGTTTTTACTTGACATACTGAATAACAGAACTGGCCGGAATTTTATGGGATTCGAAATAATCGAACACTACATCTCTCCCCTTTTTGGTTATAAACCATATCTACTACTTATAGTGTCTAAATGGGAGATAATACTACTTTAGTATGATAGTTAAAGAGTCTCTGAGATCTTCGCTCTTCAAGCAGTCTTTGATTTTGTAGTCTTTGAACACATGAACATATAACAGTTCGACATAGTATATAAAGTCACAGTAGTACTAAAGATATGTATTTTATACTTTTTAACTTTAACTTTAGGATGACTATAACTTGACCGAAACAAAGAGGCGAGGGTAGACTTCCCTGTAAAAGGCCCTTAGGACTAGGGGATTATTTTGCCCCGTTACTTGTTAACGTAATCTCTCATCCAGGTGGGCTCACGCCGTGCCCTGCGTGGTCTCCCCTGCGCTGGTGATGGGTTAGGCACAGGTCTGGGCACAGAGCTCGGAGTGGCTCTCTGCACAGTGGTCTGGGCGGAGTCTGCGGAATAAAGTAGTTTTACCGCAGTGTTCTCTGGTGTCGGTCCAGCTGCAGTTCGAGTGCGGTCAGGTGGCATGGGTAGCGTTACGGGTTGGCGCGTTATCACGTCAATTTCGTCATCAGAACTGACATCTCCTGCGTGGTTATCACTGGCACGCTTAAAGTGAGAACTGTTCCTGGTGATTTGTTTGTCCTTGCGCCACGCTGTGACCATAGTGCCTTTTCGTGCAGCAACGACATATGGGTTGCTGTCATATGGTGCTGTTGTTTTGTTGTGCTTCAGCTGTTTCACTAGCACTGTGTTTCCTGGGTTTAGGTCACACTTTGTCGCATGTCTCCTTTGGTCGGCATACTCCTTCATCTTTGCCTTTTGGTTCGCATCCTTTTTGCGCATTTCCTGATCCTCCCTCTTTTCCTCGGAAGAGATTGGGAATTTTGTCTTGGGCTCGCGACCAAACAACACACATGACGATTTTCCAGTAGTGGAGTGAGGCGTCACGCAGTAGTTGCGGAGAAACTTATACAGTTCCTGCTTCCACAGTTTGTGTTTGGTGCGGGCTCCTTGAACTACTTTTCCGAGATTTCGCATGAACCTCTCGGACTCTCCGTTGGCTCGCGGCCATAAGGGCGTCACTTTGCCATGTATAAATCCCATGTACCTTGCGAAACTTGAGAACTCGCTCCCTTGGAACGGTGGACCATTATCCGTTCTGAGTTCGTCTGGAATGCCGAAGGTAGAAAATGTCTTATCAAGTGCAGGGATGACAAGTCAGTCACTTGTCGAGTACACAATGTCAACTACTGGGAAACGGGAATGTTGTATGAGTCGAGTCCCTCTAAGTAGGTAAGACCTATCGCGTGCGACCGTGATCTCACTCCTAACCTTGTAGAACAATTTAAAAGCGTCACGATCGGGGCTCTTCTTGTCCAAGAGTTTGTCCCAACGATTTGTTCTCACAGCGGTGGCGACCTGCTGGAGAACCTCGTCTTTTTGGGTTTCCTCGCGTACTTCATTGAATGTGATTGCTTCCGGTAAAGCATTAACTGCTATGAAGTTCACGTACTCCTCACCGTCCTTCTCTGCTCGGTAGGCGTTCGGATGAGGGTCGGGATGTCTGGATAGGTAATCGGCGGGATTATCCTTACCCGGTTGGTATGCTACCGTCATGTCATAACGCTGTAGCCGGAGAGTCCAACGCTCGATCCTTGCTGGTGGGTTTGACTGCGGGTTGTTGTATATTGTGGTGAGCGGTTTGTGGTCCGTGACTGTGAACCGGCTGCCCAGGACATAGAGATGGTAACGTTCACAGCCGAAGACGACTGCGAGAGCTTCTCGTTAAGTCTGAGAGTACCTCTGCTCCACTGAGGTTAAAGCACGACTTGCATAGCTTATTATGACCCTCTCGTCCTTGGTGTTCTGCACAAGTATTACCCCGAGACCTACCGGACTAGCGTCAACTATTATCTCGGTCGTCTTCTTAGGGTCGTAGTACTGCGTCACGGTGTCCTCCCTGAGCGACTGCTTCAGCTCGTTTACCCCACTCCCATTCGCTGTCCTTCATGAGTCCTCCCATAGGCTCGGTGATAATAGCATAGTTCGGGATGAAGCGGGAACAGTAGTTTACCATACCCAGCAGAGATTGTACTTCTGTTGGATCGCTGGGGGCAGTTGCGTCGTTTAGTGCTGACACTTTATCCGGGTCCGGTGACATACCTTCCTTTGCGAAGATGTACCCGAGGTACTTCAGGTTGTCTTGGCCGAATGCGCACTTCTTTTTGTTGAGAGTAAGTCCCTTCTCTAGCAACCTCTGTAGGACTTGCTGCAGGTTCTTGTCGTGGTCCTCCTGGGATTTCCCATACACCAGGATGTCGTCACTCGCATTTAAAACTCCTGGGATTCCTCCTAGAGTCTGGCAGATCGTGTTCTGGAAGATCTCCGATGCGCAGCATATTCCGAAGTTCAGACATTTGTAACGGAACAGTCCGACATGCGTGGTGAAGGTGGTGATGTAACGCGACTCTTCATCCAGCATTAGCTGATGGTATCCTTGGTTGAGGTCCAACTTAGAGAATTTTACTGCCCTGTTAAGATCGCTGACGATTTCCTCTATCGTAGGAGTTATGTGGCGATGGGGCTTTGCAACTGGGGGAATACTATTGTCGATGTGTAACTTCACCGAAAAGTCCTTGAGTAGGCCAACTCCTTGGTAGAGAGGGTCGGTATCTACTTCCGCGTTTACTGCTAACGGGAGCTTCTTGTCAACTGTCAATAACCTTAGGGCTTCCGCGGTGTCACATGTAAGGAGGGAGCCGTCATGTCCGCCGGTAACGTAAAAGACGGCATGTGCTATCCTCTCCTGGACTTCGACTTTCGCGCGAAATTTTCCTAGTATGGTGATCGGTATTTCAGACTTGTATGCTCTAACGCATTTATTGGTGCTTTCGAGCTGCAGTTTCACTTTGAGGTTTTCGAACCCGTCTTTGTCGAGAATGTTGAGTCCTGCTCCGGTATCGATGATAAACTCGGTCCTGGTATCATTAACCTTGACGATCGTCCTCGGTAGTTTGGCCCATCTGGTCCCGTTGTTTATGGCCCGTAGAGTATACACGTACCGTGCGTCCTCATCTTCGCTACTGCCTCATGGATCTTGTAGATGTAATTATCCTCAGACTCTCCCTCCTGAGTTTCGTCCTCTTCTACTTCGTTAACTCGTGCGTGCCTCCTTCCCTTTTTCCACGGCATCTTCTTCACGCTTCCATATGCGGGACAATTCTTGAGGTCACCGCCATGTGACATGCTGCATCGTCCGCACTGCTTCGGTTGTCCCTACGACGGTTTACCTTTGCCCTGCCACGGTTGCTGTTTCTGCTTACTCGTGTACTTCGGCGTCTTGATACGATTTACCGACGTCTCGCCACGTTCGATGATACCGGCCTGACGTTCCGAAAGTTCCATGGCCCGACCTTTGTCAAGGTCCTGGTTTAGTGTCTAGCCACAATTCTCGAGTGATTGCATACAAAGTTTTGATGATCGGCAATTCTGTATAATTTGCGATTTCAGCTCGTGATCCAAGTCTGGAAAGTTACAAAATTTCGCCAACTTTTTCAGTTTGGTGACGTACATGTCGAGTGTCTCACCCTGTTCCTGTCTCACCCTGTTCCTATGAACGCGTGCGAAATTCATAGATTACGTACTCAGTGCGTACTCCAGCCACGATTCTCCAGTGATTGCGTACAAAGTTTTGATGATCGGCAATTCTGTATAATTTGCGATTTCAGCTCGCGATCCAAGTCTGGAAAGTTACAAAATTTCGCCAACTTTTTCAGTTCGGTGACGAACATGTCGAGTGTCTCATCCAGTTCCTGTGAATGCGTGCGAAATTCATAGATTGCGTACTCAGTGTTCATTTGTGGTAGGAAATGTGCGTTAAGAGCGTCACGAAATACCGTGTACACATCCTCACCATCCGCTGGTGCGGGGATCACTAAGGTGTCAACCTCTTCACCTGCGTAGTGTGACATAAGCGCCTTTTTCCTCGCTGCGTCGGTTATCGTTAAACCCGTCATTAAGTTTTCAAAATGCCGAACCCATTTTTGCCACCTGACACAACAGTGTTCCTGTCCGATAGATCAAACGATGGAAATGGTGGTAGAGACACCGCCATGATGGATACTTATATGATGAATTACCACTGAAGAATAATTGTTCACTTTGTCCACTTTTTACCACTAAATTGTCACTGTGGCACTCAGAAATCTAGGACAGCCTTTGTTGTATTGGGTCCTGAGGTCTGACAATAAGACTTGACTTCCTCTCTTGTAATTAATGTGAAAATATCCTGTGACTTGGCCTACATATAAAGTTCATCATACACAGCCCCTTTGAAAAATTTGGGCATGGATCCTCCTACATGTATGGTCAAATTCACTCAGAATCTCCTACTTGTGGGGCTTGACTGCATGCTTCACATGTCAGCTTATGCACAATTACCTCACAGGGCCTTTAGATAATAGTCAGGCCGTCCTAAAAAAAAATTCTGTTTCCGGTCGACCGGCCGGGTGAGTTTTGCCGACCTTCTCACCCGGCCGGGATTTTTTTTTTTTTTTTTCCCTCCAAATTTTCATGAATTTAACCTGTCCAAAGAACCATAAAACAGCACTGATAAATGCTACTGTTCGCACCTGCAGTAGTATGAAGCGAACTGAAGGTGTCAAAATATTTTTTCGCACCTAAAGGTATGAAAATTCGCGCAACATGCGCGAATTCTACTAAAGTAGCCCACATGTGCGAAAATTTGGCATTTACAAACATATCTATGTCGTATTGGAGATACTGTACATGGGGCAGGAAAAAAATTAAAAAAAAAAAAAAAAAAATCGCGGCCGGCCGGGTGGCTTCAATATTTGTCACCCGCTGGACCGGAAACAGATTTTTTTTTAAAGGTCGGCCTCAGTTCATGATATTGTCACAGGTATTACTTATAATCAAGATTTTGGGGCATGTACTCCCTTAGTTTTGGCATCAATTTCCCTGTAGTTTGCTGTGTAATGGGGGCCAGATCAGTCCTGTGGGTCCCGGGTGAGTCCTGGGATCCTCATCGAAATCTGTCTGTTTTCCTCCTTGTCATCACTGAACAGCAGTCTCAGAGCCTTCCTGGGGTCCTTAGTTTCAATGCTGACCATTTCTCGTCGCCAGATGTAATGTTTTAATATTGTTTCAAGGAAGAATAAAATGAGTCAAACTCAGAGCCATGCTGCTATGGTCGTCGCACGACAGGGAGTGTTTTTACTTGACATACTGAATAACAGAACTGGCCGGAATTTTACGGGATTCAAAATAATCGAACACTATAGAAAGTTCTGAACCTTGCCAGTCAGGTAAAGCTCAGGGAGAGTCTCCATACTATTCAATAGGGGCTGCCTGAGCCAGATTACAGAAAAATCCAGAAACTGCAGCTTTTAATAGTGTGGTGGTGAAGAGAACCAGCTGTACTCCACAGACACAGTAGACCCTTCTATCTTTACCACAGTGATAAAACTGTCACAAAGGGTCACCACAGTGACCCTATGGGGGACTCAGTGTCTGATTGTTTCCCCTTATGTTCTGTCCCTCTATGGGTTGGGGTGAGGGTGAGGGGTGTTGGAGGGGAGAGAGGGAAGCCCATACCATTACTTTATAACCTTAGTTAATCCACTTTAAAAGTGCCCCTATATCTTTTTTCACTTCAAATAAATTTAAATCCTAGATTCTCCCCCACCCCACCCCACCGATAAAGGTTTCAGGAAATTTTTGTTATGGTCACTTTCATCACTGAGTCTTTAAGTGGCTCACCTCAGGCAGGCCTCGGCCCCCCTTGAGGTAGCCCCCCTTTTTACTGCCACTTTGGGAAGCAGAACATAATTATCAAACTCGTTTTTACCTAGTTACTGTCATTATATGTTGTTAAAATTGTATGGTTCCTTCGGGAGCCTCCTGGGAAGAATGTGTCCCCAGCAGCCCCTTGATATTCATAGGAGGCGACAAATGGGAGACCAGACTCAGTAGCTCTTTGGTAGAGGGCCTGCTCTGAGTCTTGTAGGTCTTGGGATTTATCCCTGGCCGAGTCCTACCAGAGACTTTAACAATAGTAGTGGTCACTGCTTGCCTGGCACTCGGTATAAAGTAAGAACCACGAAACATGATTGGTCGGTCTGGTGTCAGTATAATTTGACTGGGTGGGGTATTGTGTGGGCCTATGACATGATATCTTAGTGAACTATTGTTAGAGTTTGATTTAAACTTCTCGGTGTATGTATTTAGTTATCCATGAGTCGTTTGTCCAGGTTGTCTGAGTCAATCAGACTGCGTTTAAAGTTAAGTTCGTCCACTTCCCAATAGTTCAAAAGAAATGAACGATGAGGGAGCTCTTAATAGGAAAGGGTTTTATTCAATAAACATCTCATCCCGAGTCAAAGCCACCGTGAATAAGTCTTCATCAGTCCACCTCCCATCTCCTACCAGCAATCAACCACATTTAGAATACAAGTTGTTCCAACACATCCTAGACCGCCCTAGTGCTCAGCTCTATCACAATCCTTTGTCCGAGGTAGTTGGTATAGATAAAACTCCAGTACACTGCGCGGGAGCTGGTATACTAACTCCAAGTAGCTCCTTTGCTGAACTCACTCAGCTGACATTCTCACTAAACTGCCTGCTCCTCACCTTGCAACACCTTTTATACTGGTTAACAGGTGGCGCTGGGAGCGTAAAATATCTCTTTCTAGAAGTAGACTTGCTAAGCCTGATCCTTACTAGATTACATAACATGATGATATATTAAAAGTGCTAAGCTATTAGTACATTCGACGGCGGTCAGGTGTTTGAGATTAAGGAGGTGGACGACATAGCTCAAACCTAATAAGGATTTTTCAACCAGAAGTGATTGTGTTTCCAATTTGGATTACTGAACATATTTTATTATTATTATTTTTAAACATAGAGAAACTGATGTGGGGTGGCTTTGACTCTCGTGGTACATTCAACACAGTGTCAATATAATCAGAAGTTCCATTTTCGTTCATTCAGAGGTATAAACAAAGATACATTCATATGGTCGGATTTGCTTAATACATAAGTACATTTGTGGACAGCCGAGGGGAAAGGGTACTCCGTGCGGGATTTGATATTAAATTGATGTTGTAGAGCATGTCCTTAGCTTTCAAATGATATCAAGCATGTCCAAATCTGAACATTATTAAGGAAGTTATGGGCCCTTAAGCCTGACACCGTCAGGATAGCGGAAAATGAGGAAAAGCTTAATTTCCTTGTATTTATTGAGATTTTGCATAAATTATCATAAATTATGATAATTATGCATAAATATCAAAAAACACTATTTTATCCATTATTTTTCAACCAGAAATGATAAATGTATTCTGTTTTCAATGTAGAGTCCAGAAAATGATACTTTCTCATAGTTAATACAATTTTATCAAAATCTCATGAATTTTAGTTTCCATGGCAACCAAATAGAATGAATTCAGTGAATAACCTGTATTAAAACATTCCATTGACATTCCAAATGAGGGAAGATTCCATCGTGATGGAATGTTTTAGATATGGGAAATGAATTCTACACAAAAAGTTGGTTTAAGAGTAAATTATCACTTTTTTCCATAAATCTACTCATATCTTCTTAAATATTAGGTTTAGGACAGCAAATATAGAAACCTTGGAGTACCCTTTCCCCTCGGCTGTCCACATTTTACCATCAGCCCCATGTTGAGACTCGAGATCAGCGAAACCGTTCATAAAGTTTCAAGGTAAGTTCATGGTATTATCAGCCCCGTGTCAAGGCTTAAGGACTGCGGGACCTGTGCATAAGATGACAAGGTAAGTTCAAAGGATCGTGAAATTATCCTTAAGGTGAAGGTGATTGTCACGCATCCAGTTGCAAGGAAAGTCCAGAGGATTGTGAAATGATCCTCAAAGTGAAGGACATTGTCATACAACCAGTGACAAAGTAAGTCCAGAGGATTGTGAAATGATCCTCAAAGTGAAGGAGATTGTCATGCATTTAGTGACAAAGAAAGTTCAGAGGACTGTAAAATGATCGTTGAAATGGAGAAGACTGTCCTGCAAATTGTAGCAGCACTCACCATCCCGGGTCAATATCATTTGCAGTTTTCACTTAGTACATACATGTACAGTTTCTTAATCTACCCGGTTGGAACAAAAGTCAACGAAATTCAACATATATACAGTGTGAAGTTGTCTTAACCTTCTAAGAGTAACAAATGCACAGCAAATTCAATTCTGGAACGGGTTAACATAATAACAAGTGGTTTCGGTGAAATCGGACATCTTGAATGAACGGATCTTTTATACAATGCAGGTTGGTTTTCGAACAGTTTTCAACAAAAATTACATTATTTACAGTGAGTATAGGGTCCCAGTAGTGGACCGATTAGTATTAAACAGTTTGACACCTATAAACCATCATACCCAGCGCGCGCCCCTCAGTCACCCTTAGTACACATGTACTTAGCGGGACGCTTGACTGGAATTCCCATCCAGGGCCCGACCTCGGTCTGGTTCCTCTAGGTGATAAGTGCCCGGATGGCAATTTCTGTTTCGAATGAATTTAGCGAGTTTGCGCGCCCGATATGAATTATTGTGCCATGATAACTGAAATTTATCGCCTGATTATGCTGGTCGGGGACCTAAACTTTAGTTTAGCGCGTTTTTTGTAAGAAATTATGCGATGGTTTGATCATGCTAGCCAATTTCAAAATTTGGATCCCTCGGATCAAAAAGGGTTTTTCCCAAATTAGCCTCGATATGACGTCATTTTAATCAGTGCCGGCGGTCATTTTGGAGTATTTAGACGTGTTTTTTGCCTAGTTATCTTTTGTCAACTATCTTTCCACCATCTACCATGGTACGCGTGGCTATTTTTTGCTCGGAGCGGGAGGCCGGAGTTCAAGATTATCCTGACTTAATTCTGAACAGCACAGATCACATTTTCGTAACATTCCCGTGCGAGGAAGCTACAACGGCGGAGTTGGCGGGGCACGCTTTCGCCCACCATATGCTTTATCCGGAGGACGTTCTGATAGTGATCACCAACCTTCTAGACATCCTGACCTGGGATCAAGAACTGCGCCTTTACCTCCCGCTCTTTATTAACCCAGATGCTGTGATTAATTTTTACGCGGAGTTGTTCAACCCGGCATTTCTTAATATACAGGCCCATCCCATTCCATCCACCTTGATCCTGGCGACCCCTTCGGGTTTCGATGCCCGGAGGTGGTCGCTAACAGATAGTGACGGCTCGCTACAGAAGTGGATAAACCGCCTCGTCCCACGGATTAGTAGAGAGGTGAAGAGGGCCAACGACTGGTATGCAGTCCCCACGGTCAACACCGGCCACGCACTCCACCTTTCTAAGGTAGTGGCGGACGGTGTGATGACCGTGAATGACTTTCGTGAGTTAGTGGATGGCTACATGCCGTCCGCCCGGGTTCTGCGCCGCTGGGCCCGGGCTTTGGGCCGAGTCTTTGTCAGACTGCCACTTCCGCGGTAGGCCGCCGGCACTCCATGTGTATATACTGATTCCTTTGGAGTGATTTCCACTGAGTGATTTTTTGGTTTAATTCCCGGCCTATGCCTAGGACACCAAGTTTTTTAGTACTTTTTGTTATATCCAAGAGGCGTAGCCAGTGTGTTCTCACGGGAACCTCGGATGACAGGATTGTTTACACGGGAGCACCTAGACGTTTTCTTCTTCCTTGCCCGTTGCCGGGTGCCGCCCTTCTCTGCTCAGCCACACCTTCACCGCTACCACTCCACTCCTGGTAAGTTTTAACCTTTTCCCTTGTTATTAGCACGTTAGGTAGGCTACTAACTCGTTGGTTTTAAGGGGATTGTTGGTCTAGAATCCTGTTAGCAGTTTTCGGCTCGCCTTCACGTGGTTGAATTCCGGAAGTTGACGTCACTCCCGGAACCAGAGATTGTATTTCGCTGGTGATTTTTGTAACGGGTAGCGTGGGTGGCCACCTGGTGTTTACTTTGGTTACAAGATGGTGGATGCGGGCCGGAAACTAGGACCTTGTTTACTAAACTTATTATCTTTTCCAGGTCCTGTGGTTGGTTATAATAACATGAATGGTGTAAGATGGTAGTATTGGGCACTGAGAGACGTCAGGCTATATGATTTTAGTGGGAGGAATAATTTAGGCGAACATGATCAAGCATTTTTATCTCGCGCGTGGGTTGGGCGATAATAGATGGTTTTCTTGACTAATGGTTTGTTGACATTACCGATTCAAGCAGGCTCTCAGCGTGTGGGTAGGGTATGCCGTATTGGCCTTGTAGTATTATTTTATGATTATTGTCTACTAGTTGACTGACACTGCACCAATGGAATTGTATGAATGACCAGGCATTCCTGTCTGGACTGTACAGCACTGGATTTGCTGTGACAGAATTCTTTGGTTTGACGTTCCCCGTACAAGACAGTGGAAACAATCCACTTGGCGGCGCCATAAGGTGTGAGGTGCTTCATGGGGTTACCCCTGGTAAGTTTAGGAACTGCATGTGACCAAGTACTCTGGTCTAGACTGCGTAGCATTAGATTGGCTGTGGCAGAATTCTTTGATTAGTTGTCCCCCTTACAGGGTAATGGAAACACCTTCTTGATGATCACATGATGCGACACCATAGGTAGAGTCGTCTGACTGGTTGTCAGTGACTCTAGGGTAAGTTGAGAGGGCGTAGCAAAAGGCTACAAACACCCATCCAGTTTTAGTCTAACGCCAAGACTGCATCAGTGTCATTGTGTTAGAATAAGTGTTGTAGATAATATTTTGTGCAGTGTCGTCCAGATGGGAGAGAGAGATAATGATGATTGGGACTGGTTTATTATTATTTGTAGAGAGACTACTCTTGGGTTTATGAAGAGCCATTGCTTGAACGGTATGTCTTATTATTGCTATTTTTTTTTTTTTTTATAAATATTGTCGGTATATATTTTGAATTACAGAGTGGTAGCTTGGCGTCCATCCTCATAATTTTGTACTGGGATTGAGCGTCAAGCTCCACTGTTTACATTAGTCAGTTAACATCCCGCTTCTAGGTAGGTGGGTGTATCCCTGATATTTTCATACAAATACTTTGTCTACAAGCACCGTAATAACTTAACATTTTAATTTGTACAACACACAGTATGGGGGTGGGGTGAGTATTCATTCCGCAAATATACATGTCATTATTGACCTTGAATATTAACTGTACATGGGAATATCTATTGATTATTCGTTACTTTATTTATCACTTGAGGGGATCGGGGCTCAGACCAGTCCATTTTTGGTCTGAACACCGATCCTCATCAGCTACACGTGGGTTGTCGGCACCCCCTACCCTGTGGAACCAGGATGGGCGGTACCGAGTTTCCCATTGTTATAATCAGGAGCAGTCTGCACATCTTTTCTAATATGCATTCTACCCCCCTTTACAACTTAGAGATGTGTAAATGCATCTCCTCAGATCACTTCCAGACAGCACCTAGTAAGTCGGGCCTTTTTAACGAAGTGTAGTACAAGGTTAAACCCGTCTTCTGTCAAGGTCTATGCCCGTTTTTTTCTTGTGGAGAGTCAAGACTACTCCTGAAAAGACTCCGCCCCCAGCCTATCCTAACTATGCGCACGCGGGGCAGGAATATATTAGTGCTATAGACAGTTTTAGAAATTTGATTCTTTCCTAATAGAATGGGTAGACTATCAGCTAAGGGTTGTTAACCAAGTTTTTGCAGCCGTTCGTCAGAGAATTAGTAGTCCGTGTCCCCCCTCCTCAGCTCAACTGTTGAGCGGAGACCCGGTTACTTTTGGCGCTACGACGGCGGTCAAGACTAATGTTTCATTTGTTTTCTTTTTTTTTTCCTCGACGGCGGTCAACTCTGAAGCCGCACGTCTCCATTATTAATTTTGTTATTACTAATTTACCCGGGTCGAAACTTGACTTCTTGTTGTTTTGCCTCAGTCCCGGTTAAATTTTGGTCTAAACATGGCCTAAAATAGCTTAGTCTCGTACCTTTGGGCAGTTGTTTTCCATCTTTCGTTTTTCGCTGGATCCTGATTTACAGTAAAATCAAAGGATCCCACGACTGGGAGATGTTGTGACCCGGCGACCATTACACATAGCCAAGATGATGGGACTACACATTTTGTACAGCGCCTCGTCCCACCATCCTGTGGGTTTTAGCTACTGCTCCCCCCCACAAGGAGAAGTCGCCTTTATGTTGAAGGGAGTTAGCACCCTGTGAATGTCGCCAGTTCACCGCATATGTCCCGTAACTCCTTTTCCTTGTGACCTCCGTTATACTTTCTGAGTGTAACATGCCTTGGCAGGAGTAGTACACGTCATTGCCCAGTGTAGCATGTCTGTAACAGAAGCAAAAGAGCCACGTATTATGTACTCTCGTGCGCTGTCACGGAGCGTTCCACCTTTGAATGTTACTAAATATTCTGCGTTCTTATGTTCTTACCACAACTTGCCCAGGATTCCCTGAGGAAGGGCTCTTAGTTAAATAAATATTGGGCTGCTTTATATATTAGTTTTTAGGTAATTTACTTTCTATTCGTTGATTTTTTTGTGATGAAGGGACCGCTGTCAGGAGTCGGCCCACCCCGGGGCATAATGACTGCCATGGTCGGGCGTCCACCCCAGTGCCCTTCGCAGCGTCAGTGACGCGTAACCCCAACGTCCTGCCTCCTGTCAGGCACCACTGACACCAGGCATGTGGGCAGGCTCCTGTCAATTGTGCAGCCCCTCCATCTTTGAGGAGAATATACATGTATGCATGCTAAAGAATAGACAGTGGTATTCCCCAAGTGACTCCTGTACTGTAGCCCGATCCTAGCGGTAACAACAGCACAGGGGTCAGATATAGATGGTACTTGCTTGGGGAAGTTCACATCGCTCGTTGGAAGCGTTGGTCCCGTTGAGTGCACATAGGTATTGTATAGAATTTTGTGTTTCTTTTGAATGCTAAAATTTTGCGATACTAGGATCGGTTCCGAATGGATCCCTACTTTAAAAGAGTCGCCGAATTAATGATAAGAGTGTTGAGCTAGGCAACCGGGCATGGGACACTCAACCTGAAAGAAATTTAGGTAACCCATGGGTCCATAGGGAGATGGTTGGACCAGCCTACCCGACCCAGGTTTCCCTGGTTAGTGAATTATTATTGAACAGGTTAGTCGACAGAACCCTACCTACCCAAACTGGCGGGGCCCAGCGAATTCCCTGCTACATTTCAGTTTAGTACTTGTACTGCCGAATTCTCAATTCACCAATTATACCTGTACGACATTAGGTCAGGTCTTAACACTCGTTACATTGTTATATAATAACTTCATAAACCGTTCCTGGGTCCTTCTCAGATGTCCCTGGTCTTACTGTCTTTTGGGTAGGTCCCGGTCCGGTTGCTGTGGAGGTAGGCGGGGCCGATCTAGGAGGGGCGTTTGGTACCGCTTCATGTCCCATCACTTGTTGGGGCCAGTCCGCTCCGACATCGGACCAGCCAGCGTCGATGAGGCGAGGTACTCCCATAGGTACAGGAGTGGCTAGCCCAGAGGAATATCTCAAGAGTCTGGCCCTAGTATTGTACTTTAAGTTACTCATCATTAGACGGGCCAACTTCTTAGACACTCTCAGGGTATCCGGCAGCGGCACATTAGATGGATGCTGCCCGGGTCTGGTCGCCGCTCCCATCAGCTGCGCCCCCCAGGTAACTGTCAGGGTGTACTTCAGGCACAGTTGGGTCACCAGTAGATCCTTAATGAGCACATAACCTTCTGTATAAGTGTGGTCGGAAGGCATGGCCAGTTCTCCCAGAAAGATTGTCTCCATCATATGTGGGTTAGCAAACTGTACATATAACCCATCTACGGTCTTCCGTCTGATGTACCTCCATTTTCGCCACACGAGGACCACTATGGCGATGACCAGTACTGCCAATAGTATAGCAAGTACAGCCACCGCAGTGGGGTTGGCGGTCGTGTCCGGGCATCCAGTCAGTTCCTTCTCGCGGTGTAGCAACTCCTCCAGGTCCGCCGTTTCCAGGGCCATGGCCCGTGGTAGAGTCATAGCTAGTCCAGCTAGGGCAGCCTTGCCCTGGTGTCTCCTCCAGCATTTCCAGAGGATACACCCGATTATTGTCACTGCTATCACTATGCAGAAAATCGTGAGGAGGCCGAAGCCGCCCCCGAAGTTTCCTATAGAGAACCACGGGGCGTGTTTGTCCACTTCGTAGCGGTCAGTCGCCTTTTTGATGCCCTTACCCAAGTCTTTTTGGTGTTGTTGGATTCGCTTGGCCAGAGAGGGTACAGGTATCTTGACCTTTAGGTTCTCAATTTCCAGCAGCTCTTTCCTAATCGTTTCAGGGATAGGGTCTGACTCTAGCATAGTGGGTTCATGTTCGGACCTCGTAAAGTTGGTGTCCCATCCCTTCACATGACTCGCCGCTTCCAACAAGTCATTGTGTGGGTACACGACCATGGTGATCCTTGTGTGTTGGTCACAGTTCCTCAGACTATATGGTATCCAGGATCCTTGTGTTTGAAATGCACAGTCGCATTCCACCTGGACACGTGCATAGTTTTCTATGTTCACCTCCACCGCGGGTTGATTCCTGCAGATCATTTGGCCCCGGGTGTCAGCGCTGACCACGAGCATGTCTCCGTCGTCCAGATACACGGCCATTTCTCCAAAGTCCGCTTCCAAAAGATAGTCCAGTTTACACTTTTCCTGTATGGCTGTGTCATTGCGCCTCAGCAGGGCGGCAGTACAGGTGTTGTCCGTTATCTTTTTCATGTAGGGCAAATCTTTGCAAAGCGTGATGGTCTGCCCATAGCAACCTGACCAACTGCCACTGGCCAGTGGTACATAGTACTGGCGGGACATTGACATGGCCACACTTTTAGGTAGGTTAACTATTTGGAGAGCGTCCTTCTTTTGTCGTCCTTTAACCGACACCGGCACAGGGAAAGTTAGCACTTCATAGACTCTGAACACGTGTTCATCAGCCACCACTGGCACTCGGACATACACTATCAGTTTCTGGGTAATCACATCAAACTCAAATGAAGGCTGACTGTTCCCATAATAAAAGGAGGGGTCCTTGAACGCCACATGGAACCTGGGGTAGGTTCCCTTCAGATACCTGTTGACTTCCAGGACCCCTCCCACCATATACTGTCGAGGTACCAAATCCATGGTTAGCTGGCCCCTTGTCAGGTGCTGAACACCCTTCCTGAACACGCGCGTTTGTTCGATTAGTGATTGGAGATAGACCATTTCTCCTAGTTTATCTTCCAGAGCTACGGGTATCATGTTCAGGTATAACTCCATCCAATCTACTTTATGTTGGATGAGTCTCATTCGCCGACGAGTTCCGTTATGCGCTTGATTCAGTGATTTCAAATTGTCCAACAAACCTATCACAACATGATTCACTCGTTCAATTGCCTCGTCGTGTTTATCGTTCATTAGTGCCAGATTCTCGATCAACTGGTCAGAGGATTCTTGCAACACTCAGTTCCCTATTATACTTGACATCAGCTGAAAGCCCCCTATTCCATGATGTTGGAATTGGAAAGGACGGCCATCCTGGATCGTCTAACATGGGGGGTAGTTTCTTCATTCTTTTGACCCTTCCGCCTGAACCTGATTCTGACCCTTGGTTTTCAGGTCTCTGTCGGGTGTTCTTAATTAGGGAGCTTAAGGTTTCATTAAGGATTTCCCTATACCGACCTTTGAGCGCCCTTGATGTTTGGTCCATCCAGCTCACCAGCGCTCTGACACGGTAGCAGGCTCGATCGAGAGCTTCTCCCCCTTCTGGATATCGGTGACACACTTGGCCAAAGGTAGCCTTGATGTAAGAGCGTTTTTGCGGGATGGTGATTAGAAAACCTTGCCGGACATGAGTGATATCCGCAGTGGACATCAGCTTTCCAGGTTTTAATACCACCCCGTATTGTTCCAAGGCTATGGTCTCGGCATTAGGGGCGAGCTCGTCAGTCGGGCCAGAGTCATTACGGAGCCCCTCAATGCCTCCTACTATGGCTAAGATGAAAAGCACTGACCACTTCATCGTCATTGGTTTTAGCACTAGTCCGAGAGAGTTTTAAAGTTTATAGTTCATCCAGAACACTTTCACAACGAAGTTACCACCACTCTTCTGCGCACTACGATCATCCATGCGCCGAAGTATGCCCTCCTCTCGGGCCCCCTGGTCCGTTTAGTTTGGGACATGCTCATAGAGGTTTCGCCCACTGTCACTCACCACTCGTCTGATGGTTCCGCTCTCGTCTTTGGTGACCGTGATCCTCAAGTTCCTCACACGTTCGCAGGACGAGGGGCGCATTGCTCTGAGGGGTTTTGGCCTAGCAGGCTCCAGTCCGGGACGGCCCCCGTTGGGTCATACGACGGTTGGCTCGATGGGTACGGGTGCGGCACCTGCGGAGGGTTCGTCGTTGGGAGTGGGCTCGGCCACAGCGGACCCCCCGGCTGGCTGGTTGGTGCCCACTGCTGCTGGTTCCATAGTAGTGGTGAGGGATTGGCGCTGCAGCTCGACGTCAAGCTGCTCAAGTCTAAACAGGCGGGGTCCGCGGGCTGCAAGTGGTGGAGGAGGGGAGTTGCTGCTGGCTCGTTTCCCACCGGTGGGGTTGGCGCGCGTTGGTCAGGCGCTGCCTCCACCTTTAACCCTGGAGCGGCGGCGGTTGGTTGTTCCTTTTCTGCTCGCCTTTCCAGTGTGGGCAGAGGTCGACCGCTTCGTGTTGTTCGCTGTCTGGTATCTTCCCCGACGCATTTAGAGGGTTGGATGGGCCTTTGAATGAAAGGGGCAACCTGAGCCTTAACCTCAGCTAACTGTTTGTCCGACTTAGGCACTTCTAGCCCCACTGTCCTCCTAATTTTGTCAACAGTCTCAAATAGTTGGAACAGTGGTTGTGTAAGGTCCCAGAACCATCCGGCCTGGATCTGCACAGGTCTGGCGGCAGCGTCTCCCTTCTGAGCTGGTTTGGCCACCGCAGTCAGCCTTGGCTTCACTCACCTCAGATAAACTGTAGAAGTCTTTGCTCGCGGCTTTCCTTTTGGCTGTCGCCGAACTAGCAGACTTCTTGGCTCCTCCTGTGGTCGTTTTGGTGGGCCGCCGGGCTGGTGTTCTCGGCTTCTTTCGGGCAATTCCGGTGTCGGTTGAGTCCGGGCGGACACCGCCCCGGCCTGGCCAACTCCACCGTCTAAGGTTCTGAGGTGGTCGCTTCTTAGTACTCTTCTTCTCGGTTGCCTTTTCTTTCATTTGGTGAAGTCCTAGAAGAATGGCCCAACGAACATTCCCTTGGCGGGTAGCGCCCTCCGGTGGGGGCGGCTAACTCGTTTCCTTCTCAGGGGGACGATGATCCTTCCCTCCGTGTCCGCAGGGAAAGTTGTAGTTCCCTTTGGATTGCTGTGGGGCCGGAGGGCTAGGCAGTTCCCCATGAGTCGGAGGATCAGTGTTCCAGCTAAGTTTCCCTTCCGCCCCTTCCAGGAGAAGTCTCCAACTTTCGTTTAGAGATAGAATCAATGTCTATCTCCGTTTCCTCCCGGGCTGGGCTAAGTGTGGCAATCACCTGCAGCAGAGGTGACCGTCTAGGAGCAGAGTTGCGGACCGACTGCTGGATCGGGGTAGATCCCACGAAATTATAGTGGATCCGCCTGCTCGTGTCGCCTCCAATTTTGGAGCCGCACTTCCTTTTTAGGTGGGGGACGCTCGTGTCTGGTTCCAGGGGATGACGTCAACCACTGACGTCCCTTCCGGTCCGTGCACCCCCTTTGCCACCCCCCTGGGCGTGGCTAGGTGGTCATGAGGTAGACCACCTGTTCCATTAGCGTTGCTGCTAACTGCACCGCTTTGCCGAACTTTATTTTCACAAGGCGGTTTCGTCTTCCACATTAGTCACTCATGTCGTCGCTTTCCCCGTCGTCGAACATGGCGGCGTAGTTAGGCTGACGGTTCCGACAAAGGTTATACCCCCCTTTCGTCGAAACATGGCCCTTATCTGTTTTTCCCGGGCTCAACACCGGTGTATCGCAGACCGGCGCGTCACCACTAGGTAGTTTTATGGGCTTGTTGTTGTCTGGAGGGGATCTCCCCACCAACGGCTGGTTTTTGCCCTTTCTCTTAGCTCGTTTGCGTTTCCTCTGTCCATTAGCGCCAGCTGTTCCCGTTCACAGGCGGCTTTGTTGGGAACAAAGGGTAAGTTTGGTAACAGCGCGGAGTCCGCACTGTCGCCCTGACCATCAGTGATTTGCCCATCCGACTCTGCTAAATCGGTGGGACTTGGACCAGGTTTTTGTGTAGGTACCTTCCTGGCCATAGGAATTGCATCATGCTCACGGGGACCGGTCGTTCCCGTTGAGTTTTCAGTCTCAGCACCCCTTATTTTGCCATCCTTTTCAGCAATTTCACCCGTCGGGGTGTGATGCAATTCAGGTTTTCGGTCAGGATCTGCCCCTTTTGAGTTAGTGATTATTGCTTCTCTCACCAGTTTGGGAATGATATGAGGGATGGCGGGAGACCAAGGCCCATGTGCAGGTTTGAGCTTTGAAATGTTTACTAGATGTGGTATTTGTTTCCCAGTTTTCAGCGACACTAGCCTAACAAGATGGTCCCCCTTAGTTTCGACTACCCTGTATGGTCCAGTGTACCTGTTTGAGAACTTAGACGCTTTATTTTCACTAGCTAAAGGGTCGTACATGTATACCATGTCACCTTCATACATCTGAGTAGGCCGCGCCCGCTCATCAATTCGTAACCTCAAATCCTTTTCATAGTTTTGAACTACCCGTTCTGCCATATTCCTAAACATAGCAATGTTGTCCTTTGTTTGCATGAAGAATTCGCAATCGTTCAGGGTTTCAGGGATTGTTCCCTGCTCAGGCATTCCCATACTGATTGGATCTCTGCCAAACAGTAGGGTGTGAGGGCTGTAGCCCGACCGTACACTGATCGTGGACCGAACCGTCCACAACGCGATGGGGAGCAGATCAGTCCAATTACAGTGGTCATCAGGAATGTAATAAGCGATCAGGTTCTCAATCGTTTTATGCAATCTTTCTACCCGAGCGTTGCCGGTCGGCATTCGCCCCGTGGTGAACGTTTGTTTGCACGCTAGTCGTGTAGTAATTTCCCGGAACAGCCCCGAGAGAAAGGCTGCCCCCCGGTCAGTGTGCAGACGGTTTACCCGTCCATACGGACACACTATTCCGGTTAGGAAACAGTTGGCCGCGGTCTGCGCGGTTGCATCTTTCGTGGTGAAAGCCTCTGGCCAACATGTTAATAGGTCTATGAAAGTCATGATGTATTTTGACCCCATCTCTAGCCCTCTTTAGTGGCCCAATGAAGTCACACTGAACTACTTCAAAGGGTCGGGTCGGCCTCTCCCAGGATTTGGCTAAGGCCTTGAAATGTGGGGCCCTCCTCCTCAAGGAACAGGTTTCACAAGCTTTCACGTAGTCTACTATATCGGCATTCATGTTTCGCCAGTAGAATCTCTCAGAGATTTTGGTAGTGAGATTGCTGATCCCTACATGTCCCCCAGCTAGAATATCATTATGTAACAGCCTCAGGACTTTGGGAATTAACCTTCCTGGAACTATCATACGTGGTTTTAACCTTACCAGTTGGTCTTGATGCTTGTTATACCTTTTGACGTTGAACCTACAGAGCACTCCCGGTGCTACCATTCCCACAAAGTCGGCTTGATCCATTACTCGCCTAGCTTTGAGGGGATCTGGCGGTAGGTCTCCGTCCTGCAGATAATCGATCAGTTGCGCGCACTCTGCATCTTGGAGTTGCGCGTTTGTCACCGTAGCCACAGAAAGCTCCTCATCTTGAATTACGGCCTCAAACAATTCACATCCCACGGCGGGTTCATATTCCTCACCCGGGACGTGTTCGTGGTAGACTCTGGACAAGTAGTCCGGCAGAAAATGAGTTGCTCCTGGCTCATAAGTGATTTCAAAGTCAAAGTCTGACAGCGCTAAAGCCCACCGTCTCAGCCGGGCTGACGGGGCTTTGTAGGCACTCTGTAGCAAGGGGATCAACGGTTTGTGATCTGTCACTATTGTGATTTTAGCTCCCTGCAACATGTCCTCATAGTTCTTAATACTTTTAATCACTGCCAGTGCTTCCTTTTCCGTTACCGAGTAATTTAACTCGGCGTCACGGAGGGTACATCCCCAGAAAGCAACAGGACGGTAGATTTCGTCTAGTTTATGACAAACCGCTGCACCGCACGCGGCGTCAGATGCATCTGTTAACAGATAGAAATGCCCCCCTATATCCGGATGAATTAGTAGAGGCGGCGAGGTTAGCAGTTTCTTTAACTGTTGAAACGCCTCCTGGCAGGCCTCTGTCCATTCGAAAGACACTTCCTTCTTTAACAGCCAATTTAATGGTTTGGCTAAATCAGCAAAATTCGGGACAAACTGGCGGTAGTAGTTGCACAGTCCCAAAAAGGATTTAATAGTTTTCACATTATGTGGGCGGTTAAAGGCTGTGATCTTTTCTGTGGTTACCTTTTGTGTCGCCACCCCTTCTGCGTTTACTACGTGGCCAAGGAAGTTAATTTCACTGCGACACCACTCACACTTAGATGGTTTCAGTTTGAGATTGGCCTTTGCCAAGGCTCGGAGAACCATTTCAACACTTGCCAAGTGTTCATCAAAAGTGGTGTCATAGACGATCACCTCGTCCAGGTATGCTAAGCACGTCCTAGGAATCAAGCCCTTTAGCGCGATGGCCATCACCTTGGTGAACTGCCAAGGCGCGCCAACTAAGCCGAAAGGTACGCGCTTATACTGATACACACCCATTGGGGTTTCGAAAGCAGTATATTTTCTGCTGTCTTCTTCGATTACACATTGGTGATAGCCACTTAACAGATCTAGGGCTGTCCAGATAGTGGGCCTTTTATACGCCATATATAAGAAAAGTGACCGAGCTGTGGGCATTGGAAATTTATCTTTAAAAGTGACCTGATTAAGCATACGAAACTCTGTACATAGCCTAGGTTTACCGTCTTTCTTTTGTACCACCACCAGCGGGCTTCGCCATGCTGATTCACTGGGTTCTATTACACCTATATCTATAAGTTGCCTAACTTGTTCATCGATGATATCCATTTTCTGTGGAGAGTATCGGTACGGTCTAGAACTTATTACTCCCTGCGACTCATCCACAATGATTTTCATCGGCGCTATTTCACACTGACCTAGCTCTTCCATTGAGAACGCCAGCGCGTTTCGGTTATTGTTAAGCATTTGTTTAAACCTTACTCTTTGTTCTTCATCTAGGCATGATTCGGACAGATCTATTTTGTCTACGTTCTCATCCATTTCATTCTGGGGTTTCTTTTCAAGAGACTCACTTTCTGTTCGTACCGCGTCTTTCATTACTTCTACAGAAATCGACAGATGGACATCGGGGTCTCTGTTTTCGTTAAATAACACAAGTCTAAGAACTCTTCTATCTGGTCTTGGTGTACCTCGGGCACGGCGCATTCTTCTGCGAAAGCTAATACTTCATGCGGAGTAATGATCTGCATTTCGTCTAGTGGATTCATGACTTTAATCCACCACTGACTTCCCACTGTATTAACGCACCCTTCCACCAGGACTGGCGCGGTTACCGCCGGTGAGCAGTAGGCTACGGGTGAGTCTATCCCCAGCGGCTCCCGGGTGGTAACCGGTATGATACACTCATTTCCCGGCGGGACTTTTACTGTTTCTTGACTAACTATGGGGTTTCCGCAAAATACCTCTATCTTTGCGCCTGGTAGGGATAGGTCTGAACGAAGCACGGTCAATAAATTTCGGCCTATTACTATGGAGTGGCACAGGTCATTGACTATATTGAAATCATAGCAAACCACCGATCCCTGGATTGAGAACTTACATCGAATTTGCTCTAATATTTCCTGGGATGAGTTGTCAGCTAAGCTAATTTCCCCTTTTGACACTTTCCACTCGTCTAAAATACATTGTTTAGGAATCTGCCGTCTACAAAGGGTAGACATGAAGCAATCGCTTGCTCCTGTGTCTACTAAAGATTTAACCTCCTTCTGATCATGAAATCTTAGGGTTAGGAAAAATGCTTCGTCTCCTATCTCTCTCCTAGCCGGTCCGTCCACTGCGCCTAATTCTATCGTGGAATGAACGGACCCTTCCTCTAGTTTCCCTGACTCTTTTGCTCAGTACCACTAGCTTTTCCATCTTTATACATTCGTGGTGGTTTTTCCTTCAACCTATTCTTTAACCACAAGCACGCCTCCGTAGAGTGGCCATGTTGTTGGTGAATGATACAAAACTTACTTTCATCGAAAGGCAACCTAGGTCTCTCCCCTTTCTGCTGAGTTTGCGCATTCTTTCCTTTGTCTACTTCTCTGCTCGGGGCGTTATTGGTTTTAGCCTTCTGATCTGAATTCCTTTCGCCTTTCTGACTTTCATACCGATCTTTTCGTTCATAACCTTGCTGTTTATAACCACCACTGCTCTGGGGAGTTCCACTTTGCCCCGGTTTGGGTTTCTGAAACCATGGGGCGGCCTCCAGCCGGGCCAGCACCACACCAAACCGCTCAGAGATGGAGTTTAGGGCCGCGGTCTCCTCTGATTCTTGGGTTCCAGCCAGCTCGCTCACCGCATTGGATATCTTAGTTCCCCCTTTGCCTTTGTCCAACGATTCTAGTCTCGTTGCACAATCCACCGCTTCGGTGAACGACTTAGGGTCCAGTATAGCTACTTGTCTGGCTACGCCCTGTTTTAATCCTTCTAAAAACACAGCTAACATCATGCTTTCGCTTGCTTCTGCCTTAACCTGTTTTTGTTTCAGGACACCTGCAAATTCGATCACGCTCTGGTCTTTCCCCTGTTTAAGGCCACAGAACTCTGCGTGTTTCTGCCACTTAGCTCTTCGGTCACCGAAGATCTTTGTCATCTGAGCTTCTAGTTTCTCAAATGTATTTTTCTCGCTTTCAGCTAAGGCTCCTGCCCAGTCGTCTGCCCTTCCCTTTAGGCCTAACAACGCCATATTCAGGAGATGGGCGTCCGACCAGTCATAGATAGCCTTCAGTCGCCTCAATTCCCTGAAATACTTTTCAATCTGCTCATCTTCCTTTCCACTAAACCACGGTAACCTAATATTTGGTGACCATTGTGGGACGTTTCCCGCACTGGCGATGGTACTTGGCCCCATGCCATGCCTAGCTGCGGTAAAATATCCCAGATATTCGGCTGATTCGGTGAGCTCGGAGGGTTCGGAGGATTTGGCGGATTGTTCTGACCTGGAGGGCCCGGCGGACCTGGCGGTCCCGGTGGGCCGGATGGTGGAGGATTCGGTGGATTTGGAGGGTTATTCTGACCTGGTGGGCCCGGCGGATTGGGTTGATTCGGAGGGGGGTTGTTAACTTGGTTTAGAGGAGGGTTATTTAGAAGGTTTTGGGGAGGGTTGTTAAGTTGGTTTGGAGGTAGGTTATTAAGAAGGTTTTGGGGAGGGTTGGGCCCTGGTGGGTTCGCCTGATTATTTTGGCCTCCCAGCGCCTGTTGATTTAGAGGAGGGTTAGGCCCCTGCGGGTTCGCCTGATTATTTTGGCCTCCCAGAGCCTGTTGACCCTGTTGGTTACCCGCTCTTCTTTGACCCGCTTGAGGATTGCCTCCCATTGCTTGTACTAGGAAAGGATACAGCATATTTTGCCGTATGGCCTCAAGGTCTATCCCACCTCCTACTGGCGCGCCTCGGCCCGGTTGTTGGGTTGGGATCTGGCCATCCCCATCATTTTGCTGAGGTCCCCCAGGGTTTATCCCACAATTAGGCTGCAATGCCCCCGGATCTACACCCCTAGCTCCCCCTTCACCGGGTTGCTGAGGTTGGTTTTCGGCGTAAAATAAGCTGAAAAGTATTACCTTGTGCAGTCTGGAAAGAACCCATAAGGGTTGGCCGGACGTTAAACTACCCCAACAAACAAACAAACGTCACCCCCTTCTCCTAATAGATCCACCAAAGGTTCACCTCCCTCCGCCATATTTTCTTCGTGGCGGTTTTGTATGTTGTTATTGTCCCACTGTTCTTTCACAGTAACTTCCTCCTCACTAATTTCGTCCTCACTCACCTGTTCGGTTTTCTTAGTTGTACCTAAAACATCCTCGTCTATCAATTCAAATGATGACGAAGATGATTTCTCTCCTCTAGCTAATTTTCTATTAGGACTGCCCTCTCTGGCATTTGCGGCAGCTTGTCCTGTTTCACTACTTTCTTCCTCGTTTTCGCTTTCATATTTATCATACAGCTCATGGACTGCAATGTCCCTTTCTTCTACGTGATAGGCTTTCTTTACCGTACTGCCTTCCTCATCTCTATCTCCACCTTCCCAATTACTTTGGGTCTCTAACGTTCCCTTTTCTGCTTTATCCTGATCGTTTAACCTCTCAAACTCTTCACGTTCTTCGGGACCTGACTCCGTTAACCCTTTTATTAGCTCTGCTGGATTAGGATTATTCCCTTCCGACTCCGAATTCAAAACTTGAGCTTCTGTTCTTACATAAGCGTTGTCTAAGTTCTCTTCAACATCATATGTTAACCTATAGGGTTGTAAATTACCTACTTTGTCGCTGTCTCCCTCTGCTTCCCTTCCCACTCCCCTGTCCCTTCCCACTGTCTTTCCTTTAGCTACAGTGGGATAAGGAATGGACACCCCCGGGTTGGGGCGAGTCGGTGTTACCAGTGGGTGACTGATAGACTCAAGTCGTTGGGGTAATGGATAGGTGAGAGAGCTCCCATCAGGTAGGGTTACCGGATTTTCGGGGCGTCTCCTCCCTGATGGGCTGGAGTTATCTGCGATGTTTTGTCGTTGTTTCTTGTTCCCCAAGGAAAATAGGTTATCCTCATCGGAAGTTTCCTGTTCGCATTCACCTCCCACTGCGGGTAGTAAACGATAGGGAACACCTTGATCACACCACGGATTGTTCACATCGGGTTCACAAGTAGAGTGAGAGCTAGCACCAGGTTCGTGGTCCGTAGGTGGTACGTACCCTGGATTCCAATATTGCTGATATTCTTTGAGACGGTTCCACCCTTCAACTCGTCCCGAGTATGTTAGGGTTTCAAGTCCTTCGTCAAGAACCGGCCTATCTTTGGACCCTAGGTGCCAGGGAGATGGTTTACCTTTGCCACGGGTTTGGTAATTCTGTGCACCTTCGGGGCAGAGCTGCTTGGGTCTGGCTGATACCTCCTGTCTCTGTGCCTCCCCGTCTAAGGGATTACCTACCTGGTGGCGGTTTTCCACATTCCCTGTATATGATGTTGACACATCGTGTCCTGCGGGCCGCAAAGAGTGAGGCTTGGGGTTAGAAGAAGCCTCAAAGTCACCGGTGGCTGACATCAAGGATGAGCAAAACAACAAAAGTCATGTTTCGGGTAATCTCCACCAAATGAACTATTGTTAGAGTTTGATTTAAACTTCTCGGTGTATGTATTTAGTTATCCATGAGTCGTTTGTCCAGGTTGTCTGAGTCAATCAGACTGCGTTTAAAGTTAGTTCGTCCACTTCCCAATAGTTCAAAAGAAATGAACGATGAGGGAGCTCTTAATATGAAAGGGTTTTATTCAATAAACATCTCATCCCGAGTCAAAGCCACCGTGAATAAGTCTTCATCAGTCCACCTCCCATCTCCTACCAGCAATCAACCACATTTAGAATACAAGTTGTTCCAACACATCCTAGACCGCCCTAGTGCTCAGCTCTATCACAATCCTTTGTCCGAGGTAGTTGGTATAGATAAAACTCCAGTACACTGCGCGGGAGCTGGTATACTAACTCCAAGTAGCTCCTTTGCTGAACTCACTCAGCTGACATTCTCACTAAACTGCCTGCTCCTCACCTTGCAACACCTTTTATACTGGTTAACAGGTGGCGCTGGGAGCGTAAAATATCTCTTTCTAGAAGTAGACTTGCTAAGCCTGATCCTTACTAGATTACATAACATGATGATATATTAAAAGTGCTAAGCTATTAGTACCTTAGTGTGGCAGCACTAAAAAGAGGGCATTGGGTCCCACTGCTACAAATAGGCACCTCATTTCATAGATTTGTCACTGCCCTTGGGGCGTAAAACTAGCTAAAAAGCTTTACCTTGTGCAGTCTGGTAAAAGAACCCTAACGGGTTGGCCGGATGTTAAACTAAATCCCACCCACAAAGTATGGTTCCCCTGCTAGGTATTTTTTAACGGTTCTCTAAGTGGCTCAGCTCAGGCAGGCTTTAGCTACTCTTGAGGAAGGCTTCAAGCCATTTTTTCCTTCCTGCCACACCTTGGACTGATCAAGGACGATCAGCCTTAATTGGCGGGGGAGGGTGTAACGGGGACAGGCTTACCTGCTCCAGTGCTCAGCACTGCTGTCCGTCAGGCCTCCTGCCACTTCTAGTAGGCCCCCTTCACTGGGCTCTAGCTTATCAGGCCCATTGAGGGGCCCTTGATGGGGGGGGGGGGGGGGGGGGTACTGATGTCGCATGTCGAATTTAAGAATTGGCTATGTTGCCATGTCAAATTTTAGTTGTGTCAAAGCTAAATTTATGCAATCCATCCTATCGTCACACCTCATTATCATCTCTTCCCTACCACCTCACTCTATATCTACCTCTTTACTATCAGTTCAGAACAAAACGCAGTTCTCATTAATTCTCTTGTTATTATGTCTGTCACTCATATTTTGCTTTTACTCAACATGCGGTGTGATATGTTTGTATGTTTATGTATTTTTTACCTAGATTGATAATTAATTAAATCCAATTGTATAATTCTTTTGTACTTTTTATGCAATGAAGCAAGTTGGCTGTTGTGTAAAGCTGGCAGATCCTGGAAGAACGGCATGTATTGCCGAAGGGCTGTATGATGTTTTTAAAGTTCAATAAAAAAAAAAAATAAAAAAAATTTAAGAATAAGCCCTGTAGATTCAAGATGGCAAGGTTGGGCTTTCTTGTTGATTCGGGGGCTGGATGGCTTCCCATTTAGGGGCTGTGCATCTACTGTCTAAGTTGGTTGGCTATCCACCCCCATGTCTACCAAGATGGCCCCTGGCCATCATCTTGGTTTTTGCATGCCGGGGATTCTGGGAAGGTACAGACTAACTTTTCCATCAATCAGAATCCCTGCTTAAAATTGCCACCCTTTTTGATATCCCTTCCTAGAAATTCCTGGAAGGTAACTTTTGGAATGTTTCGTGAAATTGCTACTTAGGCCTAGCTGGGGAAACTCTCTCAAAAGATTTGTAAGTACTTTTACAAGTTATATAAACCTGACTTTTCAACAAAAGCTGTGAGTTTTGTGATTTATTCACGCGACCCAGTTTCCATTTCACTATTCTTGAAAGAATTACACATAGTCGACATATTCCATACCCCTTCAACATTTATTTCTTGTCATTTTATTGTGAAGTGTACACGTATAATGTTCCTTGAGCCTACAATTTTCACTCAAAGTCTTTGTAACTGATACTCATTTTGTTATATTCATATAATTAAAAATGTTCTTATGTTTTTGAATAGACAATTGTTGATTATATTTAAACGTACATGAATTGGAGCACATTGATAATGATTCTAATTTGAAAACATATATCACTAATGTTTCGCCAAACATAGCTATATCTTCCAACAATCGGAATTGTCTACAGTAGTTCAATAGACTCGATAGTTAGCAAGGTAAGACTAATAGGCCGATCCCAGTTTTTAATAAAATTGAAAAATTACCATTTAATATTATTGTAGTGGCTCCACACTCAAATTTCCGGCCGGGGTATAGTGGCCTTAAATGTACAGTAAATATATTTGCCAGGCATGCTGACACTACATTTCTTAAAAAGATATTTTTTACTTAAGCCCCAAAATTTAGGACAGGTAGGGATACGCAACTATTTTTCCCCTTGGCCCTGTGATATGGAATCCGAATGTGCATTAATATCAACTTTCATGAAATTCGAATTATAATTATATTGAATGTGCATTATATTCATTGGTTATAGTCATGGGCACTTATGATAATTTATTTCCCCACAGAAACACTACAGGGCCAATATAGTAGAAGGGAATATTTTGTTTATATTCCCCTCTGGCATAGAAGGTAATATACTGAGATTTATATTCCCCTCTGGTGACAAAATGGTAGAAAATAGTTATCAAAAACCTATTTTCTTGACAGGAGTGGAGAAACAAAATAAAGAACACCATTAAGGGGTATATTTGAAAAGTGATGTTCTCCGTGAAGTCCCAGGAAGATTGAACTGGAATTGGATTTGATAAAAATGTCTTCTGTAACACTACCACAAACTCGCACGAATAGAAGATTGGTAAATCTTTATAGATCGCATATTCCAGCCTTAAAGATTGTCAAGGAAGTCTTCCCGCAGCTATGACTGTGATTTCTGATATTTTGGATTAAATTCCGAGTTAACTTTGCTTGCAGGCTAACCTGAAATGGCCCTATCGTCAGATTGGCAGTCGAGGAAGAATTTGTCGGACACAAACCTTTTTATGATGGAGAACAATATCGCAACAGATATCCAGTTCGTCTTCTCTGATGATGCTACCATTTATGCACACAAGTTCATATTGATGTCTCGTAGCAACGTGTTCTATGTCATGTTCGAAGGCAGCGTGAAGGAGACAAAGAATGCCATCAAAATCGCAGATATCGAACACGATATATTTCAGGAAATGTTGAGGTGAGCATAAATGTGTATCTAGAAATCTTAAAGTTGAACTATCTATTGACAGCAGTATAGATAACAGGCACTCTAAAGTAGAAGAACGGATCCAAGGGAATTATTTATTTTCTCAATTCTGCCTATCCTACTTGCCATTTGAACTGAACAGTAAGCCCGAGACAATAGACAGGCTAGTGCAGTACTGCGAGATGTGTCAGGAAAAGTATATGGGTGTAGACCCCTAAAATCGACAGGGCGACACGGCCTTTTTCCCCCTTAACGACATTCGATATCAGGATTTCTTAAATTCGACAGGGCGACATCAGTATTCCTTAAAATCGACAGGGCGACATCAGTATTTCTTAAATTCGACAGGGCGATATCAGGTTTTCTTAAATTCGACAGGGCGACATGGGGACCCCCCATCTACACCCCCAAGTATGATTTAAAAGTAGCTGTGGCCCAGCCATGATTGTTTGTATCTAAGCTTTTAAAACTTTGGTACCCACTACTAACATCAGAAATAATTTATTCTTCATCATTCTACAATTGATAAATACTACATAACGCTTTATAATTTTCTTACACTTTAGTTTTTGCATAATAATTTTTGAAAACCTTTCACCTTACTCAACTCTTTTGAACCTATCTGAAATACATGTGTTTCAAAATACACGTACCGACAGGCTGTTACATAATATACCATAATACCACTGATGTAGCTGACATTACTTCAGTCAGTAAAATGATATAAAGCAAAATTCTCGAGCGCAACTTTTTTTTTACTGCAAATTGATGAACTCTTACAAAGTTTAACCTTACTTTCAGGTTTCTCTACACAGAGGAGGTCGAGATAATAAGCGAGACAGCATTCCCACTGCTATACGCTGCCGAGAAGTATCAAATCTTACTCTTGAAGGACAAATGTGGAGAATTTCTTGCAGAAGGGGTCCAGTCTTCAGAAAAGGCTCTCACTCTTTTGTCCACCGCTAAGAAGTATCAGGTGGCTAACCTGAACGAAGCATGCATTGACTATCTTAGTAGTAACCTAGATCAAGTAAATGCATCACTTATCCTTGACAAGGCTGTAGTCTATGGAGAAAAGATCCTTGTAGATAAGGTCCTTTCCTACCTTAGCAGTCTAGGACAGACAGCTATACAATGTTTGCATGATCACATTCTTTCAAAAGAAACATTGACTCTTATTTTGGGTTATGAGCATTGGTCTGTAAAAGAAGTCGACCTGTTTAGCATGTGTGACAACTGGGCGAGTGAGGTTTGTCAGAGAAAAGGGATTGATGCTTCCTCTTCATCCAAGCGGGAAGTACTAGGTTCACTCCTGTATAAGATACGCTTTCCAACAATGTCCCCCACTGACTTTACAACGTTGGTATCCCAATCTGGTTTGTTGACACTTGAAGAAGAGGTAAGTGTCCTCAGGTATCTCTGTGGAAGCAAAGTCAAACCATTCACGTTCCTGTGTAGGGACAGAAATGGTTTAACCATAACCCACCCTTCACCTGGGACTTCAACAAACATCCAGTCAGGTAAGCCCTGGAGGATGACAGGGATGAACCTCAAACTGGGGGGAGCACACAAGCGTGTGCAAATTCTGAATCAGGGCAACCCAATCACAGATTGGCACATTATAGCTCAAGCAAATGGTATGACTTACTTCCCTGTAGATTATGCGAAAAATTGTCACACATTTCCGTCTGCCGCAAAGATTGATATCACTGTAACAGATTGTTCCTGTGGTACCCAACCGATACAGTCCTTTAACAAAACTCAAGAGCCGTATACCATGGAGTGGCTGCACGAGAGTGAATGCTTCTTTGGTAAAGCCTTCTCCCCATTCGCTGGAATTGTTTACCAGCTAAAAAATGAATAGTTAAGAGGAATCAGAGTCCCTTGACTGCATTCTCTCTTAAGTCAAACAAATATAGAACCATTAAAAGTATGGTTCTATGGAAATCAAAACATGTACGGGCGTATGATAAGTCAAACACATTTTATTTCGTTTTTTTTAGGTTCAATTTTTATTTCTGCTTTTATATTTCAGATATAAGAAGTACAATGTACTTAGTTAAGTGTTTAAGATTGAACTAGATTGGTTTCTTAATTGAACATTATGCAGTTGAGCTCAAACGCCTATTCCGACTGAAAATAATGAAACGGGTCTATAAGATATCATAAGTCGAAATACACCGCGATGTGTACCGTGATTAACACCTGTGACTGTTCTTAAAGCTTTATATTATGCATCTTTGTATTGCCATAGGGAATAGTGTGCAGTAAGATTACCTGCCTTAGTTTGCTTATAACCAAATCGTGTGTCTTCTGTTAAGGAAGATGAAAAATAAAGTTGGTTATAATATATTCGAAAGAGAATTTTGTGAGACCGAAAGGCATTTGAAGAAGTGCCATTTATTTTCTAAATGTATGAAAAGATTTTGTTTTATAAACGTACGACCATTTGTAGAAGTATGATACATATTTTCTAGATGTATGAAAAGATTTTCTTTCTATAAACTTACGACCATTTGTAGGAGTGTCATACATATTTTCTAGATGTATGAATAGATTTTCGTTCTATAAACTTACGACAACGTAAGGTTCACATGTTGTGTTGCAAGATTGTTTTGATAACAGGTGAATTGAATCTTTTCTCTTGTCCTTTAGTACCCATAGAGCGATTGCCAATTGCCGCGCATGGCCGTAAACTTATGAACTTCCGCTGTATGCTTTAGCATTGCAGGAGCCAAACAAATCGGATTTTCTTATCTTTCATCCACAAGTATAAGGTTATTTTGTAATATATTGTAGCTTTTGGTTATGGTTAACTGTATCTATGCATAATTTTGCTGGGGGATGAGTTTACAAGAGAAAGGAAACGAGAAAATCTGATTGTTTTGCATTGCTCCTATGGGCCGGAAATCAACATTTCGCTACCAAATCCGCGCGAATGATTGGGGTGGCGGCGCGTCTGGCAGGAGGTCTATAGTTTTGAAAAAAAGCGTTTACTATAAGATATAATTTCTCATGTTTGTCTTTTTTTAAGCCACGTGACAAATTTGTCCAAATTCACAATGGAACAACCTACACATGTTTAGTTCACCAGATTTTTGTTTTTCAAATACCAAAGAATCGTGCATATTTTCCTAGTCTTGACTGTATCATGCATAGTATATATATATATAATCACAGGCAATGAGTGATGTATAGGCCTATTCAACATATTGCCAACTTCAAGATATTGTATACACAAGCTTCCCGCAAAGCTGACTGGTTTACCCTACCTTCCTTCTGTATGGATGCTACCCAGTGAAATTGTACTTGTCATGTTGCTGATCTTTACTTCTTTCTATGTTCCTTGTGTAAGACGTGGTGAAGATGTGCTCAGTTCAGCGACCGCATTCAAAGTGACCAGTTGAGGATAGTTGACAGTTGGTCAAATCATTCTATGATCTGGATGCTCAGTTCAGCAACCGCATTCAAAGTGACAGTTGGTCACTTCATTCTCTGTCAGATCAGTGGTGCCCATAGTTACAGGGGGAAAAAAAGAAAAAAAGATTCTTTCTATGTTCCTATAGTTCCACATACTATTCCTCTATTCCACTATGTCTAACTCCTCGTGTTCACATTTTCCCTCCTAGTGTTACAACTTCAATTATTCAAACTATGACCCCCCACTATGGCCACAGCTCTTTTTCGCAGATTGACCATAATTATATCCCTTGGGTATTTCAAACAGTTCACCCGTGAAGTGTTTCTTTCAGCTTTTAAAATATCGCCTTCCTTCTTAAGCACCATACCCACTAGACGATTTTGAGAAGTGCTTTTTCTTCACCGGCGACTATTGATAGTAGCATAAATCAGGGATGCCATTTTTCCTGCTTTTTCCGGATTTCCGGATTTTTGTATCATAATTCTTAATAAAGTCAAAAAAATTAAAGAAAAAAACTTTACCTTTGTATTCAGACAACAGATTGCGCCTTCAAAAAGCTCTTTTTAATGTCAGAATGAACATGATATATGATTCTTTTTCTTTTATTTTCTCCTGCCTAAAATCCTGAAGGTTTCCTGCTTAAAATCCGTAAAGGCTGTTTCACCAATTTCCGGATTTTTCAGGATCATAGAGTAGCATCTCTGCATAATCAGCGGTTGCCCGTCGCCCAATCTGGGTCCCACAGCACCTATAAGTGTAGTGACCAGAGTGGGCGATTGGCCAGTCGCAACAGGATCACTGGTAAAAATCGCCAAACAAATATCAAACTTGCTTGAAAATCCAGTTGCCCTGCAACTTTACTGGGTACAGCTGTTTGAATAATAAAAAAAAGTAGATATAACCTGCAAAATTAAACTGGCGTCATATAGAGATAATTGTGGGTTATAACCCTGGCGTTGAATAACATAACCTATCATTCTATATGGCATAAGGAAAGGATTTAGAGCTTTTGGGGAGGATAACTGGAGACAGGGAGGTGGCATGATTCTCCTTGTCTCAGATGTCAATGGCTCCGTTACCATACTAAGTGTTTACTGCCAATAGTTTCTTAATTATTGAGGGTGCCCACTCCACATGGAAAATCGAACAAAATAATCCCTGTCATGGTAAACACAGGGAGTTAGAAATCTAACCAAAACACGGAAAACGGAATTTTATTTGCCCAATTTCTTGATTTTCTGATTCTTAAGATTCAGGAGATTGCACTTTTCAGGCAGTAGTATTTTGAGTCCCCCCCCCCCCCCCCCCCCCCAGAAACTTCAACTATCTAGAATGATGGATTTAAACTTGGAAAACTTTGAGATCAGAACATATCACCAAAACCATGACTGGGAAAATTTACCTTGGGACAGGTGAAAACCAGATTTTGATTGTTAAATCTTGGAACTGTATGTGATCTAGATACAAAGAATTTTAAACAAAATGACGCTTATATAAATTCCATTTTCGATTTGCAAATTACGGGAAATACATCACATAAAACAAAGAATGGATAGAGTGCGTGTAGCTTTTTCAAAAAGGTATGGAACTTAAGTATTTAGCACAAAATTCTAATCTGAGCTGGCTACTCTACCCCTCTGCATGTCTCCCTGCAGCAATGACAGGGATATCAAACGTCCCTAGAGGACCACCGGCTGTTGTGTGTCTAGCCCTGTCTATGGGACCAGGCACATTAAAGAACACCTCCCTCGGTAAAAGTGTAGGGGTATGGTCTCTACCTTCTCATAGATTTGTTCACCATCACTGTTCTTGATATGACCGTGGCAGGTAATTGGGGCATAAACCAACCAATAACAAACCAACCAAAATTCTAATCTTTAAAACAAAAAAGTAATCTAAGTTCATTTTCTTTTTATAAATGCGTGCCAAAAAGTTCTGAAAGTACAAAATATTTTTGGCATATTTATTTAGCATGAAATACACGATGAATGTAAAAATCTTATTTTAAAATTTATCCTGTATTCTATGCAAGATATTTTTGTTAATGTCTAGCGACGGCAACGATAATAATGTAGAGTATCGCAGTATTCTAGACCCATCTGGCAACATTTCATAATCCTTAAATCTTAAAATTTCACATCATAAAGTGATGACAGTTGACTTTAAATGAAAAATGTTAAAATCTGAAAATTTGGATGATAATAAGCCCATCCCAGTTTACTTCAACATCACATTTAACCATGAATAAACATAGCAATTTCTTTTTGATTTAATCCCCAAACATTTAAGTGTAAAACAAATTGAACCATCGTGGCTTGGTTGACAAATTGCTCCTAGAATGTGTACAATGCAGCTTTACATATTGGCCTTCTTTCCATAGGAACCAATGTTAAAGCCTGTCAGCCCAACCTACAATGTCCAACCTATTTTCTCTAAAATGCAGCATTTTGATTGGCTGGCAAACCTGCAAATCTATCAAATGGTAAAATTTAAGAAATTGTAACATTTTATCAATACTTGGGGACATAGAAAAACATAATTCTTATTTTTTCCAGTAATCCCAACACTAGGTGACAAGGATGGCATTTATGTCTATTTTGTGCAACCCTTGTCCAACCCTGGGATATACACAATGTGGGATGGGCTTATTGAAAGGGTAATCAATGTTAAATGAATCAGGCACACATGCGCCCCCTAGTGACAAAAATGAAATACCTCAAAAATTAGAAATCTTTCTTTAGACATGAGGAGTTGGGTTTTGAAATAAGATAAACTTATCACTGAAAAGCAAACTTATCACTGAAAAGCAAAATGGATTTCGCAAAAAGAGATCTACAACAGATGCTGCCTTTAATTTTGTTAATACTCTATATGTTAATGACAATGACAGCATGATCACAAGTGCAGTCTTTGTTGATTATAAAAAAGCTTTCGATTCAATTTCACATGATATTCTTATTAAAAAAATGAAACTATTTAAATTCTCAGATAATACAATTAAATGGTTTACAAGTTATTTAACAAACTGACAACAATGCACACAGGCAAATGGGTATAAATCATCCATGATGAATGTATCCTATGGAGTGCCCCAAGGATCGACGTGTGGGCCAATGTTGTTCCTATTGTTTATTAATGACATTGTGAGCATAAATATACTTTCTGATATAATACTTTATGCTGATGATATTGTTGTCTATACGAGGGGCACCACAGTGGATAATAATTGTAAAATCTTGGAAAATGACATGAATAAAATCACTGAGTGGAGTGATTACTCAAGGTTAACAATCAATTACAAAAAAACGAAGATTGTCCACTTTGGAGCCAGAAATCGATATGTGCCGAACACACTTACTGTCAACAATAAATGTATAGAATGTGTGGATAGCTATAAATATCTTGGATTCCTCATTGATAGAGAGCTCACTTTTAAAAGCTGTTTAAAAAACAGTCTTAAAATTATATCGCAAAAATTCTATATATTTAAAAAGATAAAAGACCAACTTTCGAGGAAAGGGAAAATTGACGTTGTGAAGTCAATGATATTACCCTATTTTCATTACTGCAATATTTTTTATGAAGTGTGCTCAAAAAAAGATAAAGATGATTTACAGATACTACAGAATAGTATATTAAGAAGCGCCCTTGATGTGAGGAATCCACGAGATATGCATGTTGATGATCTACATGTGTTTTTGAATGTGCCAAAGCTGAATCAGCTTAGAAATAGACAACTGCTTGTTTGTATTTTTAAAGGAATACATACTAAGAATGTTGTACTGAAAGAACCCAATAGAAACCTCCGTATGTTTGATGCTCCTGTGGTCAAACTTAATCACTACAATAAAACCATGTTTAAATCTTCACCCTTATACAAAGGGGGACAATTGTGGAATGGACTACCTGCTAATGTGCGAAATTTGCATGATGTTGATTTGTTTAAGCAAGCTATAATAGGTTATATCTAACTCGGTATATATCTCCTGTGTCTACCATATATGATATGATGTAATCATAAATCATCTCATCCCATAACATTATCACTACCTTCATTATAAATATATGCTAATGTAATGAACCTCTAACAGGAAGTGTATCCTGGATTACAAGGGAGACCGGGAAAAGCTTTTCTTCCCGATTGTAACCAGTTTAAATAACCTGAAATAAAAAAAATAAAAAATAAATATTAGGTTTTTCAACAGCAAATTTAGGGGAACAGATGAGACAGATTTATAAAGGATTATACAGACATAATCACTTATTCAGGTTTTATCAGCCTCTAGTGATTAAATTACATTGGTGACCCCTACTTTTATTGGCTTTTAAAATTTGCTATAGACCTAAGGTACATATTCCTAAGACTTGGTAAGGCTGTAATGGATTTTCAATATTCTACATTCATTTGAATATCTCAAAGTATATTCTCCCCATAGACTTTTGTAGTCAAGGACATTATCTTTCTTATCATCTTACTCAGAAATAAGCATGGTTAGAATTTTTTTTATTGTTTTAATTGGATCTTCTTGCATTGGGAAAACATAAAATTCTGTTTTGGGGAACCTGTTATGGATTAAGAATTGTGATTAAACAGTACGTTATCCCTTTAAGGTTCCAAACATCCACAAAACCCCGCACCAGCGGCCACCACATACTATTAGATGCAGTGGTCTAGTGTTGGAGACTAACCTTTTTTGCTCTCAGCCATCTAGGTCAACACTTTAAAAAATTGTCGGGACCAAGATATGGATGTTCAGAGCCAAGTATGATTGCAAGCAAGAGGTATCCGAGTCTATTTGTAGGAATTCTCGATCATAAATCTGAACGGTATGCAAGTTTTCAGTTTAAGAATATTTGTGGCGTGCAAAGATAATTTCTTGGATACATGCTCTGCCTAAGAAATGAGTATGCACGTTCAAAACCTTCAGATGATGATTGTTGGAGTTTGTCCACTCAGCAATTCTTCAGCTATATCAGGACTACTCATTTTTCTGACCTCAAGTCTAGTATGATTGAATCTATGGGGGTGCAAACGACGGCAAGGTAAGGTGGTGTGACAAGTCACAGCCAAGGCTTGAACCTGGTTCCCCTGCATGCAAGTCGAACACGTTGACCACTACACCACCCCACCTTAAGGTGAAAGATTCATTTGTTTATGATAAAGCGAAATAAAAAAATGCCTTCAAGAAACTTATTATATGCAGACCATATAAAGGAAGCCGATTATATTAAAAAATAGAGGTTATTGTTATTTTAAAAGCTATTTATAAGCGGGGGACACAAAATGAATGGCCGTTTTCCTGCCCCAGCTGCTCTTAATTAGCAATTATGGCCCATACTGAACAGATGATTATCGAAAGTCTTGTGATAAGAGCAACAAACAGGGTTGCCACTGACCAGAGACGTCAACATTCCCTGACATTTCCCTGACAAATTCCATTTGTCACTGACTAATTAGATGACAAAATCCTTTTATTAAATAGCCTTGAATGATACCTAGAACAGTCTTGTCCTTCCATTTAAGCTCAAACTTTCGAAACACAGTACCTTAAACTTTTCTTGGCAACTCTTGTAGCCAAGGCAATTTTGCTGGATCACAGCAATGCATCTTAAAATCACAACATGCCTTTCAAGGGGCCACAATCTACAGAATGATGTTTGCAGAACCAGATTTTTGTGACCTGATGTACAAATTATAACTTTGTGATTTAGATTTGGGGCGATGACATGTTGGAAAATTCCATTTCTCCCTGACCAGGGTCAGTTTTCCCTGACCTTTTTCAAAATCCCACTTTTCCCTGACCAATTTTAAATTCCCTGACTTTTCCCTGACCTTGAAAAAAAGAAAAACGTTTCCCTGACTTTTCCCTGACCAGTGGCAACCCTGACAGACGATTCTCGAAATTCTTGTGATAAAAGCAACAAACAACATGCTGAAGAATCCTTCGGACTTCATGAATGGAGGGATATATGAATTATTCAGGCATAGATAACACGTTCTATTAAATATAACCTTGGGAATTAGCTCCCCTTTATGGACTAAATCCACTAGATGGCCCAACAAAGCCTTATCGCGTTGACCGGGTTAATGTGTACAATTATATCCTGCATGGATTATAAAGCAAATCATTAAGACTCGATCATCTTTATTTTCTTTATATTCAGCACAAATGAACATCTGAATGAATAGACTGTGTGGTCTAGTGACAAGATGATGAAGTGAAATATTTAAAGAAAAGAATAAGTTTATCATACTCTTTAAGAGCATAACACACCAACTAGCAGGTTCAAAATCTGTTTCGAACAAACGATGAGCAGTTCACAGAAGATTTGTAAGGAATAATCATAATCGAAGCCAATCGAGTCCTACACGATTGGTTGAATTCTAGGTGTTTTTTTTAACCAGTAAGTAATTAAGAAAATCTTTGTTTCACTCCTATTTCAGAGATCGCTGAAGCTTTGAAGGGGGTTTCATACGTATACAGCTCTATCTAGGTTGTTTAATGAATTAATCAAATTCCTAAAACATGAAAAGTTATACACTTCAAATGATGACAAAGCCATTATACATGCAATTATGTAGTTACCCCCTTTTGTGTACAAACCTGATATACATGTATATCTAACTGTATGTATGACTTTGTTTTTTCTAAATGATTGCTTACTATAAAATTTCTCGCTCGTTGAATCAACTGATGATCCGAGACGCTGGTTTAGAATAATTAACTACTTGTTAAAGAACGTAATCAGACAACAGAGAAAGAAACCAAAAACAGTTTAAATAGACTATAAACAAATGAAGTGGATACGAAGGGGGTGTTGAATTAAATGTTTCCATAAATGAAAATGAAATTACAGGATGGAAATCCCGATATGAGAATGTTATTTCTTGATCTTGGCCACCTTTCGAGGCGGGGCCCACCGGAGGCAGTTGGTGTCGACAGTGATGGCGGGCCGCTTGTACTGAGCTGACTTAATGTGCTCCTCCACCAGTTTGGGTGTAACGCAGATGACGTGTTGACCCTTCCAGTACTTGACCATGTTCAGGGACTGAAGTGTGCTTATGATGTCGCCTTGTGTGATACTTGTCATGTGGCTATGAAAACAATGAAACAAGTATATATTACATGATACGAGTTTGAATGAAGTTATGTGGTTAAAAAAAAGAAAACATAACAACAAAAATTTACCGAAATTACCTCCGAAAAGTTAACACAATCCCCACAAAAAAACAGCAATTCATCAGTTTGAGTTATTCTTTGTTACTTGTTACTCAATTTATGTCAACTTATGTTAAAAGTTAATTAGAAAATTAATTCATCAGTGTAATGAAAGTGAAATTCAAATATAATCAAATGCGTTCGTAAAAACTGGCATAAGTTTATCAACGTCGCCTGGTCGCTCTCAATAATTTCATTAAAGGCACGATTTTCTTTCCACTCTCAAAAACTATGGGGAAACCAATAGTAAAGGTTCATGATATTTCCAACCCTCACCTGAGATCCTTTATGGACAGAGTCCCTCGGAAGTCACGGAGTATTTCCAGCAGTACCCACGACCAGTAGCTGCGGTAGCTGAGTTTACCTAGATCGGAGAGCGGCTTCTCCGGTGACCCTACCGCCGCCTCCAGTTTGGACAGTTCGTAGCCTGCAACAGGGAAACTACGTCTATCCAATAACTCAAAAAATTAGAGCATGGTGCAATTGGAGACAAATATTAGCCTCAAGCCCTTATTTATGATTTCCTTTGATCCATTACAATTTACTTAGAGTAAGATCCTGTTTAATTTCTGCAACTTTAATATTGAAAAATAACTTTGCATTTGTATCTTAGATACGTAATTACGGATTTACCCTAAATGCCAGCTGCTTGAGCAAACTACAAGATATTCTGAATAGCTTAAGGTCTTAAGACCATTTAGGATTTTAATCGATTCCAAAGTACAAATATCGCGCCCAAAATATCAACACCTGAAGAACTGCGACTTTCTTATGAGAAGAGTTTTACTTACTGAAAGCTATGAGGAATTTGCCGTAACCTTTCCTTTGGTATGGAGGGAGCGTCAGAATACAAGCTACATTGTTCCCATCCGGCGATTCTTTTTCCTGCCCAAAACAATGTCATTTTATTTGAAATGTAGGAAAAAACACTTTTCAAGAAGCAAAATATATCCATTACTGGTACAAGTTTATGAAGCAGTCTTAGCCGTTTTTGTAAATGTTTGTGCTGAAGAGACAAAATAATGCACTTGTAGGTATCTATATTCCATCCGTATCAATTAACAATATGTGTAATCTTGTGTAATCTCGGATGTTTTCCAGGATTGAAAGATACACGTATATTGATAATCTCGGATGTTTTCAGTTACTAAAAAGAAAACTTGTCCAATACCTTTTGGATGAGACCCATCATGCTCTACAAATTGAGCACCTCACTCAAATCCAATTCACAAAATGCCAACAGAACACATAACATAAACTTGGAATGGGTTCTCCAAAATATAGAAACATTTTTCTATCTAGACCACAAACCGTATAAATTGCAAAATGCAACTATTTAAGGCCTCATCCAGAAAAAGTGATACAAACACCTTAGTATACACCAGGCTACTTAGATTATTCTACAAGCTACTTTCAATTTGATTTTGATCTACGTTTACTGCAGATCTTGCAGATAAAATCAACAATTAAAAGGATATTACCTTTGAAAAATAGCCCACTAAGTGACAACCATGTCGATCTACTTCGGTAAGTATATAAAACAAGAATGGTTCCACGTCAAAGTACAGCGTCTTGTGGTCCAGGAACAGCTTGGCTAGTAAACACAGATTTTGGCAGTATATCTGCAAGTAAAGAATAGTGTGCTTTTCACGAACAGAAAACAGAACTTTTCCATACAACTTCTTCCTAGTAGTTGCTACTTTCAAATTATAAAGAAACCTATGGCAGAGATATAAATTGATACAAGTTTAAATAATGGACATATTATGACAATGGAACTTCCGGGTACTTATTCATCAAATGAGGTGCTTATTATAGTTAAAATTTCCTTTATTGTTGAGAAATAAATACACATACCTTGTGGTCTTTCCCATCAACTTCAAAAACAGATAAGGTGCCTTTCCTGTAGATTTCCTTTCCTGGGGGTTGACGTAACGTACACTCGCTCTGAAATTATGGTAGGGTAGAAATAGAATATGATATCGTAACATTTCCGACATCATGGGTTAAAAGTTTATAAAACAAAATACCAGACATCCGACAAATATATCCCTAAGGAAATACGTTTTTGTACGGTCCCTGTGCAGGAAATGATCTTATCCTGTCCTTTATTTAATTACTAGACACGAAATACAAAGAAAACATTACTGCTTACAGGAAACTCCCTTGAAAATTTGGGGCAAAGGAAAATCACGTCCTAAATATTGCCAAAAGTTTGTATGGTGACTCAGATTTGTATCGTTCTTAGATTAATTTCTGTTCGTCAGAAGGTATTTCCTTAGCAAAAGTGCTCACCTGGTGGTATCTGTAGGTTTTCTCAAGTCGCATATACTTGAGGCAGTATTCACATATCCAGAGTTTGGGTTGTTTTCCGTATTCTTCTGGGAATGGCGAGAAGTACCATGCGTCTATTTCATATTTGCCAATCTGAATTTTGTCGATGTACTTCACTTTTGTTATCTGTGAAAAACAAAGTTGATCAGTACCTAGTGATGAAGCAATAAACTAGATCAAATAGATTATATACAATATCGTGTTGGCAAATTTTAAGTGGTTATGCCAAAACCCTTCCACAATATGTAATCTTTGGGTGCAGAACTTGAATTCTGGTCGTCTGCATGACACATGGATTTCCAGAGAATAGTTCATTAACAATATCAGAACTGTCCTAGCAGACTTTTTGATGAATTGAAATACATTAAAGAGCGGTTATGAGGCAAGATGACAGTTAATTTGTAAAGTGTTGTTGAGGGAGATAAGCATGGACGGCTATAAAATGCTTGTGAATGACCAGAATTTCAATTCTGGTCTTCCTCTGACAAACAGGTGTTGGGGTGAATTTCCTAGCTCTTTAACTATCAAGCATCGGCAGGCATAAAGTACGGTGAGGGTGGGGGTAGGGTGACTGTAGGGGTAGAGTGAGCGCATTAATCCGGATTATTGGGTTAGGGCTGCCCAAAAGGTGACGTAATCTGAATTTCATCTATTAATTGGGATAAAGCAAGGCTTGGATCAGCGATAGGCAGAGCCTCTGTGATATGGATGGTGAGGGGAGGAATAAGAGTTATAAAACTTGACCCAACTCTCGATTATAAGCTGCAACTTTTCAGCGGTATTTTTCTGACTTTTCTTGGGTACGCGTGTGGTAAAAGCTAACGGTGGGGAGCTTACAATCACAAGAACTAAGAAATAACTCTTTGACTTAAGTTATACTTTATAATTTTACTTTAATAACTCACTGCTTCATGCTCCTTTTCCAATGCGGCTGTCGTTGGGTCCATTTCGGCATACGTCTAAAACAGAGACATAGATAATCATATACTGCATCACAAATACTTTGTGTTATTTCTTACAACAATGATACTCAAGTTAAGTTTCTTTATCAACAAAGATTTTGCCATATTTAATACACCTTCATACGATGAAATACCGTCACATCTATTCATGATTTTCTACATCAATTCTTAACTTATGTATATTATACACTTAAAGCAACCTCTTTCATAGATCAGACTCAGTGTCCCAAAATAATCTTTTAACTTACCTTTTGAACATGGTTGATTTCATCATGCTTCCTCTTTTGGTTTCGTGTGATTTTTCGGTCTGTATTATCAACAAGTTCTGATAAAGATGTTGAGTTTTCTTTGTTCTGATTATGGATGACTTGTCGTGAAAGGTCAAAGCGGTCAATTTCAACCCACTCATCCAATCGTCTGTTAACTACAACAAAAACATAAAATGAATAACACTTGTATACACAAAGGGACAACAACACAATGCCTAATCAAGACTGAAGCAGGAGCCTTATAAACAAATTAACTACAAGTATGTGATATCCAAAATAACAAGCCCTTGTACAAGAGGTGCACTATTTCCCCAGCGGGCACATTATTTTACAACTGTACACCAAGTGTACTATCTTCTTTTCGGATAAAGGACTTATCAACCTAAAAGGTATTACAAGAGCTTTGAGCCAGGTGAACTGTTTGAGTATTATGCACCTGATGTATTTCTAATGTTATGGTCACCTCTATGTTCAGAGTTCTATGAAAAAGTACATAATCAGCAATAGGGACTGATTATTGTTATTTACATAATTTATTTATAAATTATTTCCTAAATGAAAGGTACTTACATCCGTCATAATGCACGTAGTATTCAAACCTCTTTCCAGCCTGTTCATTTACTCTAGTTTCGATGATTTCCGCCAAATCTGAAATTGGGAGAACACGATTCAAACAACGTTGAATTGTAAGAATATCATATCAGAATAGCATAAGATCGTATCCGAGTGACATAGGTTAAAATATGCCAGATACGACCTTATGTTATTCACCCGACGAGATGATCATATCGAAAAACTCCAGTTGTTAACTTTTTTTGTATAAAGAATATTTATTTAGATCCCCCTAGTGATACGCCTCAGCACCTTCACCCCCACACATAATACATGCTTGGACGGGCTTTACCTTTTATATTTTTTACAATATTTTTTATACAATGACATTATCTATGCACTCACTCTCATTATATCCTTTTGCCCATTGCTCCTGGGGTATGTCGGGTTAGATGTTGTTATATGGGAGGGGCCAGTGAAAATCAATCATTATAGATACGTCATCCTTACCATCCAAGTATTCACTATACCAAATTTCATATGTCTTCCTTTATAATTTTGTATTTTATATACTTTTTTCTAATTCAACATGAATGGCTCTGTGTGCATTTTGTGCAGCTTGCACAGAGCATTTATCTGTCTGTGACGTCACAGACAGACAAGGTGAAAATTAAAAAAACACTGAAAAATAACGAAATATAATGTATCCAGTTTCTTTTTGTTTGACTTAAAGTGTTTGAAATAACCAAATAGATTGGTGGATGCCAACAAATATGAAAAAAAAAAAAAATTGGATTTTGAAATTTTAAAATTTGAATATAACGTTTTTTTGTGTGACGTCACACACAGACGTCCATCATGGGGAGGACACTAGACTCAATCTGTTATCTGATACAAAGAACACATTTTCTTGACAAAGGTGCAACGCATAATCATTAGAATTTTTTTTTTTTTTTTGACCCAACTACCACTCCCACTGTGGTATTTTAAGTCTTACCACCAGTTTGAACTGGGCCCAGTCCACCAGGAACCAGCTCACTCTCGAAATCAGATCAACCAATCACAATGGATCTGGTTGCCATGGAGAAGTTACAAGGCACTATTTATACTGGCCAGCCACTGGACCAGCCCCTTTTACGTGGTAGCATCAAAAGCAGGCTCATTTAGCCACGTCTCAAATCATAATCATAAGAATTAGATGATATTATAAATATATATATTATAACACAAACCTAAAGTATCTTATGAGAATTTTACCTCTCTTTAATAGGAATTCCATAGTTGAGTTCCTAAGTTAAAATGCTCAATCTTCTAACAGATCGACGGTTGTAAATCAGGGGCGGATCCAGGAATTCTAGAAATGCAAATGACAAATACCCAGTATCTGTAGTTGATATCCTACAGGAACTAACCTCACTATGTTAGAATGATATTATTTTTGGACATTTGCTTACTTTGAGATCACTTCACAATCAACAGGTTAAACTCATGGAGCCACTCTACTCGTGAAGGCATCCTTGCCACTGAAAGTAATTTGTGCGGAATCTAATATTGCACATAAACACTGCCACATTTTTTCAAGGAGTATAGGTAAAAGGCTCATTCCACGGTCAAGTATTCTATAAACCATTAGGAATATCGAAAAGGAGACCTTAAAACTAGGAACGTGTGCATCCATGTTCCATAACGATGTCTAGGCTTCGGCATTTAATCAACTTCCTTATGCCATAGGGACTCAGAAACAAGTTGAGGTGAGTTAGCTATTGGTGCCAATCAAATCACTACTTTTGTGAAGCAAGGGCAAAGACCTCACTGACTAACTCAAGACAGGACATGTATTGGTAAGAGTGTTGAATGACATAACAGTAAGGCTTGAAGTTAGTCATATTTTCGAAAAGATCAAGGGATACAGGGTGGTGTGTGGGTTATAGCGCGATTTTCTCGCACGTCTGTAGCCTGTGTTCAATCCTGACTGGGGTTGTGTTCCCAAAACAACCAGTTGTTTGAATAAAGCCCTGACTTCCGTGATACTACGGTTAGAGTGAACTAATAAATAAACAAATAAATAAACTTGATATGGCAAGAATTTGGTGATATACATGGAAATAAGTTGAAACTGGCATATGGGAATAATATCAATTTCACATGAGTTCTCACTGACGCATAGCCACAGGGCGCTAACCATATAGGAAAGTAACATTAGTTACTGCTTGTCTGGCACTCGATATGAAGTTAAAACCATGAAACATTTATAACTGGTCAGCCTGGTGTCAGTATGCGGAGTAAACAGGTTAGCAGTATCCCCGGCATTCCTGTCATCCCGCAGTGAAACACTGTGCTCCAGAAGTGATCCTGTTTAGCCCCCCCCCCCCCCCCCCCCAAAGAAAATTGTTGTGTTCAGGTAACCCTACCTACGGTGTACCCTAATTTTTTGACCCTACCCTAACTTTTTTTTAGCATTAATGTTAACATTTTTCTCTTCTTTCATCATCAAATAACACTTGTCAATTTAGAAAACATGTATAGATGATACCACAGTCAACGTAGTCGAGTTGGACGGCTACCTATATAGAGACTAATGACACTATACATTGTTAGATCCACATATACAATTGTTAGATCCACATAAAATTAAAATAATTTGTTCCGATTTTTTTGTATTATAATTATACCTAACATTCCTTCCAGTTCACCAGTGGAATGAGTTCACCATGGTCTGAGTTCACCAGCGGGCCGAGTTCACCTATTACCATTGGTTTCCACTTCCGACCGGAAGCCCAGTGTGGCAGTTCAGACCCTTCGGGCATGATGACGGGCCATTTGACTGGTTGGCTGCACTTAGCCTTGTTCCAACATGGACAGGTATCGCCTCCACAAACTGAGGAGTAGGGACGAGTTAGCCTTTTAGGTATGAACCCTACTGATGTAAAAGATGAGAGGGATATATATTTAGATTGCTACCCATTACAAGACTGGCATGACTGACAGAACGATTGCTAGACCATTGGCCCCTCGTCACATTGGCCCCTTGTCACTTTGGCCCCCTGTACTAGCTGTAGTGGATGATAGGCCCCTCCCCTAAAGATCATTGACCCCCTAGTTTGATTTTCGCGTACATGACGCAAAAAACATTGCCACGTTTATAGGTGCGACCTCCACGTGAATCTTAGGCTTTGAAGTTGCCCCCTGAGTGACCACAAAGAGGAGTGATGGACTGGTTGTGACCATCTCATGAATGTGTATTGATATGAATCAGTGACTGTGTGGTTGCCAAATTATATGTACAGAGATGGATTTAGAAAAAGAGAATTTTCTCTTTTTTTTTCTTTTTTTTTTTTAAATTCCTGGATCCGTCCCATGCAGATGAATCCTGGCCGGTGGTTTTCAGCTGTGACACCGGTTTTATTCGCCGGGAAGAGGTAGCCCATAATGCCTTGCGCGAAAGGGGTTCCTGTTTACTTAAAACTCTTCTATAAATTAATCTATGGCATGGAAAAATCTGAAAAAATACAAAATATTTCAGCTGTGATCCCTGCTATTGATAGGCAAAAAAATAGATTGTTAAAATATTATTTTGGAAATTTGTTGCATTTTGACAGATTTTAGGGGTCTGGATTGATAGAGGCTGTTTCTTCTATAATGATAATCTAATGCAAAGAAGTTGCTTGTTTTTGCATCAAATTGTCATCTGTTAATATAAAAAAAGATTGAAATAGAAAATAGCCCTCACATATATGTCATCATATACGCCGTATGCGGGTCTGAAAATAGAGCATCGCGCAGTGAATTTTCGGAGAAATCGCGAACGGACGTTGGGGGGGCTTTTAACATAGGATCCTATGGGAGAAAACTGGTTATTTCACTTTAACTTTTTAAATACCGCTCCAATCTTCATGCAGTAAGTGAGAAAAAGTTTGGAATTTATCCCAAGCATCCCATACACGCCTTTAAATTTTCCTAAAAGGTCAATTTTCCGCACTATTGCGAAAATTCCGATTTTCTCCATAGGCATAGGCCCCAATGGTCACTTCTGGAGCCCAGTATTTCACCGCGCGACGTCGAAAATGCCGAGGATACCGCTAACCCGTTTAATCCATATACAAAGGGTTAACAATAATTTTGTATAATATGGTTGCACTGGCTCTTTAAAAATGACTTCAATGATAGAAAAAAGTGACCGGAACCCATGACCCGCCAATTCTCGCTGACGAGATTTAGCACTCGCCTTCTTCTAGAACTACATCAATTCGAAAATCTGTCAAAGTTACATCATGTTATGAAGACAATGACATCTCAGGTCTATCATCTAGCAATATTGAACCCAACAGGCAACAGCCAACACTAACGTTAACAAAAGCTCTGGTGCTGATGATAAGTGGTCGAATACCCCTATTATCGCTCAGAGCTTTTACCCAGACAAAACACGCATTTATAACGGATTCCTTTTCAATTTCGCGGTAACTTGAGTTCACGTACCCAATTTGACAAAAAGAGAACTAAAATCAAGATAGACCTTCGGTAGATTCCATATTTCCGCTTCCACAAAAGCCAGAATCGACTGAAACAGAAAAACTTACGCCAAGTGTTGTCGCAACGTCTAACAAGGTATTGTTTTCCAACTGAAACGGCTGGTTCTGGACCAAATTTAGAATCACCGTCCTCCTCGCCACTTCCCGAAGCACTGTTTGACATCTTCATTGGGGTAGATCAAATGGATTCAGCTGAAATTAACACAACCAAAACACCAGACGTGGTGCGTTTCTCTTTTGAACTTGTTTTGCTCTGAGATGGTGCCGTGTGCAAAACAGTTCGGTGTTGATCCGCTAGATGCCGCCACACATCGCAAATGCTCCCGTTTCCCGCGCCTGTCTAGATCTGCTGTCCAGTGCCGTCATTCATGAGCACTCATTTTGAGCACTTTGTTTATAGGTCAACCCAAAAAGGGGGTCGCGAGAATCAACCAATTGGAACTTTTCAATACTTCCTTTATTTTTCTTTTAGGGTTTTTAGATCTAGAGGGGTTTAGGTACTAAGGAAAGATGGACCCTTTTGAGATTTCGTCTGATATTTATCAATTTCTTCAGGGATGACCTCTTATCATATTCATGATATAGATCCACATTAAGCGTATTTCCCGGGTAGATAAAACACCAACCCTTTGTGGACAAGAAGAGAAAATGTTATAATAATTTTTGTTTTATTTATGTCAAACATATATTATCGAGGATAGTATATGTTTTATATCGTGCACATTTAAGAAAATAGTCAGAAAATATAAGTAGGTAATAATAATAATTATCTTAAGAAAAAATAGTTAAATGTCGACTATAGGATAATCAGCTGATACTATAATGTTGAAACTTCCCATTGATAGCCTCCATGCCCTAATCACTAGGATAGGCCTATGCAACCACAGGGCATATGGTATCTCATAACATTTTACAAAAAATTATCAAATTTTATAGAAATACCAAAACATGCTTGTATTAGGCCTACGCATCAAGTATTTGAGAAAATGCGTTTTAGCCAGTAAATGAGTCATTGAAGATCTTATGGTTTATTCAAACCGTTGTGGTGAATTTGACTTATTTCTTAACATTTTTTGTATTTTGATATATTTTTCTTTATTTCAATAGGAAAACCATTGAAAGAGGGTCAATTTACCTTTCAGAATTTCAACTAATTTTTCAAAAATTCTAATTAACCCTTTAGACCCCACTGATTGCAAGCAGGAAGTGCTCGATTTCCCCAGGATTTCCCTAGGAAATTCCTTAAATTTCTTGTTATTGGGAATTTTCAAAGGCTGTCTCACCCTTATTGATGAAACTTATAGATACCAGATCTAAATCAATAGCAAGGGAATTAAATCAGCTTTCAAACGATATATTTGCCGTTTTTGTAGGTTGAATATTCTATAGAGTGTTCCCTTTGGAAAATATGGAAAAATTACGGAAAAATTACCATTTTTCTGGGCGGCCATGGCCGGATTGGGGAGTACACCCTCGGGCAGCTATGGCCAGATTGGGGTCTAAGGGGTTAAAACCAGAGATACAGCTATTTGACCACCAAACTATTAAGTCGCCAAACAATATTAGAATTGCAATTAGAGAAACCATTAATCAGTTAATAACGCACTTAAATTAGAACTTAGGTACCATATCTGTCAAAAATCAGGAAAAATAGGTAAATTTGTGTAAGTGACATGATTTTCAATTGGCTATAACTTTGCTTTCATTTATGATAAATCCAAACTCTATTTTGTATGGAAAAAGATAATTTTTTCATGGTACCCTTATGAAGAGTGAAATAGTTATTTTATGAATTATTGGTTACCATTGGAACCAATAAAAAGCATATGGTAGGCATATGACACCTGACAAGAAATTTGCATTATTGGCAAAGAACATTTGGATCATTTTCATCGAAAATTATTAAAAAAATCTTTAGATCTACACCTGAAGGATCTAAATCAAATGTGAATTTTAGGCATTTTTTCAGACTAGTTTTTTTTAAATTTTGGGCAATATTTCGGTAACATTAATGTCAGTTATATCAGGACATATCTGGCAGTGAAAGGGTTAACAAAAAATGTGTGAAATACTACTCTGCGCAATACAACCCTGTTTTACCCTATATCCCTTTATGTTCACATATCCTATTGGGTAAAGGGGGGTTGTATCATGCACAGTGGTATACCACACATTTTTTGTTGATCGCCCTTAGACATAATACAAATTGGAAAAAATGTGCTATAAATTTTAAAATACACCATGACCAGACAGATGACGTTAGAACTGAATTATAAGTATACTTTAGTACTTGTTTGTGTTAATGACTGGTTTATTAGGGTTAGAACAGACTGGGTACCAGCGATGTTCTCAGAGTGCCGACTAGTAAGTAAACTCACCGGGTAACATTTCCCGCCATATACGGACACCACATTTCCTCCCTTTAACTTGAAAGTTTGTCTATAAATACCATGGTCTATAGGTCTATAAATGTCACTTTGAAAAGTCCTCTTTGTAAACCTTACAAGTTACTTAAAGTCTTTACTATAGATAAAATACTCTAGCCCCTTCCACCCCATAAGGCCAAATTTGGCCACCACATGAGTGTTACCAATAAAAATGGCACCTCTTTTAGGGTTTTATTCTGATTTAAAAATGGGTATTTCACCTACCCTCATGAGGTAAATATCAAAAGATTCCGAAAGTTCCAAGGAACCTTATATTTTTTGAATTATTATTCTATGATGTTTAGATATTTCAGAACATGTGTTCAGGTAAAGGCCGTTATGGTCAATATAGGGCAAATCTGTCTATTCTGGGAAATCAGCCTCTTGAAAGCATTAACCCTTTAGATCCCAATCCGGCTATAGCCGCCCAAGGGTGTATTCCCCAATCCGGCCGTAGCCGCCCGGAAAAATGACGATTTTTCATTATTTTTCCTTGTTTTTCCAAGGATAACAGTTTTGTGTATATTCAACATACAAGATTGGCTAATATATCGTTTAAAAGCTGATTTAATTTCCATTCCAATGCTACAGATCCCGGGTCTATAATGCACATTGATAGGAATCTGTTAGCCTTTGAACTTCTTCAATTAAAAGGAATTTGGGGAAATCCGGAAGGAAATCCATAGAAATCACGGGGAAATCAAACAATCCATGAATGCAAACTGTGGGGTCTAAAGGGTTATTTAAGGAATAATTGATGAAAAAACATTTTTTTCATGTAATTTTGTGGAAATGTTTGACTTCGAAATTTCCTGAGAATTCAATGATTTTCATAGAAATATCAAATCTTTTGCAAAGGATGCATTATGGGTAAATTTGCAATGGAATATTTTTTTCACAGATGTCCTTCATTATAATAAGGTTGTAAGGTGGCCATGGTTTCAGAAAAAAGAACATTCAGAGTCAATGGAACAATTTTCATGGGTAATATAGGAAATTTCTTTTTCTGCCTTATATTTCAAACAGTTAGATAAAAGACTAAGTCAATAAAAAATTATTGTATTTTAAACATTTTTCTTAATAAGAAATGCTTTTTCAAGTTAAAGTTACCATAACGTGGAAAGAAAGATGACTATCAGAACTGGAGGGTTTCTATTCACTACATGCACGGAGCTGGGGCGCCACCGTCACACACACCTCAAAACGAGGCCAAGTTCTCTGACATGTGTGAATGCCACAGTAAAAATAGACAATAACACATGCATGTGTGAAAAATTCGCGAATGACACACAGCTTATGCAACTGTACTTAACCAAGGGGTTATATAACTAGTAAAACAAATTAAAGTTGCTGCAATTATAATGATGATAAAAGGGGGAAACACTCTTAGTTGTGGCTTCAAAGCATGTATGTCTGTTTTCCTCTATAATCTAATGTAACAGAATCAAACATATCTTTTTAAATATCAAAATAGTTTGTCTAAATGTTTTGATTTTAGTTTCAATAACAGTAGTCCTACAATTTTAGGTGCAAAACAATTATATATTTGGTTTTTAACAATCCTAGAAGTCAATTCCTGCCCTATTATCGCAGGTAGACTTAGTATTGGTCAATAATATTCAGTGCAGTTCGCCTCGTTTTGAGGTACGGAATTCCCTGGGATATACCAAGATGGCGGATGTGTGCATGTAGTGAATTGTACATGAAGGTGGAAACTTCAAACGACCATATCTATAAGCTCCTAAAAGGAATATTTTCAAATGGTTTGCAGTCTTAGAAAGCATTTCTTCTGTAGTCCACACACATTTTTATCCATTATCCTCAGGAATAGAGGGTTGAAGGGGCTAGACTTTTACCTTTTGATAAAATAGTCTCTTGGTAATAAAAGTCTTTCCTTACTATAACTTGTTACTGTTAGATACTTGTTACATAGCAATTTACCAACTAGCTAGAGAAAGTGGTCGACTACCACTTTCTCTGATAAGATTTTCTGGCATTATTTAGGCCATGTTGAATTCTTATCCACTGACATGGTGTGATCTGCTGGATCTTCCAGGTGGAACAGCAGATGGTTGCTGAGTTGGTGGTGGTTCAGTAGTTGGCAACTGAACCAGCTCCGCAGGTTTTTCTGGCTCAGCAGCTGGCACAGGTGGATTGCCTATGTCCATCAGCTGCTGAAGTGGTGGTGTTGGGTGACGGTAGAGAGGTGGTGGATCCACCTCAGGTGGTGCAGTAGGCAGTGGAGTTCCATCCCCGCTAAGGTCGAGTAGCTGGTTGATGTGCCTGCGCCAGGGAAGACCACTGTTGGTGAGCACCATGTAGGAGAGTGGTCCAGTCTGAAACTTAACCACTGCAGGTACCCACTTATCTCCTCCCCTGTAGTTTCTTGCTAGCACTTTTTGGCCTCCTAGCAACTGTCTGTCCTTTGCATCGGCCTGACGCTCTGTTTATCGGTACTGATGATGCTGACGAGTTTGGATACCGTGTCCAAGAAACAGTATTGCTGGACTGTTTCCTGTTGTTGAGTGTGGATACCGACAATAGTTCAACAAAAACTGAGCCAATTTCTGCTGAACAGGCAAGTTGTCAAACCTTGCTGCTTTCAGTCCATGTTTCATAGTCTACACAAAACGCTCTGTCAGACCTTTGGTACTGGGGTGTGTTGAGATACGGCGTGTGGCGCCTTCTAGTGTTTCAAGTAATAAACGCCCTTCCGGTTCGGAGCAATCATGGCGAACAGTTGATGTGTCCTGTTTCTCCTACATCTTAGCCATATCTAAACATGTTGGCAGCTGTGTGGATGCCCACCTTCAGATAATATTTTCATGTGGTGATAAATAGTATCTGAAACTGTGGTTCTTTTGCCTTGAAAAAGCATTTGAGGACAGTAATCTGTGTATGATCTGTGACCTGTTTGTCACATCTGGTTGTCAGTGGTTATCTAGCCCTGTGGCTGTCTGAATCTTTGGTAACCACTGTCTGTGTGAACTGAGTTGAATGGTTATAGCCTTCTGTGTGTGTCTGTATAGTATATTGATCTCACTGTCACTGTTTGGCAGAACTGAGTATTAGTTGGAGTTTAGTTGTATCTTTGTGAAAATCTACTCCAACTACTATACTAAACCCCCCCAAAAAAAAACAACAAAAAAAACAAACTAAAAAACATAAACTGCCTAAAATTATCAAGTAAAAGTAAACTAAAATGGCAGCTAGTATCACTAACAATGTGAACCCACCTCCACAACTCCTGCTAAAGGAAAATGCAGTTGAGGAGTGGAGGCTGTGGAAAGAAATGTATGCTGATTATTCTATTATCACAAAGCTGGATAAAGAATCCAAAGACTTCCAAAGAGCTGTTTTTCTGAATGCAGCGGGTCCTGTAGCAAGAAAGATTTACAACACTTTCACATTCACTGGTCAGCAGGACAAAAATGATGTGAAACTTTTGATGGAGAAATTTGATGCCCACATTATCGGTGAACTCAATGAAACATATGAACGATATGTCTTCAACAAACGCAACCAACTTCCTGAAGAGTCGTTTGACGATTATCTTGCAGCTCTTAGGAACCTTGCGAAAACTTGTATGTTCTGTGACTGCATGTCAAAATCTCTATTGAGGGACCGCATAGTGATTGGTATTCAGGATGCTGAAGCTCGTAAGCTTCTATTGAGAAAACGCAATCTGACACTGGCATCATGTATTGATCTGTGCTGTTCTAATGAGGCAACTGCTCAACAGCTCAAAGAAATGGGAGACAAAAAGGAAATTCACAAAGTTACCCTAGGCAAAGGTGTAAAAAGCAGTGAGCAAAGTAGTCGTAAGGGAAATTTCTCAACCTGGCAAGGTTATGAGAAACGCCCTCAGTTCTCCTTGATTAACTGCAAGTTCTGTGGTAATGAGCATGAGAGGCTTAGGGAAAAATGCCCAGCCTGGGGTAAGACATGCAAAAAATGTCATGAACCAAATCACTTCTCCCAGCATTGCCCCCAACAATTTAGGAAGAAATCCTATGCTGTTGATGCACAGTACACTGATGAAGAATCTGACTCAGACCAGGAACAGTACTTCCTGGACGATTATGAACTCGTCATGACTGTTGACACTCATGATATCAGTCAGGCTTATACTGTGTCTGATAAACAGAGAGATGAGGGTCCTATCTATGCAGAGATGGACTTCATGGGCAAGCGGGTGAAGCTACAGATAGACTGTGGGGCAACTGTCAATGTCATACCAGCCTGCCTAGTTGGTAGTGCAAAACTGGAACCCAGCAATGTGACCTTACAAGACGTTGAAACCTGTGTTAGGAAAAATCCGTCTGCCCATGAACAATCCCAAAACTGGTCGCAAATATGCCATCATGTTCCACGTGATTGATGAGCCTTAGAGGCCATTGTTGAGCCGCAAAGCCGCAGAGCAAATGAAGCTCATTACTGTGAACTATGAAAACTTCAAGCAGATCTTTGCTGTGAAGACTGAGTACAGTTTGCCTGATGAGTACCCACAAGCTTTCAGTGACAGACAGGGTACTTTTGAAGGGAAAGTACATTTGTTGCATGATCGCTCTGCTCCAGCAGTACAGTGCCCACCTCGCGCTGTACCATTAGCAAGGCGACAAAAGCTGAAGGAGCAATTAGACCAGATGGTGGTGAAAGGTGTCATTACACCAGTAGATGAACCTACTCTATGGGTCAATCAGTGTTCCATTCAGGAAAAGAAAAACGGTGACTTAAGAGTGTGTCTGGACCCCAGAAACCTGAACAAGGTGCTTACACGGGAAAGGTATCCCCTCCCAACTCTAGATGAAATGTTGCCCAGGTTATCACATAGCAGAGTTTTCTCTAAAGTTGACTGTAGCTCAGGGTACTGGCATTGTGAACTTGATGAGGAGTCATCCCTACTCACGACTTTCATAACACCTTTCGGTCGTTTTCGATACTTGCGTCTTCCATTTGGGCTCAATGTCTCATCCGAAATCTTTCAGCGAAAGCTGCATTAGGCTATAGAGGGCCTGCCAGGTGTTGAGTACATAGCAGATGATCTGCTAATCCATGGTGTAGATGAGGCAGAGCACGACAGGCATCTCCGAGGCCTGCTGGAGAGGTGTGTACAAAAGAACATTTCTCTGAGTAAGAAAAAATGCCTGTTCAAAGTACCTGAGGTAGACTTTGTTGGTCATCTACTGACCCAGGACGGCTTAAAACCAGACCCAAAGAAAGTTGAGGCAGTTGTGCACATGCAAAAGCCTTCTGGTGCTCTAGGGATACAACGTCTTCAAGGCACAGTAGGATATTTGAGTAAGTTCCTACCCAACTTGTCAACTGCCTTTGAGCCCCTGCGCAAACTATCCTACACTGATGCAGACTGGCAATGGGGGAAGGAACAGGACAAGGCCTTTGAGGAAGTCAAAAAGCTGGTGACAGAGGCACCTATACTTGCCTATTTTGATGACAAAAAAAAGCTGACAGTGGAATGTGATGCTTCCAACAAAGGACTTGGGGCTGCTCTTCTACAGGATGGTAAACCTCTATACTATGCTTCCAGAGCCCTTACTCCTACAGAGCAGAGGTATGCTCAGATAGAAAAAGAGTGTCTGGCCATATGCTTCAGCCTTGAGAGGTTCCATCAATACACTTATGGTTGTAGAGTCACTGTGTTAAGTGACCACAAGCCACTGGAGTCTATTGTACAGAAGCCACTGTACAAAGCTCCTCTCAGACTCCAGAAAATGATGATGAGGCTACTTGAGTATGACATTGTAATAAAGTACAAGAAAGGGAAAGAGATGCACTTGAGTGACATGCTGTCAAGAGCTTACCTAGAACAAACAGATAAGAAGACTGAGTGTGACTGGTCCGAGGTGAATGTTGTAAAAACTCTATCTGTTTCTGAGGAAAGGCTTGTTGAGATAAAGGCATTGACAGAAGAGGATGAGGTTCTGCAAGAACTGAAAAAAGTTATTATGCAGGGATGGCCAGAAACCAAAGAGAAAATTCACCTGCTTGTTGAACCATACTTCCCCTACAGAGATGAGATGACCCTCCATGATGGGATTATCTTCAGAGGAGAAAGAGAGGTTATTCCCACCAAGATGAAGGCAAAAGTAAGAGACCTCCTCCATACACCTCATCTGGGTGAAGAATCCACACTCAGAAGGGCAAGAGAATGTTTATTCTGGCCTAACATGTCTGGAGAAATTAAACAGACAGTAAAGAACTGTGATGTGTGCCGCACCTATGAAGTGAACCAACAAAAGGAAACTATGAGGCTTGTTGAACAACCAGAGCGGCCATTCCAAAAAGTGGCTGTGGATTTGTTTGAGTGGGACAGGAAAATGTTCCAGGTTCTTGTTGACTATCACTCTGGATTCTTTGAGGTTGACCAGATGACCTCAACCTCATCTGCCTTGTGCATCCACAAGCTAGAGATGCACTTTGCGAGATATGGGATACCTGAGACAGTTGTGTCTGACAATGGGCCACAGTATGCCTCAGATGAGTTTTACAACTTTTCTATGAAGTTTGACTTTGAGTATGTAACAATTAGCCCTCATCACTCCAATGCCAATGGTAAAGTCGAGGCCGCTGTGAAAGTAGCAAAAAAAATGCTTACTAAGTGCAAAGCAGACAACACTGATCCATTGCTCGCTCTCTTAGAACTTCACAACACACCAAATCAGGGCCTTGACTCATCACCTGCACAGAGATTTCTGAACCACAGGACAAGAACACTACTGCCAGTGACTGCAAAACTTCTGGCACCTAGGGGTGAAGAGTACACAAGGCATGATCGTGAAAAGATCATGCAGAGGACCTGTAAGTCAAAATTGGACTATGATAAGTGTGCAAAAGACATGAAAGCATTGGCCGAAGGGGATGTCGTAAGAGTGAAGCCATACAGACTGGGTCAGAAGAAATGGCAAAAGGGGGTTGTCTGTGAGAAATTAGAGGAGAGATCATACAGAGTTGACACCGGCAATGGAGTTTACCGAAGGAATCGTGTTGACTTAAGAAAGACGAGCGAGGACGCTACTACTCTTCATGATGACACAGGTGACAGTGTCAGCGAACCAAATCCGGATCTGCGCGGAAGGCCTACACTGGGTAACATACCTGGTGTAAGGGTCACACAGGAGACTGAACGTAACAACCCTGGACAGCCTAGTGAGGTCTGTCAGAACAGCAACACAGGGACCAATGAACTGCAGGCGACTTCAGCATCTAGCCCTGTAGTGCGACGTTCCAAAAGGGAGATAAGGAAGCCTTCAAGATATGTGAAAGAATGTTAAGTCAGTATCCCCCATAGGCCATAATAATGCCTGGGACTGATTTTTGGGATCATAGGAAGATCCTATGTGTTCCCCCTGACCATTGGACTTGTGCTTTAATTGTTTTTTAAGATGATGTTGTGCTGATTTATGAACATTTTCATCATGGATAACTTTTATTGTTATGAATGTTGCAACATGCTTGCTTTCAGAATATCTATGGATACTCAAGGAACAAAACTTTTAAGTTTTGCCGTGATATGTGAACATTGTCATCATATTTGACTTTATTGCCACAAGCATTGTAGCTGTAAGAATTTTATGATTAAGATGTATGTGAGAGTAGACAACCACAAAAGAAAGAAGGAAAGATGTTGAGATACGGTGAGTGGCGCCCCCTGGTGTTTCAAGTAATAAACGCCCTTCCGGTTCAGAGCAATCATGGTGAACAGTTGTTGTTTCCTGTTTCTCCTACATCTTAGCCATATCTAAACAGGGTGGTAAGGGACAGACTTGATATGTTGTACACCATCCATTTTCAAGAAAGCTCCTGGGACACAAACTGGGGTCTGTTATCCAATACAATCTGAGTAGGCAGATTTTTTATGGATAAACCATAACTAATCTTTTAATAACAATCTGAGTAGGCATCTCACTATGCACACTCTCACTGGTCACAGAAAGTACCTCAAACTGCATTTCCTGGAACTGATACACAGCATCCACTCTGTTGTCCTTTCCTGGCCTAGGACCCATCGGCAGTCGTGAAAGTCCATCTGCATCGCTGTGCTCATTGGTCCCACGGAACACAATGTCATTGTCATATGCGGCCAGTATGATCACACACCTCTGAAGTCTAGCTACTGGGTTTACCCTTCTGCGGGTGAAGTATAGAGGTCAAAGGCTTATAGTCGGTCACTAACGTGAACTTCCGTCCATACAAATACTTATGGAATTTTTTTGCTCCAAACACAATTCCTAGGGTTTCCTTGTCAATTTGGCCATTGCCACTTTCAGTCGTGTTCAGGGTATGAGTGCCATCAGGTAACACATGGCTAAGCACCGCCCCTATGCCATAGGTTGATGCATCACAGGCAACTCGTACAGATAGAGATGGATCATATGACTCTTGGAAGAACTCACACTTCTCTTGCTTCACAGTCAGTCCCACTTCATGGAGTTTGGCCAAGACTATACTGATATTCTTTAGATGTAATGCATCATCTTTTGCAGTGATCAAGATGTCATCGAAGAAACACTGGACACTTTCAATATGACCAAGCAGTTGGTCCATCGTTCTCTGAAAAATTGGGTGCCGTCTTCACACCATAACTCAGACGGGTGTACCTGAACAAGCCCAGGTGGGTGTCAATGGTCAGGAGCTCTCTGGACTCTGGGTCCACGTCCAGTTGGGCATAGGCCTCACGGAGGTCAATCTTTGAGTACTTAGTCTTTGGTCCTGCGAAAGCACCAAGCTTTGTGAACATCTCCTGTATCACGGGTAAGGGGTACACTTCACCCACCAGCTGAGAGTTAATAGAGACCTTAAAATCTCCACATACCCTGATACTGACACCATCAGCTTTCACTACATTTACTGTGGGTGAAACCCAATCACTAGGGTTCACTTTCTCTATAATGCCAACTTCTTCAAGTCTCTTCAGTTCTGCCTCAATCTTTGGCTTGAGAGCATAAGACACTGACTTGGCCTTGTGGAACACTGGCTTACTGCCAGGCTTCAAATGGAACTGCTCTTGGGTACTCTTCAATTTTCCAAGTGTAGGGTGAAACACCTCTCGCTCAGCACCTGCTGCGGGGACTCTTGGACAGCTTCTACCTGATGCACTACAGCGACTTTGGGCCAGTTGAGTGTGAAGTATGACAGCCATTCTCTGCAAAACCTCCTTCTGGCACCACATAAAGCTCTACTTCATGCACTTGGGACTCATACTGGGCTCTCACTTTTACAAGGATCTGAACACTTCCTCTGTGTAGGTTCACAACAAGAGGTCACTCTCTTGGAGGGTCTTTCTAGGAAAAAGTCTCTTAAAGTCTCTTTCTGACATAAGGGAACATGTGGCGCCTGTGTCTATCTTCATCTCCACAGGTTGGCTATCTAAGAGCATGCTGACCATGATCAGTTTCAGCGCTCTACCTAACCCACTTCCCTGACATGTCAGCGTCTGCTCCACTTGGTATAACTCTGAGAAACTAGGCCCGTGAATCGTGTTCACTGTCTCTTCCTGGCCTGCCTCTTCAACACTGTGAGTTTTACCCTTCTTTTCCTGTTCCTGTTTCCCTTTCCCCTTGAATTTACCTCCTTTTCCCTTCTTGGTACACCTCTTTTTGATGTGCCCCACTTCCTTACTACTGTGGCAGACCTTCTCTTTAAACCAACAGTCCTTGGGCACGTGTGTTGTTCTGCCACACCGGTAACACAGTTTGTGTTGGGCTGTACTGCTACTCTTTGTGGACACTTTGTTGACACTAGAGCTAGCATTACCCTGTGTCTGACACAGCTCTTCATTGTCTTTCGATGAGGCCTCCATGGTACCACTGATGCTAACTGCTTTATGAAACATGTGGTCAGCCTCAGTCAAAAGTCTCTGGGTCGTTCTCTGGTCCCTCAACCCACAAACAAGCCTGTTCCTGAGCATTTCTTGAAGACTCCCACCAATCTCACAATGCTCTGAAAGCCTCTTTAGTTTGGCCACATATGCTGTAATATTTTCCCCTTCCGCCTGTTTTGCATTATGGAATTGGTACCTTTCTGCGATGATCAAAGGTCTGGGGCATAAAGGTTCTTGTAATATACAAAACAGTTCATTTAGAGTTTTGTCAACTGGTTTGTTGGGCGAGCATAACGTCTTGATGAGGTTGTAACAATCGGGACCCACTAAAGGCAGAAAAGTAGGAACCCTCTTCTGTTCCTGGATGCCATTTGCCTCAAAGAACAGTCCCACTCTCTCTGAATAGGTTTCCCAGTTCCCACTATGAATATCAAAATTCTCCACAGATCCATAGGTAGCCATTTGGGAGCATATCTGGGAAAAGGTACCTAATGGCAATTAATGAGGTCACAAAATCACATGAAACATGGGGAAATGTGTCAGCATTATTCTTATTGTAGAGAACCTACTCTTTCAAATGCTGCAAACCATTTTGAAATATTCCTGATAGAACCTGAGATAAACATGTATGAACCTACCCACCTCTTGTACATTGAGAACCCCTTATTCCCAATTGCTGTTGTTACTTCCATGTTATGGCAACTTGAAGTTTCTTATGTTTATCAAGAAATTAAGTTTTCTTACTTCTGAGAATATTAAAAGTGCCATAACTATTGACAGGAGCGCTTGTTCCACTCACTGTTTTCAGTTTTGAGAAGGTAAAAACATTTTCTACATTACCTGTAAAAAAATGTTCTTTTCATTTTTTATATTCTCTTTACCGTAACCATGGTAACTTGCTATCCTAAATTATGCACAGAAATTCTGCTAAAAACATTCCATTTAGATTTTTCCCATGATGCATTGCTTATGAAAATTTAGATTTTTTAGTGAATGTCATGAGAATCTTTAGAAAATTTCATGTAAGTCAACATTTTTCACAAAATAACTTATAAAATAGTTTTTCCCCCACATATTTCATGATTAATGTAACAAAGAGTCAATTTCTGCCAGATACTGCCAGATTTGGCCCAAATTTTGGCTGTGGCCTCCCTAATCCCATCCTAGTTCGCCAGTGTTGTGTTTCTGACTGGTTTATTAGGGTTAGAATAGGCTGGGTACCAGGGATTGGCTCAGTGGCCGTCTAGTGAGTAAACTGGCAGGGCAACATTTCCCGCCATATACAGACACCACGTACGTACCCAGGTAGCAGACTGACGTCCAAAGGACGTTGGCAAATGGTCAGAAGATGTCATCAAAAGGTCAGTTATTTGGTCCACAGGACGTCCTGAGGACGTTGGCTGTGCATCCAAATGACGTTTTTTGGAAGTCTTTTTGTCCAAATTTGGTCATAAATGATCGCATTCAAAAATGAAAAGATATTTTAGAAAAATTATTAGTTTATCAAAATTAAATAATTTGAGGGCAACCTTTTTTTTATATTTTCATAAAATTATGTCGTTTTTTAGGAAAGCTCTAGAAGAGTTAAAAATAAGATTTCACATCGATATCACCCTATATATTGAATATATTTTTTAAAATTTTCCAAGTGAAATTTTTTTCTAAACATTGATTTCTCCATATGCAATACTTTAATAAACATTCCCTACAAGATATATTATATTTTCAGTGAAATATCCTTAGTATGTACCCAAATTTTTTTTTGTCAGTATTTGGTTGGCATCTGGACCATATTTGGTCCAAATGACGTCATTTGGATGGACAGCTAACATCATTTGGACAATTTTTTGGACGTCCTGCGGAAGTCATTTTGCTACCTGGTACAGTACTAACCAAAATTGTATTTTCATATACGTAAGGTGCATGATACTAGCCTGTTTATGGTATTTCTATAATATTTAATCATTATTTTGTAAAATTTCATAAGATGTCATATGCCCTGTGTTCGCACTTTATATCAACCTAAGCATAGAGGGTTTCATTGAATGGCATGAACATAATATTATACAGACCTAAAGTGAGCATTTAAATCATTTTTCATTAAAAGATCATTATTATCTATATCTGATGACCATTTTTATAAGATGTGGGATATAAGCTGATAAGGCATATGTTAAAATTGGAGGTCATCCCTGAAGAAACTAACAAATAAAAGGCAAAATTTTTGGATCTTTTAATATAGAATTATCAATAATTATTTCTATGAATATCTAATACAATTTTGTAGAATTTTATAACCTATCATATCATAAATTTTATAATATGATATGTAATAAAATTCTACAAAATTTTATTAGATATTCATAGAAATATTGATCATTTAATGATCTGATGATTGTCTAAATCATAAAACAAAACGTGGAAGGTTTTACTTGAAGATAATATAGTATATATGGACCTGAACACAGCTGAAGTCTACAGAAAACGTTTTTTTTTATTTGATTGCCAATTTTACCTTTGATTTATTTCTATTTCAAGTATGATGAGCGATATTAAACATGTAAAATGGACGATATTAGCCTAACATGATATAAGGCCTAACATTAGTATGTTGCATTTTGTCCCTATATAATGAGGGTTAATGCTAGGGAGAATAAAATTATATATGTACTATCTGTATATACTCCTCATTGGGCTGTATAACACAAATTGAAACTGGGTTTTCCAAATGCAAATGCTAATGAATCTAATAGAAAAGTATTGACTAAATAAATATAATGCATTGTATACCCCCTTTTTATCCTATGTGAACCTGAGCATAGGGGATATCAATGAAAGGTCAATGTAGAGACCTTTATTCAACTTTTCTTTTCATTATTCAAATTCGATTCCTGTAGATACAAAAGCGTGGCAGACCTCAGCAGCTGGGTCGGACGGTCAGCAAGGGCCATTCAGGGGCCTGCATTTTGGACCAATAGGAAGCCACCTCTCCTGTCCCAAACTGACCAATCAGAGGCCAGCATTGTTCTACTCCAGGGGAACCAGTTTGGGGTCCTTGAGGGGTTGACAGGCAGTGCTTACTCCAAGGTTGGTGCTCTCCAGGGTTGAGGCTATAATATGTAGGTGGACACTGTAAGGCAGCAGCATCCATCATCCACACACACACATTACAGACAATCATCAGAGGTCAGAGATCAGTTCACCCTGACCACTCAGCCACCTCTGCCTTGGATACTCTACCACCTCTACACACCTGTCTGCAGCACAACCAGCAGAGTACCCCAGTGTAGACCTCTGATGTGACTGCTGTGATGGTGTACCAGCCCACAGACTGTACCCTTGCCGGAGGATACTCGGACACATCCGGGGGCCTCCCCTGGGTCTCATATGGTCCAGAAAGAAGCCCATATTCTCTTCCCCTTCCACCTCCTGACAACCCGACAGGCTCCTTACCATCGACTGTTCTCTGACTGTTCCCGTTGAAGCCCACAACTCCACAGGATGCCCAGACAGGGACACCCAACAACAACTACCCACCTGGTTGGCTCTTCCACCATGGTAGATCCTCCTATCCTGACCCACACCAACGACAACCTACCCCATGCCGCAGCCCGCCCTGGACCTGACACAACCTACCCTGACTACCAGTACACCCCTACAACCTCACCCAGTCTAGCAGTTCCTGTCACCGGAAACTGTCTGTGGAGCCCCCAACTCCACAGGCTGCCCGCCCAGGAAAACCCGACAACACTGACCCTCGCTGTCAGTGCCATCACCGAGCTGGCTAGTTTGGACATCCTGCCCTTTGTCAACACCCACAGCCTGCGTGCAGCCTTTGCTGGACTCGAAACGCCCTTCCAGACCCTTGGTGCACCCTTTCCAGAACCTTGGTGCACCCCTTCCAGACCCTCTAACAGCCCTCCAACTCAGATCTCTAGCCTAAACGCCAACCTTGACCACCACCTGTTCCGACCATCTTATTCACTGCCACATATAAGCAGTATCGAGATGGTCTCTGCTAGTCTACCACCCACTGGAGACAGTGGGTGGTAGACCAGTTGGTAGTGGGTGGACAAAAAAAGATCCCTCAATCACTTCTGGTAACTGAAATGTGGCGAAGATTCAGCCAACCAGACCAACCCGCCACTGACCCACCGACCGACCAAACTCCCTGACCCGGCTTGGTAACTGATGACCTGACAGCCATGAGATGGCAACTGATGACCTGACAGTACCGATTTAGCCCCCTTCATCATTGACCTCCCCCAGGAGGCCTGAATCCACTGGAAAACCAAGAGGTCAGTCTTCATAGCCCTCTAGACTGACTACCATGCCCTGGACATCACCTCCCGACAGTTGGCCAGAGGCCAGACCGCACCCCGACCATCCTGCCAGACCCTGCCTTCCCTAACCAGCCCGACACCTCCCCCACCACCCCCGGCGATGACAACACCAACCGTCTATTCCACTGACCCACTAGCCAATGACCCGTCAGCCAACGACCCGTCAGCTGACCCCCCAGCCCAGGCCCTTACCAATCTCCTCCACTTGAGGAAGGGCAAGGGCAAGGGCAAGAATGGCAACATCCAGGAGAACCCTGCCCAGAGAACCCTGCCCAGACAATCGTCCCTGCTTCATTCCAGCCCGGATCACCACCCAGTCTGCCTGGGGGAAAAAGATGATCACCCCAGCCCTGCTGCAGCCTGCAACCCTGCTCACACCGACACCACCCATTGCCTACCACCCACAAGGATAGGTAATCCCCCCGCTGTCCTCAGCAGTCCCCAAACCCCCAGATCTCCAACATTCTTGAGGAACTGTCCTTACTTATCCCGACCGTAAACTAAAACCTGCCCATGCTGATGGTCGTCCAGATGTCACATAGGGCCATCCTGATGATGTTCCCGACCCTTCGCATAACACTCGCAGGTAAGTGAAGGTGGTCTCCTTAAAGGAAAACTTGCACATAAATTCACTAAGCGCTATTTTTTACGTATTTCACTTCATTTAAGTATTAGAAACGTATTTCAAAAGTACAAACGTGAATAGGTAGAGGTCCTGAGGAATTATTCAGGAAAGAAATTTAATTTTTGGGAATTCCCTGAATGCTGGGCTGTTTGGTACTCCCCTTGCTACGTCACAGAGATGGGAATTCCTTCTGAAGTTATTTTGGGATTCCCTGTTCAATGAATGATTGTAGATGGTTATATATATTAATTTGTTCTGAGTTGCATTGGGCCACATATATTTAATTTAGATTAGATAGCATAACCCTTGTTACAAATTCTACAGGGATGGGGATTCCCTAATAAGGGCAGGTGGGATTCCCCCAAAACTCCCCTTGCTACGTCATAAATTAGGGGATTTCCCTTAAAAAAATACAAAGTTTTTAATGTCCCATAACTTTGTATAAACTAAGAATTTTCCTGTAATTTTGCTCATATTGATAGTACACGTTCTGAATAATATGCTGAATTGAATTCATTGAAAAATAACTACCCTGCCGTTATGTGCAAGCTTTCCTTTAACTAGTCCAAAGATAGGCAACATCATCTCGACTATCCACGCCAACGACATCAACATTTTGGCCCTCCAGGAAACCTTTGTCTCCTGTGAAGATGGACACTCACGTCTCAATGCCCCCGGTTGCAACATCTACTTCTCCCCCAAGGTGAAAGGCATGGATCGAGGCCTAGCAATCTTGGTCAGGCACTTCATCCTGTCTGAACAGGTAGATCTCCAACTTAACCTCCGTGATCTCTCTGAAATCCTGTCCGTCTTAGTCCACCTTGTGGACAGCCCTGTTTACATTCACTCTGTCCACCACTGCTGGACTAACATTGCCTTCAGCGCGGTGCCCCTTTTTCACACAGGGCACCCATGCATCATCCACTGTGATTTTAACGCCCACCACAGCAACCACCATGCCAGGAGGTAACCAACTGTCTACACAATTGAAGGCTTAGGATGACTACATCATCCTGAACCGCTGCGACCCCACCCACACCAAAAGGGGAGGTCTCGACCTCATCATCGTCCACGGTCGGCTTGCAGCTAGAGCTGACTTTTCGGTACACAGTACTCTTGTCTCCACCTACTTTGGTGTCTAGGCAGTCCTATAGACCCATGCTCTAAGAAAGGTTGACTTTTTCATCTTTTTACAGCCATTTATGAAGCATGTAAATCACACCATAAGAACTTTAGATTCATTTATTGGATACCTTAGGATGTAAAAGACATTATTGTCTTTCTTTTAAGTGGTTATACAACATTATAGTCCAATTTTTAATGATTTGATGTGCAAAAGACCTTTTATATCACAAATTTTCACATTTACAAACGAATCCTATAGTAAATCCCCATAAAGAATCTCTGAAATCATACATTTTTGCACTTTTTTGCCATTTTGAATTCTTAAAGATTTAACTGTAAATTTATGAATACACATAACAGCCACTAACATTATAAATCATTGTAATCTTCAAAGACAGATATGCCTTATAAATTTATTTTCACATACCAAAAAGATTACTTCTTTCTATAGAGCCTCAAATCAGATTGTATGACTCAATAGTAAAAGTTTTTTTCATTTTTCCAATTTTGGTTCTAAATAGAACATTTACATTCTATGATATGTTATACAAGACAAGTCTGGATGGATTGTCCAATTCATTCTGAATCCTATGGTATATGAAGTAACACTGTAGCTCATTTACCTAGAAAGTTACGGTTGTTTGAAAAAAATGCCTTTTTCCATAACTTTTAAAGTCACCCTTTCTTGGTGCATAGGTGGCTCTAGTTGTCATGTACCCACCCCTGTCCCCTAACTCAACCTTTTCTTTTCAGACTACCCTAACTACCTTTCCTTTCTTTCCAGATCAGGACCCAGCTCCTGGACCTTCCTCAACAGTTGCCAGCCAGCCACCACCCCACCCGCTGACCTCCGCATGGCTCTCACCGTGTGGTAAGCAAGTAGTTGGACAAGTGTCCCTGCCTCGGCGGGGGAGCCCTCAAGGGTCTATCCTTTGGGGCCCTGACTCACCACTCTTGCAGTGCTAGGGACCACCTCACCTTCCCTCACCTCACCCTCACCATCCATCTCATCCCTATTTTCAGGAGCAAGGCTTCATAAGCCAATGCTAAAGAGGGCCTCAAACCACCTAAGTAAGTAAGTATGTACTGTGGGGCTGAGGCAAACTGTTTTTGCTGACTATATAAAGGGTTCCAGGGAAGGATTTAGGGGGACGGGGGCCTGAGGCACACGCCCCCCTAATTTTGGCCAAATTTAGATTTTTTAGTGTAAATTCTCGGACCCGGAGGTCCAGCGGAAATTTCCACAATAGGCTGCCCCCCCCCCCCCTTTTGGAAATGTCTGGATTCGACCCTGGGTTCTGACCTAAGAAGGTAACCTTGTCCTTGGTTCATTAGACTTTAAAAGGCTTTTCTAATTTGATTTTGGGGACTGAAGCTTTAGGCCTAGCCTATATTTAGGCTGCTGTTAATTTAATTGTGATATTTCTTTTATGTCTCTTTACACTAGGTGTGTTATACCTATTGCACAAAGGTAGTAAGTAAAACACCTTGCGCATATAATCAATTGTATGGGAATAAGATAAAGAAACGTCACCAGCCTGTAAAGAGAATATCATAAATTATTCAAAATTATGTGAATTACTATATTATATAGTGCAGGCCCGTATCCAGGAATTTCTGTGAGGGGGTGACCGTGTCCAAAAAGTGGACCTTTTTCAATTAATAATGGAATTTAAAGTATAGGAAACGGATATATATAGCAGACATGGATTTGTGGGGAGGGACCTACTTTGGCCCAAATATTGAATTTTTAAAGTAAAATTTCACAGATGATGAAACATTTTTCAAAAAAGTGGACCTAGCCTAACCAAGGGGGGGTGACGCATACCCCACGTCACCCCCCCCCCCCCCCCCTGGATACGGGCTTGTAGTGTAAATATAGCATGGACTGCTGGTAGGTGTAAATATACCTGTTCGGCGGTAGCAGACAGGGTGCATCTCCCAGCGAGTACCAATGCTCGGGTATAATCAATAACCAGACTGATATATAAAGGGTGGAACCTATGGTTAAAGCAGAGAATACTATTAGATACTGTTTGGACAATACAAGTCTTGAGGATTCAAGGGGTTTGCATAGCTATTCGTGGAAAGACATCTGGTGACTAATAGGAGAACTATTGTGTTGCATTAGCGTGCTAGACCAGGCGGACTCTAAGGAGGAAACTTGCTCTCAAGTAATATGAATTGTGAACCTAGGGCTTATGGGCTATCATCACACTGACAAATTGTACGCATTCAAGGTATCCACGAACAAACCTGACTTTCAGCCAAGTGTTGTTCACGTCTTGGATATGAATGCCCATCTCGTGAAACTGCCTACTACTTGACTAGCATTCTTAGAAGAAGTTGATTAAGACAATTTGATTGAATATAATAAGAACAGTTCCCCAATCAACAACAACTAGCGTTTACTATGTCTTTTTAAGACTAGGTGAGTTTTGATAGATGGTTTTACCCCACTAGGATTTCACCTATATTATTAAAATTAGACCCCTGCATAAAAATTATTGACAGAAAATGAGGCAAGTTCTAGTTTTGACGCATTTTTGCCATTATAATTTCCCAAATTTTCCTATTTTTTCCATTTGGGTGAGTGGACTTTGGATGTTAAAGAAATAAATAAAAAAAATAATGATGTGTTACCAGGGAATGTGGGGATGTGTTACCAAGGAAAATGAGCCACTGCATCTAAAGGACATCGGCCAGGGGTCATTGCTCCTGGGTCAACGAACACCAGAATTAATATAAATTTTGTTCTAATAACTGAAGCATCCCTTAAAACAAACTTTATCGTGTATTCATTTCTAAAGACACTTTTATATTTTGCATTTCTCCAAAGTCTATATAGCCGACTGAAACCCAGACGTCCCCAGCGTCCATCGCTAGAAATAGGAGCATGCACATTGGCCGCTGGCATGGCAGTTTCTCTGATCAGTGCTGATGGCTGTCATTTCAATCAAACCGCCACCCTTACGGCCCTAATGAAGTGTGCTCTCACGGGCTGTGATCGTGCGCGTGCCGTGGCAAGGTAGGGGCGGCGCCGCGCGGGGAGCCTGTTGAACAAAGGCCCGGAATCTGGCCTACCTGGCTGGGTGTTGACAGGCTGAAGGGAGGGCGCCAGCAGTGGCCTTAGACTCAATAGAGTCTGATTAGGGTGATTGGGTAGTTTGTTCCCCGAGATGTAGACACACCAGTCACGGTCATCCCTCACAGGCCTAGCTGAATAAATATTGTATCTGGGGCTCTAAGCTGCAGTTCTCATTGTCATTTACCATTTAAGGCAACGCAGAGAAAGGAGAGGAATAATGTTGATAACCTTATCACCTTATGAATATTGAATGATCGTGTCTAGGAATCCGAAATATAGGCTTACTTATCATATCATATAGAAATGTCCAAGGAAAGACAAGTGTCGATGTAGGCTATATGCCAGGAATCCTACAGACATATTGGAGGGCTACCCTATAGAATTATATGACTACTCCTCATATTTTTGTAGTTTGCTTAACGATGGATTTCTTAAAACCCTGCAATAGGAATCGAGAGTAATTTCTCTTTGTCATGGGTTGTGGTGGGAAAGTGTCAGTAGTGTTTATTACCTTTTACACTCAGTATATTATTTCTCAATTGTAAAGGAGGTCATCTCTCTCAGGATCATTATCATGCGTGTCCTCGAATTTGCTGCTAATTAACAACTTTGCTTCTCACGTGCCATAAATAAACAAACTTAAAAAAATCACTTTGGCAATGTTGTATCTACCCAGTTATGCACAAGTTAAACTGATGGTATTGAGTTTACCTGTGAAATCCTAAGCATCTAGGGCCTATAGTATATGGCTCGATCTTCGATCATTGCAGAATCCCTTACCAAACATATCGTGTGGCTTTGGCCAAGGGCATGTTGACATTCATTAGCCATTTATGTGCGGACTATAAATAAAAGTTGCCGGTTTTTTTTCGTTGATAAGGTCTGTTCAGGACCCAATATCGTGTAAATTATGACTTCATGACTGCAACAGTCTGGAAAGAGCCCATACAGGCTGACCAACCACCAGCTGATGTTAAACTACAATAACAACATTTAATAAACAATCATGACTGCATAAGTTTGACCAAAGACAGTGTTATGTTATCTTTGGCATTCACTGCAATATTTTGCACAGTGTCTATTCTATGCCTGATCCAGTTCTTAGAGGAACGCCTCGATTTGTGAGTCCTGCAGCCACGCGGCGGTACATGAGCTCTCGCCGGTCGCCATTGACGTTGGACTAATCCACATCCTGATGGTTTGATCCGTCCATGATCCCATCCTGTCGCTGCCTTGATCGGTGATTAAAGGGGATCACCCTAACAATGCAGATAGTGGCGCCATTTACATGTTATCGAAAATCCTCCCCGGTTTGGCAAAGCCAGCGCAATACCCCATGACGTGGAGGATTGGGCGGCCATTCCGGACGTCCGCCTGGAGGGCCTTGGTGGGATGAGGCGCACTCATTAAGTCCGGGACAAATTGCCCGGCTTTCCTCCGGGCTTTAAAGTCCACTAATGTCGCCGGGTGCCCTGATGAGGGAGGGTGCGGGACTGGATGATGAATACAGCATTTGGAATTTGACTTTGATTCTCCTCAGAGTGTGTTCAAACGCTGTACACAAAATCGGGCACGCACACTTTTAGCGTTCGTCAATCTTCTTTATGCCCTCCACATACACTGACACTAGATTGAAAGAGTAGGCTTTATGGTTCTTTCTCAGTTCACCGACAAATAGGCACCAAATTTGTCAAAAGTATAGGTAGCATTCTAATAAGGGGATTTATCTTAGAAATATACATAAATTGTTCATACAACAAAACTTATAGGCCTAACACTTGTCAATGTACCACCAGTCCCTCAGGCAGGCTCATCAGCGACTCATATACAACTTAACACAATTTTCTCTAAATTGATGTCTACGTACATCAGTAAGAAAATATTGATGTTGAAGGTGATTATGCTAGGGAAATTACCCTTTTCGAAGTTTGCTACCCCAATATAAAGACGATTCAAGTAAGAAATGGTTGATGGGAGTGGGAATCTATACATCTGATCCTCACCCTGCCGTCCTACATTGTTGATCCTTGTTTCATCATGGACGTCCCTCAGTAATAGGTTTTTGATCTTTGTAAGCTCTTCATTATGCACCCTCCATGTCATTGATTTCCATCGCCACCATTTTAGGTCCCATCTCTTATAACGATTGTCCATTACGCAATGGTGTTATATTAAGGCGCTATATAAAAAACAAATAAAACCAGATGACGCATATATATACCCATAATTTACAAATTAAGGAAATGATGCATTGTTCTGGGAATATCATGTTTCCGAGACTGTGTTCCCAAACTAAGTTACAGAGAATCCGGAAAAGAGTTGAAAACTCTGAAACTTTGAAAAAGAGTTTTAAAAGAGGGAAAGGATGCCCCAAGGGGGATGGATGTATCCTATGCTCTAGAATCAATATTAGAGGAGATATGGTCAATGTTATGAAAAATAATGGTTAAACGGTCTTAGACTAACTTTTGGAGTACAATTCACCTATAACCCATGATAAGGATTCTATTCAATTCAAAATGTTCTTATTTGGAATGTCAAGGGAACGTTTTATTCCCATAATGTACTTTACAATAGTCATTTGGTTGCCATGGAGACAATGCTATTTGTGATTTAAAAAAAATAATTCTGACACTATAATATTATTCAAAAATATAACTTGAAGATTATCCAACTTTAAGCAGATCAACATTATCATTTTTAGATCAAAGTTTATGAGCATAGTAGCATTTTACAAACAGTGATTTATCTTTTAAATAATTTCATTTTGTTATCAAATACCTCAGTTAATACTGAATAGGCCTAAATCACATCATTGCCATTTTCAGAAACACTGACCTTCCTAATAGAGTATGTTCTGGAGCCTATAATTCCATGACCAATTTATGTAGTTTAATGTTATTGGTTTCATTTGAAAGCTTAAAATATCCTTTCAAATGTCCAATTCCCGCCTGGAGCATCCTTTCCCATTGATGGTCACAATATCATATTTTTCCATCGAATGTTTTATAAAAGGTCTTCTCCTCAGACCACTGAACGCCGTTTACGGCTCTGCTTCTCTGTCCCGCAGGAAACCCACGTGCCGTGGGTCTCGGGTTTCTATTAAGACTGCGGGCGACAAATTGAGCCATGATGTGGCCACATTTGGGACCAAGCCGCCGTCATTTGAGCAGCTCAGTTGTCAGCCGCCAGGTGATTGGTCGCTAGGTGTCACGTGACCTCACCGTCTCCTGCCGATCCGCTTTAGTCAGGGCAAGTTGCATTGCATTTCATTGAAAGGTAGCGCCTTAGGTAATACCTCCATTTCATCCGTTTTTAGTACAGAAAGTGAGCTTAAATTTTCACATTTCAGGATCTAAAACTATGTGAACTGTAGGCCTACGCTTTATGATCATGAATGTTTTTGCCATGTTCCATACCGAAAATATTATTGTTTTTTAAGTCAATAGGCCTTTAGTATTATTAGCCTATAGCTTTGGAAATAGTGATCTCAATGGATACTTTGAATACCTCTTTAAATTATGTTTCAGTCCACATGATTTGAACATTTTATCACAAAAGCTCCCCCCCCCCCCACATATATTTCTTCTTGAAATCTATAGATCATATTCACAGAAACGCTTTCTGGTTATGAGGATAAAGAAATGCGTCCAGATTCTCTCAAATTCACCGTTTCGAATAACATGCCTTAGGTCTTTCTTGTCGCCCTATCCATGCATGTTTAAAGACCCATGCACGTTTCTGTTCACGAAGGGATATTCAAGGTGAAACTAAAATACAGAACGTATACTCCGAATATTTCCAAAGGAGGTCTGGCATGAAGCCAAGAGAATATCATTTTTGTTGTTGACAAGCTAAGAATCCTTTAACATTTCTCATAATGTTATCGAGTTTATATCCTTTCTCAAATAATCACAAGGAAGCCATCTTCAAAGAAGTCCAAAGAGTTGTGTAGGAAACGAAATCTAATGGTAAGAGTCACCGGGCCCGGCTGACAAGCATCTGGGTGGACAGGCTGAGCAAATGGTCAGCACAGCGAGTCCCCTCTGCTGTCTTGGCCGCAGCCACTTGGAATGCTCTTCGCTATTGATTTGGCTTTAATGTACGTCATGGGAGAACTGGCATAGGAGTAGACTCTCCTCTAGTCCATTTCGCGAAAATATTATGTTATATTCAACGTTAACGTTGAACATATCCTAAACACATCAAATATTTGGTATGAATACATTGTGTAATTATCTACCTTTATTCAACTGGCCATTCCTATGATTCGTTAAGAAAGTATGGCATTGAAAGCCTTTTTCGAGCCCCTTTCATTTTTTGTTCGGTTTGGCAAGGTTCATGACACGACCATCCTGGTATAATATCTGGTGCCAAACAAGGTCTCGAAATATAACTAGGATATTTATCCTTCAGGACCATGGTAGTTAGACTTATAATGTGGGGAAAAAGAATTTTACAAATGAATTGCAAAAGGTCTATTTGATAATATAAATCATCAGGTGCATATCCAGGGGAGGGAAGGGGACCAAGGGGGTTGTGGTCCAACACCAAAACGTCCAACTTGAGGGTCAAGAAAAATGTTGTCTCAATGAAGGAGAGGAAGCTCAAAACCAGCAACAGGAAAACGAGAGAGCCTCCAGACCATATTATTCTGCCGCGCAAAGTGTGAAAAGAGAATTCGGGCTGAGTGTACCAATAAAGTTGGACGCAGAGTGTGGTCATTCTAGGGGAACACCCTTGACGAGACATAGCCAAGGCCCCGAGATGGTACTGTTAGCTACCAAATGGCCGTCGGATGGCACTTGTGGCAAGGCGATGGCGCCACTACTGACATTGGGAAACCGAAACGAGGCAAACATGCGTGCCGGAAGTGCAGTAGGGCATGCGCCAGTCGTAGCCAACCCCTTCTTTAATGTCTTCCAATCTCTCCTTGTTTTTCAAATGACACTAAACGAGTGTGTTTTCCGATAGGATTCTAAAACTCTGAGGAAACTAACACGAGCATGCATTTTCTTTCTGCTTCACCCAGCGGGTTCAGGCCCGTAGCCAGCTTTTCTCAGTGGGGGGTCTGTTTTTTTGAGTAGTAGTTTGTTTGTTTTCCGGGGGGGGGGGGGGGGGGGGGGGGGGGGGGTCATTTTTTGAATAAAAGGCCTAAAATACTTTTTTTATAATTTTTTTGTGCCATATTTTACATTAAAAATTAGAGGATCACTCCTTCAAGGGGGAACCCCCCCTCACTACAGGCCTGGGGTTAGAGGTGAGATGTCATCATAATTTAAAGAACATACAGGGGAATAGTTCCCCATGTGGTTTAACATAGCATGCCGAAATTCATGTTTTATTCATCGACATGACCGCCTGTCGTACTAATGACAACGTTTCGTACTAAGGAAATCAGCATAGGCTTTCTATTGTAAAACTATAGTGTTTCCATAGATTCCAGATCCATGGAGAAACGGTAGGTCTATTAATCTTTTATTACTTCAATTAGCAAGAGACTTGGAAGGATTTCAAGAGTATTTCTATAAAGACTTCTGTTTGATGAATAGATGTGGTTATCTATAATATTGTTTTCACCCCCAAACTGATTAATTACACCAATAATTAATTCATGAATTCGGAATAAAAAAATGTTTTATATTACGGCGAGCTTGTAAAGTAATATTTCAGATGAAGTCTTCCATTATTCTCCATAACTGAACACTCAATTACATCGATACTCAGATAGATCGGAGTAGGAAGTTGGACGATGCTCGTTGAGAATCAGTAGTGGTGTGGGACACTGTGCCTCTGTTGATCTGCTTGGAGAGTGCGAATTTTAACATAGGATCTCTACAGCTCTATGGGAATCGGAAAATTCTTCTTGTCATCTTCTTTCCTCCTTATTAACTTTCATAAAAAAAATCTGTTTGCAATGTATCTCCTTATCATTCAACCTGTTGAAAAAGGTCGATGGGACCGAGCTTTTGGTTTGTCAAAACATACTAGAATTCGAAAAATACTGAAATCTCAACCTCATATATATGTTGGAAATTATGGGATCAATTGGATTCAGGCACACACAATTTTACATTATGGGAATTAAAAATAATCATCTTGAATTGTCGGTGTATAGCACAATAATATGTAAATCATTGGTGTGAACTTTTAAATAACCATTAGCAGAACTTTAACGTAAAAGATAAAGTTGGAACAAAAAGAGAAAAACTGTACAAGAAATTCATAATATGAACAAGCTTAAAGCATTTTTATGACGACCTTATTTTAACCGTTGATGAAAAGTATAATCATATTCCAATGTCATGGGTATCCCAAGACATGAAATTCAAATTAAATGAAAATACTTCACATTGACGTCTACGGACAGTTAAGTTTGAACTAGATGACTTAAATTGAACGAAAATGGAATTCGCATGGTTTTTAATCCGAAAAGCATCATTTTACAACACTTATTTAAATATTCCAGTACATCATATTCCAGTACATCAGAGAGGTATATTATAAACAAGTCTAGGAACTGCAGGCCTGGTTAGGCTGCAGGTCAAGAGGAAGAGCCTGCTGATCCATCACCCTCTTCACCTTGTGTTACCTGTGGGTGCGTCCGACCGTGCCGTGTTCCACGCCAGACCTGTCAATAACACCAGCCAGGCATCGCCCCTCCCTCGCCCCCTCGCCACCTCTCCAAACATGCCCCTCCATCCCATCTCACACGCAGCTCTCTACCCTCAACCATGTTTTCCCCAACATCCCGACCCTCTCTTTGGAGATTGAATGGAAAACTTCTGTAGAAATCAATGGCTACCAATTGTAAGGATTTCTTTCTATCATAATACAATATAATTTTGAGTGTAAGGTCTTATGCTTATTTGCATGTTATTTGAGTACGGAAAATCATTGTACTGCTACTGATTGTTGAATATGAGGCAAAGGACATTGAAGATGACGCTTCTTTTTGTTGATCTACCCCTCCATCCAATCAAAATGACTTATCATTGCATTTCTTCCTTACTTAACAAACCCTTATCCTCACCGAACTCCCCGATCTATATATAATTATATATAATCATATCTAGCTCCTGTCCTCCCGCCGTCTTTGTTCCCCTATCAGCCCGGTTGTTCCTTGATACACCCCCCTCTCCGTATGTAGTGGTCCGACGATGGGCTGACCTACCAGGGGGTCATGGGTGGTAATTAATCAGCTTTAAGCCTGATCCACTCCAGGTGTTGGGCGGATCAATCACGGCCTGTCTGCTCGGCCGGGCGATGATCAGTGGCCGTGCAGGGAGCTTGTCGAGGTAGTAGTATATAGTAGTGGTCGCCTGCTGCAGGAGGGGGCTGGGCCTCCTCACACTCTCCACTAACCACCCACCGTGCTGCCTCACTGCAAGACACAAGGTAAGGCATGGTATGACATAACTGACAATCATTGTGTTTAAAGCAAAGTATATATGGACGGTTTCTTAAGTCTGGCTTGGAGCAATTTTAAAATCTTAATCATAAATGTGAAATATATCATATCGTTTTTGGCAATTACGCTAATTGCCTACCAAGTATGTTCAGTATAAATACTATCACCGGTATTAAGTGATTTGGGACGAGCTCCTAATACATTACCCTTGGCAGGAAGATGGAATAAAAAGGATGGACTTCCTTTTGTGTGTTCTTCACAGATCAGTCAAAGTGGGGAATCCAATCGGGAGGTGATTAACTATTTATTCAGGCATGCATGACAAACGCCTGTACGCCACGAGCGGTCCAACTGTTGTTTTAGTCACAGAGGAAATCACAATTAAAAGACTGAAGAAAGGCACCAATTTATTCCAGTGATACGGCATCTCCTGCTCTGATTTCAAGATTTTCTGTTACCGTGTCATGCCTAAGTTTATGACCAATCAAAAGCTCATTTGTGTCCCTCTATCTGATCTCAACTTCCGGAAACAGTCTGTCAATATTATTTCTTATGGCATTTTCGTAGTCATCCAAGAAAGATTTTTGGACTGTCGTTTTTGTCATATAACTCGCATACCTTGTGCTCCAGTCTCAATTTAGTTTCACCATGGACACAAAATTAGCTAAAGGTCACCGACATTTCTTTGGAAAAGTCCACAGTTAGGTATTGAGTCAGAATTACAGTGAAAAATTAATAGAGAGTGAATTCAACACAGTTGAGTTAGGTCTCTGATAGTCTGCATATAATTTATGTGCCAAAGGGTTATGACTGGAGCTTTCAGTTTTCTGGATAGTCTTCAGCCTCAAGCAGTTTTAATGCTCAGTGGCTATACATGTGACAAAGCTTACCAAGCCAAGGATGCAACATTGTCATAACGTTGCAACAACATTCTGGTTGGTTCTGTATTTGGTTCTTGCTACGTTCTTCTGATCAGCTGATGGCTCCCAATTACGTCACTGCAACATACTGCTGTGATGTTGCACTGTGACATTATTACAACATTAATTTTTGGTTACGATCTTCAATCCAGACAGAATGTTCTTATAACATTATGTTTTGGTTTAATCATAAACTCACCAAAAAAATGTTATAATAACATTATTGATTTGGTGAGGTTGAAACCTCCCCATCAATAACATAATTGTTACGTGCCATCTTAGTAATTGTCATGTGCCATCTTAGTAAGTAACAAACAGACTGAAAAAGTATGGTTGCAGAACGTTTCTGTTATGTTGCAAGCTGGCTGGGCAAGACTGATCTCAACTGTTTTGAGTTATTAGACAATGAAATAAAGCTAAATAGACACATCTTTTCCTAATTATGTTATTGTTGTTTATAGATAGAGGCAAGAAGACCTGAGACTATCCAGTTTCTATCGATAACCATTATTATCAAGACTTGCAAATATCTAGTCATTAATCCCTACAACTTTTCATTCAGTTCATGTGTGACTGGGCTTTTATCTAGCTCCTTTCTATCATCACTTTGGCAGTGATGAATGAATATGCATACATATCGATGAAATCAAACAATGCACTGGATCAGGTTTGTCTTAACGAGGGTGACACGTCTCGGATTTCCCAAATAGTTTAGTCTTATGTGGGGGGCCCGCGGAGAGTCTCAGGTGGGTGGTGGACGTATCTCTATGCTACCTGAGGCCTTATGTCGTATTTTCGGCCTCCTTTTACTTGGCTTCACCTTTACACACCTGAGTCTATTCACCTCCGGGCTATACCCGACACCCCGCCAAAAGCCCGCCGCCCTTCCTTTTATGCCACCAGCTGATGCTGCCAACATACAAAGGGCTGTCACACTCCGCAGTCTGACTAGAATGAATATTCAGCATAATCTAAATTGTCTTAATTTTGAAGTTTGTAACTTTTGCAACGAAGGTCCAAACAGTATGGCTCATACGCCGAGAATGACCGACAGGATGCAATATCCACATTTTAATATAGTATTCCTTAATTCTTTAACAGAATTTCTTAGTCAAATTAGTCTGACTATGCAACTTAAACTAATAGTACATGACATTGTATTGGGGACATCGAGAGAAGTGTTTACACCCGTCATTCAGTTGTTAGGCGGAATCAACGTCGTTGGCTGCTCAGACGTTCACATCAGCTCTCCTCCGAACACTATGCAGTCATTTCTTATAAATTCCTCTGTCTTTACTGGAACATTGTGTAAAATTTAGAACTAAACTAATTTGCGAAATCACTTGAGTGCAGGCAATGGGTTTTGACGGTTTAGCAATTTTGTGCAATAGATTTGTCAAACGTAGTTGTTGTTTAAAGTAAATCTAAAGCAGCTTAACGTATGAAGTGAGGTTGTTCGGCACCTGGCCAGTGAATAACCAAATATTTCAATTTTGTCATCGTTTTTCCCACTTCTGTTAAATTAATGTTGACCAAGCCAATTTCTCTCCAACCCTTGGCTGCCTTCCTAACAGTGATTTACTGTTCACGTTAATTTGATGGAATATTAAGTGGATTAGCCTTAGCCAAGCCGACTATACCTGGTGCCCTGCCTGGGGGATTCCCAAGGGCTGACCACGTGGCCAAACCCTGGAGGATCAATAGGATCATCCATCTTACCTGGAGGGCACGAGGATCAATACCTTATACACGAGTGATCCACAGTCATGCCCGGATATACAGGTGTACAACACAGGAAGTGCTGGCTTTGAGTCGTATATCCTCAACTCTTCTAGTCTACTCCACATCTCCACTGACACAGTGACAGCATTATCCAATATTATATTATCTTGTACATCTGAAAAGACATCAAGATGAGCGACTCTCAGAATCAATTTTTATGTCATCGGAAACATTTAATTGCGAATTTTGTCGGGTATCGTGAACTATGTAGATCTACATTGACGAAATCTAGATAACAGAATCAACGGTTTACTTGTATCGGAAATAGCGCACAACGGGCGTCTCATCAAGCATTGTACAAAGAAAAACTGAGACATCCTCCTAATCACTTTTGATCTATTAACCAAATAATACTCGAAATATTTCATTGAAAAATAAATAACGGTAAACACACACCTTAAAATTCCAATTAAAGGTTTTCTTTTGCAATTATTAGATTATCTTCTAATCCATGTTCGTATGAGGGAATCCTTATATAATCAGGTAACATTAACAGTTCTCTATTCAATCATCTGTTCAATGATAATAAGCCCATCCCAGTTTATACCAACATTTAGGTTTACTATGAAATAATTTCAAAATTGTTTCCACACTTGTTCCCAGAAGACAGTTGTCTAATACAAAATTAACCAAAGGAATTTGGTTGACAGATTGCTCTTACAATTTATAAAATGCCTTTTTATGTGTTGGCCTTTTTCCTATAGGAACCAATGTTAAAGCCTTTCAGCCCAGCCTATAATGTCCAACACTACTTTGCCCTGAAGTCGCAGGGGGCGACTTGATTCCTTTTCCTTTTGGCCCTGATGTGTGTACCGGATTTCAGAAAGAGACCCATTTTGAATGTCCTTGACATTTGTAAAATACACCCATATTGAACGGATTGATTAACAAAGACACCCATATTGAATGGGTCATGATTTGAATATCTACTCATATTGAATGGCTAAAACCGACTACCAAGTGCAATTGCTGCTCTAGATCTCCTGCAGGTGCCCCCTATAGTGAAAATAGTGGAGGAGGGGAGAAATTACACCCATATTGAATGGGTTAAGATTTGAATATCTACCCATATTGAATGGCCTCCCTAGTTTGACACCCAATTTGAATGAGAATTTATCAATTCATTCCATTCACTTCAGGCTGAAAAAGGACCTATTTCCTTCAAATTTGGGTATGCACATCCGGGCGTAAATTAATGCAAGTCGCCCCCCCTGGGCCTGAAGTACATCATTTTGATTGGCTTGCAAACCTGCAAATCTGTCAAATGATAAAATTTGAGAAATCATATTGTTAAAATAGTATTCTAGGATATAGAAAAATATAATTCTTGCTTATTTCAGTTACCCCAAATTTTGGGAACAAGGATGGCTTAAACAGTCATTTTGTCCAACCCAACCCTAGATATACCGAATGTGGGATGGGCTTATTATTAGTACCTATCGGAAAACTTGAATACGAATAATTAAAGTGAGGCGTAACAACGACCTTCCAGAGGTTACAAAGTTGTTCCACATTCCTAATAAACTATCATAATACAATATTATCATTTCGGGTATGGGATGATAATGATAAATCAATGAGAACTTCGGGAAGACATGCAGGTTACACTATACTACTTCTGCCTAGGGGTACCGGTGTCACATACTAAAAGAAAACTACGCACACCATTGAAGAGTCACTATTATACAACGGAATTCCAGAAAATAATGCTCATAGCAATATAATCATGGCTCAATAACCAAAACATTTGCATACCATTTCCTATTAGTTCAATCGTCAGCTGTACTTTATAGGTTACCTATAAGTTACATATAGCAACAGGCAATTTGTTCATATTATTTCGTTAACGATGGACCAATCCTGGTCCTAAAGGCAATTTGACTTCCTTTATATATAATCAAGAGATATTGAAAAGAGTTGGAGTCTTGATTAACATGCCATTTTGGAACTTTTAGTGTCTAAATAGAAAGCAAAGGAAATGTGACCAAAATAATTATGTGCTACATCAAATGCCCTTTCCTTCATATACCTAATTATAAAAGCACTACTTTCTCAAAACTGATTAGTGATTCGGATTCGAGAGAATGGCTGAACACCGGCCTTTCTGATGGCATGGTTAGATAAGCTTGGCAGAATGGACAATCATAGTTTGACATAGAAATGAATACAATACAGGTTATTTCCTTTATTAGTTTAAACAATACATTTATCTGTTGATATCAACAGATAAATCTAGTTGTTTTGGTTAAAGTTGTTATTGGCCTAACTTACGAGAAAGAATATTAATATTATATTTTGTTATCAAATTGAAGCTTACATTTGATTGAATTGAAACGACAGAAATAGATTGTGTTGGGTCATGGGATATTCAAAACACTTCCTTTGTGGGATGTGACATCAATAAAAGAAACACGATCAGTGAAAGGGTAGAGAGGTTTATCTTATTCACTGATCAGACAAATTTACTAATAAGATACTGCATGTGTGGCGCTCATATATATATTTTCGAAATCGTCAGATCACACTCTTTTGGTCAAATTACACATTTGATTTGGACAGGAATGTACACAAATTTATGCATTTCTTTCTCAAAATTAAGACCTCCACCCCAAGTTAGGTATTATTCCAACTGCTAATAAGCGTCGTAAAACTGCTTTCAGATATAAAATATGTTTTCATTGGCGTCTGCTCCAGTCCTTTTCATAGTCACTTTCCTCACCTGTAGGGGTGTGGTCCTCTCTAAGTCTATTTAGATTGGCCCCGAGAATCGATATTATGCCTTTTGGCGATTCCTCGGAACAGACATAATAGGTTATCAAAGTGAATGCCTCATTACCTGACTGCTTGAAGACATGTTCATGTATCTCACAATTTCCTAGCGAGCTATATATATTATTTATAATGTAATGCTGGGAATTAATCAGGCAATAATACACACACTTATTAAGCTCATTTCGTGTTAGGCCTGATCAAAGATGAAAAAACACTAACATTTGATATAATAAAATATGTATACGACTTGCAGTATTTCTATACTTCTTTAAGACCTGTATAGGGATTTTGCGACTTACGGAGTTGGGGGGTAGAGTACCCACTGGCAATGAAGCCCTCTGATTGCATCAAACTTTGGTTTTGTAATGAAATATTGTAATGAAAAGCAATTCGAAGACACAAATGCAAAGCTCCTGTTTGAGCATTCAGAAAATATCAAAACTTTCAAGTTCATAAGATACTTTGTCACCATGTGTGACTCTTCAGGCCTGTCTCTGTGAGCCCGGAAATGAGGTCTGAGGCTGGCACCAGGAGTTCCCGGCTCATGCTGTGGACGACCAGAGGGCTGGAGGTGGTCCCCGCCGACGGGGGGTGGCGCGGGGCAGGTGGGCAGGGGACCACCAGGTGTTGGGGCATTCAGCACCGCCTTACCAGCCGGGAGATTACCTTGGCACCCTCTACACCACTCTCTCAGAAACCACAGCCGACTCGCACGTAATTTAGAATCTTTGCTGTCTCACAGGGCCAGTTTTCTGGCTGCCGCTTCAGCTTTGAGCAGAATAGTGCATTCCAGAAAGTATCAATCTCCCCATATGTATGTTTATCGTACAAGGCGAGGGTAGGTAGACTACTTTTGAAATAATTATATTTATATATCTAAAAATGTGTATACGCACATACATGCATATAATATTATGTGCATAATTATGGCTAATGTACGCGTGTACATTTCTATCATAATAATTATTATAAAATTACACATTGGGGAAACAATCCTATTGTTAAAACGATATATGGTTCTATATTCTCCATTCCCTGGAAACCATTGCTTTATAGTGACACTTCAGTGTTACTTAATTGGCTCATCCAAACGATATTATGGATATCAAATGCTTTAATGACACAGCCAAGGAGATTTATTCCTCCTCGTGAGGCATAAAAAGGGGACTCATTTAGCGCAAATGATGTGTCTGCACCGTTGGAATCTTTTACATGGCCTGTCAGTCCTAGTAGCAAATGGGTAAGGGTTTGTGAAAGATATTGAGAAATGTTGACTCAGGGAAGACAATGCTTGGAGACCAGCATCTGATCACGTATCACATTGTGAAAACTGATACTGTCCATGCTGGATCCTAATGAAGTTTATTGAGTTTATTGAATCTGTCCCATCTCCGACCATTGAAACAGAATCGCAGGCCTTTTTGTTGATACAATTAAATTGAAAGGGAATCCATTTGTTTTAGTTTCAGTTTGGGCATATTGTCCTGAATGCCACTGCTTGTCAAAATACTGAAGTTTACAGACAACGGGCCCATCTCATCTTTCCACCAATATGAATGACTTTCTGTGGCAATGAACAAAATTCACACCCTAAATGTTACTAATGAATCGATAATAATTGTTCAAGTTCAAAATCGTAAGAGACGCAATAAATTTAAAAAAAAGCACATCTGAATGATTCTAGGGGCTATTCAAGACATGGATTAAAGGAGATAAGTGAGTTATGGATGCTCTTGCCCTCAGGTTAGATCGGGCAACTGCGATTTGAGTGGATATATATGTGTGTGTGCGCGTGCGTGCGTGCATGTATGTGTTTGTTTGTGTATTCAAGACATGGATCAAAGGAGATAAATGAGTTATGTATGTTGCACTATTGCCCTTAGGTTAGAATGGGCAATCGCGATTTAAGTGGATATAATTATGTCTGTATGTATGTATGTATGTATGTATGTATGTATGTATGTATGTATGTATGTATGTATGTATGTATGCGTGTATGTATACATGTGTTTGTTTGTGTATTAGTCTGTTAGTGGTTGGTGTGGATAGGTATTTTTCCATATCTATCTGAAGCAGTTTCTACTAGACCTCCTCCTGGGTTATGTTATTACGGAGTGTGGTAATCGTCATCTTCTAGTAACCCAAATTGTCCATGACTTGCAAAGGCATTAATATGGAAGTGAACGATGAAGATTTATAAACATATGCATCCCGTTCAACCCTACGGCTTTCAAATATCCACAAAGCACATAGGATTTTAAGATGATTTCGTTTCACAAATGTTTTGCCTAATTTCATTTTTGACAGCAGGAGTCTATGACAGACAATGAATTAATGCAAGAAATGTTATCAGTATTGTCCAGGTCACACTATGCTTAATCGGTGACAGGTCTTTTCCCCCCCGGACCTTTGCCCCCCGGACCTTGGCCCCCTGGACTTTTGCCCCCTGGACTTTTGCCCCCCGGGCAATTGCCCCCCAGGACTTTTGCCCCCCGGTCTTTTGCCCCCTGGGCTTTTGCCCCCCAGGTCTTTTGCCCCCTGGTCTTTTGACCCCCATATTATGGTTTGAGGTTCTGTTGAACATTAATTTTGTTCAGTCTGGTTCGAGAAAGATCAGTTGATCTTTTGGTTCAAATAATAATTCTAAAACAAATTTGAACCTTTTTTATTTTTTATTTTGGCTGCCTTGTGAGCAGTTCTGACGCCCCTGAGCACCAGGCCTGCCAAGTGTACCGTATTTGCCAGTACTGTACCATTTTTTGACTTGGCTGTACCTCAAAGGTACAGAAATGCACTGTTTTTTCTAATCAAAAAAACTACTTTTAAACCCCACTTAAAAATATAGATAAAGGACACACTTTTGGCAAATCTATAAAATCACAATAAGTTAATAAGCCTACAATATCTCTAAATCTCCCACCGGCAGATCCAGGAATTTTGAAAAGGGAGTGGACGCAGTATTGGAATATTTTTTGCTAAATGACTTTTTGGCCAAATACTCCATTAAAAAAAAAAGCAAAATTTTGGAGTTCATGTATGTGAAATGGTTTATGATGCATGATGATACAAAATGCACCCCTTTATTCATGTATTTATTCAATTATTCATAAATAAATTTTCTATATTTGTGTATCTAAATTTCTGTCTTTTGTTAATTTATTCCTAATGAACTTGTTGATATCAGGTGCCACCTAAACTTACAACAATACTACCAAAATATATAATGTAGCCTAGGCTTGTTTGGCTTTAGTTCTTACATTAATCAGGGGGCAAAAGTCCAGGGGGCAAAAGTCCTAGGGGGCAAAAGTCCAGGGGGAAAAAGACCGGGGGGGAAAAGTCCTGGGGGGCAAATGACCGGGGGGCAAAAGTCCAGGGGGCAAAAGTCCGGGGGGCAAAGGTCCGGGGGGCAAAGGTCCGGGGGTCAAAGGACCTAGAACCGCTTAATCGATTCATGGAGAGCAATATAAATACAACAAAATAGCTGCAACTATTGCTAAACCATTGACTATATGAACATGCCAAAAGTAAGCATGCAGAACGATATCTTTATTCGTATGAGTCCTTGACCAGTAAAGTCAAATACTTCAAAAAATGTGATATCTATCTTATGCCAATTCATGGAAATGGATGGATATGATGGAGTCAGTGAGAGAGGCAGCTACATAGGTCATTGCAGTGTTGAGGTGTCGCCAACAGAAGTTCTAGGACTGTTCAGCAGTAAAGTGTTCTCCTTCATCGCCATGAGGGAGAGCCGAATGTGGCTTCACACAGACGCCGAGGCATTGTCACCTAAGTGAGGCATTCGGACAGCTGGCCGGGGGCAGTCTCATTGAATGATGCCCCACACACCGCGATGAACTGACAGGCCACCTCTGCTGTACGCATTAGGCACATTTAATGGTATTGTCGACGCTTCCAGCCAGACCATAGTAATGTAAGAGTACCCATGTGGAAGCATTTGAAATATAACCTGTGTTTATCTGAGGTCCCTTTCAACCGACTGCTCCGCCGCACACACACGGTTTTTCTAATGCTAATGTAAGTTTTTTTCCACACATATTCTGTGTGCAAAGCCATCAGTGTAATCAGGTGGGTTCTTTGGCTTTAGTGGAGACTGATTTCTGCACGGTCCCAAGCCAGCTGCTGCAGCTGTTCTTTCATCAAAGAAGAATAGTCTTTTCTGATGGCACTCCTAATATTATATCTTGGTTCTTCCAACATTGTTGATAACGTGTAAATAGTGTATCCTGTTGATAGGGAGTGACAAGGGCCGTCGCACCTTGCATCTGCTCGAAAAAAGAAACTTTTTTTAACGCGGTAGCTAATTGTTTTTTTTGCTCCCTACACACCACACGTGCCTATCCTCCCATTTCTAATAGCCAATGGCATACCCTACCAGGAGGGCCCACATCTGATTGGTCCCTACAGGGCCCTTTCGCGCCTGCGCACGCGGCGCCAATGCGAAGCCAATCTCAATGGCCGCGAAAGTGAGGCTGGAAATCAGTGTGGCCAGGGCTGCAGTGGAGAGCGATGGGGTGTGCGGCTGTAGGCAGCTGAGGGCGGCTGTAGCGGCACCGAAGAGAGGCAGCGACGGGGTAGGGGAACAGCCTCTCCGCATCCCCCTTTGTAATGTCATGGCTCTTGAAAGGTAAGGGCGTTTATTTTCTCTGATTCAGTTACTCGATTGGGCCGCAGGCGCCCAGCCGTCTATTTACACTTAAGTAGCTTGTTGCAGGCTTTTACAAACCTGTAATTATTGACGTGTGCCATACATTGAATACAGCCCCAAGCTAATGAAGTCTACTTCAAAACAGTGTTCTTTCTGGATTTAAGTGTTACTAAGTCATTCTTTCTATAAAGCGAATCATATTTCGTAATCAAGACATTAACTTGTCTCTCCAGTCCCTACATATGCGCACTTTGATGGTTCTTGCCTGAAATAGGTTTGTCTTACCTAATGAAACTAGCTCATAAAGGGGAAACATAATTAAAAAAACATGTCTCTATGATTAGCCCTATGATGTTTCCAAGCAAAGCGTAAAGAGAGGTAAAACGAAACGAGAAGTTTCTAGTGAAGGCATATGATACACCAGCTCCTTTAGAATAGACCTGAGCCATTAGTGTAAAGAGGATCATGTGTCCCTGTCAGTTCAAAGTTGTTTAAAGATACTGGAGTCTCACTGGTAATTAGATTATCAAATAGATCACTTAATTTGAAATGTCAAAGGTATATGCCATCTATACCTGCTTGTAGAAATGGCTGGTTCCATAATACACAAATAAGATATTAGGACGTATTTATCGATATTGTCTAGCTCTGGTTATAGGTTAGTCCTAAACATGCAAGGTTAAAGGCGGGTTTACACAGGCCGTCAACGGGTCCTTACGAAAATTCCCTAACGTTAACCTTACGATAATGAGTTATCATAAGGGAAAAACAGTTTATATAGGTCATTATCGTAGGTTATCTGTAACAATTATCGTAATATGCAAGGTCCTGAAGGGTTTACACTGCCCGATAATTTCCTTAGGATAATGATTATTGTAAGGGTGACCTAAGGCTTACGACAATGAAAGTATCTAATAGGTTTCTACGTGAATGGGCACTTTGACCTAAGACATGGGCGTTTACACAGGCCGACAGTGGCTCTTAAGATAAAGGATTTCATTATTGTAAGCTGAATGTCACTATCGTAAGGCAATTATCCTAAGGATTTCCCAAAAAAAATCAAACACGTCTGAAATTTACATTATCTGAAGGAATTGTTCCCGATAATTATCGTAAGGCTTATGACAGCCTTAAGACAATGATTTCCCTACGATAAATTGGGTTTACACAGGCCGATAACGTCGTCGGAATTATCGTAAGGTTATCGGGATTGTTGTAAGGTTATCGGGATTATCGTAAGGCTAACCTAAGGGACCTATCGTAAGGATTTTATCGGCCTGTGTAAACCCCCCTTTATTCAGCTACCTATACGAAGTACAACAACACAGGTAAGAGAACACGTTATAAACGAATCCTCAGGGCATGCACACCAAGAAAAAAACGTGAATTGGGCTTATGTTAAATCCCTACTTTTTGAGACTTTTTCCTACTTATCTTTAGACCCTCTGATGCTGAGCCAGATGGCTTGATAACTTATTATGGATCTAAATCTCACGTGTCAGCCACCTCAATGTCGCTGACAAAGAGCTACGTTGGCCCTTTGGCCCCTGCCTGATCCCAGTCCAAACTCGCCATGTTCCCGTCCCCGATATATCCATCGCTCCCCACCGAATCCCATTTTCGTGTTGAACGATCCAAGATCCAGTTAGGGTGATCCAATCAGACCTACCCTGGACCTGCCCCGTCTGCCGTCCAGATGTCTGTTCCAAACCTCTAGGGCACCTTTAAATGATATACAAAGTGGAGTGATGTCGACACACCAGTTCTTGTAGTAAGTTAACCCCATGATGCTTCAGCAGTAGAAAGGCAGAAAGTATATGTCTTACTTTACTGGATTACCTTGGTAAGTGGGTTGGGTTTATAATTCATGATCACCGACTGTACGTCCCTGTAGTCTAGTTTGGAACTTTACGTAGCACATTATTAATATAGATGCTTCTATCCCTCTATATTATCACCCCCGTTTTTTAATCCTCCTTGTAATCTGCATATTCACTCATCGTCCGCATTACACGGTTTCGTCAATGGCTTTTGCCTTTTAACCGTTCTAACCAGTCTTTTACAAAATCATAATTATTATGTGGCTCGTCTTTTTCGCCATGCATCCGTCTGTATTTTCCCTTAAGTCAGTCCTTTTTCTGGATCCGCCTCCAGTCCCCCTCCATCCTTCCTCTGCCAACGCCTTTTACGAATACCATGCTCCGTCCGTCCGTAGCAGTTACCTGCAGCTCAGTGAGGCAGTCTCCAGCTTTCTGCCACGCGGCCTGCTGCAACCAGTCACCTGGTATGTCCGGGCCCACCCATCCAGGCAGGATGCTGAGGAAACTGACCACCTGGAGGAACAGGCCCCCTCCGGGCCGGGCCTGTTTACCATCAATAGCCTAGCATGTTTAGACGCAATCAGGATTTGGGTCGACTCGTCTTGACGGGTCAGACAGCGCTGGGAAAGTAAACCTGCAATATAATAGATCTGCACTCCGCCTCTGATGTCTCTCCGAGGAGAAGGGAGTTTGTGAGTTACGCCCAAGTAGAAGGAGCTGCACAGGGCAGGTGGGTAGGTTTCAGAACGGTACAACGCTACAAGTAGTATAGGAAAGGGGTATTCCTTATATGTGTGCAATATCTATGATATTAACGGTCATGGAATGGAAATAGTCCTAGATATAAATGGAGAACAGTGCAAAAAATGTTCAATAGGATAGATCTTTTTATCACGCACAAAACTAATCTTTGTCCCGGGAATCGATTTCGAACGAAATACTCTTGATGTATACTTGATCGAAAGATTAGGGAAGTGGTATTATTGTAGGATTGAAGTTTATTAATATTTTCTGCTTTATGGATTTCTGTTTGTGAACGTCGATCCCCACTGTCCTGTGGAAGACATAGAATGCTACAGTCATCTTCAGCAGTATATTTGGCATCGTGACAGACGTGTACCACCCACAAGCCTTGTGTAATAACACATCGAGCCTACTGATTATCCGGGTCTATCACCAGTATAATGATTGGTTTGCTGACATGCAGCACTCGAATATAAATAATACAGTAGCTACTTATGTAACTGAAATATCAGACTGATAGACTTATAGCTCGCCGTCAATAATGGAGGTCTGTACTGTATCATTAATCCTGCGTATTATGCAATTTTCGGAATGAGATCACTGAAATGGTCGGGAACATGAGGTTACCAACCAAGTATCTCGTATTTCTGATAGTATTCTGCTGCAGCGTCATCCTCTAGAAAGGCTTATCTTTAAACATTAACGTTATCTTTCTTTGAGGATTAGGGAAAGGAGTTGTTTTTCTTGTCTAGGTTTAAAACTAACATAGCCAAGAATTACAAAAAGATTTGTCTCTCTCTTTAGTTATATTCGCAAAACTGTTATGTAAAGCCTACGGTAATCCGACTTTTACAGTGTTTCAGAGGTAGTTGGCAAATAATATTATCTCCGGTTCGTGACATATCACCTTGAGTATAACACATAATCTGTTTACCAACCAAGTCTCAACCATAATCTCTTTTATTCAATGAATTAAGCTGTATTCATAGTGTAAAAGGTTCCTGGTAGTTACTCATTTCTAATTTTCTCCAACATCAACCATTGAACATACTAGTGCCGTGCACAGTTGATAAAAAACATATAATTGTATGGTGACGTATATTGTTTCTTACCATAAGATTTAGATACCATCTTTGATAGACGTCGACAATCTTAGCAGTAGCACACATTTATCCATAGAATATCATGAAAAGTTCCGTTTGGAAATGTATTGTCACAATAGATGTATCGCTGCATAAGTATATATGTCATCAGAAGGCTAAAGGCAGGCGTTCTTGTGGCGTGTGAGGCTCAGTTTCTATTGACGACCAGCCAACGTCATTAGTATGTGTCCTTCATAAGTGACTGGGTAGAGCCATCGCTCTTGAGTTCTCACACGGAAAAAAACCTTAATGAAAGACGGGCTGAGCTGTGGCATCTCCAGACTAAGGACAGTCCAAGTTTTTCGTAAGATTATAATTGGAAATGTTTTTACCTCTTTGTGCATACAGAAAGTAATTCATTATATGCCTTCCTGATTGACTACCGCAGGTCTTAACCTTAACTGCGTTACTATAGGAAACCCTATGCAAATGTAATATACGTTGACACCACCCAAGGAAGTGTTGTATGAATGCCTCTCTAAGGTAACCTAGTGCTAGAGGAAGCGGACATTGGCAGATATTTCAATAAGCCATTATCTCATGCTTCCATCAGCCCGGCATGAAGCCAGTGTGAAGCCCTTTGGTGGATGGCCAGCGCCCTTGTCTACATAGAAGGCCGTGATTGAAGGCGTATAAAAGAAAGCCCAGCGCTGCCTACTTAGTCTTCTCTCCCATTATTCGCCTGTAATTGGTCCCCCTCAACACGTGAGGCCCGTGTTGATGGGGGGAGCCCCGCGCTGACCAGTAAGGGTAGCGCCGGGAGGTAGCCCTGATTACCTCTGGTCTTAAGTCACTGTCAGATACGGCCCCAGTGGTAACGGTGCACTGCGTCCGTCTGATGTATTAAATAACTATGTAATATCCCAGGGGCCGTGTACATAACGCCCCGTGCAGCCACATAGAGTGCCGTCACCGATAGAGATTGGACTCCAGCCAGCACCAGCAAACCCGAGAGCGTGTCGTCCATATTTTATTCCAAATTGTTTACTCTGTTTGTGCATGTCGACACGGCGTAATGATAACCGAAATACAACTATATATAGTTGTTACTTTTTGGCTTGTATACCACAGTTGATGATCCATGTCGAGAGAAGCCGTAGATCTTTGGCCTCAACCGTATAAAAAACAATAACTGCCATCTGTTTCGTTTCTGACAAAGGTAGAACCATAACCATAGTCGTTGTACAATAGACTCCAGTAATATGTGTTTCGTGGCATGTTATAATGAACCGAGAACTCGGTCGTTTGGCACAGAGGTTTTTCAGCTGAACACAAAGACAATATTTGTGGAGAGATTCATGGATATCTTTATCAATAATAACCATAATATTATTTAACAACTTGCATTGTAGTACCCAAATATCTTAACTTTGAAACTTTATTGAGAAACTCAAATATATATGTCAATGACTCAGAAGTTCTAACAGGGTTATTGTCTCCGGATACTTATAGGGCTTATACTTATAGCCTAAAATTTACCTGCTTATTCCGTCGGTGAATTATACACGGGTGTATGCTTGCAAAGATAGGTTGAAAGATTATGCTTCTATGACTATTTCGGACTGCCTGTACTAATGGATCACCCATAACTATTCTTATTCTCTGCTCCAGATGCACACTAGGAAATGGTCGGACTGCTTAGAATGTGGCACATGGTGTATTAGATATGAGTCCCTGACACATTAGATTTTATGAAATAATCACCTATTCCATTCATAATTCAGATGTAACACCAAACGCAAGACGAGCCTGTTGGTTTTTTCCAAGTGGTAAATTGATGTTTCAGCCCTGTTCCCGCCACCAGCTGCCCGGCATCTGGAAAAGGACCCTTAAGTCCCGTTTACACTCCTGAAGCTACTTCGATGAAGGGGCCTTAAGCTGGTCCTGGTGGTGAGGGGAATTAGAGACAATTGTTGACACGTGGTCGTGTTGTCAGTCCGCTAATAGCTGTCCTAATTAGAGAGTGTCTCTGCTCGTTACAAACACGGCTGGCCGTGGTAATTGCGTAGGGCCCGGGGTGTTAAACGGCAAGCTTGATATTTCTCACTGTTCTTCTTTTATTGGCTGCGTCACAACTGATCTGTCCTCTAATGGTGGGTGCCCCCAAAAAGCTGACGGTGATAAAAGGTGTTCTGGCACGTGGGGATGGCTGGGCGCGCCTTGGCACCAGCCCACTTAGCAGGCCGGTAATACACTTGTACTGCCGGCGCCTGTACGCTAATTAATACACACATTATGTCCCCCGGAGCCCCAGCCAAGTAGTTACCGTTATGATGTTACAATAGGCTCCGGGCTAACACTTCCCCATCAATAGACGTCTCCAGGTTTTGATGAGTAAAATACCCGACCAAGTCGGTAACACAATACACTGTGCAGCTCTCGAGGCTACTTGTCTATAGGTTTTGCTTGCTTTTAGTTATCACTGTTAGATTCCATCACGCCAGACGCATAAGTCAATGCACTCACTGCAGGTAGAGGCCTCATATGAAGAAGTGTTGTTATGCGCTGGTAAATACGTTATAAGCGTTGTTGCAGTAGGTGGATACAGTACATCCATTTGTGATTCACATTCCAATACCACTCCGAAATGTAATATAGTGAAGGGACATGGCTTACCAGCACACACACACAAAGGAGAGGGTCACAACGTGAATAATAGAACATGTCATCGTGGTCCAGCCCTCCATACCAACTCCCTCCTTAGTGTCGTGACCAGGATTTATCATTGATAAGTCTTTGTATTCCCACTATCTGTGAGTTGTAAAGCCATGCCCATGCCCAGCTGACGAGGCAGATCAGGTAGTACCCTGAACCCCATGGGACAACAGTCGCCTTAACATTTCATGGGCGTGGATGCTTGAATTGCATAATACACACACACAACATGTACCATAAAACACAAGATTTACTGAGAAAATGACCAGATGGGCAGTTAGGGTAAAAAGTATCCAGCTGTTGTAATATTTACAAGAATCCAGGAAGGATAAATTGAGTAAACAATTTACCCGATTGCATGGGGGCTGGTTTTACATACTAAAGCATAACATCTATACAACCATGACTGTATTATTTGTGGGGATATAGTCACATAAAGTTAGACTCCAGGTTAGACTCATTAACATTGCATTTTGAGAAAATATAAATGAGTTACATATAGCACTAAAACTCCATATTTTCCATATTGTCACGTGTGATGAGGCAGTGATCTTCAAGTTTATTTCTGCTCCAGAAGAATTTCCTCATTGTTCTCAATATATATCGATACTTGTTATGTAACATACATTTTGCGGAATGCTCTCTATATCATATCATCGCCTCCACCGATAAAATACTCGGTTAACTATAGGGTTATCCTTACAAACGGCATAAAACGCTTTTATTATATAAGTGCTGATATATTATTCATTAAAATTATTACCATTTTACCGTATCAAAGACGGGTAACGGACTTGGATCTTCAAATCCAGCAGCTATGGCCTGTCGTACTTTCCCTTTTTAACACATTCTGTAAATGAAATGGGTCGAGCCTCTGATTTTTCTTACTTTGCCAATTGCCCTGTCTTTTTGTGTCATCCTTACCAAAGCCTTTTCTGCTGCAAACATCATAGAATGGGATTTCCATGCTTGTTTTCACTTCACAGAAGCGCCGCCGCTTCCGCTAAATGATGTCAGCCTTTGTGAGCGTGTGTGTCTGGGACATCTGTGCAAACAGCTTCGAGTGCTCTCCATTGTACATTTGATTCAGATTTCTGAGTTTTGATGTTTTGCACAGAGCTTTCGGATGTAACGTGGCTTTCATGAGGCCGGAGTTCGATAGAATTTGGAACGTTGGTCTGCATTTGCGGAGTATAACAGAAGTTTAACAGAATTGATAAAAAAATAACGTTGAATAAATTCAGTCTAGCAGCGTGCTCCAGCGTGTAGTTTTAAGCTCTACTGTATAATGAATCAATTATATCTTTTCAGAAACATCTCGGCGGTATGGCTGCGAACTCGGGCCCTCTTTCTTCGATGAACTTTTATTCTTCTCACTGGAATTCGGCATACACAGGACGTCGGGTTATACCGACCGTTTTTACTAAATCCACACAACAGTTCAAGATGGCACTTCTCAATTGCCTTCACACTGTGGAACTTTATCAGCTTCATCACACCACGTTTAACACAACATTGGATGCAGACATTAAGGGGATCTCACTTTGTCTAATCGATGCTCCATGAATACGTCTCCATGCTCACAGAACTGTGAGACGGCATCAGGGTAGAGACATGGCTTGGTTGAAGGCATCGTATTTTTGTAAATGAAAATGGCAAAAATTCAGTGATCAAGACTCTGATACATGAAGCACTATGGCCAAGGAAGGATTGTTAGAGTTGCGAATTCTTCTCATTGCGGGTGCTTGTCTCTATCTGTGTTCCATTATCATTGGTCAGTTGTCGCCGGGACCAAGCGCTCTCCTCCAGGGTGCCCCTGAGGACCCGTATGTGCACAGGATCAGGAGGACTTTGAACATCAACGATCATGTAAAGGAGTCTTTCACTGCCATACAACCAACAGAGGTGAATGTTCAAGATGGTGGCTTCATCATTAGGGATGTCCTTCATGTGAAATTGATAAACGAGTCTTTGAAGGAATATAACACAAATCAAACCTCCAGGAATTACCATATTAACCTGGGTGGGACACAGCTAAGCAAGTTCAGCCTCGTTATCAATCAGCCTTACCTGTGTCACCAGATAGAGAACGATGACGTCACATCATCGGCCGTGACGTATGCTAATGGTAATGCCGCAAGTTCGGACATGTCTCTGTATTTACTGATCATTGTACATTCCCATCCAGCTCACAAGCGGCGGAGAAATGCCATCAGAGAAACGTGGGGAAGGGTAGTGCACAGTTTCGATGATGCAAGGCAGGTGGTAATTGTGTTTCTCTTAGGGATACCTCAGGATTACGAACAGTATCAAAGTGTGAAGAGAGAGGCCAAGTTATACCGTGACACAGTCGTCTATGACTTTGTTGATGAATATAGGAACTTATCAGTCAAGTCCATCCTTGGGTTGCAATGGGCAACATCTTATTGCAAAAACGCAAAATATATCATCAAGGCAGATGATGATGTCTACCTCAACATTCCCTTTTTTGTAGATGAGCTACACAAGTATCCCGAAAAAGACCTGATACTTGGATCATTGAACCCTCGGTCACCTGTCAAACGGTACGGCCAGTGGAAAGTGGAGTACAGAGACTACCCCTACCCGCTATTCCCTCCGTACTGTTCTGGGTGTACCTACGTCATTTCGGGTGACGTAGCCAGTAAACTGTACCACGTGTCTCAGGACAGCCAATCACCAGCTTTGATCCCAGTGGAGGATGTTTACATAACGGGTCTCTTGGCAGAACGGATTGGGGTCAAATGTCAACATCATGACCAGTTCCCAACCTGGATCACGGTCCCCTCAGTTCGCTACGTGCAGAGATTCTTGACAAGGGATATTCTTGGTCTGCATGGGGTGGACTGGATCCGCATGCACACCATGTGGCAGATGATCCACAAATGTTCAAACTGTTCAACTGATGTTCGTCAAGTACAACACTGGTTATCCTGGCTCATGGACATAGATCCTATGTACAGATAATTTGACACAACGATTCAATGATGTTGCATGTCCAAACGAACTGATGTAGTATCAGGTTGATGCTTCAGGATAGTATCTATGTCGCCACAAGTAACATTTTATTGCTACATATCCATAATAAAGTCATATTCCTCGTCCAGATATATTCATTAGAAGCCTCATTCATAAATTGTTATGTTTTTCTATGAAATATCAAAATTTAATGTTCCATCATCTTGAAATAGCTGGTTAATTCGAATCAAGAGCTTAACGTCTACTTGGTTATAGTGTGATCCTCAGAGTGATGGCTGTGTTAGTAATCTCAAGGATGTTTCTAAAACTTTGCATAATAATATTGAGATAACCATGTTTTTCTACCGCTTACCTTTTTTACAGCAAACTTCAACCTCATTTTTTCATATTCGTCATTAAACATCATGTGGATTGTGTTGTAAAATTATGCAGAGTTTTTGCATTATTGTACCTCTTGCAGATTCTAATTTTAATAATAGTATTTCTCCTTTATTGCCAATGGAATGTAAATACCGATAACTATAAATCAGAAGTAGCTCAGGCAAAATTAATGTTTAAAACAAGAAAAGAAAAACATTTTGAGCGACAATAATAGGACTTCTTCCATTTGATAGCAAACTAGATCAGTTTCAAATAATGTATGTCATGTTGAGAAGGACTTTAGGATGTTATTGTCATGTTGTTTTGCCCTTTTGAAATGTGCCATGTGAAAATGTTTTCATATCGGAATATAGGTCTATCCATCATTATCCTTTGACACATCCAGTTACGTCTTACCTGAGTTTCGAGGATGGGGGAAATTGCAATAAATGATAATTTGTAAGAATGAATTGTGATTGTTTTCTGTCGTAGAAAGGGCTCGGGCCACGCAGCGTTTAGGCCTGTATTATTCATTTGACTCAGAACGAAACAGTTTAGTTTGACATTGTCCTATCATGATACAACATTCGACTTCAAATGAGTTCAAATACACGGATGGAAAGTGTCAGTATATTGTATTTTGATTCTATATTTGTATGAGATACTTTGGAAACGTCGAATGCACTATTATATCTTACGTATCGTGTGTGCAAGAGATTTGCAAACATGACATTGTGATTGGTAGGCCTACCTGCAGCTGGGCAGAGAATGTACTTGATTTGGCCTAATGGACAGGTAACCTCATCTTCCAGATTTCTTTCTAAACTATGACTTTGCACTTACACTTACTGCCCTTGGATATACGGACATAAAGTGTAACATTCACTTTTTGTTCAATTAAATAATCTTTAACAATATCCTTCGGCAAACGTGGCAGGTCCCCCACCAGCCAGGCACTGGGCGTACTTGACTCTGGCACCCTTTCGCGCAGAGGCCGTTGTCTGTGTTAAGTATGCCTGCCATAGACCAACGATCCCATCAACCTCCTGAGGACACCGGAAGTACGCCCCTCTGGGCCTTTAGAGCGCCCTCTCACGGCCCTCGCCTACATTAAGGTCGTCTTAGTGGCCGTCGACGCGCTCCCTTGTGTGACAACTTCAGAGCTACCTTAATCGACACGAAAGGATGAGGTTATTTCAGTAGGCTGGCCACGAGGCCGCGAGTAAGACTGAAGTTGATAGGCCCGCGGTGCCCAGGATACTTACCCGGGTGCTGATTGGCTGGAGGAGGCCATCGGCCGGATATACGCCGGCGTGGAGAAGGGGCCATTCCCCGACGGAGGGGTCGTATTGTCTATTAAGTTTGGAGCAAATTATGACTTATTTAGATGAAGTCCGCTCAGTTGGTGCATCAGAGAACAAAAAAAACAAATCAATTAAATCAAACTGCAATACTGTACTCTAATACCTTTCTGGCAGGCTTATCGTATTGAACAACAGCTAAAACAGCCAGTTTAATTGTATTCCTTTATAACGTTCTAATCACGTTATACAACAACAGCCGGGGCTATCATTCAAACATTCTGGCCATAAAGTGCCCCAAACTGTAAATCAAGATCTACTGATTATCTTGATAGGATCTGCAATTCCGGCAGTCATATTCCCCTTAATAGCTCAACGCGGACATCTTAGAGTAATTATTAATAACACCCTGCACCTCCCATTTGTCTCCATTCATTAAGGTCTATAAGGGGTAGGTTAGTTTCATAGCAGAACCACTTTTCTAGGAAATCTCAATCTGCAATGAACTGGAGTTTCGTTACTTTTGCCCCAACGAAGGAAATTAACCTTTTGTCTATAACCTTCTTCAATATATCTTTCTACATTCCATTAGAAAGTTCCACATGTATGCCACAAGACTAAATCAGATTCTGATTGTGTGATAGCCTATCCAGCTAAGGCACAGTCTTTTTCTCTTCATGTTCCTCCCTTAGCTCCCTTACACGATTTCCAAACAACCCTTCTCCCCTTCCTTGAGGGGTACGTACGTGCAGACACGGTAACTGAGCAGCAGAAGACCCTATGTACAATACTTCTCCAGATTATCTTTACAGAAACATTTTCTTAACACGGATGTACATGCTCGTCATACTATAACGATAGGAATATTGCTTTCTTTCACATCCTTTGAACCCTGAGATTAGAGCAAACACAGCTTTCTAAAACCTCTTGTAATGAATTAGACTAATTTCGTCAGTACATGATTTCTTCCAGATGCTGTGTTCATGCATTGTTTGCATTGTCAGTGGTATTAGTAAAGAAAGGAATTAAGGCTATGAAAGCCAGTAAGGCCTTCAGGTATAATATAGATCTAATCGCAGTGGTGCCTAAATTCTACACTTTGAATTTAGGTAGATTACCAGATTACAACTTATAAGAGGCAACGCTACAAAGGTCTTTTTATTTTTATCCCCACGTACGCACACACACACGTTACTGTTACGAATTCACTCTTCCACAAATGACGCTGCCAATACACGCAACGTCGCTTCAACGGGTTCCATTATTTAGGCGACAATTTATAAAGTGAAATGTTCACGATATGTATCCTACAATGATGTAAGTAGTGTATAGACATGGGGATTTGGAGAAGGTCGTGTATATCCTGTGCACACAATGTTGCTAATACTGTGTGAACTATATTGGCATATCTTTCGTAAAAAGCAATGTCTATTTACACGGCCTCACTTCAAATAAGAACCGTTGTGGGCATTGCTATGCGCGATATGTAAATATATTATATATACTCACGCGGCCTCCTTCAAATTCCCATATATTATAGATATGGGCATTTTAAAGACACAATGTCGCTTATATAACGTCAGTTATGTAAGCAACTTTGTGTAAAGTATGTTGTACAATATGATACGCATAATAATTATATTGGCTTTACAATATACACAGTAGTGTCTCGTGGATTGCTTTTATTATGCACGCTACATGATAGTAGTATGCGGAAACGGATATCTTTAGATGGTCATGTCGTTTTCATATGATCCATTGATACTCGACACTTTGTGATTGCATACTTAACAAGTTGTGACGTACATAGTCGTATGTACGCGACATCATGTACACACTGTTTATAATAAAAGCGGTGTCGACAAGTTTGTTATTAGTGTACTTAAATGGAAATTCATAGGTGGGTTGCTTGTTGTTGCGTGCATAGTTGATCCTATTTAGGCGGCATCGTGCACGCACCCTACCTAGTATACACGACGTCATCTGTCCAATCTCGCCAATATAGGAAGTCTCACGACGTCGTTTATAATAGGCCTATAGCCTGTTTGCACACGGCGTAGATTGAGATTTGCATTCCTGTTAGGTACAGAAATAGTTGGGGAATTATTTCTGATGTTGATGTTTTATTATGTTATGTTGATGTTTTAAATATCTAAACGAATCCTTTATGCATGCATTCTCGATCACACTAAAAATGAGATTACAAAAGTAAGTAGCCTGATTGATAAATTCTATTCAGCCCAATCTAACGTTACGGCTGCGGGAGGCCACCAACAGTGGTCTTCTCCCCACGACAAACTGTGTGTTGTCGGACGAGTAAGTGAGAAGGCACGGACTAATCTCCGTGACTTATTGACTGACGGCGGTTCTCTTTACGTCTCCGTTTTCTCGCCGTACTTTGATCACGGTTATCGAGCTGGGTTCCAAGCTCGTATGCTGTAATCTCTGCCGCTGATGAGGCAAGAAATGAGCGGGAATTATTTACTCAACTCGCGCGGCTCAAAGAAAAATGTGTCAGCGGAAATCCGTCTGCTTCTTGGTTTTGCGCGCGCAACAAACCGCCTCGCCTCGCGATCAAAGTTTTGGGGAGATAATTACCATCCAGGAGAAAGAAGCCCCAGGGGAACTACAAAAGAGACATGTAATGAATAAGCGATCGGGCAGGTTGTAATATTCTTGACTCGAATGGAAAATCTTCTTGAATTTGGAGAAATGATTAATGGGATGACAAATTGGGATTTAGTCTGAGCTGCCTGCCTTGCCTCTTGGGGGCAGGATCATATATACAAGAATGATGGGTCTCTAGTGTAT